>CM077031.1:8750000-10000000 GCA_039090855.1 Macrothele yani | reverse complement strand
AGGATGACAAGTGAAATTGATTTTATTATGTGTAACAAAAAATTCGTCATAGAAGACTGCAGTGTGCAAACAAGTTCAACACAGGTAGTGACCATAGATTGGTGAGATGTAAGATGCACCTCAACACTAAACTTGAACGTGGCAAGCTCATAAGACAAACAAAATCTATTGACATAACCAACCTTAAAAACACCATAATACCTTCACGTTGGAACTGAAGAACAGGTTCTCTGCTTTAGAAGGCCTAACATTGGAAGAAGTGGACATCTCTGAAGTTAACAGAAAAGTAACCAAAGTTCTTATGGAAACAGCAACAAAATTAGCTGGGTCTAAGAACAAGTTGCATGTAAATAAATTATCAGGAAAAACGAAAATGTTGATGCAAAAAAGAAGAGAGATGAGGACAACTAAAGAAGATGTGACTTCCAAAGTGGAATATATAGAGCTATGCAAGACAGTACGAAAAAGTATCACTGAAGACGTAAGAAAATTCAACTGTGAACTAGTGAGGAAAGCAATTGAAAAACAACCAAAGCCTAAAGATAGCAAAGGGATATCTCAGTAAGGGAAGAAAACAGATTATGGCACTGAGAAAAGAAGATGGTTCTGTAACAAGAAATAGAGGCGAAATTTTGACAAGAGTGAAAGATTTCTACTCCAAATTATATGAAAGGGATGATACATGCACTCCAGACATCATGAAAGATACCAGTACCAGAGTTCCTCCAATCCTTCCAGCAGAAGTTGCACATGCAATCAAGAACATGAAGCGGGGAAAAGCTCCAGGAGAAGATGGAATTACTGTAGACATCATACAAGAAGCAAGTGGAGAAATCGAAACAGTACTCGCCCAAATTTTCACTCGATGCCTTAATGAAGGAAAGATTCCTGAAGATTGGAACACCGCTACAATGATCCTGCTACATAAGAAAGGTGACATTGAGGATCTCGGAAACTACAGACCTATCAGCCTCCTATCAGTAGTTTATAAAATCTTCACTAAAGTTCTTTCACACCGCTTGAAGGTAACACTGGACATGGCTCAACCGAGAGAACAAGCTGGATTCAGGAGTGGCTACAGCACAATAGATCATATCCATGTAATGCTGAGAGAACTAATTGAAAGAGCAAAAGAATATGAACTTCCATTGTGCATGGCTTTATCGATTATGAAAAAGCCTTTGATTCGGTGAAACCATCAGCAGTTACAATGGCTCTGAAAAACCTGCGGTATTGAAGATGCATACATTAATATTATTTATAACATCTATGAAAATGCAAGTGCAAAGATTAGGCTGTTTGAAAATACAACACACATAAAAATTGGAAAGGAGTGAGACAAGGTGACACCATATCTCCGAAGCTCTTTAATGCCACATTGGAGGGTGTTTTTCAGTCGCTGAGCTGGGAAAACAAGGGGATAAAGATTAATGGAGATTATCTAACCCACCTTCGTTTTGCTGATGACGTAGTCATTTTTGCAACTAGCCCATCAGAGCTGCAGAGTATGATCCAGGAACTTGCTGACAAGAGTAAAGAAGTGGGATTAAAAATGAACTTTCAGAAGACAAAAGTGATGTTCAATGCTTTTACAAGAAATGAAGATTTATCGATTGTTGGAGAAAGCTGGAGATACCGACACATACGTTTATCTTGGACAGCAGATATCAAGTGAGGGTCACATTGATGAAGAAATTAATCGGCGTACAAAACTTGCTGGAGAGCTTTGGAAGAAACAGCATAATTTTCAAGAGAAATATGCCATTATGTCTTAAAAGAAAAGTGTTTGATCAATGCATCCTTCCAGTGCTTACGTATGGTGCAGAGACGTGGACCTTAACTAAAAGAGACATACAAAGGCTGCAGACAACTCCAAGAAGCATGGAGAGGTGCATACTTGGTGTAACCAGGAGAGATAAGAAGAGGAACTCGTGGATCCGAAAAATGACAAGAGTGGAAGACATCATGATCAGAGTTAAATCCCTGAAATGGCAATGGGCTGGACATACTGCCAGAAGGACAGATCATCGATGGACAGCCGAAATTTTAGATTGATTCCAAGGGACAGGAAAAGACCCAGAAGAAGACCACATGGGAGATGGGTGGATGAAATTCGAAAGTATGCAGGGGTGACATGGAGGAGACTGGCACAAGACAGACCGTTGTGGAGGAAACTTGGGGAGACCTCGTCCAGCAGTGGATTGATAATGGTTGACAATGATGATGATGATGATGATATATATATATATATATATGGGATGTAAGGTCAGGTGATGCGTAACATCACAGCCTCTCCTTGACAAATGTCAACCCCGCCTTCTCGTGGTGCATCCTGTTCCCACTAAAGGGGCTCTGACGACCGCCCATAGCGGTATAACTATACCATCGGGATCAGAAGAAATTCTATCCCACACTCACCAACCCGCTTGGCCAGCGTGGTGAGTTATGGCCAAACCCTTCCAAAATGACTCCACAACTTAAATCTTGGCCCTCAGTCTCCGGCAGCTGGAATGTACCTGGCCAAGACAGCGGCCAGTGCGACATGAAGGCAGAGGGTGCTAAGAATCCCCGGAGGACCGGACTAGGCTGCCATCTGATGCTGACCTTGGCAACGTACAATGGACGCTCCCTATCTTCTGATTCAAGGCTTCTTGAATTAGAAGAGGAACTACAAAGGATCAAGTGGGACATCGTGGGGCTAAGTGAGGTAAGGAGAAAAGGAGAAGATCTCATCGAACTGAAAAGTGGACATCTCTTCTACTATCGTGGGACAGATACTGGCAGAACTAGTGGTGTTGGATTTATAATAAACAAGAAACTGAAGGATAAAGTTGTAGAAGTTGAAAGTTCCTCTGACAGAGCTGCACGGCTTGTTATCCAACTCTCGAAAAGATACCAGGCTCAGATTATTCAAACTTATGCACCCACCACAAGTCATCCTGAAGAAGAAATTGAAGAATTTTATGAGGAAATTTGTCATCTAAATAATAAAGGTAAGCAGCACTTGAAAATAATTATGGGAGATTTCAATGCAAAAATAGGGCAACGGCAACAGAATGAAACTTCAGTAGGTAAATTCGGTCATGGCAACAGAAACCAGCGTGGAAATACTCTCGTTGAGTTTGCAGAGGCAGAAGGGTTTTTCATCTTGAACTCCTTCTTCAAGAAAAAGCCACACAGGAAATGGACATGGAGACATCCAAATGGGACGACAAGTGAAATTGATTTTATTATGTGTAACAAAAAATTCGTCATAGAAGACTGCAGTGTGCTAAACAAGTTCAACACAGGTAGTGACCATAGATTGGTGAGATGTAAGATGCACCTCAACACTAAACTTGAACGTGGCAAGCTCATAAGACAAACAAAATCTATTGACATAACCAACCTTAAAAAACACCATAATACCTTCAAGTTGGAACTGAAGAACAGGTTCTCTGCTTTAGAAGGCCTAACATCGGAAGAAGTGGACATCTCTGAAGTTAACAGAAAAGTAACCAAAGCTCTTATGGAAACAGCAACAAAATTAGCTGGGTCTAAGAACAAGTTGCATGTAAATACAATTATCAGGAAAAACGAAAATGTTGATGCAAAAAAGAAGAGAGATGAGGACAACTGAAGAAGATGTGACTTCCAAAGTGGAATATATAGAGCTATGCAAGACAGTACGAAAAAGTATCACTGAAGACGTAAGAAATTTCAACTGTGAACTAGTGAGGAAAGCAATTGAAAATAACCAAAGCCTAAAGATAGCAGAGGGACATCTCAGTAAGGGAAGAAAACAGATTATGGCACTGAGAAAAGAAGATGGTTCTGTAACAAGAAATAGAGGCGAAATTTTGACAAGAGTGAAAGATTTCTACTCCAAATTATATGAAAGGGATGATACATGCACTCCAGACATCATGAAAGATACCAGTACCAGAGTTCTTCCAGTCCTTCCAGCAGAGGTTGCACATGCAATCAAGAACATGAAGCGGGGAAAAGCTCCAGGAGAAGATGGAATTACTGTAGACATCATACAAGAAGCAAGTGGAGAAATCGAAACAGTACTCGCCCAAATTTTCACTCGATGCCTTAATGAAGGAAAGATTCCTGAGGATTGGAACACCGCTACAATGATCCTGCTACATAAGAAAGGTGACATTGAGGATCTCGGAAACTACAGACCTATCAGCCTCCTATCAGTAGTTTATAAAATCTTCACTAAAGTTCTTTCACACCGCTTGAAGGTAACACTGGACATGGCTCAACCGAGAGAACAAGCTGGATTCAGGAGTGGCTACAGCACAATAGATCATATCCATGTGCTGAGAGAACTAATTGAAAGAGCGAGGGAATATGAACTTCCATTGTGCATGGCTTTTATCGATTATGAAAAAGCCTTTGATTCGGTGAAACCATCAGCAGTTACAATGGCTCTGAAAACCTGCGGTATTGAAGATGCATACATTAATATTATTAATAACATCTATGAAAATGCAAGTGCAAAGATTAGGCTGTTTGAAAATACAACACACATAAAAATTGGAAAGGGAGTGAGGCAAGGTGACACCATATCTCCGAAGCTCTTTAATGCCACATTGGAGGGTGTTTTTCAGTCACTGAGCTGGGAAAACAAGGGGATAAAGATTAATGGAGATTATCTAACCCACCTTCGTTTTGCTGATGACGTAGTCATTTTTGCAACTAGCCCATCAGAGCTGCAGAGTATGATCCAGGAACTTGCTGACAAGAGTAAAGAAGTGGGATTAAAAATGAACTTTCAGAAGACAAAAGTGATGTTCAATGCTTTTACAAGAAATGAAGATTTATCGATTGATGGAGAAAAGCTGGAGATAACAGACACGTACGTTTATCTTGGACAGCAGATATCAAGTGAGGGTCACATTCATGAAGAAATTAATCGGCGTACAAAACTTGCCTGGAGAGCTTTTGGAAGAAACAGCATAATTTTCAAGAGCAATATGCCATTATGTCTTAAAAGAAAAGTGTTTGATCAATGCATCCTTCCAGTGCTTACGTATGGTGCAGAGACGTGGACCTTAACTAAAAGAGACATACAAAGGCTGCAGACAACTCAAAGAAGCATGGAGAGGTGCATACTTGGTGTAACCAGGAGAGATAAGAAGAGGAACTCGTGGATCCGAAAAATGACAAGAGTGGAGGACATCATGATCAGAGTTAAATCCCTGAAATGGCAATGGGCTGGACATACTGCCAGAAGGACAGATCATCGATGGACAGCCGAAATTTTAGATTGGATTCCAAGGGACAGGAAAAGACCCAGAAGAAGACCACATGGGAGATGGGTGGATGAAATTCGAAAGTATGCAGGGGTGACATGGAGGAGACTGGCACAAGAGAGACCGTTGTGGAGGAAACTTGGGGAGACCTTCGTCCAGCAGTGGATTGATAATGGTTGACAATGATGATGATGATGATATATATATATATATATATATATATATATATATATATAAAGGAATTTTCCATTAAAGTAAGTGCATATTTTATTGGTTTTTTTTTTTTTTTTAGTTTCTCCTATTGTCATGGGAGAAACAACTTTATGAGTATTTCCCGTAGCCCAAGCGCAAAGTCATTAATACGCCCCCCCCTCCCACGAAAATAAAAAATACCGCAATAGTTGAACATGATATATAGCACTAGAAATTCTAGAGATGACAGTTAGATAAAAGGCAGTTTATCTAACTGTTATTTCTGTATGGCTGGTTAGTCAGAGATAGAAACTTTTCTACCAGCAGTTCAGCATCTCCATTACACGTTTGAGCTGACCACCATGAATGGTTGGTTATACTGGACCGCCATGCTTCTAGTAAACGAACTTTCTTTTCAGCAACTTTCAGATGTTTAGTCAAACCTTTGGCCATGTACCACACATAACACGGATGATCAATTTGGGGATATTTTTTCTTCATGAGGGCACAAATGCTTATGTGTCTATCTAATTAAAAAAATCTTTATTTCGTCATAGAGGCCTCAGAGCAATAAATCTCACGACACCTTATTTGATGACAATACAAATACACTGGCGGAAAGTGAAAAAAGAACACCAAGAAGGAGACGTCTGATACCAACGAAATTTATACAGCATAATAACGGAATACAGAGGATAACGTGATCAAAACATTATAGCAAAATACAGATGTATTTGCTGGTAAACTGAAAAATAACATTTCCATGTAACATGGTTAGTACGAGGTTGAACCGCCATGAACTGCGTCACACTGTGCAATACTGGCATGGAGTCTGTCGTACAGATGTTGGATATAAGTTTGGGGTATTGAGTTCCATGCATCCTCAACCTGGACGCGTAAATCGGGGATGGTCGTGGCTGGCCGTGGAGACCGGATAAGTCGTTGTCCCATAAAATCCCACACGGGCTCAATGGGGGACAAATCCGGTGGCCATGGAAGTTGTCTCACACCTTGAAATGCATGTTGCGTTGCACGTGCCGTGCGTGGGAGTGCTTTACCTTGCTGGAAAACCCCACGATGGACCAACCTTACAAATGGCACAACAACGGGCTGAATGATGTTGTTGATGTAGGAGGTGCTGTTTAACGTACCCGGTACAAACACTAGTTGTGTACGGGAGTGATAGCTGATCGCTCCCCATACCAGGAGACCAGGTGCAGGCCCTGTGTGTCGCTGGCGGATGCAAGAAGGGTGGAGACGCTCCCCTGTGCGTCTGCGAACACGCATACGGCCATCGGAGGCTCCCAAGCAGAATCTGCTTTCATCGCTGAACGCGACAGATCGCCATTGCGTTCTCCAGTGCAGACGTTCCTGACGGTGGGCTGGAGTCAGAGGTACACATGCCAGAGGCACACGTGCACGTAGTCCTGCATCCAGTAGACGGTTGCGGATTGTTTGCACAGTCACCTGAGGTTCAACGGCAGCTCGGATTTGCGTCGCAGTGGATGTTCTGCTTGACAACGCCGCTCTTCTTATGCGTCGATCGGTCCGCTTATCAGTCTGTCTTTGACTCCCGGTTCCACGTCTTCTCGTGTGGGAATGTTCCTCGGACCATCTACGCCACCATCGTATCACCACCGATACTTCCCGTCCAATTCGCTCCGCAATACGACGATACGACCACCCGGCCTCGCGGAGTCCGACTAGACGACCTCGCTCAAAGTCCGATAACAGCTGAAATCGTACACGTCTTCCATGTCCAGGCATTGCAGCTTCTTCAGGGTCTTCGCACGTGTCCGTACGCCGACGACTGATTACATTCACTTCGCTGTACTCCTTAAATACCACCGACGATAATTTGCATATTATGCCGTGCTGTGGCGTAAGCGTTCACCGGTTGGTCCCGAAATTAACATCACGCCTACGTAAACTCGACCCCATTAACATATGTAAATTTCATGATCGTCCGCCAATTCCTTCTTGGTGTTCTTTTTTCTCTTTCCGCCAGTGTATTTCCCTTACGAATATCCATAATGGAATATGTACAGTATTTGGCGCAAAAACCAGGCGAATCAAACCGTCCATCCCCGTCACCCAAATTTCGGAATAGCATAATTTTAAATCATCAGTAATTTGTTTTTATATACTGTGCCACATAAACTTGATTTTTATTGGCCCAACTAAAAAATTCGCCACTCTGTAAAAAGTAGTGCTAATGAGTGATTGTAAACTAAGAGTTTCAGCGAAATCCGTAAACTGCTTAAAATTCATTTCAGGTGTGTAAATTGCAACAGAAAGTTTTATGGCTAACGAACAGGACACGTGTTACAGAATTAGAGAAATTCCTGACCCTAAAAACCTCGTATTTTCCCTAACTGGTCGTTAAACCTTTAATCAAAAAAAAAAAAAGAAAAAAAAATTCCTAACAACCCCTACCACGCCCGAATACACAGTTGCCGCTGGTGCGAGAAGTGGTCTGACTGACCGCTTGTCTAGTGTGACGTCATCACCAGAAACTTTGTCGGCTGTTTACTCAGCTCTCAATGACCATAGGGAAACAAATTTCGGTTCTATGAGCATCACTCCGTCACCCGCGTAACATAACAGCAAACAGTCGCATTTTCGTTGAACTTCTTTTTAAGTTTACTGTTCCTTTAAGCACCGTTCGTACGTTCGTCGAATATATTAACCACTCAAGTCTACTACGACATGAATACCCTAAAGGAGGTGAAGTCCCAATAATCTGAAACTCTACGAGTCGTTTGAAAGGGCAAAAATGTATAAGAAATGTACAGTGGTGTGCAGTGTATATTTCTTATACACTATCTACCAACAAGTAATTGGACACCTGTGATAGCAAAGGAAAACGAAGTTTATTCGAGCGGCGATTACAGCTGCGACCATCCGGGGCATACTCTCAACCAGGCGTTGTACGATGGCTAGCGATATTTTCTTCCACTCGGCTTGGAGAAGACAGGTCAGTTCCTTCACCGATTTCGGACGGTGGGGGCACCCCTTAAGTCGACGCTCCAACTCGTCCCAGAGGTGCTCGATAGGGTTAAGGTCCGGGCTCTGCGCAGGCCAGTCCATTCGATTAACCCCATTGTCACCATAGCAAGCCATGGTGGACCTCGCAACATGACAGGTGGCATTGTCATCCTGAAAGTAACATGGGTCCACCCCGTAAAACTGCCACAACGTAGGAAGCGCATGGTCATCCAAAATGGTGCAGTAGGTCTCGGCGTTGAGTCTACCAGGATGTGCGACCAAGGGTCCCGTGCCATGCCAGGAGAAACACCCCCATAGCATAATTCCACAGCCGCCGAACTTCACAGTTGGCACAATACATTCCGGCAGGAGGCGTTCTCCAGGCAGACGCCAAACCCAGACCCTGCCATCCGAACGGTAGAGGGTGAACCTTGATTCGTCGCTCCAGAGAACCTGTTTCCACTGTTCAACGGTCCACTGTCGACGTTCTTTGCACCACGTTAGCCGAGCAGCGCTATTGGACTTGGTGATCAAAGGCTTGTGGACTGCAGCACGTCCATGATAACCGAGCAGATGGGCTTCCTTACGAATGGTATTCATCGAAAGAACACTCTCGGATGCCTGTTGAAACTCCTCGCGGATGTGGCCCATCGATTTGGTGCAGTTGTTCCGAATTTCTCTGGCCAGCACCCGTCGGTCTCTAACTCCCGGTTTTGTGGGTCTGCCGGGTCGGGGCACATTCCGACAGTCACCTCTCATCTTCCACTTGCCAATTACGTAAGACACTGTAGATTTTGGGTACTTCAACTAGCTGGATATGTCACGTATGGATCGGCCATTTCTGTGATACCCGACGATTACACCTTTCTCCGAACTGCGTGGCAACTTGCATGCGACTGGTTGCGTTGTTGTTTCCCACACGATATTTAACGGCGGCGGTCGTGACGTGTATCAGGACCGCAGATATCGTCAATTGCAGGGGTGCCCAATTACTTGTTGGTAGATAGTGTTCATCACCTGCAAAAACCGTGAATTTTTAAGTTCAGCTCTTTTTTAACTAACTAATTTGCATAGTTATTTCATTGCTTATGTCATTAGATGCGAAATTTAAAGGACATTTCAAAAATGTCTTAGTTTTCCTGTAGCTACTTCTGCTCTAAAGATATGGCATAAAATATAGGGTTTGACAAACACATTGAAATTCACGTTAGCTGCGTATCAGTTTTTACAGCCAATCATAGACATTCTTTTACCTGATTGGTTGCTTCCTAATGCTATCCTAATCCTACCCCAGCCATTATAGGGGTTGATGCAAAGCTACTGTTATTAGGGTATAATTTGTGTACATATGGTTAAAATTGCGGAATAGTCTACATCGGACAGATTAGAAATAGTTGTCCTGCATAAAGAGAGATAGTCTTTAAGGCAAATTACTGAAAGAGTGGGTTGTAATCAATTTAATATTGCACCAGAAATATTGCACTATCCCCCCGCGCACAGGGAGCGAGGGGAGCGTCGCGCGCACGTTCCCATCAGGCCACACCTAGCGCCATCTATCGGATTCTGGGAATAACAATTCTGCAAAACAAAAATATAGATACCGTGTTAGCAATACGTGCAACAGAAAGACATTGAAAAACAGACAATGCTCATAGTTTTTTCTTTTCTTTTGTGTATAATTTTGTAAAGTGTCCAATAATTTTCGGACACCCTGTATATCTGCGATTTCAAAACTTCTTTCAACACCGGATGTCACTTTCCTTGTAGAACTATTCAGGCTAGAATATGAGGAGTTTTGTGGCTTACAGTTCTGTCGGTAGGTGGTATTTTCGTACTTCAGTTTCCAGCTGTATCGCAGCTTCTAAAAACACAATTGAAAATTTTCTTCTTTACTGTATGATAATCACTACACCAGAGATATGGAGCAGTATCCTCTTTAAATAATGCACAAATTCCCCGCTACAAAGCGTAAAAGTCCAAAACCTTTTTCTAGCTATTTCTGCTTAAAGGAGACGTATTTGAAAAGTTATTTTTCCTAAGCATAACTTTTTCTGTGCAGAATATTTTTCGCCTATTTTCAACTTTTCTATTATGCAAAATTCTTCTCCTAGAAGGCATAGAGTTATACACTGAGTGGCCACTCTATTATGACCACGCCCTCAGTACTTCGTTGGGCCACCTTTTGCCTTTAATACTGCGTCGATTCTTCGTGGCATGGACTCCACGAGATGTTAATAGGTGGTTTGTGGAATCTGAGACCATGCTTGATGAACAGCACTTTCCAGGAGTGTGAGATTGCAGGGTTGCGAATCCCGCTGTCTGATGGCTCGTTCACCTTCATCCCACAAATTCTCAATGGGGTTGAGATCTGGAGGTTGTGGGGGCCACCTAAGCAAAGTAAACTCCCCGGCACGTTCCTGAAACCAATCCTGTACAATACGAGCACTATGGCAGGACGCATTATCTTGTTGAAAGTCATTGGGATAAACCATCCACTTGACAGGATGCACTTGGTCCGCAACGATGTTTAGACATGATGTGCCAGTCAGACGTTGATCAACACAACCTAAAGGGCCCAAAGGCATGCTAGGAAAACATTCCCCAAACCATAACGTTGCCTCCACCAGCTTGAAGGATTGTAGCAATGCATTTGGGGTCCATGCTTTCGTGCTGTTTCCGCCAAATTCTCACTCTGCCATCGGCATGGTGCAACTGAAAACGTGATTCACCGGACCACATAATTTGTTCCCAATTATCGACTGTCCAATCCTTGTGCGAACTGGAGACGTTTTCTCTTGTTAACTGCAGACAGCAAAAGTGTTCGAACAGGCCTTCGGCTGCCATATCCCATCCGATGCAGTGTACGGCGAACAGTGCGTGCAGAGATCATTTGAGGGATCCTTGATTAAGATGGTCTTTAATTTGAAGCAATGTTGCCCTTCTGTTGTCTGTTACTAGTCTGGACACTCTCCGTTCAGCCCGAGCAGTCACTAGTCGATGACGACCACACGTTGCACGTAGAGACCCAGTTTTTTTGGCTGACAGTCCAGCCTTTAAACACTTTAACAACAGCTGCTCTGGAACATTTCACGAATGCGGCTGTTTCGGTGATACTCGCTCCATGGCTCCGAGCTCCTACAATCATCTCACGTTGAAAGTCCATCAAATCGCTTTTTTTACTCATCTCGTCACCCAAAAATCATTTCTACTACTGTCGCCAGCACTAAGCTTTCCCTTTTTATACTAGCCTCTGGCGGCAACAGCGTGCAGCCATAGCTCATTTGCTTAAAACTGTCAGGTGGTCATAATAAAGTGGCCACTCAGTGTATAATGCTTCCTTCTCTCGCATCTTTTAATTGCTCGAATTGAAAATGTTTTGTCTCTGATACTTTCCTCGTGCTACGAGAAACTTTTTGTGCGCCATTTGTTAATCTTCTATAACGAAGTAAATTTCCCCGTCTTTTCTGTCCACGCCAGGATTCGAACCCGGATCCCCTCATTCCGGAATAAGTCACTCTACCAATTGAGCTACTTCTGATTCCTATCTGCCTTTATGTCGTGTGCGTCCTTCTGGCATATACGTCACATCTCCTGGTACGTTACACTTCGTAACAGGCTTTTTAGTCGCTATCTGAACTAAGCAAATGCTTCTATTTCTGAATGTTTTATCGACTGTAGGAACCGGTTGATCCTTTTCCTAATCGGTTCCATTGACATTCAGTTGCTTTGGTAAATTTAATCGCGTCAAAACGTATTCAAACAACGTGTTCATTACAACCGAAAATTCGGTGTCGTGTTTTAAATGTCACAAGTATGAAAAGAAAGTACAAAATTATATCGTTTTTAATTAATACTGGGCAAGCAGCACTCAACATAACAAAATTCTTTATATCTTCCCAGTAGTTCAAATAATATTAATCAAGACCACTTATTGTGAGATGTTCATTCTGTAAAAATGACATTTCTGTCGCAAAATGTATTGAAAATTGTGATCATGATTTAACTCGTAGTTGTTTTCCATTTTTATTAACAGAAACACTTACACAAATATCAACATCATCGCCTAAGGAATCTCCAGTATTAGGTAGAGTCTTGATTGTATCTGCTCTTTCAGTACTTGGAATAAGTATAGTGGTTGCCATGGTAGGACTTTTATGGCGAAAATCACGTCCTCGTAAGTATTTTGCTCACATGCTTTTATAAACTACTGTTTGTGAAAATTGCAACACCACGAAAGAATAATATTAATCACGTGAAACCTACAGGATATGCAAAGCAGGGTAAGACATGCAAATGATTAGAAGTGCAGTCATTGAGCATGTCTAAGCTCCGCAGCGCCCTCTGGACAGTCGAAGGAGGGGCATAAAGAGATGGCTGTTTAGGATACACACCATAGGTGGATGGCCTAAGGTCAACGTTCGTGACTGCCACGAAGAGGACCTCGGATTCAATCCCAGGCAGGTACGAACTTTCGAACCACTAAATACCCGCCGTGCGTCGGATGGGCACGTTAAGCCGTCGGGCCCCGTGTACTGGCCCCCCGGTAATAAATATGGGCGTCTTCCTCCCCCTTTCTACATCGCTTCTGTGTCACTTTCCTATCTGGCACTCTAGCCCAAATCTCCTAGTTCCCTGTATCTAAGGGCTGTTTAAGACATAGGGTCAGGCACTCCCTTCCTACAATCCTCTACATATAATCATATACACACCATAGATCAACAAGGCAGTCGAAAAATTCAAAAAGTTCAAAAAAGATCTCCTAGAAATTACCTCTACCTCCTACCTGCAATCAAAATTTCAGGAAGTAATCAGCAAAGAACTCTAAAATACAAATTTCTACTCTAAGCTGCAAGCAGCCACCTCCACTTCCTCTCCATCCGCTTCTAAGCGTTTTCGGCTCTCCTTCTCTCCCTCTCGCCCTTTATCCAAGAAATACTTGATTAAGGCTGCCTTTGAATGAGTGTTAGGCTTCATCTTCTGCGGTAGATGGCGCAAAATATCACTCCTTGGGCGTTGCTTTTACGTCTTGAGGAATTGTCCCAGAAGTTGGCGTCAGCGAATGAATGAAGACCTTGCCATATTCAGAATGGAAGCGGTCTCTCGTTGGCTCCACAATGAACAGACAAAATACGAGTGGTTATGTTTTAACCAATGGCATTGTTTAGGGGTGGAGCTTAGTGGGGAGGCGTGGTTTCTGTCTCAAATTCAAGTGTTTTCTGGTAATGTACACATTTTCTCTTCAAAAAATGAACGTACAGTAGAATTTAAGATGATCTATAGATGACAAGATTCCAATCTCACTTCAGTGCCCATTCTTTGATTTCTATTTGGCCAAGATAATTAAAAATATCAGACAGAAATGAGTGATTTCGTTTCTTCAACACAGAAACACTGCCAAGCTAACATCTGGCGCCATCTAGTGCCAAATCGGAATACTTTCGAGTCAGATAAATTGAATTTTAAAAGAAATTCTAACAAATTTTTCGGGAAAATAACTGCGACACGTATTAGCTATGGGTCGTTTTTATTTGTGCTCAAAATTTCAAACTCTACAAAGTAATAGTTTTCGAGAAAATGTGTACAAAAGAATTTGCATTACAGATATACGACAGAATTTCTGTTACACTCATTCAAAGACAGCCTTAAGGGGATGCCCACCAAGATTTCCAAGCGTTATATTTCTGAGCCCTTAGCCTCCCTTTGCATTCTCTCAGAAAATATCCTCCGGCTTCAGGATATAATCATTGGTCTCCCGCGCCAACTAGTTATTTTCCATTCAGAAACCCCCAAAATTTCCACAAATTTAAAGATTGTTGGCGCCGATGTTTCGGTCGAATTATTTAGATAAATCCCACGTTCTAATCCCACCTCTAAGAGACCAGTACCCCGGCTTAGTGCCAGGACCCCTGCCCGTAGGTCTCCTCCCCGTCAGCCTTCTTCCTCCCTCCGTGCTTCCTCTTCCTCAGCTCTATGTCTCGGGAAAATTTCAAGCTCCAAGAGCTCGCACTCCAATTCAAGCTGGAATTCTTAAAAACATTCCAGTCACTGAATCTGTCGAACTTAGAGAGAGCCTCTACCCGCAAGTCTTCCTTTCTATCCACTCCTGCTATCTTTAATTTATCTTTAAAAAAAAAAAAACTCCAGAAAAAGCTCAGATTTAAGTGTCGTTCTGTGTCTATTTAAGCAAGATGTTTCCAGCACCCTACAGCATCGTGGTTAATTACTTAACCTAAAACGACGGCCTCAGCTATCCAATTTCCTAAGAATAGACTCGCTATACACTTCCAATCTCCCAAACCGCAGCTGATATTGACCAATCTCCCAAACTTTTCTCTACTAAAACTTTCCCGTCTCCCCTACGTTCGCGCCGCAAACATGCGTTTGCTCAGTGTTCCTTACGGAGTTTTTAATTTCTCTTCCAATTTCCCTATTAGTACCAATCTCTTAACGCCGCTGTGCCTTGCCTACCTTACCACCTGCTTTATCCACAGCTTGTCCTACCCGTCTCTTAGCTGCTGCGCACTGCATGATTTATCTCTTAATTTCCAGGACAATCTCCCACTAAATTACAATTAATTAATTCCCGACCAAGAAAACAAGTCCCTAGTTTCTCGCAGTGTTTATTTCAGGCATAAATTCGGGAAGGGGGGGGCGAAGCCCTCCCATAAACGAACACCCCCCGCCCCCGGAGACATTTTAGATTCCCGAGCCCCATGGTAATAAATTCAGCCTATGATGAAAAAGAAATTTTCGTTTCTTTTTTATGCTACGAATATTTCTCCAATTATATTATTTTTAATACTTGTTCTAGTATTATACACTGGCGGAAAGTGAAAAAAGAACACCAAGAAGGAATTGGCGGACGATCATGAAAATTACATATGTTAATGGGGTCGAGTTTACGTAGGTGCGATGTTAATTTCGGGACCAACCGGTGAGCGCTTACGCCACAGCATGGCATAATATGCAAATTATCGTCGGTGGTATTTAAGGAGTACGGCGAAGTGAATGTAATCAGTCGTCGGCGTACGGACTCGTGCGAAGACCCTGAAGAGGCTGCAATGCCTGGACATGGAAGACGTGTACGATTTCAGCAGTTATCGGACTTGGAGCGAGGTCGTCTAGTCGGACTCCGGGAGTCCGGGTGGTCGTATCGTCGTATTGCGGAGCGAATTGGACGGGAAGTATCGGTGCTGGTACGGTGATGGCTTAGATGGTCCAAGGAACATTCCCACATGAGAAGACGTGGAACCGGGAGTCACAGCGGACTGATGAGCGGACCGATCGACGCATAAGAAGAGCGGCGTTATCAAGCAGAACATCCACTGCTACGCAAATCTGAGCTGCAGTTGAACCTAAGGTGACTGTGCGAACAATCCGCAACCGTCTACTGGATGCAGTACTACGTGCACGTGTGCCTCTGGCATGTGTACCTCTGACCCCAGCCCACCGTCAGGAACTGCTGCAGTGGTGTCGCCAACGTCTGCACTAGATAACGCAATGGCGATCTGTCGTGTTCAGCGATGAAAACAGATTCTGCTTGGGAGCTTCCGATGGCCGTATGCGTGTTCGCAGACGCACAGGGGAGAGTCTCCACCCTTCTTGCATCCGCCAGAGACACACAGGGCCTACACCTGGTCTCCTGGTGTGGGGAGCGATCAGCTATCACTCCCGCACACAACTAGTGTTTGTACCGGGTACGTTAAACAGCACCTCCTACATCAACAACATCATTCAGCCCGTTGTTGTGCCATTTGTAAGGTCGGTCCATCGTGGTGTTTTTCAGCAAGATAACGCACGCCCACACACGGCACGTGCAACGCAACATGCACTTCAGGGTGTGAGACAACTTCCATGGCCACCGGATTTGTCCCCCATTGAGCACGTGTCGGATTTTATGGGACAACGACTTATCCGGTCTCCACGGCCAGCCACGACCATCCCCGATTTACGCATCCAGGTTGAGGATGCTTGGAACTCAATACCCCAAACTTACATCCAACATCTGTACGACAGACTCCATGCCAGAATTGCACAGTGTGACGCAGTTCATGGCGGTTCAACCTCGTACTAACCATGTTACATGGAAATGTTATTTTTCAGTTTACCAGCAAATACAGCTGTATTTTGCCATAATGTTTTGATCACGTTATCCTCTGTATTCCGTTATTATGCTGTAGAAATTTCGTTGGTATCAGACGTCTCCTTCTTGGTGTTCTTTTTTCACTTTCCGCCAGTGTAGTTTATTTTGCTAAAAAGTATATTACGACGCATGCTATTCTTCAAAATACACTGACGGGAAAAAAATGCCAACACCACGAAAAATAGTTGTAGAGGAATGAAATGGCGGCAATACATTTGTATAGGTAACATATTTAATCGATTAAGGTTTCAAGATCACAGCTTATTGTAAGCGCGAGAAGAGCCATTTTAAATGTGAAATGCTGGTACATGAATAACCGGTGTAACCGCCAGAATGTTGAATGCAAGCACGCAAACGTTCATGCATTGTGTCGTACAGGTGCTGGATGTCAGTTTGTGGGATGGAGTTCCATGCCTGTTGCACTTGGTCGGTCAATACAGGGACGGTTAATGCTGGTTGGAGGTGACGCTGGAGTTGTCGTCCAATGATGTCCCATACGTGCTCGATTGGTGAAAGATCTGGTGATCTAGCAGGCCACGGCAACATGTCGACACTTTGTAGAGCATGTTGGGTTACAACAGCGGTATGCGGACGAGCGTTATCCTCTTGGAAAACACTTCCTGGAATGCTGTTCATGAATGGCAGCACAACAGGTTGAATCACCAGACCGACGTACAACTGTGCCGTCAGGGTGCGTGGGATAACCACGAGAGTGCTCCTGCTGTCATAGGAAATTGCTCCCCAGACCATAGGTCCAGTGTGTCTCGGCCGCAGACAGGTTGGTTTCAGGCGCTCACCTGGCCTCCTTCTAACCAACACACGGCCATCACTGGCACCCAGGCAGAACCGGCTTTCACCAGAAAACACAACAGATCTCCAATCCGTCCTCCAATGAGCTCTAGCTTGACACCACTGACGTCGCAAACGGCAGTGATGCGGAGTAAGTGGAATGCACGCTGCAGGGCGTCTGGCTCGGAGCTGTCCTTCAAGTAACCAATTTGTAACAGTTCGTTGTGTCACTGTGGTGGCAACTGCAGCTCGAATTGCTGCCGCAGACGCGGTACGATGCGCCACGGCCATATTGCGGAAAGAAAATCCACCTTCTCGTAGCCCTTTTCCCTTGGCTCCATGTCACCCACTTGCAGTGATTTATGTAAACATAGATTACTTTTTAGCACGTCTTTTGTAAAAAAAGATCGTGCTTATGTTATCGGTTTGTCCGTCCGTCTGTACCCACGATATCTATGCAACTATTAGTCCGATTTGAAAAATTCTTTTTGCATTCGGAAGCTTGAAATATGCAAATGATGATCCTTCATTTCGTTTTTTTTTTGTTTAGGATGCACAATTTCTCCGCAAGAGGGCGTAAATGGAGATGATGTCGAATTCAAAAATACGTTTTATTCCACATATTTGCTTCTAAACATCCGATTGAAAAAATTCTTTATCTTTCGATTCCATTTATGTCGAAGAGTATTTTAGATATAGTTACTTTTTCAAATTACGCATAAATTTTCCGCTAGGGGGCGTAAAAGTAAATTACATTTTTCCCGATAACTCTTCTTCGAAAACTCCTATTTGAAAAAAATTTCTTTAGCGGATACATCTCCTGATGAAAAATCTTTTGCATATAATTTCAAATTTTTGGTAAAGAATACTTTGGCAACCAAGGGGCGTAAGGGTTAATTTTTGCTTCTGATGTATTTGCCATAAAATCGGAGCTTCTAAAATACCGATTGAGAAAATTATTTCGTAGACTGATGCCACTCACATCGATAAACCTTTTCGGAATATTTTCTTCCTAAAATATTCTACAGTTTCTCCGCCATGGGGCGTAGATGTACATCTCATTTTTGTCAATATCTCTTCTTTTAGGAGTCTGATTTGAAAAATTCCTTCTTTGTTGGATAGTGTTTTCCGTGTGACATATGATTCATATAATTTCAAAATTTTCAAGTAATTCATCCGCTAGGGGGCATAGCGGTAAATTGCGTTTCCCCCTATATCTCTGCTTCTAAACCTCCGATTTGAAAAATTCTTTCTGCACCGGATACAGCTCCTGATGGGAAATCGTTTGCACATAATTTCTAAATTTTGTGTAAAAATAATTTGGCCACCAGAGGACGTAAATCTTAATTACGGCTTCTGTTGTATTTGCAGCAAAATATGAGCTTCTAAATTCTCGATTGAAAAAAACGTCGTTTGGTGACCGATACTATTCATGTCGACAAACCTTTTAGGGAAATTTTCTTTTGAAAAAATGCATGTTTTCTACGCCAGGAGGCGTAGATGTATATCTTATTTTTGTCAATACCTCTGCTTCTAAGAGTACGATTTGAAAAATTCTTTCTTTGTTGGATAGTGTTTCCGATGCGAAATGTTTTTCCTATAAATTCAAAATTTTCAAGTAAATCATAGACTTTCCGCTAGGGGGCACAAAGGTAAATTGCGTTTTCGGCGTTATTTCTGCTCCTAAAGCTCTGATTTGAAAAATTCTTCCTGTATCGCATACAAGACCTGATGGAAAATATTTTTCACATAATTTCTAATGTTTGGTAAAGAATGGTTTAGCCACTAGGGGTCATAAGTGTTAATTTCTGCTTCTGAAGTATTTGTTGCAAAATCTGGGCTCCTGAAATCTCGACTAATTTTTTTTTCTTCGACTGATACCGCTTATATGGATAAACCTTTCGAGAATACTTTCTTCCTAAAATAATGCATGGTTTTCCCACCAGGGGACGTAAAGTCACATGTTATTTTTGTCGATATCTCTGTTTCTAAGCGTTCGTAAGCTCATGATTCCGTTTACAGCAATATCTGAGGGATTAAAAACCCGATTGAAAAACTTCTTTCTTCCGTCAGATACTATTGTTTTCCATGCCGGTCCCATTGACTTTGAATAGCTTTGATAAATTTAATTTGCGTCAGAACGGATTCAAAAGACGTGCTTATTACACCCGAAAATTCGTTGTCATCTTTCTTGTTTAAGTTTCATACCATCTACTTTATAAATTTTGGTTTATTTGTGCAAGTTCATTAATTGTAGTTAATGTTATCTTTATTGTAATTGGGTTATGCCATATTAAGGCTACATTACTGACATTGTATTTTGTTTTGGTTAGCTACTTAGCACAGTCTTATTGTAATAATGTGTTGTTTGTGTTAAACATTGCCATATATGGTATTATTGAGGTGTATGGCAGAATATTCAATAAATCAAACGAAGTTAAGCACTTCTGTAGCTCGTATTGAAGTCCCTGGCTACTTGACGAATGGTTACCCTCTGGTAATTAAAAACAACTGCTTTTACATTCTCAGTGTTATCGGACGTGTTTGATGGGGATGGACGCCCAGACCAATTGTGGGTCTTTCTCGGAATTTTCGACACCAATCCGCAACATAAGTCTTTCACAAGCACGCACCACTGTATACTGCCACCATTCTGCGATGAATTTCTACAGATTTCATTCCTTCAGCGGACAGAAACAGAAACAGAGTGAAAGCTCTTTGATCTGCTTTGGAACTGCTCGGTAAGAATGATGCCATCAATATGTGCGTGGTATACACTGAAGAGCAATTGAATTAGAGACAGCTGGCGTTATACAAATGTGGCGCTGTGGGCGGCCCTGTAAACGGAAACGACATGACGTATGCAGCGATCCGACAATATAAGGAGTGATGCGACGGGAATCAGTAAGAGTCGGACACAGTATGGGTAAGAGAATCTGAGCACATTTGATCGTGAGCAAATTGTCAGGGCCCGACGAATGGGTCACTCCATCTCGGAAGTCGTGCAGGCACTGGGATTTTCACGAGCCACTGTGTCACGGGTGCACCGTGAGTACATCGAATCCGGTAAAACCATCCCTGCAAGGGCCAACTGCCGTGGACAACAGCGTGTGATGAACAACGGGGTCATCGTCGGCTAGCTCGCATTGTAACAGCGGATAGACGGGCCACAGTTCAAGAAATCACTCGGCAATTTAACGCTGGTGCACAAAAACATGTAAGCAGCCACACTATCCAGAACCATCTCCTCGCTATGGGGTAAAGAAGCCATCGTCCCACGAGGGTACCGCTGCTGACCGCACATCACAGGGTGCAAAGATTGGCATGGGCGCGGGAACATCGCCACTGGACCCTAGACATGAGGGAAAATGTTGCCTGGACTGATAAGTCGAGATTCACGTTGGTACATGCGGATGGCTGGATACGAGTATGGCGCGAACCACATGAAGCGATGAATCCTTCTTGCTATTAGGGTACTCTTCAAGCTGGTGGGGGTGGCATTCTCGTCTGAGAACTGTTTACGTGGACTGAAATGGGACCCCTGGTACGTGTGACATCGTCCCTCACAGAACAACGTTACTGGAATATCCTGGACGACTATTTTCTTCCGTTTGTGCGTCTTGAACATCACACTGAGGACCTCATCCTGCAACAAGACAATTCAGCTCCCGAATTGTATCCGAATGGTTGGATGAACACTCCACCGACGTGGCCTCGCTTCCTTGGCCGGCTAGGTCACCTGACCTCAATCTCATCGAGCACATCTGGAATGCCATTGAGAGAGATGTTCGAGCCTCTGACCCCCCTCCATCAAATCTTCGTGAACTGTGGGAGCTTGTTCAGGGGTCGTGGATTCGTATGGCTTCCCAACGCTTCCGGTGTCTTGTCGAGTCCATGCCGAGACGAATCGCCGCCGTCATCAGGGTGAAAGGTGGTGCTACACGTTTCTAGACAGGTATCTCTAATTCAGTTGTTCATCAGTGTATATACACTAGTTCTGTTGAAGGAATTACCCTCTTGAGAGGAGATAACAATACTAAACGCAAGATTTTTAGAAAAAATACAAGTTCCCACGTGATTTGACTGCAACTACAGTCGATTTTAGAGAAACGTAATAAAACTTCGTCGCGTTTTCAGACCTGTGCTCGCGTTAAGTTGTTCAACAAATTTCCTTAAATTTCAAACAGACAATACGTAAAATGACTTTATGTTAATGACAGTACAATTACTTAAAATAACATATTTTTGATTATAGGTTCTACGTCCTAAATGTAAATAATATACTTTTGATTTTCTTTTATTTTCAGTTCCGGTTGCGATTATTGATATGAAAGACTTCCCTTGCACAGGTAAGTTACCATATCTGTCGGTTCTTAAGTCGATATGGAGTATGAGTCGAATGGGTTAAATTTCTCAATTTCCTTATTTTCATTCATAGATAACTTGATCTTGAGTATAAGACGAGGTTGGAACACCTACAGTTAGTGCTTAGAAGTTGATATGCAGTGTACGTTGAATGGGTAAAATTTCTCAGTTTCCTTATTTCATTCACAGATATCGATCCTGAGAATACGGTAGTGGCCAAAATTGAGGAAACCTTTTGAAAAAAGTGTATTTTTAAGGTTTGATGGCTCATAACACAATTTTTGTTTTAGTAACAATGGAAAGACAATTTCATCAAGAATGTAATGCAACAAAGTTTGTTTAATTATCTTCCTTCTATGAAAAGTTATAGCCAAATAACCAGAACAAGGAAGCACAACTTGCTTAGGTTGATATGAAGTAGCTTTCTTTCATTTGAATGTAGCCAATTGGCATGAGTGTTTAGAGAGCCAATCAGCTGTCATCTTGTTTTGGCAATGAGCCAAACACGTCACAGTAGGATTCAGCTATTGATGTCATGTATTGGAGCTGAGAGGAGGACATTTGTCAGTGTTTTATGTGATTGCTATCAAGTTGGTTGGGTATTCTTGTGTTCTTTCATTTAGTGAGCTTGTAAAACGTAATAAAATTAAAGGAACTGCGCAAGGAGTTGACTGGTCACCCAGAAAGCGCTGTAAAATAGTACTACTAAGTGAACAGGGCTTCAGTTATGAAGAAATTAGAAGAAAAATTGGTGGAAACTTAACCAAAGGTGGCATCTCTAAATTTTTGAAGAGGTATAAGGAGACTCAGTCACTACAAAACAAGACTGGTAAAAGCAGGAAAAGGTGCAGAACAGCAAGTGACGATAGAAGAATTAACAGACTGTGCCTAGGTGACAGAAGAAAATCATCTGGGTGTATACAAGATGAAATGACGCAATGCAATGTGAAGTTGAGTGCAAGGACTGTTTTCTTCGCAGACTGCAGGATCTAAAGGCAAGAATTCCACTAAGAAAGCCATTTTTATCTCTCAAACAAAGGTTGAAAAGATTAAACTGGGCTAAAACCCATGTTAACTGGACAGCGAAACAACGGGACAGTGTTATTTGGAGTGATGAGACCAAAATCTTCCGGTTTGGTAGTGAATGCATAAAATACGTAAGGAGAAGAATCGGAGAACATTTGCATCCTGATTGCATTACATGTACCGTGAAACACGCAGTTAGTGTTATGATCTGGGGTTGTATGACATCAAAAGGTGTAGGCAGAATTTGCGTGATTAAGGGAATATAGATGGCCAAAAATACATTAATGAAATACTTGAGCCCAAACTGAAGCTTTCGGCACGTGATCTTTTCCAAGATAATGAAACAATTATATTTCAACAGGATTCAGTTCCATGTCATGTAGTTGCTGTGTGCAAAAAAGTGATTTCAAGATCATCATATTCCACTACTGGAATGGCCTGGGAATAGCCCAGACCTTAACCCCATCGAAAATCTATGGAGCCGACTAAGGAAACTTGTTAATCAGAAGCAACCCAGCAATAAAACCCAATTAACAGAAGCAATAATTCAATCTTGGTTTCACATTATAACAGCAGCAGAACTAAAAAACTTGGTTCACTCCATGGGAAGATGTTGTAAGGCCGTACGTAATTAACGCTAAAGGTTACCCAACTAAGTATTAACTGACATGGTGAGAAGTTTTGTATATCTCATTTTTTCTATGTGTTTCACTTTTCTTCTTTATAACTGCTGTTCTAATACAAAATCCTTCATCAAAGTTATTGCATTACATTCTTGATGCAATTATCTTTCCATTGATATATAATTTTATGGTATTACTCCAATCAAAAGCGGTGTTATGAGAGTTCAAACCTCAAAAATACACTATTTCCAAAAGGTATCCACAGTTTTGGTCACTACTGTAAGACGAGGCTAGAACAAATACAGTTAGTGTTCAGAAGTTGATATGGAGTGTATGTTGAATGGGTAAAATTTCTCAATTTCCTTATCTTCATTCGTAGATAAGCCAATCCTGAGTATAAGACGAGGCTAGAACAAATACAGTTAGTGTTGAGAAGTTGATATGGAGTGTAAGTTGAATTGGTGAAATTTCTCAATTTCCTTATCTTCATTCGTAGATAAGTCGATCCAGAGTTTAAGACGAGGTTAGAACAAATGCAGTTAGTACATCAAACAAAGATCCTCGCTCTTCCCACGTTTATAAGTGAGTCATGGAAAAATTCTCATTGGTCGCCACCGGAAGTCGAACCCAGGGTCTTCCAGTTAAGCGCCGGATATGCTTCCGCTACACCACAGCGGCCTCGAATTCCTCCAGACTCACACACGCTAACTGCCAAGCCAAGTTGGCAGGCTGTGGTGTAGCGGAAGCATGTCCGGCGCGTAACTGGAGGCCCTGGGTTCGACTCCCTGTGGCGGCCAATGAGAATTTTTCCGTGAATCACTTATAAACGTGTAAAGAGCGAGGATCTTTCTTCGACGTTCCTGGTCCACGTTAAATGTCTGTATTAAATGCAGTTAGTGTTCCGAAATTCTGTATCAGTATTTTTAATGTTTCAGCAAATATTAAAAAGGAATAGAATGGTATAACGTTAATTCAAAGCTGCCGTTTCTTTCGGCTTATAAGTAGATTCGGAGTATTCGTCGAATGGATTAAATTTCTCACTTTCCGTACCTTCATTCATATGTAAGTTGATCCTTAATATCATCATTGTAAACCATTATCAATCCACTGCTGGACGAAGGTCTCCCCAAGTTTCCTCCACAACGGTCTGTCTTGTGCCAGTCTCCTCCATGTCACTCCCGCATATTTTCGAATTTCATCCACCCATCTTCCATGTGGTCTTCTTCTGGGTCTTTTCCTGTCCCTTGGAATCCAATCCAAAATTTCGGCTGTCCATCGATGGTCTGTTCTTCTGGCAGTATGTCCAGCCCATTGCCATTTCAGGGATTTAACTCTGATCATGATGTCTTCCACTCTTGTCATTTTTCGGATCCACGTGTTCCTCTTCTTATCTCTCCTGGTTACACCAAGCATGCACCTCTCCATGCTGCTTTGAGTTGTCTGCAGCCTTTGTATGTCTCTTTTAGCTAAGGTCCACGTCTCTGCACCATACGTAAGCACTGGAAGGATGCATTGATCAAACACTTTTCTTTTAAGACATAATGGCATATTGCTCTTGAAAATTATACTGTTTCTTCCAAAAGCTCTCCAGGCAAGTTTTGTACGCCGATTAATTTCTTCACCAATGTGACCCTCACTTGATATCTGCTGTCCAAGATAAACGTACGTGTCTGTTATCTCCAGCTTTTCTCCATCAATCGATAAATCTTCATTTCTTGTAAAATCATTGAACATCACTTTTGTCTTCTGAAAGTTCATTTTTAATCCCACTTCTTTACTCTTGTCAGCAAGTTCCTGGATCATACTCTGTAGCTCTGATGGGGTAGTTGCAAAAATGACTATGTCATCAGCAAAACGAAGGTGGGTTAGATAATCTCCATTAATCTTTATCCCTTTGTTTTCCCAGTTCAGTGATTGAAAGACATTTTCCAATGTGGCATTAAAGAGCTTCGGAGATATGGTGTCACCTTGTCTCACTCCTTTTCCAATTTTTATGTGTGTTGTATTTTCAAACAGCCGAATCTTTGCACTTGCATTTTCATAGATGTTATTAATAATATTACTGTATGCATCTTCAATACCGAAGGATTTCAGAGCCATTGCAACTGCTGATGGTTTCACCGAATCAAAGGCTTTTTCATAATCGATAAAAGCCATGCTCAATGGAATCTCATATTCCCTCGCTCTTTCAATTAGTTCTCTCAGTACGTGGATATGATCTATTGTGCTGTAGCCACTCCTGAATCCAGCTTGTTCTCTCGGTTGAGCCATGTCCAGTGTCACCTTCAAGCGGTGTGAAAGAACTTTAGTGAATATTTTATAAACCACTGATAGGAGGCTGATAGGTCTGTAGTTCCTGAAATCCTCAATGTCACCTTTTTTATGTAGCAAGATTATTGTAGCGTTGTTCCAATCCTCAGGAATTTTCCCTTCATTAAGGCATCGAGTGAAAATTTGGGCGAGTACTGTTTCGATTTCTCCACTTGCTTCTTGTATGATGTCTACAGTAATTCCATCTTCTCCTGGAGCTTTTCCCCGCTTCATGTTCTTGATTGCATGTGCAACTTCTGCTGGAAGGACTGGAAGAACTCTGGTACTGGTACCTTTTATGATGTCTGGAGTACATGTATCATCCCTTTCATATAATTTGGAGTAGAAATCTTTCACTCTTGTCAAATTTTCGCCTCTATTTCTTGTTACAGAACCATCTTCTTTTCTCAGTGCCATAATCTGTTTTCTTCCCTTACTGAGATGTCCCTTTGCTATCTTTAGGCTTTGGTTGTTTTCAATTGCTTTCCTTACTAGTTCACAGTTGAATTTCCTTACGTCTTCAGTGATACTTTTTCGTACTGTCTTGCATAGCTCTATATATTCCACTTTGGAAGTCACATCTTCTTTAGTTGTCCTCATCACTCTTCTTTTTTGCATCAACATTTTGGTTTTTCCTGATAATTTGTTCACATGCAATTTGTTCTTAGACCCAGCTAATGTTGTTGCTGTTTCCATAAGAGCTTTGGTTACTTTTCTGTTAACTTCAGAAATATCCACTTCTTCCGATGTTAGGCCTTCTAAAGCAGAGAATCTGTTCTTCAGTTCCAATTTGAAGGTATTATGGTGTTTTTTAAGGTTGGTTATGTCAAAACATTTTGTTTGTCTTATGAGCTTGCTACGTTCGAGTTTAGTGTTAAGGTGCATCTTACATCTCACCAATCTATGGTCACTGCCTGTGTTGAACTTGTTTAGCACACTGCAGTCTTCTATGACGAATTTTTTGTTACACATAATAAAATCAATTTCACTTGTCGTCCCATTTGGATGTTTCCATGTCCATTTCCTGTGTGGCTTTTTCTTGAAAAAGGAGTTCAAGATGAAAAACCCTTCTGCCTCTGCAAACTCTACGAGAGTATTTCCACGCTGGTTTCTGTTGCCGGGACCGAATTTACCTACTGAAGTTTCATTCTGTTGCCGTTGCCCTATTTTTGCATTGAAATCTCCCATAATTATCTTCAAGTGCTGCTTACCTTTATTATTTAGATCATGAATTTCCTCATAAAATTCTTCAATTTCTTCTTCAGCATGACTTGTGGTCCTTAATATAAGCTAGAACAAATACCGTTAATGTTCCGAAATTCTGTAACTATATTTTTCAGTAAACGTGAAAAGGAAGAGAAAGTGAAGAAACTTCCACGTTGTTTACGGTCGGAGAAATGGTGAATTCGAATTGATGCTACCGCGTTCCTTTCCTCCGACCGAACAGTCAGAAAAGCCGCAGCGCAAAGGTGAAAAAAAAAGTCACAAAAGTGTGTCAAATATGAGTGATGTTTGCAACTAAGTTTGCTGCTTTTTTATTGAGTCCAATTGAAATAAGGAAGCAAAATAACTTTTGGTTTCAATCGGAAACATGAAATAACTTAAGCATAATAAATAAAAACAATAGTTGATTTTAATTCAGCTGAATAGGTACAATAGAAACATACCCAGCAAAAACAGTATTGCTGGGCCAGCAGTGGGCCATTGCTGGCAGTCAGCACTGCCAGCAATGGCCCAGCACTGTGTTGCCGCTGCCGAACCGTCAATAAAATGTCCGGGCGGCCAACAGAAGGGCCAGAAGTTCAGGCCAACAGTTGGCACCCCATCAGTTCTCATATGCCACAACAGGGCCATCAGTTGTCCATCACAAGCAGTAGCTGCCACAAGTGGCCCTTCAGTGGCCCTGCAAGTACTTGCCAGAAATGATAGCTAGCCTGATGTGGTCCGCTAGTGGGCCGTTAGTGGCAGCCAGCAACCACGTGACGTAACTGGTGGCTTGCCGAATCTTGTCCGCCAATTTCCCAATAGTAGCAATAATAATAAAAGAAAAAAAAGCAAGAATAACCATAGTTTCCTAAAGCTACAATTCTTTTTCTACCCTTACAAAGCTTGTGAATTAACGCACTGCGCTGGGGAAATTTTCTCGACACACCGGAAAAACGCTGTTTGTATCTGCCTAGACTCGATCCTGGGCCGTTTACGTGGAAGCCGCGCTCGCTACCGACCGGACTAATTCACGACACTGGCGTACGTGCTGGAAGCTATCTGTTTGGTATGCAATTTGTAATCGAATGCTTCCGTCTTTCATTTTATTATACTGCGAGGTATTTTTCATAAAAGTCAGTTTCATATAATTGATAAATCAATTCTTTCAACGTAACGATAGTTTTTTTTTTTTTTTTACCTTAAGGGAACTTCACTCATTTTCAAGGCGTGTACATACTTAGAGTCGCTTTCCAAAGTTTTGTACTGTCCTTGCCGTCTTGAAAAGAGATTGTTAAATAAATATATATTTACCCGGGTTCATGTCACATTCTCTTACATTTTTAACGTTATGTCTTTCCTTTCCGTTGTCAGAAGCTACATTGGTTTTAAAGAGAAAAATACATTTTATTTTACTTCTCGTTATTTTTAGAAGCGAATTCCTCCCAGTCTTGTGTATTCAACCCATGGATGAGTACCACATTGCGTTGCTTTTTTTTTTTTTTGTTTAAATAATTAATAAATTTTGTACACGTATAATTCTTTTTTCTTCCAACAAACGCTATTTTAATGGTTTTCCAGGATATGTGCTTCAAGCGGTTTCAAATTTTCCATTCCATGAATTGTTATTCATGGGAATGGAGTATGTGTATTTCATGGCTGTAATCTTCTATTTCATGGCTGTAATCTAGTATTTCACGGCTTAATCTGATATCTTCGTCGACGTAAAATTTCATTAGGAAATTAATTTGCCTCTCCACATATGGATTTTTTCTTAACATCCACTAAAATAACACGATAGCGTCGTCTTCAACTAACTGGTACCATGAGAGACACAGGAAGTGTTGCTCCTGCGCATGCGCAGTCCCAATGCTTCCACCTGCTGTTGGGGGTTGCATTGGTTGCTAGCAACGGGCCACTAGTGGCACTTGCTTGGAGGCCTACAATTCACGACGATGCTGCAGGGCCATCAATGGCTCGCCAAATGATAGCGCTGCCACCAACGGACCACTACCGGGCCGTGAGCGGCAGATTTCAGCCAGCAGTGACCCATCACTGCCAGCTGGTGGCCAGCAGTTTCCCAGCACTTGTGTTTTTGCTGGGTAGAGTAAAATCACACAAAATGAAGAAATATAGGAACAGTAAAATTTATGCTATTCTTCTTTTTTTTTTTTTTTTGATTGGAGGTTTAACGACCACCGTGAGCAACTCAATGGGCTATAAGCAGTCGCCCGTCCCTAATTTAGGGTCACTGGTTCCAGGGAAGGGAGAGAGCCAGTGCCGTAAGACAAACACAACATCCATGCCTGACCGGGATTCGAACCCGGACCCCTTACGGACAAATGATCAGAGGCCAGCGCCTTAGACCACTGCGCCACCGGGGCGGCATGCTATTCTTCCTCAAACTATCTTCTCTCGGATGATATGCAACGGTCCCATCGTTCAGCCCCCTTTTCAAAGCATGTGGCGAAGGCATTTTGTGGAAGCTGCTTTAGTACAGCTTGAATAAAGTCCGCATCTGTGTTGAACGTTGCGCCACGGAACTTCTCCTTCATTGTTGGAAACAACCAGAAATCGCACGGGGCGAGATCAGGACTGTAGGCAGGCTGTGGAATGAATTCAATACTGCATTTCGTAAGAAACTGTTGAACTCAAGCAGCCACATGTGGGCGGGCGTTATCATGGTGTAGGTTCCACTTGCCCGTACCAGTTCCTGTCGCTTAATCGATATGTGTCGCTTCAAGACTGAAATGTAATACTGAGCATTGACAGTAATTTGTGGAGGAACGGCATGCTGGTAGACTACACCTTTATGATCAAAGAAAATTATCATCATCAACGTCTCAGTTGATTTGGTTTGGTGGACTTTTTTCAGAGGAGGTGAGCCTCTGTGTTTCCAGACACTCGTTGTGCGCTTCGTGAAGGAGTCGTATTGGTGGATCCATATTTCATCGGCAGTTATTACTGTGCTTAGAAAGTTTGGATCCTTTGCAATCATTTGTCTCCACTCATGACACACCTGAACTCTGGCTAACAATTGTTCTCTCGTCAGGTGATGAGGTACCCATCTGGAACACACACTATGCAGCAGTAATTTGTCTCTTAGAATGCGGAATGCAGACTTTTTGAAATAATAGTTGACGTCGCTATGTCTTCACACGTCATTCGTCGATCTTCTTGCAGGATTGCCCAAACAATGTTAACAATACGCTCCGTAACAACACTTTCAGGTCGACCGGCGAGTTCTGCCGACAAACGCCCACTTTTGAAATCATGTTGCCACCTAAAAAACGTTAAATCACCCAAGAATTTATATTTGCAAGCTTTTTTCATTAGATCAACTTTTTTCTGGAGCTGTTTTACCCAAACGATAGCAAAAAGGTTTCGCACAACGCATTTCACTTCTTAACTCTGAATCATTCACCTCCATAGCTGTATAGCGAAATGCAGACTATTAGGGCTGTCTTTGAATGAGTGTTAGTCTTCATCTTCTGCGATAGATGGCGCAAAATATCACTCCTTGGGCGTAGCTTTTACGTCTTGAGGAAGTGTCCCAGAAGTTGGCGTCAGCAAATGACTGAAGACCTTACCATATTCAGAATGGCAGCGGCCTCTCGTTGGCTCCACAATGAAAAGACAAAATACGCACGGTTACGTTTTAACCAATGGCATTGTTTGGGGTGGAGCTTAGTGGGGAGGCGTGGTTTCTGTCCCAAATTCAAGTGTTTTCTGGTAATGTACACATTTTCTCTTCAAAAAATGAACGTACAGTAGAATTTAAGATGATCTATAGAAGACAAGATTCCAATCTCACTTCAGTGCCCATTCTTTGATTTCTATTTGGCCTAGATAATTAAAAAAATCAGGCAGAAATGAATGATTTCGTTTCTTCAACACAGAAACACTGCCAAGCTAACATCTGGCGCCATCTACTGCCAAATTGGTATACTTTCAAGTCCAATACATTGAATTTTAAAAGAAATTCTAACACATTTTTCAGGAAAATAACTGCGACACGTATTAGCTATGGGTCGTTTTTTTTTGTGCACAAAATTTCAAACTCTACAAAGTAATAGTTTTCGATAAAATGTGTACAAAAGAATTTGCACTCATTCAAAGACAGCCTTAAACAACTGCGCAATAACAAAACCAGAATCGTCTGTTACAGCTAATAAATTAATTCATTAGACGTCTGCGTGGTTATTTTTGTCTTTCGCACTGTTGCCAACTCATAAAACTATTATCCCTTTTTTTTATGGAACGGCCTTCGTAATTTATGCATTACGCCATTTTTGATTTTCCTGTTCGTTTCGTGTATTTTTATTTACACCTATTACATTACATTACATATCCCTAAGCTGTTCTCTGATATTTAGAGGTTAGCTCCACAAAGAAATACAAACTACCAGAAAACTTTTACTTATTGTTGCCCAATTAAACTTCTCCATTTACAGCGGTCTTGACATACAACTCGGGCTTTATTGACATCCATTACACGCGGTACACAAGGGCTTCTATACTTCATACTCATAATTCGTTTCTCATGCAGACACGCCTGAATGTGATCCTTCCATGACTTCCTTGGCCTTCCTCTGCTTTTACTTCTTACCACTTGGGCTAAAAAAATTCTTAGTAAATATCTCATCACTCATTCTTTCAACATGGCCAAACCACCGAAGCATATTGATCTCCACCGTGCTAACAACATTTTGCTTCACATCACACAACTGCAACACATCTTCATTCCTCACACAATCAGACCGTGTCTTGCCACAAAACGCATTTCTCCAGAACACAAATACACAGTAACGCATTTCTCCAGCACACAAATACACAGTAACGCATTTCTCCAGCACACAAATACACAGTAACGCATTTCTCCAGCACACAAATACACACTAACGCATTTCTCCAGCACACAAATACACACTAACGCATTTCTCCAGCACACAAATACACAGTAACGCATTTCTCCAGCACACAAATACACAGTAACGCATTTCTCCAGCACACAAATACACAGTAACGCATTTCTCCAGCACACAAATACACAGTAACGCATTTCTCCAGCACACAAATACACAGTAACGCATTTCTCCAGCACACAAATACACAGTAACGCATTTCTCCAGCTCACAAATACACAGTAACGCATTTCTCCAGCACACAAATACACAGTAACGCATTTCTCCAGCACACAAATACACAGTAACGCATTTCTCCAGCACACAAACAACTCCTATGTTTCTTCTGCAGTACCCAGGTTTCACTGCCATACATCAGAGTAGGAACAACTACACTCTCATACACAGCCATGCAGGCATCTCTTGAGAACCCATCATTCCTGTGAAAACCTCCCAGAGCAGCTATGACTTTCAATGAAGAATTCATTCGCCTACTAATTTCACCATCCAACTTGTTCTCTCTGTCGAACATGCTTCCTAAATACACAAACTCACTCACCTGGTCAATCACAGTGCCATTTATACTTACATTACATTCAGTACTAACAACTCCTCTCTCAAAAACCGTAACTTCGGGTTTTCCCTTATTTATACTCAGTTCGAATTTCATGCAAACTTTGTACATCCAGGACAACATACTCTGCAACTCACTTTTGCTCTCTGCTAACAGGATAGTGTCATCAGCATACAGCAATCTGCACACACGGATATCACCAAGACATAAACCAGTATTATCTGTTTTGGCATCACGCACGCACGCATCCATAAATATATTTTTATTTATACACTGGCGGAAAGTGAAAAAGAACACCAAGAAGGAGACGTCTGATACCAACGAAATTTATACAGCATAATAACCGAATACAGAGGATAACGTGATCAAAACATTATGGCATAATACAGCTGTATTTGCTAGTAAACTGAAAAATAACATTTCCATGTAACATGGTTAGTACGAGATTGAACGGCAATGAACTGCGTCACACTGTGCAATTCTGGCATGGAGTCTGTCGTACAGATGTTGGATATAAGTTTGGGGTATTGAGTTCCAAGCATCCTCAACCAGGACGCGTAAATCGGGGATGGTCGTGGCTGGTCGTGGAGACCGGATAAGTCGTTGTCCCATAAAATCCCACACGTGCTCAATGGGGGACAATCCGGTGAACGTGCAGGCCATGGAAGTTGTCTCACACCCTGAAGTGCATGTTGCGTTGCACACGCCGTGTGTGGGCGTGCGTTATCTTGCTGGAAAACACCACGATGGACCGACCTTACAAATGGCACAACAACGGGCTGAATAATGTTGTTGATGTAGGAGGTGCTGTTTAACGTACCCGGTACAAACAATAGTTGTGTACGGGAGTGATAGCTGATCGCTCCCCACACCAGGAGATAAGGTGTAGGCCCTGTGTGTCGCTGGCGGTTGCAAGAAGGGTGGAGACGCTCCCCTGTGCGTCTGCGAACACGCATACAGCCATCGGAGGCGCCCAAGCAGAATCTGCTTTTATCGCTGAACACGACAAATCGCCATTGCGTTCTCCAGTGCAGACGTTGGCAACACCACTGCAGCCGTTCCTGACGGTGGGCTGGAGTCAGAGGTACACATGCCAGAGGCACACGTGCACGTAGTCCTGCATCCAGTAGACGGTTGAGGATTGTTCGCACAGTCACCTCAGGTGCAACGGCAGCTCGGATTTGCGTCGCAGTGGATGTTCTGCTTGACAACGCCGCTCTTCTTATGCGTCGATCGGTCCGCTCAACAGCCCGTCTGTGACTCCCGGTTCCACGTCTTCTCGTGTGGGAATGCTCCTCGGACCATCTACGCCACCATCGTATCACCACCGATACTTCTCGTCCAATTCGCTCCGCAATACGACGATACGACCACCCGGCCTCGCCTAGTCCGACTAGACGACCTCGCTCAAAGTCTGATAACTGCTGAAATCGTACACGTCTTCCATGTCCAGGCATTGCAGCTTCTTCAGGGTCTTCGCACGTGTCCGTACGCCGACGACTGATTACATTCACTTCGCCGTGCTCCTTAAATACCACCGACGATAATTTGCATATTATGCCGTGCTGTGGCGTAAGCGCTCACCGGTTGGTCCCGAAATTAACATCACACCTACGTAAACTCAACCCCATCAACATATGTAAATTTCATGATCGTCTGCCAATTCCTTCTTGGTGTTCTTTTTTACTTTCCGCCAGTGTACTTATAAGAAATAAAAATTTTCATTCGTGATTATTTCTCTCTTTCAGAAATTTCTCAGCTGCTTAATAAACGGTATACAAACGCTGAAATAGAAATCGTAATTCTCTATACTCACGAGGAGATGAACAGAAGAAGGGTCAGAGCCTTGGCCAACTTTCTGAAAGAGTGCTGCCACTTCAATGTAATTCTGGACGAAGATCACTTGGCAGAAATCCAAACCGAATCCTCTTCCTTTATAACGGAGACTCTTAAGTACAACTGCGCAAGAACTGGAAGTCGAAGAAACGATTCTGTCGATGATCCCAAAAGAATAATAATAGTGAGATCAAGAAGAGCCGAGAACCTTCTCACCAGAAAGTTAAATATAATGGTACGTAAATTTCCAAGCTGGTAATTTTTTGAAAGTAAGTTTCCGGTGTGGACTTACGAATCAAAATTTTCTTCAAATTTAATCATTTTGTTAAAAAATTTCCTGTTCATTTAAAATATGCCTAGGTACATTGTGGTCCAAATGTCTTTCCCTATTTTTGGAAAATCTATCTATTCTAAAACAAGTTAGTAAAATCATGCAATGCATTGATTATGATACGATTTCCAACATACCAGAAATTATTACTCAAGTTATGTGGATAATGGCTGTGGAATAAATCTCGCTCTTGTGTCCTGACCTTTGACCCCATTTCGATGATATTCAACAGAACCGGTTCACTTTACCTCCGGAACAACATGATAAAGTTTTTGTTGCAATAGAAGCAGTTTTACGCAAGTTATGAGAATAATGGCTGTGGAATAAATCTGGCTTTTGTGCAATGACTTTTGACCCCATTTCGTTGATATTCAACAGAACCGGTTCGCTATACCTCCGGAACTACATGATAAAGTTTTGTCGTAATCCAAGCATTTTAGGTAAATTATGATGCACAAGGGCATGGAATGGATCCCACTCCAGTGTCCTGACATTTGACCCCATTTCGCCCATTTTCAATAGAGTTCGTCCCCAGTGGCTCCCTACCACATACTAAAATTTCATCGAAATCGAACCATTTTTACGCAAGTTATGACGCATAAGGCAATGGAATATATCCCGCTCTTATGCCCTGCCTGACCTTTGACCCTATTTCGCCTATTTTCAATAGGGTTCGTGCCCAGGTGGTTCCCTGCCACATACTAAAATTTCATTGAAATCGAACCATATTTACTCATGTTATGACGCATTAAGGCAATGGAATGGATCCCGCTTTTATGTCCTGACCTTTGACCCCATTCTGCCCATTTTCAATAGGGCTCGTTACCAGGTGGTTCCCTACCACATACTAAAATTTCATTGAAATCGAACCATTTTTACGCAAGTTATGACGCATAAAGGCAATGGAATGAATCCAGCTCCTATGTCCTGACCTTTGACCCTATTTAACCCATTTTCAATAGAGGTTGTTCCCAGGTGGTTCCCTATCACATACTAGAATTTCATCGAAATCAAACCATTTTTACGCAAGTTATGACGCATAATAGCAATGGAATGGATCCCGCTCCTATGTCCTGACCTTTGAGCCTGCTTCGCCCATTTTCAATGTCCCCTAGTCCCCTACCACATACTAAAATTTCGTCGAAATCGAACCATTTTCACGTGAGTTATCGTGCGGACGGACGGACGGACGGACGGACAAAGCTGGAGCATATACGCTTCTTCAACCTACGGTTGGAAAGCGTAAAAAGTAACTGCAGCCGTCTTTTAGAAATTTCGCGACACTCTTGCTTTCCTAGCTCGCAGCGCAAAACGTATTGAACACAAAAATATGAACTTTACATCGTTTGTAGACAATTGCTTGGAGAACACGCTGAAATAAACCGTTTTTCGATTCTGGCTATACTTCAAGAGCTATTGTATTTCAAAGTTAAGGTAAGCAAAAAAGTGCTGTCAGGTCGCGTTCCGGACACACTAATTGCAACAGAACCACGAAACTTTGTAGGTATGTAGTGCCATGACCTAATTTTTGCACTTCGTCGCCCTTTTTTTGAATTTCGATTTAGTTTACGAGAAATTAAAGTTTTAAATTTCACAAAATTTTCTATCTCGCGATGGGATCCATTAAAAAAACCGGATATATGGCAAACTATAAATCATAACGCATTGCAATTTTTACCGCATAAATTTACAACTATCATCTCTTTTTTCCAAAAAAAAAATTTTTCAGAAAATGGCATTTTCTGATTTTTAAGCATTTTTTAAAGACGCAAAGGAAAGAAAAGAACGGCTTGTCTGTTTTCACGATAACCGCAGAGGAACGTTCTGGTCCCGTGACTTGCTGCCATGGTGACCCAGAGAATTTGTTATGCATATGTTTTGTTAGTAAAGCTATCTCAGTTGTTCAACGTTTTAACATAACGGTTTACGTATTACGGAAATGCTTTTTGGACCGTTTTTGTTTTCCTTACTGGTAAATTTAGTAAGTGCTGTAAGTTCAAACGAAAATAATTCCGTTCTTCCAAAAAAATAACGACAGTAAAAAAACTCGGAAACTTCGGAATGGCGGCGGAGCAAAGTCCTTCAATAAAAATAGAAGGAAAGTGAAAAAAGATTTGCAAAAATCCAACAGGGAGTTCATCAGGAGCGAAACAAAAACTGTGAACAAGCCGCCATATTGAAATCGATACAGCGCAAAAGGTATTGAACAATTGGGAGAACATTTTCATTCCGTCAGATGGCATCACCGGAAAGGGACAGTCGAACACATTTGTCGACAATTCTGACGTATAAGTTCAAACGGCCGAAGTCCGCCCTTCCAAAAAATAACAGCAGTAAAAAAACTTGGAAACTTCGGAATGGCGGCGGAGCAAAGTTCTTCAATAAAAATAGAAGGAAATTGTAAAATGTTCCGCAAATTTCTAACAGGGAATTCACCAGGAGCGAAACAAAAAACTGTGAACAAGCCGCCATCTTGGAATCGATACAGCGCAAAAATACTGAACAATTGGGAGAACATTTTCATTTCGTTGTGATATATTTGAAGATCGGGCTACAGGGCCCGAGCGCTACTCTGGAAAGGAGCCTAGAGGCGCAGCCCCTAGTTATTAAAAAAAAAAAATACTTGCTTGCATACATTAGATTCGCTACATTCGAAACGTAAGAATCTACACTGAGTTAGATTTGCATTAGAAACGCCTGCCTAATAACGTGTTGATCCACGTTTCTGTTCTATCACGCTTCACAGATGCCTAGGAACAGATTCCGCAAGGTGTGTAACACCTTCCATGCGTAATTTGATCCATATCCGCTGCAACAGTTCACATTCATTCCGTTGAGCAGGATCAGCAGTTCTCGCACCCCGTTCTGGCATATCCTACAAATGTTCAATTGGGTTACGGTCAGGGGATTTGGGGGGACAAGGCAATGTAGCGAATTCAGTGTCGTGTTCCTCTAACCACTTAGTTAGTTACTTAGTACATCCATACCTACACCCTCCAGTTCATCCTAATGATTTTCGAATACTAACAATTAGAGCCCTGCAGATGCAATATTTGCGTAGCTGTCTCTTGCTTTAACACAGACGTTATTTGTACTGTAACTTTTTGGACTAACTCGAAATTCGTGTAAAAAGAGGGCATAAGTAGGTTAACTAACCCACCAGTAACCAGAAATACGGCAAATGCAATAAATAGTATTCAGTGAACTTAAGTAAAATATCGTCATCTCGTAATCGAACCCTTCGTAGGATCAGATCACTGTTTATACGAGTTACTGTCTTCTTTGACACTTTTGCCCAGAACCTAATATAAATTGATGCTCAGTTACTCACACCATAACATTCTTAATGGTTAATACACTGGCGGAAAGTGAAAAAAGAACACCAAGAACGAGACGTCTGATACCAACGAAATTTATACAGCATAATAACGGAATACAGAGGATAACGTGATCAAAACATTATGGTAAAATACAGCTGTATTTGTTGGTAAACTGAAAAATAACATTTCCATGTAACATGGTTAGTACGAGGTTGAACCGCCATGAACTGCGTCACACTGTGCAATTCTGGCATGGAGTCTGTCGTACAGATGTTGGATGTAAGTTTGGGGTATTGAGTTCCAAGCATCCTCAACCTGGACGCGTAAATCGGGGATGGTCGTGGCTGGCCGTGGAGACCGGATAATACGTTGTCCCATAAAATCCCACACGGGCTCAATGGGGGATAAATCCGGTGAACCATGGAAGTTGTCTCACACCCTGAAGTGCATGTTGCGTTGCACGTGCCGTTATGAACGTGCGTTATCTTGCTAGAAAACACCACGATGGACCGACCTTACAAATGGTACAACAACGGGCTGAATGATGTTGTTGATGTAGGAGGTGCTGTTTATCGTACCCGGTACAAACACTGGTTGTGTACGGGAGTGATAGCAGATCTCTCTCCACACCAGGAGACCAGGTGTAGGCCCTGTGTGTCGCTGGCGGATGCAAGAATGGTGGAGACGCTCCCCTGTGCGTCTGCGAACACGCATACGGCCATCGGAGGCTCCCAAGCAGAATCTGCTTTCATCGCTGTACACGACAGATCTCCATTGCGTTCTCCAGTGCAGACGTTGGCGACACCACTGCAGCCGTTCCTGACGGTGGGCTGGAGTCAGAGGTACACATGCCAGAGGCACACGTGCACGTAGTCCTACATCCAGTAGACGGTTGCGGATTGTTCGCACAGTCACCTCAGGTGCAACGGCAGCTCGGATTTGCGTCGCAGTGGATGTTCTGCTTGACAACGCCGCTCTTCTTATGCGTCGATCGGTCCGCTCACCAGTCCGTCTGTGACTCCCGGTTCCACGTCTTCTCGTGTGGGAATGTTCCTCAGACTATCTGCGCCATCGTACCACCACCGATACTTCCCGTCCAATTCGCTCTGCAATACGACGATACGACCACCCGGCCTCGCCTAGTCCGACTAGACGACCTCGCTCAAAGTCCGATAACTGCTGAAATCGTACACGTCTTCCATGTCCAGGCATTGCAGCTTCTTCAGGGTCTTCGCACGTGTCCGTACGCCGACGACTGATTACATTCACTTCGCCGTACTCCTTAAATACCACCGACGATAATTTGCATATTATGCCGTGCTGCGGCGTAAGCGCTCACCAGTTGGTCTCGAAATTAACATCACACCTACGTAAACTCGACCCCATTAACATATGTAAATTTCATGATCGTCCGCCAATTCCTTCTTGGTGTTCTTTCCGCCAGTGTAGTTAATACAACAAACTCTCGTACGCAGAGTATGATCCTGTTCTGTTGGCCCGACGTCTTTGATTTTAATTCTTCAAGTTTAGGATATAACTCCCAAAATCCAAGCCGCCCCTAGCACAGTGGTCTAAGACGATGGCCTCTGATCATTCTTCCAGAAGGGGTCCGGGTTCGAATCCGGTGAGGCATGGATGTTGTGTTTGTCTTACGGCACTGGCTCTCTCCCTTCCCTGGAACCAGTGACCCTAAATTAGGGACGGGCGACTGCTTATAGCCCATTGAGTTGCTCACGGTGGTCGTTAAACCTCCAATAAAAAAAAAAAAATAAATAAAAAAATCCAAATGTAACACAATTTTCCAATTGTTTTGCTCATCGAACCTCTAATTTACGCAACGAAATATTCACCCACATTTAAAACAAGGCAAGTAGCAAATCAAAATTATAAAGACAGAGCCTAAGAATAGTTTTCTAGCGCATATTGAAGCTTTAATTGATTCCCAATTCCTATAAATGCAAATCATCGTACGGAGCAAGTGTTTTTGCTGGTGTAAAGTTCCGAAATAAATGGAATATGGATTCAAAGGGGAGAGTGATTGCCGAAGATCGAAGACGGAAAGACGCGCGCAAAATAAATAAATAAAAAATAGCACTTGGTGGGAGAGAAGAATGATTGCAAGAAACAAGAAAAATGATCACGGGAAGGGAAAGACAGAGACTTCAAAAACAGAATGACCTCAATTTATCAACAACCTGACTACACGGTACACATGCAAGTGTAGGCCCGTCCTAGCCAGCCTACGAAATTGAAGGTCCGGCCCGTAAGTCTTAAATTACAGGCAAGCCCGACCTGCGGGCCCGGCCTGTGCAGAGCTATACTAACAATACATCAACTTTTCTATTACAGTTCACGTAAACTCATGTTTCAGAGACTCAAGAATAATCTGCATGTAGACTTAATTGAAATTACTTGCAACAGACATAACTACCAAACAAGATTGTGACGTGCCTGCCCAGCAGGACGCACACCACATAAAGGCAGATAGCAGCAATAACGAACGTTCGCGTAGCTCAATTGGTAGAGCGACTTATTCCGGAATGAGGGGGACCCGGCCGGGTTCGAACCCCGGCGTGGACAAAAATGACGGGCCGCCCCGGTGGAGCAGTGGTCTAAGGCAATGGCCTCTGATCATTCGTCCGAAAGGGGTCCGGGTTCGAATCCCGGTGAGGCATGGATGTTGTGTTTGTCTTACGGCACTTTTTTTTTTTTTTTTTTGATTGGAGGTTTAACGACCACCGTGAGCAACTCAATGGGCTATAAGCATTCGCCCGTCCCTAATTTAGGGTCACTGGTTCCAGGGAAGGGAGAGAGCCAGTGCCGTAAGACAAACACAACATCCATGCCTGACCGGGATTCGAACCCGGACCCCTTTCGGACGAATGATCAGAGGCCATCGCTTAGACCACTGCGCCACCGGGTCGGCGTCTTACGGCACTGGCTCTCTCCCTTCCCTGGAACCAGTGACCCTAAATTAGGGACGGGCGACTGCTTATAGCCCATTGAGTTGCTCACGGTGGTCGTTAAACCTCCAATCAAAAAAAAAAAAAATGACGGAGAAATTTACTTCGTTAGAATGGCGCCCTAACTTTCCGGATGACCCGGCCGTTCAAAATCTCGCAATGGTGTGATGTTCTTTCCACACCGCGAGAGAGGAGAAATCACAGAATCCCTTCTCCAGCGCTTCGAAAAATAAATGTGTGTGACGTTGCATTCCACACACCAGATTGACTGGGATTTCTCAAGTGCACGTTCTACAGCGCATGGCTACCTGCAACGATTCATGGCCACGGCTTACCCGTGGCCATGAATAGGACGCACACGACATAAAGGCAGATAGCAGCGATTACGAACGTTCACGTAGCTCAATTGGTAGAGCGACTTATTCCGGAATGAGTGGGACCCGGGTTCGAGCACCGGCGTGGACAAAAATGATGGAGAAATTTATTTCGTTATAAGATATAGATTACCGCTTCGTCCAATACAGCCTAAAACCCAGCTATTAAAACAAAGCTTGAATTATGCTGGTCCAGATTATTGGAACTCATTACTCCTACATTTAACCAATACTAGACGAAACACATCAGAATCAACGGTATTTTTTTTTTTTGAGGATAATAAACTGATATGAAACAACAAATGTAAACTTAATTTGATTGACAAATTCATTCAACCACTTCAGTAAAGACGATAGTCCAGGTTCGTCATTTTTTTTTGTGTGTGTGACTGAAGGTTTAACGACCACCGTGAGCAACTCAGTGGGCTATAAACAGTCGCCCGTCCCTAATTTAGGGTCAGTGGTTCCAGGGAAGGGAGAGAGCCTATGGCATAAGACAAACACAACATCCATGCCTCACCGGGATTCGAACCCGGGCCCTTCACGAACGAATGATCATAAGTCAACGTTTGGGCTATAAGCAGTCGCCCGTCCCTAATTTAGGGTCACTGTTTCAGGGAAGGGAGAGAGAGCCAGTGCCGTAAGACAAACACAACATCCATGGCTCACCGGGATTCGAACCCGGTAGACAAAACCGGTGGGAATGGACGAATAGTTTTTTTTTCTTTGAAAAGAATAAACTCATATGAAACGTTTATTTACATCTTTACATAATAGGAAACGTCTTACCTACGTGAATAAACTGGATCGAATGAATGTTAAATTGTATATATACATCACACACAGTCCAATGGCACAACGCAATCAGGTCTTACAGTGTTCACTTTTTGTGGCAACGGGATTTCATGGTCTTCATGTAGTAATTGGATCTTTATTTTTGGTAATTATTTGAGCTCGGGTTATGATGCGGCATTTGTCTATGAAGCATCATTTTGAATTTGAAGCTGCAGCTTGATATTGGCATTTTGTTGATGTAATAAGAGCTTTCAAACAAATTCCTGCTAGCGTTGTTTATAAGAGCTTTCAAACAAATTCCTGCTAGCGTTGTTTCGCAAAACGGTTCGCTGAAAAGAGGGACTTCGGACTTTGGACTATCTGAGTTCCTCCATACGTTCGCCTTCAACAGCGCGTGAGTCAACTGCAAGTGATCGGATGTCAACCGCACGCTTTTCCCATTGACTTTACATGGCAAATTTGCCGCCGCACAACTCCCGAACCGTTGCCCCAATCTCATTTCTCTCTTCGACTGGCACATCTACGTGGTAAGACCTTTATTTTGATACCTGAACCATATCTTTACGTTCAGCCGTTCTCTCACAACTGGTCTTACAGTAAAAAGCCTCATAAAATTAACATATAGATCAATGACCAAAATCTCTTTAAAAGAACTACAACGAAGTAAATTTCTCCGTCATTTTTATCTACACCGGGGCTCGGACACGGGTCCCCTCATTCCGGAAGAAGTGTACTCGGGTTCGAGCCCCGGCGTGGACAAAAATGACGGAGAAATTTACTTCGTTATAATGGCGCCCGAACTTTCCGAATGACCCGGCCGTTCAAAATCTCGCATTGGTGTGATGTTCTTTCCACACCGCGAGCCAGGAAGAATAAGAGAATCCCTTCTCCAGCGCTTCGAAAAATACACCGCTGGACAATTGCTAAGGACGGATCCTAAACGGCTATATAGCGCATAAAAAAGTAAGTGTGGTTGGATGCCAAGTGAAATAAAATAATGTCAGAATGCCAGGACATTACAAGAAAGACAATTTATTGTGCTCTGGAATCCAGAAGGCTTTGGAACGTGTTCAAGGGACAAACAGACCATTTTGTGCAGAATACGTAAACGTGAAAAAAATGCAATTACCGTCCGCAGGCGTTCCGGCGTAAGATTTCAATACGGGATATGGCCACCATGGAGGGCGATGCAAGATTCCACACGTCGTGTCATGCTTTGCACAACATTATCAAGCAGCTGTTGGGGTAATTTTACTCATTCCTCTGTCAATGCACGGGTGAGGGTGTCCTTGTTTATTGGAGGGCATTGGCGACCAGCAAGACTCCTCCCCAAAGCATCCCACACATTTTCAATGGGATTCAGATCTGGAGAACGTGCTGGCCATACGAGGCGTTGAATATCCTCGCTCTCAAGACACTCCTGGACAGCGACTGTTCGATGACATGTTGCGTTGTCGTCCAGGAAAATGAATCTATCACCGACGGCACCACGGAACATGCGAACATGACGTAGCAGAACATCATTAATGAATCGTTGGCCAGTCATAGTCCCAGTTGGAAGCACATAGAGGGACGTACGGCCATTGATCATGATGCTAGCCCATGACACTACATGTCGGATATCGGCCCCTTTCCTGTATGTTTGCTGGACAATATGCAGTAACACTATCACGCCAGATCGGTTGTCGTCGACAATCAGACGATAGACTGTATCTACTCTCATCTGAGAAGAGGACAGCAGACCAGTCGTTATCAGTCCAATTGCGATGTTGATGGCACCATTGCAAACGAGCGGTACGGTGACGTCTGGACAATGGGATGCACACAACAGGACGGCGGGCGTATAGTCCTCCTTCATGCAAACGTCTGGCGACAGTTTTTCGGGAGATCCGCTTGCCAGTAGCAGCCATAAACTGATTTGCTACCTCACTAGCTGTGCTGCGCCGGTGTCTTTTTGTTGATAGCACTATGTACCGATCTTCTGCAGGTGTCGTACTGCGAACACGACCCCCCCCGTGACGTTTGCTACACTCTCCATTTGTTTGAAATGATTTCCAAAGCCTTGAAACAACACTGTGGCTGACGTCGAACTCCCTGGCAACATCTGTTATTTTTCGCCGTTCTTCAATCTTGCCAATAATACGGCCACGCGTAAAATCATCTAGGTGATGTCGGGAAGACCTACTGAAAATTGCAAGTTCGTCAATTGATTCTTTCCCTTTCAACTTTGCGTTTGAACAACAACGGTCAATACGCGTCAAATCCTTTATATCTCTTATCAGCGCTATGACGTCACGAACAAGTTCGGCAATCCAAAATTTGCATACGCACAACACGTCTTACTGTATCCCGCACTTATGCTAATTTCCACATTTTCCTGCCTTCCATTTTGTGGTTGCTATCGTTGCTATTGTCATCCGTCCTTAGCAATTGTCCGGCAGTATATATCTGTGTGACGTTGCATTCCACACACCAGATTGACTGGGAGTTCTCAGGTGCACTTTCTACAGAGGATTGCTGCCTGCAACGATTTATGGTCACGGCTGACCCGTGGGCCATGCCCCCGGCCCTCTTTCGGAAGGGGGAGATGTGACGTGCCTGCCAGCAGCACGCACACGACATAAAGGCAGATAGCAGTCAAAATGAACGTCCGCGTAGCTCAATTGGTAGAGGGACATATTCCGGAATGAGGGGACCCGGGTTCGAACCCCGGCGTGGACAAAAATGACGGAGAAATTTATTTCGTTATAGAACACTTAAAAAACATTTACTGGGTTAGAAAATAAAAGATACTTTCTTTAATTATATCTAAATACTGATACTAATTGTTTACTAAAAACACAAAGTTTTTCCTAAATTTATTATTCAGTATTAGATTCGTCTGCTAAGACCAAACTCATTTGTCGTACAATTTTAAGGGAATGAAGGGCTATGTCCGGACTCCTAACAGGCCTTTTGCCTTGCTCCCTTTGGTGTTCAATTAATGGCCTTTTTATGCATAATTTATTGTTATGTAACAGCATAAATAAATAAAGAATAAAAAATTATACGGCCACTGTGCCTGCCGAAAGATGGCACTGTGATAGAGGTAAACCTTCTGCAAATATCGATGAAGATGGTCGGCTAACAGGTCCCAGTAATGTTCACCATTCTGTGTTTGTGGGATTATGATATGCGAAAACACATATTGATCCCTGACGGTGATCGAATCTCGCTCCGGAGTGAGATGTTCTCCCAACTAAGATACACCGACGGAATGTACCGCTTTAGAGTTGTTGTCCTGACACGTGATTCACCTCTGTAGTACGTCACATCATCTCCCTCTTAACTTTTTTTTTTTTTTTGAAGCGAAGTACGAATCTTTTATTAATTTCAGACGGTGTGTGGAACAATCATCACACATTTTTCGAAGAATCCAGCGGCCAGTACATTCATTTTTACGTTTGGGAACCATGATCATGATTTGATCGAACATTCGTACCTGCCTGGGATCAAACCTGAGGCCTTCTCCATGGCAGTCACGAACGTTGCCCACTAGGTAATCCGCAGAACATGTTTTCAGATTATCAAATGTACAGGATTTTAGGAAGGGAGTGTCTGACCCCAGGTCTTAAACAAACCTTAGAAATAAGAAGCTAGGAGATTTGGACTAGAGTGCCCGATGGGAAAGTGACACGGAAGCGAAGTAGAAAGGGGAGGAAGACGCCCTTATTTATTACCGGGGGCCAGTCCGGGGTCCGACGGCTTTACGTGCCCATTCAATGCTCTAGTAGATTAGATCAGATCATATGTAGAGGATTTTAGGAAGGGAGTGTCTGACCCCAGGTCTTAAACAACCCTTAGAAATAGGAAGCTAGGAGATTTGGGCTAGAGTGCCCGATGGGAAAGTGACACGGAAGCGAAGTAGAAAGGGGAGGAAGACGCCCTTATTTATTACCGGGGGCCAGTCCGGGGTCCGACGGCTTTACGTGCAGATTCAATGCTCTAGTAGATCAGATCAGATCATATGTAGAGGATTTTAGGAAGGGAGTGTCTGACCCCAGGTCTTAAACAACCCTTAGAAATAGGAAGCAAGGAGATTTGGGCTAGAGTGCCCGATGGGAAAGTGACACGGAAGCGAAGTAGAAAGGGGAGGAAGACGCCCTTATTTATTACCGGGGGCCAGTCCGGGGTCCGACGGCTTTACGTGCCCATTCAATGCTCTAGTAGATCAGATCAGATCATATGTAGAGGATTTTAGGAAGGGAGTGTCTGACCCCAGGTCTTAAACAACCCTTAGAATTAGGAAGCAAGGAGATTTGGGCTAGAGTGCCCGATGGGAAAGTGACACGGAAGCGAAGTAGAAAGGGGAGGAAGACGCCCTTATTTATTACCGGGGGGCCAGTCCGGGGTCCGACGGCTTTACGTGCCCATTCAATGCTCTAGTAGATCAGATCAGATCATATGTAGAGGATTTTAGGAAGGGAGTGTCTGACCCCAGGTCTTAAACAACCCTTAGAAATAGGAAGAAAGGAGATTTGGGCTAGAGTGCCCGATGGGAAAGTGACACGGAAGCGAAGTAGAAAGGGGAGGCAGACGCCCTTATTTATTACCGGGGGCCAGTACCCGGGGTCCGACGGCTTAACGTGCCCATTCAATGCTCTAGTAGATCAGATCAGATCATATGTAGAGGATTTTAGGAAGGGAGTGTCTGACCCCAGGTCTTAAACAACCCTTAGAAATAGGAAGCAAGGAGATTTGGGCTAGAGTGCCCGATGGGAAAGTGACACGGAAGCGAAGTAGAAAGGGGAGGCAGACGCCCTTATTTATTACCGGGGGCCAGTACCCGGGGTCCGACGGCTTAACGTGCCCATTCAATGCTCTAGTAGATCAGATCAGATCATATGTAGAGGATTTTAGGAAGGGAGTGTCTGACCCCAGGTCTTAAACAACCCTTAGAAATAGGAAGCAAGGAGATTTGGGCTAGAGTGCCCGATGGGAAAGTGACACGGAAGCGAAGTAGAAAGGGGAGGCAGACGCCCTTATTTATTACCGGGGGGCCAGTCCGGGGTCCGACGGCTTTACGCGCCCATTCAATGCTCTAGTAGATCAGATCAGATCATATGTAGAGGATTTTAGGAAGGGAGTGTCTGACCCCAGGTCTTAAACAACCCTTAGAAATAGGAAGCAAGGAGATTTGGGCTAGAGTGCCCGATGGGAAAGTGACACGGAAGCGAAGTAGAAAGGGGTGGAAGACGCCCTTATTTATTACCGGGGGGCCAGTCCGGGGTCCGACGGCTTTACGCGCCCATTCAATGCTCTAGTAGATCAGATCAGATCATATGTAGAGGATTTTAGGAAGGGAGTGTCTGACCCCAGGTCTTAAACAACCCTTAGAAATAGGAAGCAAGGAGATTTGGGCTAGAGTGCCCGATGGGAAAGTGACACGGAAGCGAAGTAGAAAGGGGAGGAAGACGCCCTTATTTATTACCGGGGGGCCAGTCCGGGGTCCGACGGCTTTACGTGCCCATTCAATGCTCTAGTAGATCAGATCAGATCATATGTAGAGGATTTTAGGAAGGGAGTGTCTGACCCCAGGTCTTAAACAACCCTTAGAAATAGGAAGCAAGGAGATTTGGGCTAGAGTGCCCGATGGGAAAGTGACACGGAAGCGAAGTAGAAAGGGGAGGCAGACGCCCTTATTTATTACCGGGGGCCAGTCCGGGGTCCGACGGCTTTACGTGCCCATTCAATGCTCTAGTAGATCAGATCAGATCATATGTAGAGGATTTTAGGAAGGGAGTGTCTGACCCCAGGTCTTAAACAACCCTTAGAAATAGGAAGCAAGGAGATTTGGGCTAGAGTGCCCGATGGGAAAGTGACACGGAAGCGAAGTAGAAAGGGGAGGAAGACGCCCTTATTTATTACCGGAGGGCCAGTACCCGGTGTCCGACGGCTTAACGTGCCCATTCAATGCTCTAGTAGATCAGATCAGATCATATGTAGAGGATTTTAGGAAGGGAGTGTCTGACCCCAGGTCTTAAACAACCCTTAGAAATAGGAAGCAAGGAGATTTGGGCTAGAGTGCCCGATGGGAAAGTGACACGGAAGCGAAGTAGAAAGGGGAGGCAGACGCCCTTATTTATTACCGGGGGGCCAGTCCGGGGTCCGACGGCTTTACGTGCCCATTCAATGCTCTAGTAGATTAGATCAGATCATATGTAGAGGATTTTAGGAAGGGAGTGTCTGACCCCAGGTCTTAAACAACCCTTAGAAATAGGAAGCAAGGAGATTTGGGCTAGAGTGCCCGATGGGAAAGTGACACGGAAGCGAAGTAGAAAGGGGTGGAAGACGCCCTTATTTATTACCGGGGGCCAGTCCGGGGTCCGACGGCTTTACGCGCCCATTCAATGCTCTAGTAGATCAGATCAGATCATATGTAGAGGATTTTAGGAAGGGAGTGTCTGACCCCAGGTCTTAAACAACCCTTAGAAATAGGAAGCAAGGAGATTTGGGCTAGAGTGCCCGATGGGAAAGTGACACGGAAGCGAAGTAGAAAGGGGAGGAAGACGCCCTTATTTATTACCGGGGGGCCAGTCCGGGGTCCGACGGCTTTACGTGCCCATTCAATGCTCTAGTAGATCAGATCAGATCATATGTAGAGGATTTTAGGAAGGGAGTGTCTGACCCCAGGTCTTAAACAACCCTTAGAAATAGGAAGCAAGGAGATTTGGGCTAGAGTGCCCGATGGGAAAGTGACACGGAAGCGAAGTAGAAAGGGGAGGCAGACGCCCTTATTTATTACCGGGGGCCAGTCCGGGGTCCGACGGCTTTACGTGCCCATTCAATGCTCTAGTAGATCAGATCAGATCATATGTAGAGGATTTTAGGAAGGGAGTGTCTGACCCCAGGTCTTAAACAACCCTTAGAAATAGGAAGCAAGGAGATTTGGGCTAGAGTGCCCGATGGGAAAGTGACACGGAAGCGAAGTAGAAAGGGGAGGAAGACGCCCTTATTTATTACCGGGGGCCAGTCCGGGGTCCGACGGCTTTACGTGCACATTCAATGCTCTAGTAGATCAGATCAGATCATATGTAGAGGATTTTAGGAAGGGAGTGTCTGACCCCAGGTCTTAAACAACCCTTAGAAATAGGAAGCAAGGAGATTTGGGCTAGAGTGCCCGATGGGAAAGTGACACGGAAGCGAAGTAGAAAGGGGAGGCAGACGCCCTTATTTATTACCGGGGGCCAGTCCGGGGTCCGACGGCTTTACGTGCCCATTCAATGCTCTAGTAGATCAGATCAGATCATATGTAGAGGATTTTAGGAAGGGAGTGTCTGACCCCAGGTCTTAAACAACCCTTAGAAATAGGAAGCAAGGAGATTTGGGCTAGAGTGCCCGATGGGAAAGTGACACGGAAGCGAAGTAGAAAGGGGAGGAAGACGCCCTTATTTATTACCGGGGGGCCAGTCCGGGGTCCGACGGCTTTACGTGCCCATTCAATGCTCTAGTAGATCAGATCAGATCATATGTAGAGGATTTTAGGAAGGGAGTGTCTGACCCCAGGTCTTAAACAACCCTTAGAAATAGGAAGCAAGGAGATTTGGGCTAGAGTGCCCGATGGGAAAGTGACACGGAAGCGAAGTAGAAAGGGGAGGAAGACGCCCTTATTTATTACCGGGGGCCAGTCCGGGGTCCGACGGCTTTACGTGCCCATTCAATGCTCTAGTAGATCAGATCAGATCATATGTAGAGGATTTTAGGAAGGGAGTGTCTGACCCCAGGTCTTAAACAACCCTTAGAAATAGGAAGCAAGGAGATTTGGGCTAGAGTGCCCGATGGGAAAGTGACACGGAAGCGAAGTAGAAAGGGGAGGAAGACGCCCTTATTTATTACCGGGGGCCAGTCCGGGGTCCGACGGCTTTACGTGCCCATTCAATGCTCTAGTAGATCAGATCAGATCATATGTAGAGGATTTTAGGAAGGGAGTGTCTGACCCCAGGTCTTAAACAACCCTTAGAAATAGGAAGCAAGGAGATTTGGGCTAGAGTGCCCGATGGGAAAGTGACACGGAAGCGAAGTAGAAAGGGGAGGCAGACGCCCTTATTTATTACCGGGGGGCCAGTACCCGGGGTCCGACGGCTTAACGTGCCCATTCAATGCTCTAGTAGATCAGATCAGATCATATGTAGAGGATTTTAGGAAGGGAGTGTCTGACCCCAGGTCTTAAACAACCCTTAGAAATAGGAAGCAAGGAGATTTGGGCTAGAGTGCCCGATGGGAAAGTGACACGGAAGCGAAGTAGAAAGGGGAGGCAGACGCCCTTATTTATTACCGGGGGCCAGTCCGGGGTCCGACGGCTTTACGTGCCCATTCAATGCTCTAGTAGATTAGATCAGATCATATGTAGAGGATTTTAGGAAGGGAGTGTCTGACCCCAGGTCTTAAACAACCCTTAGAAATAGGAAGCAAGGAGATTTGGGCTAGAGTGCCCGATGGGAAAGTGACACGGAAGCGAAGTAGAAAGGGGTGGAAGACGCCCTTATTTATTACCGGGGGGCCAGTCCGGGGTCCGACGGCTTTACGCGCCCATTCAATGCTCTAGTAGATCAGATCAGATCATATGTAGAGGATTTTAGGAAGGGAGTGTCTGACCCCAGGTCTTAAACAACCCTTAGAAATAGGAAGCAAGGAGATTTGGGCTAGAGTGCCCGATGGGAAAGTGACACGGAAGCGAAGTAGAAAGGGGAGGAAGACGCCCTTATTTATTACCGGGGGGCCAGTCCGGGGTCCGACGGCTTTACGTGCCCATTCAATGCTCTAGTAGATCAGATCAGATCATATGTAGAGGATTTTAGGAAGGGAGTGTCTGACCCCAGGTCTTAAACAACCCTTAGAAATAGGAAGCAAGGAGATTTGGGCTAGAGTGCCCGATGGGAAAGTGACACGGAAGCGAAGTAGAAAGGGGAGGCAGACGCCCTTATTTATTACCGGGGGGCCAGTCCGGGGTCCGACGGCTTTACGTGCCCATTCAATGCTCTAGTAGATCAGATCAGATCATATGTAGAGGATTTTAGGAAGGGAGTGTCTGACCCCAGGTCTTAAACAACCCTTAGAAATAGGAAGCAAGGAGATTTGGGCTAGAGTGCCCGATGGGAAAGTGACACGGAAGCGAAGTAGAAAGGGGAGGAAGACGCCCTTATTTATTACCGGGGGCCAGTCCGGGGTCCGACGGCTTTACGTGCCCATTCAATGCTCTAGTAGATCAGATCAGATCATATGTAGAGGATTTTAGGAAGGGAGTGTCTGACCCCAGGTCTTAAACAACCCTTAGAAATAGGAAGCAAGGAGATTTGGGCTAGAGTGCCCGATGGGAAAGTGACACGGAAGCGAAGTAGAAAGGGGAGGCAGACGCCCTTATTTATTACCGGGGGCCAGTACCCGGGGTCCGACGGCTTAACGTGCCCATTCAATGCTCTAGTAGATCAGATCAGATCATATGTAGAGGATTTTAGGAAGGAGTGTCTGACCCCAGGTCTTAAACAACCCTTAGAAATAGGAAGCAAGGAGATTTGGGCTAGAGTGCCCGATGGGAAAGTGACACGGAAGCGAAGTAGAAAGGGGAGGCAGACGCCCTTATTTATTACCGGGGGGCCAGTCCGGGGTCCGACGGCTTTACGTGCCCATTCAATGCTCTAGTAGATCAGATCAGATCATATGTAGAGGATTTTAGGAAGGAGTGTCTGACCCCAGGTCTTAAACAACCCTTAGAAATAGGAAGCAAGGAGATTTGGGCTAGAGTGCCCGATGGGAAAGTGACACGGAAGCGAAGTAGAAAGGGGAGGAAGACGCCCTTATTTATTACCGGGGGCCAGTCCGGGGTCCGACGGCTTTACGTGCCCATTCAATGCTCTAGTAGATCAGATCAGATCATATGTAGAGGATTTTAGGAAGAGAGTGTCTGACCCCAGGTCTTAAACAACCCTTAGAAATAGGAAGCAAGGAGATTTGGGCTAGAGTGCCCGATGGGAAAGTGACACGGAAGCGAAGTAGAAAGGGGTGGAAGACGCCCTTATTTACTACTGGGGGCCAGTACCCGGGGTCTGACGGCTTAACGTGCCCATTCAATGCTCTAGTAGATCAGATCAGATGATTTGTAGAGGATTTTAGGAAGGGAGCGTCTGACCCCAGGTCTTGAACAACCCTTAGAAATAGGAAACTAGGAGATTTAGGCTAGAGTGCCCGATAGGAAAGTGACACGGAAGCGAAGTAGAAAGGAGGAGGAAGACGCCCTTATTTATTACAGGGGGCCAGTACCCGGGGTCCGACGGCTTAACGTGCCCATCCGACGCACAGCGGATATTTAGTGGATCGAGCGTTCGTACCTGCCTTGGATCGAACCTTAGGTCTTCTCCATGGCAGTCACGAACGTTGCCTACTAGGTGACCCGCGGCCCATGTTTTCAGATGAACAAATTATTATATGTAGAGGATTTTAGGAAGGAGTGCCTGACCCCAGGTCTTAAACAACCCTTAGAAATACGAAGCTAGGAGATTTAGGCTAGAGTGCCCGAAAGGAAAGTGACACGGAAGCGAAGTAGAAAGGGGGAGAAGAAGATGCCCTTACTTATTACAGGGGGGCCACTACCCGGTGTCCGACGGCTTAACGGATATATATATATCTACCCGGTGTCCGACGGCTTAACGGATATATATTTAGTGTATCGAGCGTTCGTACCTGACTGGGATTGAACCTGAGGTCCTTTCTGAGGCAGTCACGAACGTTGCCCACTAGGCCACCCGCGGCCCACGTTTGGGAACCAATGTGAAAACACAAATTTGTCAGTGACGGAGATTGAAACCACGCCCTATCACCTCGGAGTAAGTTGCTCTCCCAACTAAGCTACAAGGGAGGAATGTATCGTGCAGATCTGTCATTTCGACACGTGATTAACCTTCGTTTGACGTCACACCTAATGCGAAGCTAACTTAGTGTAAAGTCTTTTATGATACAACCTAATACCCTTCTATATATACCTTTTGGTTATACGGAGGATGTCCAACCTGTATTCAATTTCTCGCTATGTTCATCTTAATAAATCTACATCAGCAACCGCAACGGTGTTCAAGATCCGTTCCTTTAGGTCCTTTAAATCACTCATCTTTGTTAAATGCACTCTGTCTTTGGCTAATACCCTTAACATGTCCAACGGGGTTGCATCAGGTAAACCGGTTGGCCACGGAATTCGGCCTTTTGAATAATCCAGCGTGCTGGGAACACACAAGAAGGATAGAATCAGGGGAGGGAGCATAACAAGCAAGCCCTACGTAAAGCTATGAACATCAAACAAAAGTCTTCGCTCTTTCCACGTTTATAAGTGAGTCAAGGAAAAATTCTAATTGGCCTCCACCGGGAATCGAACCCAGGGACTTCCAGTTATGCGCCTTGTGTGAGTCTGGAGGAATTCGAAGCCGCTGTGGTGTAGCGGAAGCATATCCGGCGAGTAACTGGAAGACCTGGGTTCGATTCCCGGTGGCGGCCAATGAGAATTTTTCCGTGACTCACTTATAAACGTGGTAAGAGCGAAGACCTTGGTTTGATGTTCCTGGTCCACGTCAAATGTCTGTATTAGTTATTCATTCGCCTTCTATTTATTTCTACAGTTACTGCTTACCATCTTTGGTGAATCTACAGCATTGTGCGGGGCTCCAAGAAGCAACCTGCCAAATCGGCTTGGCAGTTAGCGTGTGTGAGTCTGGAGGAATTCGAGGCCGTTGTGGTGCAGTGGAAGCATATCCGGCGCGTAACTGGTAGACCCTGGGTTCGATCCCGGTGGTGGCCAATGAGAATTTTTCCGTGACTCACTTATAAACGTGGAAAGAGCGAAGACCTTTGTTTGATGTTCCTGGTCCACGTCAAATGTCTGTATTAATTATTCATTCGCCTTCTATTTATTTCTACAGTTGCTGCTTACCATCTTTCTTGAATCTACAGCATTATGTGGGGCTCCAAGAAGCAACCTGCCGAATTGGCTTGGCAGTTAGCATGTGTGAGTCTGGAGGAATTCGGTGGTGTAGTGGAAGCATGTACGGAGCGTAACTGATAGACCCTGGGTTCGATTCCCGTGGCGGCCAAGGAGAATTTTTCTGTGACTCACTTAGAAACGTGGTAAGAGCGAAGACCTTTGTTTGATGTTCCTGGTCCACGTCAAATGTCTGTATTAATTATTCATTCGCCTTCTAATTATTTCTTCAGTTGCTGCTTACCATCTTTGGTTAATCCCCAGCATTGTGCGGGGCTCCAAGTAGCAACCTGCTAAATTGGCTTGGCAGTTAGCGTGTGTGAGTCTGGAGGAATTCGAGGCCGCTGTGGTGTAGCGGAAGCATACCCGGCGCGTAACTGGTAGACCCTGGGTTCGATTCCCGGTAGGTGCCAATGAGAATTTTTCCGTGACTCACTTATAAACGTGGAAAGAGCGAAGACCTTTGTTTGATGTTCCTGGTCCACGTCAAATGTCTGTATTAATTATTCATTCGCCTTCTAATTATTTCTTCAGTTGCTGCTTACCATCTTTGGTGAATCTCCAGCATTGTGCGGGGCTCCAAGAAGCAACCTGCTAAATTGGCTTGGCAGTTAGCGTGTGTGAGTCTGGAGAAATTCGGTGGTGTAGTGGAAGCATATCCGGCGCGTAACTGGAAGACCCTGGGTTCGATTCCCGGTGGTGGCCAATGAGAATTTTTCCGTGACTCACTTATAAACGTGGAAAGAGCGAAGACCTTTGTTTGATGTTCTTTGTCCACGTCAAATGTCTGTATTAATTAAAGCTATTAAGCCGACGCTTTAAGCGGTAGCCATCTTAGGTTACCCTTCTGATTGCGTTTCCATCGAATTACGTACCTAACAACATAGACAGGCTAACACTTTTAAAGCCTTCTTGCGAAAAGAAAAATACCATGTACATTTATAGATGTAGTCTATAATACCACCACTGCTTTCAATTCTTTCCTTTCAAAGCACTGCTAAGTCACGTGTTACTGCTGCGTACGACAAAAATCCCTTTAAGTCGTCACACGAAAAGTGCATGCTGTTTAAAGTAATGCATGAAGCCGTTACAAACTCTAAAATGAAGAAGAAAACCCTGATTTATTTCATGTGATCGAGTGAATATTTCTGAAGACAGAAACGCAAAGAAATGTTACCTTAGAAACAATAGTTCGTGCTAAACTTTGATAATTTACAAAATTTTAACGAAGAGTACACGGAATATGCAAATTGAAAAACCTTTGTAGCGCACAATAAAATCCGTTAGCTTTGATAGATTACTATGTACTAATAAGAAATGCGATAATTTACGAATTTAAAATAACAACAAACAAACAAAACACGGATTTTATTGTGCGCGAGAAACGAATGCTTTTTACAAAGTTTTAATAAAACGTTTTCGGGAATGTGATCTTTGACCAGGAGTTATTGAAAACTGGACAAATTTCTAATTCATACTAGAAATGTTTAACTATTCCATCACAAGTTTTTGATCCGCAAATAGATCTCTCTTCAGCTTTTTAATGTTAGTTGAACTTCAAATGAACAATTCCATAAATGAGTCATAATGCAAACGCCCTTCTCACACGAAATAAAAAACTGAAATCTTCCTTAACTTATAAAGCAAAAATGAGCAACTGAGGGTAATGTATCATGGCGGCCACCCAACTTAGCTGGCTTCAATGGTGAGAGCACATGCTCTCTCCCCTTATTCTATACTCCTTGGGAACACAGTACCCAAGTAGTCGCGAGCACTTGCTTTCCTAGTGGGGAGGTGCTCCGTCTTGATGAAAGATGACATCTGGATGAAGGTCTTTCACTTGTGGCATATCAAAATTTCGCAGCATATCTAATATACCACATTTAGGTTGGTAGATTTTTCCACGAAGAAAACAGGACGAATAACTCAGTTGTGCGCAAGCATGCACCAAAAGTGGCGGATTTCCAATTAGGCTCCCGCCTATAGGGCTCCAGGGCTTCAGGGGCCCTAACTCTTCACATTCTCGCTAAAACGTGTAACACTGGATTGCCAGTATTGTTTTGGTTTTCACAGAACGAAACAAAAAAAAATGCTGACCTTCTAAATTTTTCGATAAAAATAATAAGAAAAAATGTTTTCAAGAAACTCTTCACATTCTCGCTTTCCAGTAGCGACTGATGAAATTCTTAATTCTGCCCCGGAGGCGCAGTGGTCTAACCGATGGCTTCTGATCACTCGTCCGAGATGGGTCCGGGTTCGGATCCCGGTGAAGCATGGATGTTGCGTTTGTTTTACGGCGCTAGCTCTCTCTCTCTCTCTCTTTCCTGGAAACAGGAGCCCTAAATTAGGGACGGATGAATGCTTATAGCCCCCTGAGTTGCTCACGGTGGTTCTTAAACTTCGAATAAAAAAAATAAATTAAAACAAATTTTGAAGATGACAATCCGATTTTTGGCGTATTCGCTAGTCGAATACTGTCCAACTTTTCCAATGTGGAGAAGTTTTCCCGTTACCAATGTCTGCAAGTATTATATTTTTATTTGATACCATGCTCGTTCCCTACTAATTTGCTCAAAATGTAAAAAAAAAACAAGACGATTTTCCAAAGCTGAAGTAATGAAAGAGCACGTTTTGTAATGGAAATGCATTACAATTTCATGAAATTTTATTACAATTTACACGCAATGTATGTAACGTACCAGGAGATGTGACGTACCTGACAGAAGGACGCACACGACATAAAGGCAGATAGGAATCAGAATAAAATGTCCGCGTAGCTTAATTGGTAGAGCAACTTGTTCCGGAATAAGCGTACTCGGGTTCGAATCCCGCCCGGCGTAGATAAAAATGACGGAGAAATTCACTTCGTTATAATGGCGCCCGAACTATCCGGATGACCCGGCCGTTCAAAATCTCGCATTGGTGTGATGTTATTTCCACACCGCGAGACAGGAAAAATCAGAGAATCCCTTCTCCAGCGCTTCGAAAAATAAAAATGTGTGATGTTGCATTCCACACAACAGATTGACTGGGAGTTCTCAAGTGTACGTTCTACAGTGTATGGCTGCCTGCAACGATTCATGGTCACGGCTGACCCGTGGGCCATGCCCCCGGCACTCTTTCGGGGGGGGGGAGATGTGACGTACCTGCCAGAAGGACGCACATGACATAAAGGCAGATAGCAATTAGAATAATTGTCCGCGTAGCTTAATTGGTAGAGCAACTTATCCCGGAATGAGTGGACCCGGGTTCGAACCCCGGCGCGGATAAAAATGACGGAGAAATTCACTTCGTTATAATGGCGCCCGAACTATCCGGATGACCCGACCGTTCAAAATCTCGCATTGGTGTGATGTTATTTCCACACCGCGAGATAGGAAAAATAAGAGAATCCTTTCTCCAGCTCTTCGAAAAAAAAAAAAAAAAAATAATAAGGGGGAGATGATGTGACGTACCTGACAGAAGGACGCACACGACATAAAGGCAGATAGGAATCAGAATAAAATGTCCGCGTAGCTTAATTGGTAGAGCAACTTGTTCCGGAATAAGCGTACTCGGGTTCGAATCCCGGCGTAGATAAAAATGACGGAGAAATTCACTTCGTTATATGTACGAAATTTTACTTTCCACGCCCATAGCGTTCAATTTGCCAAGAAACCTGCAAATGAAAAGCTGTTAAAGTTATATGTTTTGCCTAACGTATCAAATTTAAAAAGAGCTTTCGAAGTAAGTGAAATAATCTCTTCATAGCTCAAAGTTAAAATTTACGAAATTTCCAAATTGAGAAGTCCTAGCGGGAAATTTATGAACTAGTAGTGAAATTTAAAATGGGAAAATTTTGACAAATTTTTATGTGCGATCATTCGCAAACATAATTTTTTGAAATACACTGACGGAAAAAAAAAATCCCAACACCACGAAAAAATAGTTGTAGAGAAATGAAATGGCGGCAATACATTTGTATAGGTAACATATTTAATCGATTAAGGTTTCAAGATCACAGCTTATTGTAAGCGCGAGAATAGCCATTTTAAATGTGAAATGCTGGTACATTAATAACCGGTGTAACCGCCAAAATGTTGAATGCAAGCACGCAAACGTTCATGCATTGTGTCGTACAGGTGCTGGATGTCAGTTTGTGGGATGGAGTTCCATGCCTGTTGCACTTGGTCGGTCAATACATGGACGGTTAATGCTGGTTAGGGGTGACGCTGGAGTTGTCGTCCAATGATGTCCCATACGTGCTCGATTGGAGAAATATCTGGTGATCTAGCAGGCCACGGCAACATGTCGACACTCTGTAGAGCATGTTGGGTTACAACAGCGCTATGCGGGCGAGCGTTATCCTGTTGGAAAACACCACCTGGAATGCTGTTCATGAATGGCAGCACAACAGGTTGAATCACCTGACCGACGTACAACTGTGCCGTCAGGGTGCGTGGGATAACCACGAGAGAGCTCCTGCTGTCATAGGAAATTGCTCCCCAGACCATAACTCCAGGTGTAAGTCCAGTGTGTCTCGGCTCCAGACAGGTTGGTTGCAGGCGCTCACCTGGCCTCCTTCTAACCAACACACGGCCATCACTGGCACCCAGGCAGAACCGGCTTTCGTCAGAAAACACAACAGATCTCCACTCCGTCCTCCAATGAGCTTTAGTTTGACACCACTGACATCGCACACGGCAGTGGTTTGGAATAAGTGGAATGCACGCTACAGGGCGTCTGGCTCGGAGCTGTCCTTCAAGTAACCGATTTGTAACAGTTCGTTGTGTCACTGTGGTGGCAACTGCAGCTTGAATTGCTGCCGCACACGCGGTACGATGCGCCACGGCCATACGCCGTACACGGCGGTCTTCCCTCTCAGTAGTGCCACGTGGCCGGCCGGAACCCGGTCTTCTTGAGGCAGTACCTTCCCTTGACCACCGCTGCCAACAATCAAGCACAGTGGCTATATTCCTGGCAAGTCGTTCTGCTATATTGCGGAAAAAATCCACCTTCTCGTAGCCCTATTACACGACCTCGTTCAAACTCCGTGAGCTGTTTATAATGGCTTCTTCGTCTTCTTAAAGGCATTCTTGACTAACATCAACACCCTGCGTCGAATCTCAACGATAACTAACGCTCACGAACGTTATAGCGCGTATTTACAGCAAACCTGCTTTGCATGTTCCGAGGGGCGCTACTAGCGCCACACGTATCCGCCGAGCGCGAAATTTGCATAGACGTCATCTTACAGATGCACTCTCACCGCCTACCAACTGCCGTTTATCTATAACACAACCCCTTCTTGGTGTTGGGATTTTTTTTTCCGTCAGTGTATTTGTAAAAAAGTTGCATATGCACGGGCAGACAAAGTGATTACACTACCACTGTTTCTCTTTTTTTTTTTTTTTTTTTTTTTTTTTTGATTGGAGGTTTAACGACCACCGTGAGCAACTCAATGGGCTATAAGCAGTCGCCCGTCCCTAATTTAGGGTCACTGGTTCCAGGGAAGGGAGAGAGCCAGTGCCGTAAGACAAACACAACATCCATGCCTCACCGGGATTCGAACCCGGACCCCTTACGGACAAATGATCAGAGGCCAACGCCTTAGACCACTGCGCCACCGGGGCGGCCCACTGTTTCTTACAAAACGTTCTAATAATAGGGAGATAGAATGGAATCATAAAAAGCGTAAAAAATTTCCTCGCCTTTTTTTTTTGCTAATCTGTCGGATGAAAATTTTTGAGGCGATACGCCCCTTAACTCTTTTAGCGCCTAGGACCCCAAAAGATCTAAAGTCGCCTCTGTACACTAAACATTAACTTTAGAGCTATCACGTATACGAATTTGGGAAATATGTGGTTTTTTTTTCAACTCCGTATGCGCACATTATGCCTATTAACTGCTCCTGTTATATGAAATGTAAAGTCGTCACTAAAAAAAGCACACGTTCAAGGAAGTGTTCGCCTTTATCTACGCAAACAGACAAATTTGAAAAGTCAAGGTTTATTATTCTCCTCCAAATGTTAAATAATCTGGATTTTGCGTGCGTACAACTGCAGTCTGCTATTCAAGATGCGCACCGTTCTTTTGCGTGGCATTTCTATCCGTGCAGGACCTTGTTGGGTTGAATTCCTCGGGCTCCGTGGAAATGCTCTCCGTGCCCGTTCCGCGTCGACTTCCGTAACAATGGGACGTCCACTTCTTGGTTTGTCTGACACACTTCCAGTTTCCAGAAATTTTTCTTTCTAAAACTTAATTTTTTTCAGCGTCCGGAGGACTCCTGCCGAAACGTGTACGAAAATTTCTTTGCACTTGAATTACTGATGATTTCGTTTCGAAAAACCACGCCACACAAAACGCTTTTTCCTGCGCATTCACCATTGTAGTTTGTAGTTACGAACAGAAAGGACAACCAGCGCCATCTACACGCCATGATAGACAACAAAACCTCATATCATGAATGGAATACTGGATTACACAATGCAATACAAATTTTGAAGATGACAATCCGATTTTTGGTGTAAATTTGACAAGGATGGTAAGTCAGATAATATCCGAAAACTTGAAAATTTCGTCGTCCTGGAGCGGGAATCGAACCCGCGTCTCGCAGATAGCGCCCGGGTATGCTAACTACTACACCACCCTGAAAGACCAAGTCTCAAGTTTCCGAGTAATTTGAATATGAATCCAGTATGAATGCCGTTAATTTGAATAGGAATGCCAGTTGCATCGACTAGCGAATCCTGTGATGGTTAGATTCAAATTAATCGCTTGAGACTTGGTCGTTCTGGGTGGTGTAGTGGTTAGCATACCGAGGCGCTATCTGGGAGACGCGGGTTCGTGTTCCGCTCCAGGACGATGAAAATTTTCAAGTTTACGGATATTATGTGACTTACCATCTTTGTCTTTATGCCAAAAATCGGATTGTCATCTTCAAAATTTGTATTATATGGCGTAATCCCGTATTTCTTTCATGATTTATCTGCTTCTCCGGGCAAACACGGGATAAGATTCTAAACCTCCAGATTCGCTAAATATAAATGCCAGTTGCTTCGACTAGCGAATCCTGTGATGGTTAGATTCAAATTAATCGCTTGAGACTTGGTCCTTCTGGGTGGTGTAGTGGTTAGCATACCGAGGCGCTATCTGTGAGACGCGGGTTCGTGTTCCGCTCCAGGACGATGAAAATTTTCAAGTTTACGGATATTATGTGACTTACCATCTTTGTCTTTATGCCAAAAATCGGATTGTCATCTTCAAAATTTGTATTATATGGCGTAATCCCGTATTTCTTTCATGATTTATCTGCTTCTCCGGGCAAACATGGGATAAGATTCTTAACCTCCAGATTCACTAAATAGGCATGCCAGTTGCATCGACTAGCGAATCCTGTGATGGTTAGATTCAAATTAATCGCTTGAGACTTGGTCGTTCTGGATGGTGTAGTGGTTAGCATACCCGGGGCGCTATCTGGGAGACGCGGTTTCGAGCCCCGTTCCAGGACGAAGAAATTTTCAAGTTTTCGGATATTATCTGACTTACCATCCTTCTCACATTTTCATCAAAAAACGGATTGCCATCTTCAAAATTTGTAATATTTACCTTTCAAGCTCTGCAAATGTTATTTTTGTAAGCGGAGTAGGTTTTTGTATTAAATTTCTAAAAATAAGGCAAGACAGCCCTGCTCTTTGAATTAACCTTCAAAGCAAATTAAATAGTAATATATTTTTTTTTTTTTTTGCTGAATTTTTTTTTATGAATATTAAATTCTTCAGATGCTGCTTGTAATATTAAAAATGAAAGATTTCAGTTATGTTTCCTTCTTTCTCTTTTCGTAATAAAGCATTATTTCTTTTCTTTCAGAGGTGGTTCATGGGGAGCGAGAGAAATGCTGAAACTGCCGAAGAAGTAAGTTCAAAATCATACGCTTGCAGTTCTTTTTTTTTTTTTTTTTTTCACTTTTCTTTTTCTTTTTAGCAGCAGGTCACTTGTGTTCATGAAAAAAAAAAAAAAAAAAGAAGCAATGTCCCACCGTAACGTTAAGAATACTGTAATAATAAAATCGAAACAGGTAGAAATATAACGCTCAGTAGACAAAACATTTAAATATAAGGGTGATGGGCAGTTGACATAGCCACCCCCTGCACAGAGTGCGACAGACCCAAGTAACATTAGACTGTTATACACTGAGTGGCCACTTTATTATGACCACCTGACAGTTTTAAGCAAATGAGCTATGGCTGCACGCTGTCGCCGCCAGAAGGCGAGGCTAGTATAAAAAGGAAAAGCTCAGTGCTTGAGACAGTAGTAGAAGTGATTTTTGGGTGACGAGATGGGTAAAAAATGCGATTTGACGGACTTTCAACGTGCGATGATTGTAGGAGCTCGGAGCCATGGAGCGAGTATCACCGAAACCGCAGCATTTGTGAAATGTTCCGGAGCAGCTGTTAAAGTGTTTAAAGACTGGATTGTCAGCCAAAAAAACTGGGTCTCTACGTGCAACGTGTGGTGGTCATCGACTAGTGACTGCTCGGGCGGAACGGAGAGTGTCCAGACTGGTAACAGACAACAGAAGGGCAAATTACAGACCATCTTAATCAAGGATCCCCTCAAACGATCTCTGCACGCAATGTACGCCGTACACTGCATCGGATGGGATATGGCAGCCGAAGGCCTGTTCGAACACCTTTGCTGTCTGCAGTTAACAAGAGAAAACGCCTCCAGTTCGCACAGGAGCACAAGGATTGTACAGTCGATAATTGGAAACAAATTATGTGGTCCGATGAATCACGTTTTCAGTTGCACCATGCCGATGGCCGAGTGAGAATTTGTCGGAAACAGCACTAAAGCATGGACCCCAAATGCATTTGCTACAACCCTTTAAGCTGGTGGAGGCAACGTTATGATTTGGGGAATATTTTCCTGGCATGCTTTGGGCCCTTTAATTCGTGTTGATCAACGTCTGAGTGGCACATCATATCTAAACATCGTTGCGGACCAAGTGCATCCTATCATGTGGATGGTTTATCCTAACGGCAATGGCTACTTTCAACAAGATAATGCGCCCTGCCATAGTGCTCAGAATTGGTTTCAGGAACATGCCGGGGAGTTTACTTTGCTTAGGTGGCCCCCCCAATCTCCAGATCTCAACCCCATTGCGAACTTGTGGGATGAAGTTGAACGAGCCATCAGACAGCTGGATCCACAACCCTGCAATCTCACACTCCTGGAAAGTGCTATTCATCAAGCATGGTCTCAGATTCCACAAACCACCTATCAACATCTCGTGGAGTCCATGCCACGAAGAATCGACGCAGTATTAAAGGCAAAAGGTGGCCCAACGAAGTACTGAGAGGGAGGTCATAATAAAGTGGCTACTCAGTGTATACACTCGGTAAACAAAACATTAGAGACACGGGTGATGGGTAAACAAGATGAAAACAAGATGATACTATCATCTAAAAGACTTTACGACGACAATTTTATTTTTCAAGATGACAATGCTCCCTGTCATCGAGCTAAAGTAGTGAAAAAGTGGTTACAGGAAAAAAATTCAGCTTCTTGATTGGTCACCATGTCTCCAGACTGAAATCCGATCGAACATTTATAGTTCAAAGTGTCGTATGAACTATCAAAAAAGAAGCCAACAACCAAAATTCGACTCATTGAAGATGTAATTCAAATTTGGAATCTTATTGTTTAACCCAATCTTTTACAAAACCTTGTTCATAGCATGCTATCAAGATGCAAAGCTGTGATTTAAGGCTGTCTTTGAATGAGTGTAACAGAAATTATGTCGTGTATCTGTAATGCAAATTCTTTTGTACACATTTTCTCGAAAACTATTACTTTGTAGAGTTTGAAATTTTGAGCACAAATAAAAGCGACCCACAGATAATACGTCTCGCAGTTATTTTCCCGAAAAATTTGTTAGAATTTCTTTTAAAATTGAATTTATCTGACTTGAAATTATTCCGATTTGGCACTAGATGGCGCCAGATGTTAGCTTGGCAGTGTTTCTGTGTTGAAGAAACGAAATCACTCATTTCTGTCTGATATTTTTAATTATCTAGGCCAAATAGAAATCAAAGAATGGGCACTGAAGTGAGATTGGAATCTTGTCTTCTATAGATCATCTTAAATTCTACTGTACGTTCATTTTTTGAAGAGAAAATGTGTACATTACCAGAAAACACTTGAATTTGAGACAGAAACCACGCCTCCCCACTAAGCTCCACCCCCAACAATGTCATTGGTTAAAACGTAATCACGCGTAGTTTGTATTTTCATTGTGGAGCCAACGAGAGACCGCTTCCATTCTGAATATGGTAAGGTCTTCAGTCATTCGCTGATGCCAACTTCTGGGATAATTCCTCAAGACGTAAAAGCTACGCCCAAGGAGTGATATTTTGCGCCATCTATCGCAGAAGATGAAACCTAACACTCATTCAAAGACAGCCTTTAGATAAAGGCTGGGCAGCAAAATATTAGATACATTTTATAATTTTGCTTGATTTTATTTCGATGTTTAAAGGTTATTTCATTCCTTATGAATTACAAAAACGATTTATTGCTGTGAACCTAAGTATTGGATAAATAATCGTTTTCATAATAATTTCGACTTAGTCATGATTTTTGTAATGTATCTTAAGAACAGAAGAATCTACAAAAAGAACGAAAACATTTTTTAAATCTCCATTAAATTTCGCATCTAATGACATATAAATGATGAAATAACTATGAAAATTAGTTAGTTAAAAGAACAGTTAAACTTAATAATTCACTGTTTTTCCAGGCGATGCAATACCTTCGCACACCACTGCATATACGCATAGGCGTAACCACTGGGGTGGGGTGGGGGGGGATCAGGACCCCTCCAGCTTTTCAGAGTCGGGGATCCCCAATGTTAAGGACCCCGCCGAATTTTTCGGGAATATAATGATACAATGCACACTTTTTTATGATGTGATCCGACTAAATTTAATAACATAAGATTGTGATTTTTCGTAGAATGCAAACACGTGTATAATGTGTATTTAATAAAACAGCGATATCGATTCCTAATAAACAAAGCTCTAGAACTTTGTAATTTACATGTCTGCCCTATCTATATTAGTTTTACAGTTGATTCGCTAAGTTCCACAATTCGCCAACAGAGGGGCCTATGTCGTGCCCGTTAGATCGCGCCTCAGCAACTGCTTTGCTCCTGTGAGTGTAGGAGGGGGCCAACCTATTTTATACGGTATGTACACTGAAGTGCCAGAAAAACTGGTACACCAGTCTAATACTTGGAAGGTCAGCCACGGGAGCGCAGGACTGCAGAAATACGACGGGGCATGGACTCCACTAGCTTCTGTAAATATGCTATAGGCAATGCACACCATACTTCCTGCAGAGCGTTGTATTCTGATGTCTCGGATTCCTGTGTTCCATAGCGCGTTGCATGGCATCCCAAATGTGCTCTATTACGTTCAGATATGGGGACTTGGGTTGGAATGGCAACACCCCAAACTCAGATGAATGCTCCTCTAACCATAATATGGCGTCCCGACACTTGTGTGGAGGTGCATTGTCCTGTTGGAACAGGCTTAACCCATCAGCATGAATGCAGGACATGAACGGGTGTACCTCGTCAGAAAGGATGCGCACATAGCGTTGATCGGTCACAGACGTTTGTAGACGTACCAGGGGTCCCAGTGAAGTCCAGCTAAACACATCCCATACCATTACGAACCTCCACCAGCCAGTACAGTTTCCTGTTGACAGGGGGGATCCATGGCTTCATGGGGTTTGCGCCACACACGAATCCTTCTATCTGCCCGATACAGTTGGAAACGCGACTCGTCATACCAGGCTACTTGTTTCCAGGCATCAAGTGTCCAGTGGCGGTGTTGCCGTGCCCAAACGAGGCGCATAGCTCTGTGCCGTGCACCCATCAAGGGAACTCCAGTTGGGCGTGGGCTCCCAAAGCCCATATCGTGCAGGGTACGTTGCACAGTCCGGACGCTGATGCTTGTTGAGGCTCGAGCATTGAATTCCGATTATACCTGCGAGAGTGTTGCACGCCTATCGCGTGAAACAATTCTTGACAGCCGACGATGGTCACGTTCACCCAATGTCTTGTTACGGCCACACTGGTATCGTAGGTTATAGATTTTGCCAGAATTCGCGTAGTCACGGTACACCCTTGCAATGGTCGTCCCTGAAAATCCGAACTTCGTTTCTACCTCCGAAATACTATGACACCGCTTTGAAAATCGCTTAAAGCGTTGTTACTTGTCATTCTCATGCCGTAAACAGCTCTGACAGCTGGCAAGGATATCTATCGGTTTATATTCGCACTGGCGGACGCAACCGAGTACGCGCATAGGTGACGTTGCTATGTATTTTGCATAAGCTCGTCTGTACCAGTTTTTCTGGCACTTCAGTGTATATATATATACATATGATCTGGGGGGTCCGATCACTGTGTATGTGTGACCGTACCTCTCCCCCCCCCCCGAATTTGAAACATATTTACGCCACTGTATAGGCCTACACGGAATAGTGTCCAAAAGTTCCCGGATGTACGGCAAAGTACGTGTATCGTATCCCCACGGTGATTATTGGATTACGTTACATTATTCCCCCTCCCAGGGGAATTGGTTTCGTCCATCTACGTGACGCGCTCGCTAAAGTATATCCGGGTATTGAGAGAAATTTAAGCAGTGTTCGATGATTGACTGAAAATGGCGTTTTTTTTAGCAGGGCGTTAACGTCAAGATTTGCGTTCCAACAGAAACTTACGACGTATTGAAGCACGTTCATGGCGATAACACCCTGTCTCAGTTACAAACACTCGATTGGCATCGACGCTTCAGAGAAGGCAGACAGGAAGTCGAAGACGGGGAACGAACTGGGCGACCAATGACGGCTCGCACAGGTTAAAACATTTTCGAGGGTTCCGGCCATCATACGCGCCAACAGACAGCACTGGCTGCTGGGATATCGGAGACGACTTGTCAACGGATGCTTACAGATGATCTGAAGATGCACCGGCTGTGTCAACACATCGTCCCACGCATGTTAACTAAAGATCAGTTGGCCATACGGATGGAATGAAAATGGCGGACGGTGTCGTAACCGCCGCCGACCAAAACCCAAAATTTTTTAGAAGAATCATAACGGAGGATGAGAAATGGTTGTTTCCTCTTCGACCCGCAGACTAAGCGAGCATCGGCTACATGGAAATCACCGTCGTCTCCACGCAAACAAAAATCCCACCGAGATCACAGCGAAGGCAAAATCATGCTAGAGGTCTTCTTCGGCATCCAGGGTATTGAAAATTTATCTCTGAGGAAACGCTCTGTCAACAAGGCGATCTACTTGGACATCATACAACGTATACGTGAGTCGATCGGCACGAAGCCTCAACTGTGGGGTGATCAATCGTGGGTGCTGTTGCACGACAATGCAGCGACACACACAGGCCACTCTTCGTGCATGAGTTTCTCTCCAAAACAAAAACTATTGTCCTCCCACACCCACCGTACTCACCTGACCTCGCCCCCTTGCGGCACTCACCTCCTAGCTCCCTGATCTGAGAAGTCGACTTCAGGGTCGTCAGTTTTCAAGTGCAGAAGAAGTGAGAAACGCATCGCTGGTGGCACTGAAGGACATTGCAAGGAATGGGTTCCAGAATTGCTTCGTCGAACTCTACAGCCACCGGCAGAAGTATGTTGTTGCGAGAAGGTCTTATTTTGAAGGTGGATGTGCTTCAGCTTTGTAACTCCAAACCTATTTTTAACAATCTGGTTGCAGCACTGAAGGAGATTGCAAAGAATAGGTTCCGGAAGGGCTTCGATGAACTCTACAGCCGCTTAGTCTGTTGTTGCAAGAGGGTCTTATTTTGAAGGAGGATGTGCTTCAGCTTTGTAACTCTAATTGTTTTTAACATTCTGATTGCACTGAAGGAGATTGCAAAGAATGGGTTCCAGAAGTGCTCCAACGAACTCTACAGCCACTGGCAGAAGTTTGTTGCTGCAAGAGGGTCTTTGAAGGAGGATGTGCTTCAGCTTTGTAACTCTAACCATATTTTTAACAATCTGGTTGCAGCATTGAAGGAGATTGCAAAGAATGGGTTCCGGAAGTGCTTCGACGAACTCTACAGCCGCTTAGTCTATTGCTGCAAGAGGATCTTCTTTTGAAGGAGGATGTGCTTCAGCTTTGTACCTCTAACTACGGATTTTTGAACCCGGTCACGGAACTTTTGATTCCTACCTCGTATATATACTGTATATTTCCGATGCCTACATTTACCTTGGAAAACAGATATAAACAAAGGTCACACTGATGAAGAAATTAATCAACATATAAAACTTGCCTGGAGAGCTTTTGGAAGAAACAGTACAATTTTCAAGAGCAATATGCCATTATGTCTTAAAAGAAAAGTGTTTAATCAATGTATCCTTCCAGTGCTTACGTACGGAACAGAGACTTGGACCTTATGTAAAAAATACATACAAAGACTGCAGACAACTGAAAGAAACATGCAGAGATGCATGCCTGATGTAACCAGAAGAGATAAGAAGAGGAAATCACATGAATAAAGAAAATGACAAGATTTTTTTTTATTGGAGGTTTAACGACCACCGTGAGCAACTCAATGGGCAATAAGCAGTCGCCCGTCCCCAATTTAGGGTCACTTGTTCCAGGGAAGGGAGAGAGCCAGTGCCGTAAGACAAGCACAACATCCATGCCTCACCGTCATTCGAACCCGGACCCCTTACGGACGAATGATCATAGGCAGACCACTGCGCCACCGGGGCGGCAAATGACAAGATTGGAAGACATCATGATCAGAGTAAAATCCCTAAAATGACAATGGGCTGGACATGTTGCCAGAAGAACTGACCATCGATGGGCAACCGAAATTCTAGACTGGATTCCAGGGGGCAACGAAAAACCAAAGGAAAACCACATGGGAGATGAATGGATTAAATTCGGAAGCATGAGGGAATAATATGGAGAAGCCTGATGCAAGATAGACCATTGTGGAAGAAACTTGGGAAGACCTTCAACCAGCAGTGGATTGATGATGGTTGACAGTAATGATGATATATGTATACAGTATATGGTTATATATTTTTGTTTTGGTGGTTATGTTTTTTTTTTCACCGTTAACATAGCAATTTCAGTAGGAAAACAAATTATCTGCAATTACTGCTGGAGAAAATAAATACCCTTTGTAAAATGTTTTCAGAGATGAAAGAAAAAAAGGGGAGACAGGACGTTCAGAATAATCAGCATAAAATTTTCGATGTTACATGTAAATCCGAAGATACCCAAATTAACACCTTCCATGTCAATCGGACAAAGTTTTTCCTAAGTGATTTTAATGAATATTTTTTCCCTTCTAGAAGTAGTGGCAAGATTTCAATTTAGATAATTTCAGAGCACCTTATCGTGAAAGTAATTTCGGAAATTTTGAAGTGAAATGTTTTAGAAAAAAACTCGTAGTAGCTCAAATGCTGGGCTTCCCATGTGGTGCGGGAAAGAACATAAGTATACTAGTTTCTTTAACATTAAATACTTGCAGATGTTGTAAGGAATGGAGAAAAAAATAAGACAAAGGTTATATCATTTGTTTAAATTATCCATTGAAAAAAAAATCAGACAAAAACGAAAGAACGTTGTAAATTTATTCACATTTGGGCTAATTATATACACTGAAGAGCAATTGAATTAGAGACAGCCGGCGTTTTGCAAATGTGGCGCTGTGGGCGGCCCTGTAAACGGAAACGACATGACGTATGCAGCGATCCGACAAAATAAGGAGTGATGCGACGGGAGTCAGTAAGAATCGGACGCAGGATGTGTAAGACGAAGGATCTAAGCGCATTTGATCGTGGGCAAATTGTCGGGGCTCGACGAATGGGTCACTCTATCTCGGAAGTCGTGCAGGAACTGGGATTTTCATGAGCCACTGTGTCACGGTTGCACCGTGAGTACATCGAATCCGGTAAAACCATTCCTGCAAGGGCCAACTGCCGTGGACAACAACGTGTGGATGAGCGGGGTCATCGTCGGCTAGCTCGCATTGTAACAGCGGATAGACGGGCCACAGTGCAAGAAATCACTCGGTAATTTAACTGTGGTGCACAAAAACGTGTAAGCAGCCACACCATCCAGAACCATCTCCTCGCTATGGGGTACAGAAGCCATCGTCCCACGAGGGTACCGCTGCTGACCGCACATCACAGGGTGCAAAGATTAGCATGGGCGCGAGAACATCGCCACTGGATACTAGACATGTGGGGAAATGTTGTCTGGACTGATGAGTTGAGATTCACGTTGGTACATGCGGATGGCATGATACGAGTACGGCGCAAACCACATGAAACGATGGATCCTTCTTGCCAGCAGGGTACTCTTCAAGCTGGTGGGGGTGGCATTCTCGTCTGGGGACTGTTTACGTGGACTGAAATGGAACCCCTGGTACGTGTGACATCGTCCCTCACAGGTCAACGTTACCGGGATATCCTAGACGACCATTTGCTCCCGTTTGTGCGTCTTCAACATCCCACTTGGGACCTCATCTGCAACAAAACAGTGCAGCTCCCGAATTGTATCCGAATGGTTGGATGAACACTCCACCGACGTGACCTCGCTTCCTTGGCCAGCTAGGCCACCTGACCTCAATCTCATCGAGCACATCTGGGATGCCATCGAGAGAGATGTTCTAGGCTCTGACCCCCTCACCCCCTCCATCAAATCTTCGTGAACTGTGGGAGCTTGTTCAGGGTCGTGGATCCGTATGGTTTCGCAAGGCTTCCGGTGTCTTGTCGAGTCCATGCCGAGACGAATCGCGCCTTCATCAGGGAGAAAGGTGATGCTACACGTTACTAGACAGGTATCTCTAATTCAATTGATCTTCAGTGTACAGGATCGCACATGTGGAAATATTTTTCCACCGAGACAACGCATCACTCGATCGCCGTTCAAGAGCGGAGCTCGGCCTGCTAGCTCTGACGTCACAGAACAGTTCTGAGGCTTTCTAATAGAGACGGTTTTGGCTCGGCCTTCTCACTCTGACGTCACAGAACAGTTCAGAGGCTTCCTGTTGGAGACGGCTTCTGCTCGGCTTGCTAGCTTTGACGTCACAGAGCAGTCTTAGGCTTTCTATTAGAGAATGTTTGGGCTCGGCCTGCTAGCTCTGACGTCACCGAGCAGTTCTGAGGCTTTCTATTAGATATAGTTTTGGCTCGGCCTAATAACTCTGACGTCACACAGCAGTTCTTAGGCTTTCTATTAGAAACGGGTTGGCTCGGTCAGCTAGCTCTGACGTCATAAAGCAGTACTGTTTCAATTTGAGATGGTTTTGGCTCGTCCTGCTAGCTCTTTTTTTTTTTTTTTGATTGGAGGTTTAACGACCACCGTGAGCAACTCAATGGGCTATAAGCAGTCGCCCGTCCCTAATTTAGGTCACTGGTTCCAGGGAAGGGAGAGAGCCAGTGCCGTAAGACAAACACAACATCCATGCTTGACCGGGATTCGAACCCGGATCCCTTACGGACGAATGATCAGAGGCCAGCGCCTTAGACCACTGCGCCACCGGGGCGGCCTAGCTCTGGCATGACACAGCAGTACTGAGGATTTCTATTACAGACGAATTTGGCTCGGCCTACTAGCTGTGACGTCACAGAGCAGTTTATCAGCACGAAAATATCCGCTAAAACTTTTTTTTTTTTTTTGGTTGGAGGTTTAACGACCACCCTGAGCAACTCAATGGGCTATAAGCAGTCGCCCGTCCCTAATTTAGGGTCACTGGTTCCAGGGAAGGGAGAGAGCCAGTGCCGTAAGACAAACACAACATCCATGCTTGACCGGGATTCGAACCCGGACCACTTCGGACGAATGATCAGAGGCCAACGCCTTAGACCACTGCACCACCGGGGCGGCGCTAAAACTTTATCAAAGGAATTTCTTATCGAAATACTTTATTAAAATTATACAGTGTATTTCTTCACTAACATTCATATTTATATAAGCTGCATATCACTGGTTTTGATAATTTCTTTGGAATAAAACTATTTTGTTGGATTTCTTTCTAGGAACCTTTAGGTATTTACAAGACACTTGATGAAAAAATTTTCCTCCCCGGCATTTCATACATAACAAGTAATCGTCTTGATTTAATTGATGATTGTCACATTTTTATTGTGCAGTTTGACGACCTTGCTGCCATTGACGAAAGAGGAAATTTTCAACGTACATTTCCTGGAAACAGATATTCTCTGTCTCGACATTTAGGCGAACTTTATCTGAATCTCATTCAAATAGATCACCCAAGCGACCCAGCGGAACGTCTAAGTCGCATAGCGGAGTTGTCTCAATTATGGGAAAATGAAGAATCATACACAGAACTTTCAGAATTTGTTCCATTTCACGATTAAATCAAATTTCAGCACATACATCGACATCTGTGCCTGTTAATCTCACGTACTGCAGAAGAGCTCATTTTTATCTTCTTGCTGATTTGTAACTATTGTAAATCTGTGATAATAAATTTATACTGAAACCAAAAAATGGTCAATAAATGCATATAAATTTATTAATTTTTTTTTTACGTGCCTTGAATTTTCTCACTACATGTGCAAAAAACAGGTAGCCCTCGATTTATACTGGGAACGTATTCCCGGAAAAAAAAAATGGCCGCCCCTGTGCCGCAGTGGTCTAAGCGATGGCCTCTGATCATTCGTCCGTAAGGGGTCCGGGTTCGAATCCCGGTGAGGCATGGATGTTGTGTTTGTCTTACGGCAATGGCTCTCTGCCTTCCCTGGAACCAGTGACCGTAAATTAGGGACGGGCGACTGCTTATAGCCCATTGAGTTGCTCACGGTGGTCGTTAAACCTCCAATCAAAAAAAAAAAAAAACCAAAAAATGGTCAATAAATGCATATAAATTTCTTAATTTTTTTTTACGTGCCTTGAATTTTCTCACTGCATGTGCAAAAAACAGGTAGCCCTCGATTTATACTGGGAACGTATTCCCGGAAAGAAAAAAAAATGGCCGCCCCTGTGCCGCAGTGGTCTAAGCGATGGCCTCTGATCATTCTTCCGAACGGGGTCCGGGTTCGAATCCCGGTGAGGCATGGATGTTGTGTTTGTCTTACGGCACTGGCTCTCTCCCTTCCCTGGAACCAGTGACCGTAAATTAGGGACGGGCGACTGCTTATGGCCCATTGAGTTGCTCACGGTGGTCGTTAAACCTCCAATCAAAAAAAAAAAACCAAAAAATGGTCAATAAATGCATATAAATTTCTTAATTTTTTTTTTACGTGCCTTGAATTTTCTCACTGCATGTGCAAAAAACAGGTAGCCCTCGATTTATACTGGGAACGTATTCCCGGAAAGAAAAAAAAAATGGCCGCCCCTGTGCCGCAGTGGTCTAAGCGATGGCCTCTGATCATTCGTCCGAACGGGGTCCGGGTTCGAATCCCGGTGAGGCATGGATGTTGTGTTTGTCTTACGGCACTGGCTCTCTCCCTTCCCTGGAACCAGTGACCGTAAATTAGGGACGGGCGACTGCTTATGGCCCATTGAGTTGCTCACGGTGGTCGTTAAACCTCCAAACAAAAAAAATATGTAAAGTCTGTGACATGCGTTCTCTGCAGGGACGTCGCTAGACTTAGAAATCAGGATGGGCGAACATTATTTTTGGTGGGGCAAGCTTAATAGTAACTTGTTTTTCTTAAGAAACACTGAAAGAAAATTTTTTTTATTAGAGGTTTAACGACCACCGTGAGCAACTCAATGGGCTATAAGCAGTTGCCCGACCCTAAATTAGGGTCACTGGTTCCAGGGAAGGGAGAGAACCAGTGCCGTAAGACAAACACAACATCCATGGTTAACCGGGATTCAAACCCGGACCCCTTTCGGACGAATGATCAGAGGCCATCGCTTAGTCCACTGCGCCACTGGGACGGGAAACAAATTTTTAATGCCTTTTTTAGCACGTCTTTTGTAAAAAAAGATCGTGCTTATGTTATCGGTTTGTCCGTCCATCCGTCTGTAGACACGATATCCCTGCAACTATTAGTCCGATTTGAAAAATTCTTTTTCCATTGGGAAGCTTGAAATATGCGAAAGATGATCCTTCATTTCGTTTTGTTTTTTTACGATGTACAATTTCACCGCTAGAGGGCGTAAATGCAGATGATGTTGAATTCAAAAATACGTTTTATTCCACATATTTGCTTCTAAACATCCGATTGAAAAAATTCTTTTATCTTTCGATTCCATTTATGTCGAAGAGTATTTTAGATGTAGTTACTTTTTCAAATTACGCATAGATTACCCGCTAGGGGGCGTAAAAGTAAATTACATTTTTCCCGATAACTCTTCTACTAAAACTCAGATTTGAAAACCTTTTTCTTCAGCGGATGGAAAATCTTTTGCATATAATTTCAAATTTTTGGTAAAGAATACTTTGGCCACCAAGGGGCGTAAGTGTTAATTTATGCTTCTGATGTATTTGCTATAAAATCTGAGCTTCTAAAATATCGATTGAAAAAATTCTTTCGTGGACTCATGCCACTCACATCGATAAACCTTTTCGGAATATTTTCTTCTTAAAGCAATCCATAGTTTCTCCGCCAGGGGACATAGATGTATATCTTATTTTTGTCAATATCTCTACTTCTAGGAATCCAATTTGAAAAATACCTTCTTTGTTGGATAGTATTTTCAATGTGACATGTTTTTCAAACAATTTCAAAATTTTCAAGTAATTCATAGATTTTCCAGTAGGGGGTGCAGAGGTAAATTGAGTTTCCACCTATATCTCTATTTCTAAATATCCGATTTGAAAAAACAAATTCTGCAAGGGATACAGCTCTTGATGGGAAATCGTTTGCATATAATTTCTAATTTTTGTAAAAAAAAAATTGTTTGGCCACCAGGGGGCATAAATCTTAATTTCCGCTTCTGATGTATTTGCAGCAAAATCTGAGCTTCTAAAATCTTGACTGAAAAATCAGTCATTTGTTGGCCGATACTAATCATGTCGACAAAACTTTTAGAAACATTTTCTTCTTAAAATAATGCACGGTTTCTACGCCAGGGGGCGTAGATGTACATCTTATTTTTATCAATATCTCTACTTCTAGGAGTCCGATTTGAAAAAATTCCTCCTTTGTTGGATAGCGTTTCCAGTATAACATGTTTTTCATATAATTTCAAAATTTTCAAGTAATTATAGACTTTCCGCTAGGGGGCGTTAAGGTAAATTGCTTTCCCCCTATATCTCTGCTTTTAAATCTCCGATTTAAATAATTCTTTCTGCACCGGATACAGCTCCTGATAGGAAATCCTTTTCACATAATTTCTAATTTTTGTAAAAAATGGTTTGGTCACCAGGTGGCGTGAGTCTTAATTTCCGCTTCAGATGTATTTGCAGCAAAATATGAGCTTCTAAAATCTTGACTGAAAAAACAGTCATTTGTTGGCCGATACTAATCACGTCGACAAAACTTTTAGAAACATTTTCTTCTTGAAATATTGCATGGTTTCTACTCTAGGAGGCGTAGATGTATATCTTATTTTTGCCAATATATCTACTTCTAGGAGTCCGATTTGAAGAATTCCTTCTTTGTTGGATAGTGTTTCCGATGCGAAATGTTTTTCCTATAAATTCAAAATTTTGAAGTAAATCACAGACTATCCGCTAGGGGGCACAAAGGTAAATTGCGTTTTCTGCTTCTAAAACTCCGATTTGAAAAAGTCTTCCTGTATCGCATACAAGACCTGATGGAAAATATTTTTCACATAATTTCTAATGTTTGGTAAAGAATGGTTTGGCCACCAGGGGGCATAAGGGTTAATTTCTGCTTCTGATGCATTTGTAGCAAAATTTGGGCTCCTGGAAATTCGACTAGGAATTTTTTTTTCTTGGACCGATACCGCTCATATGGAAAAACTTTTGAAAATACTTTCTTCCTAAAATAATGCATGGTTTTCCCACCAGGGGACGTAAAGCCACGTCTTATTTTTGTCGACATCTCTCTTTCTAAGAGTCCGATTTGAAAAATTCTTTCTGTGTAGGGGAACGTTTTGGTGAGAAATGTTTCTCATATAAATTCATGTTTTTCTTACGCACAAGTCTGCAACCAGAGGGCGTAAGCTCACGATTCCGTTTACAGCAATATCTGAGGGATTAAAAACCCGATTGAAAAACTTCTTTCTTCCGTCAGATACTATTGTTCTCCATACCGGTTCCATTGACTTTGAATAGCTTTGATAAATTTAATTTGCGTCAGAACGGATTCAAAAGATGTTCTTATTACACCAGAAAATTCGGTGTCAACTTTCTTGTTTTTCTTTTGATTGAAGGTTTAACGACCACGGTGAGTAATTCAATGGGCTATAAGCAGTCCCCCGGCCCTAATTTAGAGTCACTGGTTCCAGGGAAGGGAGAGAGCCAGTGCCGTAAGACAAACAGAGCATCCATGCCTTATCGGGAATCAAACCCGGACCCCTTTCGGACGAATGATCAGAGGCCATCGCTTAGACCACTGCGTCACTGGGGCGGCGAACAAACTTTTAATGCCTTTTTTTTCTTTTGATTAAAGATTTAACGACCACCGTGAGCAACTCAATGGGCTATAAGCAGTCGCCCGTCCCTAATTTAGGGTCACTGGTTCCAGGGAAGGGAGGGAGCCAGTGCCGTAAGACAAACACAACATCCATGCCTGACCGGGATTCGAACCTGGACCCCTTACGGACGAATGATTAGAGGCCATCGCTTAGACCACTGCGTCACTGGGGCGGCGAACAAACTTTTAATGCCTTTTTTCTTTTGATTAAAGATTTAACGACCATCGTGAGTAATTCAATGGGCTATAAGCAGTCGCCCGTCGCTAATTTAGGGTCGCTGGTTCCAGGGAAGGGAGAGAGCCACTGCCGTAAAGACAAGCACCACATCCATTCCTCACCAGGATTTAAACCCGGACCCCTTTCGGACGAATGATCAGAGGCCATCGCTTAGACCACTGCGTCACTGGGGCGGCGAACAAACTTTTAATGCCTTTTTTTTCTTTTGATTAAAGATTTAACGACCATCGTGAGTAATTCAATGGGCTATAAGCAGTCGCCCGTCGCTAATTTAGGGTCGCTGGTTCCAGGGAAGGGAGAGAGCCACTGCCGTAAAGACAAGCACCACATCCATTCCTCACCAGGATTTAAACCCGGACCCCTTTCGGACGAATGATCAGAGGCCATCGCTTAGACCGCTGCGTCACTGGGGCGGCGAACAAACTTTTAATGCCTTTTTTTTTCTTTTGATTAAAGATTTAACGACCACCGTGAGCAACTCAATGGGCTATAAGCAGTCGCCCGTCCCTAATTTAGGGTCACTGGTTCCAGGGAAGGGAGGGAGCCAGTGCCGTAAGACAAACACAACATCCATGCCTGACCGGGATTCGAACCTGGACCCCTTACGGGCGAATGATCAGAGGCCATCGCTTAGACCACTGCGTCACTGGGGCGGCGAACAAACTTTTAATGCCTTTTTTTCTTTTGATTAAAGATTTAACGACCATCGTGAGTAATTCAATGGGCTATAAGCAGTCGCCCGTCGCTAATTTAGGGTCGCTGGTTCCAGGGAAGGGAGAGAGCCACTGCCGTAAAGACAAGCACCACATCCATTCCTCACCAGGATTTAAACCCGGACCCCTTTCGGACGAATGATCAGAGGCCATCGCTTAGACCACTGCGTCACTGGGGCGGCGAACAAACTTTTAATGCCTTTTTTTTCTTTTGATTAAAGATTTAACGACCATCGTGAGTAATTCAATGGGCTATAAGCAGTCGCCCGTCCCTAATTTAGGGTCACTGGTTCCAGGGAAGGGAGGGAGCCAGTGCCGTAAGACAAACACAACATCCATGCCTGACCGGGATTCGAACCTGGACCCCTTACGGACGAATGATCAGAGGCCATCGCTTAGACCACTGCGTCACTGGGGCGGCGAACAAACTTTTAATGCCTTTTTTTCTTTTGATTAAAGATTTAACGACCATCGTGAGTAATTCAATGGGCTATAAGCAGTCGCCCGTCGCTAATTTAGGGTCGCTGGTTCCAGGGAAGGGAGAGAGCCACTGCCGTAAAGACAAGCACCACATCCATTCCTCACCAGGATTTAAACCCGGACCCCTTTCGGACGAATGATCAGAGGCCATCGCTTAGACCACTGCGCCACCGGGGCGGCGACGAATGATCAGAGGCCATCGCTTAGACCACTGCGTCACTGGGGCGGCGAACAAACTTTTAATGCCTTTTTTTTCTTTTGATTAAAGATTTAACGACCATCGTGAGTAATTCAATGGGCTATAAGCAGTCGCCCGTCGCTAATTTAGGGTCGCTGGTTCCAGGGAAGGGAGAGAGCCACTGCCGTAAAGACAAGCACCACATCCATTCCTCACCAGGATTTAAACCCGGACCCCTTTCGGACGAATGATCAGAGGCCATCGCTTAGACCACTGCGTCACTGGGGCGGCGAACAAACTTTTAATGCCTTTTTTTCTTTTGATTAAAGATTTAACGACCATCGTGAGTAATTCAATGGGCTATAAGCAGTCGCCCGTCGCTAATTTAGGGTCGCTGGTTCCAGGGAAGGGAGAGAGCCACTGCCGTAAAGACAAGCACCACATCCATTCCTCACCAGGATTTAAACCCGGACCCCTTTCGGACGAATGATCAGAGGCCATCGCTTAGACCACTGCGTCACTGGGGCGGCGAACAAACTTTTAATGCCTTTTTTTTCTTTTGATTAAAGATTTAACGACCATCGTGAGTAATTCAATGGGCTATAAGCAGTCGCCCGTCGCTAATTTAGGGTCGCTGGTTCCAGGGAAGGGAGAGAGCCACTGCCGTAAAGACAAGCACCACATCCATTCCTCACCAGGATTTAAACCCGGACCCCTTTCGGACGAATGATCAGAGGCCATCGCTTAGACCGCTGCATCACTGGGGCGGCGAACAAACTTTTAATGCCTTTTTTTTCTTTTGATTAAAGATTTAACGACCATCGTGAGTAATTCAATGGGCTATGAGCAGTCGCCCGTCGCTAATTTAGGGTCGCTGGTTCCAGGGAAGGGAGAGAGCCACTGCCGTAAAGACAAGCACCACATCCATTCCTCACCAGGATTTAAACCCGGACCCCTTTCGGACGAATGATCAGAGGCCATCGCTTAGACCACTGCGTCACTGGGGCGGCGAACAAACTTTTAATGCCTTTTTTTTCTTTTGATTAAAGATTTAACGACCATCGTGAGTAATTCAATGGGCTATAAGCAGTCGCCCGTCGCTAATTTAGGGTCGCTGGTTCCAGGGAAGGGAGAGAGCCACTGCCGTAAAGACAAGCACCACATCCATTCCTCACCAGGATTTAAACCCGGACCCCTTTCGGACGAATGATCAGAGGCCATCGCTTAGACCGCTGCATCACTGGGGCGGCGAACAAACTTTTAATGCCTTTTTTTTCTTTTGATTAAAGATTTAACGACCATCGTGAGTAATTCAATGGGCTATGAGCAGTCGCCCGTCGCTAATTTAGGGTCGCTGGTTCCAGGGAAGGGAGAGAGCCACTGCCGTAAAGACAAGCACCACATCCATTCCTCACCAGGATTTAAACCCGGACCCCTTTCGGACGAATGATCAGAGGCCATCGCTTAGACCGCTGCATCACCGGGGCGGCGAACAAATTTTTTAATGCCTTTTTTTTTCTTTTGATTGAAGGTACCACCACGGTGAGTAATTCAATGGGCTATAAGCAGTCGCCCGTCCCTAATTTAGGGTCACTCACTCCAACGAAAGGAGAGACCCCGTGCCGTAAGACAATCATATCTATGACTCACCAGAATTCGAAGCCGGACTCTTCTCGGACGAATGGTCATAAGCCAACGCTTAGACCACTGCGTCACCGGGGCACGGCTTTAATGCTTTTCACTACCGGCTGCAAAGGAATTCGTGCAATCTCCACCTGGATGCGGTGTCGTCGCATTTGCGACCGGGGTTGAAATGGTAGAATATGCGACCGGCAGGGGCTAAGAGGAGCGGGGATGAAAGGAGGGAGGCAGGGTGGGGAGATTAGGTGCTGATCACCTGGGGTCTTCCAACGGTCAATGCGAATCCGGTTGATAGGTCAGATGGTAGGTGGGTTCAGGGCCGAGCAGATCACGCTTGTAGGAATTAATTGAATGAATAATTTTCGTACTCTTTAATTTCTTTCACTTTATAAACTGAAGAGCAATAGAATTAGAGACAGCTGGCGTTTTGCAAATGTGGGCGGCCATGTAAACGGAAACGACATGACGTATGCAGCGATCCGACAATATAAGGAGTGATGCGACGGGAATCAGTAAGAGTCGGACGCAGGATGTGTAAGACGAAGGATCTAAGCGCATTTGATCGTGGGCAAATTGTCGGGGCACGACGAATGGGTCACTCCATCTCGGAAGTCGTGCAGGCACTGGGATTTTCACGAGCCACTGTGTCATGGGTGCACCGTCAGTACATCGAATCCGGATAAACCATCCCTGCAAGGTCAACTGCCGTGGACAACAGCATGTGGATGAGCGGGGTCATCGTCTGCTAGCTCGCATTGTAACAGCGGATAGACGGGCCACAGTGCAAGAAATCACTTGGCAATTTAACGCTGGTGCACAAAAACGAGTAAGCAGCCACACCATCCAGAACCATCTCCTCGCTATGGGGTACAGAAGCCGTCGTCCCACGAGGGCACCGCTGCTGATCGCACATCACAGGGTGCAGAGATTAGCATGAGCGCGGGAACATCGCCACTGGACCCTAGACATGTGTGAAAATGTTGCCTGGACTGATGAGTCGAGATTCACGTTGGTACATGCGGATGGCAGGATACGAGTACGGCGCAAACCACATGAAGCGATGGATCCTTCTTGCCAGCAGGGTACTCTTCAAGCTGGTGGGGGTGGCATTCTCGTCTGGGGACTGTTTACGTGGACTGAAATGGAACCCCTGGTACGTGTGACATCGTCCCTCACAGGTCAACGTTACCGGGATATCCTAGACGACCATTTGCTCCCGTTTGTGCGTCTTCAACATCCCACTGGGGACCTCATCCTGCAACAAGACAATGCAGCTCCCGAATTGTATCCGAATGGTTGGATGAACACTCCACCGACGTGACCTTGCTTCCTTGTCCAGTTCGGTCCCCTGACCTCAATCCCATCGAGCACATCTGGGATGCCATTGAGAGAGATGTTCGAGGCTCCAACCCCCTCCATTAAATCTTCGTGAACTGTGGGTGCTTGTTCAGGGGTCGTGGATCCGTATGGCTTCCCAACGCTTCCGGTGTCTTCTCGAGTCCATGCCGAGACGAATCGCCGCCGTCATCAGGCGAAAGGTGGTGCTACACGTTACTAGACAGGTATCTCTAATTCAATTGCTCTTCAGTGTATATGAATTACCATTGAAATTCTTGCAGTAACAGAAATTTTAAATTTTGTCATCGATGTTTTGATGCTTTCGTAATTACTTCGTTTTTCCACAGTCTTGGAAAACAAATGAAATTTGGAAACATTTGGATTTCCTTTCTTACTAAAAGCAAAGAAACATGCAATTAATTCTGAATGCAGCTATCGCAATAAAATTCGCATACGAATGGAATAAAATATCCGGCAGTTTGTCGTAGAGAAGGTACTATGGCTATTGGTTGGAAAAAGGAAGTGTTTTATTTTTATTTTTTATATACAGATCAAGTTTTACTAGGGGTATCTTCAGCTGCAATCCAGAAACATGAGTAAAACCTTATTTTGTAAATACAAACAAAACAATAATTATCAGACTTTTGCTAAAAAAGACTATTAAACAATGGTGATGTCCGCATACCCCTAATTTTAGGTTTGGGACACTTGGATATTTTTTGCAAACAATGAGCCGCAAAAAATCTGCTTCCAGGGCTGCTCGCCAGTCCGATACTGAGCGTTCGTATTAAGATCGGAAATTTACAACAGCTATTTCTCCAGATTTTTTAGGAATAATAATTCCGGTGTCTTTCAATTACTGAACTGGGAAAACAAGGGGATAAAGATTAATGTAGATTATCTAACTCACCTGCGTTTTGCTGATGACGTAGTCATTTTTACAACTACCCCATCAGAGCTGCAGAGAACTTGCTGACAAGAGTAAAGAAGTGGGATTAAAAATGAACTTTCAGAAGACAAAAGTAATGTACAATGCTTTTACAAGAAATGAAGATTTATCGATTGATGGAGAAAAGCTGGAGATAACAGACACGTACGTTTATCTTGGACAGCAGATATCAAGTGAGGGTCACATTGATGAAGAAATTAATCGGCGTACAAAACTTGCCTGGAGAGCTTTTGGAAGAAACAGCATAATTTTCAAGAGCAATATGCCATTATGTCTTAAAAGAAAAGTGTTTGATCAATGCATCCTTCCAGTGCTTACGTATGGTGCAGAGACGTGGAGCTTAACTAAAAGAGACATACAAAGGCTGCAGACAACTCAAAGCAGCATGGAGAGGTGCATGCTTGGTGCAACCACGAGAGATAAGAAGAGGAACTCGTGGATCAGAAAAATGACAAGAGTAGAAGACAACAACGGTCTGTACTTTGCAGAATGAGGTGAGCGTGTATGGCTTTCTTGCATCATTCAACTTTGTAAGTGCTAAACCTGTCGAGTGCTACCGCTGTGAGATTGTGACTCCGGTGGAACGTTGGCAACGGCCTGTACTTTGCAGAATGAGGTGAGCGTGTGTGGCTTTCTTGCATCATTCAACTTTGTAAGTGCTAAACCTGTCGAGTGCTACCGCTGTGAGATTGTGACTCCGGTGGAACGTTGGCAACGGCCTGTACTTTGCAGAATAAGGTGAGCGTGTGTGGCTTTCTTGCATCATTCAACTTTGTAAGTGTTAAACCTGTCGAGTGTTACCGGTGCGAGATTGTGACTCCGGTGGAACGTTGGCAAACGACTATAGAACACAACGGCCTGTACTTTGCAGAATGACGTGAGCGTGTATGGCTTTCTTGCATCATTCAACTTTGTAAGTGCTAAACCTGTCGAATAATACTGCTGTGAGATTGTGACTCCGGTGGAACGTTGGCAAAGGACTATAGAAAACAACGGCCTGTACTTTGCAGAATGACGTGAGCGTGTATGGCTTTCTTGCATAATTCAACTTTGTAAGTGCTAAACCTGTCGAGTGGTACTGCTCTGAGATTGTGACCGATGGAATGTCGGAAAAGGACGATAGAAAACAACGACCTGTACTTTGCAGAATGAGGTGAACGTGTATGGCTTTCTTGCATCATTCAACTTTGTAAGTGCTAAACCTGTAGAGTGGTACTGCTGTGAGATTGTGACCGATCGAATGTTGGAAAAGGACGATAGAAAACAACGGCCAGTACTTTGCAGAATGAGGTGAGCGTGTATGGCTTTCTTGCATCATTCAACTTTGTAAGTGCTAAACCTGTAGAGTGGTACTGCTGTGAGATTGTGACCGATGGAATGTCGGAAAAGGACGATAGAAAACAACGACCTGTACTTTGCAGAATGAGGTGAACGTGTATGGCTTTCTTCCATCATTCAACTTTGTAAGTGCTAAACCTGTAGAGTGGTACTGCTGTGAGATTGTGACCGATCGAATGTTGGAAAAGGACTATAGAAAACAACGGCCAGTACTTCGCAGAATGAGGTGAGCGTGTATGGCTTTCTTGCATCATTCAACTTTGTAAGTGCTAAACCTGTAGAGTGGTACTGCTGTGAGATTGTGACCGATGGAATGTCGGAAAAGGACTATAGAAAACAACGGCCAGTACTTCGCAGAATGAGGTGAGCGTGTATGGCTTTCTTGCATCATTCAACTTTGTAAGTGCTAAACCTGTCGTGTGGTACTGCTGTGAGATTGTGACCGATGGAATGTCGGAAAAGGACGATAGAAAACAACGACCTGTACTTTGCAGAATGAGGTGAACGTGTATGGCTTTCTTGCATCATTCAACTTTGTAAGTGCTAAACCTGTAGAGTGGTACCGCTGTGAGATTGTGACCGATGGAATGTTGGAAAAGGACTATAGAAAACAACGGCCAGTACTTTGCAGAATGAGGTGAGCGTGTATGGCTTTTTTGCATCATTCAACTTTGTAAGTGCTAAACCTGTAGAGTGGTACTGCTGTGAGATTGTGACCGATCGAATGTTGGAAAAGGACTATAGAAAACAACGGCCAGTACTTCGCAGAATGAGGTGAGCGTGTATGGCTTTCTTGCATCATTCAACTTTGTAAGTGCTAAACCTGTACAGTGGTACTGCTGTGAGATTGTGACCGATCGAATGTTGGAAAAGGACTATAGAAAACAACGGCCAGTACTTCGCAGAATGAGGTGAGCGTGTATGGCTTTCTTGCATCATTCAACTTTGTAAGTGCTAAACCTGTAGAGTGGTACCGCTGTGAAATTGTGACTCCGGTGGAACGTTGGCAAAGGACTATGGAAAACAACGGCCGGTACTTTGCAGAATGAGGTGAGCGAGTATGGCTTTCTTGCATCATTCGACTTTGTAAGTGCTAAAATTGTCAAGCGGTACTGCGATGAGATGTTGGCAAAGAATTAAAGAAAACAACGGCCTGTACTTTGCAGAATGAGGTGAGCGTGTATGGCTTTTTTGCATCATTCAACTTTGTAAGTGCTAAACCTGTCGAGCGGTACCGCTGTGAGATTGTGACTCCGGTGGAATGTTGGCAAAGTACTAAAGAAAACAACGGCCTGTACTTTGCAGAATGAGGTGAGCATGTATGGCTTTCTTGCATCATTGAACTTTGCAAGTGCTAAACCTGTCGAATGGTACAGCTGTGAGATTGTGACTCCGGTGGAACGTTGGCAGAGGACTATAGAAGAGAACGGCTTGTATTTTGGAGAATGAGAATGAGGCGAAAATGTGCAGCTATCCTGCATCGTTGAACCTTTTAGTTTTTTTTTTTTTTTTGGTTGGAGGTTTAACGACCACCGTGAGCAACTCAATGGGCTATAAGCAATTGCCCGTCCCTAATTTAGGGTCACTGGTTCCAGGGAAGGGAGAGAGCCAGTGCCGTAAGACAAACACAACATCCATGCCTCACCGGGATTCGAACCCGGACCCCTTACGGACGAATGATCAGAGGCCAACGCTTAGACCACTGCGCCACCGGAGCGGCAACCTTTTAGTTGCAAACTTTCTTTTATTTTTCTACTTCTAAACAATCACCAAATGTTTACTCTTTTCATGAACGAATGTTTTTACTGTAAGTAATAATAAGGCTACATATGCAAAATAGAAATAAAATTTATTCAACTTTGAAGCTTACACACTTCACCTTCAGATATTCATACAACCATATTTTGCTTGATACATTTGATTTCCATTGACAAAGAATAGGCAACCTTTCAAAACAAAAACCACTAAATATTCGTTCATTAAATTACGCGATACTTTGCATAAAGATTTATAAAAATATCACAACTATTAACCAACAGTAGAAGAATCCAGTTAACGATACTGATATATTTTACAAAATTTGCTGATTCACAACAAAGGAAATATTAAACTAAATTGTACATGTTATAATACACAATTGCATAGGATTCTTTGACATCCAGTACAACTTACAAAAACCTCCAGTGATTAAATATAGCTCAAAATGTCATGTGAGATATGCTTTAAGAGAAGATGCTCATTAAAACTGCCTGCTGAACTCGCTCACTTGTGTAAGAAAGTAAAACATACTATAATGTTACTTTTTTTTATATAAAATTCATTTCCCCTTCTCAAATTGGTGTTAATAAGTGAAAGAAAATACACAGCCTAGTCTAAAAATGATGACCACCTCTGATGTAAGAAAGAACCATAATCAGTAGCTAGATGGGGCAAGTAGCAACGTATGAGACTGACAAAAAAAAAAAGGGTGAAAAATAAGAACGTGCTGCGAAACAGTGTAAATATAACGAGTCGTGAGCAAGACAAAATTGTTCACTAAAATCTGTTATGTAAATATTAAGCTGGAGCACATCACTGTATTTAAAATATAATTATTTTCATTTTTTACTTTTAACAGCAACACAGGATAAATGTAACATCGCGGAGAGAAAAAAATTATGACTACCGTCGAAATCTACGCACTGACCGATTTCTGTTTTAAAAACGTTTTCCTTCAATTTGAAGCTGCAAAAACAAACATTTACGGAATAAAATTATATTTAACAATATTACTGGGTAAAAGAAACATTGCGAGAAACAAGGACTACGATTACAGGAGAAACCTTAACTCCGTCTAACTTCTTTTTCCGAAAGGTTTGAAAGTCAGAATTCCACCCACCGACGGAAAAGGACCCCCACCACCAAACCCTCCCCCAATTTTTTTTTTTTTGTTTAAGTTCTGCATCGATCTCGAGAACCATCGAAATGACGATGGAAATGGCGGAATTCTTCGAATCCATTGCCTGAAAGATCACAGGGAAAATTTCGCGCCAACTTCCGGTTTTGGAATTTGTTTTCTTCCATTTCCAAGCTGAAACGCACATTTTTTATGGAATAAAATTATATTTAACAATCATACTGTGCAGAAGAAACATCGCGAGAAAAAGAAATCACCATTACGGGAAATGTTTCACTCCGTTTTCGAACGTTTTGAAAAACAAAATACCATCCCCAGTTTAAAAAACGACCCCCCCCCAACTAATCCTCCAAAGTTTTTCTTAAGTTTTGCATCGTTCTCGAGATTTACCCAAAATGATGACAAAAAAAGCGGAATTCCGCGAATCCACGGAAGAATCTCATGTATGATGCATATCATGCATATATATGAGACTAACCAAGGAGCAAAAAAAGCTGAACTTTTTAGTTTGGCGAAAAAATCAGAACATGCAAAAAGAAAGCGTGAATATAAAGCAGTAAGAGCAAGCTGGCATTGTTCACTGTATTCACAATATAAAATTACTGAATTCAAAACAAAATAAAGTGATTTTAAAAGACACTGCTTCAAACACATCTTTTTTTTTTTTTTTTTTTTTGGTTGCAGGTTTAAGGACCACCGTGAGCAACTCAATGGGCTATAAGCAGTCGCCCGTCCCTAATTTAGGGTCACTGGTTCCAGGGAAGGGAGAGAGCCAGAGCCGTAAGACAAACACAACATCCATGCCTGACCGGGATTCGAACCCGGACCCCTTCTGGACGAATGATCAGGGGCCATCGCTTTGACCATTGCGCCACCGGGGCGGTTTGGGGGGGGGGTTGCAGGTTTAACGACCACCGTGAGCAACTCAATGGGCTATAAGCAGTGGCCCGTCCCTAATTTAGGGTCACTGGTTCCAGGGAAGGGAGAGAGCCAGTGCCGTAAGACAAACACAACATCCATGCCTCACCGGGATTCGAACCCGGACCCCTTTCGGACGAATGATCAGGGGCCATCGCTTTGACCATTGCGCCACCGGGGCGGTTTGGGGGGGGTTGCAGGTTTAACGACCACCGTGAGCAACTCAATGGGCTATAAGCAGTGGCCCGTCCCTAATTTAGGGTCACTGGTTCCAGGGAAGGGAGAGAGCCAGTGCCGTAAGACAAACACAACATCCATGCCTCACCGGGATTCGAACCCGGACCCCTTTCGGACGAATGATCAGGGGCCATCGCTTTGACCATTGCGCCACCGGGGCGGTTTGGGGGGGTTGCAGGTTTAACGACCACCGTGAGCAACTCAATGGGCTATAAGCAGTGGCCCGTCCCTAATTTAGGGTCACTGGTTCCAGGGAAGGGAGAGAGCCAGTACCGTAAGACAAACACAACATCCATGCCTCCTGGATTCGAACCCGGACCCCTTTCGGACGAATGATCAGGGGCCATCGCTTTGACCATTGCGCCACCGGGGCGGTTTGGGGGGGGGGGGTTGCAGGTTTAACGACCACCGTGAGCAACTCAATGGGCTATAAGCAGTCGCCCGTCCCTAATTTAGGGTCACTGGTTCCAGGGAAGGGAGAGAGCCAGTACCGTAAGACATACACAACATCCATGCCTCCTGGATTCGAACCCGGACCCCTTTCGGACGAATGATCAGGGGCCATCGCTTTGACCATTGCGCCACCGGGGCGGTTGGGGGGGGGGGGGTTGCAGGTTTAACGACCACCGTGAGCAACTCAATGGGCTATAAGCAGTCGCCCGTCCCTAATTTAGGGTCACTGGTTCCAGGGAAGGGAGAGAGCCAGAGCCGTAAGACAAACACAACATCCATGCCTGACCGGGATTCGAACCCGGACCCCTTTCGGACGAATGATCAGAAGCCATCGCTTAGACCACTGCGCCACCGGGGTGGCTTTTTTTTTAATTTTATTTTTGTACTTGCTAGAACATCAGCTTAATTTCCCTCTTGCGTTGCTTTCTTCTCAGTAAGTTCCATGCCATATTTGTCTTTTGTTGACTCTGAAAGCTGCACAGCAAACTTTGCTTAGTTTTTCTTTCTGTTGATATAATTCTCTTCCTAATTCTTCACCACTTTTGCTTTTCCTCCCCTTTTATTCCCTCAGATGACAATAATTTATCGATCATGCTGAAAGAACTTTCTGCCCGAGGACTATGAACGCCTGATATCAAACATAGTATACTGTCATAAAAAAGTGTCGGAAAGTGAAGTTCGTTGACCGGGTCCGAATTTTCGAATCGTGGTGCACCCCCTCCCTTCCCCGAACAAATAGAAGAAAAACAATGCCTAAGGAGCTTTGTTAGGGAATAGGACCACCTGACCACTTACCTAGAGAAACTTTCTAAAGCACATCACAACAAAAAAAATCGCACATATGCCAAAAAAAAAAAAAAAAAAAAAAAAAAATCTTGGCTAAAATTATTGACAGGGCCCAGGCCCTGGTGGTTTCGCCGCCCCTATCGAAGGGGGAAAGAAAATTTGTCCGCTATTGGGAAAATCACGCTTTATGACAGTATCATCATCATCCTTGTCAACCATTATCAATCCACTGCTGGACGAAGGTCTCCCCAAGTTTCTTCCACAACGGTCTCATTAAATTGAAAGAAAGTATATATATATATACAGTAAAACCTTAAAAATCTGGCTTGATGGGTCCGGATTTATGAAAATTTCGCATTTCTTAAAATATCGAAAAATTGTGTAACGGGGTTTATGTAAAGCACATACTTACATGTAACAGGTCCTTTTAGTGAAAATCTGCGCATCTACGCCTTATAAATATGCAGGGGTTGCGCTGCCAATCGCATTCTTTGCAATTTGTGAAAAAAAAAAAAAAAAAGTTTTGGCAATGGAAAATTTTTTTGGCGATTACTTTTTAATACTATTTATTATAAAACTCTGTTGTCGATTATGCATCTGTTCTTTAACTTTTACTATGAACTTTGTGTGCAGATTATACGCCGACTTTTTTTCTCTCATGCTGAATTTTACCATCTGCGGATTATAAGCCGAAAAATATGGTATTATCCCGACAAATCATTACACTTATGTAACAATAAATGTTTTTCAAGTTTGTATCTCACTTAGTATTTTTTAAATAACTATTTATAACTTATTCGCTGAATTCCCTTCGTATATGAAATGAAGGCATTTCTGAACATTCAATGAATTTTTTTTTTTCATTTTTCAGCCCTAATAAAGCAAACAAAAATATTAAAACAACACTCTTATTTCAAACAGCTAAATTTAAAAGACTTTGATTTTCAAACCACGTACAGACATATGATTATAAATATTAATATAAAAATTAAAATACATTATCATGGTACAAATGTGATACTTTTGCTTAAAATATTTTATGATGAATCAACAAAAGACAGCTTACATGTAAATTAAGCACATTAATTTGTAAAATTAATACGGTTTTTCTTTTATTTATATAAAAATAAATATTTTCTATAGAAAGAGAGCTTCCAAATTTGAATATGATAGTTACAGACGCAAGCGCACACAAAAGAAAATTTCAACTTACAAATACATTATGGGAAAGCCCATTAATTATGCAAAATCACAAACACACAAAGATAAAACCGAGGAATTAAAGTACAGAAGTTAAGTTCTTGATTTCTATAAAATATCACATCAATTTAAGGCCACTTTCTTGACTAACAAGTGGAAAGTCATGACTACACAACAATCTCCAAATAAATCAGAGACACAAAAATTATTATACTCCAAGTTAACCTAACAGTGTACCCCTGCGAAACAGCTAACTCCGCTACGAAAAATAGTCCCTAGCGTTTAGATCGAAAAGCAGTAGATTACTTACTCAGAATCCATTTTTCTTTGATCAGCAGTTTACCAGACAACATCGCTATCTAAAAAAATCCAAAAGGTAAAGTGCTTTCTGAAATAAATTTTATATGAGAAGTTGCTCAATCAAGAGCTTTGCACTTTCAGCTGTTCCTGTCTACACTGATGTCCAAAATTAAGGTCACAAACACATTTTTTACAATAATTCAAAATAGCAAATGTTCAAAATTGCTGTCATATATACTTTGGGGAACGGTGAATCTAATGTAAGGGCCGCAGGTGGCCTAGTGGTCAACGTTCGTGACTGCCATGGAGATAACCTCAGGTTCGATCCTGGGCAGGTACGAACGTTCAAATTACTAAATACCCGCCGTGCGTCGGATGGGCATGTTAAGCCGTCGGACCCTGGGTACTGCTATCCCGGTAATAAATAAGGGCGTCTTCCTCCCCCTTTTCTACCTCACTTTCCTATCGGGCACTCTAGCCTAAATCTCCTAGCTTCCTATTTCTAAGGGTTGTTTAAGACCTGCAGTCAGACACTCCCTTGCTAAAAATCCTCTACATATGATCTGATCTGATGAAGCTAATGTAAGCATGCACTGTTTGTTAAACGGTTAACAGGGTGAGTTTGGTAAGAGAATCTGAAAGTGACCGTTTTCTGTATCTGCGAATTTCGTCTTCAGAGTTGTGTTTCTTGCAAGAAAAACCGCAAGATTGGCTGATTTCAGTTGGAATGAGGGCTCGGAATCGGTTAGACGACAGACTGAGGTGGAGTGCCATCGGCAGGCTTGAAGCTGTCTAGTCTCAAGTGGAGGGCCCTCGGTGGTTACAGGTGTCACGAAAGGTGGTATCCAGGTTACGGCACCAATTCTGAACAACGGGTACCATCACCAAGAGGAACGGCCAAGGCCGTCCAAGAGCCGTGACACCTGAGGAGGATCGTCACGTGGCATTAACTGCCAAACCCCACAGACGGATGACAGCTAGAGACCTCTCTCAAGACCTCACTGCTGCGAATGGAACAATTTCAAGGCAAACTGTATACAGATGCCTAGAGAAGGCCCTTTTATGCCCAGCGACCAGTGGTATATGTCCCCCTCACCAGATTGCAGAATAGGGCCCGTCTGTCGTGAAGCCAAACACGTCTTTCTTGGACACGGCAAGATTGGGGCCGTGCACTTTTCTGTGATGAGTTGAGATTCGGTACACAAAGTGATTCTCGACGAGTCCTCATCTGGGGACAGCGTGGGGCCCGCTATCATCCCTCCAACATAAGGGAAATCGACCACTTTGGTGGAAGTGGAATCCTTGTGTGGGCAGGCATCATGTTGGATGACCATACACCACTGCACATCTTCGATAGGGGGCACTGTGACCACACATCACTATAAGGATGAGGTTCTTGAACCTTATGGGAGGCATTTTCGGGGAGACGTCAGACTGAACTTCATTTTTGTGGACGATAACGCGAGGCCACACAGAACTCAGCTTATCAACGTTTTTCTGGAGGGAGAGGATATTCGCCGTATGGTGTGGCCAGCGAAGTCGCCAGACCTAAATTCTATAGAGCATGTTTGGAATGCTCTGGAAACAGCCATTGCACAATGTTAATCCCCTCCCAGCACCCTCCAGGCGTTAAAATCTGCGCTTTTAGAAGAATGGTGTTTGTTGTTACAATCCGTTATCAACAACCTGATTTACAGTACGACGGCTCGTTGAGCAACTTGTAAGCCGTGCGGGGTGGGCACACTCCCTATTATCCACACTGTTCTCGAGATACGATGCATCATCTTTGGACCGTTTTTGGTCTAATTTGCATATCACATGCAATTTACCTCCTGCTCATTTTGTTATGTTGCTATTGCATGTCTCATAGTATGAGGCACCTATGTAGCAAATTTCATTGCAATAAACCATTTAGTTTTCAAAATATCACAGAATATGTGTTTGTGACCTTAATTTTGGACACCAGTGCATTTGGGATACAACTCCGAAAAGGGAGACATATTGCATTCTTCTAGTGCCGAATTACGGCGTAAGGAAATTAATAAAATTAAGGACATTGTCTGTATGCATGAATATGAAGGCGCTATTGTGATAAGCTACTCTGTGTGAATGGATATGAAGGCACTATTGTAGATATCCTGATGGATCGATCTACTACCAATCTACAGAGAAATGGTTCCAACTTGAGATACGTTGGTTCAATTGATTTTCACCCTGAGTCTGTGGTGGTTTTGAAGAACGTCTGCAAACGTCCTGACTTGGGAATTCGTGTCAAGACTACGAAAATTCTTTCACTAATCAAGAAAGACAGGGATCCAGTGGCACAGCAGGAATGACATGGTGTTTATTGCATTTCCATGAAAGCTGTGGACGCTGACACACCTTCAAAACTCTACACAGGTTCCACCAAACGGTCTCTTCAGATGCGCTTGTCTGAACACAAATATGGTGTGCATATGGGGGGCCCAGAACATGTCATTGGCCAGACTAACCCTCGGTGGTACTCACCATACCTTCTGGGATCAGACTCGTGTTTTGTCTACCTATCGAGATAGACCCTCATTGCTTTTAGAATTGGTGTCAAGACTACAAAAATTCTTTCACTAATCAAGACAGGGATCCAATGGCACAGCAGGAATGACATGGTGTTTATTGCATTTCCATGAAAGCTGTGGACGTTGACACACCTTCAAAACCCTACATAGGTTCCACCAAGTGATCTCTATATATGTTGTGCATATGGTGTGCATATGGGGGGCCCAGAACATGTCATTGGCCAGACTAACCCTCGGTGGTACTCACACCTTCTGGGATCAGGCTCGTGTTTTGTCTACCTATCGAGATAGACCCTCATTGCTTTTAGAATTGGTGTCAAGACTACAAAAATTCTTTCATTAATAGACAGGGATCCAGTGGCACAGCAGGAATGGCATGGTGTTTATTGCATTTCCATGAAAGCTGTGGACGCTGACACACCTTCAAAACACTACACAGGTTCCACCAAGCGATCTCTTCAGATGCGCTTGTCTGAACACAAATATGGTGTGCATATGGGGGCCCAGAACATGTCATTGGCCAGACTAACCCTCGGTGGTACTCACACCTTCTGGGATCAGGCTCGTGTTTTGTCTACCTATCGAGATAGACCCTCGTTGCTTTTAGAATTGGTGTCAAGACTACGAAAATTCTTTCACTAATCAAGAAAGACAAGGATCCAGTGGCACAGCAGGAATGACATGGTGTTTATTGCATTTCCATGAAAGCTATGGACGCTGACGCACCTTCAAAACTCTACATAGGTTCCACCAAGTGATCTCTATATATGGTGTGCATATGGTGTGCATATGAGGGGCCCAGAACATGTCATTGGCCAGACTAACCCTTGGTGGTACTCACCACACCTTCTGGGATCAGGCTCGTGTTTTGTCTACCTATCGAGATATACCCTCATTGCTTTTAGAATTGGTGTCAAGACTACAAAAAATCTTTCACTAATCAAGACAGGGATCCAGTGGCACAGCAGGAATGACATGGTGTTTATTGCATTTCCATGAATGCTGTGGACGCTGATGCACCTTCAAAACTCTACACAGGTTCCACCAAGCGGTCTCTTCAGATGCGCTTGTCTGAACACAAATATGGTGTGCATATGGGGGGCCCAGAACATGTCATTGGCCAGACTAACCCTCGGTGGTACTCACCACACCTTCTGGGATCAGGCTCCTGACTTGTCTACCCATCAAGACACACCCTCATTGCTTTTAGCCGAAAGCTTATGTATCTTCGTTCATCGAGCTTTGTATTGTAATGACTCGTTCCCATGTGAGGCTCCACGGCAATGGAAATATTTACTTCCAGCATAGTGGGTCTTTGGGATGGCGCAACACACATTTTGTAATTCGTATGTTCATAGTGATTTCTACTGATTTAGTGTTTTTCACCGATGACATTATTATTATTTTTGTATTACACTTACCTTACAACATGCCAACAGTGTTATTACTTCACTAATGGGAGTATTCCTACTATACACTATCATCTGAATGTAATGTAAGTGTAAATGGCACTGTGGTTGACCAGGTGAGTGAGTTTGTGTATTTAGGAAGCATGATTGACAGAGAGAACAAGTTAGATAGTGAAATCAGTAGGCGAGTGAATTCTTCTTTGAAAGTCATAGCTGCTCTGGGAGGTTTTCACAGGAATGATGGGTTCTCAAGAGAGTCCCGCATGACTGTGTATGAAACTGTAATTGTTCCTACTCTGATGTATGGCAGTGAAACCTGGGTACTGCAGAAGAAACATAGGAGTCGTTTGTGTGCTGGAGAAATGCGTTACTTACGTGGGGTTTGTGGCAAGACACGTTCTGATTGTGTGAGGAATGAAGATGTATTGCAGTTGTGTGATGTAAAGCAAAATGCTGTTAGCAAGGTGGAGACTAATATGCTTCGGTGGTTTGGCCATGTTGAAAGAATGAGTGATGAGATGCTTACTAAGAAAATCTTTTTAGCCCAAGTGGCAGGAAGGAAAGGCAGAGGAAGGCCAAGGAAGTCATGGGAGAATCAGATTCAGGAGTGTCTGAAACAAATATGAGTATGGAGTATAGAAGATCTTGTGTACCACGTGTAATGGATGTCAGTGAAGCCCGAGTTGTATGTCAAGATCGCTGTAAATGGAGAAATTTTATACAGCAACAGTAAGTAAAAATATTGGATAGTTTGTATTTCTTTTTGGAGCTAACCTCTGAATTTCAGAGAACAGTTTAGTGATATGTAATGTATTTGTACTTTGTTACTTAAAGTCTAGGTTCCTTCGAGATTGTGGGGGTGCATTTGTTGATATATGGTACAGGCTCCTGACTGTGTCGTTTTACGTCAGCTAATGTTTGCAACTGTGTATATATACCAGGACATGATATCATTTATTGTCTGATGATGGGAGCATAGTGCTCTCGAAAGATCTCACTTTTACCTGTACTTATTTGTTTTTAGGATTTTAGTAAAGATGCTGAGTGTTGATGGTGATCTTGTGTTCTAGTTTAAGTAATTTACGTGCGTAAATGGTATTTCAGAGTTTTCATTTTAGGACAAAAGGTGGAGGACCTCTCCCGAAATTCACAACACAGAAACAATAAAATAACAATCACGTTACTTAAACAAGCAGTAGGAGAAGAAGTTCGGACTCCACCTGACTCCCATTCAGAATTTCCTCTGCTTGTGTGATGTGTGGATTGGTGGGGGTCAGAAAGGAAACAGCAGGAGTGCACATTTATGGGGATGGACACTGTTCTTGCGTTCCATAACGAGTCGTGATAAGGCTCCCCCGACTTTAGCAACAGTACACTTTTAGGGCGACTTGGAGTATAGTTGTTAAGTTGAATGGTTCATCGTATAAGATTAGTACTGTTCTTTTAATGTACAGATCCAAACATTGGAGAATGAAGTGAAAAACTTAGTTTTTATTTTTTTTAATTGAATAATTCATGGTCTCTCTCTAAATTAAATAATTCATTGTCTCTCTCTTTCTAACACTCCCACATGCACAATCTCTCTCTCTCACACACATGCACGCACAAACTGCCAAAGCTCCCCCTCCCTGGCATCTCACAGTTTTTTTAAACTTTTGCATAAAAAAAAATGTAAATTTTTTTTAACCAGAAAGTGGTGAAAACAACAGAAAAGTTAGCACTATTTTCCTGGAGTTCAGTTACCTGCTTTGTAAGTAAACAACATCCATGCTTTTTAAATATTTAAATATCATCTAGATAGTATCTTTTAAAATGAATTTCAATCATTCTATTTAAATGGCTTTCACAGGCATATCCAAGGGGGGTCGTCTTGGTCCCCTTCCTGAGGGGGACTGAGTACCGGAGAGCATTTGGTCAACAAAACCAAGCCAGGAATTCTAGAGTGTTGTGATCCACTACAGGAACACAAGTACCCCAGAGGAACACTTCATAAATACCCTCATGTAAAAGATTCTCTTAACTCCTGGATGAAATAACAGACAGAGGTGGATTGGGTAGACAAAACCAGGCCAGGAATTCTAGAGTCTTGTGATCCACTACAGGAACACAAGTATCCTCAAGGGAACATTTCATAAATACCCTCATGTAAAAGATTCTCTTAACTCCTGGATGAAATAACAGACAGAGGTGGATTGGGTAGATAAAACCAGGCCAGGAATTCTAGAGTCTTGTGATCCACTACAGGAACACAAGTACCCTCAGGGGAACACTTCATAAATACCCTCATGTAAAAGATTCTCTTAACTCCTGGATGAAATAACAGACAGGGGTGGATTGGGACGACAAAACCAAGCCAGGAATTTTAGCCTTCTGATCCACTACAGGAACACATGTACCCTGAGAGGAACACTTCATAAATACCCTCATGTAAAAGATTCTCTTAACTTCTGGATGAAATAACAGACAGAGATGGATTGGGTAGATAAAACCAGGCCAGGAATTCTAGAGTCTTGTGATCCACTACAGGAACACAAGTACCCTCAGGGGAACACTTCATAAATACCCTCATGTAAAAGATTCTCTTAACTCCTGCATGAAATAACAGACAGGTGAGGATTGGGACGACAAAACCAAGCCAGGAATTTTCGCCTTCTGATCCACTACAGGAACACATGTACCCTGAGAGGAACACTTCATAAATACCCTCATGTAAAAGTTTCTCTTAACTCTTGGATGAAATAACAGACAGGGGTGGATTTGGTACACAAAACCAGGCCGAGATTTTTAGCCTTCTGATTCACTACAGAAACACATGTACCCTCAGAGGAACACTTCATAAATACCGTCATGTAAAAGATTCTCTTAACTCCTGGATGAAATAACAGACAGAGGTGGAATGGGTAGATAAAACCAGGCCAGGAATTCTAGAGTCTTGTGATCCACTACAGGAACACAAGTACCCTCAGGGGAACACTTCATAAATACCCTCATGTAAAAGATTCTCTTAACTCCTGGATGAAATAACAGACAGAGGTGGAATGGGTAGATAAAACCAGGCCAGGAATTCTAGAGTCTTGTGATCCACTACAGGAACACAAGTACCCTCAGGGGAACACTTCATAAATACCCTCATGTAAAAGATTCTCTTAACTCCTGCATGAAATAACAGACAGGTGAGGATTGGGACGACAAAACCAAGCCAGGAATTTTAGCCTTCTGATCCACTACAGGAACACATGTACCCTGAGAGGAACACTTCATAAATACCCTCATGTAAAAGTTTCTCTTAACTCTTGGATGAAATAACAGACAGGGGTGGATTTGGTACACAAAACCAGGCCGAGATTTTTAGCCTTCTGATTCACTACAGAAACACATGTACCCTCAGAGGAACACTTCATAAATACCGTCATGTAAAAGATTCTCTTAACTCCTGGATGAAATAACAGACAGAGGTGGAATGGGTAGATAAAACCAGGCCAGGAATTCTAGAGTCTTGTGATCCACTACAGGAACACAAGTACCCTCAGGGGAACACTTCATAAATACCCTCATGTAAAAGATTCTCTTAACTCCTGGATGAAATAACAGACAGAGGTGGAATGGGTAGATAAAACCAGGCCAGGAATTCTAGAGTCTTGTGATCCACTACAGGAACACAAGTACCCTCAGGGGAACACTTCATAAATACCCTCATGTAAAAGATTCTCTTAACTCCTGCATGAAATAACAGACAGGGGTGGATTGGGACGACAAAACCAAGCCAGGAATTTTCGCCTTCTGATCCACTACAGGAACACATGTACCCTGAGAGGAACACTTCATAAATACCCTCATGTAAAAGTTTCTCTTAACTCTTGGATGAAATAACAGACAGGGGTGGATTTGGTACACAAAACCAGGCCGAGATTTTTAGCCTTCTGATTCACTACAGAAACACATGTACCCTCAGAGGAACACTTCATAAATACCGTCATCTAAAAGATTCTCTTAACTCCTGGATGAAATAACAGACAGAGGTGGAATGGGTAGATAAAACCAGGCCAGGAATTCTAGAGTCTTGTGATCCACTACAGGAACACAAGTACCCTCAGGGGAACACTTCATAAATACCCTCATGTAAAAGATTCTCTTAACTCCTGGATGAAATAACAGACAGAGGTGGAATGGGTAGTAAAACCAGGCCAGGAATTCTAGAGTCTTGTGATCCACTACAGGAACACAAGTACCCTCAGGGGAACACTTCATAAATACCCTCATGTAAAAGATTCTCTTAACTCCTGCATGAAATAACAGACAGGGGTGGATTGGGACGACAAAACCAAGCCAGGAATTTTCGCCTTCTGATCCACTACAGGAACACATGTACCCTGAGAGGAACACTTCATAAATACCCTCATGTAAAAGTTTCTCTTAACTCTTGGATGAAATAACAGACAGGGGTGGATTTGGTACACAAAACCAGGCCGAGATTTTTAGCCTTCTGATTCACTACAGAAACACATGTACCCTCAGAGGAACACTTCATAAATACCGTCATGTAAAAGATTCTCTTAACTCCTGGATGAAATAACAGACAGAGGTGGAATGGGTAGATAAAACCAGGCCAGGAATTCTAGAGTCTTGTGATCCACTACAGGAACACAAGTACCCTCAGGGGAACACTTCATAAATACCCTCATGTAAAAGATTCTCTTAACTCCTGAATGAAATAACAGACAGGCGTCGATTGGGTCAACGGAAACCAGGCCGGGAATCACATACAACTGGGAAACGAATTTCCCATGAAGAAATAATTCTTAATAAATACATGGTAGGCATTGTGATGCAATTATTGGCATATTTTCACAGCATTCCATGTAAACACTTCCTTCAGAAAACTTGAAAACTTAATCGTCCTGGAGCAGGAATCGAACCAGCACCTCCTGATTTCTGGTCAAGCATGCTAGTCTTTACACTACCCAGGACAAGGAAATTCCAAGCAACTGAACATAGGTATCTGGGAACCTTCAGATTTGAGCTGGTCGTGAGATGGCACAAAAGTTGTGATATGCTATGATGGGGCATGAATAGCTTGGACTAATGCAAATCTGAAGTTTCTCAGACATTGGCGCACCCACGGAGGGGCTTAAGCGCCCCTCCAAGGAGAATTAAGAGCAATGTATGTCACAAATTAAACATTATTTTACATGTTCAAAAAGTTACATAGTGTCTGACATAATATCTTCTATTACATGGTGTCTTCTTTCCAAAACCCCAAGGTGATTAAGAGTGACGTACGTTACAAATTAAACATTATTTTACATGTTCAAAAAATTACAGTGTCTTCTATTACATGGAGTCTTTTACCCAAAGCCCAAAAGAGATTAAGAACGACATACATCACAACTGTATATAAACTATAGGTGTAGAATATATATATATATATATATATTGTGTATGTATACTATATATCAATATAGCCCCCTCCAACAAGAATTCCTGGGTGCGCCACTGTTCTCCGATATCTATGTTCAGTTGCTTGGAATTTCCTTGCCCTGAGTAGTGTAATGACTAGACCGGAAATCGGGAGGTGCAGGTTCGATTCCCGCTCTAGGACGCAAATTTTCAAGTTTTCTGAAGGAAGTGGTCACAGAGAATATAGTGAAAATATGCCAATAATAGCATTACAGGCTGGGAATTGTAGTCTTGTGGTCCCCTACAGAAACACATGCATCCACAGGGAAGCACAGGTCTATCTCTTGCACAAATATGCCACTGGTACGCATGTTTCAAATATGGCTGGAAAGATTTGGAAACTGACAAAATGCCCAGATGCCTGTGATTTCAATGAGCACATCTGAACTCATTGAGAAAGTTTGTGAAAGGATATAAAGTGATCATTGTATTACCTTGAGGATACTGGAATGTGAGTTTGGTGTTTATAAGGAGACAATTCATCAAATTTTAGTGCAAGACTTGGGGGCGGAGGGGAGTGTGTGTTCATTTTGTTCTCTATGTTTTGCCACACCACGAGACATGCAGGAGTGGAGTACACAAAAGACAGTCTGGAGACTGCAGAAACAATGCAAAATTTCTGCCAAAGGATTGTGGAAAGTGAGACATGGTGTTTTCATTACGATCCTGAAACTAAGCATCAGGATGCTCAGTGGAAGTCGCCACAGTCATTCGTAAAAGTGAAACAAAATTCTGTTACAAAGGAAATATTTTGATCATTTTGCTGTTGGAAGTCCTCATACTTTTGGCAACATAAGATATAATCTTAGAACAAACTTTTGTGAATTTTGGAAGTTAAAACATTAAAACTGATTTCTGCTTTTTTCAGAAGGACACAGAAACACTAAAAAATTGTTTCTCTCTCTCTCTCACACACACACACACACACACACATACAGGGTTGCCCAAAACATACCTACCAAGTCTGCTTTGCAACTCAGTTGTGTAACTACCACCCCCACAACTGTGTGTGTGTGTGTGTATGGGGGGGGTAACGAAGGGACTTACTGCAGCTGCCAGTTACAGTTTCATAAAAAAATTCGAACAAGCACAATAATTAACCCAAAGATTCATATTTTGCTTTAAGATATAGTTAGCTTTGCCTAAATACCTAGTTTCACGCCTAGTTTTTTCATGCTTAGTTTCACTTTTAAAACACTGAATGTCCTACAGATTGAAAGCGCTCGGCTCTTTGACTTCGGGTTGTAATAGGATTGCCCTGCAATGGATTGTAAGTAATACGATCGCTTTCCAATCACCCTATCTACGTTGCTGAGGAAAAGCATGAGGCCACAGTGGGATTCCCAGTTTCATAAAAAAATTAGAACAAGCACAATAATTAACCCAAAGATTCATATTTTGCTTTAAGATATATTTAGCTTTGCCTAAATAAGTGCCTAGTTTCACTTTTAAAACACTGAATGTCCTACAGATTGAAAGCGCTCGGCTCTTTGACTTCGGGTTGTAATAGGATTGCTCTGCAATGGATTGTAAGTAATACGATCGCTTTCCAATCACCCTATCTACGTTGCTGAGGAAAAGCATGAGGCCACAGTGGGATTCCCCCGTGGAGGATGCCGGAAAAACAGTCAGTTGCACGACAGGCGTCAACATTTTTTCACGGCAGCAGCAGATCTGTCATGCTGTCATGTGTAAGAGGGTGATTTCTTCAAGTGATTTTTTTTAGTTTTGGACAAAGCAATTACATGTATTGTTAAATCTATTACTTAAAAAGTTAAAACTACTCCCCCTCCCAACCACCACACACACACCGTGAAAAATGCATCCTCCCATGCGTTCAAAATCCCAGAAAAATTACTGTGCTTAGGGGCGCTGAAGTAAATCTCGGGGAGGGGGGGACGTTATGCTAGTTATGCCACTGCTGCAACTAGTTAGTATAATTTGAAGAAACTATGCAGGCACATTATAGTTATCAAGCCATTTATGTCCTGTGTGTTTTCTTTTCAATACAGACATTTGACGTGGACTAGGAACGTCAAACAGAAGTCATCGCTCTTTTCCACGTTTATAAGTGAGTCACGGAAAAATTCTCATTGGCCGCCACCGGGAGTCAAACCCAGGGTCTTCCAGTTGCGCGCCGGATATGCTTCCACTGCACCACAGCGGTCTCGAATTCCTCCAGACTCACACTCACTAACTGCCAAGCCAGCAGTCAATTGCCTTGGCAGTTGGTATATGTGAGTCTGGAGGAGTTCGAGACCACTGTGGTGCAGTGGAAGCATATCCGGCGCGCAACTGGAAGACTTTGGGTTCGATTCCCAGTGGATTCTCGGTGGCGGCCAATGAGAATTTTTCCGTGACTCACTTATAAACGTGGAAAGAGCGATTACTTCTGTTTGATGTTCCTAGTCCACGTCAAATGTCTGTATTAATTATTCATTCGCCTTCTAATTATTTGTTCATTTGCTGCTTACTATCTTTGGTGAATCTCCAGCATTGTGTGGGGCTCCAAAGAAGCAACCTGCCAGGTGGTTTGGCAGTTTGTCGCATGTGAGTCTGGAGAATTTCAAGGCTGCTGTGGTGCAGTGGAAGCATGTCCGGCACGTAACTGGAAGACCCTGGGTTCGATTCCCGGTGGCGGCCGATGAGAATTTTTCTGTGACTCACTTATAAGCATAGAAAGAGCGATGACTTCTGTTTTCTTTTCATTTTGAAGGATATAAAAAATGGCAGCCTACACTATGAAGCAGTTGATATTCATTATCAAAGAGTACATTCAACCATCAGAAAGCCCCGAAAAGGTCAGAAAAGCGTTCCAGGTAAAGTTTGGTGTCAAAGTTGGACCGGACAGGCGCACATTATCAAAACCTGTCAAGAAATTTCACAAAAAAGGGTCAGTGTTGGACGATACTCTCAAGGTGGGAGGCCCTCCACAGCAAGGACTGAAAAAAACCTTGGAAAAGTTCGAGAAACATTTGAAAGACGCCAGAAAAAGTCTACCAAGAGAGGGTCCTGAGATGCTGTCTTGGTAGACACAACAGCCACTCACAGAAGTGGGCATGGCAGAAAGATTGAACTTCGCTCGAGTAATGATCACAAGACTCAAGAACCAAGATATTGACCCTGGTCTCATCTGGTTTTCAGATGAGGCATGTTTTCGGCTTGATGGGTTCATGAACAGGCAAACATGGGGCACAGAACATCTGCATGTTTCCAGTGATTCAAGTCTTCACCCAAAACGTGTGGCTGTGTGGTGTGCCTTGTCGAAAGTTGCCATTTGGGGACCTGTTTTTATTGAGGGGAACTGTATCTGCAGTAAGCTAAAGAAACTTGCTTGAAAATAATTTCATTCCTCTCCTTCAGGGCTTCCATGGTTCTGACTTCACAAGTCACCTTTCCATACAAGATGGTGCTCTTCCCCATTGCACAGAATCCATTTTTCATCAGCACAGAACATCTGCATGTTTCCAGTGCTTCAAGTCTTCACCCAAAACGCGTGACTGTGTGGTGTGCCTTGTCGAAAGTTGCCATTTGTGGACCTGTTTTTATTAACTGTATCTGCAATAAGCTATTGAAACTTGCTTGAAAACAATTTTATTCCTCTCCTTCAGGACTTCCATGGTTCTGACTTCACAAGTCACCTTTCCATACAAGATGGTGCTCTTCCCCATCACACAGAATCCATTTTCGGCATTCTGAATGAACATTTCCGTGAGAATGTCATTGTTTTGGATTATCCAAAGCACTACGGATGTGGACTTGACTTACTGTATTCACCAGACCTCAATCCTTTGGATTTTTTTCATGCGACATCTCAAAGAATTCTTCATACACCCCTAGGTGTTGAATTTCTTTACGTGGTTATAATTCTTATTATACATACATGTCAACAACTCAGTTGCTGCATTGTTTACTGTTTCTCATGTTGTATTATTGTTGAAGTGCTCGCCGGAAACATTATCTTTGTTTAATAAAGGGTTATAATCATAAGATGCTATAGAATTTATAATATATAGCTATAAATCAATAACAGGAGATTATGGTCATTACTTACATTTGGTCATGGAGCATTCCAGAATATTGAAGGGTCCTTTTGGTCAATTGTTGAATTTCTTCAATTAGTTAACAATCTTATTTTTTGTAGTCACTTTGTGACGAAATTATGTCCATCAAGTTTCTAATGGTAGGTATCGTTTCTTCATATTAAATTACCAGTGATTCTGTCAAATCTTTATATTGAAGGGTTAAGTTCAGGTACGATATTTAATCTTAATATTATTCAATACTTTGTTTCTATATGGTACGGTAAAAGCAGTAATTGAGTATTCCTCTTATTGAGTCGTCATTCAAAAGATGATATTTAAGAACATTAAAATATTGAACATTCCAAACCTTATATTGAAGGGGAGTCGATCCGGTAAGAAATATCTTGTTTGACGATAGTTCAATCTTCGTTTCCCGCTGCACCAAATTCCCAAGCTAGTTTCAACTAACATTTCGTAGTCTTCTGAACTACCGTCAAACAAGATATTTCTTACCAGATTGACTCTCCAAAATAAGGTTTGGAATGTTCAATATTTTAATGCTCTTAAATATCATCTTTTGAATGACAACTCAATAAGAGGAATACTCAATTACTGCTTTTACCGTACCATGTAGAAACGAAGTATTGAATAATATTAAGATTAAATATGGTACCTGAACTAAACCCTTAAATATAAAGATTTGACAGAATCACTGGTTATTTAATATGAAGAAACGATACCTACCATTAGAAACTTGATGGACATAATTTCGTCACAAAGTGACTACAAAAAATAAGATTGTCAACTAATTGAAGAAATTCAAGAAGTGACCAAAAGGACCCTTCAATATTCCGGAATGCTCCATGACCAAATGTAAGTAATGACCATAATCTCCTGTTATTGATTTATAGCTATATATTGTAAATTCCATAGCATCTTATGATTATAACCCTTTGTTAAACAAAGATAATGTTTGCGGCGAGCACTTCAACAATAATACAACATGAGAAATAGTAACCAATGCAGCAACTGAGCTGCTGACATGCATGTCTGAAATCATCTATCGAGCATGGAATCTTGGCTATTCCAACAGATGTCATCCACAAGGTGGTGTCCAATTTTGGAATGAGATTGCACAAGATCATCGAGGTTGAGGGTAAACATATTGAACATGTTGTAATAGAGGGTGATCCATTTAAACCAGTACCCTGAAAAACCCTTACATTTTTGCAAGGCATCGTGCAAGGAACTTCTTCTTTTTTTCAATAGAAGGAGCAACTCCTGGAGAATGAAAACCGCCACCGTGAAGAAAATTGTTAACCGCAACTGTAACTCAGCTCTTGATTTGTTTGTTGTTGCGTTTTCATTCACTTGCGTGCATTCGGAAACATGCAGTACTCTGTTCTAGAGCATGTGTTTTTTAGTGAAATCGTATTGGGTAGCCAATTCTGTCATCAGGACGCAACGAGCATTTCGAAGAGAGTTTGGAGTTCGAAAAGTGCCAAGCAAGTCAACAATTCTGTCGATGGCAAAAAAACTGGAGCAAACCAGTTCTGTTCTCAGCGGTAGCGGTAGACATTACCCTCCGATGCCCCAAACGCGTGTGGACGATGTTCGGCAATGTTTACTTCAATCTCCAACAAAATCGTTGCGCAGATTAAGCCAACAGACAGGATATTCATACGGAACTTGTCAAAGGGCAGCAAAAAAAAGCAATATTCGACCATTTAAAGTGCACGTAATCCATCAGCTGCAGGAACCAGACAAGGGAAAGAGAGTAAGTTACTGCAAATGGTTCCAAAATTTTCTTAATTTGCGATCTGATATTCTCTCCATCACATGGTTTACGGATGAAACCTGGTTTCATCTGTCAGACTACGTCAATTCGCAAAACAGCAGACACTGGGCTGCCGAAAACCCTCACGTTATGTGTGAAACACTGATGCATTCACAAAAGGTTGGTGTATGGTGTGCGGTTTCGTCTACGAAAATTATTGGCCCCATTTTTTCTCTGAGACTGTCAACACTAACGTTTATTGCCGCATATTCAATGAATATGTGGAACAACTTGATGACATTGAATTGACAGAGGGCTACTTTCAGCAGGATGGCGCTACGTGTCACACATCGAAAGTCTCAATGGAACTCATAACCAGCTTCTTTGATGACAGATTAATTTAAAAAAACATATGGCCTCCTCGATCTCCGGACTTAACTTCCCCTGACTTTTTTTATGGGGCTACTTAAAGGATAGAGTTTACAAAACCCATCCAAAAACATTGGATGCATTGCGTGAAACAATCACGACTGAAATTGGCAATGTTACTGCTCGTACTCTACATGAGACATCACTGAATATGGTGTGGCGTGTTCAACTGTGTTTACAAGAAAATGGAGGACAATTCCAACATTTGCTTTGATAAAATGATTCTCCAATACCACATGTATAATTCTCAACTTACTGTATGATTTTGTTGTTATTTATAAAAAAAGTTATAAGTAAATCACATGGTACTAATTTATATGCCTTTTGCGATTTGTATGCCTTTTTGTTCAGGAATAATACAGCATTAAACTTGTTAGGTACGTTTTAGGCTACTCTGCATATGTACACAATATATACAGTTCATTTGAGAAAATACATTTCTTTGAAAAATACTCCTATGTACAGTTACTACACAAATATACATAATAACGAATTACTAAATTCCTATTATTTCACAACTAAAATGTAACTAATATTGTAGCAAAATATAAGTGAAAAATCCATGAGCTGAAACCAGAGAACCTGTGAAGCTTGTCAAAGGGGAACAATCCACTACTATTACAACCAATGGAGTATAGCATTATAAAAAGGGAAGCTCTAATACCAGCAATGCACATACAAAAAGGCTCAGTATCTTAAGAGAGTTATTTGAATATATGTTCTGAAAGGATTATGTGCACTGACAATACAGGCACTATAGATAATGAAGGGATGAAAGTAAATGTCGATGATTTATGCATATTGAAAAACCACGGTAAAGTTTTGGGCAAATGGTATGTTCAGTGTCTCCAACTGTTTCAACTTCAAAACCTGTGAAAATAATAAATAAATAAATAAATAAATAAATAAATAAATAAAAAAACATAATGGTAAATAATAAAATGACAACAATCAAAACTAAAAGTACAGGGTGTCCAAAAAAGGTGTAACCAATATCAAATGATGATAACTTTAGACAAATAAGGAAGATAGCTGTCTAAGCACGAACACTTTAGATCAAACCAATTGCAACACTCAGATGAAGATAAGACGTATCACCGGTATCAAAAGTACACACAGTTAAAAATTATGATGACACGAATAACTCATTCCATTGAGGTTTAAAAGGTTTAATGTTAAAAACTCAATGGAATGAGTTATTCGTGTGATCATAATTTTTAACTGTGTATACTTTTGATACCGGTGATACGTCTTATCTTGATCTGAGTGTTGCAATTGGTTTGATCTAAAGTGTTCGTGCTTAGACAGCTATCTTCCTTATTTGTGTATCAATTAGCACGATAGTGTCTTCATCATATCTACTAACAAGATGATAACTTTGGATATAAAAAACTAATATCAGCATTCTGTTTGCTGCAGATGATAAGGAATACCCTCAAGTTTTCTAGAAGCGTGTCCGACGGATCGTACGATGAAAGCACAGATTGCGGAGTGGTTTATGGAAACCCGATCCGAAACGTAGGTTCCGCAGAATTTCCGAACAAAATATGGGAGCAAACCACCCGCACGTAACAGCATCAGAAAGTGGCGCACGATTTTGAATTAAAAGATTTCATGCATAAGATAAGCAGTCTACATAATACGATAAAGTTCACCATGGAGCTTGAAGTGGATGGAATGTTGAATTATCTTGGCGTCGCGCTCGAAAGAAATAGAATATCCAGCTTCGATTTTAACGTTTATTATAAACCGACCGCGGTACCGAACCTTGTCCCTCCTGATTCGCACTGCTCAAAGAAATACAAACTTTCCGCATTTAGAGTGTGGTTTCATAGAGCGTACAACATATGCAAACCCGACTACCTAAATAATAAAGAAGTTGCTAATATCTATAGTAAAGGTCTAAAGGCTGGATATAAGAAGGATGACATAGGCAGAATACACAGAACTGTGAGAAATGGTATAATGTCAGCAATAACAAAATCACCTAGAAAGACGATGAGATTCGCAGGATCCATTACATACATTCCAGGCTTTACATATTGGTTAAAGAATTTATTACGCAAATACAACATATTAATAGCAATGAAGTCCCCGACCGCATTATCACATACAGACAGTGTGAAAAAAAAGGCGGGTGTGTATGCTATACCGTTGGTATATCCTGACAACACAGAAAAGATGACAAAGCGATCCTTGGATACTAGATGTAAAGAACATGTGCGAAGTGTCAACCAGGACATGCAGAATACAGCCCTCGCCAGAGAAGTTATGCATTCGTCGGCCACTTCAGTATGGAATAATATTAGAAGAATTGCCCCTTACATGAGCTTTAAAGAGACTGCCATCAGGAAAACTGTCGAAATCCTCTCCAGCAAAGTACCATGCAATAACACGATCTCTACCGAACTACCAATAATTAAATAATAGCTACACACAATATGTACAACTGTTTCACACGTTATATATGTTCTGTGTGCATACTTGCAGCAAAATCATCTTTGCATTCATTCATCATATATGACTTGGAATATTATTATATGTTTAAGTTATTACGTCATTTAGCACTCACCTTGTGGAGGTGTTTCATATTAGGATTCTTCATCTAGTATCTTGAAATTGAAGTATGCATATAGCGTGTCTTGGACACGTAGAATATTCCTGTTGCAAATAGGCCCATGTTGAAATTGCAACCAGAGTTTAAGTTCAAATAAAACACGACTATGGATAGCATACAAAGAATGCGTGAAAGAATTATATACAATGCAATTAAAAAATCTTTTACCATCAACATGTGTTGTCAATCTTTAAAAGAAGGAATGGACAAAATCAAGGACTATACAAACAGACATTAGTGGAGGTAAATATGGAATACTTCCACAGAATAGCGTATTTCTTTTAGCTGTACTATTGTTGTGTTTAGATATATCTGCTCTTCTTATGTTGTGATATAATGAATCAATGAAGCTTCCAGGGTACCAAAACATTTAGCAGTGTTTTTAATCCATTTTATTTCTTCAATTAGTGCTTTTTTAGTTGACGAATGTGTTATGGCTCTATTTATGAATGATCTGAAAGCAGAAATCTTATACTTCCATGGGTGACTGGATTCATTGGGAATTATAGCAGGAATGTAAGTAGGTTTCCGGTTACACTGAATTCAATTTTATTTTGATGCTTAAATAAAGAAATGTCAAGAAAGTTAAGTTTGTTGTCTATTTCTTTTTCATATGTAACTTGAATAGTTGCATATACACTATTGAAGTTGTTTATGAATGCCAGGATAGCAATATTGAAATTGCTGAAATAGTTACTGATGATTCTAAATTACTAACAAATAATGATCACAATAAAAATCCATTAAATAAACCAGGTGTATACTTGATTCCTACAATAGACCCAAAGAAAAATAAACAAGACAAATACTACATTGTCAGTACTAAAAGAGGATTTAAAACCAGATTGAATGAGCACTATAGTAATTGGATTAAAAAAGAGGAAAAAACCTCACTTATACAGCATTGTATGGTGAATGAGTTAATACCCGATTGGGGAAATAGTAAAATTTTAACTTCCCACAATAAACATAATCAAATTTTGTGGTCTGAAGCTATAGCAATTGAAAAAACCCAAGGCTCTAATTGCAATACATCTACTCCGAAAGATATCCCAAACATTTAATACAACAAGAAAAGAATACGAAATATAAAAACAAAAGAAATAGCATATACATAAAAAATAAGAACAGCTGCAACAATTCCGAACTTAACCCGATAGATGGCGTGGATGTCACTCACACGTGAATACACGTCTATGGAATGATGACGGAACACGTTGACGTGGAGCAACTATGACGAGGGAAAGACCGAGAAGCCCTAGATATATAACAACTTTGAACATTGATCCAGGATGCATACCGTTGATAATGGCCGAAAGTCAGTCGTGCCGAAACATGTCCGGTGGTTTGTGTGGCGTCGCGTGCGTATTGCAGAGGTTGTCTGGCATTGTTCAGAGATTGATGAGATTTCATTTAATGTCTGTTTGTATAGTCCTTGATTTTGTCCATTCCTTCTTTTAAAGATTGACAACACATGTTGATGGTAAAAGATTTTTTAATTGCATTGTATGTAATTCTTTCACGCATTCTTTGTATGCTATATAAAGTCGTGTTTTATTTGAACTTAAACTCTCTGGTCGCAATTTCAACCAGGCCTATTTGCAACAGGAATATTCTACGTGTCCAAGACACGCTATATGCATACTTCAATTTCAAGATATTAGATGAAGAATCCTAATATGAAACACCTCTACAAGGTGAGTGCTAAATGATGTAATAACTTAAACATATAATAATATTTCTAGTCATATATGATGAATGAATGCAAAGATGATTTTGCTGCAAGTATGCACACGACACATAGAACATATATAACGTGTGAAACAGTTGTACATATGGTGTGTAGCTATTATTTAATTATATATTACAACGTAACATTTATTTTTGGTAGACCTTACAAACCAAAATCCATTAGAACTACCAATGGTTTGGCATGCGTTATTAAAAGACGGGAACACGTCGCCGCACGCCGTGTAATTACGTGCAAAAAAATTTCACAAAATGTGCTCATGATGTCACCCACTTTATTTTCAAAAATCTTCTTTGTTCCTTATGTGTTCCAGTTCCCTGCATTTTTATGTCTACCGTTGCCTTGAAAAAGCCTCCCAGTGGAGTGCGAAAGCTTGGCGAATCTCTGTGATTATTTCACCATAAGAAATAAACGGATTTAATACGCTATATGCGTTTCTTGAGTAAGGAAACTGGTAGCATCCTTACAAAGAAAAGCCCTGGACGAAAGGGAGAAGGTTGTTCCAGAAAGGGAGAAGGTTGTGAGACAAACATTAATTTGTAGCCCTCGAAAGTCAATCAGACAAGCAGCACGAGAGCTGGCCATTCCCAAGTCATCAGTGTAAAGAGTGTTACATCAGAGATTGAAAGTGCACCTGTATAAACTGCAGATAACCCATCACATAACCCCGGACGATCATATGAAACGCAAACAGTTTGCTGAAGAGATGTTCAAGAACATTGCAAGTGCTGAATCTGTCCTGAGACAGATGTGTTTCTCCGATGAGCGCACATTCCATGTTTCTGGAAAGGTTGATAAACAGAATGTGAGAATTTGGGGAACTGAACACCTGCACTGCACAATGGAACATGAACATTGTAGCCCAAAAGTCAATGTTTGGTGTGGCATAATGGTCGACCATGTTATTGGACCCTTTTTTCTTTCAGAAGCGACCGTGAGAGTTGATAATTACCTGGGCATGATCGAGCAGTTTGTGTATCCCCAGTTGGATGAACTTGCAACTCTGTTCATTTTCCAACAAGATGGGGCGCCACCTCATTGGATTTTGATTGTGAGGAGGTCTCTGGATACCAGATTTCCAATCGATGGATTGGGCGTGGTGGTCCCATTGCATGGCCTCCACATTCGCTGGACTTAAAACCCTGTGACTTTCTTTATGGGGACTCAACAAGGTTGAGGTTTACAGCACCCATGTTGCAGACATTGCTCACCTAAAGAGGAGGATTACATATGAACTGAAGACAGTCAATACGGACATTCTCAAACGAACATGGTTGGGACTGAAATACTGTTTAGACGTTATTTGGGTGACAAATGGTGCCCATGTCGAATGTCTATAAAACTTCATGATCTGTTCTGTCGATTAACACAAGTTGTGCATTGAGATCATTTATATCAAAGCAGTTATGATTATTTGAAATTGGTTACACCTTTATGGGACACACTGTATAACTTAATAATATAGGGATTACAAGAAAAACATTTGCAGTGGAACCTTAGTTATACACTGACGTGCAAAAATTAAGGACAAGACGGTTTTTCGAATGTAACATCGTGCAGAAGTGCTCCACATCGACTCAAATCATACCAATAAGATCCTCAAGATGTAAGAATATGGGACAAGTGAGCAAAACCGTCCAAACAAGGAATCCAAAGGATACAAAGGCACTTTATTGAAAAGGTAGCTTTGAGCACAACTGGACAGAAGACAGAAACGTCCATGTGACAGGCGGCTGCCAAGAAAAATCCAGCCTTTAGTAGGTGATATGATCACCCCTGATTGCGTAGCAGGATTCACGTCTGTCCAGGCTGAGGACGAGGTTGTCAAGGAGCTGTTGAGGCACCGCGGCCCATTCCTCTTGTAGCGCCAATCGCAGCTGCAGAATCGTTGCTGGCGGCTGGTAATATGCTGCCAAGCGTCTCCCGAGAAGGTCCCACATGTGTTCGATTGGATTTAGGTACGGGGACCTGGCAGGCCAATCCATGCGTTGAATATCTTCACTCTCCAACAGCTCTGCGACAGCCACTGTACGATGAGGTGTAGCGTTGTCATCCATGAAGAGGAACTCAGGACCCACAGCACCTCTAAACAGATGCACATGAGGCAGGAGAACCTCGGTACAATAGCGGACACCAGTGACTGAACCTCCTTGGAAGATGTGGAGGTCAGTACGGCTACCAAGCATGATACCGCCCCAAACGAGAACTCCGCCACCTCCAAACCGGTCCCTTTCAATGATGTTGGAGGTGTGATTGCATGTTCCCTGCTCTCTCCAGATGTGTATACGTCCAGAATCGCTCATCAGACTAAATCAGCTCTCCCCCGTAAAGAGAACTTGACCCCATTGCTGAAGTGTCCAGTTCTTGTGTTCCTGGCACCACAGAAACCGCCGTTTCCGATGAGCAGGCGTTAATGGCACACACCGTACTGGTCATCGTGCAAATAGACCACCTTTGTGCAGCCTCCTGGCCATGGTAAAACGCGATAACGGACGTCCAGTTGTCTGTTGCATGTGCCTTGCGATTTCTCCCGCTGTCCGCCGTCTGTCTCTTCTCGCCTTTAGGACAATATACCGGTCGTCCGCCGCCGTGGTTGCTCGTGGACGACCACTGCTAAACTCTCGGACAGCTGTTTCTGTCATTTGAAATGCTCTCCAAGCTCGTGAAACGATGCTGTGAGCGATCCCGAACTCCTCGGCCACACTAGTCACACTTCGACCTTCTTCCAACTTCCCAATGACGTGACCTCGGGTAAAGTCATCCAGATGTCGTCTACTAGATTTCCAGTTGGCTATATCACACGGTGGCAGCAACTCGACGTCGTTCAAACCGATGTACACCGTGCAATAGCTTTCACCAAATTGCTGAGCGTACACCGCCCATGTGCTTCATACCCTTCCGACACTCCCCCTCCCATGCCATGCTGCATATATGTGCATGCCCTACCGTACCGGACCATAGTCTATCTCTGGAGTGGTCTTTCGGTCCGTTCTGCCTGTTCGTTCCACTGTTTTGCTGATTTCTCCTCTTCGTCCTTAATTTTTGCACACCAGGGTACTAATAATTAATTACTTCATGGCTTTCTCTTATTACTTTCAGTATTATAAATATTTAACGGGAATTATTGAGGATACATTTATTAAGGCACATTACCTCTCAAATTTTTGATTTATACACTAGATCATCTTCAGGAATTATTGCTTCTTACTACTTCCACAGGTCTGGCAACCAAACCGTGGTGGATTTTCCAATTTTCCATCCAGCATGGTTGTTGATGTTGCCACTTTGTGTCTTGTAAATTTCCAGGGATTCCTCTAATTTCCGGATAATTGTGTGGGATTGATGTTTAATCACTTTTAAGGAGTCCCAGTCCATTTTGTGGCCAGTTTGTTATATGTGCCTGTCTAATCCTGTTTTATTTGAGATGTTCCTTATTGCTGCTTTGTGTTCTTTACTTATGGTGGTTAACCTTTTTCCTGTCTCTCCTATATATGGTAATCCACAAGAACACTCTATTTTATAAATGACTCCTTCCTGGAGTAAAGTATTTTCTTCTTTTTGTTTTAGGGATGGTAAGTATTTTTTTAATTTTGTTATTTAAACCTGGAGCTAACCCTAATTTTATATTTAGTGCTGATTTTCTTTAGTTTTTCAAATAGCCCCTTGTGGTAAGTGGCTTTTCTTGTAAATAAATAATCAATTTTCTCTTTATTTTTGTCAGTAGTTCCAGTTCTGTTCCTAGTAGGATTTTTTTCCAGTAGTTCACGAATTTCTTTTGAAGGGAAACCATTTTCTAATAATATATTATATGTTTTTCCTTAGCTTCTGAAGATGAATTCAGCTTTTTAACTTTTTTTTTTTTAAAATTGTAAAGCTACATTTTTCTTTATATAATTAGGGTGATCTGATTTATAATTTAAAATTTTTCCTGTATTTGTAGGCTTCTTGTATAATTATGAGGTAATATATTTTCCTTCCCACTTCCAAGTAATGTCTAGGTAATTTAGCTTATTTTCATTTTGTTCTTCTAAAGTGAATCTTAGGGATTCATCTTGGGAGTTAAAAACCTTCTAGAATTTTGATGAGTAGCCACTTGAATCTTGATCTATGTTGAAAAGGATATCATCCATGTATCTATTATACAAGCAGAAAATTGAAGGTTTCAATAGGAAGGCCTCTTCTATTTTACTTATGTAATAATTTGCTAGGAGAGGTGCTAATGAAAAACCCATTGCTAGCCCACATCTTTGCTTATAGAAGCAGCCTTGGAATTGAAAAAAATTGTTGTTTAGAGCAAACACTGTAAGTTCATAAAGGCCTATTGCTTCTTCTTTATTATAATAATGAAACACTACTACGTCCAATAGGTCATCTGCTATGTAATCTATGAGTTTGTCCAAGTTAATATTCGTATACATGGACATAACATCCAAACTTGCCATGGATGGGTTTTCTAATTCTGGAAGTTTTTCTACACTGCTTGGCCACCCAAAATGCAACACCAAGAAGGAAGCATCCGATTGGCCTGAAATTCGCAGCATGCGTCGCCCGCGAGAGGACATGCAAACGATTAGCATTGCAGGGCGTATGCAAATCATGTGCGCCCGGCACGCCACCGAGAAACACTATAAGAAGGGTGCACAGAAGGCGGGGTGTAAGTAGTGGAAGCGTGTTATGCTGCCGGACCTGTGCGTGGGAAGCTTCCTGATGCCTCGTCGCAGAACACGGCAGTCATTCCAGCATATTTTGGAGTTCGACAGAGGACAAATAGTGGCTTATCGCAACAGCGGTTTATCGTACAGAGACATCGGCGCCCGTGTGGGACGACGTCCAGCCACAGCGAGGCGAGTATGGATTTGGTGGGTGCAGGAGGGACGGACGGACCGACGTGAGCGATTGCCGCAGCCGTGGCACACCACCGAACGAGAGGGCCGGCATGTTGTGCGGCGGGCATTGACGGCTCGCACTGCCACATCACGAACGTTGGCGCCGGAATTAGAGTGAGTTGCGGAACAATCTGTGCCAGCACGTACCGTTCGCCGTCGTCTGCAGGAGCGGGGACTTGTTGCATGGCGCCCATTGCTTCAATTACCACTGACGTTACACCACCGACGAGTGCGGCGACAGTGGGCCGATGAACGTCGCACCTGGACTACGGAATGGCACGACATTGTCTTCTCCGACGAATCCCGCTTCTGCCTTCAACACCACGATGGTCGGATCCGCGTCTGGCGGCACCGCGGTGAGAGACTGTAAGACACCTGCAATATGCATCGCCATACCGGTCCGTCGCCTGGCATTATGGTTTGGGGAGCAATTGGATATGACACCCGCACCCCTCTGGTACGCATCGCTGGTACACTCAACAGCCACCGCACCATCTCCGACGTTTTGGAGCCTGTAGTCCTCCCTTACCTGCAGGACCTGCCAGCGGCCACGTTTTAACAGGACAATGCGCGGACGCACGTGGCACGCACGTGGCACGCATCGTGCAACAATTCTTCACGGCCCACCAGGTGTCACTGCTGACGTGGCCAGCCTGTTCTCCCGATATGTCGCTGATCAGAAACCGAGTGGCCCGGCAAGCACCACCCATGGCTACGCCTGATGAACTGTGGCAACGTGTGGAAGCAGCCTGGACCGACACACCCCAAACCCACATCCGAAGACTCTTTCGTTCGATGCCGCGGCGTGTAGCGGCCGTTATTGCCAGCCATGGGGGCCACATGGACTATTGATGTCTGCGTGTTCCTCAAGTCGCACGGGCCTGCAAGCTCAATCGTTTCATCTTTGTATCTGTTGTTATGTGTCCAGTAAATCTGGCTTTGCTATCTCGTGTCCTTCTTGGTGTTGCATTTTGGGTGGCCAGCAGTGTATTTCCTTCAATAGCTCTTCAGTGTTCTTTAAGAGTGCCTTAGGTTTAGGAAGCAACTTTGACAGATGAAACAGTAAATAATAATTCAAATTGGACAGAGGAGAATATTTTGAGTTAATAATATACCTGATAGGTTGTCCTTCTTTATGTAGTTTTATAACTAAGTAAATTTATAATACTTAGTTATACATTTCTTATGTTTATACAGAATTCTGCATCTGTCCTGATGAACTCTATGAAAAAAAAAAAAAAAAAAAAAAGAAATGGAACACCCAAAGGGAATGATCCAATCAAGATGAAAATTGGTATGTAGTGCATAAACAGAAAAGGAAATTATTGCAATTCCAGAGCAATTGGGCTATTTATTTGGATAAAGCAGCTGCATGAGTAGAACAAGTTGAACACAAGTGGTTACCTAGTGTGGCATAGATGCATACAGTTCATGGATACTGTCCCGAGGTATAGTATGCCAGATAGTGTCCGAATTGGGGGCCAGTTCGCTGATATTCCAGGATGGGTGTAGATGGCATCCCATCACGTTCTAAACATGTTATATTGCTGAGAGGTCGGACGATCGAGCTGGTCATGGCAGGTTGTCGGCATTAGGGGGAGGCAGGCCTGGGGAAAGCCTTGCCATGTGTGGCCGGGCATTATCCTGTTGAAAAATTGCACGGTGACGCCGCAACAGGAATGGCAACACAACGGCTTGTAGAATGCTGTTGACGTACCATTGAGCCATGAAGGTGGTACAGAGAACAACCATGGGTATCCAGCTATTGTAGGAAATGGTTCCCCCAAACAGTCACTCACAATGTGTGAGGTTAACCGTAACCGCGAAACTGACAGGAAAATAGTGACAACAAAAGACAGCCTGAAGAAGGAGAAGAGTTTTCTCCGAAAATTTGCAATTACAATAAAAAAATTCCTAGTAAAAATTCCCGTAATAGAAGTTTTTGATTAGTAATATACACTACTGTTTGTGAAAATTGCTACACCCAAACTTGAAACTTACGGAATATGTACAACATGCAAATTATTACAAACGCCAGTGACAATGCGCATGCAGTTTTAGAGCAGTACCCTCTGAAATGTCTGATCTTCGGCACAAAGAGCTGCCTCAAACGAGATGATGCCATCAGTGAAGAATTGACATTGAGTCGAATGGGGGTTCCTTGTGTCTCACTATGTCTTATGAAAACTTGAAAATTGCACCTCAGATATCAGTGGGAAACAAATCCCCTGAATAAATAATTTTTCACTAATACATTGAAGGCATATACAAATGTCATTATTAGCACAAAGGTGCCTCATTATCACTGTTTCCCATGAAGCCATCTCTTCAGAAAACTTGAAAATTGCATCTTAGATATAAATGGGAAACAAATCCCCCTGAAGAAATAATTCTTCACAAATACACAGAAGGCATGTACAAATGTCATTATTGGCACAAAGGTGCCTCATTATCACTGTTTCCCATGAAGCCATCTCTTCAGAAAACTTGAAAATTGCATCTTAGATATCAATGGGAAACAAATTCCCCTCAAGAAATAATTCTTCACAAATACATGGAAGGCATGTACAAATGTCATTATTGGCACAAAGGTGCCTCATTATCACTGTTTCCCATGAAGCCATCTCTTCAGAAAACTTGAAAATTGCATCTTAGATATCAATGGGAAACAAATCCCCCTGAAGAAATAATTCTTCACAAATACACAGAAGGCATGTACAAATGTCATTATTGGCACAAAGGTGCCTCATTATCACTGTTTCCCATGAAGCCATCTCTTCAGAAAACTTGAAAATTGCATCTTAGATATCAATGGAAAACAAATCCCCCTGAAGAAATAATTCTTCACAAATACACAGAAGGCATGTACAAATGTCATTATTGGCACAAAGGTGCCTCATTATCACTGTTTCCCATGAAGCCATCTCTTCAGAAAACTTGAAAATTGCATCTTAGATATCAATGGGAAACAAATCCCCCTGAAGAAATAATTCTTCACAAATACACAGAAGGCATGTACAAATGTCATTATTGGCACAAAGGTGCCTCATTATCACTGTTTCCCATGAAGCCATCTCTTCAGAAAACTTGAAAATTGCATCTTAGATATCAATGGGAAACAAATCCCCCTGAAGAAATAATTCTTCACAAATACACAGAAGGCATGTACAAATGTCATTATTGGCACAAAGGTGCCTCATTATCACTGTTTCCCATGAAGCCATCTCTTCAGAAAACTTGAAAATTGCATCTTAGATATCAATGGGAAACAAATCCCCCTGAAGAAATAATTCTTCACAAATACACAGAAGGCATGTACAAATGTCATTATTGGCACAAAGGTGATTCATTATCACTGTTTCCCATGAAGCCATCTCTTCAGAAAACTAGAAAATTGCATCTTAGATATCAATGGGAAACAAATCTCCCTGAAGAAATAATTCTTCACAAATACACAGAAGGCATGTACAAATGTCATTATTGGCACAAAGGTGCCTCATTATCACTGTTTCCCATGAAGCCATCTCTTCAGAAAACTAGAAAATTGCATCTTAGATATCAATGAGAAACAAATCCCCCTGAAGAAATAATTCTTCACAAATACACAGAAGGCATGTACAAATGTCATTATTGGCACAAAGGTGCCTCATTATCACTGTTTTCCATGAAGCCATCTCTTCAGAAAACTAGAAAATTGCATCTTAGATATCAATGAGAAACAAATCTCCCTGAAGAAATAATTCTTCACAAATACACAGAAGGCATGTACAAATGTCATTATTGGCACAAAGGTGCCTCATTATCACTGTTTCCCATGAAGCCATCTCTTCAGAAAACTAGAAAATTGCATCTTAGATATCAATGGGAAACAAATCCCCCTGAAGAAATAATTCTTCACAAATACACAGAAGGCATGTACAAATGTCATTATTGGCACAAAGGTGATTCATTATCACTGTTTCCCATGAAGCCATCTCTTCAGAAAACTTGAAAATTGCATCTTAGATATCAATGGGAAACAAATCCCCCTGAAGAAATAATTCTTCACAAATACACAGAAGGCATGTACAAATGTCATTATTGGCACAAAGGTGCCTCATTATCACTGTTTCCCATGAAGCCATCTCTTCAGAAAACTAGAAAATTGCATCTTAGATATCAATGGGAAACAAATCCCCCTGAAGAAATAATTCTTCACAAATACACAGAAGGCATGTACAAATGTCATTATTGGCACAAAGGTGCCTCATTATCACTGTTTCCCATGAAGCCATCTCTTCAGAAAACTTGAAAATTGCATCTTAGATATCAATGGGAAACAAATCCCCCTGAAGAAATAATTCTTCACAAATACACAGAAGGCATGTACAAATGTCATTATTGGCACAAAGGTGCCTCATTATCACTGTTTCCCATGAAGCCATCTCTTCAGAAAACTAGAAAATTGCATCTTAGATATCAATGGGAAACAAATCCCCCTGAAGAAATAATTCTTCACAAATACACAGAAGGCATGTACAAATGTCATTATTGGCACAAAGGTGCCTCATTATCACTGTTTCCCATGAAGCCATCTCTTCAGAAAACTTGAAAATTGCATCTTAGATATCAATGGGAAACAAATTCCCCTCAAGAAATAATTCTTCACAAATACATGGATGGCATATACAAATGTCATTATTGGCACAAAAGTGTCATATTTTCACTGTTTCCCATGTAGTAATCTCTTCATTACACTTAAAAATTGCATCTCAGATATCAATGGGTAACAAATCCTCCTTAAGAAATAATTACTCACAAATACATGGAAGGCATATATATGTACAAATGTCAATATTGACAGAAATATGCTGCATTTTAATTGTTTTTGTTAAAATATGTGATGTTGACTTCCTGTGATGCTGAATGATTGTTTTCTTGAAATCAGTCATTGCTTTGTGAAAATAGGCATAGATTTGCAATGGCAAACCTAGAGATGACATTTGTTATCCACTGTAACTCCAAAGAACTTTTTTCATTAAATGTACAGCTGTGATTAGTAAGTTAAGTACTAACCTTATATTTTTATCACAGAAAATAATTAGTTTCATTACCACTGAAGAAACTATATTTTTATTTTTAGCAAATAATTTTGAAATTATTAGCATTTAAAAAATAATGTTTCTGTTTTCTCTTTTTTTCCACTTAAAAAATTAGTTTCTTTATTATAATAAGAAAATACAATACCTTACTATGATGTACTGCAAGGATCTACTTACTTTTATTTCAGTGAGATATTCCCAATTAGTGCCGTTTAATTTCACTCCATTTAATTCAATTTGTGAAGGCTGTGATGATTGCCCGCATAAAGTGATGTACCCAAGCTTTAATTTGTCAGCTCCAGCGTAACCACTTTTCTTAACTTCTGTAGACAGCCGCGTTTGCTTCTCACCCTGAAATTGTTGCAAACAAATTATGCAATCTCAGCAATGTTTTACCACTAGCATTTCACTAAAATAATGCTCTAATTACTAGAAAGCAATTATTTTACACATTGGAGTAAATTTGAGAACAAACTTATAAGTGTGAAATGAACAAGTGTAAAACATTAAAAACATGTAGTTATGTGCTTTAGGCTTTCACAGGAATGGTGGGCTCTGAAGAAAGTTCCGAATAGCTGTGTACAAAAGTGTAATTATTCCTACTTTGATGTATGGCAGTGAAACCAGGATTTTAATATATATTATGTTTCACGCTTAAACCTCTACAAATGTCATATTACACATATCCAGACACATATCAACTACTGCATTACCTCATGGGGTCAAACTACTCAAACTGAACTCAAATTACAACTACTCAAATACAACTACCGTAATTTTGGGGCTAAGAGCCGAGGCTCTTACGTTACTAGAAATGAAATTTTTCGGGGTGCGGCCCTTATGTCGAAGCGGCTCTTATGCCGAATTTGTTGTTTTCGATAAGACTTTCTTCCCCCCCTTTTTTTTTCATGCAGATGCTTAGTAAATTTTTTCAAACCACGTCTTTTTTTTTTCACGAACACGACTGTGATCATGTTTTTCCCCCCTTTCTACTCATACGTTAGACACATCTATTTAAACGATAACTCCGCTGTCCTGATGTTTGTTTAGGAGGGAAAGTGGGGGAGAAGAGGAATGCCTGACTCAAATGCCCTTCCTTTGCATGGTGGAGTGGGGGATGGAATGGGGACATAAGCACACAGACGAGTAGCGTGACGTCCGAGGCTTCTGTGGATAGTGCGCCCGCGTATCTCTTTCGTTGGTTGCAGCATATATTGATTGATTGATTGATTGATTGGTGGGGTAACGACCACCGTGAGCAACTCAATGGGCTATAAGCAGTCGCCCGTCCCTAATTTAGGGTCACTGGTTCCAGGGAAGGGAGAGAGCCAGTGCCGTAAGACAAACACAACATCCATGCCTCACCGGGATTCGAACCCGGACCCCTTACGGACGAATGATCATAGGCCAGCGCTTTAGACCACTGCGCCACCGGGGCGAATCATGCAGGGACGTGCAATGCAACCAAGGGAAGGAACGTTGATTTTCATTGGGGTGGGGAGACCGGCTTGAAGGGCCCTTTCCTGAACAAAAGCTTAAGAACATGAACAATGCAAAAGCCTGCCCCAGGATGATTCCATTAGCAGAGACCTATTCCAAACAATACTGGCGGGACGGAAAGACAAATTCTGTTCACTCTTCTTGGTTAATCTGGCATGTGATACAGGTGTTTCTTGGCTCTGTGCTCCTGAGTTTTGCTTCGATTTTTTTTTTTTTTTTTTATTGACTGACAATAGTGAAAGTTGAAGGCTTCGGCTGGAAAAGAAAAAAAGAAGGAGAGCTTTCCCATTCACATAAAAGCGGAGCTCAACGCGAAGGCTCAGTGCGCAGTAAATGAAAGTAGGTCAAACCACTTGAAAGAGAGAAAGCGCACCGCTGTTTCGAAGTGTTGGCGGCCAGATCAGCGAACACGTGCGAGGCAGCTGGTAAAACGAAGCGCAACTTCATTCTAACAAAAACATCTCTAGATGTGAAAAAAAGCATAACATAGAAGGGACATATTATGAAAGAAAACATTAATCGAAAGCCCAACAAGCATGTAACGTATACTCTATATTCACTTTCCTTTTGATTTTACTATCTCTGGTTATTTTATTTTACTATGTAAATTATCTTCTTACTGAACAAGATATTATTTCACCCGCTGAATGAGATCTGGCAATGAGTGTAAGTCATGACGTGGTGGTAGCCAGTATAAATAGGCGCGTTCAACGATACCTAGGGAGAGCGTTTGTTGTTGTAGAGAGAGCGTTTGTTGTTGTACGGAGAGCGTTGGTTTATGTGAAGGAGAGAGTTTGTTGTTGTATTGAGAGCTTCGTTCTATGTGATTAGTTTGATTCTTCATTATTGTGAAACGAGTTGTGTGTGTGCGTTGGATGATTCCAGAGTTATATAATAAAAGAGCTTTGTCGTAATACGTCTTTCTCAATTCATAGTTTTTGTCAGATCTCTGTCTGGCTGTTAGGTTTATGTTATTAGTTGATTATCATTAACAACCAGCGTTAAGACTTTATTCATCCTAATTACTGCTACAACATTACTACCAGTTATAAGTTTGCTCAATACTATTACTACACTACTAGCAGGAGACTTTATTCATGATCTTAATTAACTAGTAACACAACAACCATTTGAATTCACTATTAGAAGCTTAGTACAAGCATATAATTCAGTAGTAGAAGCATTATAAAACATTACTAGCTTAGTTAAAAGCTTTATTCATTAGCAGCAGGAAGAAGAGTTTATTCATTATAATTAGCTAAGCTGGTAAAAGAGTTTTATTCATTATAAGCGATAATTTATAAGTTAATTACTTCCAAGACGGATTCTATTGCGGTGAACAGAGAACCATCCTGTAGCAGACATCCGCATTGAATGGAATTTAGACAATTGTGCGGTTTTACAAGCAATGCAATATTCTAACGGGAGTCTTAAGATTAACTGCGATTTATACTGATTATATAAATGGTTCTGAGCATTTAATAAAGGCAAACAAATAACATCATTAGCATGATTAATAAAAAATGTATAAATAAAATTTTTTGCCAGTATGAAAAAATAAGTGTATAAAGCAGATCGACACTGAGTTGCAGAATTAGCCTTTGAAGTATACATATAATCACGTTGGGCGTGAGTTAATTCATGAAAATAAGGAAGATAATTTAACTTTCTGAGCAGCACCAGGACTTCACAGGTGAGGCCCTTACGGCAACTTTTGCTTCCAAGAATGCAAAATTTCTCACCTGCGGCTCTCAGTCCGAAAATTACGGTACTCAAATTACAAATACAGTAAAAACTTGAAAATCCGGCAACTTCAGAAATACGGCACTTTTCTGATTTCGTTTCTGTGAGAATATCCGATGTTTCCCCAATAACCATGGAAACCTCCTGATGTACCACCTCAACAAGAGATCACGAGATCATCCGATCTCAGCGTGCAAATTGCCGCCAGCCGCCAATGCGTAACATCTGGAGGTTTATCAACTTCGTCATCTCATTGGGCCGCGCTGAAGTGACGCGGACCAATGAGGCGACGAATCAAGCACGTACGTTTGAAATATGTGTTGAAAGTGTGATGATGATCTGAGCTTGGTGGTGGCACTATGTGGATTCGATCGTAGAATGATATCTACATCGGCCTTCATGATGCATCGGAGTAATCGCCTTCGCGATGTATCCTAGTTTTGCACAGTCGAAAAACCGTAACGTCGATGTAAAATTCACGCCGCTCCGGTGGCCTAAACAATGGATTCCGATCATTCGTCCAAGATGGGTCCGTATTCAAATGCCGGTGAGGCATGGATGTTGTGTTTGTCTTACAGCACTAACTCTTCCCTTCCCTGGAGTCAGCGACTCTAAATTAGGGATGGGCGACTGCTTATAGCCCACTGAGTTGCTGAATGGGGTTTTCGCGATGTATCGATACATCCTCCAGCCCTAGTGGTTGCTTTGGCTTTTTTCAAGTTTTTGCCTATTCTCCAAATGCAATTTTTTTTTCGACGGAGTTTTATAATAAATAGTACAAAAAGGTAATCACCAATCTTTTCGCCCTTCCCTGGAGTCAGCGACTCTAAATTAGGGATGGGCGACTGCTTATAGCCCACTGAGTTGCTGAATCGGGTTTTCGCGATGTATCGATACATCCTCCAGCCCTAGTGGTTGCTTTGGCTTTTTTCAAGTTTTGCCTATTCTCCAAATGCAATTTTTTTTCGACGGAGTTTTATAATAAATAGTACAAAAAGGTAATCACCAATCTTTTCGCCCTTCCCTGGAGTCAGCGACTCTAAATTAGGGATGGGCGACTGCTTATAGCCCACTTAGTTGCTGAATCGGGTTTTCGCGATGTATCGATACATCCTCCAGCCCTAGTGGTTGCTTTGGCTTTTTTCAAGTTTTTGCCTATTCTCCAAATGCAATTTTTTTCGACGGAGTTTTATAATAAATAGTACAAAAAGGTAATCACCAATCTTTTCGCCCTTCCCTGGAGTCAGTGACTCTAAATTAGGGATGGGCGACTGCTTATAGCCCACTGAGTTGCTGAATCAGGTTTTCGCGATGTATCGATACATCCTCCAGCCCTAGTGGTTGCTTTGGCTTTTTTCAAGTTTTTGCCTATTCTCCAAATGCAATTTTTTTTCGACGGAGTTTTATAATAAATAGTACAAAAAGGTAATCACCAATCTTTTCGCCAAAACATATTTTTCATTAGTAAAATGTTTTTTTTTCGAGAATAGCGAAGAATGAGATCGGCAGCGCGACCCTTGCTTATTTATATGGCGTAGATGCAAACTTTTTTGTTAAAGTGATCTGTCACGTGTAAGTATGTGCTATCTGCATTCGTTGATATTTGGATTACAAATTTGTTTTTTAGGCTGGCCCCATGAGCTTTAGCCAATTTCTCATTTGGCCAGTAGTGTAACAAGCACAACGTGACCCCCACCCCCCGCACAAGATTTAATTCAGCGCCCCTAAGCACAAAAACTTTCCCAGGATTTGGAACACGAGGGAGGATGTGTGTTTTTCGCTGTGTATGTGTGGTTTGGGGGGGGGGGGTGTTCAGGAAGACAGGGAGAGTGTCTGAAGAACTAAGGGGGTATCTAGAGCCCTGTAGTTTTGACTTTTTGAATAATTTTTGGAACAGAAATACTGTGTAAGGTTATTAACCCTTTAAGCGGCCGATGTACCTGAACGAAAGTTGCCCAAATCTTCCTTTGCTACTCGAACAGAAGTGTTCCCATAGTGACCGGGTTATACCAAAAGCTACGGCAAAACAATTCTTTTCCCTCTTTCATCTCAGGAGGGCCGATTATAAATCTGTCGCGGGTTGTAAATGCTCCCCTTACAGTCCTTACTCTTACAGCATGTATTCTAATTCCCTTATAGACCTTCGTTTTCTGTCCCATTACCCAAGAACTGATTCGGAAGCAGTAGTCATCCGGACACGGATATCATGACAAGTGATTCGGAAGCAGTAGTCACCCGGACACGGATATCATGACAAGTGATTCGGAAGCAGTAGTCACCCGGACACGGATATCATGACAAGTGATTCGGAAGCAGTAGTCAAACGGACACGGATATCATGACAAGTGATTCGGAAGCAGTAGTCACCCGGACACGAATATCATGACAGCTGATTCGGAAGCAGTAGTCATCCGGACACGGATATCATGACAAGTGATTCGGAAGCAGTAGTCATCCGGACACGGATATAATGACAAGTGATTCGGACGCAGTAGTCACCCGGACACGATATCATGACAGACAAGTGATTCGGAAGCAGTAGTCATCCGGACACGGATATAATGACAAGTGATTCGGACGCAGTAGTCACCCGGACACGATATCATGACAGACAAGTGATTCGGAAGCAGTAGTCATCCGGACACAGATATCATGACAGATGATTCGGAAGCAGTAGTCATCCGGACACGGATATCATGACAGGTGATTCAGAAGCAGTAGTCATCCGGACACGGATATCATGACAGGTGATTCGGAAGCAGTAGTCATCCGGACACGGATATCATGACAGGTGATTCGGAATCAGTAGTCACACGGATATCATGACAGGTGATTCGGAAGCAGTAGTCATCCGGACACGGATATCTTGGCACGTGATTCGGAAGCAGTAGTCATCCGGACACGGATATCATGACAGGTGATTCGGAAGCAGTAGTCATCCGGACATGGATATCATGACAGGTGATTCGGAAGCAGTAGTCATCCGGACACGGATATCTTGACAGGTGATTCGGAAGCAGTAGTCATCCAGACACGGATATCATGACAGGTGATTCGGAAGCAGTAGTCATCCGGACACGGATATCAGGACAAGTGATTCGGACGCAGTAGTCACCCGGACACGATATCAGGACAAGTGATTCGGAAGCAGTAGTCATCCGGACACGGATATCATGACAGGTGATTCGGAAGCAGTAGTCATCCGGTCACGGAGATCATGACAGGTGATTTGGAAGCAGTAGTCATCCGGACACGGATATCATGACAGGTGATTCGGAAGCAGTAGTCATCCGGACACGGATATCATGACAGGTGATTCGGAAGCAGTAGTCATCCGGACACGGATATCATGACAGGTGATTCGGAAGCAGTAGTCATCCGGACACGGATATCATGACAGGTGATTCGGAAGCAGTAGTCATCCGGACACGGATATCATGACAGGTGATTCGGAAGCAGTAGTCATCCGGACATGGATATCATGACACTGATTAGAAACAAGTTACTGAAACATCTTTCCTCTTCTTCCTTAGGTTCGCCGCCCTTTTCGTAGCATTCGAAGGATAATAAAAAAACAAGGATTTATGACAATCATACCCCGCAAATAACCACTTAGAACGACAGATGTAAGTTAAAAGCAATGCTTTCTGGCGCGCAGGTTCACACTTGTTCCTATCGCGTTTGGCCCACTTCTCAGGGAGCAAATACATTTGTTCGAGCTGATTTCAGTTCATTTTGTTAACCCCAAATTAATTCGTTCCAGCCGGTTAAAGGGTTAGTCAGCCAATAAGGATTAAAATGATGCACGGACCAATGCACGAACATGAATATACATCCAAAGTAATCGAGGTAGTTGCCTTCAATGCACGATCTTAAAAAACAAGAGTCACTCACAATACAAATTTAAATTCGTAGGCTGAATTTAAAGATTTTATTGTATATAAGAACTTTGGGGTTTCCCTAGAACCCATCATCAGATACAGGAGAAGGAATAAATTTAAATAATCCCGAAAGTTCTTATATACAATAAAATCTTTAAATTCAGCCTACGAATTTAAATTTGTATTGTGAGTGACTCTTGTTTTTTAAGATCGTGCATTGAAGGCAACTACCTCGATTACTTTGGACTATTTCTGCACGAATTCGAATTCTCCTAATATGAATATACATTTTATTGCAAGGAACGAATTCAGCAAAATATATTTCAATGGTTAAGGTTAATAATTATAAGACTTCATAATCACCCATTTTACTTTCACTTTTTTCTGATGTGCTCAATTTTTCTCAAATGACAGCTTTTAAACTTTGAACAATTGATAAGCTAAACAAATCATCACTCTTTTCATGAGAAACCTCACTTGAGCTTAACAGGCTCAGCATAAAAAGAGCTCGAGTTTGGGGAGTTTCTCCGTGCGCTCTCCTTTTCTTTTCCTCCGATACTGTGCTCCACTTGGACATTTTTTGTGACATTTTACAAATGGATGTCGTTTGCTTGAATATTAAAGCGTTTACACAGTGAGTGAGATAGACATGCTTGCTATAAGGAAGCACTAAAAGCAATAGCAACGTTTAATTGTTTTGTTCAAAACGAAGCAAATCATTTGAAGAAATCACCCTCTTATACATTGCAGATCTGCAGCTGCTGTGAGTAAATGCGCCTGTCGTGTTTGTAATTCTATACTCGGGGCAAAGCTATTCTGGCAATGGGGCCAAAGCTACGGTGACCTTTTCACTCCCAGTATTACTCCGCACTAATGGTGTGTAATTAACCTTCACTCGGAAAACTTCTCCCACAAGCCCTCAGGGCTGGCTGTCTGTCACCATGATCCCTTACCAAACCCCTCTATTTTAACCCCTCCCCACCGCCGCGCGCTTTGCAGACCGGTAGACAAGCAGTTTATTTCTCCCTCTCTTATCTTTTTTTTTTTTTGGAGATGTTACAGAACGTGTAACGTTTCTTTCTTTCTTACTTTTAAAATGAAATTATCTTTGCTAAACACGGGAAGCAGTCTTAAGTGGCCTAATTTTGTTTTCACATATTTTTCCTTTTTTTTTATATATTTCATATATTTATACTTATTGCTTGAAGATTACCAACTGCGGGATTTAATTAAAAGTAATTTTACCATGTCATCAGTTATGCGTAAAATTTCGTTCTTTCAAAAATTTTGCCTTGATTAGATTTTTTTTATAACAGACATCCGTTAAATGTGTATGCATTTTTAACTACCCCGTGTTGCCATAAGTACTGGACAAGAGCCCGTCTCTGTGGTAAATGATATTTTAGGGTTCACTGTAAACTGCCACACACCTTTCAGCAACTTGGAAAATTGCCACATGTTTTTCATTGATGGGCCGGGCACAAATTGCTGTTCCTCCTAGGAACACTTTGAATGTGTGGCAGTTTTCCAAGTTTCCGAATTATGTGTGGCTGGGGAAGGAACTCTTTCATTTGTCTGAATTTTCATGCCGGTTCATGCGCGTTTAAGGCAACTGCGCACAAAAGTTCAAAAGGAAAAGATGGCCGTTTCTTGGCCTATATTGAGAACTGAATTGGGAACTCCAAACTAATTTCGAGAAAACGTTCTATGTAAGCCAAGCGAGAATTGTATTTTAATTTGAAGAAATAAATTGCCAATGGATCTGAGGTACTTCAGTACTAAATTCAACCTTCATTCTCGCAATGGTGCGACTTGAAACGCCAGTGAGTTCTGCCGTAAGAACTGTTAATTCATTTGATTTATTCGGCGAATGTTTTTCCATCAATTTAGTGAAAACATTCATAACGATCACCTTAGCAGAGCTTCGTAGTGATTTCCCACGTTTATGCGGCTGAAATACACTCGAGTGACCGGCAGATGCCATTCGAAAAACCGAAAAGACAGAAGAGTGTTTTAAAACAACAATCAAGAAGGAGAAACGCGAAATGCCCTTGGAAACACTTTTTTCGCCCTCATCCTTCCACTAATGACCATCCACCCCCCACAGCAATAAATATCCCCTGGGTTGACAGCTTAACTCTGACCCAAACAAGAATGCTGTGACAGAGAACCATCAGTGACGTCACCAAAGCACGAATATATGTATTTTTTAGAAATGCCGCTGAAACTGAGATCTGAATTTTTTAAATGCACACACACACAACGTATTGAACATCTGTGTCATTTCTAAGTGCCAGTTGAAGCTGGAGTACGAGCTTTTAGACCGGAACTATTTTATGCAGTCGAAGTATACACTCTGTAGCCTTCCTTCCAATGACAGGTTAAGTTTGCCCCGAGTATAGATGACTGACTGTTTTCGTACATCCTTCACGGGGGATTTCCATACGGCTTCACACTTTTCCTCAGCAACACAGAGGGAGGGCAATTGGAGAGCGATCGTATTACATGCTGGAGCCAAAGGGCGGAATAAACTTCAATCTGTAGGGTATCCAGTGTTTTAAAAGCAACACTAGACATTTATTTACCAATTACATTTATTTACCCGTAAAGCTAAATACGCATGTCTTAAAAGAAAACATTAATCTTTGGGTAAATTATTTGTTTATTTTTGTGCGTGTTCGGATTTTTTCATAAAACTATAACTGTCAGCTGTAGTACGCCCCTTCTTTATTACCACCCCCACAGCCCCCACAACTGTGGGGGCTGTGGGGGTGGTAGTTACGCCACTGCCCTTCTCTCCAAAAGTTTGGTGATCACTGCTCTAAAGTGTGAAAAGGTCAAAATTCCATCATGAAAAACATGTGCACTGCTAACCACGGCCAAAGCGGAAATGCGTGAAAAACTAAAATCGCTTACTCAGGGTCCATGGGAAATAGTTTATGTGTTACTCAAGAGGTTGTGCACATAGTATGTGAAAACAACAACAACATTCCTGGAGCTTTCAGATGTTACTGTGAATAATATTAGATACCCTGCAGGAAATGAAAAACAGTTTAAATCAGACGGGAGTAATACATACCTTTACTAAACTAAATTCTAACAGGCGATATTCTTCTCTAGTGTAAATATCTGAAAAAAATGAAGAGACTAAAATTTAATATAGAAACAATATTTTTAACTGAAAAACATCTTATGTACAGCGGTTGGACAGAGTAATGTGAACACCTAGGAAAAGAAGGTTTTATGTATCTAATGGGGTGTGGTGCATAGTTAACACTCTTTTCCCACCAAAAAAATCCAAGGACTTTTCAAGGACTCATAAAAATTTTCAAGACTATATTCGTGCCCAATAAGAACTCTCATGAAACACTAAAATAAGTTGTAACAAAATAAGCTGTAACCTGATACTCCGCAGTTCATTCTGTCCTGATCATTACAAGACCGCCTTATTCTGTTCTCGAATTAGAAGAGCCTTCGCTGTCTCATCCGATGCCCGTTCTAGACAATCTGAACTAAGAAACATCGTCGAATTGGCCACTGAGGCAGGATATACTTCGAACCAGATGTATAACTTTATCGAGAAAGCCAGAACCAGCCGTGCTAATAATATTTCTATGCCGCAACTTTGCTACCTGGGCTCTATTCCTTACATACCAAATGTTTCCTATCTACTCACAAACGTGCTCAGGAGGAAGAACTTCGGTGTCGGCATAAGGTCTCCGGCATCTTTATATACGATGCTTAAGAGAAATATTGAAAAGCCCCCACTTCTCAATGAGGCAGGTGTTTATACTATCGCACTAAAATATTCGGATGGCTCCAGGCAATACTACATCGGAATGACCAAACGTTCGTTTGGAATTACACTGCTGGCCACCCAAAATGCAACACCAAGAAGGACACGAGATAGCAAAGCCAAATTTACTGGACACAAAACAACAGATACAAAGATGAAACGATTGAGCTCACAGGCCCGTGCGACTTGCGGAACACGCAGACATCAATAGTTCGTGTGGCCCCCCATGGCTGGCAATAACGGCTGCTACATGCTGCGGCATCGAACGAAAGAGGCTTTGGATGTGGGGTTGGGGTATGTCGGTCCAGGCTGCTTTCACACGTTGCCACAGTTCATCAGACGTAGCCGCGGTTGGCGGGCCACTCAGTTGCCGATCAGCGACCAGACATGTTCGATGGGCGACATATCGGGGGAACAGGCGTACCACGGCAGCAGTGACACCCGATGGGCCGTGAAGAATTGTTGCACGATGCGTGCCACGTGCGGGTGCGCACTGTCCTGTTGAAATGTGGCCGCTGGCAGGTCTTGCAGGTAAGAGAGGACTACAGGCTCCAAAACTTCGAAGATGTAGCGGTGGCTGTTGAGTGTACCGGCATGCGTACTAGAAGGGTGCAAGTGTCATATCCAATTTCGCCCCAAACCATAATGCCAGGCGACGGACCGGAATAGTGATGCATAATGCAGGCGTCATACAGTCTCTCGCCGCAGTGCCACCACACGCGGATCCGACCATTGTACCATTCTGTAGTCCAGGTGCGGTGTTCAACGCCCCACTGCTGCCGCACTCTCCGGTGGTGTAACGTCAATGGTAATCGGAGCAATGGGCGGCGTGCGACAAGTCCCCGCTCCTGCAGACGATGTCGAACGGTACGTGCCGACACAGGTTGTCGCGCAACACACCCTAATTCCTGCGCTAACGTTCGTGACGTGGCAGTGCGAGCTGTCAATGCCAGCCGCACAACATGCCGGTCCTCTCGCACGGTGGTGTGCCGCAGCTGCGGCAATCGCTCACGTCGGTCCGTCCGTTCCTCCTGCACCCACCGATTCCATACTCGCCTCACTGTGGCTGGATGTCGTCCGACACGGGCGCCGATGTCTCGGTACGATAAACCGCTGTCGCGACAAGCCACTATCTGTCCTCTGTCGAACTCCGAAACGCGCTGGAATGACTGTCGTATTCTGCGACGAGGCATCAGGAAGCTTCCCATGCACCGGTCCGGCAGCACAACACACTTCCACTACTTACACCCTGCCTTCTGTGCACCCTTCTTCTAGTGCTTCTCGGTGGTGTGCCGGGCGCACATGATTTGCATATGCCCTGCAATGCTAATAGTTTACATGTCCTCTCGCAGGCGACGCGTGCTGCGAATTTCAGGCCAATCGGATGCTTCCTTCTTGGTGTTGCATTTTGGGTGGCCAGCAGTGTAGAGTCGGCAAACATAAAGGGGATACAAGAGACGGAAAAATACCCACTGCCCTATCAAGAGAAGTCAAGTTCAAGTCCGTGGATCCTGTATGGAATGATGTAAAGAAATTAGCTTCATACTCCACACCCAAATCTACCGCCATTCGCGAAACCTCGGAAATCTTGACCAGCTGGGAGGCTTGCAACGACAGCGTCTCTCTGGAGTTACCTCGTATTTGGAATCAATTCTTCAAATAATGCTGAGTTTTCAACCATAGTACCGCGTGTCCAACCAACGTGACCTCGTTTCTTCGAAATATCACGTTTGCTCCTATTCGTTTATTGTTTAGTCAAGTCACCGCATTCAAAGCGTTGAAACGTTCTATTATCCAGTTGCAGTTAGCTGTCTACCTTCCTTGAGAAAGCCATCTGGTTGATGTGCAAAAGCTTGGAAAGTTTTATTTGTATTCTACGCCAAGAAGTTTCGGATTTTTAGTATAGTTATACTATTTTGAGTAAGTTGTAACAAACAGTCAAAAAGTTCAATTAAAATTATAGTTATATCTAAATATAGGGACATGCTTTGGTAAGGTATTTTTGTTCCACAAGATAAAATCCCTGAAATGGCAATAAGCTGGAAATATTGCCAGAAGGACAGACCACTGACGGACAAACTAAATTTTAGACTGCATTCCTGGGCTACAAGCATTCAGCAGATCGCAAACCTGGTTTGAGATGCTAGTACCTTACACTTACACCCTCGCATTCGCTTATCATAGTTCAGAAACACAACAACGTGTTCTGGAAATGTGACAGCTATGTGCTCCTGATTCCAAGAGAGTGTTCCACAACACAGCACAGCCACCTGTGGCATTTTGGTGATAGCTTCTCTTCAACGAACTGCTGCTATTCTGAAATTTGGAGGTGAGCAGAAAAGAATAATCAAGTATTTATCAAGGACTCTTACAAAATTCAAGGACTTTCAACGGTCCTTGAATTATTTATTCAAATAGTTTTCAAGGACTTTCAATGGTCCTTGAATTATTTATTCAGAGTTTTCAAGGACTTTCAAGGACAGTGGGAACCCTGGGTAAGAGTGAACTATGAATGGAAAAAAGAATCGAGTACTTTTCAAGGACTTGTACAAAATTCAAGGACTTTTCAACGGTCCTTGAATTATTTATTCAAATAGTTTTCAAGGACTTTCAATGGTCCTTGAATTATTTATTCAGAGTTTTCAAGGACTTTCAAGGACAGTGGGAACCCTGGGTAAGAGTGGACTATGAATGGAAAAAAGAATCGAGTACTTTTCAAGGACTTGTACAAAATTCAAGGACTTTCAAGGGTCCTTGAATTATTTATTCAAAGATTTTTCAAGGACTTTCAAGGACAGTGGAAACTCTGAATAAGAGTGAACTATGAATGAAAAAAAGAATCAAGTACTTTTCAAGGACTCGTACAAAATTCAAGGACTTTCAAGAGTCCTTGAATTATTTATTCAAGGAGTTTTCAAGGACAGTGGGAACCCTGGGTAAGAGTGAACTATGAGCAGAAAAAAGAATCAAGTACTTTTCAAGGACTCTTACAAAATTCAAGGACTTTCAACGGTCCTTGAATTATTTATTCAAATAGTTTTCAAGGACTTTCAATGGTCCTTGAATTATTTATTCAGAGTTTTCAAGGACTTTCAAGGACAGTGGGAACCCTGGGTAAGAGTGAACTATGAATGGAAAAAAGAATCGAGTACTTTTCAAGGACTTGTACAAAATTCAAGGACTTTCAAGGGTCCTTGAATTATTTATTCAAAGATTTTTCAAGGACTTTCAAGGACAGTGGAAACTCTGAATAAGAGTGAACTATGAATGAAAAAAAGAATCAAGTACTTTTCAAGGACTCGTACAAAATTCAAGGACTTTCAAGAGTCCTTGAATTATTTATTCAAGGAGTTTTCAAGGACAGTGGGAACCCTGGGTAAGAGTGAACTATGAGCAGAAAAAAGAATCAAGTACTTTTCAAGGACTCTTACAAAATTCAAGGACTTTCAATGGTCATTGAATTATTTATTCAGAGTTTTGAAGGACTTTCAATGGTCCTTGAATTATTTATTCAGAGTTTTCAAGCACTTTCAAGGACAGTGGAAACCCTGGATAAGAGTGAACTATGAATGGAGAAAAAGAATTAACTTTCAAGGGTCCTTGGATTATTTATTCAAATAGTTTTCAAAAACTTTCAAGGACAGTGGGAACCCTGGGTAAGAGTGAACTATGAACGAAAAAAAAAGAATCAAGTACAAAATTCAAGGACTTTCAAGGGTCCTTGAATTATTTATTCAAATAGTTTTCAAGGACTTTCAATGGTCCTTGAATTATTTATTCAGAGTTTTCAAGGACAGTGGGAACACTGGGTAAGAGTGGACTATGAATGGAAAAAAGAATCAAGTACTTTTCAAGGACTCGTACAAAATTCAAGGACTTTCAAGGGTCCTTGAATTATTTATTCAAAGATTTTTCAAGGACTTTCAAGGACAGTGGAAACTCTGAATAAGAGTGAACTATGAATGAAAAAAAGAATCAAGTACTTTTCAAGGACTCGTACAAAATTCAAGGACTTTCAAGAGTCCTTGAATTATTTATTCAAGGAGTTTTCAAGGACAGTGGGAACCCTGGGTAAGAGTGAACTATGAGCAGAAAAAAGAATCAAGTACTTTTCAAGGACTCTTACAAAATTCAAGGACTGTCAAGGGCCCTTCCCAGCAAAAACGCAAGTGCTGGGAACCTGCTGGCTGAAATCTGCCGCTCACGGCCCGGTAGTGGTCCGTTGGTGGCAGCGCTATCAGTTGGCGAGCGCCATTGATGGCCCTGCAGCATCGCCGTGAATTGTGGGCCTCCAAGCAAGTGCCACTAGTGGCCCGTTGCTGGCAACCAATGCAACCCCCAACAGCAGGTGGAAGCATCGGGACTGCGCATGCGCAGAAGCAACACTTGCTGTGCCTCTCATGGTACCAGTTAGTTGAAGACGACGCTATCGCCATCGTGTTATTTTAGTGGATGTTAAGAAAAAATCCATATGTGGAGCGGCGAATTAATTTCCTAATGAAATTTTACGTCGACGAAGATATCAGATTAAGCCGTGAAATACTAGATTACAGCCATGAAATACACCCAGCCGCTATGGTGGCGCAGTGGTCTAAGTGATGGCCTCTGATCATTCGTCCGAACGGAGTCCGTGTTCGAGTCCTGGTGAGGCATGGATGTTGTGTTTGTCTTACGGTACTGGTTCTCTCCCTTCCCTGGAACCAATGACCCTAAATTAGGGACTGCCGACTGCTTATAGCCCATTGAGTTGCTCACGGTGGCCGTTAAACCTCCAATCAAAAAAAAAAAAAAAAAAAAAAATACACCCACTCATTTCCCATGAATAACAATTCATAGAATGGAGTGGATGAATAACAAGAAATAATTTGAAACCGCTTGAAACACATATCATGGAAAACCATTAAAACAACGTTTGTTGGAGAGAAAAAAATAAAGAATTATACGCGTACAAAATTTATTAATTATTTGAAAGAAAAAAAAAAAGGAACGCTATGTGGTGTACTCATCCATGGGTTGAATACACAAGACTGGGAGGAATTCGCTTCTAAAAATAACGAGAAGTAAAATAAAATATCTTTCCTCTTTAAAACAAATGTAGCTTTGGACAACGGAAAGGAAAGACACAACGTTAAAAATGTAACAGAATGTGATATGAACCCGGGTAAATATATATTTATTCAACAATCTCTTTTCAACACGGCAAGGACAGTACAAAACTTTGGAAAGCGACTCTAAGTATGTACATGCCTTGAAAATGAGTGAAGTTCCCTTAAGGTAAAAAAAAAACAAAAAAAATACACCCACTCATTTCCCATGAATAACAATTCATAGAATGGAGTGGATGAATAACAAGAAATAATTTGAAACCGCTTGAAACACATATCCTGGAAAACCATTAAAAGAGCGTTTGTTGGGGAAAAAAAGATTATACGCGTACAAAATTTATTAATTATTTGAAAGAAAAAAAAAGCAATGCTATGTGGTGTACTCATCCATGGGTTGAATACACAAGACTGGGAGGTTTTCGCTTCTAAAAATAACGAGAAGTAAAATAAAATATCTTTTACTCTTTAAAACAAATCTTTCTTCGGACAACGGAAAGGAAAGACACAACGTTAAAAATGTAACAGAGTGTGACATGAACCCGGGTAAATATATATTTATTTAACAATCTCTTTTCAAGACGGCAAGGACAGTACAAAACTTTGGAAAGCGACTCTTAAGTATGTACACGCCTTGAAAATGAGCGCAGTTCCCTTAAGGTAAAAAAAAAAAACTATCGCTACGTTGAAAAAATTAATTTATCAATTATATGAAACTGACATTTATGAAAAATACCTCGCAATATTATAAAATGAAAGAGGGAAGCATTCGATTACAAATTGCATACCAAACAGATAGCTTCTAGCACGTACCTGAGCGTTGTGAATTAGTCCGGTCGGTAGCGAGCGCGGCTTCCACGTGAACGGCCCAGGATCGAATCTAGTCAGATGCAAACGGTGATTTACCGGTCTGTCGAGAAAATTTCCCCAGCAAAGTGCGTTAATTCACAAGCTTCGTAAGGGTAGAAAAAATTTGGAGCTTTAGGAAACTGTGGTTATCCTTGCTTTTTTTTTATTATTATTATTGCTACTGCTGGGAAATTGGTGAACAAGATTCGGCAAGCCACCAATTACATCACGTGGTTGCTGGCTGCCACTAACGGCCCACTAGCGGACCACATTAGGCTAGCCGTTATTTCTGGCAAGTACTTGCAGGGCCACTGAAGGGCCACTTGTGGCAGTTACTGCCAGTGATGGACCACTGATGGCCCTGTTGTGGCATATGACAACTGATGGGGTGCCAACTGTTGGCCAGCTGTTGGCCTGAACTGCTGGCCCTTCTGTTGGCCGCCCAGACATTTTATTGACGGTTCGGCAGCGGCAACATAGTGCTGGGCCATTGTTGGCAGTGATGGCTGCCAGCAATGGCCCACTGCTGGCCCAGCAATACTGTTTTTGCTGGGTTGAAAAGGAAAATTAAATTCAAGGAGTTTTCAAGGACCGTGGGAACCCTGGGTGTGAGATCACCCTTGGCATTCAAAACTGCCGGAATCCTCTTTGGAATGGATGCATACAAATCCTGAATAGTCCCAGCAAAAACACAAGTGTTGGGAAACTGCTGGCCACTAGCTGGCAGTGATGGGTCACTGAAATCTGCCGCTTATGGCACGGTAGCGGTCCGTTGGTGGCAGCACCATCAGTTGGCAGCCATTGATGGCGCTGCAGCGTCGCCGTGAATTATGTGCCTCCAAGCAAGTGCCACAAGTTACCTGCTGGCAACAGACGCAACCCCAAAAACGAGGTGGAAGCAACGGGACTGCGTGTGCACAGAAGCAACACGTGCTGTGTCTCTCGTGTTAGTTTAGTTAGTTGAAGACGACGCTATCGCCATCGTGCTATTTTAGTGGATGTTAAGAAAAAATATACATAATTATTAATGAACTGTAAGAAATAGTCAATTACTCTCCTGTATTTATAGAAACTCATTTCGTAGCAAAATGCCTGCAATAACACACAAAGAATGATGAAATTTCATGAGATAACTCTTTTGGTTGTCTTATGTTAAAAACATGCTTTAGAATTCGACCTCTCTCGGGTAGGGAGCACATGCCTCCCGGAGCAACAAACGTGCGAAATACTTTTTCAACAATAGGTAAAGAATACCTTTTGATATTATTTATGTTTAACACACAAAGATTCGAGAATACAGACAGCCATGAAATACACCCACTCCATTCCCATGAATAACAAGAAATAACTTAATTCCTGTGTAATCTTTCGTTTTAACATACACTAAACCGCTTCAACCAAAAGTCGTGGGAAAATATTAAAAAAACGTTATGTTGGGAAAAAAATAAGAATTATATGCGTACAAAATTTACCAATTACTTGAAAAAAAAATCCCACAAAAAAAAAAAAAAAAAACGTTATGTGGACATAACGTACTCATCCATGGGTTGAATTCACAAACTGGAGGAATTAATTCACTGCTAAAAATGACGAGAAGTAAAATAAAATATCTTTTCTCTTTAAAACAAATGTAGCTTCGGACCACAGAAAGGAAAGATACAACATTAAAATGTAACAGAATGTGACATTTTAATGTGACATTAAGCAGCATACCTGAGCGAGTGAGTGCGGTAATCCTAATGTCCGTGCACCTACCACTGATGATGGCTACGAATGTTAGCAGAAACTAGTTTGGTGCTTCGCATTCGGGAGATTTGTATTTTTTATTTTCTTTTTCAAGATTGTTCATTTTTGAGGTTTTGGCAAAAGTATAATTCATCTTCAGTTTTCATTATGTATCAGGGTGCTTCGTGGTCAAGATTGTCTCCTCTTCAGGATTGTAGTTCGTTTTTTAAAAAATTCAACAAGGCTTTAATTCAGTTTCTTATTTCATCGATGTTAAAGGATTTTTTTGCATTGTAAAAATTTATCTTGTTTAATTTTATCTGGTGCAGATTTTACAATATCATGAATTTTAACCTCACAATTGAAAGAATTCACATTTTTAGATGACGCACATATGAAGCCCCGACAGCCACTATGAATTTTGTAAGTACAGATACTTATTATTATTATACTTGACTTCAATTGCCAATACTATGTTAACGTCCTATTGCAATCTCCCGATAGCTGAACTTGCATAACGTGTGAAACAGTATTTACAGACATTTAATGTCAACCGAATTAAAATATCGTAGCCACGTAAAAAGTATGTTCATCGCAACTTAGCGAAAATTGAACAACGATATATGTGGAAAAGTAGTCTGGTCGGTAGAGAGCTCAGCTACTACGCCAACGGCCCTGGTTCAAATCCACTCAGAAGCAAGCGGTTGTTTTTCCGGTCTGTTGAGAAAAATTCTCCAGCGCAGTGCATTAATTCCCAAGTTTTGTAATTGTAGCTTTGGGAAACTGCGGTTATTCTTGATTTTTTTTTTTTATTATTATCATGGCTACTACTGGGAAATTAGCGGACAAGATTCGGCAAGCCACCAGTTACGTCACGTGGTTGATGGCTGCCACTACCAGCAAGCTAGCGGACCACATTAGGCTAGCCATCATTTCTGGCACGTGCTTGCAGGGCCACTGAAGGGCCACCTAGCTACTGCCTGTGGTGGACAACTGATGGCCCTATTGTGGCATATGGCAACTGATGGGGGGCCAGCTGTTGGCCTGAACTGCTGGCCCTTCTTTTGGCTGCCCGGATATTTAATTGACGTATCGGCAGCGGCAACATAGTGCTGGCCCAGCAAGACTGTTTTTACTGGGTAGTCTTTTTATCTCTTTAATTCTTTTAAACTTCACCTTCATGTTTTCCTAATCTCGACTATGGTCGCATATTTTCAAATAAACCGGTGAATGTTTTTAGTTCAACAAACCAACTCCTCACAAACTTGTCAACTTGGATGTTGGCAATTAGTACTCGAGGAATAAATCAACCAACAATAACCTTCCATATTGTGCTACAATACTGAGTAAGAGCAACATTTTCAGGACAATATAATAACTGTTGAAATATTTTATATTTTATCTCCTTGAAAACTTACATAATAGCATAAGTAAAGAAGCATAGAGAGCACTTGACTTGAAGATACTTTATAACGTGTGTAACAGTAGTGATAATAGTTATACAACTATTGACTTATAAAAACAACTTGCCAAAATAATACAGGGTGTCCGAGAATTATTGGACACATTACAAAATTATATAAAACAAAACATTAAACAGATAGAAAGAAACTGACTGTATTAACTTACAATGTAACTACACAAGTTAATAAATTTTGATGTGAGATCCCTTGGTTGCTCGTAGTACGTCCAAGCGATACTCCATTTCATGCCATGTATTGGCAAACATCTGAGGAGTTATGGAATTAATAGCAACTGTGATACACTACTTCAGTTTCTGCAAATCAGTACAAGGCGTCTGATAGACACAATCCTTCACATAACCCCACATGAAATAATCCAATGTAGTTAGATCTGGAGAGCGACGAGGCCACGGAATGGGACCACCACGCACAATCCATCTGTTGGGGAAATGCTCATTTAGGCACTTACGTACACATGTTGACCAATGCGGAGGTGCGCCGTCTTGTAGAAAAACGACGTTGTTATATCTTTTCATCTGGGGTATAGCGAAATTTTCTAGCATATCCAAGTAAATGTCACCATTTATGGTTTTTTTGCAGAAGAAGAAAGGACCAATCCTTTCTCTTTTGATAGGGCGCACCACACATTAACTTTTGGAGAATCACGTTCCAGTTCAATAGCAGCATGAGGCGGTTCACTGCCCCATATCCTAGAGTTGTGACGATTCACAATACCTGACACATGAAATGTGGATTCATTACTAAAAATTACAGTACTGGGAAAGTTTTCGTCGATTTCCACTCGATTCAGCAAATCCACAGCGAAATCGTATCGCAGAGTGTGGTCATTTATATGCATCTTTCGCACTATTTGAATTTTATAAGCATGAAACTTTAATTTCTTGTGCAAAGATATCGTGAACTGTCAATTTCAGAATGCACAGTTCTCTGCTTACTTTATAAACGGATTTCCTGGGGTTTCGTCGGAAAAATTTCATTAACTTGGTCAACCATCTCACCGCCGACGCTAGGCCCACCGGCTCCTCCACGATGTTCCAAATTGCCAGTTTCTTTAAACTGTTTCATCCGCCACTTAATTGAATTCGTTGACGGAGGATTACAACCATACTCTAAACGGTACTGTCTTTTAACTTTAATAACACACTTTAATTCCGCAAGCCATAACACACACATCGCTTTCTGCTGTACGGATGACATGACTACTGATTGCGTGTTTCTCATGCATTCCTCATCAGGCCACAACTAGCGCCATCTATCGGATTCTGGGATTAACAATTCTGCAAACCAAAAATTTAGAAACCGTGTGAGTAATATGTGACATACAAAAACAGACAATGCTCAGTTTTTTTTTTACATAACTAATGTGTCCAATAATTCTCAGATGTATGACACATAAACATGATTTATTAATAGTTGCAGCTCTGCTGTTTCGCAAATTCAGCCAAAAATGAATTACAAACTGCTCATTTTTCATAGGGTTAACTATGCCAATAGACACACTCTACATCTGGTCAGTAAATGCAACTGCTAAAAGAGGAAACAAAAGAAAAGAAAAGAAATGTACTCACCGTAGGAAATGCCATCATCCCAAAATAGCAGACCAGAGGCAGATCCATTTACATCAGGTGCGACAAACAATCCCATTGGCATTTCACGGCTGAAAATAAAAACAAAATAAACAAAGGCACTTAATGAGAACCTATGGAACACTTAAAATTCGAATGATAAATTACATTGTACTTCTATGCACGTGGCAAAATTATAGGGCTGTTGTCGTTACAAACGAAATCCGAAAATTCATTTTTACATACAGTTTCTACACTGCCGGACAATTGCTAAGGATGGATGACAATAGAAACGATAGCAACCATAAAATGGAAGGCACGAAAATGTGGAAATCAGCATAAGTGCGGGATACAGTAAGACGTGTTGTGCGTATGCAAATTTTGGATTGCCGAACTTGTTCGTGACATCATAGCGCTGATAAGAGATATAAAGGATTTGACACGTATTGACCGTTGTTGTTCAAATGCAAAGTTGAAAGGGAAAGAATCAATTGAAGAACTTGCAATTTTCAGTATGTCTTCCCGACATCACCTAGATGATTTTACGCATGGCCGTATCATTGGCAAGATTGAAGAAGGGTGAAAAATAACAGATGTTGCCAGGGAGTTCGACGTCCGCCACAGTGTTGTTTCAAGGCTTTGGAAATCATTTCAAACAAATGGAGAGTGTAGCAAACGTCACGGGGGAGGTCGTGTTCGCAGTACGACACCTGCAGAAGATCGGTGCATAGTGCTATCAACAAAAAGACACCGGCGCAGCACAGCTAGTGAGGTAGCAAATCAGTTTATGGCTGCTACTGGCAAGCAGATCTCCCGAAAAACTGTCGCCAGATGTTTGCATGAAGGAGGACTATATGCCCGCCGTCCTGTTGTGTGCATCCCATTGTCCAGACGTCACCCTACCGCCCGTTTGCAATGGTGCCATCAACATCGCAATTGGACTGATAACGACTGGTCTGCTGTCCTCTTCTCAGATGAGAGTAGATACAGTCTATCGTCTGATTGTCGATGACAACTGTTCTGGTGTGATAGTGGTACTGCATATTGTCCAGCAAACATACAGGAAAGGGACCGATATCCGACATTTAGTGTCATGGTATGGGCTGGCATCATGATCAATGGCCGTACGTCCCTCTATGTGCTTCCAACTGGGACTATGACTGGCCAAAGATACATTAATGATGTTCTGCTACCTCATGTTCGCATGTTCCATGGTGCCGTCGGTGATAGATTCATTTTCCTGGACGACAACGCAACATGTCATCGAACAGTCGCTGTCCAGGAGTGTCTTGAGAGTGAGGATATTCAACGCCTCGTATGGCCAACACGTTCTCCAGATCTGAATCCCATTGAAAATGTGTGGGATGCTTTGGGGAGGAGTCTTGCTGGTCGCCAATGCCCTGCAATAAACAAGGACACCCTCATCCGTGCACTGACAGAGGAATGGGATAAATTACCCTAACAGCTGCTTGATAATGTTGTGCAACGCATGACACGACGTGTGGAATCTTGCATCGCCCTCCAGGGTGGCCATATCCCGTATTGACATCTTACGCCGGAACGCCTGCGGACGGTAATTGCATTTTTTTCACGCTTGCGTATTCTGCACAAAATGGCCTGTTTGTCCCTTGAACACGTTCCAAAGCCTTCTGGATTTCAGAGCACAATAAATTGTCTTTCTTGTAATGTCCTGACATTCTGACATTATTTTATTTCACTTGGCATCCAACCACACTTACTTTTTTATGTGCTATATAGCCGTTTATGATCCGTCCTTAGCAATAGTCCAGCAGTGTACAATCAAATTTTCTACTCATGTTTTATGTTGCACCAAAATTCTTATAGACAATGAAAAATTGGTTCAAAAAAAAAAAAAAAAAAAGAAAGAAAAAAGAAAAAAGGCAAGATCTTCATTGCTGGGTCATTTGATAGAAGGCGTTTGACACTCTTGCCAAGCTTACGACCGAGTAAATAGGACACTTTTGTGGAAGGCATTGAACGAATATGGTGCTTCAAAAATTGCAATTCATGAGGCAACCTTGTGGGTTGTCTTATGTTATAAATGTGCTTTTGATTAAAATATACATAATATCTAAGGTATTTTACCTGATATTGTCAAAGTATTTTGCACGTTGTTTGCTCTGTGAGGAACGTGCTCCCGGCCCCAAAGGTCTCTTATGTTACAGACCTTTGCTTAGTTATAAAAATTTGGCAGAAATAAAACAATTAGGTTATATATTTTCAGTTCCACATTCATTCATTCGCACAATCAAACGTTTAAAATTTACTATTAATTAAAAGATTTTAGTAGAAAGAGTTATACTCATCGGGTCAGGAGACGTCTCACAAGGGGTTCGTTGTTACGGCGAGCGCTTTCTGCGATGCTGAACCGCCATCTTCGGGCCACTACTTCTACACGAGGGTTCCTCGCGTGCATGTGGTTTGTTGGAGTTGCGTGTCGGGAATCGATGAGAAGGTTTGCTGCCTGTATGAGTTAGATGATTTTGTTTCCAATGTGTCGCCATCTATTGGATGAGTTGGTAGGTATCATCCAATAGAAGGCGACACATTAGAAGCAAATCATCTAACACATAGAGACCCACAATATAATTATACTTACGACTGATGCCTACCAACTCATCCAATAGATGGCGACACATTAGAAACAAATCACCTAACACATACAGACACACAATAGAATTATACTTACGACTGATACCTACCAACTCATCCAATAGATGGCGACACATTAGAAACAAATCACCTAACACATACAGACACACAATAGAATTATACTTACGACTGATGCCTACCAACTCATCCAATAGATGGCGACACATTAGAAACAAATCACCTAACACATACAGACACACAATAGAATTATACTTACGACTGATGCCGACCAACTCATCCAATAGATGGCGACACATTAGAAACAAATCACCTAACACATACAGACACACAATAGAATTATACTTACGACTGATGCCTACCAACTCATCCAATAGATGGCGACACATTAGAAACAAATCACCTAACACATACAGACACACAATAGAATTATACTTACGACTGATGCCTACCAACTCATCCAATAGATGGCGACACATTAGAAACAAATCACCTAACACATACAGACACACAATAGAATTATACTTACAACTGATAACTACCAACTCATCCAATAGATGGCGACACAGTAGAAACAAATCACCTAACACATACAGACACACAATAGAATTATACTTACAACTGATAACTACCAACTCATCCAATAGATGGCGGCACATTAGAAACAAATCACCTAACACATACAGACACACAATAGAATTATACTTACGACTGATACCTACCAACTCATCCAATAGATGGTGACACATTAGAAACAAATCACCTAACACATACAGACACACAATAGAATTATACTTACGACTGATACCAACCAACTCATCCAATAGATTGCAACACATTGGAAACAAAATCATCTAACACATACAGGCAGCAAACCTTCTCATCAATTCCCGACATACAACTCCAAAAGCTACACACATGCGAGGAACCCTCATGTAGAAGTAGTGGCCCGAAGATGGCGGTTAAGCACCGCAGTAAGCGCTCGCAGTAACAACGAACCCCTTGTGAGACGTCTCCTGACCCGATGAGTATAACTCTTTCTACTAAAATCTTTTAATTAATAGTAAACTTCAAACGTTTGATTGTGCAAAAGAATGAATGTGGAACTGAAACTATATAACCTAACTGTTTTATTTCTGCAAAATGTTTTTTTTTTTTTTTTTTTTTTATAACTAACCGAAGGTCCGTAACGAAGGGACCTCTCGGGCCAGGAGCACGTGCCTCACAGAGCAAACAACGTGCGAAATGCTTTGAAATATCGGGTAAAATACCTTAGATATTATGTATATATGAATACGGTGTTACCGGGAACCTACTTAATAGTGTAAAAGCCATGTATGCTGGCAGTAAAGCTTGTGTATGAGTAAATGGTGCTTTATCAAAATGGTTTTTTATAGGTGCAGGAGTCAGACAAGCTTGTGTAATGCCATCATGACTGTTTAATATATTTATAGATGCGCGCATGTGTGATGCCAAAATAGATAATACTAGTTTATGTCTTGATGATATCTGTGTGTGCAGATTGCTGTATGTTGATGACACTGCCCTGTTGGCAGAGAGCAAAAGTGAGTTGCAGAGTATGTTGTCCCGGATGTACGAAGTTTGCATGAAATTCAAACTGAGTATAAATAAGGAAAAACCAAAGTTATAATTTTTGAGAGAGGAACGGGTAGCACTGAATGTAATGTAAGTATGACCAGGCGAATGAGTGTGTGTATTTAGAAAGCATGTTTGACAGAGAGAACAAATTGGATGGTGAAATTAGTAGGCAAGTGAATTCTTCATTGAAAGTCATGGCTGCTTTGGGAGGGTTTCACAGGAATGATGGGTTCTCAAGAGAGTTCCGCATGGCTATGTATGAAAATGAAAGTGTAATTGTTCCTACTCTGACGTATGGCAGTGAAACCTGGGTACTACAGAAGGAATATAGTAGTTCATGTGCTAGAGAAACACGTTACTTACGGGGGGGGGAGCAAGACATGTTCTGATTGTGTGAGAAATGAAGGTGGGTTTGCAGTTGTGTAATGTGAACCAAAATGTTGTTCGCAAGGTGGAAACTAATATGCTTCGGTGGTTTGGCCATGTTGGAAGAATGAGTGATGATATGCTTACTAAAAAATCCTTTTAGCCTAAGTGGCAGGAAGGAAAGGCAGAGGAAGGCAAAGGAAGTCATGGGAGCATGAGATTTAGGAGTGTCTGCATGCGAAAAAGACTACGAGTAATGAAGTGTGTGATGAATGTCAGTGAAGCTCGAGTTGTATGTCAGGATCGCTGTAAATGGAGGAGCTTGATATGGCACCAGTAAGTAAAAATTATCTGATTATTTGTATTTCTTTGTGGAGCTAACCTCTGAATATCAGAGAACAGCTTAGTAATGGTGATGAATATGACATGTTTTTGTGACGTGTATTTTGATATGACGTGTACTCGGCTCAACCATGAATTCAATTTGATCAGAACTCTAGATCATTCTACGCTTGAAAATGCCCATGTAAAGCAGCCAAAATGTGTCGCAGGATTCAAACATCTACCTGTTTTGTGTGTAGTGTGAATTGAGGAGTTACTTGTTTTTATTGTAATTCTCATCAAACCTTCTAGATTATTAGTTTTATCATTGTTACTATACTACTTCATCAAATGGCAAATTTGACTGCAGTTTACTACGTTTTTTTTTTTACCTTCGTTAGGTTTTAACTGCTCTCTTCATTCTTTGTTTCTTAGCTTCTTCAAATTTTAAATACGGTTCACTACGTTCTTTTACTCTCTTCATGTTTTTAATTTGTTCACGAGTTTTTACTTGGTCATCTGAACCAGGATTCTACATAAAATACACTGGCGTGCAAAAATTAAGGACAAGACGGTTTTTTAAATGTAACGTCGTGAAGTGCTCCACATCGACTCAAATCATACCATAAGATCCCCAAGATGTTAGAATATGGGACAAGTGAGCAAAACTGTCCAAACAAGGAATCCAAAGGATACAAAGGCACTTTATTGAAAAGTTAGCTTCGAGCACAACTGGACAGAAGACAGAAACGTCCATGTGACAGGCGGCTGCCAAGAAAAATCCAGTCTTTAGTAGGTGATATGATTACCCCTGACTGCGTTGCAGGATTCACAATGTCTGTCCATGCTCAGGACGAGGTTGTCAAGGAGCTGTTGAGGCATAACGGCCCCTTCCTCTTGTAGCACCAATCGCAGCTGCGGAATCGTTGCTGGCGGCTGGTGACGTGCTGCCAAGCGTCTCCCGAGAAGGTTCCGTGTTCGATTGGATTTAAGTCCGGGGACCTTGCGGGCCAATCCATGCGTTGAATATCTTCAACTCTCCAACAGCTCTGTGACAGACACTGTATGATGAGGTGTAACATTGTCGTCCATGAAGAGGAACTCAGGACCCACAGCACCTCTAAACAGACGCACGTGAGGCAGGAGAACCTCGGTACAATAGCGGACACCAGTGACTGAACCTCCTTGGGAGATGTGGAGGTCAGTACGGCTACCAAGCATGATACCGCCCCAAACGAGAACTCCGCCACCTCCAAACCGGTTCCTTTCGATGATGTTGGAGGTGTGATTGTGTGTTCCCTGCTCTCTCCAGATGTGTATACGTCCAGAATCGCTTGTCAGACTAAATCGGCTCTCATTTGTAAAGAGAACTCGACCCCATTGCTGATGTGTCCAGTTCTTGTGTTCCTGGCACCACAGAAACCACCGTCTCCGATGAGCAGGCGTTAATGGCACACACCATACTGGTCGTAGTGCAAATAGACCAACTTTGTGCAGCCTCCTGGCCATGGTAAAACGTGATAACGGACGTCCAGTTGTCTGTTGCATGTTCCTTGCGATTTCTCCCGCTGTCTGCTGGCTGTCTCTTCTCGCCTGTAAGACAATATACCGGTCGTCCGCCGCCGTGGTTGCTCGTGGACTACCACTGCCAAACTCTCGGACAGCTGTTCCTGTCGTTTGAAATGCTCTCCAAGCTCGTGAAAGGATGCTGTGAGCGATCCCGAACTCCTTGGCCTCACTAGTCACACTTCGACCTTTTTCCAACTTCCCAATGACGCGACCTCGGGTAAAGTAATCCAAATGTCGTCTACTAGATTGCCAGTTGGCTATATCACACGGTGGCAGCAACTCGACGTCGTTCAAATCGATGTACACCGTGCAATAGCTTTCACCGAATTACTGAGCGTACACCTCCCGTGTGCTTTATACCCTTTCGACACCCCCCCCCCGTCATGCTGCATATATATCCGTTCTGCCTGCTCGTTCCGCTGTTTCTCCTCTCCACCTCTCCATCCTTAATTTTTGTACACCAGTGTATTATTCCATTAAGCCCTTTGGAATAAGGTATGTGAATGAAAATGCAGCGTACTGCTTGTTGCTGAAACTGTACAAAACAACATTGTAACTCCTCCTACAGAATAAAATTAAAAATGTGTTGAACAGCAGAATTTTACAAAGTATGGTTATTAATGACCATTACTTAAACCTATCTCTAATAATAATCTGCTAGAGCCCTCCTCCTCCTCCATGCCATTTTTTAAATCGTCATAGCAACAACTGAGAAACAAATGTTTATGACGTCATGTTTAGGTTTTCATGTAGGTGACGTCATCACCTACATGCATATACCACTTTGTTTTGTTATAGCAACAAAAACACAGCTGATGGCGTGACGCCATCTAATCCAAATCATTCTCACATGACGTCAGAGATGCGTTACATCACACGGTCAACTCTAGAGGTACGATTTTTTTTTTTTTTATTGCTTGGAGGTTTAACGACCACCATGAGCTACTCAGTGAGCTATAAGCAGTCGCCCGTCCCTAATGTAGGGTCACTGGTTCCAGGGAAGGGAGAAAGTCAGTGCCATAAGACAAACAGAACATCCATGCGTCACAGGGATTCGAACATGGACCCCTTTTCAGAAGAATAATCAGAGGCTATCACTTACACCACTGCACCATCGGGGCGGCTACAAAAAAACTTTACATCAGGAATTTTGGTTCACTACCTGAACCGGTGTTTAGCCATCTGTATGTGGCAACGTCAAGAGTACGACGATCTGTTGACATCACGATAAAAATAGTTCACGGAAAAGAGCAGGAGAAATTGATACAGGGTTCACAGTCAGTGTATACGAAAAACGTTGTGTAAAAGGAATTGTTGACGAAATAGGGACAAAGGTTTTACAAAACACATAACAAACAGACAGCCCATCGTATCAAATTCCATAACCGACTGCTCGGGAAATTTTCAGAAAGCTGTGGGCCAACGTCGTCATCTATTGACATGGAACTCAAAAACTCAATAAATAAATGTCAATAATTTCTGTATCATAAATTTTATTTTTCCCCATCATTATTGACGGGCTTTTATCTAGTTAATTATTGGGTTGTCGGAAAAGTCATGACGTATTTTAGCCATGTTTTGCAAAGGTCATTTATTGATAGAAAGAACAAAGATCAATCAATGATATAAAGCCCATTTTGTTTCATAACCTTTTGCCATCTTTCAGCGAGCTGAAGAATGCCTCGTTCATAGAAGGACCTGTCTTTCGTGGCGAAAAACTGTACAAGGTGCTGATTTGCAGCCTCATCTGAATTGAACGTTATACCACGCAAGGACTGTTGAAGAGAGTGAAACAAGTGGAAGTCTGACAGCGCAAGCTCAGGCAAGTATGCTGGGTGTGGCAACACATCCCACCCAAGCTTCAATAATTTTTGGTAGGTTATCAAACTTGTGTGTGGTCTCGCGTTATCGTGATGGAACGCAACACCTTTACGATGAACGAGCTCTGGACGTTTCTGGATGATGGATTCGTTCAAACTGTCCAATTGCCGACAGTACACATTTAAATTGATTGTTTGGTTCCGTGGCAGGAGCTCGAAAAACACAACACCTTTAAAATCCCACCACACTGAGACCAGAACCTTCCGCTGATGAATGTCTGCTTTGGATGTCGTTTGAGGCGAAGAAGCACGTCAGGACCCAGACCGTTTGCACATTGTTGTACACAATCCACTTTTTGTCACCAGTTATCAGTCGCTTCAAAAAAGCATCGTTTTCCTCACATTTAAGGAGCATATCGCAGATGTTTATACACGCTGTCAATTGAGCTTCTTTGATTTCATGAGGAACCCACACATCGAGCTTGCTTACGTATCCCAGCTTCTTCAGGTGGTCACGAACGCTTGAATATTGGATGTGCAATGTGTCTGAAATCTCTCGTGTCGTGTAACGTGGGTTTGACTCGATCAATGCCTTGATTTGGTCGCAATCAACCTCGGTGGGCCTCCCGGACCGAGGAGCATCGTTGAGGTCAAAATCACCAGCACAGAATTTTGCGAACCACCGCTGGCACTGACGTTCTTGTAGAGCATTATCACCGTACACTTTACGCAACTTTTCACAAGCTTGACGCCCGTTCTTCCCTTTATGGAAGTAAAACAGTAAAATATGGCGAAAATGTACAGTTTGGTCTTCCATCTTCAACTTGATGTCAAATCTCTGCAAATCAACCTATCGCTCACTATTCCTTTTACACTGCAGTTAGAACTGGCACCTCGAATGCCATAGCGATAATAGAACTGCGCATGCTTCTAGAATTTCCAAAACCGCCCAACCGCCATCGGGTGCCAAAATACGTCATGACTTTTCCGACAACCAAATATATACTACATAAATTTGAGTACACTATGCCTCCGAGTTAAAAGTATCACATCTAATAAGTAATGTAACTTAATTGTATAAATTAAAATGATGTTCTACAATTATGTCACCTTACAGAAGTTGTGTAGTTGGTACATAAATTTTGTGTTACTTCTTCATGAACATTCTATTCAGATATCAATGAATGGTATTTTTAGAAACAAGGAGTTTCAGGATTTTGCCATTTTATTTGGGAAAGATAAACAGGACAGACACAAAACAGGGCGTTAAAATACAAACATCAATATATACAGAGGTAGGCACCGGCAAAGTATGGCACGCATGAAGGAATGCAGGATCAGTCCGTGTCATACGGAGCTGTAGCATAAGCCATAAAGTCTTCAGCAGAAGGATAGCGCGGAGAGCCGTCACAAAGGAAGTGTCGAGCAACCGCCGCAATTGGACGACAGCGGCTGTAGAAAGCAGGCAACCAGGGGCAAAGACCTACACAGCAGCGACTATAGGCCTGGAGAGAAATTCGAGCGTACTACATGGACTCACTTAGCGCAGGGTAACACGCTGGATCAAAGTCGGAAAGGAAGTGCTCCGTGGCGTGATCGTGAAGAAGAGTTGGTAAACAGCCCAAGGAGTCAACTTTGGAACAAGTCGAGAAACATCCGGGATAAGCATACCTGCCAACATTGGCAAGAACCTTGTCAGTAGTAGTATTGCACTGCACATGTAGATGCTTTCTTACAAAACGATTCATTTCTTTGTGAAAAAGAAATACGCACCACAACAAAACATATCAAAATAAATAATCAAAATAAATCGTCAACCAATATATAGGCAGTACAAAAAGAAATATTAAAATCAGATTGACCAAACACATGCATGAAGAACTGGAGCAGAAGAGAGAATAAAACAGCACTCATTGACTTCTGTTTGGATAGTCAATGTATACCCTATTGGGAAGGAATTGCAATATTAAACCAGCAGAATAATATGAGGACAATACAAATAGCAGAAGCAGTAATAATAAATAAGACCAAACCATTTAACTGCAATAATAACAGTCCATACGACCTTTCGTACTCTTGGAGGAACCTGATCGAAACTGAGAAGAAATGGAATAGGGAGAGGAAGAGAAAAAGGAAGGGTGAGAATGACGTAGATGAAGATAAAGTTGATGTGACCTGACACTAGATGGCATTGGCAATGGATTAAATGGGGAACATGCGCACTGTGGACACGAGACTTTCAGATAGCAGACTTCGGCAGATGGTGCGAAGTCTCCGTTGAAAACGCCAGGGTAGAGCCTATGTGAAATGCGCGTCCGGTGATTGAGACTGTGGACGGTATGAGGTGGTGTATATAACAATTTTAACTGGAACCTTTTAAAGCTTTTAAATTTTTTATGAACCTGACCAAACTTTGAAGACTTCCTCAGCAATTCCAAGAGAGTGCAGCATTGACGAGATAGAACTAAAAGGCCAAGTACGACGTGGAACTTCAAGTGGTATGTAAATAGTAACTCTTAACTCAAGAATCTTTAGTTATTATCTGGAAACCTTCACCCATTCAATATGATGTCGACACAGCCAGAACGGAGCTAACCCTAACATCTGGACATATCCGAAGTAGGGTACAACTTATAACGAAATGGCTCTCGAACTAACCCTAACAACTGACCATATTGAAGCAAGATACAACTTTGGACAAAGAAACTCAATAACTACTGACGTTGGACTGAACACGCAATTCCGCGAGTAACATCTTTAGGACTTCTAACCGATTTATATTTTAATTGAATAAGTTAATGCACCACCACAGACTGTATCCACTTTACAGAACGTGTAAAACAGAATTTACAGATGTTAAAAGTGTCTTCCTGAAGAACAACAAAACATTACGACAAACAAGGACACTAATGAAATAAACACATGCAAAACACAAAGCTGATTCCCCTGGCGAGGACACGATAGGTAGAAATGCGAGATTCAAGTTCGAAACTTCCACCAATAAAAATCAGTCAGATGCGTTCAGAATTCCACACTTGACAGACAGACAGAAAATCCAAAATTTGCAAAATTGCATCAATTTTTTCAAATTTCCTAACATTGTTACTCTTGGTAATATATACATCTAAGCTGTCTCGCCGTACGATCAAAACACCAAGTCTCCAAACTGAAAACTAAAAACATTTATTTACATCTACAGATTAAAAACCCAGCAGAAAGCTTTTTAATCTGTAGATGTAAATAAATATTTTAATTCTTTGAATAAAGCTCATGTTGAGAAATGGCTTCCTAGTTTAATTGAATTAATAATCTAAAGCAACTTTTATGGGAATTTTACTAGGAAATTTTTTCTTTAATAGCAAATTTTCGGAGAAAACTCTTCTCCTTCTTCAGGCTGTCTTGTTGTTGTCACTTTTTACTTGTCACTATCACGGTTACGGTTTACCTTGACGGTTATGGTTAACCTTGACGGTTTAGGTTATTTTTCAACAAATCCTGCCAGATGTTAGGCAGGGAAAATCCTTTGCAGTCATTGATGATGAAAATTCCATCATCAATGACTGCAAAGGATTTTCCCTGCCTAACATCTGGCAGGATTTGTTGAAAAATAACCTAAACCGTCAAGAAAGGAATAGAGATTGAGAAAAATCAAAATTCCATCATCAATGACTGCAAAGGATTTTCCCTGCCTAACATCTGGCGGGATTTGTTGAAAAATAACCTAAACCATCAAGAAAGGAATAGAGATTGAGAAAAATCAAAATTCCATCATCAATGACTGCAAAGGATTTTCCCTGCCTAACATCTGGCAGGATTTGTTGAAAAATAACCTAAACCGTCAAGAAAGGAATAGAGATTGAGAAAAATCAAAATTCCATCATCAATGACTGCAAAGGATTTTCCCTGCCTAACATCTGGCGGGATTTGTTGAAAAATAACCTAAACCATCAAGAAAGGAATAGAGATTGAGAAAAATCAAAATTCCATCATCAATGACTGCAAAGGATTTTCCCTGCCTAACATCTGGCAGGATTTGTTGAAAAATAACCTAAACCGTCAAGAAAGGAATAGAGATTGAGAAAAATCAAAATTCCATCATCAATGACTGCAAAGGATTTTCCCTGCCTAACATCTGGCGGGATTTGTTGAAAAATAACCTAAACCATCAAGAAAGGAATAGAGATTGAGAAAAATCAAAATTCCATCATCAATGACTGCAAAGGATTTTCCCTGCCTAACATCTGGCAGGATTTGTTGAAAAATAACCTAAACCGTCAAGAAAGGAATAGAGATTGAGAAAAATCAAAATTCCATCATCAATGACTGCAAAGGATTTTCCCTGCCTAACATCTGGCAGGATTTGTTGAAAAATAACCTAAACCGTCAAGGTTAACCGTAACCGTCAAAGTAAACCGTAACCGTGATAGTGACAAGTAAAAAGTGACAACAACAAGACAGCCTGAAGAAGCAGAAGAGTTTTCTCCGAAAATTTGCTATTAAAGAAAAAATTTCCTAGTAAAATTCCCATAAAAGTTGCTTTTTTTTTTTTTTTTTTTTTTTTTTTTGGATCGGAGGTTTAACGACCACCGTGAGCAACTCAATGGGCTATAAGTAGTCGCCCGTCCCTAATTTAGGGTCACTGGTTCCAGGGAAGGGAGAGAGCCAGTGCCGTAAGACAAACACAACATCCATGCCTGACCGGGATTCGAACCCGGACCCCGTTCGGATGAATGATCAGAGGCCATCGCTTAGACCACTGCGCCATCGGGGCGGCTAAAAGTTGCTTTAGATTATTAAATAAATATTTTAGTTTGCAGTTTGGAGACTTAGTGTTTTTATCATACGGTGAGACAGCTTAGATGTATATATTACTGGTATTTCGTGCAAATCTTGAGTCAACATTATAGTTACTCCCATTTTGGGGAATTTCTGCCCCCCCCCCCCCCATCATGCTTAACTGCAAAAACTTAGGGGACGGAGGATATTTAACAACGCAGGAGAGTGGGAACATCGCGGGAGGGAGAGGGGCTTAAGATTACGGCAGAAATCTTTGCTTTCAGGCTTTGGAAATTTACCTCCTACCTTTAAGCTGAAATAAAAATATTTATATACAACAAAATGTTGCTTAACAATAATAGTGGACAGGAAATCACGATTACGGAAAAAAATCTGAACTCCGTCGACTTTCTGTTTCGTAAAGATGGAATTCCATCCTCCGACGAACATCCCCCCCCCCATTTTCGTTCAATTGTGCATCGATCTCGTAAGTGGCCAACATTGCAGAATTCCCGGAATTTGCGGAAGAATCTTATGTCAGAAGATTACGGGGAAATTTTCGCGCCACCTAACTTCCGTTTCCGCAAATTGTTGCCTACGGTTTTAAGCTGAAATACAAACATTTATGCAATAAAATGATATTTAACAAGAATGCTGGACACAAAGGCAACATCGAGAGAAAAGATTACGATTACCACAATTTTTTTTTTTTTTTACTCCATTTAACAACCGTTTTCGAAGGTTTTGAAACACGAAATATATGGACCACCAGACGGAAAGCGACATCCCCCCTGCCCGAAATTCTCTTCAGTTTTGCCTCGATCTTGACAATGATCCAAATGATGACATTTTAAGCAGGAATTCCGCGAATACACTTAAGAATCTCATGTATATCATAAAATGACAGCAAAATAAAAATAAAAAAATAACAAAAGGGAAATTTGTAGAATCCGTAGTTTTGACACTGAGTTCCGTAGTTAGACAACAAAATCCGTAGAAACTATGGACACTCCGTAGCAGTTGGCAGGTATGAATAAGGCATTGGAAAGATTCAAGATGAGTCGGAATGAGTGAAGGTGGCAACGTGTCGTCAACCATAGGAGTCAACATAGGAGAGGTCAATATAAACAAAAATTGCCGTTTTTACACAATATAAAAATCGATGATGGTGACTTTAAAACTTTGATCAAAAGGTTGAAACACATTAGTACTTTCGGGTCTACTATAGACCCATCTTCAGATTTGAAATAATCGAACTCTGAGATTACATATGGTTATATATCAAGAACAATGCCAGATTACAACTTAAAACTTGAGAAGCAAAACACATATGTGATTATAAATATAATGATCCGATTTATTGGTGTCTAAAGTAAGAAATCACACGAATTTCACTCCGAAGCTTTCTCCGTCAATGGACGGCTTCATCAGGCGGTTACATAGAGAATACAGAATCAAAATTGTAGACAGAACGTTAATTCTAATATGACAAATGAAATCATGCGCGAAGACCGCGCGCATGAATAACCACGAACGTGGTGAATACAATATCTTAAAAGTTAATGCAAAAGCAAACATTGAAACTTTAGGAAGAAACTAGAATCATGAAGACCATCTTGCGATGCCTAGCAGATGGTTCCAAGCCACCGGTAGTTCGAAAGAGACATCGCTGTTGCATACATCCTGTTTCGTTAATATCTCAACTGTTTCCCTTATGGCAGCTGTTCTTGCGTCTCCATATGGTGCGATCTTCGAGATATTCTGCCATTGGGGTTGAGCTTGATGGTTAGCTACTTCTTTGGCAAGTGACGTAGAAAGTTTCTTTTGTGCAACATCCCTCTTATGCTCATTCATTCTCTCCTCAAATGACCTTTTTGTGAGACCTACGTAAAATTTAGTTGAGGAGTCTGGGTATAACAATGGGATGCAATAGATGCCCGCATCTGTGAGCTTCAAGGTACTATTACTTCTTGCTGTGCCGAGGATGGTTGCCATGTGTTTAGAAGCTTTAAGGCCAACATCCAATCCTTTCTTCTGAAAGAGATTTTTAATAAAATAAGATATTTTTGGGATGTACGGGATCGAACCAACAAATTTTAAAGGTGCTCTTCTGTTCGGTGTAGCAAGTGTGTTGGCTTCAACTTTCGCTATTGTGTCCTCTACACGGGAGACGTCAAACCCTCCTGCAAAGGCAAGATCTTTCAAAGACTTAATTTCGGCATCATAGTCAGATTTCAAGGCGCAAAAATCTTTGGCTCTTTTAGCCCGGTATTTGAATAGAGCATACTTGTGTGTTGTTGGGTTGGCTGATCCTGGTGGAATAGGGTTAGGTACGTGCATGGGTTTATAGTAGACTTTGGTAGTGAGTGTACCTGAAATCGATTTCTTCACAAGTACATCTAAATATGGTAACTCTCCTTGATTTTCTATTTCCATCGCAAATTTAATGTCTTCAGGTATGTTGTTTATGTCTACCATAAAGTCTTGTAAGTAGGCTTCTCCGTGCTCCCAGACAAAAAAGATATCATCTGCATAGCGTAGCCATACTCTTGGTGTCCTGGGAAGAGTGGTGAGTATGATCTCTTCAATAGGTCTCATGATGGCTTCAGCGAGTATTGGAGACAAGGCTGAACACATCGGGACTCCTTTTGATTGCTTGTAGACATGGGAGCCATAGGTAAAGAAGTTGGAATCTACAGCTAAGTCAAGAACAGCAAAGATATCTTTCAGAGCTTTTTTATCATAAAGGTTAGCTCCAGCCAGGGTTCGTTTGATGTTTTGCGTTGCTTCTGGTATTGGAACAGAGGGGTAGAGGGAGATAACGTCAAAGCTGCCAATAAGTTCATGTTGTGCAATGGTGATACCTTTTAGCTTGGAGATGAAGTCATTCGAGGATCTAAGGACTCTGTCTGTGTTCGGAAGGAATGGCATAAGAAAAGTTGCCAGGGCTTTCTCAAGGTGTGTTGATGGTGCTTTCTTGCTTGAAACGATCGGTCTGATTGGGTTGCCCTCTTTATGGTGCTTTAATCTCCCGAATAATTTGGGTATGGATGCCCCAGGAGGGAGTTTCGCTGCTCGCTTGATGGCTTGTTGCAAGACTTTATGGTAGACATAAACAACATACATGAAGACATTAAATTTGCGATGGAAATAGAAAATCAAGGAGAGTTACCATATTTAGATGTACTTGTGAAGAAATCGATTTCAGGTACACTCACTACCAAAGTCTACTATAAACCCATGCACGTACCTAACCCTATTCCACCAGGATCAGCCAACCCAACAACACACAAGTATGCTCTATTCAAATACCGAGCTAAAAGAGCCAAAGATTTTTGCGCCTTGAAATCTGACTATGATGCCGAAATTAAGTCTTTGAAAGATCTTGCCTTTGCAGGAGGGTTTGACGTCTCCCGTGTAGAGGACACAATAGCGAAAGTTGAAGCCAACACACTTGCTACACCGAACAGAAGAGCACCTTTAAAATTTGTTGGTTCGATCCCGTACATCCCAAAAATATCTTATTTTATTAAAAATCTCTTTCAGAAGAAAGGATTGGATGTTGGCCTTAAAGCTTCTAAACACATGGCAACCATCCTCGGCACAGCAAGAAGTAATAGTACCTTGAAGCTCACAGATGCGGGCATCTATTGCATCCCATTGTTATACCCAGACTCCTCAACTAAATTTTACGTAGGTCTCACAAAAAGGTCATTTGAGGAGAGAATGAATGAGCATAAGAGGGATGTTGCACGAAAGAAACTTTCTACGTCACTTGCCAAAGAAGTAGCTAACCATCAAGCTCAACCCCAATGGCAGAATATCTCGAAGATCGCACCATATGGAGACGCAAGAACAGCTGCCATAAGGGAAACAGTTGAGATATTAACGAAACAGGATGTATGCAACAGCGATGTCTCTTTCAAACTACCGGTGGCTTGGAACCATCTGCTAGGCATCGCAAGATGGTCTTCATGATTCTAGTTTCTTCCTAAAGTTTCAATGTTTGCTTTTGCATTAGCTTTTAAGATATTGTATTCACCACGTTCGTGGTTATTCATGCGCGCGGTCTTCGCGCATGATTTCATTTGTCATATTAGAATTAACGTTCTGTCTACAATTTTGATTCTATATTCTCTATGTAACCGTCTGATGAAGCCGTCCGTTGACGGAGAAAGCTTGCGGAGTGAAATTTGTGTGATTTCTTACTTTAGACACCAATAAATCGGATCATTATATTTATAATTAGTTTTCTGGTGTTGGCGTCCCACAAGCTACACATATGTGATGTAGTCAATCACAAAGCCTGTGCATGAGAGTCAACATCTTGTGGGAGGGGGTACTGTTTGTTCAAAAAAAGGTTCTTCCAAACCCCCGGAATGTAATTAGGTAAATCATCATTGCAACAAGAGTCAAAGTTATTAAGTATAAATAAACTTTCTGTAAATAACAAATTTGATTTACATGACGGAAATGCCAGTATTGACATATTGTCCCAATCTGGAAAAAACTTACCACTGTTAACTGCTCTTGCCAAGGCAGTCGTTTGTGATCCGTTTTAAACATTGTATTTATGTTCTACAATTCTAGTATGAAACTCCCTAGAAGTTGATCCGATATATAGAGAATCGTTAGTTCCTGGGTTGCTTGATCTCAACGGAATAGAGTAAACACCCCATTTGCCGAGGCTTGGCACAGGATCACAGTCGCTACGAATCAATGATAAGATATTCATGGTTTTGACTCCAAAGATGGAGGATGGGGATGTAACCACCGAGAAGAATCGGAAGGAGCGGTCACACGTGGCTTCTTGGCAGATGTGAGAGCAGAGGAATTGTGACGGACGACGGCAGCCCGCTCCCGGGAGGAGGCGGTAGACTCCTTGGAGTGCAAGAAAGACGACAAAGACCCGGCTGGAAGAGTAGAGCATACAAGAAGTTTCCGGAAGGGTGAGGCTTTCAGCAGAGGGTGAATCTCCTCATCTCTATATCCCTCTCATCTGCTTATGCTGAATTCTCTCCCCATTAAAGAAAGAGATCTCCTGGGTGCACTCTCATTCTTACTTTTCTGTTCACTCAATTTTACATACATGCTATTCGTGTTCGCACAAATGGTAATGTTCAGCAATCTTAGAGCTTCAAGAAAAATCAGCAAATTTTAAATGAAGCAGATGACAGCATTTTAATAAAACTGTAGTTGTGGCAACATACATCGCTGCAAAATGTACATCATCGACAATTCTAAAAAATCGTGAGAAAATGGAAACTGTTAGTCCTTACAGCCACTCTGAACCTTCTCAGATGCTATACCTGTCAGTACCTTTGACATACCTGTCAGTACCTTTGACAATTTCAAATGTCAAAGGTACTGACATTAACCTATGTAGTCAATGTCAAAGGCCTACTGGAGCATGGCGCATCTTCCAGATACTCTTCACCATTCACAAATTTCTTGTGCCATTCAAAAACTACCGGAGCGTGGCGCATCATCCAGATACTCTTCACCATTCACAAATTTCTTGTGCCATTCAAAAACTACCGGAGCGTGGCGCATCATCCACATACTCTTCACCATTCACAAATTTCTTGTGCCATTCAAAAACTACCGGAGCGTGGCGCATCTTCCAGATACTCTTCACCATTCACAAATTTCTTGTGCCATTCAAAAACTACCGGAAGGTGGCGCATCTTCCAGATACTCTTCACCATTCACAAATTTCTTGTGCCATTCAAAAACTACCGGAGCGTGGCGCATCTTCCAGATACTCTTCACCATTCACAAATTTCTTGTGCCATTCAAAAACTACCGGAAGGTGGCGCATCTTCCAGATACTCTTCACCATTCACAAATTTCTTGTGCCATTCAAAAACTACCGGAGCGTGGCACATCTTCCAGATACTCTTCACCATTCACAAATTTCTTGTGCCATTCAAAAACTACCGGAGCGTGGCTCATCTTCCAGATACTCTTCACCATTCACAAATTTCTTGTGCCATTCAAAACTACCGGAGCGTGGCGCATCTTCCAGATACTCTTCACCATTCACAAATTTCTTGTGCCATTCAAAAACTACCGGAGCGTGGCGCATCTTCCAGATACTCTTCACCATTCACAAATTTCTTGTGCCATTCAAAAACTACCGGAAGGTGGCGCATCTTCCAGATACTCTTCACCATTCACAAATTTCTTGTGCCATTCAAAAACTACCGGAAGGTGGCACATCTTCCAGATACTCTTCACCATTCACAAATTTCTTGTGCCATTCAAAAACTACCGGAAGGTGGCGCATCTTCCAGATACTCTTCACCATTCACAAATTTCTTGTGCCATTCAAAAACTACCGGAAGGTGGCGCATCTTCCAGATACTCTTCACCATTCACAAATTTCTTGTGCCATTCAAAAACTACCGGAGCGTGGCGCATCTTCCAGATACTCTTCACCATTCACAAATTTCTTGTGCCATTCAAAAACTACCGGAAGGTGGCGCATCTTCCAGATACTCTTCACCATTCACAAATTTCTTGTGCCATTCAAAACTACCGGAGCGTGGCACATCTTCCAGATACTCTTCACCATTCACAAATTTCTTGTGCCATTCAAAAACTACCGGAGCGTGGCTCATCTTCCAGATACTCTTCACCATTCACAAATTTATTGTGCCATTCAAAAACTACCGGAGCGTGGCGCATCTTCCAGATACTCTTCACCATTCACAAATTTCTTGTGCCATTCAAAAACTACCGGAGCGTGGCGCATCTTCCAGATACTCTTCACCATTCACAAATTTCTTGTGCCATTCAAAAACTACCGGAGCGTGGCGCATCATCCAGATACTCTTCACCATTCACAAATTTCTTGTGCCATTCAAAAACTACCGGAGCGTGGCGCATCATCCAGATACTCTTCACCATTCACAAATTTCTTGTGCCATTCAAAAACTACCGGAGTGTGGCGCATCTTCCAGATACTCTTCACCATTCACAAATTTCTTGTGCCATTCAAAAACTACCGGAGCGTGGCACATCTTCCAGATACTCTTCACCATTCACAAATTTCTTGTGCCATTCAAAAACTACCGGAGCGTGGCACATCTTCCAGATACTCTTCACCATTCACAAATTTCTTGTGCCATTCAAAAACTACCGGAGCGTGGCTCATCTTCCAGATACTCTTCACCATTCACAAATTTATTGTGCCATTCAAAAACTACCGGAGCGTGGCGCATCTTCCAGATACTCTTCACCATTCACAAATTTCTTGTGCCATTCAAAAACTACCGGAGCGTGGCGCATCTTCCAGATACTCTTCACCATTCACAAATTTCTTGTGCCATTCAAAAACTACCGGAGCGTGGCGCATCTTCCAGATACTCTTCACCATTCACAAATTTCTTGTGCCATTCAAAAACTACCGGAGCGTGGCGCATCTTCCAGATACTCTTCACCATTCACAAATTTCTTGTGCCATTCAAAAACTACCGGAGCGTGGCGCATCTTCCAGATACTCTTCACCATTCACAAATTTCTTGTGCCATTCAAAAACTACCGGAGCGTGGCACATCTTCCAGATACTCTTCACCATTCACAAATTTCTTGTCCCATTAAAAACTACCGGAGCGTGGCACATCTTCCAGATACTCTTCACCATTCACAAATTTCTTGTGCCATTCAAAAACTCTTGCACAGGAGCAAAATGGTGTGTATTCAAGGCTGGCTAGGCTAGCTGCGAAGCCCAGACAATGCACAAATAAAAGTCAATTATCAATTATAACCTGTATTAAGATATGTTGGTGCTTTCGCTGCAAAAAAAACAAACAAAAAAACATGCGGATTCGCTTCCTTTGACTCAGACTGGGGAGTGAAGACCAACGCCATAACGCAAGTAGCTCTTCAAGAGTCTTCGCTGTTCTGATTCGAAGAACTTCGATACGTCGCCTGCTAGCGTTTCTATGACAACATGAATGGGCATATGGAGGTGAACAGATCATTGCTTTGCGCAACAATTCGCTCAAAAAAGAGAAGACTTCGACTTCCTCGGTCACCTGCATGCTTCCGCCTGTAGCAGCACGTGCTTCGCGAGAGTTGTTTCAATTCGTGTGAAGTGTCGATGAATTAAAATCAGAGATATTATATCTTGAATTCATGGCTTCGTTGTATTCGAACTGTTTTGATAAATTTTGTGAAAGCTTCCCTGAACATCTAGTGTCAGAACCTAAAGAACTATATGCTTCAAATTTTGATACAGGCTTGGCTAAGAAATGAACTGAAGGTGTTTTATTCCCTTGATGAATATAAAAACAAACCAGTAAGAGACATTACTTGTTACATAAAGTTGAATAAATTGAACATACTGTTTAGTGGGGTGGACGGATTAGCAGACCTAATATTAAAGTCTCCATCAACAACTGCAACTGCTGAAAGAAGTTTTTCAGCATTAAAAAGAATCAAGATATATCTTACAGCCACACAAGGACATGTACATCCGAGCAACTTCGCTAATTTGTCAATAGAGCAAAACATTCTTTTTGAATAAAAACTACTTGGAAGAAACTTTGGATGCACTTCGATCTTCGGCCCCGTATCGTCGTCGTCTGCTTAAGCTGTAACGCGCTGCTGGAATGCTGGGAGAAAAATTTCGCGATATGTGGCGTGCTCCTTCGCTGCGTGCATTACGTAATCAGTGTGTGTGTGTTGTACGGGAGCAGTGGTAGGGAGGCGAAATATGCGGCGCGGGGGGGGGGGGGCTATTTTTGAAAGAAAGGGGTTTATTTTGTAATTTGGCTGGCCCTGAAAAGGGCCTTTATGGAATGCAAGTAGTTCAGGTGTTGTTAAATATTTATAACGACAGAAAAGAAGTGTTTCCTTCTCATTGAGAACCTGTCTATCTAGTACGAATATTTAAGTGGAAAATATTACGTACTAGGAAAGAACTGTTTGATGATAGCAATCATTACCTAGTGTTCAGAGGAAAGACGACAATGTCGTCGGGATAAATATTCCAGAACGTGGTCTTTGTGAATGCCATTAGATAGTGTGCGTCTGAGGGGCCGCCATTTGCTCTCAACACCTTGCGTATGCGCCTCAGTAGTCGGATCGACGAAATTGAGTGAGTGGTTTACTGTTAGATGTTGCAAACCACAGGATGGGAGGTTGCGGTACGCAGCCCAGTAATCCGTCATGACAGTAGTTCCAGGTTGAACATGTTTCTGGATGAGCGGCAGCAATGTGTGAGCAGAGCGGTTATTCTGCGGGCAGATCTCAACCCTGAATCATTTCGAATCTCGTTCAAAGATGCCAAGGATCCAGGTGCCCTCAACGAGACGACCACGATTCTACTTCCGCTTCCCCACCTTCGCCTCATCCGCTTCTACGATGACACCAGGGCCTCCAAGCTGTCCTTCGTCTTGTTCGTAAGCTACCATAAACTCTGCGACTAGTTCTCTGCAAGACTGATAACAGTCACTAACTGTCGCAGAGGATGTGGAAACCACACCCTGGGAAGATTCCTCAATTGCATCATCGCAGGACAATCCTTTGACGAAACAATACAAAAGAGTCATCACCTTATCAAGAGGAATACAGGCAGCTTCAAACCACGTCCCAAGTAAACAGGAACACTGCTCACTTTTCCCTGTAACGTGATTCTTCCTACACCTGAATTGTCCTAAACGATGAGACCTGTCCACTCACAAACTCATTGAATGACCTGCGGAACATCTTCTTTAGGTTGGAAGCAATCCTTTCCGCTCACACCATGCAATACATGTTTCTTCATCCTTCACAACTTCGTCGAAGAAACGCCTCCAGTTCCACCTGGCTACTGACAGAACTACAACGCACGCTGAAAAGAACAGCTCAGAACAGGGCGAACAGAAGACGCACTCAGCAAACAGCGATTACGTAACACACAGAGCGCGGGAGAAAACGCCGAAGCAGCTGCAGCGCCACCTATCGCGAAACGTTTCTCCCGGCATTCCATTCGCACGATAGCGAAGCAGACGATGGGGGCCGAACTCTAAAGTGTAGCCGAAACTTTTTATGAAAACGTAACACTCAAGTTCACTCAAAAGGAAAGAAGAATGGGAGTTCATGTACAAATAAAGTATTCAAATCCTAATCCACACAATTATTTGGTATCATGTTAGCAATAGCTTGTACCTAAAATAAGTTACTTCTATTACTTAACAATTAAAAATTAAACTTTGCAATGAAAAAAAAAACAGTACTGTGCGGGGGGATGGGGGTGAGATAACCTAGGTCTCGGACCCAAGATATGCCACTGCATAGGACCAAGCATTATTCTTATACGCTGTTTTAATCATTTCATGTGCTTCTGGGGAGGTTTTATTCAAAGGCACGAAAAATTTTATAGCTGCTCTTGGCTCCAGTTTTAAATCCACAGTGGGTTATAGAAGCACGTCTGAACTCTACGCCACCTACTACAAGAATGAACTAGCGGAGCGCTGAAACGATGCGCCGTCACGTGACTGACTTTGCAGGCAGCTGCATTTCTATGCATGGGTTTCTTTTGGTGCAATGACGTCAGTGTCGTTACTTTCTGAATGGCCTACATATGATGGCTGCCACACCAAATCTATCACAGCAAATTTAATGGTGTTTCTCTTGAACGGAAATATCCATTTTGGAAGCTTTTAAACAAGTTCCTAAGAAACAGAATATTACTTTTGTACAGGTTCAAGATAGTTTCTGATACATACACCTGATATTGCGTTTTGAGTATTCAGATCCTGACTGAACTTAAGGCACAATATTTCTTTTTCTTCAATGAGAAATTTCAATGAAAAATCAATAGATAAATCGAAGTGGCATACAAGTCGAGATACGAAAAAGTCTTGTCTTATAAGCTGAGAAACATGGTAATTACTAACACAGTGACAATAAAATATGAATTATGCGTAACCAAATTGAAAAAAACTGTAGCAAAATAGCAAGACTAACACAGGATTGCATATAAACATATAACTACAAAACATATACTATATTGACAAAAGTCACCAGGCACCTAGAAGAGAAACTCAACATAGCATTTATTGACATACATAAGTACGGTGTCAGTCCACCTTTGGCCTTAATGCATGCACTGACCCTTCGAGACATGCTTCCGATAAGGTTTTGGAACAGAGTGATAGGTATGTGCTTCTATTCAGTACGTAATGCTGCCACTAACTGTTGCTTAGTAGTAGGCATTGGTTCCATTGGTTCCAAACTTCTCATGTGGTGTTTTAATTCATCCCATGGGTGCTCTATGAGATTAAGATCAGGGCTCTGTGCTGGCCAGTCCACATATGATACGGAATTATCATCAAACCATCCTGTAACAGCCCTTTCCTTATGGCTCGGTGCATTATCCTGCTGGTACCAACAAGGCTCGGTTCCATAATATTGCCACAGAGTTGGTAGGGCATAATTGTCCAGAAAATAGTGAGGTAGACGTGCTGGTTAACATGTTTGTCCACGATAACCAATGGGCAGGGATCATACCACGAAAAACACCCCTACACAAGTACACTTCCAGCTCCAAACTTGATCGTAGGAACAGTACACTGTGGTAAATAGTGTTCCCCCAGCTGCCACCATACCCACAAACGGCCATCAGACTGCTAGATCATGTATCTGGATTCATCGGTTCATAGGACCTGTTTCTATTGATCTACGGTCCACGATAAATCTTTACATCATGCTAAACGACAAGTAACATTTCGAGTGGAGATGAAAGGCTTATGAGCAGCCGCACGACCACAGTAACCCATGGAATGAAATTCTCTGCAAATGGTACATGTACATACGGAGGTTCCAGCATTTTTACTCACCTGTACACTGAGGTCTTCTGCAGTACTCCGTCGATTAGCTGTAATGACTCTCCTGAGGCTTTGACGTCCTCTATCACTGATTTTCTTTGGTCTGCCGGTACGTTTTGCTGCTTCAGGCACGCCATGTGTCTTCCACTTATTCAGTACATCCAAAACAGTTGACTTGGGTATGTTTAAACACCTCTCGGTTTCTCTTATGGACAACCCACTAATACACTATCTACCAACAAGTAATTGGATGCACCTGCAATCGACGATATCTGCGGTCCTGATACACGTCACAGCCGCCGCCTTTAAATATTGTGTGGGAAACAACGCAACCAGTCGCATGCAAGATGCCACGCAGTTCGGAGCTCTCTGATTTTGAGAAAGGTGTAATCGTCGGGTATCACAGAAATGGTCGATCTATACGTGACATATCCAGCGAGTTGAAGTACCCAAAACCGACAGTGGCCTACGTGATTGGCAAGTGGAAGATGAGAGGTGACTGTCGGAATGTGCCCCGACTCGGCAGACCCACAAAACTGGGAGTTAGAGACCGACAGGTGCTGGCCAGAGAAATTTGGAAGAACCGCACCAAATCGATGGGCCACATCTGCGAGGAGTTTCAACAGGCATCCGGGAGTGTTCTTTCGATGAATACCATCCGTAAGGAAGCCCGTCTGCTCGGTTGTCATGGACGTGCTGCCGCCCACAAGCCTTTGATCACCAAGTCCAATAGCGCTGCTCGGCTAACGTGGTGCAAAGAACGTCGACAGTGGACCGTTGAACAGTGGAAACAGGTTCTCTGGAGCGACGAATCAAGGTTCCCCTCTACCGTTCGGATGGCAGGGTCTGGGTTTGGCGTCTGCCTGGAGAACGCCTCCTGCCGAAATGTATTGTGCCAACTGTGAAGTTCGGCGGCGGTGGAATTATGCTATGGGGGTGTTTCTCCTGGTATGGCACGGGACCCTTGGTCGCAATTCCTGGTAGACTCAACGCCGAGACCTACTGCACCATTTTGGATGACCATGCGCTTCCTACGTTGTGGCAGTTTTACGGGGTGGACCCATGTTACTTTCAGGATAACAATGCCACCTGTCATGTTGCAAGGTCCACCATGGCTTGGTATGGTGACAATGGGGTTAATCGAATGGACTGGCCTGTGCAGAGCCCGGACCTTAACCCTATCAAGCACCTCTGTGACGAGTTGGAACGTTGACTTAAGGGGTGCCCCCACCGTCCGAAATCGGTGAAAGAACTGACCTGTCTTCTCCAAGCCGAGTGGAAGAAAATACCGCTAGCCGTCGTACAACGCCTGGTTGAGAGTATGCCCCGGAGGGTCGCAGCTGTAATCGCCGCTCGTGGAGGCTCCACCAACTATTGAAGGTGAATAAACTTCGTTTTCCTTTGCTATTACAGGTGTCCAATTACTTGTTGGTAGATAGTGCATAACACCCAACAATCTTTCCTTTCTCAAAGTCAGTTCTCTCCTGCCGCGACATTCCCACTCAACTTCACAGTGCGATATGATTGTGGTCAGCTGCAGACATGTTTCTATACCGTTTGCAGCTGTACTGTGAATCTTAACAATGGAGTGGATCAATTTATTTGCTTTTGAAGGGGTGTACGGTGACTTTTGTCAATATAGTGTATAATCAAAGTTTAGAAGTAACTACTAATACAGTGACAATAAAAATAAAATATTAAACCATGCTGTATAAAACAGGACCAGCAGAAAACTCATGACATTGAAGTTTCAATTTCCTCACCTGGCATTTGTTGTGGATTTTGGCTTCTGAAGCGGGAGAATGTGTCCTCCTCGAACATGGAGCGTAACGTTGCCGTCATCCTGTACTGTGACATAGGACCCCATTCCTTCTTTCACTTTTCCCCCCTTCAAGAAACAAATAAGAGGCACAAGTACATTAGCAACTTGAGAAACTCTTAAACTTGAATAAGAAATCTGCCTTGTTCAGATTATAACATCTCACAATGACCCCCCCACCTCCCCAAAAGGCACACATGTCTAGAAAACATACAACTGGACCAAAACCTATTGCCAAAACTTCTATTTTTTAAAACTTGGAGTTAAAGTATTAAGAATGGGTATGAAAATACAACACACATAAAAATTGGAAAGGGAGTGAGACAAGGTGACACCATATCTCCGAAGCTCTTTAATGCCACATTGGAAAATGTCTTTCAATCACTGAACTGGGAAAACAAAGGGATAAAGATTAATGGAGATTATCTAACCCACCTTCGTTTTGCTGATGACGTAGTCATTTTTGCAACTACCCCATCAGAGCTGCAGAGTATGATCCAGGAACTTGCTGACAAGAGTAAAGAAGTGGGATTAAAAATGAACTTTCAGAAGACAAAAGTGATGTTCAATGCTTTTACAAGAAATGAAGATTTATCGATTGATGGAGAAAAGCTGGAGATAACAGACACGTACGTTTATCTTGGACAGCAGATATCAAGTGAGGGTCACGTTGATGAAGAAATTAATCGGCGTACAAAACTTGCCTGGAGAGCTTTTGGAAGAAACAGCATAGTTTTCAAGAGCAATATGCCATTAGGTCTTAAAAGAAAAGTGTTTGATCAATGCATCCTTCCAGTGCTTACGTATGGTGCAGAAACATGGACCTTAACTAAAAGAGACATACAAAGGCTGCAGACAACTCAAAGCAGCACGGAGAGGTGTATGCTTGGTGTAACCAGGAGAGATAAGAAGAGGAACTCGTGGATCCGAAAAATGACAAGAGTGGAAGACATCATGATCAGAGTTAAATCCCTGAAATGGCAATGGGCTGGACATACTGCCAGAAAGACAGACCATCGATGGACAGCCGAAATTTTAGATTGGATTCCAAGGGACAGGAAAAGACCCAGAAGAAGACCACATGGGAGATGGGTGGATGAAATTCGTAAATATGCGGGAGTGACATGGAGGAGACTGGCACAAGACAGACCGTTGTGGAGGAAACTTGGGGAGACCTTCATCCAGCAGTGGATTGATAATGGTTGACAATGATGATGATGATGATGATAAATGTTATTTCAAGAAATTTAAGCATCCAACATTTAAGAAATTAAATGAAGACAGAAAGAATAATGTTAATCCATTAAACTTTTAATGCTTTGCTTTCGCAAAAAAATCAGAACACAGTTTGAATTCTTAAACCATTTAGTTTACAGCGTGATCCATAATTATGGTTGGGGTTTTTGTGGTCTGGCATGGTCAAACTGTAACCAACCAAACAAAACTGCCTACAGCATAAACAAGTTCACCATGGAAAGTTCTATGTGGCATCGTGCTACGCGCTGAATTGACGTCAAATTAGGTGTACAACTTAATTCTCGGCACTTAACCGCAAGCTATCATAGAACGTCGGCAAATGCAAATAGCTGTGTGCGATAATGGCTGATTGCAGCGCCATCCAACAGCTTTCCAGGCAACCGTAACCGCTCACAGCTGTAGTGACAGAAGGGACGAAAGTTGACGGTGAAAGCAATGTCGTTAGAGAAGCAACATTTGAGGCACTGCCTCCTGTTCGCGTTTCAGCTGAAAAAAGTGCCCAGCAAATGATCTGTGCTGCTTTGGGTGAGGCTGTTGTGCCCTACAGTACGTGCAGGAAGTGGTTCCAGCGGTTAAGCAAGGAAATTTCGATCTCCGTGATGCAGAACGTCTTGAAAATCCACAGGAAGTTGACGATGAGGAACTGGAACCACTGTTGAACACGGATCCCTGTCGCACATAGTCAGAGCTCGCCCAGGAACTCGGAGTAACACGGCAAGCCATTGCAAAGCGCCTGCACAAGCTTGGACGGATTCACAAGGAGGGCCGTTGGGTGCCCCACCAACTCACAGCTGCGAACAAGTCCAGATTCAAGAAGAAGGATTTCCTTCACAAGATTTTGACCTGTGATGAGAAGTGGATCCTGTATGATAATCCTAAGTGGCACAAATCCTGGGTTTATCCAGGTCAGCCTACCACCAGTACCATCAAACCAAATATCCATGCCAAAAAGTTGTTGGTGTGCATATGGTGGGATCAGCACGGTGTCGTACAGTGAGTTGCTGAAACCTGGTGAAACGGTCAATGCTGAGCCTTATTGTCAGCAACTCATTCATGTGAGTGATGCAATGGAGGCAAAAAGGCCAGAACCGGCAAGGGCAGAAGGTCAATCCTGTTGCTTCAGGATAACGCGCATCCTCACACCGCGAAAACGACTTTAAACACAATCACTGACCTGGGATGGGAGATTTTGTCCCACCCGGCGTGTTCTCCAGACTTCGCCCCGTCGGATTATCACCTCTTTAGCTCTCTGCAACATCACCCGAATGATACGCACTTCACTTCTGTCGAGGAGGTCAAGACAAGTATTGATGACTTTATCAACTCGAAACAGCCCTCTTTTATCCGCAGTGGCATTCCACAGCTCCCTGACAGATGGCTCAAATGCATCCAACACGACGGGGATTATTTCCCTGATTATTTACAAGTTCGATTTGCTATCAACGTGTCGTGCCTGTGGCCGAGAATTAAGTTGCACGCGTAATAGTTTTTCTAAATGTATTTTTCCCATTGCATTGAAAAAATCTGGACAAAATGATATTTCCACTGGAGGCGAAATCTCATTAGAAAATACATGAATGCATTGCCTCTCTAACTTGTTTGGTTTGTTTCTTACATCACATGAAAAAATCTCAAATATCCACAGGAGGCAAAATATTTTTTTACTGGACTTTTAGATGCAAAGTTATCATACAAAATGCAAAATATGGTTTCACCACGTGACAGAAAAACTGCAGTGTGCAAAGTGACAAACACAAGAAAAAATTTTGTACACAGCCAGGTACCTAGTGCAAAGATAATTTTTCGATCTCACTTGGATGTACAGTAAAACATCTCTTAGTGACCACCCCTCATTACGACCATTTTTCTGTGGAACTGATTTCAAAACCCATAGCGTTAATGCTAATCATCCCCCAAACTGACAAAATAAAATCCTTAATATTTTCACGATTCTTAAAAGCCATAAAAGTTAAAACTACTTAAACAACTTCATTTACTTTTTTTCAATTTACTTCCGATATTGGAGGTTATATTTTTTAACGTGCATTAATGCATTTGCATTTTTGAACTTCACTTTTAGTTGGTAAAGTTCGATGAACACTTACCGCACGTGGGGCTTGGCTTTCAATTCATATTTCCGTTATGTGGATGCGGCACGGGGATTTTTCATTTGGCCACGGGTCCACTTCTTTTTTTTTCCGTTGGAATTTATTTTGCCTCATCACCAAATGAGTTTTTTTTCCTTTGCTGCATCCTCATTTACTTCAATATTTACTCATAGCCCGAGTACTTTCGGTAATACTCCTTTACCGTCTTCGAGGGGACGTTTTGCTCCGACTAGCACGGACCGTGTCAGCTGGGCATTTCGGTGGTTCTCGCGGGCTGCTTCTGTCATCGGCTATCGCTTCTTCTTGGACGTTGTGGCGCCATCTCTTGTTGGTCAGTGATCTCATTTTTCGAACTTTTTCATTTTTTTGCTCAATTTTAATTAAATTTCTCCAGCTGTTTCTCAAAATATTAGGGTCATTATGGTTGCAAACGTTTTTCCTATTTTTTTCAATCATTACCTACTCTGCTATTCTGAGGTGTTTTTCGGATTTACAGCTTTTAATGATTTTTATATTTTCGAATTTAGGATATTTTTGGTTATCCAGACAGTATTGAATAAGTGCTGTTTTTTCTTCTTTTTTCTGCCAGTTTTTTACGTGTTGTTTTAATCTGTGTTTAAGCTTATTTTTGGTACTTCCTATATATGCCATTGGAGGATTTTCAGTAATAGGCATTGAGTAAATACCTGCTTTTTCTAACATTTTTATTTTTTCATTTTTTATTACTATATTTTTGATGGTATTTACTTTTCCTCCAATTTGAATGTTATGCTTTTTACAAATATTATTAATTTCATTGGTAGTACCTTTAATGTAAGGAAAACCATTTAAATATTTGACTTTTTTTTTATTTACTACAGCATTATTTTTTATTTTCTTTATTACTTCTGTGTCCCATTTTTTTATTAAATGGTTAGGATAACAAAAGCTGCCTGCAATTTTTTTTATGAATTTGATTTCTTCATTAATGAACTGACTATTTTCAGAATGCGTATATGCTCTTTTAATTAAGGTTTTTATACTATTGCATTTTTGAGGATAAGGATGTGCTGAATTGTATGGGATTAGGACCGGAACAAATGAACAAATGTTAGAAAAAGCAGGTATTTACTCAATTCCTATTACTGAAAATCCTCCAATGGCTTATATAGGAAGTACCAAAAATAAGCTTAAACACAGATTAAAACAACACGTAAAAAACTGGCAGAAAAAAGAAGAAAAACAGCACTTATTCAATACTGTCTGGATAACCAAAAATATCCTAAATTCGAAAATATAAAAATCATTAAAAGCTGTAAATCCGAAAAACACCTCAGAATAGCAGAGTCGGTAATGATTGAAAAAAATAGGAAAAAAGTTTGCAACCATAATGACCCTAATAATTTGAGAAACAGCTGGAGAAATTTAATTAAAATTGAGCAAAAAAATGAAAAAGTTCGAAAAATGAGATCACTGACCAACAAGAGATGGCGCCACAACGCCCAAGAAGAAGCGATAGCCGATGACAGAAGCAGCCCGCGAGAACCACCGAAATGCCCAGCTGACACGGTCCGTGCTAGTCGGAGCAAAACGTCCCCTGGAAGACGGTAAAGGAGTATTACCGAAAGTACTAGGGTTATGAATAAATATTGAAGTAAATGAGGATGCAGCAAAGGAAAAAAACTCATTTGGTGATGAGGCAAAATAAATTCCAACGGAAAAAAAAAGAAGTGGATCCCGTGGCTAAATGAAAAACCCCCATGCCGCATCCACATAACGGAAATATGAATTGAAAGCCAAGCCCCACGTGCGGTAAGTGTTCATCGAACTTTACCAACTAAAAGTGAAGTTCAAAAATGCAAACTTCATTTACAATTTAAAAAAAGACAAGATCTTTCGTAGCCGCGTCGGCCACATCCTCAGGTCTGAATAGTCAAGAATACGAGAGTCCTATAATTATATATACCCAAGTGTTCAAAAGGCAAGGTGGTTGCCAGTTTACAAAGTAGGGTGTACTTACCCAAATCTGCATATTTCCCGATCTCCGGATCTGGTGGTTCTGGTAAACTCCGGACAAGTCTTTTCCAAACATTGTGAAGGCAAAATGGTGTTTCCTCATTACAACTTCTTGCTTCATAGTAGGCGTTCCACAATGACTCCATAAATAATAAAGTCTGATGAGACATTAAAGGTGCCACAATAGTTGAACAGTCCCAGTCCGGAAAGTGTCTCAATCTCAGAATTCTTCTTGTTGAGGAACCCAAATATTTCCACCTCATTAACAAAAACTCTTTCCGGACTGGGACTGCTCAACTATTGTGGCACCTTTAATGTCTTGTCACACTTTATTATTTATGGAGTCATTTTGGATCGCCTACTATGAAGCGAGGATTTGTAATGAGGAAACACCATTTTACCTTCACAATGTTTGGAAAAGACTTGCCTGGAGTTTACCAGAACCACTATAACCGGAGACCGGGAAAATATTCAGATTTGGGTTACCAGGACCACTATAACCGGAGACCGGGAAAATATTCAGATTTGGGTTACCAGGACCACTATAACCGGAGACCGGGAAAATATTCAGATTTGGGTTACCAGGACCACTATAACCGGAGACTGGGAAAATATTCAGATTTGGGTTACCAGAACCACTATAACCGGAGACTGGGAAAATATTCAGATTTGGGTTACCAGAACCACTATAACCGGAGACCGGGAAAATATTCAGATTTGGGTTACCAGGACCACTATAACCGGAGACCGGGAAAATATTCAGATTTGGGTTACCAGAACCACTATAACCGGAGACCGGGAAAATATTCAGATTTGGGTTACCAGAACCACTATAACCGGAGACCGGGAAAATATTCAGATTTGGGTTACCAGGACCACTATAACCGGAGACCGGGAAAATATTCAGATTTGGGTGAGTACATGCTACTTTGTAAACTGGCAATCACCTTGCCTTTTGAACACTTGGGTATATATAATTATAGGACTCTCATATTCTTGACTATTCAGACCTGAGGATGCGGCTGACATGGCTACGAAAGATCTTGTCTTTGTTTTAATTGTAAATAAAGTTGTTTAAGTATTTTTAACTTTTGCTGGTTTAAGAATCGTGCAAATATTGAGGATTTTTATTTTGTCAGTTTGGAAGTGTTAACACGAGTTTATCATATATGCTTGCTAATCTTCCCTCTATGAAAATACCACTCACGCCCTTGACTATTCAGACCTGAGGATGCGGCTGACATGGCTACGAAAGATCTTGTCTTTGTTTTAATTGTAAATAAAGTTGTTTAAGTATTTTTAACTTTTGCTGGTTTAAGAATCGTGCAAATATTGAGGATTTTTATTTTGTCAGTTTGGAAGTGTTAACACGAGTTTATCATATATGCTTGCTAATCTTCCCTCTATGAAAATACCACTCACGCCCTCTTAATGACCATTTTTGCTTAAAGACCACTGCAAAAATTCTGTGTTGTTTTGATTATCATTCCAGCTGAAAATTTTATCTCTACCCTGGAACCATGAAACATTAAATTAAACAAATATGCATTGGTATGGAGTGGTCACTGTTGTGACCTCTCCATACCAAGTCAGATAATATCCGGAAACTTGAAAACTTAGTCGTTCTGGAGCAGGAATCGAACCTGCATCTCTCGCATAGCGCCAGAGTATGCTAACCACTACACCTACCTTGTCATATTTACACCAAAAAACGGATTCACATCTTCAAAATTTGTATTGTATGGTGTAATCCCATATTCTATTCCTGATTTATCTGCTCCTCCGGGCAATCACGGAATAGAATTCTTAACCTCCAGATTCGCTAAACATGAATGCCGGTTGCTTCAACTAGCGAATCCTGTGATGGTTACACTCAAATTTATTGGAAACTTGGTCGTTCCGAGTGGTGCAGTGGTTATCATACTTGGGTGCTATCTGGGAGACGCAGGTTCGATTCCCGTTTCAGGCCGACGAAATTTTCAAGTTTCCGGATATTATCTGACTTGCCATCCTTGTCATATTTACACCAAAAAACGGATTCTCATCTTCAAAATTTGTATTGTATGGTGTAATCCCGTATTTCTTTCATGATTTATCTGCTCCTCTGGGCAATCACGGGATAGAATTCTTAACCTCCAGATTCGCTAAACATGAATGCCGGTTGCTTCGACCAGTGAATCCTGTGATGGTTATATTCAAATTAATCAGAAACTTGAGACTTGGTTTCTCTGGGTGGTGTAGTGGTTATCATACTTGGGTGTTATCTGGGAGTCGCAGGTTCGATTTCCACTCCAGGACGATGAAATTTTCAATTTCCGGATATTATCTGACTTACCATCCTTGTGATATTTACACCAAAAAACGGATTGTCATCTTCAAAATTTGTAGGACACTTTAAATGCACTTAAACAGCTTGTGGCTCTAAACAAAGCTACTACAACCAAAAGTGGTGGATGCCTTTGCATACTGCGACATACACAGCTGCATTAAAAGTCGCGTCTCTGAGTATGGTGTTCACATTAATCTGTCCAGCTCCTGTACCAATTTGATTCACGAACCACTACCGGTAGATTGTATGGAAGTTTAAGGATCATTGTGAGTAACTCGATGGGCTATAATAAGAAGTCGGTGGTTCCAACTTTAGGGCCACTAGTTCCAGGGAAAGGAAAGAACCAGTACGGCAACACAGACACAACATCCCTGCCTGACCAGGATTTGAACCCACACCTATTTCGGGCAAATAGTCAGGAGACGGCGCATAGACAATTACACCACCAGGTGGCGTTGTTTCTTTTAAGATAAACGTGAGTGGAATATGGATTTCAGGACATCTCTGCTGGAGAATTGCTTTGTGCTCTACGTCTGTATGACTATGTGGATAAAGTTTGAGTTTGCCGCCCGGTGGCGCAGTGGTCTAAGCGATGGCCTCTGATCATTCGTCCAAAAAGGGTCCGGATTAATCCCGGTGAGGCATGGATGTTGTGTTTGTCTTACGGCACTGACTCTTTCCCTTCCCTGGAACCAGTGACTTTAAATTAGGGACGGGTGACTGCTTATAGCCCATTGAGTTGCTCATGGTGGTCGTTAAACTTCCAATCAAAAAAAAAAAAAAAAATTGAGTTTGATGGACCATCAAAATTCTTACTAGACAAAGAGGACACAAGAAAGTGGGCCATTTCTCCAGTAGTGTGCCAACCTGCTCCTGGTAACACCACACTTTAACTGAGTTTATCCAAGGCAGTTAAAAAAACAAAAAGGTTCAGAACTGTTTCCTGGTTAATTACAACCTTTGATACCAAAGAATCAAGAATATTGTGGTACATCATCAATTGTTTCACAATATTTCAGTCTTTGCTATCACAGGGTTCCCACTTAAAAGTAATAAAAAAATTCCCTGACTTTTCCAGATTCTCCAGGTGGTTTTTAAAGTTTCCCAGAGTGGCATGTTGCAAAGAATTGTTACATTTAATTCCATTCCATTCATTTTTCTCACCAAATCACACACTTGTAAATTCTTTACGAAATTTGTCTTTATAAAATTACCTGCTTTTCATTAATAAAAACTAACTGTGCACATTATTTTCTGTACCAAAGTTACGTGAACTTTTGTGAATACTACCCACACGGAATTTGTAAAAATACATTCCCATAGAAACAGTAAGAAAAAATCTGTCAGTTGAACAGTTTCAGTTTTCCTATAACACAATGCAGCTAAGCTTAATGATGGAATGGTTCTGTTCAAAGAAACATGTTTCAAGAGAACCAACAGAGAAAGGACTTTGATCCATCATTTGGTTGGTTCTCTTGTGAAGTGTTTCTTCAAGCGGGAGCCATTGTGCCTAATTGTTCCGTGTTATAACAACTGCCTGCAGAAATTTGCATCTTTTTTTAGAGAATAAAGGAAATACTTAATATAACTGAAAGTAAGATCTACCAAATTCTAGGCAGGCAGTAATTGCAAGCAAAAGTTTGAAATCTTGAACAAAAAAAAAGCTTTTTTTTCAAAATAAAGTATCCATTGATTTTTATAGAAAAAAGGGCAATTTTCCCTGAGTTTTCCCTGATTTTTGGAACCATTTCCAAATTCCCTGAGAATTCCAGGTTTTCCCTGTTTTCCAGGTTGAGTGGGAACCCTGTTATCGTCGACTCTGCTTTCAACAGTGAAGGTCTACCAAATGTTGACCAAGAATATCCATGTACATCCCAAAGAAAAACATCATTTAAAAATAAAATTTCAGTCATATCCACAAAATATGTAGTGTTTTCATAGAGCAGTAAAATAGAAAGGATAAAGCCATTACCGAATAGAAATCATACCAGGCACCTTCAGGGACATAGGCATTAACAGAGTCTGCCTTCTGAAAAAGAGAATTTAGTAACACAGTGATACATATACTACAACATAATTTTGCATTGCAGTGTTTAGTGAATTAGCCTTCAATTAATATAACAGATATACACAACAATACTGAAAGAGAAAATTGTACATGGAAATAGAATTTCTCACAAGTATCAAAACTTTAAAAACATGCTTAAGCTATGAAAACAATAAAAAAACATATTAGGCCTGATCAAATGAAACCTGTTCGAGTGCCTTTATTAAGATGAACGAAAAGGTACATCTGCAGGTGTGACAGAACTAAAGAAATCAATATATAAGGAAGCAAGAATGCACCAGTGTTCATTAGAAGAAGTCGCCATAGGCATTCAGATACACATCCCAATGCTTTGGGAAGACAGCGGATACTGTCCACGAAGAAGGACTCTAGTTGCTCTTGAACCCTTTGATCACCACGGCTGTGACATCTGCATCGGAATGGAATTGTTGCCCATTTAGAGCTTTTTTCAAGGGTTTGAACAAATGAAAGTCACATGGTGACAGATTGGGGCTATAGGCTTGGTGGTGCAGAACCTCCCACCCTTTCCGTGCATCCTGCACAATGTTTGCAACATGTGGACGAACATTGTCATCCAACAGAATCACACCATGCGGGTCACCTATTCTTGATGACTTTATGCAGCTTGTCTAGTGTGTGCTTGCAGTGGTTGGCATTGATGTTCATGTGAGGCTTTTTCAAGTCCTCCAACAAAAGCCCTTCATGGTCAAAAAATGCAGTCAGCATAACCTTACTGGCAGAAGCCTGCAACTTGAATTTTTTTGTGTTTTGGTGATCCAGGATGGTTTTGCTGGACGGCTTAAAGTGGTAGCACCACGATTCATCACCTGCCACTATGCGTGACAGAAATACATCCCCCTCCACTTTGTAATGCAGGAAGTGGTTCAAACTCCAACCCATGCATTCTTCCTTATGGTGGTTGGTCAGCATCCACGGGATCCATATTATACATAAATGTCAACTATTCTGTTGTTGCATTATTTACCGTTTCTCACGTTATTGTTGAAATGCTTTCGGGAAAACGTTTATAATATAGAAATAAATAGATAATAAAAGTTTAAGAATGTTACTCACATTTGGTCACGGAGCATTCCGGGATACTGCAGAGTCCTTTGTAGTCCTATTGTGACGAAATCCTGTTCATTATGTTTCAAATGGTAGACATATCTTTTTTCTTTTTCGTATGAACACTGATTCAGTCATATCTTCGTATTGAAGGGCTAAGTTCAGGCTTGTTATTCAGTTAAATCTTCGTATTGAAGGGCTAAGTTCAGGCTTGTTATTCAGTTAAATCTTCGTATTGAAGGGCTAAGTTCAGGCTTGTTATTCAGTTAAACTTCGTATTGAAGGGCTAAGTTCAGGCTTGTTATTCAATTAAATCTTCGTATTGAAGGGCTAAGTTCAGGCTTGTTATTCAGTTAAATCTTCGTATTGAAGGGCTAAGTTCAGGCTTGTTATTCAGTTAAATCTTCGTATTGAAGGGCTAAGTTCAGGCTTGTTATTCAGTTAAATCTTCGTATTGAAGGGCTAAGTTCAGGCTTGTTATTCAGTTAAATCTTCGTATTGAAGGGCTAAGTTCAGGCTTGTTATTCAGTTAAATCTTCGTATTGAAGGGCTAAGTTCAGGCTTGTTATTCAGTTAAATCTTCGTATTGAAGGGCTAAGTTCAGGCTTGTTATTCAGTTAAATCTTCGTATTGAAGGGCTAAGTTCAGGCTTGTTATTCAGTTAAATCTTCGTATTGAAGGGCTAAGTTCAGGCTTGTTATTCAGTTAAATCTTCGTATTGAAGGGCTAAGTTCAGGCTTGTTATTCAGTTAAATCTTCGTATTGAAGGGCTAAGTTCAGGCTTGTTATTCAGCTAAATCTTCGTATTGAAGGATTGGGTTCAGGCTTCATGTTCAACTTTGTTATTATTCTATATTTCGTTTTCAAATGGTAAGGTAAAAGCAGTAAATGAGTATCGCTCTTTTTGAGTCGTTATTTAAAAGATGATATTTAAGAACATTAAAACAACTAAATATTCCAAACCTTTATGTTGAAGGGGAGTCGATCTGGTAAGAAATATCCTGTATTGATGAAAGTTCGATCCTCGCTTCCCGCAGCACCAAATTCCCATACTAGTTTCAACTACCATTTCGTAGTCTTCTTCTGTGGGCAAAAAATGATGTATTTCTCATCATTCATGGCCCCCTATCTCAAATCCACTGGCAGAGTCAAAGTTCCACGTCGGCACAACCTCCGTGCATTTGGATTTTGGTTTGACTGTGCGCCTCACGTCGTGCATGAAAAAAAAAGAAAAGAAAAAGGAGATGTCTACCATTTGAAACACAATGAACATGATTTCGTCACAATAAGACTACAAAGGACTCTGCAATATCCCTGAATGCTGCATGACCAAATGTGAGTAACATTCTTAAACTTTTATACATACATACATATCACTAAGCTGTTCTCTGAGATTCAGAGGTTAGCTCCAAAAAGAAATACAAACTTCCAGATATTTTTACTTATTGTTGTCGTATCAAACTTCGCCATTTACAGCAATCTTGACATACAACTCGTGCTTCACTGATATCCATTACACGCCGTACGCAAGATCTTTTATACTTCATACTCATAATCTTTTTCTCATGCAGACACTCCTGAATCTGATCAACCCATGTCTTCCTTGGCCTTCCTCTGCCTTTCCTTCCCGCCACTTGGGCTGAAAAGATTTTCTTAGTAAGCATTTCATCACTCATTCTTTCAACATGGCCAAACCACCGAAGCATATTGGTCTCCACCTTGCTACCAACATTTTGCTTTACATCACACAACTGCAATACATCTTCATTCCTCACACAATCAGATCGTGTCTTGCCACAAACCCCACGTAAGTAACGCATTTCTCCAGCACACAAACAACTCCTATGTTTCTTCTGCAGTACCCAGGTTTCACTGCCATACATCAGAGTAGGAACAATTACTGCTTCATACACAGCCATGCGGGACTCTCTAGAGAACGCATCATTCCTGTGAAAACCTCCCAGAGCAGCTATGACTTTCAAAGAAGAATTCACTCGCCTACTGATTTCACCATCCAACTTGTTTTCTCTGTCAAACATGCTTCCTAAATACACATACTCACTCACCTGGTCAATCACAGTGCCATTTATACTTACATTACATTCAGTGCTACCCGTTCCTCTCTCAAACACCATAACTTTGGTTTTTCCCTTATTTATACTCAGTTTGAACATCTGCAGCTGTGACTTTCAAAGAAGAATTCACTCGCCTACTGATTTCACCATCTAATTTGTTCTCTCTGTCAAACATGCTTCCTAAATACACAAACTCACTCACCTGGTCAATCACAGTGCCATTTATGCTTACATTACATTCAGTGCTACACATTCCTCTCTCAAACACCATAACTTTGGTTTTTCCCTTATTTATACTCAGTTTGAACATCTGCAGCTATGACTTTCAAAGAAGAATTCACTCGCCTACTGATTTCACCATCCAATTTCTTCTCTCTGTCAAACATGCTTCCTAAATACACAAACTCAATCACCTGGTCAATCACAGTGCCATTTATACTTACATTACATTCAGTGCTACCCATTCCTCTCTCAAACACCATAACTTTGGGGTTTTCCCTTATTTATACTCAGTTTGAATTTCTATTTATTTCTATATTATAAACGTTTCCCGAAAGCATTTCAACAATAACGTGAGAAACAGTAAATAATGCAACAACAGAATAGTTGACATCTATGTATAATATGAATTATAACCACGTAAAAAATTCAACACATTGAGATGTTTGATGAATTGATAGATCCATGAGATCCATTGTGAACACACCTTCCCATACTGCACTGCTTTTGAACCATCATTTGAGCTGTTCCAAAAGACATAGCAAATTCTTCAGCTAGCGAACATAAGCTGCAATGAAGGTCTACTCGTACAGCTGAATCAATCTTGGTGATGACTTTGTATGTCGAAACGACACGCGCTTGGCCTAACCCCGGAAGAATTTTTGCTTCCTCACATCCTTCCCAAAATATTCGTGCCCAGTCCGTCGCTGTTGTCTTTGACACACATTTGTCACCATGCACTGCCTGCATTCTGCGATGAATATTGTTTGGTCGACATCCTTCCACTATTAGGAACTGAATCACCGCTCACTGATCCACCGTGGATGGATTTGGAATCACACCGGCTGCGTTGTCAATGATCTGCAGCACAAACCACACACGCGAGGAGAATGAACGCATGCTTCTTGTACATTGGTCCATGCTTATCACTACGGCCCGGACTTTGATGACTTTTGCATTTTTAGGGCATTTTGCAGCCGTTTCTTGAATTCTTTTGGCATTTTGGGAGGATTTTTGCAATTTAGAGCATTTTTTGTCACTTTTCTGCATTTTCTTTCTTTTTTTATGTACAGTCCAGAAATGGCCGACACGGCCCTTCAATCAAACGGCTGCAACATTTCTTCACTCCTTGAGACTTTGGGAAGGTCATACATAGTTGATTGTGCTGATAAGACCCGGAAGCTGCATGTCCTCCTCAAAAGAAAACAGATGTCTGACTGCCTCAGAAGAGCTACTGGCTTTGGACATGCCTCAGACAACCCTCGAGTCGCAAAGATGGGAGAGAGAGATAACCGATCGGTGCTCTTGGATGTGAGCGATTCAGTCTGTGTTTTTACGTACAGTCCAGAAATGGCCAATACTGCTCTTCAATCAAACGGCTGAGGCATTTCTTCACCTCTTGAGACTTTGGGAAGGTCATACATAGTTGATTGTGCTGATAAGACCCGAAAGCTGCATGTCCTCCTCAAAAGAAAACAGATGTCTGACTGCCTCAAAAGAGCCACAGGCTTTGGACACACCACGGACAACCCTCGAGTCGCAAAGATGGGAGAGAGAAATAACCGATTGGCGTTCTTGGATGTGAGCGATTCAGCCTGGGTTTTTACGTACAGTCCAGAAATTGCCGACACGGCCCTTCAATCAAACGGCTGCAGCATTTCTTCACTCCTTGAGACGTTGGGAAGGTCATACATAGTTGATTGTGCTGATAAGACCCGGAAGCTGCATGTCCTCCTCAAAAGAAAACAGATGTCTGACTGCCTCAAAAGAGCTACTGGCTTTGGACACGCCTCAGACAACCCTCGAGTTGCAAAGATGGGAGAGAGAGATAACCGATCGGTGCTCTTGGATGTGAGCGATTCAGCCTGGGTTTCTACGTACAGTCCAGAAATGGCCGGCACGGCCCTTCAATCAAACGGCTGCAGCATTTCTTCACTCCTTGAGACTTTGGGAAGGTCATACATAGTTGATTGTGCTGATAAGACCCGGAAGCTGCATGTCCTCCTCAAAAGAAAACAGATGTCTGACCGCCTCAAAAGAGCCACTGGCTTTGGACACGCCTCAGACAACCCTCGAGTTGCAAAGATGGGAGAGAGAGATAACCGATCGGTGCTCTTGGATGTGAGCGATTCAGCCTGTGTTTTTATGTACAGTCCAGAAATGGCTGACACGGCCCTTCAATCAAACGGCTGCAGCATTTCTTCACTCCTTGAGACTTTGGGAAGGTCATACATAGTTGATTGTGCTGATAAGACCCGGAAGCTGCATGTCCTCCTCAAAAGAAAACAGATGTCTGACCGCCTCAAAAGAGCCACTGGCTTTGGACACGCCCCCGACAACCCCCGAGTCGCAAAGATGGGAGAGAGAGATAACCGATCGGCGCTTGGATGTGAGCGATTCAGCCTGTGTACCTTAGGAGGTCTTTCATCCCTGAAGCAACGCCCACACCGCTCACCCACCCATACCAACCCTTCTCCCTCAGGAAGTGAAAAGATTTCCCCCAAGAAACAGGTAGCTCAAATTATAGGAAGCATTACTTGGGATTAGGTGTCACTCACCACAGGGACATCTGAGAGTAATCCTCATTTTGTTGGGTCTTCAGAAGGGAAGGAAATGGAATAGAAATATTTGTGCCTAAGATTTTTGGACACTGTTCGTGAAAGGGTTAGGTAGGATGTTTTACCATTGTCCCCCAACCTTCTGGTACCAGGCAGAACCTCTTGTGAGTGATTGAGGGGTTACACTTAAAGCATCTGGAATTGTATGGAAGCTGTTAGTACGTACTCCAGTCATTATTTCTAGTCTGAAAAGAAAAGTAACAGTTTATTTCCAAAGATGCCTAAACGCAAACCTTCTCAATCTTGCTATTTATGCAAGCTTGTTTCGGAGTTCGTAGAAAATGTTTTTTCTACTGATGGAGTGATTCTACACTGGCGGAAAGTGAAAAAAGAACACCAAGAAGGAATTGGCGGACGATCCTGAAATTTACATATGTTAATGGGGTCGAGTTTACGTAGGTGTGATGTTAATTTCGGGACCAACCAGTGAGCGCTTACGCCACAGCACGGCATATTATGCAAATTATAGTCGGTGGTATTTAAGGAGTACGGCGAAGTGAATGTAATCAGTCGTCGGCGTACAGACACGTGCGAAGACCCTGAAGAAGCTGCAATGCCTGGACATGGAAGACGTGTACGATTTCAGCAGCTATCGGACTTCGAGCGAGGTCGTCTAGTTGGACTCCGCGAGGCCGGGTGGTCGTATCGTCGTATTGCGGAGCGAATTGGACGGGAAGTGTCGGTGGTGGCGTAGATGGTCCGAGGAACATTCCCACAGGAGAAGACGTGGAACCGGGAGTAACACACGGACTGATGAGCGGACCGATCGACGCATAAGAAGAGCCGCGTTGTCAAGCAGAACATCCACTGTGACGCAAATCCGAGCTGCCATTGCACCTAAGGTGACTGTGCAAACAACCCACAACCATCTGCTAGATGCAGGACTACGTGCACGTGTGCCTCTGGCATGTGTACCTCTGACTCCAGCCCACCATCAGGAACGGCTGCAGTGGTGTCGCCAACGTCTGCACTAGAGAATGCAATGGCTATCTGTCATGTTCAGCGATGAAAGCAGATTCTGCTTGGGAGCCTCCGATGGCCGTATGCGTGTTCGCAGACGCACAAGGGAGTGTCTCCACCCTTCTTGCATCCGCCAGCAACACACAGGGCCTACACCTGGTCACCTGTTGTGGGGAGCGATCAGCTATCACTCCCGTACACAACTAGTGTTTGTACCGGGTATGTTAAACAGCACCTCCTACATCAACAACATCATTCAGCCCGTTGTTGTGCCATTTGTAATTTCGGTTCATCGTGGTGTTTTCCAGCAAGATAACGCACGCCCACACACGGCACGTGCAACGCGACATGAACTTCAGGGTGTGAGACAACTTCCATGGCCTGCACGTTCACCAGAATTGTCCCCCATTGAGCACGTGTGGGATTTTATGGGACAACGACTTATCCGGTCTCCACGGCCAGTCACGACCATCCCCGATTTACATGTCCAGGTTGAGGATGCTTGGAACTCAATACCCCAAACTTACATCCAACATCTGTACGGCAGACTCCATGCCAGAATTGCACAGTGTGACGCAGTTGATGGTGGTTCAACCTCGTACTAACCATGTTACACGGAAATGTTATTTTTCAGTTTACCAGCAAATACAGCTGTATTTTGCCATAATGTTTTGATCACGTTATCCTCTGTATTCCGTTATTATGCTGTATAAATTTCGTTGGTATCAGACGTCTCCTTCTTGGCGTTCTTTTTTTCCTTTCCGACAGTGTATTTTGCAAACTATGTGAAACTAAAGTTGCAGCAGAAAAGCGATTTACCGTTGTGCAGCCTGTTGGACGAAAAGAGCATATTCGAGCTGTTGAACTTGCAAAGAAAAAGACGCAGGCATCTCAACGTTTGCTTATGGAAAACTGTTCAACACCATCCAAGTAGTCACTATTTTTTAAAGAGTTGTGTGAAGTTTTCGTTTCTGCGAATATTCCACTGGAAAAGTTAAATCATCCTAAATTTCATCAGTTTTTAGAAAAACACACTGGTCATGTCATACCTGACGAGTCTACACTACGAAAAAACTACATACGTGAGTGTTACACCGCAATAACGGACAAAATTAGGGACAATGTAAAAGGGGAAAAAATGTTTGTGTCTATTGATGAAACGAACGATGCTCAGGGTCATCCTGTTGCCAATGTCATAATAGGGACACTTGAGCCAGATTGCCCTGGCAAAATTTTTTTCCTGAAAATGGAGATCATAGAGAAAGTGAATCACTCAGCGATCTGTCAATTATTTGACAAAGCCTTATTTCTTTTATGGCCTGGTGGTATACACCATGACGATATCCTTCTGTTTTTGACTGATGCTGCCCCGTATATGGTTAAAGCAGGAAAATCAATTAAAGTAATTTTTCCCAAGTTGGTGCATGCCACTTGCCTTGCCCATGCTTTACATGCTTTGCATTGCCGAAGAAATCTCTGCGAATTATCCTAATATTGATCGACTTGTATCCAATGTCAAAAAAATATTCCTAAAAGCACAATATCGCATACAATGTTTCAAATCTCAAGCTCCTAGCCTAGCCAGAGTTTGCCGAAAAGAAAATTTAAAGGAGTATCTTTACTCCTTTGAAGAAATTTAGGGAGTAATTTTTATAAGTGGGGAGTACTTTTAATACTTTTGAACACTATGCATCAATTCTTACTACAAACTTTTCAGCTTCGTCACTTTCGTTTTCGGACACCCCCCCCCCCCCCCCCATCAAGATGAAATGCAAACTTTTTCTGGGGGAATATTTAAGAACACAGGACAATGTTCAGTCAGAACATCGTAGAGGAAAAAAATTACAGTTAAGGGAGGAAGCTTTGCTACGTGTGATTTCCGTTTTCGAACATTTCCCCCTCCATTTTCAAGGTGAAATACAAATACACTGCCGGACAATTGCTAAGGACCTATGAGAATAGCAACGATAGCAACCATAAAATGGAAGGCAGGAAAATGTGGAAATTAGCATAAGTGTGAGATACAGTAAGAAGTGTTGTGTGTATGCAAATTTTGGATTGCCGAACTTGTTCATGACGTCATAGCGCTGATAAGAGATATAAAGGATTTGATGCATATTGATCGTTGTTGTTCAAACGCAAAGTTGAAAGGGAAAGAATCAATTGACGAACTTGCAATTTTCAGTATGTCTTCCCGACATCACCTAGATGATTTTACGCGTGGCCATATTATTGGCAAGATTGAAGAAGGGCGAAAAATAACAGATGTTGCCAGGGAGTTCGACGTCAGCCACAGTGTTGTTTCAAGGCTTTGGAACTCATTTCAAACAAATGGAGAGTGTAGCAAACGTCACGAAGGAGGTCGTGTTCGCAGTACGACACCTGCAGAAGATCGGTACATAGTGCTATCAACAAAAAGACACCGGCGCAGCACAGCTAGTGAGGTAGAAAATCAGTTTATGGCTGCTAGTGGCAAGCAGATCTCCCGAAAAACTGTCGCCAGACGTTTGCATGAAGGAGGACTATACGCCCGCCGTCCTGTTGTGTGCATCCCATTGTCCAGACGTCACCGTACCGCCCGTTTGTAATGGTGCCATCAACATCGCAATTGGATTGATAACGACTGGTCTGCTGCCCTCTTCTCAGATGAGAGTAGATACAGTCTATCGTCTGATTGTCGACGACAGCTGATCTGGCGTGATAGTGGTACTGCATATTGTCCAGCAAACATACAGGAAAGGGACCGATATCCAACATGTAGTGTCATGGTATGGGCTGGCATCATGATCAATGGCCGTACGTCCCTCTATGTGCTTCCAACTGGGACTATGACTGGCCAACGATACATTAATGATGTTCTGTTACCTCATGTTCGCATCTTCCGTGGTGCTGTCGGTGATAGATTCATTTTCATGGACGACAACGCAACATGTCATCGAACAGTCGCTGTCCAGGAGTGTCTTGAGAGCGAGGATATTCAACGCCTCGTGTGGCCAGCACGTTCTCCAGATCTGAATCCCATTGAAAATGTGTGGAATGCTTTGGAGAGGAGTCTTGCTGGTCACCAATGCCCTCCAATAAACAAGGACACCCTCATCCGTGCACTGACAGAGGAATGGGATAAATTACCCCAACAGCTGCTTGATAATGTTGTGCAAAGCATGACACGACGTGTGGAATCTTGCATCGCCCTCCATGGTGGCCATATCCCGTATTGACATCTTACGCCGGAACGCCTGCGCGGTAATTGCATTTTTTTCACGTTTACGTCTTCTGCACAAAATGGCCTGTTTGTCCCTTGAACACGTTCCAAAGCCTTCTGGATTTCAGAGCACAATAAATTGTCTTTCTTGTAATGTCCTGACATTCTGACATTATTTTATTTCACTTGGCATCCAACCACACTTACTTTTTTATGCGCTATATAGTCGTTTATGATCCGTCCTTAGCTATTGTCCAGCAGTGTATTTATGAAATAAAAATGATACTTAACAACAATTCTAGGCAGAGGAAACATCGCGTTAAAAAAAAAAAAAATACAATTACGGAAAAAATCTTCAATGCGTCTAACTTTCGTTTTCGAAAATTTTGAAAGACAAAATTTCCGTTTTTGAAAGTTTCAGGTGGAAAGCATCCTTCACCAGTACCGATTGCCTTAAAATTTCTGTTCAGTTATGCATCGATCTTGAGATTAACGCAAATTAAGACGGAAAAGGAGAAATTCTAGAAGCCATGGCACTCTCATGCCTGAAGATAACGCGGGAATTTTTGCGCCGTCGAATTTCCGTTTTCGGGTATTTTCCCTCCAGTTTCAAACTGAAATTCAAATATTTATGGAATAAAATGATATTTATGGAATACATATATAACAACAATACTGGACAGAGGCAACATCGCGGGAAAAAACGAAATTACGATTACGGAAAAAATCTTTATTTCGTTTACTCTTTCGTTTTTGAAAGACGAAATACCGTCCAGATGCGTACCTTTACACGTTGGTGAAGCTCTTCTGAGTGTATTTTGCGCGTTTCTCGATGCGTATTTTTACGTGTCGAGAAAAATTTCCGATGCGTATTTTTACGCGCTGGAACAGTTTTCGGTGCGTCCTAGAAGCGTAATTACGCATTTTGGCGAACTCTGAGATTTCCGACGCGTATTTTTACGCGCTGGTAAAATTTCGATGCGTAAACACACTTTTCGGTGCGTCCTAGAAGCGTAATTACGCATTTTGGCAAACTCTGAGATTTCCGATGCGTATTTTTACGCGCTGGTAAAATTTAGATGCGTAAACACACTTTTCGGTGCGTCCTAGAAGCGTAATTACGCATTTTGGCAAACTCTGAGATTTCCGATGCGTATTTTTACGCGCTGGTAAAATTTAGATGCGTAAACACACTTTTCGGTGCGTCCTAGAAGCGTAATTACGCATTTTGGCGAACTCTGAGATTTCCGACGCGTATTTTTACGCGCTGGTAAAATTTCGATGCGTAAACACACTTTTCGGTGCGTCCTAGAAGCGTAATTACGCATTTTGGTGAACTCCGAGATTTCCGATGCGTATTTTTACGCGCTGGTAAAATTTCGATGCGTAAACACACTTTTCGGCGCGTCCTAGAAGCGTAATTACGCATTTTGGCGAACTCTGAGATTTCCGACGCGTATTTTTACGCGCTGGTAAAATTTCGATGCGTAAACACACTTTTCGGTGCGTCCTAGAAGCGTAATTACGCATTTTGGCGAACTCTGAGATTTCCGATGCGTATTTTTACGCGCTGGTAAAATTTAGATGCGTAAACACACTTTTCGGTGCGTCCTAGAAGCGTAATTACGCATTTTGGCGAACTCTGAGATTTCCGACGCGTATTTTTACGCGCTGGTAAAATTTCGATGCGTAAACACACTTTTCGGTGCGTCCTAGAAGCGTAATTACGCATTTTGGCGAACTCTGAGATTTCCGACGCGTATTTTTACGCGCTGGTAAAATTTCGATGCGTAAACACACTTTTCGGCGCGTCCTAGAAGCGTAATTACGCATTTTGGCGAACTCTGAGATTTCCGACGCGTATTTTTACGCGCTGGTAAAATTTAGATGCGTAAACACACTTTTCGGTGCGTCCTAGAAGCGTAATTACGCATTTTGGCGAACTCTGAGATTTCCGACGCGTATTTTTACGCGCTGGTAAAATTTCGATGCGTAAACACACTTTTCGGTGCGTCCTAGAAGCGTAATTACGCATTTTGGCGAACTCTGAGATTTCCGACGCGTATTTTTACGCGCTGGTAAAATTTCGATGCGTAAACACACTTTTCGGTGCGTCCTAGAAGCGTAATTACGCATTTTGGCGAACTCTGAGATTTCCGATGCGTATTTTTACGCGCTGGTAAAATTTAGATGCGTAAACACACTTTTCGGTGCGTCCTAGAAGCGTAATTACGCATTTTGGCGAACTCTGAGATTTCCGATGCGTATTTTTACGCGCTGGTAAAATTTCGATGCGTAAACACACTTTTCGGTGCGTCCTAGAAGCGTAATTACGCATTTTGGCGAACTCTGAGATTTCCGACGCGTATTTTTACGCGCTGGTAAAATTTCGATGCGTAAACACACTTTTCGGTGCGTCCTAGAAGCGTAATTACGCATTTTGGCGAACTCTGAGATTTCCGATGCGTATTTTTACGCGCTGGTAAAATTTCGATGCGTAAACACACTTTTCGGTGCGTCCTAGAAGCGTAATTACGCATTTTGGCGAACTCTGAGATTTCCGATGGGTATTTTTACGCGCTGGTAAAATTTAGATGCGTAAACACACTTTTCGGTGCGTCCTAGAAGCGTAATTACGCATTTTGGCGAACTCTGAGCCTAGCCTTACAACCACAGCCAGCAATAACACGTTGGGGGACATGGCTGAATGCATGCATATATTACAGTGACAATTTCCAGCCTGTGAAGTCTATACTAAATGGTTTTCAAACTGGTGATGCGGCTTCAATTCAAATTGCCCAACACGTGTTCTCGGAAGATAAAACAGAAGGAAATCTAGCATACATTAAATCAAACTTCGGCATTTTGGCCTCAACGATTACGTGTTTAGATAAACAGGGTATGGAACTCATCAATGCAATCAGTTACATTGAAAAAGCAAGCCAAGTTCTTAAAGGAGCCGAATGCAAGGTTGGACAATCTATCTTTGCCAAATTAAACAATGTTCTGGAAAAAAAAGTTGGACTCCAGACTTTGAAGAAAATCTCGCATATGTTAACTGGAGAAACACACAGTTTTGATATAGAAGAAGAACTAGCTGTAAGTGAAGCTGTTTTTCTCAAGTATGTCCCTGTCACATCCGTTGATGTCGAGAGAAGCTTCTCGAGATATAAAAACCTACTTACAGATAATAGACACTCATTTACCTTCAAAAACATTAAGATGCACCTCATAATTCAGTGCAACTATGATGCCCTTACATGAAGAAAGACTTTCAGTGTACAAGCAAATAAAATTCATATGGGATTGGTATGTACCGTTCTTTCTTTTTCTTATGCAGTTACTAGTTATTTTTTTTACGATTAATATTTATTTTAAAGAAAAGAAATATAATTTATCAATTATTTTAAGACAATACAACAATTTTTGGCAAAATTTACTGTAAGAACTGTTCTAGGTAGGTTTTCTTTTAAAATTTTTAAGGGCATTTTTTTTTCATTTTATGGGCCTTTTGTGCAAATTTTAAGGACATTTTCTGCTACTTTTAAATGCATTTATGAGGAATTTTTTGGTCATCAAAGTCATGGCCCTACTTATCATGCAAGCTGTGATGTCATCATGTTCCTCGTGTGCTGCTCCACATGACATAGCGCGAATGGGTTTCATTTGATTATGCTTCATGCACTGTGATAGTTTTATCAGAATAACTATGAAAAACCTTTACTATAATATAAACGATCACAGGTCATATCTCTCAATTAATTATCTCCAATAATTTAATTGAGAGATATAACCTGAAATAATACTTACTGTAATTGTCACATGCTGTATCTCATAATGAGTTAACTTTTCTAAAGCACATTAATGGAATTGAATGAACAGCCAGCCCAGGAGGTAAAACAAATGCAGTACACTAAACTTATGACAAATATTATTAATACAAACCTTATTTCTTTATAAAACTTTCCTCACTCTCAAAATTAAATACATTTTTTATTTAAAAAAAATATTTACAGTTATTTGATTCAAACATTCCATTCTCAAAATGTTAATCACATATTTCATTTTGTTATTAACCATGTGGTTATAACACATGTGTATTTTACAATATACAAATCCCGCAAAGATTATATTAAACTGTTTCCTTAACTTTAATGTTCAAAAACATTTTAAAAGTTTAAAAAATTGTACTAGGGCCAGTGTGACATGACAATGACTCCAATAACACTGCATCAGTTTGGAAAGAAACAATCAAATTGGGGAAAAGGTTTAGGTATAAAAATAAATAAGTCTGATTATTCCCCATGAATGAAGCACTAGATGGCACCACAATGCTAGGTAGAATGTTTGATGAAAGCGAGCTTTTCCGGACACATGACACAATCACTCTGCAATAAGCAGTGAAGGAAGCAGGTGTGTTCCAGAGGGCGTTTTTTTTTTTTTTTTTTTAGCTTTAATGACCACCGTGAACAACTCAGTGGGCTATAAGCAGTTGCCTGTCCCCACCCTAATTTAGATCACTGGTTCCAGGGAACAGAGACAGGACAGCCAATGTTGTAAGATAAAAACAGCATTCATGCCTCACCAGGATTTGAGCTAGACCATCTTGGATAAATGGTCATAAGCCAGCACTTAGACCACTGCGCCACCATGCTAGAGAATGTTTGACATGATGTCAATGAAAGATCTCAAGAATATGACATTAGTGAATGTTACAGCCACCAGGTGGTGATTTGTACAATTTCTTTTTTTTTTTTAACTTTTTAAATCTTATGGCTTGAGGTGCTATCAGGTACAAAAGCAATCGCCTCTCATCCATACCACCATAATGAGTGCCCATTACATCAATGACATTTTATGCTCGGCAGCCAATCCGCATCTGTGGAATGTCCATGGCACCATATTGCAGCAGGACAATGGCACACTGCATGCTGCAGTGACAAAACTTGCCTTCTTCAGGAATAACAACTTTCAACATCTGCCGTGGACAACTAGATTGCTAGATTTATCACCAACGGAAAATTTCTTGAGACATGCTCAAACGACAGGTGCAACGGTACGACGATCCGCCAGCAGCTCTTGATTAACTTTGGATGCAGGTCAATGTAGCCTGAATGGCGATTCCACAGGACACCATTCACACATTATTTGATTTGATCTCTTAGGGTGTACAACGGGTGACACAAGCCAGAAGTGGCCACACCGATTATTAGCTACATCAACGCACCTGGAATGTATGTCACTGAGATGCTAATAATAGGTTCTGTATGGCCTAATGAACATATACAGCAGGTAATACAAGTCAGAGGTGGCCACTCCAATTATTAGCTACATCGACACACCTGGTATGTATGACACCGAGATGCTGATCATTTGTTCTGTATTGCCTAATGAACATATACAGCCGGTGATACAAGCCAGAGATGGCCACTCCAATTATTAACTACATCGACACACCTGGTATGTATGACACTGAGATGCTAATCATTTGTTCTGTATTGCCCAATGAACGTATACAGCAGGCGATACAAGTCAGAGGTGGCCACACTGTTTATTAACTACATTGACGCACCTGGTATGTATGACACAGATATGCTTATTATCTGTTCTGTATTGCCCATATACAGCAGGTGACACAAGCCAGAGGTGGCCACACCAATTATTAACTACATTGATGCACCTGGTATGTATGACACTGAGATGCTAATCATTTGTTCTGTATTGCCTAATGAACCTATACAGCAGGTGATACACGCCAGAGGTGTCTACACCAATTATTACGTAAATCTGCACACCCGGTATGTATGCCACCGAGATGCTAATAATTTGTTCTGTATTGCTTACTGAACATATCGTGCAAAAATCAAAGACGTAGCTCAACTCCTATATGAGCATGAGTTCATGAAAACCGCTTTAGTTGGAATCAAATAAGCTAAAACTAAAGTAGACAGAAATATAAGAGAAAACGGTAGAGAATGAAATGAAATTCACACAAAATTATCAAGATACGACAAAAAGGAAATTAAAAATAAGAACCAAAATTGATAAAAGTATCATCACCAGTGATCACATGGGTTGGCTAATTCCAAATAGTTAATCATAACCACTTCAGACACAGTGATCAAATGCAATTGAGGGCATCGTGATGAAAATATCTTTTTAAAAATCTGCCTCAAATTATAATTTGTGTGGAAATGCCCATAAAAGAATATAAGACACTAGACTACAGCCCATCCTAGGATGTTTGTTTTTAAGCTTTAAATAAATATTAGTATATAGGGGATGTTTCCCATCCTAAGATGGGGTGAAATTTTTAATTGAAGCAGATTGATAAGAAATCAAATAGATGTTGTTTTTTTTGCAAGGAAATACAGTAAAAACATAGTAAGAACACATTTATGTTAGAACTAAAAATTATATGCTATTTATTTCCGTTTTTCAAAAGACCTCACGATAAATAAACATTCTGTGTAAAATATTTGTTGTTGTTTAACCATTTTCCTTGTGGTCCAGTTGTTTTTGTGTAAACTTAAACTTTTGCTTTGATTTTTCATGTTAAAAGACTTTTTCTCTGGCACACTTGTTATTTTGTTCATGACTGTCCTATTCGACAGTTAAGTTTGAAACTTCATACCGAAGCTTTTTTCTACAAAAAATAATGCGACATCTGGCATTACAAATCAGAACTATCTAAATTATCGACAATGTGCTGTTGGGGGTGACATCTGTTTTTAGATGCAATTTTGCTCGCTTTGACATCTCAAGATTTCAGGTTTGACTGAGGGTTAGGGCGTTTAGATACATCGATATTTTGAAAATGTATAATATAATCAGCAATCAACTCGGAAAGTTAGTTAAATTAAAAAAGTAAAATATAATTAAAGCGTACAAATTAATATTTGAATTGTGCTAAATTAAATTAATATGCAAACTCAACTTCCTGTGATATTAAGATTGCAATTCGAATTTTGTAAATTGGATAAATACAACTCAAGTCATTGATAATCCAATGTTTTTTTGTCATTGATATCACCATTTTATGAACCCCTACCCGAAAGCCAGTTGAGATGAAAGCTGAATGTAATTCTTATGTCACTAAACTTGCTTAACATGAATAAGGTAATTATGCATGACTTGCACTATGCCATTCACCAAATTCTATGTGTTTTAAGAAATTAAAACATCTCTCATCTAGAATTGGGTATGGCTATTTTCAGAAATATTTATCATTACATCTATGAGTACACAAATTCTTTAACATGGTAATGCTGTACAAACTTACAAGTTTTTATTAAGGCAATATAAAAACTATGAATGCACAAAATTTATGGAGACTGAAATTTCACAATGAAAGACTCAGTGTTTAAGTATCTTAGCTAAACTTGTTATCTCAGAATCTAGAACTTCAGCTTCTTCTTTTGCCTTTTCTATAAGCTTTCTTTTCTTATCTTTGAGTTCTTGGACTGCTCTCCTTTTACGATTGGGCACTTCATCTTCGTCAGATTTCTTCTTTAAGGCTTCTACTCTTTTTGATGAAGCATTTTTGACAGCTAATATCATTGATTTTGTGACGTCCACATTCGGTTTTTTCTCACTTATTAGCTAAACCACCTAACGATTGTATTGCACTGTAAACACTTCTTTCTGCAACAACTGCATCTTCTTCTAAGTTTTCAATTAAAACTTCTTTGTTAACAGAAAAGCCTCTTTCAACTGCAGCATTGCCATGAAACATGCATGGTAGCTTCTGTTGATAAAGTCATGGTTTGCACTTTGTAGTAAATCAATCAGGAAGTGATCAAGTTTGTCCTCCTTAGGATTGAACTGTTTCAGTTGTTTTTTAGAAGATTCACAAAACTGCAAATATTCCCTCTTCACAACATCAGCTTTTGATGAATCCATATGTTTTTTATATATATGTCATGGGGCATCGACTACACGTTGGTTTATAAGAGTGCAGGTTCGTGTTTTCTTCTAGGTGCGCAAACTTGTCTTCATTCAGGAGCTGATAAAAAAAAAAAAAATCATGACCACCCACTCAATTTCATTACTTTTTCATGACTTTCATGACCAGTAGGCACCCTGCACTAGCGCCATCTATTGTGCATAATCTAAAACTTAGGCATTTTCCCCTTTGCATTGATGTATTACTTATCATTCTGTGTTGTTAATTTTTCGAAATATAAAATTTTGAAATCGGATGATTCTTTCTGAATAACTCTGCAGTATTAATTCGCTTAAGATTTTATGAATAATATCTTCTTCACTGAAGGTGGCCATTACAATTCCAGAACATTCCGTGATACGCTTGCAATACATAGGAGTCTCGAAATACTAACCTCATGTAAAATTGGTGAAATCAGCAAAGCTGGACCCCAGAGAAACTGCTCGCTAATACTCCATGTCTTTCGGTCTTGTGGAAATCTAAAACAGATCATGTAAATCATTAAGCGAGTTTAGTCTACAGATGATCTAACACCAATGAAAGAATTTCAGAATTGTGTTTAAAATTCAGTCAAAATACATACAGTAACTCACTAAATGAAACAAATTGCAGAACAAATAATATTAAACATTTTCTTCCCAATGGGTCAATCCATTTAAAATTTGCCCAAATGTTTCTTAGCATTTTGAGAGTTAAAAACCATGGTTTAAAATTTTTTAGGTGGCCATTTTGTAACAGTGACAATGCTTTTTTGGGCAAAATTGCTTTCTACGAAAAGTTGTGTAACTCCCTTATTTTTACAGCTATCAGAATAATTTAAAAACCATATTCCTCTGAATAAAATTATCAACTTGTTTTAGGCAATAGATGATTTTTCCTAAGTGGTAAGGAAATCCTAAAAAACTATGAATAAAAAAAATATTTAAAATACTAAAAAATCACATCTTTGAACTCTATAATTTCTATGAAGGAAATAAGACTCACCTTAAATATTATTTCCCTGCACAGATCTTTTGCATGACTACTTGCTGTATGGGTTTTAAATCTGAGAAGCATTTCGTTTTTTGTGTAGAGCCTATCAAGCATTGTATTAATCCAATACATTGTTATTTTCAACACAAAATATCTCCAAAGGGACTGACTGTAAAATTATGAAATTTTCACATAATAAACTTTTTTTAGTTGGAACACAGCATATAAATTTGATGACTGCGACTTAAGTGGTTTCAGACTTATATAGCATAGAAGTTGGCTAAAAACTGCATGTATTTTATCTGCGATGGAACAATAGAAACGGGAAGAAAGAGCCTCTATTTGTTCTAATCTTTTACTAAATAATATTTATTATTGCTTGAAATCAAACTTATTGACAAATTAAGCTACCAATTAAGATTTTATAAATTGTAAAGCTTTAAAAATGAATACATACAGTCTTGAGTTTCTCCATGCGATATCTGAAAATATTTGCTTGTGTAAAAATATAACTTGGCACCAAACATAATTTTACTGTGGAATTATCTTTTTTACGGGTCTTATAGAGGTTATTATTTAAAAAGTTGGTGGTCAAATTTTCGACCTAAAGCCTAGTTTGTCATCAGGAATACGTCACTGGAGTAGTTGCTGCCACTCAGTTGGAAGTGTCCACCCGCAATTATCGTTAATTGTGGTACTTCTTCTTCTTGTTATTTCGATCCCTTCTTCTAGTTTCCTCATTACTAAGTTTGACTGGTGGGCGATTATTCTTACTAGTCCCAATTTATGGAGTGTCCACTTACTTGTATATGTCTGTCTAGCCCTGTTTTGTTCCTAATGTTCCTAATAGCTGCTTGGTGTACTTTCATTCGGACTTTAATATTTCTCCCTGTTTCTCCTATATAGCTGACTCCGCCGTTACAGTCGATGCAATATATTACTCCTTCTTGCAATTGGATGTCCACTTCTTTCTGCTTTAAAGCTGGCAGGAATTTTTAATTTGTTACTTAGATTCGGAGCAAGCCTGATATTATATTTTGCTCCGAACCTCTTCAGTTTTTTGAAAAATCCCTTGTGGTACGTAATTTTGCTGCTGAATTTGAAATTGTTTATTTCCTGCTTCTTTTTTGGCACTTGTCTAAAATAATTTCTCAACATAAGGAGGGGTAATTGTTTTCTGCCAATATTTCCTTTAATTCCTGCTGGCTTTAAAGCAGAAAGAAGCGGACATCCAATTGCAAGAAGGAGTAATATATTGCATCGACTGTAACTGCGGAGTCAGCAATATAGGAGAAACAGGGAGAAGTATTAAAGTCTGAATGAAAGAACACCAAGCAGCTATTAGGAACATTAGTAACAAAACAGGGCTAGACAGACATATACAAGTAAGTGGGCACTCCATAAATTGGGACTCAGTAAGAATAATCGCCCACCAGTCAAACTTAGTAAAGAGGATCGAAATAGCAAGAAGAAGAAGTGCCACAATTAATGACTCAGCTATATAGGAGAAACAGGGAAAAGTATTAAAGTCCGAATGAAAGAACACCAAGCAGCTATTAGGAACATTAGTAACAAAACAGGGCTAGACAGACATATACAAGTAAGTGGGCACTCCATAAATTGGGATTCAGTAAGAATAATCACCCACCAGTCAAACTTAATAAAGAGGAAACTAGATGAAGGGATCAAAATAGCAAGAAGAAGAAGTACCACAATTAACGATAATTGTGGTTAGACACTTCCAACTTAGTGGCAGCAACTACTCCAGTGACGTAATCCTGATGACGAACTAGGCTTTAGTTCAAAAATTTGACCACCAACTTTTTGAATAATAAACCACTATAAGACCCGTAAAAATGTTAATTCCACAGTACAATATGAATAGAGGTGCCATAAAATCATTTACAACTAGGATTAAAACATAATTTTTCTATTTATGTCGGTATTGTTATATAAATTATGTATAAATTGGTTACTCTTACAAGGTATCAGAGTACCTTGTAAGACTAGGGAGAGAGCTAGTAAAAACCCAAGGTATAGTCCCAAACCTTTCTAAAAGGGATGGTCACAAGTAAGTGGACAGGTTGTTAACTGTAATTAAGTTTTACTAAGATGATGAGAACAGTCTGCTTTGTTTAGGAAAAAAAAGACTGTGTCAGTAACGATAAAAAAAATTAAGGTACACAAGCAAAAGATACTCATTTTGGCCCCTTTGAATGAATTTTTCAGTCTTTTCAAACAAAAATACCCTGAATACAAAATTGGAAGATCTGCATTCTGTGCTTTACAACCTAAATGGATGTAAAGCACAAAATCATTTGGAACTCACAGCGTTTGAGTTTGTAAGTACACTGGTGTGCAAAAATTAAGGACGAAGAGGAGAAATTAGCATAACAGCGGAACGAGCAGGCCGAATGGACCGAAAGACCACTCAGGAGATAGACTAGGGTCCGGTACGGTAGGGCATGCACATATATGCAGCATGACGTGGGGGAGTGTTGGAAGGGTATAAAGCACACGGGTGGTGTACGCTCAGCAATTCGGTGAAAGTTAAAAAACCCACGATGTTTCATGACCGGAAGAACGAACCCCATAAGCAAGAAGTTTTTCAAGCTTTGAAGGCCAACTACATTACATGATGATAATTGACATGCTTGAAGTGTAAAGGAAAAAATGACCAAGAACCTTCGGGTAAGTCATTGGCCATTTAATGATATGACATCATTTCGTTTCAAAAGTTCAGTCTCAGTACTTTAAAGAATTAAAAGAAAACATTAAAGATTATGTATGTGTAGTTCTCGGTGATTTTTCAGAAAACTGCAGTTTCACAGCGCAGGATGAAATACAAAGCTTCCATTGGATTAATAAACAAGCAACGGTGCATCCATTTGTTTATTATTACAAGAAGGAAGATAAAATTTGCTGCAGAAGTCTGAGTGTCATAAGCGATCATCTTGATCATGACACAGCTACAGTTCATGCTTTTCAACGGCATGCAATTAATGATATGAAGACTTTGCCCCTAATGTGAACCAAATAATTTATTTTACTGGTGTCTCCAAGCAGTCAGTACAAAAACAGAAAAAAAATTATCAATGTCTATCACCACATCAATGATTTTGGAATATCTGAAGAGTGGAATTTCTTCGCATCCTCAAATGGCAAAAATGCCAGTGATGGCATAGGTGGAATTACAAAAAGAGAAGTAACCAGAGCTAATCTACAGAGACCTTATACAGATCAGACTGTTACGCCACAAGATATGTACTGGTATTGCTCAGAGAAAATCACAGGCATTAAGTATGTGTTTGTATCAATAGATGAGATATAAGAAAATAAGGCAAAAGTCAAAAAAAGATAAGACTGTTGCCTACAAATTCCAGGTACAAGAGGTTACCAAAGATACCATTAAGTGAAAATGAAATTAGTTGATTCAAAACATTCAAGTGTGAAGAATATGACGACTACAGGGTCAATGAGCCCTCACGTACCTTCACAGCTGACGTTCACCTCTCACATCAATGGCACGTGGTGTTCCGCAGTTTCAACATCGCTCATTCGGAATGGTGCCATTTCTCCAATCACGATACACTTTAACCACAGCAGCACGTGAACAGTTCAGAAACTGTGCTGTTTCAGAAATACTGCCACCCTTGGCCCAAAAGCCGATAATCATCCCCTTTTGCAAATCTGATAAATAGTTCCTTTTATCCATGACAGCAACAAGTGATATGTTTTCAGAATACCTATAGCACACCTTATATACCTACCAAAACAGCTCATAACATGTGCCTTGATTCATTGGCTACACACTATTGATGTCAAAAGTAGGAGGTGGTCACAATAATGTGACTCAACTGTGTAGTTTGTAATGGGATGGTTTATTTCTTTAAAAGTCTGAAATTAAACTTTCTTTTCGCTTCATTGCCTTTAGATACAAAAACATGTGATTTCTTTCTTTTCCGAAAATGTTTACATTAACAGAGTTTTGAGTTCCCCAAAAGCAAAACAAATTTGTGGCACTATTCGCTGCATCAACCAAGATGAGGAAAAGTTTGAAGTATCAGTTTACATGTTCGCAAAACGAGGGTTACCCTGTTTAACCTAAGTGTAGAAGAGAGAATGAATTTACATAATGTAATAGAAGTTTGTAGTCACATCTACACTTCAAGTGTGGCTGGAATTCCTACGAGAATAGTATGTCTCTGTGTGTTACATTTCCTTTACTACTGAAATAAGTCAGTCCAATACAGCAGCTTTGATTCTCTACAGTAGGGGGTCTTTAGCTTTTCCTGAATTGCAAACAACATGCAAAAATGGAATAAGACTTGTGGACCACATGAAAAAGTAGAGAAAAATGTATATGTTTATTATAAATATAGATTATTTCAGAAAGGTTTTGAATCTTGAAACTTAACTTTCAGAATAAGAAAGTCTATGTACCCAAGGTGGCGTTTTTTTATTTGACAATGTATTCTTTTCTCATTTTAGAATTTCCTTTGTAGATGAGATCGCTTTTATCCTAGAAGATTGTTCTTATCATAGATCTTAACAACCTCAGCATACAATTTTGTTTTCTTCCTTATGAAGTCTAGAACTTTATGACGATGCCGAATCTCCTCTCTACATTCCGATGATCTGGAGATCAATTCTAAGTTTTGGCAACAAAAATAGGAAAAATTCAAATGTAGAATCTGGCAACAATCTTAGTCCTCCATTGGCGTGATGAAGACCTAAGATAAGGTCGAAAGCTTCCAACTTACGAACTTTTGTAAAAGTTTTCATTTAATGTAACTAGCGTGATCAAGTTACCTTTATTTGCTAGAACTTCCATTTTTCCACTTAAAGGAAGCACTTTACTGCTTCGCTTTGGCATATCTGAATTGCCAGCGCCACTACTCTTGCCTTTTGGGGCCATTATTAAGTAAAATAAGGGTTACTTGAACACAAGCACTACAACACCATGATAGTCAACCTGATAACCAAGGCGGCTACTAAGTGACTAATGGGTGAATAGTGTATACAGTGTGGATACGCTGGACAAGGGAATGATTCACGTCACGGGTGGGACAACGCAAGATTCCATCACGCTACTCAGAATAGCATGCAATTTAAAACTCATGAACTGTTTATTTCTGGAATTCTTCATTTGATATTTTCGACCTGCAACCACGGAAAGTGAGACCGCGAATAACAGGGGACTATTGCACACCGCTGGACAATTGCTATGGATGGATCATAAACGGCTATATAGCGCATAAAAAAGTAAGTGTGGTTGGATGCCAAGTGAAATAAAATAATGTCAGAATGCCAGGACATTACAAGAAAGACAATTTATTGTGCTCTGAAATCCAGAAGGCTTTGGAACGTGTTCAAAGGACAAACAGGCCATTTTGTGCAGAAGACGTAAACGTGAAAAAAATACAATTACCATCCACAGGTGTTCCGGCGTAAGATGTCAATACGGGATATGGCCACCATGAAGGGCGATGCAAGATTCCACACGTCGTGTCATGCTTTGCACAACATTATCAAGCAGCTGTTGGGGTAATTTATCCCATTCCTCTGTCAGTGCACGGATGAGGGTGTCCTTGTTTATTGGAGGGCATTGGCGACCAGCAAGACTCCTCCCCAAAGCATCCCACACATTTTCAATGGGATTCAGATCTGGAGAACGTGCTGGCCATACGAGGTGCTGAATATCCTCGCTCTCAAGACACTCCTGGACAGCGACTGTTCGATGACATGTTGCGTTGTCGTCCATGAAAATGAATCTATCACCGACAGCACCACGGAGCATGCGAACATGAGGTAGCAGAACATCATTAATGTATTGTTGGCCAGTCATAGTCCCAGTTGGAAGCACATAGAGGGACGTACGGACATTGATCATGATGCCAGCCCATACCATGACACTACATGTCGGATATCGGTCCCTTTCCTGTATGTTTGCTGGACAATATGCAGTACCACTATCACGCCAGATCAGTTGTAGTCGACAATCAGACGATAGACTGTATCTACTCTCATCTGAGAAGAGGACAGCAGACCATTCGTTATCAGTCCAATTGCGATGTTGATGGCACCATTGCAAACGGGCGGTACGGTGACGTCTGGACAATGGGATGCACACAACGGGACGGTGGGAGTATAGTCCTCCTTCATGCAAACGTCTGGTGACAGTTTTTCGGGAGATCAGCTTGCCAGTAGCAGCCATAAACTGATTTGCTACCTCACTAGCTGTGCTGCGCCGGTGTCTTTTTGTTGATAGCACTATGTACCAATCTTCTGCAGGTGTCGTACTCCGAACACGACCTCCCCGTGACGTTTGGCTACACTCTCCATTTGTTTGAAATGATTTCCAAAGCCTTGAAACAACACTGTGGCTGACGTCGAACTCCCCGGCAACATCTGTTATTTTTCACCCTTCTTCAATCTTGCCAATAATACGGCCACGCGTAAAATCATCTAGGTGATGTCGGGAAGACATACTGAAAATTGCAAGTTCGTCAATTGATTCTTTCGCTTTCAACTTTGCGTTTGAACAACAACGGTCAATACGCGTCAAATCCTTTATATCTCTTATCAGCGCTATGACGTCACGAACAAGTTCGGCAATCCAAAATTTGCATACGCACAACACGTCTTACTGTATCCCACACTTGTGCTAATTTCCACATTTTCCTGCCATCCATTTTATGGTTGCTATCATTGCTATTGTCATCCGTCCTTAGCAATTGTCTGGCAGTGTATTTGAGGTCTGATCAAAAAATTCCGAGACTAGACCGATATACAACAAAGTACTTATGTTACTTAAGTCTGGCTATGATCTCTCTCAAAGTAGTCTCCTTGGGCAGTGATACACCACTACCAGCATTTTGGCCACTGTTGGAACGCTCCCTGGAAGTCCTGTTCATGAATCGTGTTAAGCACTGTCTGTGATTCTAGCTAGATCTTGTCCATGGTTTCAAAACGGCGAGCCTTGAGCTTCAGCTTCATCTTCGGGAACAGAAAGAAGTTGCAGGGGGCCAAATCCGGCAAGTAAGGTGGGTGAGGAAGGGTAGTCATACTGTTGCGGCTGCAAAACTGGCGTGTTGCTAACGTTCTGTGGGCTGCTGCATTGTCGTGATGGAGCAGCAAATCGCCCCTGCACCACATTTCACGTCGTTTGCAATGAATATCCTCATTAAGATGCTGCAGAACATCGCAGTAAAAAAGGGTGGTGACAGTCTGGCCCTGGGGGACGAATTAAGAATGCACAACCCCACGAATGTCAAAGAACACAATGAGCATGCCTTTGGTTGCGCTCCGGACATGTCAGGCATTCTTCAGTCTTGGAGATGCCGAGCGTTCTTCGGTCATGGAGATGTCGGGTTTTCTTCTGTCATGGAGACGCCGGGCCTTCTTTGGTCATGGAGATGCCGAGCGTTCTTCAGTCATGGAGATGTCGGGTTTTCTTCGGTCATGGAGACGCCGGGCCTTCTTTGGTCATGGAGATGCCGAGCCTTTTTCGGTCATGGAGATGTTGGGCCTTCTTCGGTCATGGAGATGTCGGGCCTTCTTCGGTAATGGAGATGTTGGGCCTTCTTCGGTAATAGAGATGTTGGGCCTTCTTCGGTCATGGAGATGTCGCGCCTTCTTCGGTCATGGAGATGTCGGGCCTTCTTCGGTAATGGAGATGTTGGGCCTTCTTCGGTCATGGAGATGTCGGGTCTCCTTCGGTCATGGAGATGTCGGGCCTTCTTCGGTCATGGAGATGTCGGGCCTTCTTCGGTAATAGAGATGTCGGGCCTTCTTCGGTCATGGAGATGTCGGGCCTTCTTCGGTCATGGAGATGTCGGGCCTTCTTCGGTCATGGAGATGTCGGGTCTTCTTCGGTAATGGAGATGTTGGGCCTTCTTCGGTAAATCTCGGGCCTTCTTCAGTAATGGAGATGTTGGGCTTTCTTCGGTAATGGAGATGTTGGGCCTTCTTCGGTAATAGAGATGTCGGGCCTTCTTTGGTCATGGAGATGTCGGGCCTTCTTTGGTCATGGAGATGTCGGGCCTTCTTCGGTCATGGAGATGTCGGGCCTTCTTCGGTCATGGAGATGTCGGGCCTTCTTCGGTCATGGAGATGTCGGGTCTTCTTCGGTCATAGAGATGTCGGGCCTTCTTCGGTAATAGAGATGTCGGGCCTTCTTCGGTCATGGAGATGTCGGGCCTTCTTCGGTCATGGAGATGTCGGGCCTTCTTCGGTCATGGAGATGTCGGGCCTTCTTCGGTCATGGAGATGTCGGGCCTTCTTCGGTCATGCAGATGTCGGGTCTTCTTCGGTAATGGAGATGTTGGGCCTTCTTCGGTAATAGAGATGTCGGGCCTTCTTCGGTCATGGAGATGTCGGGCCTTCTTCGGTCATGGAGATATCGGGCCTTCTTCGGTCATGGAGATGTCGGGCCTTCTTCGGTCATGGATGGAGATGTCGGGTCTTCTTCGGTCATGGAGATGTCGGGCCTTCTTTGGTCATGGAGATGTCGGGCCTTCTTCGGTCATGGAGATGTCGAGCCTTCTTCGGTCATGGAGATGTTGGGCCTTCTTCGGTCATGGAGATGTTGGGCCTTCTTCGGTCATGGAGATGTTGGGCCTTCTTCGGTCATGGAGATGTCGGGCCTTCTTTGGTCATGGAGGTGACGGGTTTCTTCGGTCATGGAGATGCCGGGTTCTTCCACAGCAAAAACTATTGTTTGGTCTCCGGGTCATAACCATAGACCCAAGTCTCATCTCCAGTGATGACCCACGACAGGAACGTTGGAACATTCACCACCTGCTGACGAAAATGTTGACACAGTTTGACACAGAGCGCCTTCTGTTCAGGGTTCAGAATCTTTGGCCCAAACTTTGCAGCAATGCAGTGCATGTTCAAAACTGACAGTCAGAATTTCTTGCATTGTTATGTATGACACATTGACGATGGTAGCAATGTCTTGAATGGTTCTCCGAAGATCCTCATTCACCAGTTTCCTAATTTTGTCCAATTTTCGGGAGTTTTGCTCGTGGATGGTCACCCTGACCTCTCGTCCTCTTCCAGTGTTGTTCTGCTGCTCTTGAAGCGCGAGCACCACTCAAAACACCTTGCACGACTCATTGCTTCATTGCCATAAGCCTGCTGCAGCATTTCATGCATCACCGTTCCCGATTTGCCGAGTTTGACGCAGAATTTGATGTTCGCTCGCTGTTATAGTTAGCAGTTCATACCAAAATCTCAGCTGTGTTCAGCAGGTGGTCACCAAACATCGTGTAGCACAGCTCCAGATGTTCACAGAACGACGCTACTTGGCACAATGACTCATGAAAGTCACTGCCCACGGCTGCCACGTGCACCTCAGCATACTGCCATCTGTTGGCGCGCTACGTACCTAGTCTCAGAACTTTTTTTTATCACACTAAGTATATAAATAAGTGACCCACAGCTTATTGAATATCTAGCTTATTATTTCATATTAATAATTGCTTTCTGTCTACATTGGGTAAACCAACTTCATAGATTTCACATATCATTGATCATGGGTGCATTATCTATACAGAAAAAAAAAATACTTAGTATCAATACAAAAAAAAATAATTTTTCTAGATCAATGAAAGGAGAATCACCATAAAAAAATGCTTACTCATGCAACAAAGGTCTTGCCACTGTATAACCCTTAGTGTGGGAGAGGTGGAATAAAGTGTAGAGGTATGGCAGAAGTTCATAACGAGTTAAAAGGGCACGACGTACGAGTGCGATAAAGTCCTGACCAAAGACTGCAGGATCTTGATCCTACACAAATAGGCAATAATGATAAATTACAAACATTTCAAAACAACCTATGTTAGCAAACATAAAACACATTACAAAAAATACAAGAATTTAAGGTACACAATAAACCAACAGGAATCAACACATTATTTTGCTCCCTAATTCATAAAGTTTGTGGGTGTCTGCTGTGGAAACAAAAAGAGAAAGGAAGAGAGAAACAGAAAGAAGTAAGATGAAGAAGAACAAAAAGAAAAGGGGGAGAAGGGAAGTGGCAATTTCATTCATAAAAAAAAAAAAAAAGCCAAAAGCCAAATTTAATATACACTGCTGGCCACTCAAAATACAACACCAAGAAGGAAGCATCCGATTGGCCTGAAATTCGCAGCATGCGTCGCCCGCGAGAGAACATGCAAACGATTAGCATTGCAGGGTATATGCAAATCATGTGCGCCCGGCACGCCACCGAGAAGCACTATAAGAAGGGTGCACAGAAGGCAGGCTGTAAGTAGTGGAAGTGTGTTGTGCTGCCGGACCTGTGCGTGGGAAGCTTCCTGATGCCTCGTCGCAGAATACGGCAGTCATTCCAGCACGTTTCGGAGTTCGACAGAGAACGAATAGTGGCTTATCGCGACAGCGGTTTATCGTACCGAGACACCGGCGCCCATGTGGGACGACATCCAGCCACAGTGAGACGAGTATGGATTCGGTGGGTGCAAGAGGGATGAACGGACTGATGTGAGTGATTGCCGCAGCTGCGGCACACCACCAAACAAGAGCACCATCGTGTTGTGCGGCGGGTATTGACGGCTCGCACCGCCACATCATGAACGTTAGCACAGGAATTAGGGTGTGTTGCGAAACAACCTGTGTCAGCACGTACTGTTCGACGTCGTCTGCAGGAGCAGGGACTTGTCGCACGGTGCCCATTGCTCCGATTACCACCGACATTACACCACCGGCAGGTGCGGCGGCATTGGGCCGTTGAACACCGCACCTGGACTACAGACAGGCACGACATTGCCTTCTCTGACGAATCCCGCTTCTGCCTGCAACACCACGATGGTCGGATCCGCGTGTGGCAGCACTGCGGCGAGAGACTGTATGATGCCTGCAATATGCATCGCCATACCGGTCCGTCGCCTGGCGTTATGGTTTGGGGCGCAATTGGATATGACACCCGCACCCCTCTGGTACGCATCGGCGGTACACTCAACAGCCACTGCACCATCTCCGACGTTTTGGAGCCTGTAGTCCTCCCTTACCTGCAGGACCTGCCAGCGGCCACGTTTCAACAGGACAATGCGTGCCCACACGTGGCACGCATCGTGCAGCAATTCTTTACGGCCCACCAGGTGTCATTGCTGCCGTGGCCCACCTGTTCTTCCGATATGTCGCCCATCGAACACATCTGGTCGCTGATCGGCAACCGAGTGGCCTGGCAAGCACCACCCGCAGCTACGCCTGATGAACTGTGGCAACGTGTGGAAGCAGCCTGGACCGACACACCCCAAGCCCACATCCAAAGCCTCTTTCGTTCGATGCCGCAGTGTGTAGCGGCCATTATTGCCAGCCATGGGAGCCACATGCACTATTGATGTCTGCATGTTCCGCAAGTCGCACGGGCCTGTAAGCTCAATCGTTTCATCTTTGTATCTGTTGTTATGTGTCCAGTAAATCTGGCTTTGCTATCTCGTGTCCTTCTTGGTGTTGCATTTTGGGTGGCCAGCAGTGTATATATATATATCATCATCATCATTGTCAACCATTATCAATCCACTGCTGGACGAAGGTCTCCCCAAGTTTCCTCCACAACGGTCTGTCTTGTGCCAGTCTCCTCCATGTCACCCCTGCATACTTTCGAATTTCATCCACCCATCTCCCATGTGGTCTTCTTCTGGGTCTTTTCCTGTCCCTTGAATCCAATCTAAAATTTCGGCTGTCCATCGATGATCTGTCCTTCTGGCAGTATGTCCAGCCCATTGCCATTTCAGGATTTAACTCTGATCATGATGTCTTCCACTCTTGTCATTTTTCGGATCCACGAGTTCCTCTTCTTATCTCTCCTGGTTACACCAAGTATGCACCTCTCCATGCTGCTTTGAGTTGTCTGCAGCCTTTGTATGTCTCTCTTTAGTTAAGGTCCACGTCTCTGCACCATATGTAAGCACTGGAAGGATGCATTGATCAAACACTTTTCTTTTAAGACATAATGGCATATTGCGCTTGAAAATTATGCTGTTTCTTCCAAAAGCTCTCCAGGCAAGTTTTGTACCCCGATTAATTTCTTCATCAATGTGACCCTCACTTGATATCTGCTGTCCAAGATAAACGTACGTGTCTGTTATCTCCAGCTTTTCTCCATCAATCGATAAATCTTCATTTCTTGTAAAAGCATTGAACATCACTTTTGTCTTCTGAAAGTTCATTTTTAATCCCACTTCTTTACTCTTGTCAGCAAGTTCCTGGATCATACTCTGCAGCTCTGATGGGCTAGTTGCAAAAATGACTACGTCATCAGCAAAACGAAGGTGGGTTAGATAATCTCCATTAATCTTTATCCCCTTGGTTTCCCAGCTCAGTGGCTGAAAAACACCCTCCAATGTGGCATTAAAGAGCTTCGGAGATATGGTGTCACCTTGTCTCACTCCTTTCCAATTTTTATGTGTGTTGTATTTTCAAACAGCCTAATCTTTGCACTTGCATTTTCATAGATGTTATTAATAATATTAATGTATGCATCTTCAATACCGCAGGTTTTCAGAGCCATTGTAACTGCTGATGGTTTCACCGAATCAAAGGCTTTTTCATAATCGATAAAAGCCATGCACAATGGAAGTTTATATTCCCTCGCTCTTTCAATTAGTTCTCTCAGCACATGGATATGATCTATTGTGCTGTAGCCACTCCTGAATCCAGTTTGTTCTCTCGGTTGAGCCATGTCCAGTGTTACCTTCAAGCGGTGTGAAAGAACTTTAGTGAAGATTTTATAAACTACTGATAGGAGGCTGATAGGTCTGTAGTTTCCGAGATCCACAATGTCACCTTTCTTATGTAGCAGGATCATTGTAGCGGTGTTCCAATCCTCAGGAATCTTTCCTTCATTAAGGCATCGAGTAAAAATTTGGGCGAGTACTGTTTCGATTTCTCCACTTGCTTCTTGTATGATGTCTACAGTAATTCCATCTTCTCCTGGAGCTTTTCCCCGCTTCATGTTCTTGATTGCATGTGCAACTTCTGCTGGAAGGACTGGAGGAACTCTGGTACTGGTATCTTTCATGATGTCTGGAGTGCATGTATCATCCCTTTCATATAATTTGGAGTAGAAATATTTCACTCTTGTCAAAATTTCTGCCTCTATTTCTTGTTACCGAACCATCTTCTTTTCTCAGTGCCATAATCTGTTTTCTTCCCTTACTGAGATGTCCCTTTGCTATCTTTAGGCTTTGGTTGTTTTCAATTGCTTTCCTCACTAGTTCACAGTTGAATTTTCTTAAGTCTTCAGTGATACTTTTTCGTACTGTCTTGCATAGCTCTATATATTCCACTTTGGAAGTCACATCTTCTTTAGTTGTCCTCATCTCTCTTCTTTTTTGCATCAACATTTTCGTTTTTCCTGATAATTTATTGACATGCAACTTGTTCTTAGACCCAGCTAATTTTGTTGCTGTTCCCACAAGAGCTTTGGTTACTTTTCTGTTAACTTCAGAGATGTCCACTTCTTCCGATGTTAGGCCTTCTAAAGCAGAGAAATTGTTCTTCAGTTCCAACTTGAAGGTATTATGGTGTTTTTTAAGGTTGGTTATGTCAATAGATTTTGTTTGTCTTATGAGCTTGCCACGTTCAAGTGCTTAGTGTTGAGGTGCATCTTACATCTCACCAATCTATGGTCACTACCTGTGTTGAACTTGTTTAGCACACTGCAGTCTTGTATGACGAATTTTTTGTTACACATAATAAAATCAATTTCACTTGTCGTCCCATTTGGATGTCACCATGTCCATTTCCTGTGTGGCTTTTTTCTTGAAGAAGTTCAAGATGAAAAACCCTTCTGCCTCTGCAAACTCAACGAGAGTATTTCCACGCTGGTTTCTGTTGCCGTGACCGAATTTACCTACTGAAGTTTCATTCTGTTGCCGTTGCCCTATTTTTGCATTGAAATCTCCCATAATTATTTTCAAGTGCTGCTTACCTTTATTATTTAGATGACAAATTTCCTCATAAAATTCTTCAATTTCTTCTTCAGGATGACTTGTGGTGGGTGCATAAGTTTGAATAATCTGAGCCTGGTATCTTCTCGATAGTTGGATAACGAGTCGTGCAGCTCTGTCAGAGGAACTTTCAACTTCTACCACTTTATCCTTCAGTTTCTTGTTTATTATAAATCCAACACCACTAGTTCTGCCAGTATCTGTCCCACGATAGTAGAAGAGATGTCCACTTTTCAGTTCGATGAGATCTTCTCCTTTTCTCCTTACCTCACTTAGCCCCACGATGTCCCACTTGATCCTTTGTAGTTCCTCTTCCAATTCAAGAAGCCTTGAATCAGAAGATAGGGAGCGTCCATTGTACGTTGCCAAGGTCAGCATCAGATGGCAGCCTAGTCCGGTCCTCCGGGGATTCTTAGCACCCTCTGCCTTCATGTCGCACTGGCCGCTGCCTTGGCCAGGTACATTCCAGCTGCCGGAGACTGAGGGCCAAGATTTAAGTTGTGGAGTCATTTTGGAGGGTTTGGCCATAACTCACCACGCTGGCCAAGCGGGTTGGTGAGTGTGGGATAGCATTTCCTCTAATCCCGATGGTATAGTTATACCGCTATGGGCGGTCGTCAGAGCCCCTTTAGTGGGAACAGGATGCACCACGAGAAGGCGGGGTTGACATTTGTCAAGGAGAGGCTGTGATGTTACGCATCACCTGACCTTACATCCCTATATATATATATTATTGACATACATTAGTATGGTGTTGGTCCATCTCTGGCCTTAATCCATGCACTGATCCTTTGAGATATGCTTTCGACAAGGTTTTGGAACACAGCGATAGGTATGCGCTACCATTCAGTACATAATGCAGCCTCTAACTGTTGCTTAGTAGTAGGCCTTGGTTCCAAGCTTCTTATGCGGTGCTCTAATTAATCCCATATGGGATTAAGATCAGGGCTCTGTGCTGGTCAGTCCACACACAATACAGAATTATCATCAAACCATGCCATAACAGTCCTTGCTTTATGGCTCGGTGCATTATCCAGCTGGTACCAACAAGGCTTGGTTCCATAGCATTGCCACAGAGTTAGTAAGGCATAATTGTCCAGATTATCGAGGTAGATGTGCTGGTTAACAGGTTTGTCCAGGATAACCAATGGGCCGGGATCATACCACGAAAAACACCCCCACACGAGTACACTGCCAGCTCCAAACTTGACCATATAGGAACAGTACACTGTGGTAAATAGCGTTGCTGCCATACACACACACACGGCCATCAGACTGATGGATCGTGTATCTGGATTCATCAGTCCATAGGACCCGTTTCCATTGATCTAAGGTCCACGATAAATGTTCTTTACAGAATGCTAAATGACGAGTAGCATTCCGAGTGGAGATGAAAGGTTTATGAGCAGCTGCACGACCACAGCAATCCATGGAATGAAGTTCTCTGCGAATGGTACATACCGAGGTTCCAGCATTTTTACTCACCTGCCCACTGAGGTCCTGTGCAGTACTCCGTCGATTAGCTGTAATGACTCTCCTGAGGCTTTGACGTCCTCTATCACTGATATTCTTTAGTGTGCCGGTACGTTTTTATGCTTTTATGCTATGTGTCTTCTACTTATTCAGTACATCCAAAACAGTTGACTTGAGTATGTTTAAATACCTCTCGATTTCTTTTATGGACAACCCACTAATATAACACCCAACAATCTTTCCTTTGTCAAAGTCAGTTCTCTCTCGCCATGACATTTTTACTCAATCTCACAGTGCGACATGATCACGGTCAGCTGCAGGCTTGTTTTTATACCATTTGCAGCTGTACTGCACATCTCAACAATAGAGTGGACCTGTTCATTTGCTTTTGAAGGGGTGTCTGGTGACTTTATCCATATAGTGTATACACTTATTGTCATAAAAATCCGTGCACCAAGAAAAAAATGTGCGATTAACGCAAAACTAAGCAAATAGCTATGGGGAGAGCAGACATGCAAATGTTTAAAGTTTCGTGCGATTCCGGATGCCTGAGTGTCCAATCCAAGACTTGTGCTGCAATCGCAGACCTTGGGGCTTATAAGGCGCCGTGCAGGGGAGTCCACATTCATGCTGATGTACACAGTAAGAGTCAGGTAAGATCTCTGAGCGATAGACATGCCGAGGAGCTGCTGTAGATGTGTGTATGGGCGATTGATGGAGTTTGAACGAGGCCATATCGTTGCGATGAGAGAAGCAAGATGGTTGGCGAGGATGACCAGCCGCGTTTGGGCCGGTCGGACAATATGGTGTGATCATGTTAGGAGCAATGGAAATGAGAAGGCACCCAGACATGGAGGACTGGCACTGGATGACCTGTGACCCAGACACACCACCAGCAGAGAGGACTGTGGGATTGTGATGCAACAATTTTTTCCCCTTTTTTTTTAAGGTTTAACGACGACTGTGAGCAATTTAATGAGCTATAAGCAGTCACCGAGTCTTAATTTAGGGCCACTGACTCCAGGGAAGGGAGAGAGCCAGTGCCATAAGATGAACACAACTTCCATGCCTCACCAGGATTCGAACCCAGACCCTTCACGGACAAATGGTCATAAGACAGCAATTAGACCACAGCGCCGCCTGGGCGGCGATGCAGTGATGGTCCTTGTCCAATATCCAGAGAATGTGGCGGCTGCACAATGGACTCCTGTGTCCGCCAGAACCATTTCCAGATGTCTGGCAGAGGCGAATCTGCACTCTTGATGGCACTTACGCTTTCTGCCATTAACACCTGACCATGGTAGGCGTCGATTGCAGTCGTGTCAGCAGCGAGCAACGTGGAATGCTATGAACAGGCGACATTTAGCAGCATTTAGCGACAAATCCCAATTTGGTATGGGAATGGACGACCACCGTGTGGAGGACCGCAGGTGAGCGCTACAAATGGACGACCACCTTATCAGAGTGTGGAGGACCGCTGGTGAGCGCCACAAATGGACGACCACCTTATCAGAGTGTGGAGGACCGCAGGTGAGCACTACATACAATCCCTACCTCACTGTACAGCCAAACACGTCCCGAACTGCAGTCGTGACGGTCTTTGGTTCTATCGTGTGACAGCCGGACTTCCCTCGCAGTGATCTGAGGGACGCTGACAGCCCAGCGTCTCCAGGGAAGGGAGAGAGCTGCTGGGCTGTCAGCGTCTTACAGATCAAACATGCCAGTCCGCCATGTCTGATCTGCTGACAGCCCAGCGCTACTTACAGGAGATCCTGCAGACCCCATGTGCTACCTTTTTGGCGGGGAGGCCCTGAGCCATTTCCCAACAAGATGACACCTGGCTGTACATGGCTCAGGTTTCCCAGGACTATCTACGTCATACACTGGTGTGCAAAAATTAGAGACGAGACGGTTTTTCGAATGTAATGTTGTGCAGAAGTGCTCCACATCGACTCAAATCATACCATAAGATCCCCAAGATGTAAGAATATGGGACAAATGAGCAAAACCGTCCAAACAACGAATCCAAAGGATACAAAGGCACTTTATTGAAAAGGTAGCTTCGAGCACAACTGGACAGAAACGTCCATGTGACATGCGGCTGCCAAGAAAAATCCAGTCTTTAGTAGGGGATATCATCACCCCTGACTGCATTGCAGGATTTACAACGTCTGTACATGCTGAGGACGTGGTTGTCAAGGAGCTGTTGAGGCATCGTGGCCCATTCCTCTTGTAGCGCCAATTGCAGCTGCGGAATTGTTGCCGGCGGCTGGTGACATGCTGCCAAGCATCTCCCGAGAGGGTCCCACACGTGTTCGATTGGATTTCGGTACGGGGACCTTGCGGGCCAATCCGTGCGTTGAATACATTCACTCTCCAACAGCTCTGCGACAGCCACTGTACGATGAGGTGTAGCGTTGTCGTCCATGAAGAGGAAATCAGGACCCACAGCACATTCTAAACAGACGCACGTGAGGCAGGAGAACTTCAGTACAATAGCGGACACTAGTGACTGAACCTCCTTGGAAGATGTGGAGGAGGTCGCCCCGGTGGCGCAGTGGTCTAAGGCGCTGGCCTCTGATCATTCGTCCGTAAGGGGTCTGGGTTCGAATCCCGGTCAGGCATGGATGTTGTGTTTGTCTTACGGCACTGGCTCTCTCCCTTCCCTGGAACCAGTGACCTTAAATTAGGGACGGGCGACTGCTCATAGCCCATTGAGTTCCTCACGGTGGTCGTTAAACATCCAATAAAAAAAATAAAAAAGAAAGATGTGGAGGTCAGTACAGCTACCAAGCATGATACCGCCCTAAACGAGAACTCCGCCACCTCCAAACCAGTCCCTTTCGATGATGTTGGAGGTGTGATTGCGTGTTCCCTGCTCACTCCAGGTGTGTATATGTCCAGAATCGCTCATCAGACTAAATCGGCTCTCATCCGTAAAGAGAACTCGACCCCATTGCTGATGTGTCCAGTTCTTGTATTTCTGGCACCACAGAAACCGCCGTATCCAATAAGCAGGCGTTAATGGCACACACCGTACTGGTTGTCATGCAAATAGACCACCTTTGTGCAGCCTCCTGGCCACAGTAAAACGCGATAACGGATGTCCAGTTGTCTGTTGCATGTGCCTTGCGATTTGTCCCACTGTCTGCTGTCTGTCTCTTCTCGCCTGTAGGACAATATACCGGTCGTCCGCCACCGTGGTTGCTCGTGGACGACCACTGCTAAACTCTCGGACAGCTGTTCCTGTCGTTTGAAATGCTCTCCAAGCTCGTGAAACGATGCTGTGGGCAATCCTGAACTCCTCGGCCACACTAGTAACACTTCGACCTTCTTCCAACTTCCCAATGACGCGACCTCGGGTAAAGTCATCCAGATGTCGTCTACTGGATTGCCTGTTGGCCATATCACACGGTGGCAGCAACTCAACGTCGTTCAAACCGATGTACACTGTGCAATAGCTTTCACCGAATTGCTGATCGTACACCGCCCGTGTGCTTTATTTATATCCTTCCGACACCCCCTCCCCTTCACGTCATGCTGCATATATGCGCATGCCCTACCGTACCGGACCCTAGTCTATCTCCTGAGTGGTCTTTCGGTCCGTTCTGGCTGCTCGTTCCACTGTTATGCTAATTTATCCTCTTCGTCCTTAATTTTTGCACACCAGTGTACTTCGGCACCTCCGAGGCCTGCCAGATTGCCCATCAAGCACACGTGGGACCAGATGAGACACCAGCTTTCTCCATGTCCCAGTGTTCATGATTTAGACCATCAGTAGCAAAAAGTGTGTGCCAATCTGCCCCAGGATAATATACGGCATCTCTCTGACGCCATGCCGGACCGCATCACCGCATGTATGCGAGGACAAGGCGGTCCAACACGGTATTAACGCTGACCGGAATGTGTATGATAGGTACATGGGAAATAATTCTGCTGCTGTGATACTGTAATCACTTCTGTCCTTGGTATGTACCACCTCACCACTAAAATCTCATTTCAATATGATGCCTCCTTCTTGGTGCGTGGATTTTTATGACAATGAATGTATACACATACACACTGTTTGCCAAAGAAAACGAAACATTCCAAGAAAGCAGTTCGATCCTGATGAGACTTCGCACAAAAGTACCTCAGGGCCGAACATGGAAATAATTAAAAAATAACACCTAATAGCTAAATAGTGGCCAACCACAGCACATGGGAACCATGCGTCAAGGAGGGCATATCGCGAGGTCAAAGGCCGCACACAGGAACGATTTTGGCAGCGGACTGCAATTGCATTAAAATCCCTGGATTTTGAGGATAAAATTTATTAAAATCCGTGGACTTTGAGATTTGTGCACAGGTGCAACCTCGTTGTTGCACCTGTGCACAACACGAGCAGTTGAGTGAGTTTGTGAGAGGATGTATAGTTGGGCTGAGAGACACCGGTTGGTCAAGTCGCTGTATCACCAGGCATTTGGGTTGCAGCAATGCAGCAATCAGATGATTTTGGCACCAGTAGGTTGAGGAGGGCACAACCAAGCATCATGTGGGAAGTGGCCAACCAAGGGCAATGACAGAACATAAGGATTATGCGATTGTGGGGCGGCATTAATTTGCTATTAATCCTCAGAGGCACATCGTAGTCTTTATAGAACTGAACCTGCCATGAAAGGACAAGATAGAGAGAGAGGGGAGTCATTTAGAAGTTGCTGAACAATTCGCAAAAAATTAAAGCAGTTAACATTTCAAAGCCACCATTTTTATGTTTTTGATTTTTGGACTCTTCTAGGTATTTTGTACAAAATTCTAGCGGATAATGCTTACCTTGGCATTCCTTTCTAGCGATGGGAACATTTCACGCGCATGTTTTCCGGTCTTTGTTGATGTTATTGTCCTAAAGTCCGTTGTATGCGATGACTGGCTTTACTTCTCACACTTTTCGCTGGGTATACTCATTGGATCTTTGCCTTAGGATTCCAAACACATCAATTTTTACCGTTCTTTACACTCGAAATTTCCGCCCATCCTCTGGGCATCTTCAGGAGCGTGGCGACTTTACCACCGATGTTCATGGTTAACTTCGCGCTAATGGAGTCCGATACTCTTTGTTGCCATTCGTCGGAAAAACTTTCCAGGATATATTTCATTATCAAACCCTGCTGGCGCCATCCATGTTTCATTAAAACAACTTTATTTATTTATTTATTTTAAATTTTTTTTTATTTATTTATTTATTTATTTTAAAAAAAAAATTTATTTTATTTTTTTTTTTAAATTTCTTCTCCTATCCTGGTTTTCTTGTCTTTTTTGCCGGTTTTTCTTTTGTTGTTGTTTTTCTTGTCTTATTCGTTCTTTCCACAGGCCCGATAATGTGCTAGGGTCGTTCTGGTTACTTACCCTTGCTTTATTTTTATAGATTAATATTGCTTCTTTCCTCCTCATTTGCCTTTCTGATTTTTTATTCTTTTTTTGGCATTTTAATTTCATCGAATTTTGGGAATGTCCGGTTTTCCATGCAGTTACTTTGAAATATCGCACGTAAAAGAGAATAGTAGAATGATTAGAGCTATATAATAGTCAGAATTAGAACTACTAATTGGAATTGTCTTCTAGGTATATGGACCTTAAGATCTATTAACATGCCAATTCAAAAAATTCGAGCAGACATCATTCCAAAGCTGCTGTTCTGATTTTTATTATTGTTGTTTTCCGACATTTCTATGTATCCAACCTTAAGATCTATCACCATGCCAATTTTCCAATCTCTAGGTCATTTGGAAGTGGTCGAACATTTCGTGGAAAATTCAAGCAGGCAATACTCTAAAGCAGCCGTTTTGAATTTTTTGGTTTTCGGACTTTTCTAGGTATGCAGACCTTAAAGGCCTTTCAGAATGCAATTATCAGATTTCTAGATCACTTAGAAGTGCTCGAACAATTCGCAGGCGCACACACATTTTCCAATTTATATACTGTATATATATATAATAGCTGGGAAAACAAGGGGATAAAGATTAATGGAGATTATCTAACCCACCTTCGTTTTGCTGATGACGTAGTCATTTTTGCAACTACCCCATCAGAGCTGCAGAGTATGATCCAGGAACTTGCTGACAAGAGTAAAGAAGTGGGATTAAAAATGAACTTTCAGAAGACAAAAGTGATGTTCAATGCTTTTACAAGAAATGAAGATTTATCGATTGATGGAGAAAAGCTGGAGATAACAGACACGTACGTTTATCTTGGACAGCAGATATCAAGTGAGGGTCACATTGATGAAGAAATTAATCGGCGTACAAAACTTGCCTGGAGAGCTTTTGGAAGAAACAGCATAATTTTCAAGAGCAATATGCCATTATGTCTTAAAAGAAAAGTGTTTGATCAATGCATCCTTCCAGTGCTTACGTATGGTGCAGAGACGTGGACCTTAACTAAAAGAGACATACAAAGGCTGCAGACAACTCAAAGCAGCATGGAGAGGTGCATGCTTGGTGTAACCAGGAGAGATAAGAAGAGGAACTCGTGGATCCGAAAAATGACAAGAGTGGAAGACATCATGATCAGAGTTAAATCCCTGAAATGGCAATGGGCTGGACATACTGCCAGAAGGACAGACCATCGATGGACAGCCGAAATTTTAGATTGGATTCCAAGGGACAGGAAAAGACCCAGAAAAAGACCACATGGGAGATGGGTGGATGAAATTCGTAAATATGCGGGAGTGACATGGAGGAGACTGGCACAAGACAGACCGTTGTGGAGGAAACTTGGGGAGACCTTCGTCCAGCAGTGGATTGATAATGGTTGACAATGATGATGATGATATATAATAGCTAAATACCCATTCTTCAAACGTGAGGATGTTAAAAATATTTCTACAACACAGGATTTCCTACTATACCGTAATATAATTTGTACCATACATTAATATTCTAATATTACACTTGGTCAGTTTGTTCTATAACTTTTTTATAACATATTGGTAATAACTCAAAATAGTATAACTATATACTAAAAACCAAAAATTCTTAGCGTAGAATAAATATAAAAATTTTCAAGCTTTCGCACATCAACCAGATGGCTTTCTCAAGGAAGGTAGACAGCTAACTGCTACCTTAGACAGACAGTTAGCTGTCTACCTTTCCTTGAGAAAGCCATCTGGTTGATGTGCGAAAGCTTGAAAATTTTTATATTTATTCTACGCTAAGAATTTTTGGTTTTTAGTATATAGTTATACTATTTTGAGTTTAATTTGGTGTACAGTTCCTACTTTTGGAATATTGGTAATAAAATGGATTCAAATACATAATGTTTATAGCATGAATTTCTGCATCCTTATAAGATGCAGAGTGTTGTTATTTGTAACTAAACATTTTTATAGCAATGAACGAATGGAAAAATAAAAAGAATTTATTGACTTATGTTAGTGCTTCTTTGTAAAAAGAAATTTGCTTACAGACAATTTCGTTCGAAACTGTACATTTAAAAGCTAGCAAGTCAGATGTTTTTTGCAAGCGTGAGCAAAATTGTGTTGCCATTGCTAATATCTCATGGCGGAAACTTCTTTTTTTTTTCAAATTTCAATTACTATGAAAATCTACTCGCATATTTTTATATTTATTGCACACTTATATGATGTCACCGTTGCCTCGGTGAAAACGAATGTTGGTAATTTGATTTTGACTTAAAAAAATCTTGACATTCGATATGTCAAATGATAATATAAATGCTTAAATGCAAAACATATTATGATATATAGCTTTTTACATGATATTTTAAAAGTTTTTTATGCTAAATAAATTTAGAAAAAATAACAAAACCTTGACATTCGATATGTCAAACGATAATAAATGTTTAAATGCAAATCATATTATAATATAGCGCTTTTTACGTGATTTTTAAGGTTTTTTGTTAAATAAATTCTGAACAAATAAATTTAGAACAAAATATAAACTGAGCAGGTCAACTCAAGTCATTCAAAACTTAGGGCAGGGCTTCAGTTGCTGGGCAACAATGGCTCGATCATTGCAAAACGTCCTAGTGTTACTAAAACTGGGTTATTTAAAAACCCCATTTTAACCCACTTAAAGTTATCGTAAGAAAAAATCCTTTCTTAGTGCACCTCTATGTTGAATTCCTGCCAAATATGAAAGTTCTAAGTTCAGTAGTTTCTGAGATTCGGTGATGAGTCAGTGAGGGCTTTCAGTTTTATATGTACAGATAGATAATTCCTGAAAAGTTTTTTTCTTACTGAATTTTTTATTTATTTTTTATTTTTTTTTAATTTTTGAGCAACAATAATTTGTTCCCTAATTACACTGCTGGACAATTGCTATGGACGGATCATAAACGGCTATATAGCGCACAAAAAAGTAAGTGTGGTTGGATGCCAAGTGAAATAAAATAATGTCAGAATGCCAGGACATTACAAGAAAGACAATTTATTGTGCTCTGAAATCCAGAAGGCTTTGGAACGTGTCCAAGGGACAAACAGGCCATTTTGTGCAGAATACGTAAACGTGAAAAATGCAATTACCGTCCGCAGGCGTTCCGGCGTAAGATGTCAATACGGGATATGGCCACCATGGAGGGCGATGCAAGATTCCACACGTCGTGTCATGCTTTGCACAACATTATCAAGCAGCTGTTGGGGTAATTTATCCCATTCCTCTGTCAGTGCACGGATGAGGGTGTCCTTGTTTATTGGAGGGCATTGGCGACCAGCAAGACTCCTCCCCAAAGCATCCCACACATTTTCAATGGGATTCAGATCTGGAGAACGTGCTGGCCATACGAGGTGCTGAATATCCTCGCTCTCAAGACACTCCTGGACAGCGACTGTTCGATGACATGTTGCGTTGTCGTCCATGAAAATGAATCTATCACCGACAGCACCACGGAGCATGCGAACATGAGGTAGCAGAACATCATTAATGTATCGTTGGCCAGTCATAGTCCCAGTTGGAAGCACATAGAGGGACGTACAGCCATTGATCATGATGCCAGCCCATACCATGACACTACATGTCGGATATCGGTCCCTTTCCTGTATGTTTGCTGGACAATATGCAGTACCACTATCACGCCAGATCAGTTGTCGTCGACAATCAGACGATAGACTGTATCTACTCTCATCTGAGAAGAGGACAGCAGACCAGTCATTATCAGTCCAATTGCGATGTTGATGGCACCATTGCAAACGGGCGGTACGGTGACGTCTGGACAATGGGATGCACACAACAGGACGGCAGGCGTATAGTCCTCCTTCATGCAAACGTCTGGCGACAGTTTTTTGGGAGATCCGCTTGCCAGTAGCAGCCATAAACTGATTTGCTACCTCACTAGCTGTGCTGCGCCGGTGTCTTTTTGTTGATAGCACTATGTACCGATCTTCTGCAGGTGTCGTACTGCGAACACGACCTCCCCCATGACGTTTGCTACAATCTCCATTTGTTTGAAATGATTTCCAAAGCCTTGAAACAACACTGTGGCTGACGTCGAACTCCCTGGCAACATCTGTTATTTTTCGCCCTTCTTCAATCTTGCCAATAATACTGCCACGCGTAAAATCATCTAGGTGATGTCGGAAAGACATACTGAAACTTGCAAGTTCTTCAATTGATTCTTTCCCTTTCAACTTTGTGTTTGAACAACAACGGTCAATATGCGTCAAATCCTTTATATCTCTTATCAGCGCTATGACATCACGAACAAGTTCGGCAATCCAAAATTTGCATACGTACAACACGTCTTACTGTACCCCGCACTTATGCTAATTTCCACATTTTCCTGCCTTCTATTTTATGGTTGCTATCGTTGCTATTGTCATCCGTCCTTAGCAATTGTCCGGCAGTGTATTACCTTAAGCCACTTCAATCAGTTCAGTTTGCTTTATTGTGAGGAAATTTCTGCTTTTGGTGATATCCATACAGAAACAAGATGAAAGATATGGTATAAAAAATCCTACCTCTGAACTTGTTTTCCTGTGTTAAAGGAATTTCTTCTGAATTTTACAGTCACTCACATTAGAAGTTTTGACTGAGAATTTAATTCCCAGTGACAGTAGAGAATCAAGGAACATAAATTATGGATAACTGTAAGATACTACAAAATATTTTTATAAATGATGCAATACCAATAAACAGTTGGCTTACTGCCGATTCTTTGGCGTTGTGATTCCTGGAAAAGGGGTAAAAAGAACCAAGCTGCGTCCATCGTAAACAAAGCTCTTTGGTTACATTTGATCTAAATCCACAAATATCTGCTCCAACCTGAAAGACAATAGGAACAAGCACGTTAAGGTACCCACTAACATAAAAACAACAATTGAACTTCTGAAAATTATTATAACTTTAAATATACATAAAATAAACTAACCTGAATTTGAAATTTAATGCCCCATTCAAGGAAACAGCATGACCCCACTACTGTTTTTGATATATACACTCACTGTCATAAATATCTGCGCACCAAGAAGGAGGCGTCGGATTGAAATGAGATTTTAGCAGTGAGATGGTACATAACCAAGGACAGAAGTGATTACACTATCACAGCAGCAGAACAATTTCCCGTGAACATATGGTACACATTTTGGTCAGCGTTAGTATTGTGTTGGATCGCCTTGTGCTCGGATACATGCAGTGATACGGTCCAGCATGGAGTCAAAAAGACACCGTATGTTATCCTAGAACAGATTGGCCCACATTTCTTGCAACTGAAGCTCTAAATCACGAACACTGGGACATGGAGAAAGCTGGCGTCCCATCTGGTCCCACACGTGCTTGATGGGCAATCTAGCAGGCCACGGAGGCACCGAAGCATGACATAGACAGCCCTGGGAAACCCGAGCCATGTGCAACTGGCATTACCTTGTTGGAAAAAGCTCCGAGCTGCCCCACCAGGAAAGGCAGCACATGGGGCCGCAGGATCTCCTGTACGTACTGCTGGGCTGTCAACGTCCCTCGGATCACTGCAAGGGAAGTCTGGCTGTCATACGTGATGGCTCCCCAGACCATCACGCTTGCAGTTCAGGACGTATGTGGCTGTACAGTGAGGTTGGGATTGCAGCACTCACCTGTGGTTCTCTACACTCTTACACGGTGGTTGTCCATTCCCATACAGAAGTGGGATTTGTCGCTGAACACTATATGTCGCCAGTCCCACGACATTTCATGTTGCTCGCTGCTGACACTACTGCAATTCACGCCGATGGTCAGTAATGGCAGAAAACGTAAGGGCTGTCAAGAGTGCAGATTCACCTCTGCCAGACATCTGGAAATGGTTCTGGCAGATACAGGAATCGCTTGTACAGCAACCACATGTCTCTGGATATTGCACAAGGATGTCGTTGCATAAGTGCATGCCGCTCTCGTGATCCTCTGTGCTGGTGGTGTGTCTGGATCATCCACAGCCAGTCAGCCATGTCTGGATGCCTTCCCGTGTCCAGTACTCCCAACACGATTGCACCGTACTGTCTGGCCAGCCTAAATCACAGCCGATTCGGTGTGCCGGCCCCTCTACATCTCTCATCCCAATGATCCAGCCTCGTTCAAACTCCATGAATTGCCCGTACACACATATACGGTGGCTCCTTGGCATGTCTATCACTCAGGGATCTCACCTGACTCTTACTGTACACTTTGGCACGAATGTGGAGTCCCATGTGCTGCTCTTTATAAGCTCAAGGATCTCACCTGACTCTTACTGTGCACTTTGGCACGAATGTGGAGTCCCATGTGCTGCTCTTTATAAGCTCAGGGATCTCGCCTGACTCTTACTGTGCACTTCGGCACGAATGCGGAGTCCCCTGTTCTGCTTTTTATAAGCTCAGGGATCTCACCTGACTCTTACTGTGCATTTCGGCACGAATGTGGAGTCCCCTGTGCTGCTTTTTATAAGCTCAGGGATCTCACCTGACTCTTACTGTGCATTTCAGCACGAATGTGGAGTCACCTGTGCTGCTCTTTATAAGCTCAGAGATCTCACCTGACTCTTACTGTGCACTTCGGCACAAATGCGGAGTCACCTGTGCTGCTCTTTATAAGCTCAGGGATCTCACCTGACTCTTATTGTGCACTTCGGCACGAATGTGGAGTCCCCTGTGCTGCTCTTTATAAGCTCAGGGATCTCACCTGACTCTTACTGTGCACTTAGGCACAAATGCGGAGTCCCCTGTGCTGCTCTTTATAAGCTCAGGGATCTCACCTGACTCTTACTGTGCACTTTGGCACGAATGTGGAGTCCCCTGTGCTGCTCTTTATAAGCTCAGGGATCTCACCTGACTCTTACTGTGCACTTCGGCACGAATGTGGAGTACCCTGTGCTGCTCTTTATAAGCTCAGGGATCTCACCTGACTCTTACTGTGCATTTCGGCACCAATGCGGAGTCCCCTGTGCTGCTCTTTATAAGTTTAGGGATCTCGCCTGACTCTTACTGTGCACTTCGGCACGAATGCGGAGTCCCCTGTTCTGCTTTTTATAAGCTCAGGGATCTCACCTGACTCTTACTGTGCACTTCGGCACGAATGTGGAGTCCCCTGTGCTGCTCTTTATAAGCTCAGGGATCTCACCTGACTCTTACTGTGCACTTCGGCACAAATGTGGAGTTCCCTGTGCTGCTCTTTATAAGCTCAGGGATCTCACCTGACTCTTACTGTGCACTTCGGCACGAATGTGGAGTCCCCTGTGCTGCTCTTTATAAGCTCAGAGATCTCACCTGACTCTTACTGTGCACTTCGGCACAAATGTGGAGTCCCCTGTGCTGCTCTTTATAAGCTCAGGGATCTCACCTGACTCTTACTGTGCACTTCGGCACGAATGTGGAGTACCCTGTGCTGCTCTTTATAAGCTCAGGGATCTCACCTGACTCTTACTGTGCATTTCGGCACAAATGCGGAGTCCCCTGTGCTGCTCTTTATAAGTTTAGGGATCTCGCCTGACTCTTACTGTGCACTTCGGCACGAATGCGGAGTCCCCTGTTCTGCTTTTTATAAGCTCAGGGATCTCACCTGACTCTTACTGTGCACTTCGGCACGAATGTGGAGTCCCCTGTGCTGCTCTTTATAAGCTCAGGGATCTCACCTGACTCTTACTGTGCACTTCGGCACAAATGCGGAGTCCCCTGTACTGCTCTTTATGAGCTCAGGGATCTCACCTGACTCTTACTGTGCACTTCGGCACGAATGTGGAGTCCCCTGTGCTGCTCTTTATAAGCTCAGGGATCTCACCTGACTCTTACTGTGCACTTCGGCACAAATGCGGAGTCCCCTGTGCTGCTCTTTATAAGCTCAGGGATCTCACCTGACTCTTACTGTGCACTTCGGCACGAATGTGGAGTCCCCTGTGCTGCTCTTTATAAGCTCAGGGATCTCACCTGACTCTTACTGTGCACTTCGGCACAAATGTGGAGTTCCCTGTGCTGCTCTTTATAAGCTCAGGGATCTCACCTGACTCTTACTGTGCACTTCGGCACGAATGTGGAGTCCCCTGTGCTGCTCTTTATAAGCTCAGAGATCTCACCTGACTCTTACTGTGCACTTCGGCACAAATGTGGAGTTCCCTGTGCTGCTCTTTATAAGCTCAGGGATCTCACCTGACTCTTACTGTGCACTTCGGCACGAATGTGGAGTCCCCTGTGCTGCTCTTTATAAGCTCAGAGATCTCACCTGACTCTTACTGTGCACTTCGGCACAAATGTGGAGTCCCCTGTGCTGCTCTTTATAAGCCTGAAGGATTGAGATTGCAGCGCTGGTCGTGAATGTTCGGGCATGCGGAATCGCACGAAACTTTAATCATTTGCATGCCTGCTCTCCCCGTAACTATTCGCCGAGTTTTGCGTTAATCGCACGGTTTTTTTCTTGGTACACGGATTTTAATGACAATGAGTGCGCATGGATAAACTGCAATTATAATCCATTACTTTTAAATTGGCAACTCAAGGTCACACGCTTCCTCCCTTCTCTTGCTCACAACCATGATAGCATCTGTCACGACTGAAACACCAAACTCGTTTTACTCCACTTCACTTTAGGATAGAGATTTTTGCGTGTAAGGTTTTGTGTGTTTCTTTCTTGTTTTTGAGAGATTTTTTCTTCGATTATTGTCATCATGATCAAATCTGATGCAAGAAAACAATGAAAGAAGACCTTCTACAGCAGTGGTCTCAAACTCGCGGACCACATGCGCCTGGCGCAAACTGTTTTGCGGTATGCACGAATGATTACAAAATAAAAATAAATCACCCTTTTTTCAAGTATATAGGGTGTCCGAGAATTATTGGACATAGCATTTGAAACAAAACATTAAACAGATAGAAAGAAACTGACTGTACTAACGTACAATGTAACTACACAAGTTAATAAATTTTGATGTGAGATCCCTTGGTTGCTCGTAGTACGTCCAAACGATACTCGATTTCATGCCATAAAACAAAACATTAAACAGATAAAAAGAAACTGACTGTACTAACTTACAATGTAACTACACAAGTTAATAAATTTCGATGTGAGATCCCTTGGTTGCTCGTAGTACGTCCAAGCGATACTCGATTTCATGCCATAAAACAAAACATTAAACAGATAGAAAGAAACTGACTGCACTAACTTACAATGTAACTACACAAGTTAATAAATTTCGATGTGAGATCCCTTGGTTGCTCGTAGTACGTCCAAGCGATACTCGATTTCATGCCATAAAACAAAACATTAAACAGATAGAAAGAAACTGACTGTACTAACTTACAATGTAACTACACAAGCTAATAAATTTCGATGCGAGATCCCTTGGAGCACGTAGTACGTCCAAGCGATACTCGATTTCATGCCATGTATTGGCAAGCATCTGAGGAGTTATGGAATTAATAGCAGCTGTGATACGCTGCTTCAGTTCCTGCAAATCAGTACAAGGCATCTGATAGACACGATCCTTCACATAACCCCACATGAAATAATCCAATGGAGTTAGATCTGGACAGCGAGGAGGCCACGGATTGGGACTACCACCCCCAATCCATCTGTTGAGGAAATGCTTATTTAGGCACTTTCGTACACACGTTGACCAATGCGGAGGCGCGCCGTCTTGTTGGAAAACGACGTCATATCTTTTAATCTGGGGTATAGATAAAATTTCTAGCATATCCAAGTAAATGTCACCATTTATGTTTTTTTTGCAGAAGAAGAAAAGGCCAATCACTTCTCTTTTTGATAGGGTGCACCACACATTAACTTTTGGAGAATCACGTTCCAGTTCAAAAGCAGCAGGAGGCGGTTCACTGCCCCATATTCTACAGTTGTGATGATTCACAATACTTGATACATGAAATGTGGATTCATCACTAAAAATTACAGTACTGAGAAAGTTTTCGTCGATTTCCACTGGATTCAGCATAACCACAGCGAAATCGTATTGCAGAGTGTGGTCATTTACATGCATCTTTTGCACTATTTGAATTTTATAAGCATGAAACTTCTTGTGCAAGATATCGTGAACTGTCGATTTCGGAATGCACAGTTCTCTGCTTGATTTACGAACGGATTTCCTGGGGTTTCGTCGGAAATATTCATTAACTTGGTCAACCGTCTCGCCGCTGGTGCCAGGCCTACCGGCTCCTCCACGATGTTCCCCATTGGCAGTTTCTTTAAACTGTTTCATCCAGCGCTTAACTGAATTCGTTGAAGGAGGATTACAACCATACTCTAAACGGTACCGTCTTTTAACTTTAATGACAGACTTTAATTCCGCAAGCCGTAACACACAGATCGCCTTCTGTTGTACGGATGACATGACTACTGATTGCGCATTTCTCAAACATTCCTCAACAGGCCACACCTAGCGCCATCTATCGTATTCTGGGAATAACAATTGTGCAAAACAAAAATATAGAAACCATGTTAGTAATATGTGACATAGAAAAACAGACAATGCTCAGTTTTTTTGTACAGAATTTTGTAATGTGTCCAACAATTCTCGAACATCCTGTATTATGATATATTAAATACTCGTATAATATAAACATAGTAATACTTAGCAAAGCCATCCTCTTTATAAGTAACAAGTTTATTTATCAAGAATAAAATTGCATTAAGGCTGTCTTTGAATGAGTGTAACAGATATTCTGTCGTATATCTGTAATGCAAATTCTTTTGTACACATTTTCTCGAAAACTATTACTTTGTAGAGTTTGAAATTTTGAGCACAAATAAAAACGACCCATAGCTAATACGTGTCGCAGTTATTTTTCCGAAAAATTTGTTAGAATTTCCTTTAAAATTCAATTTATCTGACTCGAAAGTATTCCGATTAGGCACTAGATGGCGCCAGATGTTAGCTTGGCAGTGTTTCTGTGTTGAAGAAACGAAATCACTCATTTCTGTCTGATTTTTTTAATTATCTAGGCCAAATAGAAATCAAAGAATGGGCACTGAAGTGAGATTGGAATCTTGTCTTCTATAGATCATCTTAAATTCTACTGTACGTTCATTTTTTGAAGAGAAAATGTGAACATTAAAAGAAAACACTTGAATTTGAGACAGAAACTACGCCTACCTACTAAGCACCATCCCCAAACAATGTCATTGGTTAAAACGTAACAGCGCCTAATTTGTCTTTTCATTGTGGAGCCAAGGAGAGGCCGTTTCCATTCTGAATATGGTTAGGTCTTCACTCATTTGCTGACGCCAACTTCTGGGACAATCCCTCAAGGTGTAAAAGCCACGCCCAAGGAGTGATATTTTGCGCCATCTATCGCAGAAGATGAAGCCTAACACTCATTCAAAGACAGCCTTAAGCATGCAGATTTTTACGTCGAAAGGAATACAAAAACGGTACAGGTATCTTCCCGCGACATACTCTTTACCAAAACAAGCACGCTTGCTGCCGTGCCACTTTACGGAAGGCATGTCTTCTGAAATGAGAATATTATTTGCGCAGAATTGAAATCAAGTGCTGGCAACACTGAGCGACCTTGAAAAGCTCACTCCCGCTCAGCTAGTGGCTAGTTTAATCCGGCTGCACTGGTTGCTTCACACGCTATTTTTCTACTGAAGTTGATTTGTGTGATTTTATTTTTACCATGTCTGTTTCTAAACCAAGTTACAGTAGAATATGATCGATTGAAGATGAACATAGAGTATTTAAAAAGAAGTGGGAGTTACAGTACTTTCATTGTGTAACTAATAATTGTGTATTGTGCCTTATTTGTTAGCAAATGTTAACGGTTCCAAAACAGTACAACTTATAATTAATACAGACATTTAACGTGGACCAGGAACATCAAACAAAGATCTTCGCTCTTTCCACGTTTATAAGTGAGTCACGGAAAAATTCTCATTGGCCGCCACCGGGAGTCGAACCCAGGGTCTTCCAGTTACGCGCCGGATATGCTTCCGCTACACCACAGCGGCCTCCAATTCCTCCAGACTCACACACGCTAACTGCCAAGCCAATTTGGCAGGTTGCTTCTTGGAGCCCCGCACAATCCTGGGGATTCACCAAAGATGGTAAGCAGCAACTGAACAAATAATTAGAAGGCGAATGAATAATTAATACAGACATTTAACGTGGACCAGGAACATCAAACAAAGATCTTCGCTTGAATAAAAATGAATAATTAATACAGACATTTAAACGTGGAAAGAGCGAACATCTTTGTTTGATGTTCCTGGTCCACGTTAAATGTCTGTATTAATTATTCATTCGCCTTCTAATTATTTGTTCAGTTGCTGCTTACCATCTTTGGTGAATCCCCAGGATTGTGCGGGGCTCCAAGAAGCAACCTGCCAAATTGGCTTGGCAGTTAGCGTGTGTGAGTCTGGAGGAATTCGAGGCCGCTGTGGTGTAGCGGAAGCATATCCGGCGCGTAACTGGAAGACCCTGGGCTCGACTCTCGGTGGCGGCCAATGAGAATTTTTCCGTGACTCACTTATAAACGTGGAAAGAGCGAAGATCTTTGTTTGATGTTCCTGGTCCACGTTAAATGTCTGTATTAATTATTCATTCGCCTTCTAATTATTTCTTCAGTTGCTGCTTACCATCTTTGGTGAATCCCCAGCATTGTGCGGGGCTCCAAGAAGCAACCTGCCAAATTGGCTTGGCAGTTAGCGTGTGTGAATCTGGAGGAATTCGAGGCCGTTGCGGTGTAGCGGAAGCATATCCGGCGCGTAACTGGAAGACCCTGGGTTCGACTCCCGGTGGCTGCCAACGAGAATTTTTCCGTGACTCACTTATAAACGTGGAAAGAGCGAAGATCTTTGTTTGAGTACAACTTATGACGCCTTTTTCGAACTGTCCATGGGGAGAAGTATGATTCACTGCAAGGCCATCTTCGAGAGGATAAACTGAAGAAACTGAAAGCGTATTTAAGTTCGCTACAAAATGTGTTTCAAAGTAGCACGGTATATTTGCCTTGGCAAGGTGAATGAATTTGCAGAAAAAAGGCTTTTGCCAAACACGGTTGTTGGTGAAATCGATGAACTAGCTTCAGATATAAACCATCAATTAATTCAGAAGATATCAGAGTTCCTTAACTTTTCCTTTGCAATTGATGAAGGTAGTGATGTAACATATGTTGCTCAGTTGGCTGTTTTTATTCGCAGGGTAGATGAAAATCTTAAAAAAACTAAAGAACTACTTCAACTAATACCAATGCATGATACCACGAAAGCTGATGACATTTTTGAGGAGGAAAAATTGTTTTGGCCTGAACTGGCATGGTTAGTTACAGATCGTGTGCGTGCAATGGCTAGTTCAAAAATGGTGTTGTTGGAAATATAAAAAAAAATGTTGATCGATGAAGGTTCATTTACTCCATTTGTACATTTTTATTCCATTATACACTAGTGTGCAAAAATTACGGACAAAGAGGAGAAATTAGCATAACAGCGGAACGAGCATGGCAGATCGTACCGACAGACCAATCAGGAGATAGACTAGGGTCCGGTACAGTAGGGCATGGACATATATGCTGCATGACGTAGGGGGGGTCGGAAGGGTAAAAAAACGCAGGCTGCTCAGCAATTCGGTGAAAGCTATTGCACTGTGTACATCGGTTTGAACGACGTCGAGTTGCTGCCACCGTGTGATATGGCCAACAGGCAATCCAGTAGACGACATCTGGATGACTTTAACCGAGGTCGCGTCATTGAGAAGTTGGAAGAAGGTCGAAGTGTGACTAGTGTGGCCGAGGAGTTCGGGATTGCTCACAGCATCGTTTCACGAGCTTGGAGAGCATTTCAAACGACAGGAACAGCTGTCCGAGAGTTTAGCAGTGGTCGTCCACGAGCAACCACGGCGGCAGACGACCGGTATATTGTTCCACAGGCGAGAAGAGACAGATGGCAGACAGCGGGTGAAATCGCAAGGCACATGCAACAGACAACTGGACGTCCGTTATCGCGTTTTACCGTGGCCAGGAGGCTGCACAAAGGTGGTCTATTTGCATGACAACCAGTACGGTGTGCGCCATTAACGCCTGCTTATTGGATACGGCGGTTTCTGTGGTGCCAGAAATACAAGAACTGGACACATCAGCAATGGGGTCGAGTTCTCTTTACGGATGAGAGCCGATTTAGTCTGATGAGCGATTCTGGACATATACACACCTGGAGAGAGCAAGGAACACGCAATCACACCTCCAACATCATCAATAGGGACCGGTTTGGAGGCGGCAGAGTTCTCATTTGGGGCGGTATCATGCTTGGTAGCCGTACTGACCTCCACATTTTCCAAGGAGGTTCAGTCACTAGTGTCTGCAATTGTACCGAGGTTCTCCTGCCTCACGTGAGTCTGTTTAGAGGTGCTGTGGGTCCTGAGTTCCTTTTATGAAGTGTCCACTTGCTTGGCACGGGCCCCAGTCGCTATCTCTGAATCATTGTGTCTCTGGCGCCATCTATTGTCCAGAGATAGCGACTGGGGCCCGTGCCTCGATGGCTCTGCTCACTTGAGCTGTGGTGGGCGGGTGAGACACACCTGCCTCCTGATTACAACAGTGGTCTGTTGAAAGTACTAGAGGATTGTGTGTGAAGGGCTGAATGAGTGTGACACTTGCAGTGGGAGTGGCAGGGGTTTTGAAGCGGAAAGAGCAGTTTGGTGCTTGCACTTGACAAAGGTTTAACCACCTAGGAATGTAAGGTTATGTAAATATGTACATAGTTTTTAATTGAATTGTACGAATGAGTAGTATGTGTGGTTTTTTATGGAATTGACAAGCTTTATAGTTACATCTTATAAGGCTAAAAAAAAAAAAAAAACGATGTTTCACACCCGGAAGTAAGAATCGTAAGCAAGATGTCTGTAAACCTTGGAAGCCCAGAAACATTACGATGATTGATGTGTTGGAAGTGTGTTGTCGATGGAGATTACCATGATCTTTAGGGTGAGTGATTGGTACTTTCTAATAGTTTTTCATTTATGAATTGCACGTAAACTATGCGCACTTTGCAGGAGTTTAATACCTTAAAAGTGCAAATATAATAATCCTTCTTGCTATTTCGATCCCTTCTTCTAGTTTCCACAGGCAAACTTCAGGGCTTGCAATGGGTTCTCCACTAGCACCTCTGCTAGCAAATTATTATGTAAGTGAACTAGAGGCAAAAATCCTTTGTACAACCCTCAATATTTGCTCTCTATGTAAGATACTTGGATGATGTCCTAATTATAGTAGATACTATGAACCAATCTCTACATTCTCAGATTCTGGCAGAATTTAACTTACTAGAAAATACCTTGCAGTACACCCTGGAGCTGGGAAAAGACCATAGCATCAATTTCCTTGATTTAACCTTGACCTCGAGAGAGGGAAGAATATTCACTCAGCTTTTTAGAAAACCCTCCAACACAGGGAAGATGTTAGACTTCTGCTGATTCCACCCTGATTATATTAATTTGAATACGGCGAGGCAATTTTTGAAAAAAATTGAAGTCCTGGTCTCTTCAGCTACTCAGAAAGATCTTCACAAAGAAGAATTAAAAGAAATATTGGCAGAAAACAATTACCCCTCCCCTTATGTTGAGAAAATATTTAGACAAGTGCCGAAAAAGAAGCAGGAAATAAACAACTTCAAATTCACCAGCAAAATTATGTACCACAAGGGACTTTTTGAAAAACTGAAGAGGATCTGAGCAAAATATAATATCAGGCTTGCTCCAGATCTAAATAACAAATTAAAGAAATTCTTGCCAGCTTTAAAGCAGAAAGAAGTGGAGATCCAATTGCAAGAAGGAGTAATATATTGCATCGACTGTAACTGCGGACTCAGCTATATAGGAGAAACAGGGAGAAGTATTAAAGTCCAAATGAAAGAACACCAAGCAGCTATTAGGAACATTAGTAACAGAGCAAGTGGACACTCCATAAATTGGGACTCAGCAAAAATAATCGCCCACCAGTCAAACTTAGTAAAGAGGAAACTAGAAGAAGGGATCGAAATAGCAAGAAGAAGAAGTACCACAGTTAACCATAATTGCGGTTGGACTCTTCCAACTGAGTGGCAGCAACTACTCCAGTCCTGATGACGAACTAGGCTTTAGTTCGAAGATTTGACAACCAACTTTTTTGAATAATAACCTGTATAAGACCCGTAAAAAAGTTGATTCCAAAGTACTTAAGGCAAATATATTTCAGCCATTACTACAGTCTTCGTCAGTGCGACTGCGATTTGTTTCGCTGCCAGATTGGAAAAATAAGTTTTGTAACAGTAACTCTGGGTGATGTGATCAATGAGAGATTTCCAGATGTATAGAACATAAATATGTTCCATGCATCTAAAAATCTCTCATTGCTCATAGATGTATGAGCTCATCAGTATCTTCAAAAGAGGATACAGACTTGCCATTTGATCTTCTCCTTCAATTTCTGTTACCCTTCGTAATGACAGAGACCCAAGACCTCCGCTTTCTTCTCCTGGAGTGTATAAAATTCCGATCAAGACAAACGTTGGATTAACCACATACATAGGACGTTCATTCCGAAAAATTCTCTCTAGACTTCACGAACACAAATCTGATGTGAAATTTGAAAACCCTTTCTCTTCCTTGTCTCAACTTACCATGGCTGACACTTCTGCTATTCCACTTTGGTCCGACACAAAAAAAAATGGCTCCCTTCCAAAATCGTTTTGCTCCGAGGTTTAAAGAAAGTTTGGAAATTTTATTTTCTAAAAATTGCAACTCTGAGCTCCCCATTTATGTTCCATACATTTAGAAATCTCTCATTGCATCATGTCACCCAGAGTTACCATTACAAAACTTACCTTTCCAATCTGGCAATGAAACAAATCGTAGTCGCACTGATGAAGGCCATAGTTAATGGCTGAAATACACTTCTGGCCACCCAAAATGCAACAAGAAGGAAGCATCCGATTGGCCTGAAATTCAATAAACGCGTCGCCCGTGAGAGGACATGCAAACGATTAGCATTGCAGGGCATATGCAAATCATGTGCGGCCGGCATGCCACCGAGAAGCACTATAAGAAGGGTGCACAGAAGGCGAGGTGTAAGTAGTGGAAGTGTGTTGTGCTGCCGGACCTGTGCGTGGGAAGCTTCCTGATGCCTCGTCGCAGAATGCGGCAGTCATTCCAGCAGGTTTCGGAGTTCGACAGAGGACGAATAGTGGCTTATCGCGACAGCGGTTTATCGTACCGAGACATCAGCGCCCGTGTGGGACGACATCCAGCCACAGTGAAGCGAGTATAAATTCGGTGGGTGCAGGAGGGGCGGACGGACCGACGTGAGCGATTGCCGCAGCCGCGGCACGCCACCCAACAAGAGGACCGGCATGCTGTGCGTTGGGCATTGACGGCTCACACCGCCACATCACTAACGTTAGTGCAAGAATTAGGGTGTGTTGCGCAACAACCTGTGTCAGCACGTACCATTCGATGTTATCTGCAGGAGCGGGGACTTATCGCACGGCGCCCATTGCTCCGATTACCATTGACATTACACCACCGGCAAGTGCGGTGGCAGTGGGCCATTGAACGCCACACCTGGACTACGGAATGGCACGCCATTGTCTTCTCCGACGAATCTGGCTTCTTCCTGCAGCACCACAATGGTCGGACATGCGTGTGGCTGCACCGCGGCGAGAGACCTGTATGACGCCTGCATGATGCATCGCCATACCGGTCCGTCGCCTGGCATTATGGTTTGGGGCACAATTGGATATGACACGTGCACCCCTCTGGTACGCATCGCCGGTACACTCAACAGACACTGCACCATCTCCGACGTTTTAGAGAGTCCTCCCTTAGCTGCAGGACCTGCCAGCGGCCACTTTTCATCAGGACAATGCGCGCCTGCACGTGGCACGCATCGTGCAACACTTCATCAAGGCCCACCAGGTGTCACTGCTGCCGTGGCTCGCCTGTTCTCCCGATATGTTGCCCGTCGAACACGTCTGGTCGCTGATCGGCGACCGAGTGGCCCGGCAAGCACCACCCGCGGCTACGCCTGATGAACCGTGGCAACGTGTGGAAGCAGCCTGGACCGACATACCCCAAGCCCACATCTAAAGCCTCTTTTGCTCGATGCTGCGGCGTGTAGCGGCCGTTATTGGCAGCCATGGGGGCCACACGAACTATTGATGTCTGCGTGTTCCGCAAGTCGCACGGGCCTGTAAGCTCAATCGTTTCATCTTTGTATCTGTTGTTATGTGTCCAGTAAATCTGGCATTGCTATTTTGTGTCCTTCTTGGTGTGGCATTTTGGGTGGCCAGCTGTGTATATTTGCCTTAAAAACTTTTATATGTAACTTAGCGTGTTTCTCAACTACCATCAACTTAACCTTGTTGAATGTATGTCAAACTGCATATATACTATAATATGGGCTAAAGGAGGTCCAACCCAGTATTGAATAAAAGTTTCTAATTCAGAGACCAATATGTGTATATTGCCTACAGAGGAGATTATTTTGAACACTAATTTTGCAACGTATGATGTCCTTACAGAATTAATTTTGAACTCTTTACCTATTCTAATAAAAACGTTATTTGCTAACAATTATTACTTCTGGTGTGCCCCGCTCTTACAGAAGCAAATATCATACTTACAAAAGGAATACCATAGAGATTAAATTCCAGAATTCCAGGTATGGATTCCCTCATCTCAATCCATGAACTGTTGTTATCACCCAGCCAATGGGCAGCATATTTTCCAGATCCTGGATAAGTTGAACGAGTAAGAACCATCGGTCGAGTTGTAGGACGTAATTCAGCCAGTGCTCTAGGCAATCATAATGCAAATGCAATAAGTCATAATGAACGAAAATAAAAATACACTATGTGGGCAACAGTTATTGGACACCCCCACACAGGTGCAATGGTGTGCTTCCAGCAGATATATGGCTGATAAGGTATAAAAACGGCAAACAGGAGTACACTCAGATCAATCGCTACTGCGATGGCCAGCAGGTAAGAGCTCTCCGAAGTTTGAAAATGGAGTTATAATAGGTTGCTCAATTGGAGGTGTGAGCACAAGAAGCATTGCTGATGTCAGACACGTTGCTAAATCGGCTGTGGCCTTTGCCATCAACAAAAGGAAGAAGACGAGAAATTGCAAGAATTCATGTCGCCCTGGAAGACCCACGAAACTGCAACCCAGTGACCGGAAGGTGCTGAAGAGGGAGATCCGGAACACCAGATCCTGGCCAATGCACTCTATAGCACATGAGTTTCAGATGGCCACAGATATTATGGTCTCCACCAAGACACTTCGAAGAGAGGCCCATGCACTTGGGTATTATGGCCGAGTAGACACCCATAAACCTCTCATCACAATTATCAACAATTCGACGTGGCTACGACGCTGTCAACAGCACAAAAATTGGAGCAATGGTGGCAAGTGTTATGGAGCAACGAATCCTGTTTCACATTATTCTGATCGGATGGACATGTATGGGTTCGGCGGTTACCCAAAGAAAGTCTGCTTCCAGAGTGTACAGTACCAAATGTGAAGCACGGAGGTAGTGGAGTTATGGTATGGGGCTGTTTCAGTTGGTACAGTGTGGGTCCACTGGTTGTTATACATGGCAACATGAATGCCGTACTCTATAGAGATATCCTGTATACCTCAATGCTCTCAATGTTGTGGCTGTTCTACAGACAAGGCAGTTATTTCTTTTAGGACAATGCCACTTGTCATGTTTCCAGGGCCACAATGGAGTCGATTGTGAAGCACGGAGACAGTACTATGGAATGGGGCTGTTTCAGCTGGTACAGTATGGGTCTACTGGTTGTTATTCATGGCAACATGAACTCTGTACTCTATAGAGATATCCTAGATAACTCAAGGCTCTCAATGTTGTGGCTGTTCTACATGCAAGGCAATTATTTCTTTTAGGACAATGCCACTTGTCAAGTTTCCAGGGCCACAATGAAGCACTGAGACGGTATTATGATATGGGGATGTTTCAGCTGGTTGTGTGTGGGTCCACTGGTTGTTATTCATGGTAACATGAACTCTGTGCTGTATAGGGATATCCTAGATAACTCAAGGCTCTCAATGTTGTGGCTGTTCTACAGACAAGGCAGTTATTTCTTTTAGGACAATGCCACTTGTCATGTTTCCAGGGCCACAATGGAGTCGATTGTGATGCACGGAGACGGTATTATGGTATGGGGCTGTTTCAGCTGGTACAGTATGGGTCTACTGGTTGTTATTCATGGCAACATGAACTCTGTGCTGTATAGGGATATCCTAGATAACTCAAGGCTCTCAATGTTGTGGCTGTTCTACAGACAAGACAATTATTTCTTTTACGACAATGCCACTTGTCATGTTTCCAGGGCCACAATGAAGCACAGAGACGGTATTAAGGTATGGGGCTGTTTCAGCTGGTACAGTATGGGTCTACTGGTTGTTATTCATGGCAACATGAACTCTGTGCTGTATAGGGATATCCTAGATAACTCAAGGCTTCCAACGGTGTGGCTGTTCTACAGACAACACAATTATTTCTTTTAGGACAATGCCACTTGTCATGTTTCCAGGGCCACAATGAAGCATGGAGACGGTATTATGGTATGGGGCTGTTTCAGTTGGTACAGTGTGGGTCCACTGGTTGTTATTCATGGCAACATGAACTCTGTGCTGTATAGAGATATCCTAGATAACTCAAGGCTCTCAATGTTGTGGCTGTTCTACAGACAAGGCAATTATTTCTTTTAGGACAATGCCACTTGTCATGTTTCCAAGGTCACAATGGAGTCGATTGTGATGCACGGAGACGGTATTATGGTATGGGGCTGTTTCAGCTGGTACGGTGTGGGTCCACTGGTTGTAATTCATGGCAACATGAACTCTGTACTGTAAAGAGATATCCTGGATAACTCAATGCTTAACGTTGAGGCTGTTCTACGGACACGCAATTATTTCTTTTAGGACAACAATGCCACTTGTCATGTTTCCAGGGCCATAATGGAGTCGAATGTAAAGCACGGAGACAGTATTATGTTATGGAATGGGGCTGTTTCAGCTGGTACAGTATGGGTCTACTGGTTGTTATTCATGGCAACATGAACTCTGTGCTGTATAGGGATATCCTAGATAACTCAAGGCTCTCAATGTTGTGGCTGTTCTACAGACAAGGCAATTATTTCTTTTAGGACAATGCCACTTGTCATGTTTCCAGGGCCACAATGAAGCACGGAGACGGTATTATGGTATGGGGCTGTTTCAGTTGGTACAGTGTGGGTCCACTGGTTGTTATTCATGGCAACATGAACTCTGTGCTGTATAGAGATATCCTAGATAACTCAAGGCTCACAATGTTGTGGCTGTTCTACAGACAAGGCAATTATTTCTTTTAGGACAATGCCACTTGTCATGTTTCCAGGGCCACAATGGAGTCGATTGTGATGCACGGAGACGGTATTATGGTATGGGGCTGTTTGAGCTGGTACGGTGTGGGTCCACTGGTTGTAATTCATGGCAACATGAACTCTGTACTGTAAAGAGATATCCTAGATAACTCAATGCTTAACGTTGAGGCTGTTCTACGGACACGCAATTATTTCTTTTAGGACAACAATGCCACTTGTCATGTTTCCAGGGCCACAATGGAGTCGAATGTAAAGCACGGAGACAGTATTATGTTATGGAATGGGGCTGTTTCAGCTGGTACAGTGCGGGTCCACTGGTTGTTATTCATGGCAACATGAACTGTGTGCCATATAGGGATATCCTAGATAACTCAAGGCTCCCAACGGTGTGGCTGTTCTACGGACAACACAATTATTTCTTTTAGGAAAACAATGCCACTTCTCATGTTTCCAGGACCCCAATGGAATCTACTGTGAAGCACGGATACAGTATTATGTTATGGTATGGGGCTGTTTCAGTTGGTACAGTGTGGGTCCACTGGTTGTTATTCATGGCAACATGAACTCTGTGCTGTATAGGGATATCCTAGATAACTCAAGGCTCTCAATGTTGTGGCTGTTCTACAGACAAGGCAATTATTTTTTAGGACAATGCCACTTGTCATGTTTCCAGGGCCACAATGGAGTCGATTATGATGCACGGAGACGGTATTATGGTATAGGGCTGTTTCAGCTGGTACGGTGTGGGTCCACTGGTTGTAATTCATGGCAACATGAACTCTGTGCTGTATAGAGATATCCTAGATAACTCAAGGCTCTCAATGTTGTGGCTGTTCTACAGACAAGGCAATTATTTCTTTTAGGACAATGCCACTTGTCATGTTTCCAGGGCCACAATGGAGTCGATTGTGATGCACGGAGACGGTATTATGGTATGGGGCTGTTTCAGCTGGTACGGTGTGGGTCCACTGGTTGTAATTCATGGCAACATGAACTCTGTACTGTAAAGAGATATCCTGGATAACTCAATGCTTAACGTTGAGGCTGTTCTACGGACACGCAATTATTTCTTTTAGGACAACAATGCCACTTGTCATGTTTCCAGGGCCACAATGGAGTCGATTGTAAAGCATGGAGACAGTATTATGTTATGGAATGGGGCTGTTTCAGCTGGTACATGTGGGTCCATTGGTTTATATTCATAGCAACATGAACTCTGTGCCGTATAGGGATATCCTAGATAACTCAAGGCTCCTAACGGGTGTGGCTGTTCTACGGACAACACAATTATTTCTTTTAGGAAAACAATGCCACTTCTCATGTTTCCAGGACCCCAATGGAATCCACTGTGAAGCACGGATACAGTATTATGTTATGGTATGGGGCTGTTTCAGTTGGTACAGTGTGGGTCCACTGGTTGTTATTCATGGCAACATGAACTCTGTGCTGTATAGGGATATCCTAGATAACTCAAGGCTCTCAATGTTGTGGCTGTTCTACAGACAAGGCAATGATTTCTTTTAGGACAATGCCACTTGTCATGTTTCCAGGGCCACAATGGAGTCGATTGTGATGCACGGAGATGGTATTATAGTATGGGGCTGTTTCAGCTGGTACGGTGTGGGTCCACTGGTTGTAATTCATGGCAACATGAACTCTGTGCTGTATAGAGATAGCCTAGATAACACAAGGCTCTCAATGTTGTGGCTGTTCTACAGACAAGGCAATGATTTCTTTTAGGACAATGCCACTTGTCATGTTTCCAGGGCCACAATGGAGTCGATTATGATGCACGGAGACGGTATTATGGTATAGGGCTGTTTCAGCTGGTATGGTGTGGGTCCACTGGTTGTAATTCATGGCAACATGAACTCTGTGCTGTATAGGGATATTCTAGACAACTCAAGGCTCTCAGCGTTGTGGCTGTTCTACGGACAAGGCAATTATTTCTTTTAGGACAACCATGCCACTTGTCATGTTTCCAGGGCTACCATGGAGTGGTATGAGGAAAATCAAGTCTGGGGAATGGACGGGCCTGTTCAGAGTCCAGATCTAAATCCGATGGAACACCTATGGGATGAAATCGAATGACGAGTGAGGTCTAGACCAACATGACATTCTTCATTTACAGAGTCCTAGATGTACTCAAGGCTGTATGGATAAACATCCCACTCTTCCAGTACTCAATGGATTTGTGGAGAGTTTAACTCAACAGGTGGCTGCTGTAATCTCTGCAAATGGACAACTTACCCACTACTGATGTAAATACAATACCGTTTTTCTATTTACTTACAGTGTCCAATCACTTTTGTCTACATAGTGTACTATACACATTACTTACAAACATTGTGTGCTGACTTCACTTAATTGGCAAAACAGGAATAACTCAGAAAAAAGTACAAAATACAGCAGTACACTGAGAATATTAGATAGGTGGGCAAGCAATTTAATTCTGTATGAGAACATTCTTTGGATTTGTTACTACATTTCAATTATTCTAGTCAAGGTAGTATCCCAAACATCCATTTACTTGCCAAATAAAAAAAAAAAAAAACAAGGATGAAACATCAAACTCCAAAACTGCCATCAATAAACTATGTGTTATTAGAAGATAAGAAAAAAACTTCATATCTTTTGCATTCATAGTAAATATATGTTTTTTAATATAAGATTATAAGATGCACCAGTATACATAAGACACCCCTTATTTTTTTAGAAAATTTTAAGGAAAAAAATGAAATGGCATTTTAAAGATTTTCCTGAAGAAAAAAAACAAAAAAATTATGCATAAAAACAGCAACTTATGAATCATCAAATCCTTACAACTCTGAAAATTAGCAATGTGCAATACAAAACCAAGTGCATCCTGCTTCTAAGAAATTACCAAACTCGACAAGTGTTGATCAAATACACTGGTGTCCAAAATTAAAGTCTGGATGGCATTTGCAGGTATAAAGAGGAAAACACATAACAGCAGATACAGACTTTAGCACATAAAAAGATACAATCATAAAGGTAATTTTATTACAGACAAGTATGAAGACATTTTGGGTACAGATGGTCACATCCTTTTGGATTAGGAGGTTAACAACCACCGTGAGCAACACGATGGGCTACAAGCAGTTACATACAGTACATACATACATACATATCACTAAGCTGTTCTCTGAGATTCAGAGGTTAGCTCCACAATGAAATACAAATTACCAGATACATTTCTAACTGATTATTTACTTACTGTTGTAGTATGAAACTTCTCCACTTACAGCGATCTTGACACACAACTCAGACTTCACTGACATCCATCACATGACGTACACAAAACCTTCTAAAATCCTTTTCTCATGCAGACACTCCTGAATCTGATCCTTCCATGAATTCCTTTGCCTTTCCTTCCTGTCACTTAGGCTAAAAAAATTTTCTTAGTAAGCATCTCATCACTCATTCTTTCAACATGGCCAAACCACCGAAACATATTAGTCTCCACCTTGCTAACAGCATTTTGCTTCACATTATACAACTGCAACACATCTTCATTCCTCACACAATTAGAACATGTCTTGCCACAACCCCCTTCCCGTAAATAATGCATTTCTCCAGCACACAAACGGTTCCTATGTTTCTTCTATAGTACCCAGGTTTTACTGCCATACATCAAAGTAGGGTCAATTACACTCTCATACACAGCCATGTGGGACTCTCTAGAGAACCCATAATTCCTGTGAAGACCTCCCAGAGCAGCCATGACTTTCAATGAATAATTCACTCGCCTACTAATTTCTCCATCTGATTTGTTCTCTCTGTCAAATGTGCTTCCTAAATACACAAACTCATTCACCTGGTCAAACATTGTGCCATTTAGACTTATATTGCATTCAGTGCTAACAGTTCCTCACTCAAACACCATAACTTTGGTTTTTCCCTTATTTATACTCAGTTTGAATTTCAGGCAAACTTCGTACATCCGGGACAACATACTCTGCAACTCACTCTCACTCTCTGCCAACAGGACTGTGATATCAGCAGACAGCAATCTGCACACATGGATATTACCGAGACATAAACCAGTATTGTCCCCTTTGGCATCAAGTATGCATGCATGCATCCATAAATATACTGCTGGGCACCACCCAAAATGCAACACCAAGAAGGACACGAGATAACAAAGCAAGATTTACTGGACACATAACAACAGATACAAAGATGAAACGATTGAGCTTACAGGTCCGTGCAACTTACGGAACACGCAGACATCAATAGTTCGTGTGGCCCCCCATGGCTGCCAATAATGGCCACCACACGCCGCGGCATCGAACGAAAGAGGCTTTGGATGTGGGTTTGGGGTAAGTCGGTCCAGGCTGCTTTCACACGTTGCCACAGTTCATCAGGCGTAGCCGTGGGTGGTGCTTGCTGGGCCACTCGGTTGCCGATCAGCGACCAGACGTGTTTGACGGGCGACATATTGGGAGGACAGGCGGGCCACGGCAGCAGTGACACCTGGTGGGCCGTGAAGAATTGTTGCACGATGCGTGATACGTGCGGGCGCGCATTGTCCTGTTGAAATGTGGCCGCTGGCAGGTCTTGCGGGTAAGGGAGGGCTACAGGCTCCAAAACGTCGGAGATGGTGCAGTGGCTGTTGAGTGTACCGGCGATGCGTACCAGAGGGGTGCGGGTGTCATATCCAATTGTGCCCCAAACCATAACGCCAGGTGACGGACCAGTATGGCGATGCATAATGCAGGCGTCATACAGTTTCTCGCCACGTTGCCGCCACACGCGGATCCGACCATCGTGGTGCTGCAGGCAGAAGCGGGATTCGTCGGAGAAGACAATGGCGTGCCATTCCGTAGTCCAGGTGCTGCGTTCAACAGCCGACTGCCACCACACTTGGCGGTGGTGTAATGCAGGAATTAGGCTCAACACAGCCTAATTCCTGCGTTAATATTCATGATGTGGCGGTGCGAGCCGTCAATGCCCGCCGCACAACATGCCGGTCCTCTCGTTCGGTAGTGTGCCGCGGCTGCGGCTATCGCTCACATTGGTCCGTCCGCCACTCCTGCACCCACCGAATTTATACTCGCTTCACTGTGGCTGGATGTCGTCCGACACGGGCGTCGATGTCTCGGTACGATAAACCACTGTCGCGATAAGCCACTATTCGTCCTCTGTCGAACTCCAAAATGTGCTGGAATGACTGTCGTATTCTGCGACGAGGCATCAGGAAGTTTCCCACGCACAGGTCCAGCAGCACAACACACTTCCACTACTTACACCCCGTCTCCTGTGCACCCTTCTTATAGAGCTTCTCGGTGGCGTGCCGGGCGCACATGATTTGCATATGCCCTGCAATGCTAATCGTTTGCATGTCCTCTCGCGGGTGACGCATGCTGGGAATTTCAGGCCAATCGGATGCTTCCTTCTTGGTGTTACATTTTGGGAGGCCAGCAGTGTATATTAAACAGCCATAGTGACATTACACAACCTTGTCTCACTCCTGCACCAATAGGGAACCATTTTGACAAAGCTTTTACTACCTGGGAAGGAAAATAATTTCTACACATGCAAAGGGTGTTACATTTTGGGTGGCCAGCAGTGTATATTAAACAGCCATTGTGACATTACACAACCTTATCTCACTCCTGCACCAATAGGAAACCATTTTGACAAAGCTTTTACTATCTGGGAAGGAAAATAATTTCTGCACATGCCCAGGGTGTTATATTTTGGGTGGCCAGCAGTGTATATTAAAAAGCCATAGTGACATTACACAACCTTGTCTCATTCCTGCACCAATAGGAAACCATTTTGACAAAGCTTTTACTATCTGGGAAGGAAAATAATTTCTGCACATGCCCAGGGTGTTACATTTTGGGTGGCCAGCAGTGTATATTAAACAGCCATAGTGACATTACACAACCTTGTCTCACTCCTGCACCAATAGGAAACCATTTTGACAAAGCTTTTACTATCTGGGAAGGAAAATAATTTCTGCACATGCCCAGGGTGTTATATTTTGGGTGGCCAGCAGTGTATATTAAACAGCCATAGTGACATTACACAACCTTGTCTCACTCCTGCACCAATAGGAAACCATTTTGACAAAGCTTTTACTATCTGGGAAGGAAAATAATTTCTGCACATGCCCAGGGTGTTACATTTTGGGTGGCCAGCAGTGTATATTAAACAGCCATAGTGACATTACACAACCTTGTCTCACTCCTGCACCAATAGGAAACCATTTTGACAAAGCTTTTACTATCTGGGAAGGAAAATAATTTCTGCACATGCCCAGGGTGTTATATTTTGGGTGGCCAGCAGTGTATATTAAACAGCCATAGTGACATTACACAACGTTGTCTCACTCCTGCACCAATAGGAAACCATTTTGACAAAGCTTTTACTATCTGGGAAGGAAAATAATTTCTGCACATGCCCAGGGTGTTACATTTTGGGTGGCCAGCAGTGTATATTAAACAGCCATAGTGACATTACACAACCTTGTCTCACTGTTGCACCAATAGGAAACCATTTTGACAAAGCTTTTACTATCTGGGAAGGAAAATAATTTCTGCACATGCCCAGGGTGTTACATTTTGGGTGGCCAGCAGTGTATATTAAACAGCCATAGTGACATTACACAACCTTGTCTCATTCCTGCACCAATAGGAAACCATTTTGACAAAGCTTTTACTATCTGGGAAGGAAAATAATTTCTGCACATGCCCAGGGTGTTACATTTTGGGTGGCCAGCAGTGTATATTAAACAGCCATAGTGACATTACACAACCTTGTCTCATTCCTGCACCAATAGGAAACCATTTTGACAAAGCTTTTACTATCTGGGAAGGAAAATAATTTCTGCACATGCCCAGGGTGTTACATTTTGGGTGGCCAGCAGTGTATATTAAACAGCCATAGTGACATTACACAACCTTGTCTCACTTTTGCACCAATAGGAAACCATTTTGACAAAGCTTTTACTATCTGGGAAGGAAAATAATTTCTGCACATGCCCAGGGTGTTACATTTTGGGTGGCCAGCAGTGTATATTAAACAGCCATAGTGACATTACACAACCTTGTCTCACTTTTGCACCAATAGGAAACCATTTTGACAAAGCTTTTACTACCTGGGAAGGAAAATAATTTCTGCACATGCCTAGCTGGGCATGTGACTTTTCAGATATTTTTCAAGCCCCGTAGTCTGTTAACAAATGTTCCTGTGCTGCCAAGTATTTTAATTCAATACATGATAAAGTGTAACGATGAATCAAGACAGCAGTGTATTTGAAAAAAAAAAATCATTCTCTGTTTGCTTCTGTGTCATGATGTAGTGTAGTTAATTGTAAGCATCACAGTAAATTACATTAAAAATAATCTGATAGAAAATAATTGTCTTGAAAATTCATCAGTAAACAACAATGCAGCAGAAAAGAAAAAACATACAAATTTTGAAAACATTTTGTTCATTTCCCCAGAACTGCATAGGTATACGATAACACATAAGAGAAAACACCTCACAATAATTTAATTTAAAACAATTACTGTAATACTTACACAAATGTCTCATTAGCTTGAAATAAACCATATAAACTATGAACATCATAGTGTTTTCCAGCTTGTTGCACTGAATCCATGCAAATGGTTTTCTCAAAAAGCTTTCCATCCTTCTCTGATCCAAGAATGCCTATAAATAAAGTGATGTATGATTTCCAAAACGAAACAAGAGCATTTCCTACAGAGAGGGCATAACATAAGCATTTTAATATGTTGTCAACAGAATTATTTTTATACATGGTCGAGCCACATTATTGTGACCACCACCAGATGATTTCCAAAATAGCCGTCATGTGCAGTGTGGACAGCAGCTAGATGCTGGAAGGTGTGCACAGGTATGTAGAGCCATGCTGACTGCAAAGCACTTGACAGCTGCTGGAGGATCCATAGAGCAAACAACATGGTCGAGATGGTCCCACTGATGCTCAATTGGGTTTCAGTCTGGGGAATTAGGGGACCAGGTAAGTACTTTGAAGTCTTCATCGTGCTCTTCCAAACACTCTCGAACATTTCTAGCTGTGTGACCCGTTGCATTGTCATGCTGGAAGACCCCATCCGCCCCAAGAAAGACAATCAGTATGATGGATATACATGGTCTACAAGGATGGATTCATAATTATTTCAGTCCATAGTGCCTTCCACAGGTATGAGTGGATTCATGGAATGCCACGAAAACATTCCCAAGACCATAACGCTGCCCCCACCAGCTTGTATTCTTCCAGGAATAGTTGAAGATTCTTCAGGAAGACGCTTTAACGTCTGTAAATTCTGTTTTACACGTTCTGTAAAGTGGATACAGTCTGTGGTGGTGCATTAACTTATACAATTAAAATATAAATCAGTTAGAATTCCTAAAAATGTTACTCACAGAAGTGCGTGTTCAGTGCAACGGCAATAGTTATTGAGTTTCTTTGTCCAAAGTTGTATCTTGCTTCAATATGGTCAACTGTTAGGGTTAGTTCGAGAGCCGTTTCGGCATAAGTTTTACCCTATTTCGGATATGTCCAGATGTTAGGGTTAGCTCCGTTCTGGCTGTGTCGACATCATATTGTTCGGATATGTCCAGATGTTAGGGTTAGCTCCGTTCTGGCTGTGTTGACATCATATTGAATGGGTTAAGGTTTCCAGATAATAATTAAAGATTCTTGAGTTAAGAGTTACTATTTACATACAACTTGAAGTTCCACGTCGTACTTGGCCTTTAGGGCTATCTCGTCAATGCTGCACTCTCTTGGAAATGCTGAGGAAGTCTTCAAAGTTTGGTCAGGTTCATAAAAAATTTCAAAGCTTTAAAAGGTTCCAGTTAAAATCGTTACATACACCACCTCATACCGTCCACAGTCTCAATCACCAGACGCGCATTTCACCTAGGCTCTACCCTGGCGTTTTCAACAGAGACTTTACACCTTCTGTCGAAGTCGCCACCCTGGCGTTGAAAATGCCAGGGTGGCGACTTCGACAGAAGGTGTAAAGTCTCTGTTGAAAACGCCAGGGTAGAGCCTAGGTGAAATGCGCGTCTGGTGATTGAGACTGTGGACGGTATGAGGTGGTGTATGTAACGATTTTAACTGGAACCTTTTAAAGCTTTTAAATTTTTTATGAACCTGACCAAACTTTGAAGACTTCCTCAGCATTTCCAAGAGAGTGCAGCATTGACGAGATAGCCCTAAAGGCCAAGTACGACGTGGAACTTCAAGTTGTATGTAAATAGTAACTCTTAACTCAAGAATCTTTAGTTATTATCTGGAAACCTTCACCCATTCAATATGATGTCGACACAGCCAGAACGGAGCTAACCCTAACATCTGGACATATTCGAAGTAGGGTACAACTTATGACGAAATGGCTCTCGAACTAACCCTAACAACTGACCATATTGAAGCAAGATTCAACTTTGGACAAAGAAACTCAATAACTATTGCCGTTGCACTGAACACGCACTTCCGTGAGTAACATTTTTAGGAATTCTAACTGATTTATATTTTAATTGAATAAGTTAATGCACCACCACAGACTGTATCCACTTTACAGAACGTGTAAAACAGAATTTACAGACATCAAAGCGTCTTCCTGAAGAACCTTGTGGTCACGTAATTGTATGTGAACTTTATGATAGAATCACATGAGATATAATAACAGTTGAAGAGTATTTGTTCTCCGATGTTTCTAACCTTATATGCAATGTCCATCCGTTCGAATGAAGAAGAAAATGCGTCTTGTTGAATCGAAGAAGACAATCCTATGCCAATCAGCAGAGGTAAAATTCCAATATTGCTGTGCAAATGTAAGCCTTTTCGACTGATAAACCTTTGTTAGCATAGGTGCAGTGACCACCCGTCTGTATAGGAGCCCCACACACAGCAGAGTTCGCTGAACTGTCGTTTTAGACACATTTCCGGTAGCCCCCTGGTTCATTCAGCCAGTGAGTTGCTCCACTGTAGGGTGTCGATCGGCCCTCACTCACCTTCGAAGCCGACGATCACCTCTCACATCAATGGAACGTGGGGCTCCGCAGTTTCCACTTCGCTTATTTGTAATGGTGGCATTTCTCCAATCACGATACACTTTAACCGCAGCAGCACGCGAACAGTTCACAAACTACGCTGTTTCAGAAATACTGCCACCCTTGGCCCGAAAGCCGATAATCATTCATCCCTTTTTGCAAATCTGATAAATCGTTCCTTTTATCCATGACAGATGTGATATGCTTTCAGAATGCCTTCAGCACACCTCATATACCCTCCAAGCCAGCTCATGACACATGCCTTCTTTCATTGGCTACGTGCTGTTGGCATCAAAAGTAGGAGGTGGTCACATTAATGTGACTCGACTGTGTATATCATACATGAGACTGATGAAGGAAAAAATAAGCTGAACTTTTTAACCACACAGGTAAAAAATAAGAATGTGCTGTGAAACAGCGTGAATATAACACAGCGTGAGCAAGACAAAATTGTTCACTGAAATGTATTATGTAAATATTAAGCTGGAGCACATCACTGCATTCAATATATCATCATTCATCATCATTGTCAACCATTATCAATCCACTGCTGGACGAAGGTCTCCCCAAGTTTCCTCCACAACGGTCTGTCTTGTGCCAGTCTCCTCCATGTCACTCCCGCATACTTTCGAATTTCATCCACCCATCTTCCATGTGGTCTTCTTCTGGGTCTTTTCCTGTCCCTTGGAATCCAATCTAAAATTTCGGCTGTCCATCGGTGGTCTGTTCTTCTGGCAGTATGTCCAGCCCATTGCCATTTCAGGGATTTAACTCTGATCATGATGTCTTCCACTCTTGTCATTTTTCGGATCCACGTGTTCCTCTTCTTATCTCTCCTGGTTACACCAAGCATGCACCTCTCCATGCTTCTTTGAGTTGTTTGCAGCCTTTGTATGTCTCTTTTAGCTAAGGTCCACGTCTCTGCACCATACGTAAGCACTGGAAGGATGCATTGATCAAACACTTTTCTTTTAAGACATAATGGCATATTGCTCTTGAAAATTATGCTGTTTCTTCCAAAAGCTCTCCAGGCAAGTTTTGTACGCAGATTAATTTCTTCACCAATGTGACCCTCACTTGATATCCGCTGTCCAAGATAAACGTACGTGTCTGTTATCTCCAGCTTTTCTCCATCAATCGATAAATCTTCATTTCTTGTAAAAGCATTGTACATCACTTTTGTCTTCTGAAAGTTCATTTCTAATCCCACTTCTTTACTCTTGTCAGCAAGTTCCTGGATCATACTCTGTAGCTCTGATGGGGTAGTTGCAAAAATGACTACGTCATCAGCAAAACGAAGGTGGGTTAGATAATCTCCATTAATCTTTATCCCTTTGTTTTCCCAGTTCAGTGATTGAAAGACATTTTCCAATGTGGCATTAAAGAGCTTCGGAGATATGGTGTCACCTTGTCTCACTCCTTTTCCAATTTTTATGTGTGTTGTATTTTCAAACAGCCGAATCTTTGCACTTGCATTTTCATAGATGTTATTAATAATATTAATGTATGCATCTTCAATACCGCAGGATTTCAGAGCCATTGCAACTGCTGATGGTTTCACCGAATCAAAGGCTTTTTCATAATCGATAAAAGCCATGCACAATGGAAGCTCATATTCCCTCGCTCTTTTAATTAGTTCTCTCAGTAAGTGGATATGATCTATTGTGCTGTAGCCACTCCTGAATCCAGCTTGTTCTCTCGGTTGAGCCATGTCCAGTGTTACCTTCAAGCGGTGTGAAAGAACTTTAGTGAAGATTTTATAAACCACTAATAGGAGGCTGATAGGTCTGTAGTTCCTGAGATCCTCAATGTCACCTTTTTTATGTAGCAAGATCATTGTAGCGTTGTTCCAATCCTCAGGAATTTTCCCTTCATTAAGGCATCGAGTGAAAATTTGGGCGAGTACTGTTTCGATTTCTCCACTTGCTTCTTGTATGATGTCTACAGTAATTCCATCTTCTCCTGGAGGTTTTCCCCGCTTCATGTTCTTGATTGCATGTGCAACTTCTGCTGGAAGGACTGGAAGAACTCTGGTACTGGTACCTTTCATGATGTCTGGAGTACATGTATCATCCCTTTCATATAATTTGGAGTAGAAATATTTCACTCTTGTCAAAATTTCGCCTCTATTTCTTGTTACAGAACCATCTTCTTTTCTCAGTGCCATAATCTGTTTTTTCCCCTTATTGAGATGTCCCTTTGCTATCTTTAGGCTTTGGTTGTTTTCAATTGCTTTCCTTACTAGTTCACAGTTGAATTTCCTTACGTCTTCAGTGATATTTTTTCGTACTGTCTTGCATAGCTCTATATATTCCACTTTGGAAGTCACATCTTCTTTAGTTGTCCTCATCACTCTTCTTTTTTGCATCAACATTTTGGTTTTTCCTGATAATTTGTTCACATGCAATTTGTCCTTAGACCCAGCTAATTTTGTTGCTGTTTCTATAAGAGCTTTGGTTACTTTTCTGTTAACTTCAGAAATATCCACTTCTTCCGATGTTAGGCCTTCTAAAGCAGAGAATCTGTTCTTCAGTTCCAATTCAATATATATATATATATATATATATATATATATATTGCATTTCATAGATGTTATTAATATATATGCACTTGCATTTTCATAGATGTTATTAAAATTATTAATAACATCTATGAAAATGCAAGTGCAAAGATTTGGCTGTTTGAAAATACAACACACATTAAATTGGAAAGAGAGTGAGACAAGGTGACACCATATCTCCGAAGCTCTTTAATGCCACATTGAAAAATGTCTTTCAATCACTGAACTGGGAAAACAAAGGGATAAAAATTAATGGAGATTATCTAACTCACCTTCGTTTTGCTGATGACATACCGTATATACTCGCGTATAAGTCGACTTCGCGTATAAGTTGACCCCCCCACTTTCAGAGGAAAAAATCGTAAGAAATCGGAAACTCGCGTATAAGTCGATCCCCCAACTTTCAGAGGAAAAAAATCGTAAGAAATCGGAAACTCGCGTATCAGTCGATCGTGGAATGAGAAAAAAAATTTTCAATGAATTTATTCGAAAACATTTGAAAACGAAAAAAATTATATATATAATACTAAATTTAATTTGCATACCCAAAAACTTCATCGGAACCCTTCAAAATCCGATTCAGAGTCAGACTCGCCAAACAGTTCAAAAAAGTCTTTCTCCGTCATCGGCGCGTCATCATAAACATCAGTATTCCCATCTATGCCTGTGGCATCAGAATCACTGTCATCATCACTCATAAAAATCTCATCATCCTCTGTGCCATCAAGTTTGTTACTAATGCAACATTTCTTGAATGATTTCACGACCATTTCCGCAGGCGTCGCATCACAAGCATCCTTGACCCATCACGCAATCAAAACGATATCCGGCTTCTTTAGTTTTCCGCCCTTGGTTTCAGTCGGCGAATCGGAACTTATCCAATCTGCGCCCAATACCTCCGTACATTGTCCTTGAAGGGCTTATTAAGGCAGACATCTAGTGGTTGAAGAACAGATGTCAATCCACCTGGGATGACAGCAAGAGTTGTTTTTGAATTTTCTGCAGTTTTCTTCACTTCCGCACAACGGTGTGCAACAAACATATCCCACACCAAAAGAGAAGGTTTCCTCAAAAGTGCACCTGGCCTTTTGTTCCACACATTCTTTAACCAGTCAATTGTTCCGGATTCGTTCACCCATCCTTTTTCATGGGCACGAATGAGCACACCAGACGGAAAGACAACGCTTTTCGGCAGATTTTTGCGTTTGAAAATAATTACCGGAGGTAGCTTACTGCCGTCGGCCAAACAGGAAAGAACAACCGTGAAACTGGATTTTTCGTGGCCAGTCGTCTTGATCAAGATATTTTTTTTCGCCCTTTTGGTTCACCGTCTTATTACCAGGAAGGTCGAAACACATGGCGGTTTCATCCATGTTCCCTATTTGGGAAAGTTCAAAAGCAGTCACTTTTCTCTTTTGAATTACCATAATTTTCGGACTAAGAGCCGCATCGGCATAAGGGCCGCAGGTGAGAATTTTTGCAATCTTGGAAGCAAAAGTTGCAGTAAGGGCCGCACCTGTGAAGTCGTGGTGCTGCTCAGAAAGCTAAATTATCTTCCTCATTTTCATGAATTAACTCACGCCCAACGTGATTATATGTCATGAAAGAAATACGGGATTACGCCATATAATACAATTTTGAAGATGACAATCCGATTTTTGGCGTAAATGTGACAATTTACGCCAAAAATAAATGTGCCAAAAGTCGGATTGTCATCTTCAAAATTTGTATTATATGGCGTAATCCCGTATTTCTTTCATGATTTATCTGCTTCTCCGGGCAATCACGGGATAAGATTCTTAACCTCCAGATTCGCTAAACATGAATGCCGGTTGCTTCGACTAGCGAATCCTGTGATGGTTAAATTCAAATTGATCGGAAACTTGAAACTTGGTCGTTCTGGGTGGTGTAGTGGTTAGCATACCTAGGCGTTTTCTGGGAGACGCGGGTTCGAGTCCCGCTCCAAGACGATGAAAATTTTCAAGTTTTCGGATATTATCCGACTTACCATCCTTGTCACATTTACGCCAAAAATCGGATTGTCATCTTCAAAATTTGTATTATATGGCGTAATCCCGTATTTCTTTCATGATTTATCTGCTTCTCCGGGCAATCATGGGATAGAATTATTAACCTCCAGATTCGCTAAACATGAATGCCGGTTGCTTCGACTAGCGAATCCTGTGATGGTTAAATTCAAATTGATCGGAAACTTGAAACTTGGTCGTTCTGGGTGGTGTAGTGGTTAGCATACCTAGGCGTTTTCTGGGAGACGCGGGTTCGAGTCCCGCTCCAGGACGATGAAAATTTTCAAGTTTTCGGATATTATCCGACTTACCCTCCTTGTCACATTTACGCCAAAAATCGGATTGTCATCTTCAAAATTTGTGATTATATGTATACTTCAAAGGCTAATTCTGCAACTGAGTATCGATCTGCTTTATACACTTATTTTTTCATACTGGCAAACATTTTTATTTATACATTTTTTATTAATCATGCTAATGATGTTATTTGTTTGCCTTTATTAAATGCTCAGAACCATTTATATAATCAATATAAGTCACAGTTAATCTTAAGACTCCCGTTAGAATATCGCATTGCTCGTAAAACCGCACAATTGTCTAAATTCCATTCAATGCGGATGTCTGCTACAGGATGGTTCTCTGTTCACCGCAATAGAATCCGTCTTGGAAGTAATTAACTTATAAATTATCGCTTGTTATGCTTTCGATTAATGTTTTCTTTAATAATATGTTCCTTCTATGTTATGCTTTTTTTCTCATGTAGAGACGTTTCCTTTTACCAGCTGCTTCGCACGTGTTCGCTGATCTGCCATCAACACTTCGAAACGGCGGTGCGCTTTATCTCTTTCAAGTGGTTTGACCTACTTTCATTTACTGCGCACTGAGCTGTTACCGCTGGGCGCGCTATCCACAGAAGCCTCGGACGTCATGCTACTCGTCTGTGTGCTTAAGTCTAAGTTCCATCCCCCATGCAAAGGGCGTTTGAGTCAGGCATTCCTGTTCTCCCCCACTTATCCTCCTAAACACCAACATCAGGACAGCGGAGTTATTGTCTAACGTATGAGTAGAAAGGGGGGGGACATGATCACAATCGAGTTCGTGAACAAAACAAGACTTGGTTTGAAAAAATTTACTAAGCATCTGCATGGAAAAAAAAAAAAAAAGGGAGGGAAGAAAGTCTTATCAAAAACAAATTCGGCATAAGGGCAGCACCCCTGAAAAATTTCACTTTTAGTAACGTAAGATCCACGGCTCTTAGCCCAAAAATTATGGTACATACTTTTGAAATTCCATTATCTTTGCTTCGAGGTCACGAGGTAACTATTGTGCAATTTTGGTGCGCTGGCGTAGACACAACCCATAGCGGTTCATGAACCTTGTGCACCAACCTGGTGAGGCACGAAAAGTGTTATTTGCGGCTGCAAACTTTTCATCTTTTGCGAGCTTCATTGCTCGCAAACGTATACCAGTTCGCGTTACAATGTAACCATTTTGTCTGCAGCCCACAATCCAATCATTCAAGACACTTTCCAGCTCTGGGAAAGATGTCGTTCCACGACGCAGCGCCTTTTGCGATTTTGGGATTTTCACCAAGTCCATTTTTTTTTTACGCCAATCTCGAATCAGTTTTTCGTTAATGCCCAAATTGACGTGAAGCAGCACAGTTGTTAGTATTTTTAGCAAAAGAAACCACTTTCAACTTGGTTGGTTGGTTAGTGGATTTTAGTGGCGCAAGGGCCAGGTTTGGCCAAAGAGCGCCAGACAAAGAACTATCAGCCACAGAATTTTAAAAGCGTGGAAAATGGGTAAGAGCAGGCAGGCTTGGTAAAAGTTGAAAAAGTGTGTGAAGAAAGCAGGGAAGACAAGGTGGTTAACTAGATTTATAAAATAAATTCACTAATTGAGGGACACGAAAAGTCACTCTCTTCCCCCACACTCCTCTGCAATGCTGGCAGAGGGCGGGGACGAACTGTCACTCTCCTCCCCCCCATGTTCCTCTGCAATGCTGGTTGAGGCCGGGGACGAACTGTCACTCTCCTCCCCCCCCCCCCCATGTTCCTCTATAATGTTGGGTGAGGGTGGGGACCTCGCTGAGGCCGAGACAGTTGGATGGACACTGCACACCTTTGCGGATTGAGGGCCGGGTCTTCCGCACGTGCAGGCTGTCTGCTGGGAACCGGAAGAGGCGGGCGTCTTCAAAAGAGAAGGCGCAGACTCAGCTGGTCGAATAAGCTGGAGCTCGGTGAAATCCACCTGTGTTGCCTGTTCAACTGTAGATCGCTTGGCAAGTGCGGCGAGAGCTACAGGGCGCGGAACAAAGGGCTGCACGGGTTGTGGCAGAGACTGAACTACTGCGGCAAAAGTACGCTGTCGGGTGGTGGGTATACCCAACTTGGCCTTGGCAGCAGGGTACGAGAGGCCTTCCAGGGTCTTGAGGCGCTGGATCGCCATCTCGTCCTTCCATTTTATACAGTTGCGGGAGTAAGCTGCATGGGCCTCACCACAGTTAACACAGCAGGCCGCAGAAGTGCAACCTTCCCCGTCATGTTCACTGGAGCCACAATTTGCGCAACGAGCGGAACTCTTACGGAAACGTTGTGAATGCCCGTACCTCTGGCACCTGAAACAGCGCAGAGGACTGGGAATGTACGGGCGAACTCCACAGACCAAGTAGCCAGCCTTGATTTTGGTCGGAACTTTCGGGGAGTTAAAAGTCAAGATCACAATTTCAGACTTAATTAAAGAACCATCACGCCGGAACATCATACGACGTGCAGCAATAACACCTTGGTCTGCAAGTTCAGTCACTAATTCTTCTTCACTGCATGGCAAGAGATCAAACTCCGAAATAACACCCCGAGAGGTGTTAAGAAACGGGTGAGGTGTCACTTTGACAGGAATGCCTTGAAGACTAGAGAGGTGCAGAAAAGCGTTACTCTGAGAAACACTGCAAGTTTGAACAAGCAGGTCCCCAGAGCGAAGCTTCCTCACAGACTTCAAGGGGCCAACCGCAGCGTCCAAAGCTTTAGAAATGAAAAGGGAGATCTGGTGGACAGTCTCTCATTCGGATCGATGGATTCTACAAGTAAGTGTGTAGCATGCGTAGTCACAGCAATCGAGGAGACGACGCTTCGGAGCGACTGGTACAGCAGCCGAAGAAGAGGTTCCACATTCTTGGTCAAGGTCTAAAGACCGTTTAAGGGTATGAGACTTGGTAGGTTGAGAAGACGAAGGAGAGTCGGTTGCAACTATCATTTTCTCAGGTGACTTAAATTTGGAGTGTTTATGTTTGGGTTTACCCATGGAAAAAAGAAGGAAGATTCTTCTGCAGACTACTCCACCCACCACCGAGCCCTACAAGGGAGAACTGGAGGTCCGCAAGCCAAGAAAATGACGCTAGACACAGTTCTGGAGCTTATACGTTGCAGATATAGTCCGTTGGCTGTGATCACACGCACTCGGCGGACACTTCGGCCTCCTGGTACCGTCATGCCAACGCCTTTGACATGATCCCACAGCCCCCGGGCTCACCCTGCCGTGCCATACGACAAAAAGCCGCTAAAGCCCTGTACACAACTTGGTACAAGACTTCTGACTAGAGGTGGGTTAGTCTCTAGCCTCCCGTTTACAGCGAAGCCGGGGTCGAAGAGGAGTGTTGGTACACAGGAGGCACTTAACCGGTCTCCTGCGACCTCAGCCGCCAGACATCCCATTTCCGCCTCACGGGTCTCCGCACGCGGCAAACATGCAGGTAGGTCTAGCACCCAAACCAGTTAAAAGGAAAAAAAGAAATCCAAAGAAGACAAATCCTGGCAGGGAACCTAAACGGAATCTCAGCAACCTACGAACTGAGCGGTTAATATAAATCAGTTAGTGGTGGAGGGTAACAAAACCACAAGGCCGGGGTGTTAGTACATAACGTGGTAGCGATTAGGTAGAGAATACAACACGGGCAACTAGCCAGTGGAGAAAATAAATAAAAACGAAAAAGCGAGACACAAGACCAGCTCGGGATCGTGGGGCCGCGACTCCCCAACAGCTGGATGAACAGCCGTCCCTGCAAACACCAAAAGAAAAACCAAGCGGTGGCATGACATCAGATGTTGACCAGTCACAAGGTCAGCTCGGGCCGTGGGGGCGCCGCTCCTCAAATAACTGGAAAACCAGTTATCCCCGTGCGGGGACTTTCAACTTGAATCCTGCGTTATAGGACATCCGTTTCTTTACACAATCCGTGTCACCCATAATTGGAGAAGCGAGACACGTGCGATTAAGAACAAGAAAAACACGTGCGATTAATAACAAGCAACACCTAACACTGGCTCCGTTACGTCGAAGGTCAGCGCAATCAACTGGTAGTCGGAAGGGCGGAGCTTTCTATGCGCGGCTATGACTGCGCTGTGGATACGCAAAGCCAGGAGAGAGGAGACTTTTCAAAGCGCGGAGAAATTCGGTGGGTCGCGATTTCGTAATTCTACCACATCGGTGTTCTTTCTTTCTTTCTTTCTTTTGGAGGGTTGCGATTTCGTAATTAATATCGCATCGGCATTTTTATTTCTTTTGGGATGGATTGCCTTTTGCCTCACGGGAAGAACTTTTGGACTTACGATTTTTTTAGACCTCGCGTATAAGTCGACCCCATTACTTTGAAGCTCTCATTTTGTCCCAAATTTCTCCACTTATACGCGAGTATATACGGTAGTCATTTTTGCAACTACCCCATCAGAGCTGCAGAGTATGATCCAGGAACTTGCTGACAAGAGTAAAGAAGTGGGATTAAAAATGAACTTTCAGAAAACAAAAGTGATGTACAATGCTTTTACAAGAAATGAAGATTTATCAATTGATGGAGAAAAGCTGGAGATAACAGACGCGTATGTTTATCTTGGACAGCAGATATCAAGTGAGGGTCACATTGATGAAGAAATTAATCGGCGTACAAAACTTGCCTGGAGAGCTTTTGGAAGAAACAGCATAGTTTTCAAGAGCAATATGCCATTAGGTCTTAAAAGAAAAGTGTTTGATCAATGCATCCTTCCAGTGCTTACGTATGGTGCAGAGACGTGGACCTTAACTAAAAGAGACATACAAAGGCTGCAGACAACTCAAAGCAGCATGGAGAGGTGCATGCTTGGTGTAACCAGGAGAGATAAGAAGAGGAACTCGTGGATCAGAAAAATGACAAGAGTGGAAGACATCATGATCAGAGTTAAATCCCTGAAATGGCAATGGGTTGGGCATACTGCCAGAAGGACAGACCATCGATGGACAGCCGAAATTTTAGATTGGATTCCAAGGGACAGGAAAAGACCCAGAAGACCATATGAGAGATGGGTGGATGGAATTAGAAAGTATGTGGGAGTAACATGGAGGAGACTGGCACAAGACAGACTGTTGTGGAAGAAACTTGTGGAGACCTTCGTCCAGCAGTGGATTAATAATGGTTGACAATGATGATGATGATATATATATTACATTTAACAGCAACACAGGATAAATGTAACATCGCAGAGAAAAAAATGATTACCAGCAAAATCTACACTCTGTCAAACTCCCATTTTAGGAAAGTTTTACTCCATTTTGAAGCTGCAAAACAAGTATTTATGGAATATAATTATATTTAACAACACTACTGAGTAGAAGAAACATCGCGAGAAAATTGGATTACGATTACGGGAGAAACCTTCACTCCGTCTAACTTCCGTTTCCGAAAGTTTTGAAAGTCGGAATTCCGCCCACCGACGGAAAACGACCCCATCACCAATCCCTCCCAAATTTCTGTTCAATTCTGCATTGATCTTGGGAACCACCGAAAGGACAATGGAAATGGCAGAATTTTTCGAATCCACTGAAGTATCTCGTGCCTGAAGATCACAGGGAAATGTTTGCGGCAACTTTCGTTTTCGGAATTTTTCTTTCATTTCCGAGCTGAAATGCAAATATTTATGGAATAAAATTACATTTAACAATAATAATGAGTAGAAGAAACATCGCAAGAAAAATAAATCATGATTACGAGGAAAATGTTCACTCCTTTAACTTTCGTTTTCGAAAGTTTTGAAAAACGGAATACCATCCCCAGACAAAAAAAAAAAAAACCCCGACCCCCCCTCCCCCAACTAAACCTTAAAAAAAATGTATCTCCAGTTTTGCATCGATCTCGAGTATATCCCAAACGATGACAAAAAAACAAAACAAAACGCAATTCCGCGTTCCCTGCTCTGTCTTTATTTTCATATCTCAGCCACATACACTATCTACCAACAAGTAATTGGACACCTGTGATAGCAAAGGAAAACGAAGTTTATTCACCTTCAATAGTTGGTGGAGCCCCCACGAGCGGCGATTACAGCTGCGGCCCTCCGGGGCATAATCTCAACCAGGCGTTGTACGATGGCTAGTGGTATTTTCTTCCACTCGGCTTGGAGAAGACAGGTCAGTTCCTTCACCGATTTCGGACGGTGGGGGCACCCCTTAAGTCGACGCTCCAACTCGTCCCAGAGGTGCTAGATAGGGTTAAGGTCCAGGCTCTGCGCAGGCCAGTCCATTCGATTAACCCCATTGTCACCATACCAAGCCATGGTGGACCTCGCAATATGACAGGTGGCATTGTCATCCTGAAAGTAACATGGGTCCACCCCGTAAAACTGCCACAACGTAGGAAGCGCATGGTCATCCAAAATGGTGCAGTAGGTCTCGGCGTTGAGTCTACCAGGAATTGTGACTAAGAGTCCCGTGCCATACCAGGAGAAACACCCCCATAGCATAATTCCACCGCCGCCGAACTTCACAGTTGGCACAATACATTCCGGCAGGAGGCGTTCTTCAGGCAGACGCCAAACCCAGACCCTGCCATCCGAACGGTAGAAGGTGAACCTTGATTCATTGTTCCAGAGAACCTGTTTCCACTGTTCAACGGTCCACCGTCGACGTTCTTTGCACCACGTTAGCCGAGCAGCGCTATTGGACTTGGTGATCAAAGGCATGTGGGCGGCAGCACGTCCATGATAACTTTGCAGATGGGCATCCTTACGGATGGTATTCATCGAAAGAATACTCCTGGATGCCTGTTGAAACTCCTCGCGGATGTGGGTAATCGATTTGGTGCGGTTCTTCCGAATTTCTCTGGCCAGCACCCGTCGGTCTCTAACTCCCAGTTTTGTGGGTCTGCCGAGTCGGGGCACATTCCGACAGTCACCTCTCATCTTCCACTTGCCAATCACGTAGGCCACTGTCGATTTTGGGTACTTCAACTCGCTGGATATGTCACGTATGGATCGGCCATTTCTGTGATACCCGACGATTACACCTTTCTCGAAATCAGAGAGCTCCAAACTGCGTGGCATCTTGCGTGCGACTGGTTGTGTTGTTGTTTCCCACACGATATTTAATGGCGGCGGCCGTGACGTGTATCAGGACCGCAGATATCGTCGATTGCGGGGGTGTCCAATTACTTGTTGGTAGATAGTGTATAATGTATATTTTTCCATGCACGGAAGATATACACAAAGTTCGTACATTCAATTCTTGCCACGAGACGTAAAAAACAATGTCATATACTATCAAAACTTTGCTTTTAAAATCACATTTTTGAAATATCGAAAGGTTCCAAATGGGGGTGATGATGGGAAGCACCATCGTGCATAAAGTGTGCTTGTTGACGAATGATCAGTGGCATGTCGTCCGAGAAATCAGGCATGTCGTTTTCCAGAAAGGTGTGATATGCCCGCCCCGTGAGTTTGTCGGGACATACATCAGTGGCATGTCGTCCGAGAAATCAGGCATGTCGTTTTCCAGAAAGGTGTGATATGCCCGCCCCGTGAGTTTGTCGGGACATACATGAGGCCCAAATAACTTATCACTAAAAACACCCACCCAGATTTTTAGGGGCTGAACCGCTGTTGGTGACGTGATAGAAGAATGATTGTGAAAGTTTAGGACCCTGTCGCGTGTGAACTGTGCTTCATCGGTGAATATCAACCAAGCAAGGAAAGTTAGGAGTTGTGCCACACTGCTGCAAGAACCACTGGCAGAACATTACTCGTGCAGGGTAATCTGCTGTGACAAGGCCTGTACTTCTTACAGATGGTATGAATACAGGTGTTCTCGCAACACTCTCCAAATAGTCGAACGATGAACAGGCAGTTGCATTACTAACCTGTGTTTGCTGACTCTAGGAGTCATATGCACAACACCCAAAATCTCCGCCTCTACTTTTTTTTTTTTTTTGATTGAAGTTTTAACAACCACAGTGAGCAACTCAATGGGCTATAAGCAGTCGCCCGTCCCTAATTTAGGGTCACGGGTTCCAGGAAAGGAGAGAGAGCTAGTGCAGTAAGACAAACACAACATCCATGCCTCACCGGGGTTCGAACCCGGACTCCTTTCGGACGAAAGATCAGAGACCACTGCGCCACTGGAGCGGCAATTGAAGGTTTAACAACCACAGTGAGCAACTCAATGGGCTATAAGCAGTCGCCCGTCCCTAATTTAGGGTCACGGGTTCCAGGAAAGGAGAGAGAGCTAGTGCCGTAAGACAAACACAACATCCATGCCTCACCGGGGTTCGAACCCGGACCCCTTTCGGACGAAAGATCAGAGACCACTGCGCCACTGGAGCGGCAATTGAAGGTTTAACAACCACAGTGAGCAACTCAATGGGCTATAAGCAGTCGCCCGTCCCTAATTTAGGGTCACGGGTTCCAGGAAAGGAGAGAGAGCTAGTGCCGTAAGACAAACACAACATCCATGCCTCACCGGGGTTCGAACCCGGACTCCTTTCGGACGAAAGATCAGAGACCACTGCGCCACTGGAGCGGCAATTGAAGGTTTAACAACCACAGTGAGCAACTCAATGGGCTATAAGCAGTCGCCCGTCCCTAATTTAGGGTCACGGGTTCCAGGAAAGGAGAGAGAGCTAGTGCCGTAAGACAAACACAACATCCATGCCTCACCGGGGTTCGAACCCGGACTCCTTTCGGACGAAAGATCAGAGACCACTGCGCCACTGGAGCAGCAATTGAAGGTTTAACAACCACAGTGAGCAACTCAATGGGCTATAAGCAGTCGCCCGTCCCTAATTTAGGGTCACGGGTTCCAGGAAAGGAGAGAGAGCTAGTGCCGTAAGACAAACACAACATCCATGCCTCACCGGGGTTCGAACCCGGACTCCTTTCGGACGAAAGATCAGAGACCACTGCGCCACTGGAGCGGCAATTGAAGGTTTAACAACCACAGTGAGCAACTCAATGGGCTATAAGCAGTCGCCCGTCCCTAATTTAGGGTCACGGGTTCCAGGAAAGGAGAGAGAGCTAGTGCAGTAAGACAAACACAACATCCATGCCTCACCGGGGTTCGAACCCGGACTCCTTTCGGACGAAAGATCAGAGACCACTGCGCCACTGGAGCGGCAATTGAAGGTTTAACAACCACAGTGAGCAACTCAATGGGCTATAAGCAGTCGCCCGTCCCTAATTTAGGGTCACGGGTTCCAGGAAAGGAGAGAGAGCTAGTGCCGTAAGACAAACACAACATCCATGCCTCACCGGGGTTCGAACCCGGACCCCTTTCGGACGAAAGATCAGAGACCATCGCCTAGACCACTGCGCCACTGGAGCGGCAATTGAAGGTTTAACAACCACAGTAAGCAACTCAATGGGCTATAAGCAGCGCCCGTCCCTAATTTAGGGTCACTGGTTCCAGGGAAGGAAGAGAGAGCCAGTGCCGTAAGACAAACACAACATCCATGCCTCACCGGGATTCGAACCCGGACCCCATTCGGACGAATGATCAGAGGCCATCGCTTAGACCACTGCGCCACCGGGGCGGCCCGCCTCTACTTCAGGAGTCGTAGATCTTGGTCGTGTACAGTTGGCCCCATGTTCACAAAGGTGGCAATGGATGCTTTCAAATCATAGTGAGAAGAATTGGCAGGAAAACACGTAACACACAAAATGTTACAAGAATTCTTGAAATCTTGATCACACGCGTAAGTTACGTTGAAATATTAAGAGCGGGACGTTTCGGAAGCGACTTCTACCTTCGTCCGACATGGAATGAGACACGTGGTAAAAGCCTCGGTTGTTGCCAGATTTCAAAATCTGGCAGCCACTGACGCTTTTACCACGTGTCTCATTCCATGGCTGACGAAGGTAGAAGTCGCTACCAAAACGTCCCGCTCATAATTTTTTTAACGTAACTTACGTATGTGATGACAATTTCAAGAATTCTTTTAATGCTTTCAAATGTTTTCCTGTCTGGACATCTTCGTCATGGGAACCTTTTGTGGTACAAACGACTAGTCTCCAGAGCATTGCCATCCACCACACAGTATATAAACGGCATATCCACTTGTTCCTGATTTGAGTACATGGTTGGAAAGGAAAACCACCAGATTCTGTCAGTACCTTGTGATGAAGGAATTCACCTGTGGGAGATAAAACATTCAGGTGAATAACTGGGAAACCAAGACAGACCCGATTCAGGTAATGTGAACAGTTAAATGTCATAGACAGATCTTTATAAATCAGAAACCAAGCATTTCCAGACATATGTTGATACACTGGCGTGCAAAATTTAAGAACGAGTCGGTTTTTTGAATGTAACGTCGTGCAGAAGTGCTCCACATCGACTCAAATCATACCATAAGATCCCCAAGATGTAAGATATATGGGACAAGTGAGCAAAACCGTCCAAACAAGGAATCCAAAGGATACAATGGCACTTTATTAAAAAGGTAGCTTGGAGCACAACTGGACAGAAGACAGAAACGTCCATGTGACAGGAGGCTGCCAAGAAAAATCCAGTGTTTAGTAGGGGATATGATCACCCCTGACTGCGTTGCAGGATTTACAATGTCTGTCCATGCTGAGGACGAGGTTGTCAAGGAGCTGTTGAAGCATCGCGGCCCGTTCTTCTTGTAGCGCCAATCGCAGCTGCAGAATCATTGCTGGTGGCTGGTGACGTGCTGCCAAGCGTCTCCCGAGAAGGTCCCACACGTGTTCGATTGGATTTAGGTCCGGGGACCTTGCGGGGCAATCCATGCGTTGAATATCTTCACTCTCCAACAGCTCTGCGACAGCCACTGTACGATGAGGTGTAGCGTTGTCATCCATGAAGAGGAACTAAAGGACCGACAGCACCTCTAAACAGATGCACGTGAGGCAGGAGAACCTCGGTACAATAGCGGACACCAGTGACTGAACCTCCTTGGAAGATGTGGAGGTCAGTACGGCTACCAAGCATGATACTGCTCCAAACGAGAACTCAGTCACCTCCAAAGCGGTTCCTTTCAATGATGTTGGAGGTGTGATTGCATGTTCCCTGCTCTCTCCAGATGTGAATGCGTCCAGAATCGCTCATCATACTAAATCGGCTCTAATCTGTAAAGAGAACTCGACCCCATTGCTGATGTGTCCAGTTCTTGTGTTCCTGGCACCACAGAAACCGCTGTCTCCGATGAGCAGGCGTTAATGGCACACACCGTACTGGTCGTCGTGCAAATAGACCACCTTTGTGCAGCCTCCTGACCATGGTAAAACGTGATAACGGACGTCCAGTTGTCTGTTCAATGTGCCTTGCGATTTCTCCAGCTGACTGTCATGTGTCTCTTCTCGCCTGTAGAACAATATACCGGTCGTCCGCCGCCGTGGTTACTCATGGACAACCACTGCTAAACTCTCAGACAGCTGTTCCTGTCGTTTGAAATGCTCTCCAAGCTCGTGAAACGATGCTGTGAGCGATCCCGAACTCCTCAGCCACACTAGTCACACTTCGACTTTCTTCCAACTTTCCAATGACGCGACCTCGGGTAAAGTCATCCAGATGTCGTCTACTGGATTGCCTGTTGGCTATATCACATGGTGGCAGCAACTCAACGTTGTTCAAACCGATGTACACCGTGCAATAGCTTCCACCGAATTGCTGAGCGTACACCGCCTGTGTGCTTCATACCCTTCTGACCCCCCCCCCCACGTCATGCTGCATATATGCGCATGCCCTACCGTACTGGACTCTAGTCTATCTCCTGAGTGGTCTTTCGGTCCGTTCTGCCTGCTCGTTCCGGTGTTATGCTAATTTCTCCTCTTCATCCTTAATTTTTGCAAACCAGTGTATAAACTTTTTTTCTTATCTACCTATGAGGAACTCATTCCTGCAGTTTTGTTGTGTATTTTTGAAACACCCTGTACTTGTATAGCCAGTCAGGCACAGTGTTACGACCCCTCCTTACTTGCGTCACATGCGCGGCTGAGTGTGATACTTGAATCATTCGCATGTCTCACGACGACAAGCCTACTCGCCAAGTTTCATTCCTGTCAGATGCTTCCTTCTGGGTGCAACTATTTTTTTGACGATGAGTGTATGTATGAAAGAAAGGCACACAGATTGAATAACCTCATGATGGAGAATAGGGTTTTGAATTCTAAAATTATAAGCTTTGCAAACTTCACTTGAAGAGAATTTAAAATCTTACTCATTGAAATTGGTATAGAATTCTTATGTCACCTAAATCTTTTTTTACTTTTTACTTGAGTGAACAGGCTTTCTTTTACAATACAATACAATTATTTATTGCACACATTTAAATCTTACAGTTATATGAAATTGCAATACACCAGGAGGAATCTGAACACATTGGTTGTAAGGCGATTCCCCCTATCCGATGTAAGAAAAAGAATAAAACATATGAAAGCAAGTAAGATGGTTATAACAGAAGCACCACTATTAGCAGCATGCTTGGAACTACAATTTAATGATAGGGTTGAGATTCGTTATGGAGTTCAGGGTGATTTACAATGTAATTTCGCAGAGACAAGGAACACTTTTTGATATTTTCCAGGGATCTGATGCTCTCTGGGAGATTATTCCATAGGATAACGGCTTTATACAGTATGTTATTTAGACCATAATTAAGTCTAACACCACGGCTGACATAATTTGTTGTTAACAACAGATTTGGTGAAGATAGAATAATCGAGATATTTGATGTCAGATTGAAAAATAGGCAGTTTAAGATGCATTATTTTAAAAAACATGATACCTAGTTTTAAGGTAAAAATTTCATGAATTTTTAGAATATTTAGTTTTAGAAATAATGGTTTTGAATGAGACATGTAATCTGTGTTCAGCATATAGCGAACAGATTTCTTCTGTAATTTGAGCAAGCATAACTTATTGTTTGCACTTATATTTGAATACCAAGATTCCAGACAATAGGAGAGATGGGAATAAATAAAAGCATAGTAAAATGTTTTTAGGACATAGATAGGGAAGAGTTGCTTAATTTTGAAATCGACAATAAAAAATAAATACCGAAAAAACGTTTTGAGTCTGTTTTACTTAACTGACTTCAGTTTTCTAGTTGAACAATTGATTATTTAATATCTGAAATTTTAATTGCCACAGAAAATATTTAAAATCTCCATTTCTGCAAATTTTTGTTGAGTGATGGTTATAGTTGAACTTCTGTGTTCCATTCTACATAAAATGACCACCCTATGCTATCAAAGCCAGTATTCCAATTTGTTAAACAAGAAGGACTTAAAACAGCATTTCACATTTTTAGATATATCTATATTAGCAACAAGTAAACAAACATACCTGCAGCATATGGTGGGTAATTCCAAGTATTTTTTTCACACCCATTTAGTGAACCTTCAGCAAAACTGGATGGCTCATTCATATCCTTCAAAAATAAAGAAAATTTCAGAACAGTGCAAAACTGTGTTCAGAACTTAACAAATTAGCACCACAATTTTATGATCAGACAAAACACTAGATGTGTTGAACATAGGGTTATCCAGAGTAGCAGAATGTAGATGTACGCGTGTACCCTGTATGCAAATAGTTTTCAAATTATTAGTTATAGTTTTAAAATTATAACTATTTTTCAATAGTTTTCAAATTATTAGCAATTACACTGCCGGACAATTGCTAAGGACGGATGACAATAGCAACCATAAAATAGAAGGCAGGAAAATGTGGAAATTAGCATAAGTGCGGGATACAGTAAAACGTGTTGTGCGTATGCAAATTTTGGATTGCCGAACTTGTTCGTGACGTCATAGCGCTGATAAGAGATATAAAGGATTTGACGCATATTGACCGTTGTTGTTCAAACGCAAAGTTGAAAGGGAAAGACTCAATTGACGAACTTGCAATTTTCAGTATGTCTTCCCGACATCACCTAGATGATTTTACGCGTGGCCGTATTATTGGCAAGATTGAAGAAGGGCGAAAAATAACAGATGTTGCCAGGGAGTTCGACGTCAGCCACAGTGTTGTTTCAAGGCTTTGGAAATCATTTCAAACAAATGGAGAGTGCAGCAAACGTCACGGGGGAGGTCGTGTTCGCAGTACGACACCTGCAGAAGATCGGTACATAGTGCTATCAACAAAAAGACACTGGCGCAGCACAGCTAGTGAGGTAGCAAATCAGTTTATGGCTGCTACTGGCAAGCGGATCTCCCGAAAAACTGTTGCCAGATGTTTGCATGAAGGAGGACTATATGCCCGCCATCCTGCTGTGTGCATCCCATTGTCCAGACGTCACCGTACCGCCCGTTTGCAATGGTGCCATCAACATCGCAATTGGACTGATAACGGCTGGTCTGCTGTCCTCTTCTCAGATGAGAGTAGATACAGTCTATCGTCTGATTGTTGACGACAACTGATCTGGCGTGATAGTGGTACTGCATATTGTCCAGCAAACATACAGGAAAGGAACTGATATCCGACATGTAGTGTCATGGTATGGGCTGGCATCATGATCAATGGCCGTACGTCCCTCTATGTGCTTCCAACTGGGACTATGACTGGCCAACGATACATTAATGATGTTCTGCTACCTCATGTTCGCATGTTCCGTGGTGCTGTCGGTGATAGATTCATTTTCATGGACGACAACGCAACATGTCATCGAACAGTCGCTGTCCAGGAGTGTCTTGAGAGCGAGGATATTCAATGCCTCGTATGGCCAGCACGTTCTCCAGATCTGAATCCCATTGAAAATGTGTGAATTGCTTTGGGGAGGAGTCTTGCTGGTCGCCAATGCCCTCCAATAAACAAGGACACCCTCATCCGTGCACTGACAGAGGAATGGGATAAATTACCCCAACAGCTGCTTGATAATGTTGTGCAAAGCATGACACGACGTGTGGAATCTTGCATCGCCCTCCATGGTGGCCATATCCCGTATTGACATCCTACGTCGGAACGCCTGCGGACGGTAATTGAATTTTTTTCACGTTTACAGGGATCATAGCATACTTCTGGAAAATTTTAGGTAGGAATTTTAGGAATTTTAGGAATTTTTAGAAAAATTTTAGGAAAATTTTAGGAGTGTATTTCAATAAAAACTAGATGTATATTTGTATACATCTAGTAAAACAACTTTGTATACATTGTAAAGAGTTTGCTTCACACCCTTCAACCATATATACTGATAGACTGCGCATGACATCAAAATTTCTGGCTCCAACATAAAATCACATGACAACAGTCAAAAAGATGGGTTACACCTGCTGTGCTTATGGTTGCTCTGAGCGATATAGTAAAGAAAGTTCTATGATTTTTCATGGGTAAGAAACGAATTAAATACCTAAGTCAATAAAGTTCAATTACTTAACCAGAAACTTGCAGCTATTGATATAAAAATGTAGTAACTTAAGAAAAAAATGGAATGCATGTTCCAAATTCTTCGCAAATGTTCATCACGTTATAAATCACAAAATGTAAACAACCCGATCATGCATGTATATAGCTCATAAGTAAACTTACCTGAAGAGTTTTCATTATATATGAGGCGCATTCACATAATACACCGAAAACACTGAAGTTCTGCAGCGTAAATTAGTAATCATAACAGCATTTTTACACGAAATTTGGAGTCTGATGATGACGTGCCCAATGTTTGAGCCATGGCGGCTTTGATGCAGCTATTGCCAATGTGCAGTCCATTAGTATATATGGTCGAAGTTAACACCCAAATTTTTTGCATAACGTCTAATGTCTAAAGTTTAAGTATGATTTACTTCTAATGTTCAGTTCTTATCTTTTCACGTGTTATTATCATATTCAAGTATATTTACCACATTCAAGTTTCACTTTGAACATTAATATGCTGTTGAACCAGAAGCAATTCACGATTTTCACAGTAAAGTTTTCAGGTTTCACATTAAATTATAATATCCTAAAAAGGTAATTGAAAACCAAGAACTATGTACAATTGTTCACTGAATTACTTTTTTCATATTATTGTTTTAACCTTTTCCTGATTAGCCTATCTTTTTCTGCTTCTACCACAACTAATTTACTTTGTTTTCTTTACATTTTTGAACTTCACTTTTAGTTGGTAAAGTTCGATGAACACTTACCGCACGTGGGGCTTGGCTTTCAATCCATATTTCCGTTACGTGGATGCGGCACGGGATTTTTTCATTTGGCCACGGGTCTGCTTCTTCTTTTTTTTTTTTTTTTCTCCGTTGGAATTTATTTTGTCTCATCACCAAATGAGTTTTTCCTTTGCTGCATCCTCATTTACTTCAATATTTATTCATACCCGAGTACTTTCGGTACTACTACTATACCGTCTTCGAGGGGACATTTTTGCTCCAACTAGCACGGACCGTGTCAGCTGGGCATTTCGGTGGTTCTCGCGGGCTGCTTCTGTCATCTGCTATCGCTTCTTCTTGGGCGTTGTGGCGCCATCTCTTGTTGGTCAGTGATCTCCTTTTTCGAACTTTTTCTTTTTTTTGCTCAATTTTAATTAAATTTCTCCAGCTGTTTCTCAAATTATTAGGGTCATTGTGGTTGCAAACTTTTGTCCTATTTTTTTCAATCATTACCGACTCTGCTATTCTGAGGTGTTTTTCGGATTTACAGCTTTTAATGATTTTTATATTTTCGAATTTTGGATATTTTTGGTTATCCAGACAGTATTGAATCAGTGCTGTTTTTTCTTCTTTTTTCTGCCAGTTTTTTATGTGTTGTTTTAATCTGTGTTTAAGCTTATTTTTGGTACTTCCTATATAAGCCATTGGAGGATTTTCAGTAATAGGAATTGAATAAATACCTGCTTTTTCTAACATTCTTATTTTATCATTATTTTTTGTTACTATATTTTTGATGGTATTTACTTTTCCTCCAATTTGAATGTTATGCTTTTTACAAATATTATTAATTTCATTGGTAGTGCCTTTAATGTAAGGAAAACCATTTAAATATTTGATTTCTTTTTAATTACTACAGCATTATTTTTTTATTTTCTTTATTACTTCTGTGTCCCATTTTTTTATTAAATGGTTAGGATAACCAAAGCTGCTTGCAATTTTTTTTATGAATTTGATTTCTTCATTGATGAACTGACTATTTTCAGAATGCGTATATGCTCTTTTAATTAAGGTTTTTATACTATTGCATTTTTGAGGATATGGATGTGCTGAATTGTATGGGATTAGGACCGGAACAAATGAACTTTTCCGATAAACTCTGTATAGTAACTTATCTGTGGATTTGATAACATGTACATCCAAAAAGGCTATTGCATTATTTTTTTCCATTTCAACCGTGAGTTCTATAGTTGGATATAATGCGCTGTAACGTTTTGTTAATTTTTTTAATTCTTCTTCGTTCAGTTTTGATAGAATGAAAATGTCATCTACGTATCGACAGTACACTTCTGGTTTTTCTTCCATATGATGTAGGACATTTTCTTCAATTTCGTTCATCACAACCTCAGCATATAGAGTTGATAATGGTGAGCCCATTGGGCCTCCTGAATTTTGTTTGAATATTTTGTTCTTGTATGTAAAAATATTATTTTCATATAAATAAACTAAAACTTTTTTGAATTCTTGAATTTGTGTGTTATTTAAAATTTTAAGATTTTGCAACTTCTTAATGATGATTTCAATAGCTTCTGGAACTGGAGTGCTTGGATATAATGCTTTAACATCCATGCTTGCCATGTTTAAGTCCATTAGGCCAGTTTTTACATTTTTAATTTTCTCTATAAACTCATATGTGTTCTTGATGGTGAACTTGTTGTTCATGAAAAAGGGTGCTAGGAATTTGTAAATGTTTTTCTCTAATGTTATCAAAGGTGAGTTTTTTTTTGAGACTATCAGTCTCATTGGAGCACCATCTTTGTGCGTTTTTATCTTTGCAACGATACGTGGTATGCCTGCTCCCATTGGTGGAAACGAGCGTTTGATTTCATCAGGTAATGTGCTATGATTTCTTATATCCGCTAAGAATTTAATTTGATTATCAGTTGGGTCTTTCTTAATTTCAGTACAATTTAATCCATCAATTGCTTCTGTCATTTTTTGTTCAAATTCATCAGTGTTGAGAATAATGATTTGGCCGGATTTATCTGCTTCACAAAATTTGATATATGGGTCATTTTTCAATTCCAATAGTTGTTTTTTTTCATATTTTAATTTTTTCTCTATATAGAAGTTTTTGTTGTTTTTGGCATTATATTCTTTTAGAATAACTCTATATAATTTGTTCTCTACTTCAGTTTTATTCTCTGCGCCTGGTATATTTTTGAGAATATCTTCGAGGCAAGGGATGATTTCTTCAGTTTTAGGGAGGCCTTGTGGAAAGGCAAATTTTTTCCCTTTTTGTAAAATTGCTTTTTGTGTAAAGCTTAAATTCTTATCAGACCGATTTTCATATACATTATATTCATTTATGGGTTCTTTATTTAATTTTTGTTCATCAAATAGTGCATTTAATTTTTTATCTACCGTAACGCTATTGGAGTTGGCTTCTTTGTTAGCAATTTCGTTAATTTCGATGAACGTAGTATCCAAAATGCGATCTTTCCAAGTGCCATCAAATTGTGCATATTTTGAGTTCCTTATCAGCTTCCATAATTCATAAACTTGAGCATTAAGTCTGAATATTTGTTTTCTTTTAGCTATAATTTCGTTACTAAGTCGTTTTTGTTGACATCGAAGCAGGATGTAATAATCCTTCTTACTTGTTGGCTTGTTCTTAAGTCTCAAAAATTTGGGGATAAATCCAAAATCTCTGCAAGTTACAAGAAAACGTTCTTGAACTTCAAATTTCATACATTTGATTTTAAGACGTTTGAATTTGGTGATTGTTGTTAATTCACGGTTCGAAAAGAGATTGCGATAGTGCATCGTGAGGCCTAAACTGCCTTTGATCTAACCACTTGAAAGAATAATTCGTGTGCTTCAAAGTTTCAATTTACTTCCGATATTGGAGGTTAATTATTTAACGTGCATTAATGCATTTGCATTTTTGAACTTCACTTTTAGTTGGTAAAGTTCGATGAACACTTACCGCACGTGGGGCTTGGCTTTCAATCCATATTTCCGTTACGTGGATGCGGCACAGGATTTTTTCATTTGGCCACGGGTCTGCTTCTTCTTTTTTTTTTTTCTCCGTTGGAATTTATTTTGTCTCATCACCAAATGAGTTTTTCCTTTGCTGCATCCTCATTTACTTCAATATTTATTCATACCCGAGTACTTTCGGTACTACTACTATACCGTCTTCGAGGGGACATTTTTGCTCCAACTAGCACGGACCGTGTCAGCTGGGCATTTCGGTGGTTCTCGCGGGCTGCTTCTGTCATCTGCTATCGCTTCTTCTTGGGCGTTGTGGCGCCATCTCTTGTTGGTCAGTGATCTCCTTTTTCGAACTTTTTCTTTTTTTGCTCAATTTTAATTAAATTTCTCCAGCTGTTTCTCAAATTATTAGGGTCATTGTGGTTGCAAACTTTTGTCCTATTTTTTTCAATCATTACCGACTCTGCTATTCTGAGGTGTTTTTCGGATTTACAGCTTTTAATGATTTTTATATTTTCGAATTTTGGATATTTTTGGTTATCCAGACAGTATTGAATCAGTGCTGTTACAGCGCATTATATCCAACTATAGAACTCACGGTTGAAATGGAAAAAAATAATGCAATAGCCTTTTTGGATGTACATGTTATCAAATCCACAGATAAGTTACTATACAGAGTTTATCGGAAAAGTTCATTTGTTCCGGTCCTAATCCCATACAATTCAGCACATCCATATCCTCAAAAATGCAATAGTATAAAAACCTTAATTAAAAGAGCATATACGCATTCTGAAAATAGTCAGTTCATCAATGAAGAAATCAAATTCATAAAAAAAATTGCAAGCAGCTTTGGTTATCCTAACCATTTAATAAAAAAATGGGACACAGAAGTAATAAAGAAAATAAAAAAAAATAATGCTGTAGTAATTAAAAAGAAATCAAATATTTAAATGGTTTTCCTTACATTAAAGGCACTACCAATGAAATTAATAATATTTGTAAAAAGCATAACATTCAAATTGGAGGAAAAGTAAATACCATCAAAAATATAGTAACAAAAAATAATGATAAAATAAGAATGTTAGAAAAAGCAGGTATTTATTCAATTCCTATTACTGAAAATCCTCCAATGGCTTATATAGGAAGTACCAAAAATAAGCTTAAACACAGATTAAAACAACACATAAAAAACTGGCAGAAAAAAGAAGAAAAAACAGCACTGATTCAATACTGTCTGGATAACCAAAAATATCCAAAATTCGAAAATATAAAAATCATTAAAAGCTGTAAATCCGAAAAACACCTCAGAATAGCAGAGTCGGTAATGATTGAAAAAAATAGGACAAAAAGTTTGCAACCACAATGACCCTAATAATTTGAGAAACAGCTGGAGAAATTTAATTAAAATTGAGCAAAAAAAAGAAAAAGTTCGAAAAAGGAGATCACTGACCAACAAGAGATGGCGCCACAACGCCCAAGAAGAAGCGATAGCAGATGACAGAAGCAGCCCGCGAGAACCACCGAAATGCCCAGCTGACACGGTCCGTGCTAGTTGGAGCAAAAATGTCCCCTCGAAGACGGTATAGTAGTAGTACCGAAAGTACTCGGGTATGAATAAATATTGAAGTAAATGAGGATGCAGCAAAGGAAAAACTCATTTGGTGATGAGACAAAATAAATTCCAACGGAGAAAAAAAAAAAAAAAAGAAGAAGCAGACCCGTGGCCAAATGAAAAAATCCCGTGCCGCATCCACGTAACGGAAATATGGATTGAAAGCCAAGCCCCACGTGCGGTAAGTGTTCATCGAACTTTACCAACTAAAAGTGAAGTTCAAAAATGCAAATGCATTAATGCACGTTAAATAATTAACCTCCAATATCGGAAGTAAATTGAAACTTGTTTTCTTTATTTCAGCTGAACCTTGTATGATCAAGTTAGAGGCAACTGCTATTTCAACAGTATTTTGTTTTTCTACAGCTTTTCTCATTCTTTCTGCTCCCTCTTGAATTATTGCTAGGGAGGCTTCTTTATCGTTTTTAAGTCTATTTATTTCTGCATCATTTTCTTTTATTTTGTCATCAAACTCAGCTTTTCTTTTTTTCTCTAGCTGCTTTTCCTTATTTTCCCTCTCTTTCTGCTTCCTTTCTTTTACCTTTTTTGATTCTTCTTCCTTCAGCTTATCAACATACTCTTTATAAAATTTATGTGAATCACAAACACTATTTAACAAATTTCTTGTTATGGGAACTTTACTTACACATCCATAGTGTTTAATGGCCCCTTTATTCTTAATGATGTTATAGTTGAGTCTTTTAAGTTAGCCTTGTCCTTCCTTAACAGAGCAGTGTTAACCAAAAATCCCCTTTCTGCATCAGCATTACCATGAGGTAAAACTAAAATTGACTTTATGAGTTTAGCAAGATTTGAGTATTTTTTTTTCCGCTATAGTCTTTAATACTAAATATATTACGCCAGTAATGATCAATCCGCACTGGAATATGCCCTTCCTCTGAAAATTTCATTAGTTCATCTAGAGTTGGCTTATCGCAATTTAAAAGTTTCCACTCTTCTCTTACTCTATCAATTTGTTCCTCAGAAAGATGCAAAACACTTGAAATTCTGGTTATTTCCGAAAGTCCTTCAGTGACTGAAAGTTGAGTTGACTCTTTCTTTGGTTCTTTTACCTTTAAAACTTCTATGTCTCTTAGCTTTTGATTGCAGAATGGCAAATTTGACTTTAAATATTTTGTGGTTGCAATTAGTGATGATCTTACATCTAAGAGAAATAATTTCTGCCTGGTCTCCTGAACATTCCTGAGGAGATTTTTTGTCTTCATACCAACTTCTAACTCCCCTAGTTTTTTCCATGAATTTTTGTTTTCAAAATCTACATTCTTTAGGTCTTTTCCAAATTTCCCTGCTATAACATCATCTTGGATAAACTGAGCCATAACATTCCTCATTAAAGTATTTAAATCAGAATATAACTGGTGTATTTTTGGTTCTTCACTCTGATAACATAATGAAAACTTTTCAAAATTTTGGTGTGAAAATGAAATTAATGCTAAATAGCAAGGAGTAAGCTCATTTTTCAGGAAACAGTGAATTCTTTTATACCTTGCCGAATTGCGCAGTTGTTTTTCAAATATTTTTTGAGATGGCAAGAAGTTTAAAAAATATTCTGTAATATTTAGCCATTGATCCAAGAGCCTCTGGGCTACAGAACCAACGGTTAACCATCTGTTGCTGACATGACGCAAAAGAAATTTGGCAGTGACCAATGTTATATCCTCGACAGATTTATAATCCTCTCGTCTTGCAGCACTACTCTTTAAAAAGTAATGCATATCAGTAGCAAATTCGTCAAAATCTATATTTAAGCTTGTCAAAAAAATTTTAAATGCATTACTAACAACATGCAGGTTGCAAAAACCTAGTTCCAAAGATTTCTGGCCTGTTTCTTGTTTTACAACTTCAATGAATTTGCGTAAAAAGCACTTATTTACATTTGGGCTGTCCATGGATACACAAATAATTCTGTTCAACGAAATATTGAAGGATGATAACACATCAAGAATTTCTTTTAGCAAAATATCTGCTGTTGCATGACCCAGAAAAACGCTTGTTAGGTATCGGCAAGAAACTGAATTTATTTCTGAAGACCAGTACCTGAGATACACATCCAACTGCCGTTTCACTTGTGTATTTGTAGTTTCATCAAATGCTATAGTAACCTTTCCTGGGCTACTAGATGCAATGTCTTTTTTCAAATCCTCTTTAAAATATTTTGACAATCCATGTGATATCACATAAGCAACTTTTTTCTTTAAGTTGCATTTTGGCTGCAATAGCAGAATCAGGAAACATTTCTTTGAAAAGTTCAACTGTTTCAGTGCATGAAACAAAAGACATATTGTCCTTAGCAACTTTCATGGCCCATAATGCTTCGGCTTTAGCCAACTGTAAATCATGACTCAGTACTTCACTAATATTTGTTTTGGGCTGAAGATCCCGTCCTCCAAAGGCTTTCAGGATGGACTTATTTTGAAATTTACTTTGAAATTTCTGCAAATGTTTTTTCCTTTATGATGCGCTTTTACTTGTGAAAAGCCACTATTAGAAATGTTGAAAATTTCTGAACACAATATACACTTAGCAGAAAATATTGTTTCAGTTGCAGAACACCATTCTTTCAACTTCACTCCGTCCAATTCTTTGGCGAGCCACGCATCTTGAAATTTCGTTTTGGATTTAGGCATCTTAAACACTTGTATTACTAACCAGAAAATGAAAGGGAAGTACAAAAACACGTTCCAATATTGCAAAACCAGACAACTTCCCGAAATTTGGCTGCGAGGATGTCAGAAGATATGAAAAAAAAAAAAAAAAAAAAAAGCAGGTCACCACTAGAGAACTGAACCTGCACACAGCACAGAGAACACCATAAAAGACGTAAAACCAGAAACTATCATACGCATCTCACGCAAGTTCAGTCAAAGCGAGTCGGAGCCGAGATATATTGCGCATCGAAGGTCGCTGTCGCCGACGCATGATCGAAGGTCAATGATCACGTGCTCTACTGCCTGCCAAGATAATACTCAGCTACCATCCCATCGTCATTACCGGAGGTTACGGAAGGAGACCACATGTTTCCTCTTTGCTTCCACCCACCTGCGGTTTACAATAACAAAACATCAGCAGAAAGAGGAGGTTCCACAAGGCATGTACAAAAATAAAGTACGATCTTCTGCGTGCCACGGAGTTCGTCTGCAAAGCGCAAACCAGGGGTGAAAATGACCCCTCCCCTTTTCCCTTAGATCTCTTGTTACTCTCGAAAACTGTTCGAAGGCAAAAAAATGGAACGCCCGCCCCGAAGCAAGTGTATCTCAATGGCGTCATTTTTCCCTCCCTTCAGCAGCACAGCATATAGGCTGTGTTTCTACAATAACAGGTCTTTTACCTTACCGTAATGGTAAATTTATTGGCGTTAATAACGGTTGTGTTTTTAATAAAAATAAGCTTACGAAAATTTTAGGATGAATAGCAAATTTTAGGTCTAATTTTAGGAATTTAAGGAGGGTCACAAAATATTAGGAATTTTAGGAATTTTAGGAGGAATGCGATCCCTGCGTTTACATATTCTGCACAAAATGGCCTGTTTGTCCCTTGAACACGTTCCAAAGCCTTCTGGATTTCAGAGCACAATGAATTGTCTTTCTTGTAATTTCCTGGCATTCAGACATTATTTTATTTCACTTGGCATCCAACCACACTAACTTTTTTGTGCGCTATATAGCCGTTTATGATCCGTCCTTAGCAATTGTCCAGCAGTGTATAACTATTTTTCAATAGTTTTCAAATTATTAGCAATTATAACTATTTTTCAATAGTTTTCAAATTTTTCAATAGTTTTCAAATTATTAGCAATTACAACTATTTTTCAATAGTTTTCAAATTTTTCTATTTTTCTATTATTAGCAAATTTTTCTATTTTCAAATTTTTTAGTTTTCAAATTTTTAGTTTTCAAATTTTAGTTTTCAAAATTTTTCTATTTTCAAATTTTTTAGTTTTCAATTTTTTCTATTTTTCTACTATTATCAAATTTTTCTATTTTTCGATTTTTCAATAGTTTTCAAATTACTAGCAATTATAACTAATTTTCAATAGTTTTCAAATTATTAGCAGGTTTTGCAGATAGCTTTTGCTTGTAGATTAAAAAAAAAGAACATCAAAAGTGGACCTCTGCGTAATGACGTCGCAACATGTGGTCAGACGAATCCCGTTTTCAGGTATATTAAGCTGACAGGATTGTAAGCGTACGGTATTGACAGCATGAGCCATGGCCCCATCATAGCACGTCGGGTCTGTTCAAGGAAGTGTTGGCTCTGTGATGGTTCGGGGAGCCTTTTCATGGACACATTACATTGCCTAGTGTGTCTGGAGAGGACCTTAACCACTACGCACTACCAGCATGTTCTGGCTGATCACCTACACACTTTCATGGCCTTCACACATCCTGTGGGTGATTGTGTGTCCCAGCTGGTAACTGTGCCGTTCCACCAGGACGCAACACCTAGGCATGGCTCCGGAAACACCCATCTGAGTTTGGAATCTTCTAGTAGCCCCCGGATCTAAAGAAACACCCATCTGAGTTTGGAATCTTCTAGTAGCCCCCGGATCTAAAGAAACACCCATCTGAGTTTGGAATCTTCTAGTAGCCCCCGGATCTAAAGAAACACCCATCTGAGTTTGGAATCTTCTAGTAGCCCCCGGATCTAAAGAAACACCAACCTGAGTTTGGAATCTTCTAGTAGCCCCCGGATCTAAAGAAACACCCATCTGAGTTTGGAATCTTCTAGTAGCCCCCGGATCTAAAGAAACACCCATCTGAGTTTGAAATCTTCTAGTAGCCCCCGGATCTAAAGAAACACCCATCTGAGTTTGGAATCTTCTAGTAGCCGCCGGATCTAAAGAAACACCCATCTGAGTTTAGAATCTTCTAGTAGCCCCCGGATCTAAAGAAACCCCCATCTGAGTTTGGAATCTTCTAGTAGGCCCCGGATCTAAAGAAACACCAACCTGAGTTTGGAATCTTCTAGAAGCCCCCGGATCTAAAGAAACACCCATCTGAGTTTGGAATCTTCTAGTAGCCCCCGGATCTAAAGAAACACCCATCTGAGTTTGAAATCTTCTAGTAGCCCCCGGATCTAAAGAAACACCCATCTGAGTTTGGAATCTTCTAGTAGCCGCCGGATCTAAAGAAACACCCATCTGAGTTTAGAATCTTCTAGTAGCCCCCGTATCTAAACACTGAGGAAGCTCTCTGGGATGCTGTGCAGTAGAACATTTGATCTATAAATCCTGGAGTGATGTCTTGTGCGGAGTTGCGGACAATTTTGCAACAGACATGGCTGGCATTACCTCTGGTGTCTGGTCTAGTCAATGTCTTGGCGTATACAGGCTTATTCCCATTAGGGGAGGGTCAATACGCTATCAGGTAGGTGTATCTGTTTTGCCCACTGAGTATATACAGTATATGTATTGGGTTGCCGGAAAAGTCATGACGTATTTTGGCACCCAATGGCGGTTGGGCGGTTTCGGAAGTACTAGAGGCATGTGCAGCTGTTATCACTATGGCATTCGACAGGTGCCAGTTCTAGCTGCAGTCTAAAAGGAATAGTGAGCGATTTGGTTGATTTGCGGAGATTTGACATCAAGATGAAAATGGAAGACCAAACTGTGCATTTTCGCTATATTTCACTTCTGTAAAGGGAAGAACGCGCATCAAGCTTGTGAAAAGTTGCGTAAAGTGTTTGGTGATAATGCTCTACAAGAACATCAGTGCCGATGGTGGTTCGCAAAATTCCGTGCTGTTCATTTTGACCTCAACGATGCCCCTCGGTCCGGGAGGCCCACCGAGGTTGATGACGACCAAATCAAGGCATTGATCGAGTCAAACCCATGTTACACGACACGAGAGATTGCAGACACATTCCACATCCATCATTCAAGCGTTCACGACCACCTGAAGAAGCTGGCATACGTAAGCAAGCTCGATGTGTGGGTTCCTCATGAACTCAAAGAAGCTCAATTGACGGCGCGTATAAACATCTGCGATATGCTCATTAAACGTGAGGAAAACGATCCTTTTTGAAGCGACTGATAACTGGTGACGAAAAGTGGATTGTGTACAACAATGTGCTGCGCAAACGGTCTTGGTCCCAACGTGCTGCTTCACCTCAAACGATATCCAAAGCAGACATTCATCAGCGGAAGGTTGTGGTCTCAGTGTGGTGGGATTTTAAAGGTTGTGTTTTTCAAGCTCCTACCACGGAACCAAACAATCAATTCGAATGTGTACTGTCGGCAATTGGACAGTTTGAACGAATCCATCATCAAGAAACGTCCAGAGCTCGTTCATCGTAAAGGTGTTGTGTTCCATCACGACAACGCGAGACCACACACAAGTTTGATCACCCGCCAAAAGTTATTGGAGCTTGGGTGGGATGTGTTGCCACACAGAGCATACTCGCCTGACCTTGCGCCGTCAGACTTCCACTTGTTTCGCTCTCTTCAACAGTCCTTGCGTGGTATAACGTTCAATTCAGATGAGGCTGTAAATCAGCACCTTGTACAGTTTTTTGCCAAGAAAGATGGGTCCTTCTATGAACGAGGCATTCTGTAGCTTACTAAAAGATGGCAAAAGGTTATCAAACAAAACGGGCATTATATCATCGATTGATCTTTGTTCTTTCTATCAATAAATGATCTTTGCAAAACATGGCTAAAATACGTCATGACTTTTCCGACAACCCAATTGTAGCCCTCGGATCTAAACACTGGAAACTCTCTGGATTGCTGTGGAGCAGAACATCTGATCTATAGATCCTGGAGTGATGTCTTGTGCGGAGTTGTGGACAATGTTGCAACAGGCATGGCTGGTATTACCTCTGGTGTCTGGTCGAGTCAATGTCTTGGTGTTGTATACAGGCTTATTCACATTAGGGGAGGGTCAACATGCTAACAGGTAGGTGTATCTGTTTTGTTCATTAAGTATATACAGTATACATAGTATATGTATGTATGTATATATTACATATGATAGTCAACAATACTTACAATCCACAAACCATCGTACTCCACAATTTTATGGAAATCAGTACACATCTTCGACCAGTATGTATGTGCTTGAGAATGAGAGAAATCAGGGTAATATGTTTTACCAGGCCAAACCTAGAAAAGAGATTACTTCACCAAAAATTTCACAAGTTACATGGATTAAAATTAATTACAAGCTCTAAGAATACATATACATTACATAGCTAAGATATTTTAAGATGTACTTGCAGGCCACAGAATTTATCATAACTACTGTTTTGGATACAAAAAGGACCTGCCATCCTATTTTGTAACACTATAATTGCGGCAAGGCTAACCTGACTACATGATTGAAGGTACAAAGTCTGTACTTCTACTGTGTAATATAGTTTCCCAGGCTACAAGCTTGCATTTAAGCTTGAACTGTGTCAAAAAAGTACATTGTTGTTGTACATATAGCAGACGTGCCAACCTTCAAAATCTAAAAAACAGGAGATTTTTTACAGCTCAAAAAACACATGAGCGCTATTTTTTATCGACATTTTTCAGATGCAGGAGCAATTTTCCAGAAGTAGTATTTTTGGTACATAGCATTTTTAATAATAGAATAATACCTATACACTATACTCACTACTGTTTCCCACGTTATATACGTTCTATGCGTTGTGTGTGCATATTTGCAGCAAAATCATCTTGGCATTTGTATATCATATGACTAGGAATATTATTATAAGTTTCAATTATTATATCATCAAGGACTCACCTTGTATCGGTATTCCAAATTAGTAAACTTCATCTTGTGTCTTGAAATAAAAAATATATGTATCTAGCGTGCCATTAGCCACGTAGAATCGTCGTATTGCAAATAGGCCCAATTGAAATTTGAGACCAGGGTTTCAAATTCAAATAAAACACGACTATGGATATCATACAGAGAGAGTGTGAAAGAATTATATACAATGCAATTAAAAACCATTTACCATCAACAGGTATCGTCAATCTTTAAAGGAAGGAATGGATATAATCAATGACATTACAAACAGACCTCAATTTGGAATACCGATACAAGGTGAGTCCTTGATGATATAATAATTGAAACTTATAATAATATTCCTAGTCATATGATATACAAATGCCAAGATGATTTGGCTGCAAATATGCACACACACAATGCATAGAACGTATATAACGTGTGAAACAGTAGTGAGTATAGTGTATAGCTATTATTCTATTATGTAATACCACGTATTTTATTTTTGGTTATTTTACTAACCAAAATCAAATTAGCATTTTTAATGTTTAAAAAGTTATTCTAAATGCAGACTGTATGTTTACATGCAAAATAAAAAGCATAGTGGAAATAGTTGTCAACCAGATACAATTAGCAGCATTTTTTTTTTCGCCCTCGAATTTCAGTTTTCGGAAATTTTTCCTTCATTTTCAGACTGAAATACAAATATTTGCGGAATAAATTGTTATACGTATAACAACAATACTGGACAGAGGCAACATCACAGGAAAAAGAAATTATGATTATGGAAAAAATCTTTATTTTGTTTACTTCCGTCTTTGAAAGACGAAATACCGCCCAATGCGTATTTTTACGAATTGGTAAAATTCTTCGATGAGTAGTTTTACGCGCCGGGAAAAATTCCAGATACGCATTTTTACGCGTCGAGAAAAGTTCCTGGTGTGTATTTTTACGCGTTGATAAAATTTTGATGTGTACTAGACGCGTAATTAGATTACGCATTTTGGAGAACTCTGGTCAGCACGTCACTTGAGCACTCCTGTGGAGAGAGAGACAGAGAGACGCACAAAGCCGGCGAGTCAAAGATGACATCGCGTAACACGGCGCTTGTAAGGTCCGGTAGAAAACCTAAATGGATGGTTGCAGACTTGCAGGGAATTGAAACATTTCGATTGAGCAATCGAAATATTAAAAAATCCATAAAAAAAAAAAAAGGACTTCTAACCGTCAATCAGTAAAATTAAGCAGAAATCCGTAAAAGTTAGCAAGTATGCAACATCCATGCCCCACTGCAATTCGAACCCGGACCCATCTCGGACAATTTGTTCAAAGCCGGCGCTCAGTTTCACAACTTTATTATGCAGCAAAGACAATAACAGCTAATATGTAAAGAAGAAACAAATTTCCAAAGATATGACATAAAATAAAACATTATAAACCGCCAAAGTGGCGTAATGCGAAAGGAAAAATCTCCCGCAAAAAGTAAGCGAAAGGAATGAGAGAAAAAAAAAAAAAAATTCACAAACTAAGTGTACACAAAATGCTACAATAGAAGATAGAACAAAGTTGACAATAACAGATTCACAATTAGAGATGAACAAAGGAGCACATTAATCTTCTACAAGATGCACCGAAGAAGGGAAAAAGAGACAAACATGGTGCAAAACAAGAAATAAAAATCTCCACAGTAAAGCAAAACCGAAAAGCACTCCGCAAAACTCTGAAGAAAACATAAACAGAGCTCAATGCTAAGAGCGGGGAGACGTGAAACGTTAAGTAGGTCACAGCTGGCGCGCGAGTGCGTATGTAACCAACATGAAATAGACCACTGCGCTACCGGGGGTGGCTTTCTTTTTGCAGATATGAGGAGAGGAAAAGTACGATACTGATGACTGTAAATGCCGTCTTGCATCGACACAGAAAGAAGAAGATTTCACAAGTGGTTCGAAATCTTTCTCTTCTGCGTCGATCTAAGGCGGTGGTTGATGGAATTACGTTATTTCGACCATCGTAACGGCTAATTATTGGCGAAAATCTGGAGAATTTGACATTTATCCGGAGGGCAGGAGGAATGGCTGAAAATCCGGTCTCCCACCTAAATCCGGAGAGTTGGCATGTCTGATAGAGTGCATACGTACATTAATCGTAGTTTTTGTCGTGTTTCTAAAAAATATAGATGTTTGTGTTTTGACAAGATCATTGTCACTTGTGTCTGTTGGTTATGTGCGTTAGAGAGGCCATACCTGGATGGTATTTACTACTGGTAGGAGGTAAGTGGACAGTCAAGTGTTTTGGGGGCTAAGCATTACACCTTTCTTCCTTAGGGATAAATCACTATTGTAGAAGTTCCTTTTGTTCTGCTTCCCATCATGGTGGCACACTGCACTTCATTTGTGAGGTGAAATATTGAGAAATCATAATATCTTTTTGGTGAGCAGGTTTTTTTCAGGTTCCACAATATAGTGTGGTTAAGTTTGCTCTGAGTATCACACTGTTAAGTTTATCCATGCTAGTTTACTATAGAGATAAAAATAAAACCACCTTTACATGATTAAAATCTTTACTATATAAAATTTAAAATCCTACTGGTTAAAAATTTTATTTACACAGTAAACTACACAAGATCTGTCAACCCTACATAAGGATCTTCATCAGGTGTTAGACTAAAAAAGGGCCGCGGGTGGCCTAGTGGGCAACGTTCGTGACTGCCACGGCATGGGCCTCAGGTTCGATCCCAGGCAGGTACGAACGCTCGATCCACTAAATATCCGTCGCGCATCGGATGGGCACGTTAAGCTGTCGGACTCTGGGTACTGGCCCCCCGGTAATAAATAAGGGCGTCTTTCTCCCCCTTTCTACTTCACTTCCGTGTCACTTTCCTATCCGGCACTCTAGCCCAAATCTCCTTGTTTCCGGTTTCTAAGGGCTGTTTAAGACCTGGGGTCAGACACTCCCTTCCTAAAATCCTCTACATATGATCATGATCATCAGGTTAGACTAAAAATTGCATGCGTGGAGACAAATCTTTTATACATTGACTGTTTAGTAGTTAGTGAAGCTATCATGTCACGGTGCATGCGCCTTGTCAGAATACATCACCTTTGCCAGTAGACATAGTTATGTACATATAATACATATTGTTATTATGTGAATCTTTGACTTTCAGTTTCTTCTTGATGATTAGGATTGTTTTTCAGTAATAAATATCTCACGATTGGGGTATGTATGCAGGAATATTGTCATTACAACATACACTGTCTACCAACAAGTAATTGGACACCCCTGCAATCGACGATATCTGCGGTCCTGATACACGTCACGGCCGCCGCCGTTAAATATCGCGTGGGAAACAACAACGCAACCAGTCGCATGCAAGATGCCACGCAGATCGGAGCTCTCTGATTTCGAGAAAGGTGTAATCGTCGGGTATCACAGAAATGGCCGGTCCATTCGTGACATGTCCAGCGAGTTGAAGTACCCAAAATTGACAGTGGCCTACGTGATTGGCAAGTGGAAGATGAGAAGTGACTGTCGGAATGTGCCCAGACCTGGCAGACCCACGGGTGCTGGCCAGAGAAATTCGAAAGAACCGCACCAAAGCGATGGGACACATCCGCGAGGAGTTTCAACAGGCATCCGGGAGTGTTCTTTCGATGAATACCATCTGTAAGGAAGCCCATCTGCTCAGTTATCATGGACGTGCTGCCGCCCACAAGCTTTTGATCACCAAGTCCAATAGCGCTGCTCGGTTAACGTGGTGCAAAGAACGTCGACAGTGGACCGTTGAACAATGGAAACAGGTTCTCTGGAGCGACGAATCAAGGTTCACCCTCTATCGTTCGGATGGCAGGGTCTGGGTTTGGCGTCCGCCTGGAGAACGCCTCCTGCCAGAATGTATTGTGCCAACTGTGAAGTCGGCGGCAGTGGAATTATGCTATGGGGGTGTTTCTCCTGGTATGGCACAGGACCCGTGATCACATTCCTGGTAGACTAAACGCCGAGACCTACTGCACCATTTTGGATGACCATGCGCTTCCTACGTTGTGGCAGTTTTAGGGGGTGGACCCATGTTACTTTCAGGATGGCAATGCCACCTGTCATGTTGCGAGGTCCACCATGGCTTGGTATGGTGACAATGGGGTTAATCGAATGGACTGGCCTGCGCAGAGCCCGAACCTTAACCCTATCGAGCACCTCTGGGACAAGTTGGAGCGTCGACTTCAGGGGTGCCCCCACCATCCGAAATCGGTGAAGGAACTGACCTGTCTTCTCCAAGCCGAGTGCAAGAAAATACCGCTAGCTGTCGTACAACGCCTGGTTGAGAGTATGCCCCGGAGGGTCGCAGCTGTAATCGCCGCTTGTGGAGGCTCCACCAACTATTAAAGGTGAATAAACTTCGTTTTCCTTTGCTATCACAGGTGTCCAATTACTTGTTGGTAGATAGTGTATATGTTCAGTACAAAATACATGCAAACTTTCTGTAAACAAGTAAGATTATTTTGATTGTGTAGGGATGAGTGAGGATTCCTCCCAGACAAGGTAGTACTTACCCTCGTTCACCAATCTTGATAATGATGTTGCTACTGAACCATTTTTAATACTATATTTGTATGCTCTGTAATCCTTGTCCCTAGGGTGCATCTTGTGCATCCTACATACACTACATTAAGAAAAGTCACCGGACATCCCTTCAAAACCAAGTGAACGGATCCGCTGCATTGTTAAGATGCACGGTACAGCTGCAAACGATATAAAAACAAGCCTGCAGTTGACCGTGATCATATCGCACTGTGAGGTTGAGTGAAAATTTCGCGAACTGACTTTGAGAAAGAAAAGATTGTTGGGTGTTATATTAGTGGGTTCACCATAAGAGAAACTGAGAGGCATTTAAACATACCCAAGTCAACTGTTTTGGATGTTACTGAACAAGTGGAAGACATGTGGTGTGCCTGAAGCAGCAAAATGTACCGGCATACCAAAGAAAATCAGTGATTTTCTTTGGCATGCAAGATGCCTGAAACCAGGGATAGTACTGAACCCTATATGTACTATGTTTTTCCCTATACATACACAGTCATATCAGAATAATATGACCACCTATCTAATAATGGGAATAACCACCCTTGGCCTGAATGACAGTGGTGAGACGGCATGGCATGGATGCAATGAGGCCCTGGAAGGTTGCCCAAGGCACATGTGCCCATTCTGACTGCAGCAGAGCACAGAGGTCCAGGAGATGACGCGGTTGTGGATCGGCGCATTGAACCTGCCGATTGAAACACTGCCACAAGTGCTCTATGAGACTGAGGGATTGAGGTCGGGCAATTTCGCCAGCCAAGGAAGAACAAATGCATCGCTGTCTTGTTCCTGGAACCAGGCATGCACCCCCTTAGTGACATGGCACGGAATATTGTCCTGTTGATAGACACCATCACCACCAGGGTAAACATCTAACATGAAGGTTTGCATGTGGTCAGCGAGGATGGACAGGTAGCCATAGGAGTTAAGGGACCTATCCAGTGGTACCAGCAGTCCTAGGACATACAGGTGACAGTGTGCATGTCCAGCAGTCCTAGGACACGCACATTGTCACCAACAAGCTAGACCGGGTGGCTTCGTTGCAGATAGACCTGGGTTAACATGGGCACGTTGACACAGTGTCGACTCCCGATACCCCTGCGTAACAGGGTTCACTCTATTGATATTGGGGATAAATACCTGGGTGCCTCAGGGTTCATTTGCATGGTCATTTGCTGCACTATTGCATGACAAATGCCCTTTACCAGTTGATGGAAAGGATGTTCTCCTCTGGGGTTGATGGCCTTGGGTGCTCCACATTGGGAGACACTCGATGTGCCAGTGGTCCATTCTTAGTACACCCTTACTACAGCACTTCGTGAACAGCCCATGTAGACCTGGGCTAACATGGGCGTCTTGATGCAGTGTCGACTCTCAAGACCCATGCATAGCAGGGTTGTCGGGGACATGTGACTCGGTGCCCCAGCGTTCATTTATGCTGCCAATTGCTGCACTGTTGCATGTTGATTGCCCTTTACTAGTCAATGGAGGCAACGTTCTCCTCTGGGCTTGATGGCCTTGGGTGCTCCACATTGGGAGATACTCGATGTGCCAGCGGTCCATTCTTAGTACACCCTTATTACAGCACTTCACTAACAGCCCACGTAGACCTGGATTAACATGGGCGTCTTGATGCAGCGTCGACTCCCAAGACCCATGCGTAACAGTGTGCGCTCTACTGTTAACGGGGACATGTGACTCAGTGCCCCAGCGTTCATTTACATGGCCAGTTGCTGCACTGTTGCGTGTCAATTGCCCTTTACTAGTCAACGGAGGCAACGTTCTCCTCAGGTGTCGATGATCTTTGGTGATCCACATTGGGAGGTACTCGATGTGGTAGTGGTCCATTCTTAGTACATCCTTACTACAGCACTTCGCGAACAGCCCACGAAGTCTGCTGTTTCTGAGATGGTTCCACCCTTGGCGTTGTAGCCGATGGCCATTCTTTTTTTAACATCCTTCAAATCGCTACCTCTGGCCATTTTGCTCATGTAATACACTACGGCTCATCTGTCCTGGCTGGCCAATTATATCTTCCTGTGGTAGACCTTGTCACATGCACTCTGTAACGTGCCACGGCAGGTACACTATGATTCCAGGGATGGACATATTATTCTGATACGAACATGTACATACATACGATGAAGTTTCATTTATAAATTAGGCACAAGAAGTTATTAACAACAATAACTAATAATAAAAATAGAACAATTATAACAATATACGGTAGCAAAAGTTATGTGAACGTGAAACTAGGATGAATATTTCTTTTTCTCTCTTCATAATTTCACGTATAGAAGATTCGTTCTTACCGTAGATCTTAGCAACCTCAGCATACGATTTCTTTTCTTTCCTTATTATGCCGAGACTTTTACCTTTTCACTTAAAGAAAGCACTTTAGGGCTTCTTTTTGGCATATCTGATTTGCCAGCATCACTAATCTTAAACATAGAAAATGAGTGAAAACACAGTCACGTATGGTAAAAGGTTCGTTTAGAGGTAGCTTTCGGTCGTCCCAGGACTTTGATCACCCGTGATCGACTGGTTGCTCCGAAAATTTGCAATTAAATGAAAAAATTTCCTAGTAAAATTCCCATAATAGTTGTTTTAGATTAGTAATTGATTTGAGAAACTAGGAAGCCATTTCTGCTTATATAGCAGATACATGGATGACATCTTATTTATAATAGATAGCTAAGAAATTATTCCAGAAAGAATTCTAGACTCATTCAATGAATTAGATGATTCCCTTAAGTTCACTATTGAACTTCAAAAAGAAAGAAGAATTAACTTCTTAGATATTACTATCTATTATGAAGATGAAAAATTCCTCACTAGTTGGTATAAAAAACCAAGAATTCTAATAGACTATTGGATTTCAATTCCTATCATCCAGTTTCTATTAAGAAAAATGTAGCAAGTCAGTTTTTAGAAAAAATTAATAAAATAGTTTCTACAGCAGATAAAAAAGAAGCCCATAAAGAAGAACTTAAAGTCATACTTGCAGAAAATAACTATCCTAAAGAAGAAATTGAGAAGCTTCTAAATTTTAATGGTACGAAGAAACCGCAAAAGCAACAAGAAAAATTCACTAGAAAAATTTCTTATCACAAAGGTTTATTTGAGTCTTTAAAGAGAATTAGTCAGAAGTACAATATTAGGCTAGCTCCAAGTTTAGAGAACAAAGTTAAAAAAAATTTCCCTAAAATAGTTCAAAGAGAAGATATTTTAAAAATGCAAGGAGTAGTCTATGAAGTAAAATGTAGTTGTGGACTATCTTACATAGGTGAAACAGGTCGCAGACTAGAAACTCGTATAGCAGAGCATAAAGCAGCTATAAAAAATTGCTCCAACAAGACTGAATTAGATAGGCATGTTAGAGAAACTAGTCACAGCATAGATTGGAATTCCCTTAAAGTCATCAGTTTCCAAAGCAATTTTCAAAAAAGAAAGCTGAAAGAAGGAATAGAAATTGAGAAAAATCAAAATTCCATAATCAATGACTGCAAAGGATTTTCCCTGCCTAACATCTGGCAAGATTTGTTGAAAAATAGTCTAAACTGTCAAGGTTAACCGTAACCGTGATAGTGACAGGAATAAGCGACAACAAAAAGACAGCCTGAAGAAGGAGAAGAGTTTTCTCCCAAAATTTGCAATTAAATGAAAAAAATTCCCTAGTAAAATTCCCATAATAGTTGATTTAGATTAGTAATTAAAATTTCAATGCTTTCTTGGAAATGCAGAGATGCTTTGTTGATGAATGGGGCAACTTCTTTTGTTCCTTTCCAAATGGGAACTGCAGAGACGTCTTCACGGGTTAGATTTCATTGGTGACTGTTCCAATCACGCCTGCACTTCCCTCACAATACCCACTGACATTTTTAGTCGACCTACTGTGTGCATCAATGTACCCATGGTCTTCAATTTTTTCACCATTTTGTGGATCACCTGTTTTGAAAGTGCAATTTCGCCATACTTTTCTTGAAACTCTTTCCAACATGACTTAAATGATCCTGTTACCCAGTAGGAGCATAAGAGAAAAACACGTTGCTCTGTCGTCAGCACTGCCTCAACTGACGAGTGGCAGCTGAAGCAGAGCTAACGTGCGTGTGGAGTTGGCTTGGTGTTAGACGTTACATCATTCATCTGCAGAATGCGACAACATGGCGCCTGGTGGCATTCACTTTCCTATTAATTCAGGTGCGTCGTACCATGATTTAATCTTCCTACAATAAATAGCATTTCTGTAATAATTGTTAAATCACTTACTTAAGGCTTTACCCAGATACACTATATTGACAAAAGTCACCGGACACCCCTTCAAAAGCAAATGAACGGATCCGCTACATTGTTAAGATGCGCGGTACAGCTACAAACGGTATAAAAACAAGCCTGCAGCTGACCGCGATCATATCGCACTGTGGGGTTGAGTGAAAATGTCACACCGGGAGAGAACTGACGTTGTGAAAGCAAAGACTATTGGGTGTTATATTATTGGGTTGTCCAAAAGAGAAACTGAGAGGCGTTTAAACATACCCAAGTCAACTGTTTTGGATGTACTGAATAAGTGGAAGATACATGGCATGCCTGAAGCAGCAAAATGTACTCGCAGACCAAAGAAAATCAGTGATAGAGGGCGTCGAAGCCTCAGGGCAGTCGTTACAGCTAATCGACAAAGTACTGCACAAGACCTCAGTGTACATGTGAGTAAAAATGCTGAAACCTTGGTATGTACACATACCATTCACAAAGAACTTCATTCCATGGGTTACCGTGGTCGAGCGGCTGCTCATAAGCTTTTCATCTCCACTCGGAATGCTACTCGTCGTTTAGTATGATGTATAGAACATTTCTCATGGACTGTAGATCAATGGAAACAGGTCCTATGGACTGATGAATCCAGATACACGATCCATCCGTCTGATAGCCGTGTGTGGGTATGGCGGCAGCCAGGGGAACGCTATTTACCATAGTGTACTGTTCCTACGGTCAAGTTTGGAGCTGACAGTGTACTCATGTGGGGGTGTTTTTCATGGTACGGTCCCGGCTCATTGGTTATCGTGGAAAAACCTGTTAATCAGCACATCTACCTCGATATTCTGGGCAATTATGCCCTACCAACTCTGTGGCAATACTATGGAACCGAGCCTTGTTGGTACTAGTAGGATAATGCACCGAGCCATAAAGCAAGGACTGTTACGGGTGGTTTGACGATAATTCTGTATCATGTGTGGACTGGCTAGCACAAAGCTCTGATCTTAATCCCATAGAGCACATGTCGGATGAATTAGAGTGCCGCATAAGAAATTTGGAAACAAGGACCTACTACTAAGCAACAGTAGCAGCAGCATTATGTACTGAATGCAAGCACATACCTATCACTGAGTTCCAAAACCTTGTCGAAAGCATGTCTCAAAGGGTCAGTGCATGCATTAAGCCCTAAGGTGGACCAACACCGTACTAATGTATGTCAATAAATGCATGTTGTGTTTCTCTTCTAGGTGTCCGGTGACTTTTACCAATATAGTGTATATTCCTTTGGTTCTGGTTCCATTTGAAGAAATTTTGTTTAATCTTACTTCCCTCGGAGTTCTTGATTTTTACAGACATTTCTGGCCTCTTGATGTTGGTCAAGGCCTGTTCTCAATTATAGAAGGATTAACAAAAGTTTTGTTTACTTCTGAAGAATTTGAATGCTGTTGCCAGGTTCCTCATAATAATTCAAAGTTCCTCAAACTGTTGCCAGTTACCAAAGTGAAATGTTTTCACTGTGTATTTTGTAATTCTCTTGCTGTTGTTGTAATTAAGTTGTTTAAAACACCACTTATTACACTTATTAGTTTAGAAGGCTCATCGATAGCATTGTTTTTTTTTTTGTTTTTTTTTTTAACTTTCTTTAATTTATCTCTTGTTTTTATGAGATTCATAGTCCAATATTTTGACTTCTTCCCATGAAGGCTCACATTTGCGAAACTGCATATGATTTGCTAATACACTGTTTTGATCTTTGTTATTAATAGTAATTTGATGTTCTTTAATACTGATTTCCAATTTTCGAGACTTTTGTCCAATATAATTACTGTTGCAATTAAGTGGAATAATAAAATGTAATAATGTAACTGTGAAATATTAAATGTAATAATTGATTTACAGTGTCAATCTAATAGTGAAACACTCTGTATAATATTTTAGTTGCTTAGTTTAACTGTTACAGACTTGCCAACCTTAAGAAGAGAAAAATCCTGCAATTTTCTATGAAAATTCTGCAAGCATACTTTCGTATGTTTGAAATATTAATGGACATAATTTGAAGCACTAATGTTACATTAATGCATATAAAAAATGTAAAAAAATGTCTGTTAAAAAATATTAAAACAATTTTTTGTTCAGTTATGCATTAATCTCGAGGATAACCCAAATCATGACGGATTTCCTCGAAGCCATTGCGCTCTCATGCCTAAAGATTACAGCAAAAATTTTTTGCCATCAAATTTCCATTTTTGCAAATTTTTACTCCATTCTCAAACTGAAATACAAATATTTATGGAATAAAATGATATATAACAATACTGGACAGAGGCTACATCACGGGAAAAAAGAAATTACGATTACGGAAAAAAATCTTTATTTCGTTTACTTCCGTTTCTGAAAGATGAAGTACCGTCCCAATGCGTATTTTAACGAATTGGTAAAATTATTCGATGCATAGTTTTAAGCGCGGAGAAATATTCCCGACGCGTATTTTTGCGTGCGGAGAAAACTTCCCGATGCGTATTCTTACGCGTCGAGAATAATTCCCGACGCATATTTTTACACATCGAGAAAAATTCCTGCTGTGTATTTTTACGCGTTGGTAAAATTTCGATATGTACTAGACGCGTAATTACGCGTTTTGGCGAACTCTGGACTCGGCACATCACTTGACACTGGAGCACTCCCACGGAAAGAGAGCTACAGCACGATGCCACGAGTCAAAGGTGACATCTTCGCGTGACACAGCGCTCGTAAGGTCCGCTAGAAAATCAACGGTTCCCGCCAACGCCAAGCCTGTTCCTGCAGCGCCAGAGATTATTAGCGGACAGAAGAGTAAACATCAATGCCAACGGCAGAGCAGACTGCTGACTCAGAGGGGAAAGGTCACTTCTCAGCTAATGAACCGACGCCTCGGAGAACTTAGAACTTTTCCCCCTCGTTACTTTTTAATTTACGCTACGGTAATCAAATCATCGGAGAAGACTGCAGTGTGCTAAACAAGTTCAACACAGGTAGCGACCATAGATTGGTGAGATGTAAGATGCACCTCAACACTAAACTTGAACGTAGCAAGCTCATAAGACAAACAAAATCTATTGACATAACCAACCTTAAAAAACACCATAATACCTTCAAGTTAGAACTGAAGAACAGGTTCTCTGCTTTAGAAGGCCTAACATCGGAAGAAGTGGACATCTCTGAAGTTAACAGAAAAGTAACCAAAGCTCTTATGGAAACAGCAACAAAATTAGCTGGGTCTAAGAACAAGTTGCGTGTGAACAAATTATCAGGAAAAACAAAAATGTTGATGCAAAAAAGAAGAGAGATGAGGACAACTAAAGAAGATGTGACTTCCAAAGTGGAATATATAGAGCTATGCAAGACAGTAAGAAAAAGTATCACTGAAGACGTAAGAAAATTCAACTGTGAACTAGTGAGGAAAGCAATTGAAAACAACCAAAGCCTAAAGATAGCAAAGGGACGTCTCAGTAAGGGAAGAAAACAGATTATGGCACTGAGAAAAGAAGATGGTTCTGTAACAAGAAATAGAGGCAAAATTTTGACAAGAGTGAAAGATTTCCTACTCCAAATTATATGAAAGGGATTATATATGCACTCCAGACATCATGAAAGATACCAGTACCAGAGTTCCTCCAGTCCTTCCAGCAGAAGTTGCACATGCAATCAAGAACATGAAGCGAGGAAAAGCTCCAGGAGAAGATGGAATTACTGTAGACATCATACAAGAAGCAAGTGGAGAAATCGAAACAGTACTCGCCCAAATTTTCACTCGATGCCTTAATGAAGGAAAGATTCCTGAGGATTGGAACACCGCTACAATGATCCTGCTACATAAGAAAGGTGACATTGAGGATCTCGGAAACTACAGACCTATCAGCCTCCTATCAGTAGTTTATAAAATCTTCACTAAAGTTCTTTCACACCGCTTGAAGATAACACTGGACATGGCTCAACCAAGAGAACAAGCTGGATTCAGGAGTGGCTACAGCACAATAGATCATATCCACGTGCTGAGGGAACTAATTGAAAGAGCGAGGGAATATGAACTTCCATTGTGCATCGCTTTTATCGATTATGAAAAAGCCTTTGATTCAGTGAAACCATCAGCAGTTACAATGGCTCTGAAAACCTGCGGTATTGAAGATGCATACATTAATATTATTAATAACATCTATGAAAATGCAAGTGCAAAGATTAGGCTGTTTGAAAATACAACACACGTAAAAATTGGAAAGGGAGTGAGACAAGGTGACACCATATCTCCGAAGCTCTTTAATGCCACATTGGAGGGTGTTTTTCAGTCGCTGAGCTGGGAAAACAAGGGGATAAAGATTAATGGAGATTATCTAACCCACCTTCGTTTTGCTGATGACGTAGTCATTTTTGCAACTACCCCATCAGAGCTGCAGAGTATGATCCAGGAACTTGCTGACAAGAGTAAAGAAGTGGGATTAAAAATGAACTTTCAGAAGACAAAAGTGATGTTCAATGCTTTTACAAGAAATGAAGATTTATCGATTGATGGAGAAAAGCTGGAGATAACAGACACGTACGTTTATCTTGGACAGCAGATATCAAGTGAGGTCACATTGATGGAGAAATTAATCGGCGTACAAAACTTGCCTGGAGAGCTTTTGGAAGAAACAGCATAATTTTCAAGAGCAATATGCCATTATGTCTTAAAAGAAAAGTGTTTGATCAATGCATCCTTCCAGTGCTTACGTATGGTGCAGAGACGTGGACCTTAACTAAAAGAGACATACAAAGGCTGCAGACAACTCAAAGCAGCATGGAGAGGTGCATGCTTGGTGTAACCAGGAGAGATAAGAAGAGGAACTCGTGGATCCAAAAAATGACAAGAGTGGAAGACATCATGATCAGAGTTAAATCCCTGAAATGGCAATGGGCTGGACATACTGCCAGAAGGACAGATCATCGATGGACAGCCGAAATTTTAGATTGGATTCCAAGGGACAGGAAAAGACCCAGAAGAAGACCACATAGGAGATGGGTGGATGAAATTCGAAAGTATGCAGGGGTGACATGGAGGAGACTGGCACAAGACAGACCGTTGTGGAGGAAAATTGGGGAGACCTTCGTCCAGCAGTGGATTGATAATGGTTGACAATGATGATGATGATGATGAATCATCGGAGAACTTCGAACTTTTCTCGTTAATTTACGCTACGGTAATCATCGGAGAACTTCGAACTTTTCTCCTCGTTACTTTTTAATTTACGATACGGAAATCATGACGGAATCCGGCAATATTAATTTATAATCCGGAATTCCGGGAAATGTAATGAAATCCGGCATTGCTGGGCTAAACCCAGGGGGTTGGCAGGCCTGCTGTTATATTAATTTTTAAACTTCAACTACTGTCAAAGCTTCACTGTATACTTAAATTGTAACTTTAACTAATGATTATAGTCCCAGATGAAGTCTCAAATGTAGCAGCTGAAACCTTAATTAGGCACAATTAAAACACTTCTGTAATACACTGCTAGGGTTCAGGAAAATGAGTCGAGATAACTTAAAAATTTAACTTGTTACTTAAGACCCCTTTAGTACATCAGAAATGCAAGTAAGTATCAGCACTAATTGCAGTCACTGATACGTCAAAACATAAATATCCTCTCAGCTCATCACAAACTTGAGCATACAACTTTCACTCACGTGTGAATCGGTCTACAAACGTTAATAAGAATTGTAACACACAGAAGATCACTCGGTGCTCTTGAAACAGTGCACTCACAAGCTCTTATCTCTCAATTTTCTACATAATTACACTTTGACTTACCGTTGTTGCCAAAGTCAAATTCATCAAGAAGGAAGCCGTGACATCAAGACAGAAAAATGTGGGAAAAGGCAAGAGGGGAAAAAAATGATGTAATAAAAAAAAAAAAAATGTGTTAGAATATAAGATGATTAGTTTCAAGAATCAAATAAATCAAACAGATATTTATAAGTACAAAAGGAAAAGAAGGCTATTGGGTCATCTGATAGATGGCGCCACTGCTCCTGAACGATGGAGAACGGGAAATGAGACGATGCCGCGCGAGCACTGGAACATTCGCTATATTTCGTGGATGGTGACAGGTTGTACATATGTTGCGTCCGCTCCTTGAAAATGGCCGGGGCAGAGGCTGAAAGTGCTAGGATGTTAAGCTTGTTTTCTGGGGGGAGAGAGGCCTTTAATTGTTGAATATTGTGGTTGTGTCAGGTATTTGGGTTTATTTTAATTGGGCGCTGATGTGCAATTGTAAATAATTTTGGGTTATAGTTTTTTAACTTTGATGTTTTAGGAAATGTGTAAATAGGTTTTTATTGATTGAAGTTTTAATTAGATTAATGTGTTTTAGGGAGTTCAATTGTGTATATTTGTAGTAGATTATTTTGAATCAGAATTTGGTCATAGGGAAAGGAGGGAAGGGAGTGAAGTTTGCGTGAGTCGAAAAAGATTTTTTTTTTTTTTTTTTTGCGGCCTCGAACCATGATGTAAACAAGAAAAATATGTGTTGGAAATGTGTAGAGACGAAAGCCTCCTAAAAGATTTTGGGAATAAAGGTGGGTAACCTCAAAATATAGATTATGTCTAAATAGCACATGAATAATTAAGCAGCTAAATGACATTTGCAATGCTGTATGAATATATGTTTAACAAGGAGAAACCGATTTTACATAAGAACAGAGGAACTCAAAAAAGGAAGGTTAAATTACAGTATACACAGTCGCATCAGAATAATATGACCACCTACCTAATAATGGGAATAAACACTCTTGGCCCAGATGACGGAGGCGAGACGGCGTGCCATGGACGCGTTAAGGCCCTGGAAGGTTGCCCGAGGCACACATGCCCATTCGGACTGCGGCAGAGCAAGGAGATCCCTGAAATGATACGGTTATGGTCGGCATGTTGAACCTGTCAATCCAAATAGTCCCACAAGTGCTCAACGGGATTGTGGTCGGGCAAATTTTGACCCCCAAGGGAGAACAGAGACATCGCTGTCGTGTTTCTGGAACCACACCCCCTTAGTGGCGTAGCATGGTGCATTGTCCTGTTGGTAGACACCAAAACCACCAGAGTAAACGACCAACATGAAGGGATGCATGTGGTCAGCAAGCTTGGAGTGGTAGCCATGGGCATTTAGGAACCCATCCAGTGGTACCAGGAAAACATCCCCCCAGACATGCACACTGACACCGCCAGCCTGTACTTGACTGACGAGCGAGTCCGGGTGTTGGTTCTCGTGTGTCTGACGCCGTATCCGCCAGCGCCAGTCACTTCTGTGGAGTAGAAACCTCGATTCGTAGGAGAAGGCAACCTTTTCCCACTTTTCCACTGTCCAATGATGATAGTCCCATGCAAACTGTAGGTGTTGTTGCAGATGGACCTGGGTTAACATGGGTGCCTCGGCGCAACGCCGACTCCAGGGACCCATGAGTAACAGGGTTCACTCTAGTGCTATCGGGGACACCTACCTGAGTGGTGCCCCGGAGATTCATTGGCGTACTCAATTGCTGCAGTGTTGCGTGTCGATCGCCCTTTAACACATTCGCTGCCGCTGTGCTGTTTCAACGGCAAGCACACGGTGTTGGCAAGAAAACCGAACAAATCTCCGGAGACGCCACACGGTGTAACGCAGCACAACGGATGAGCTTCTATGCGTTTGGATCAACTTAGCCATGTTCCGATCTCATAGATTTGCACGACTACGCTATTCTAAAATATGAGAAAATTTATCCCTAATTAATATTTGTAATTATAACCTATAGTAACTCCAGGGATATAAACACGTCTACAGCATATGCGCATTGCTTTGCAATGTAGACGTGCATATCCTGTAAACAGTAACTAATAAATTGTAAAATTCTTCTGTCGCAAAAAGATTGAAAAATTAGATTGGTTCAATACCTGTCATATTAATTTTCAGTCCTAGTACACTAGAATTATTCTCCTGATGTCAGGAACATCACACCACAGTGTTGCTAAAATCTCTTGAGGCAGAGTTTGAGAGAGAACGTCACATTTTTCACTTTCATTGCTAGTTGTGCTACAGCTACTAAAAGAATATGTTTCTGTAGATCATGACAAATTATAGGGATCACCTATTGGGTTGTCGGAAAAGTCATGACGTATTTTGGCACCCGATGGCAATTGGGCGGTTTTGGAAGTACTAGAGACATGCACAGCTCTGTTATCGCTATCGCATTCGACAGGTGCCAGTTCTACCTGCAGTCTGAAAGGAATAGTGAGCGATTTGGTTGATTTGCGGAGATTTGACATCAAGTTGAAGATGGAAGACCAAACTGTGCATTTTCGCCATATTTTACTGTTTCACTTCCGTAAAGAGAAGAACGCTCGTCAAGCTTGTGAAAAGTTGCGTAAAGTGTACGGTGATAATGCTCTACAAGAACGTCAGTGCCAGCGGTGGTTCGCAAAATTCCATGATGGTGATTTTGACCTCAACGATGCTCCTCGGTCCAGTATTCCAACCAAGGTAGATGACGACTAAATCAAAGCATTGATCGAGTCAAACCCACGTTACACGACACGAGAGATTGCAGACACATTGCACATCCATCATTCAAGCATTCAGAATCACCTGAAGAAGCTGGGATATGTAAGCAAACTCGATGTGTGGGTTCCTCATGAACTCAAAGAAGCTCAATGGATGGCACAAATAAACATCTGCGATATGCTAATTAAATGTCAGGAAAACGATCCTTTTTTGAAGCGACTGATAACTGCTGACGAAAAGTGGATTTTGTGTACAACAATGCGCTGCGCAAACGGTCTTGGTCTCGACGTGCTGCTTCGCCTCAAACGACATCCAAAGCAGACATTCATCAGCGGAAGGTTCTAGTCTCAGTGTGGTGGGATTTTAAAGGTGTCGTGTTTTTTGAGCTCCTAACACAGAACCAAACAATCAGTTCGAATGTGTACTGTCAGCAATTGGACAGTTTGAACGAATCCATCATCCAGAAACGTCCAAAGCTCGTTCATCGTAAAGGTGTTGTGTTCCATCACGACAACGCGGGACCACACACAAGTTTGATCACCCGCCAAAAATTATTGGAGCTTGGGTGGGATGTGTTGTCACACCCAGCATGTTCGTCTGACCTCGCGTCGTCAGACTTCCACTTGTTTCGCTCTCTTCAACAGTCCTTGCGTGGTATAACATTCAATTCAGATGAGGTTGTAAATCAGCACCTTGTACAGTTTTTCACCACGAAAGACAGGTCCTTCTATGAACGAGGCATTCTGCAGCTCACTGAAAGATGGCAAAAGGTTATTGCACAAAACGGGCATTACATCATTGATTGATCTTTGTTCTGTCTATCAATAAATGATCTTTGCCAAACACGCCTAAAATAAGTCATGACTTTTCCGACAACCCAATATTTCCACGGCAGGATGTGCCCGCCGATGAACTTTTGGTTCAGAGGGAACGGAGATAGCCTGTCTGAATATATCTGTTGTTTCCACAAAACTAAGCACTGAAGTCAATATGGGTTTCCTAGAAATCCCTTTAGCTTCCTCAATAGACTGCCCTCTTACATATGAACTCTAAGTAACAAATGCTTTTTATTGCCACTCAAGCATTTATGTATTGATAGTTTTCTTTGTCGCAAAACCAATGACGTTCAAAGGAAAATAGGCATTGCAGCGAAAAGTGCACGCTGTGTAAGTGTATGGGAAGTCAACTTACTTTCCCTTCCCTAAACCATGAGGGAAAAAATCCTCTATCCCAAAACTGCGGTCATTTTTAAACAGTTGGATACTCGTTCTCAGTGCCAGTAACAAAATACACTGGCGGAAATTGAAAAAAACACCAAGGAGGAGACGTCTGATACCAACAGAAATTTCTACAGCATAATAACGGAATACAGAGGATAACGTGATCAAAACATTATGGCAAAATACAGCTGTATTTGCTGGTAAACTGAAAAATAACATTTCCATGTAACATGGTTAGTACGAGGTTGAACCGCCATCAACTGCGTCACACTGTGCAATTCTGGCATGGAGTCTGTCGTACAGATGTTGGATGTAAGTTTGGGGTATTGAGTTCCAAGCATCCTCAACCTGGACGCGTAAATCGGGGATGGTCGTGGCTGGCCGTGGAGACCGGATAAGTCGTTGTCCCATAAAATCCCACACGTGCTCAATGGGGGACAAATCCGGTGAACGTGCAGGCCATGGAAGTTGTCTCACACCCTCAAGTGCATGTTGCGTTGTACGTGCCGTGTGTGGGCGTGCGTTATCTTGCTGGAAAACACCACGATGGACCGACCTTACAAATGGCACAACAACGGGCTGAATGATGTTGTTGATGTAGGAGGTGCTGTTTAACGTACCCGGTGCAAACACTAGTTGTGTACGGGAGTGATAGCTGATCGCTCCCCACACCAGGAGACCAGGTGTAGGCCCTGTGTGTCGCTGGCAGATGCAAGAAGGGTGGAGACACTCCCCTGTGCGTCTGTGAACACGCATATGGCCATCGGAGGCTCCCAAGCAGAATGTGCTTTCATCGCTGAACACGATAGATCGCCATTGCGTTCTCAAGTGCAGATGTTGTCAGAGTCAGAGGTACACATGCCAGAGGCACACGTGCACGTAGTCCTGCATCCAGTAGATGGTTGCGGATTGTTCGCACAGTCACCTCAGGTGCAACGGCAGCTCGGATTTGCGTCGCAGTGGATGTTCTGCTTGACAACGCCACTCTTCTTATGCATTGATCGGTCCGCTCATCAGTCCGTCTGTGACTCCCGGTTCCAGGTCTTCTCGTGTGGGAATGTTCCTCGGACCATCTACGCCACCATCGTACCACCACCGATACTTCCCGTCCAATTCGCTCCGCATTACAACGATACGACCACTCGGCCTCGCTGAGTCCGACTAGATGACCTCGCTCAAAGTCCGATAACTGCTGAAATCGTACATGTCTTCCATGTCCAGGCATTGCAGCTTCTTCAGGGTCTTTGCACGTGTCCGTACGCTGACGACTGATTACATTCACTTTGCCGTACTCCTTAAATACCACCGACGATAATTTGCATATTGTGCCGTGCTGTGGCGTAAGCGCTCACCGGTTAGTCCCGAAATTAACATCACACCTACGTAAACTCGACCCCATTAACATATGTAAATTTCATGATCGTCCGCCAATTCCTTCTTGGTCTTCTTTTTTCACTTTCTGGCAGTGTAGATGCCTCTCTTCAAGTGCTGATGGTTTTAGGAAGGGAAATATGAAGCCGCAATTACGACGTCATTCGGCGTCGTTGGCAACTGGGCTAAGTATTATATGACGCCGTTCGGCGGCACGCGGCAGTGAAAGTATTAATAGTCGATGAAGGCGACGCTCTCGTCTGAGGTCGACGGCCTTTGGGGCTCCACGATTATGACATCGGGAGATACTCGGTGTACCAGTGGCCCGTTCTTGGTACATCCTTACTACAGCACCTTGCAAACAGCCCACGAAGTCTGCTGTTTCTGAAATGCTTGCACCCTTGGCGCGGTAACCAATGATCATTCCTTTTTTAATGTATGTCTAATTGCTATCTCTACCCATTGTGTTCACGTGATGCACTATGACTCATCTGTCCTATCCGGCTGCTTATATCTCCATGTGGTGAATCTTGCTACATGAACTCTGCGATGCGCCTGGGCGGTTACACTGTAATTCCCGGGGTGTACATATTATTCTGCTGCGACCGTGTTTGTCACAAATATCTGAGTACGTGTTAGAGTAAATGTTACCGTATGTAAAATACATCGTTGTTCGATTTTCGCCAATTTGCGATGAACATACTTGTTAGGTGGCTACGATATTTTAATTTGATTGACATTAAATGTCCGTAATTACTGTTTCACACGTTATGCAAGTTCTGCAATCGGGAGATTGTTAAATGATGTTAACATAGTATTGGCAATTGAAATCAAGAAAAATAATAAGTATCTGTACTTACAATATTCGTAGTGGCTGTCGGGGCTTCATATGTACGTCTTCAAAGAATGTGAACTTTTTTCAATTGTGAAGTTTAGATTAAAATTCATGATATTGTAAAATCTGCACCAGATAAAATTGAACAAGATGAATTTTTACAATGCGGGTAAAAAAATTTCTTTAACAACAACGAAATATGAAACTGAATTAAAACCTTGTTGAATTTTTTTAAAAACGAACTATAATCCTGAAGAGGAAATAATCTTGACTGCAAAGCACCTCGATAACTACGAAATATGGAGACGAATTAAAATTTTCCTGAAATTTTAAAAACGAACTATAATCCTGAAGAGGAAATAATCTTGACTGCAAAGCACCTCGATAACTACGAAATATGGAGACGAATTAAAATTTTCCTGAAATTTTAAAAAACGAACTATAATCCTGAAGAGGAAATAATCTTGACTGCAAAGCACCTCGATAACTACGGAATATGGAGACGAATTAAAATTTTCCCGAAATTTTAAAAACGAATTATAATCCTGAAGAGGAAATAATCTTGACTGCAAAGCACCTCGATAACTACGAAATATGGAGACGAATTAAAATTTTCCTGAAATTTTAAAAACGAACTATAATCCTGAAGAGGAAATAATCTTGACTGCAAAGCACCTCGATAACTACAAAATATGGAGACGAATTAAAATTTTCCTGAAATTTTAAAAACGAACTATAATCCTGAAGAGGAAATAATCTTGACTGCAAAGCACCTCGATAACTACGAAATATGGACACGAATTAAAATTTTCCTGAAATTTTAAAAACGAACTATAATCCTGAAGAGGAAATAATCTTGACTGCAAAGCACCTCGATAACTACGAAATATGGTGACGAATTAAAATTTTCCTGAAATTTTAAAAACGAACTATAATCCTGAAGAGGAAATAATCTTGACTGCAAAGCACCTCGATAACTACGAAATATGGAGACGAATTAAAATTTTCCTGAAATTTTAAAAACGAACTATAATCCTGAAGAGGAAATAATCTTGACTGCAAAGCACCTCGATAACTACGGAAATATGGAGACGAATTAAAATTTTCCTGAAATTTTAAAAACGAACTATAATCCTGAAGAGGAAATAATCTTGACTGCAAAGCACCTCGATAACTACGAAATATGGAGACGAATTAAAATTTTCCTGAAATTTTAAAAACGAACTATAATCCTGAAGAGGAAATAATCTTGACTGCAAAGCACCTCGATAACTACGAAATATGGAGACGAATTAAAATTTTCCTGAAATTTTAAAAACGAACTATAATCCTGAAGAGGAAATAATCTTGACTGCAAAGCACCTCGATAACTACGAAATATGGAGACGAATTAAAATTTTCCTGAAATTTTAAAAACGAACTATAATCCTGAAGAGGAAATAATCTTGACTGCAAAGCACCTCGATAACTACGGAAATATGGAGACGAATTAAAATTTTCCTGAAATTTTAAAAACGAACTATAATCCTGAAGAGGAAATAATCTTGACTGCAAAGCACCTCGATAACTACGAAATATGGAGATGAATTAAAATTTTCCTGAAATTTTAAAAAACGAACTATAATCCTGAAGAGGAAATAATCTTGACTGCAAAGCACCTCGATAACTACGAAATATGGAGACGAATTAAAATTTTCCTGAAATTTTAAAAACGAACTATAATCCTGAAGAGGAAATAATCTTGACTGCAAAGCACCTCGATAACTACGGAATATGGAGACGAATTAAAATTTTCCTGAAATTTTAAAAACGAACTATAATCCTGAAGAGGAAATAATCTTGACTGCAAAGCACCTCGATAACTACGAAATATGGAGACGAATTAAAATTTTCCTGAAATTTTAAAAACGAACTATAATCCTGAAGAGGAAATAATCTTGACTGCAAAGCACCTCGATAACTACGAAATATGGAGACGAATTAAAATTTTCCTGAAATTTTAAAAACGAACTATAATCCTGAAGAGGAAATAATCTTGACTGCAAAGCACCTCGATAACTACGAAATATGGAGACGAATTAAAATTTTCCTGAAATTTTAAAAACGAACTATAATCCTGAAGAGGAAATAATCTTGACTGCAAAGCACCTCGATAACTACGAAATATGGAGACGAATTAAAATTTTCCTGAAATTTTAAAAACGAACTATAATCCTGAAGAGGAAATAATCTTGACTGCAAAGCACCTCGATAACTACGAAATATGGAGACGAATTAAAATTTTCCTGAAATTTTAAAAACGAACTATAATCCTGAAGAGGAAATAATCTTGACTGCGAAGCACTTCGATAACTACGAAATATGAAGACGAATTATAATTTTGCTGAAATTTTAAAAACGAACAGTCTTGAAAAAGAAATAATCATCCTGCTTGTAAAGCATGCAAAATATAAATCTCCCAACTGCGAAGCACCAAACTAGTTTCTGCTAACACTCGTAGGTATCATCAGTGGTAGGTGCACGGACATTGGAATTACCGCACTCACTCGCTCAGGTATGCTGCTTAACCCCAATGTATGTTCAGCCCTGTCATGTAGATATTTGCGCATCATGATTTGGGTTCTACTGCGCACATCAATGGTGTCGCCATCTGTAGTTAAACAAAAATAAACAAGTAGCATTTATGTAGAAATATGCACCTGTATTTTTAAGTAATATTTGATGTCACTTGTTTTTTGTTAATGTTTTTCTTCTTGAAATGTTTTCTCTCCTGTTCAATAAGGTACCTCCATGCAAACTGAAGCTCTACTGGACTATTAACGTTACAGTTGTATCTTTTGGTTTTCTCAATGACTACAGCCTCGGAGGTTAAATCTGGGCATGTGATCTATGCGATGTTAGAATTTTCGTGTTAGTCCAATCAGGTTATCATATGTGTTTTTCTCACTTAAAGTACTAATCTGGTAAAAAAAAAAAGTCCTAAAATTACCTCACAAATACAATTGCACATATTGAGGGATTTTTTTACTAATACAATGAAAAGCTGATTCTAAAAACATACCTCGCCTTCAAGAATTGTGCCATTCATTTTGATAAAAATGTCAAGGGCCAAACCTTCATCTAACGGGCTATACCTTCCTTCCAATGTTCTATTGCTGGCAATTGCAGGATCCTGAAGGGAAAAAAAAAAGCAAAGCACATTAAATAAAAATACAGTTCACGTCTTTAAGTGGATCAGATTCAGTGACATTTACAGTACATCCCAGAAGCATATATAAAATGCATTTGTCGAATGAACAAAAAGGAATATGGGCACGAGTTCAAAAACATTTTTATAGCAGAAGGCATGCGACTAGCATATAACAAAAAATATATACTACATTGACAAAAGTCGCGGGACATCTAGAAGAGAAACACAACATAGCATTTATTGACATACGTTAGTACGGTGTCGGTCCACCTTTGGCCTTAATGCATGCACTGACCCTTCGAGACATGCGTTCGACAAGGTTTTGGAACACAGTGATAGGTATGCGCTTTGCTTAGTAGTAGACCTTGGCTCCAAACTTCTTATGCGGCGCTGTAATTCATCCCATAGGTGCTCTGTGGGATTAAGATCAGCTCTCTGTGCTGTCCAGTCCACACATGATACGGAATTATCGTCAAACCATGCCGTAATAGTCCTTGCTTTATGGCTCGGTGCATCATCCTGCTGGTACCAACCAAGCTCAGTTTCATAGTATTGCCACAGAGTTGGTAGGGCATAATTGTCCAGAACATCGAGGTAGACGTGCTGGTTAACAGGTTTTTCCATGATAACCAATGGGCCGGGACCAAACCACGAAAATCACCCCCACACGAGTACACTGCCCGCTCCAAACTTGACCGTAGGAACAGTACACTGTGGTGAATAGTGTTGCCCTATCCATCAGTCTAATGGCCGTGTAAGGGTATAGCGAATGCTATTTACACAGTACACTGTGTAAATAGCGCTCGCCATACTCACACACGGCCATCAGACTAATGGATCGTGTATCTGGATTTATCAGTCCATAGGACCTGTTTCCATTGATCTACAGTCCACAATAAATGTTCTTTACACCATGCTAAATGACGAGTAGCATTCCGAGTGGAGATGAAAGGCTTACAAGAAGCCGCACGACCACGGTAACCCATGGAATGAAGTTCTCTGCGAATCGTACGTGTACATACCGTGGTTCCAGGAATTTTACTCACCTGTACACTGAGGTCTTGTGCAGCACTCCGTCGATTAGCTGTAACGGCTCTCCTGAGGCTTCGACGTCCTCTATCACTGATTTTCTTTGGTCTGCCGGTACGTTTTGCTGCTTCAGACATGCCATGTGTCTTCCACTTATTCAGTACATCCACAACAGTTGACTTGAGTATGTTTAAATGCTTTTCGGTTTCTCTTATGGACAACCCACTAACATAACACCCAACAATCTTTCCTTTCTCAAAGTCAGTTCATCATCAGATCTGATCAGATCGGATCATTTGTAGAGGATGTTTTAGGAAGGGAGTGTCTGATCCCAGGTCTTAAACAACCCTTAGAAATAGGAAGCTAGGAGATCTATGTGTTTAAAGAAATAAAACATTCAACTCTCCTCTAGGATGGGGTATGGCTATTTTCAGAAATATTTATCATTACATCTATTAATACACAAATTCTTTTAACATGACATAGATGCCAACCTCTAAAAGTAGTTTTCAGTAACCAACATGTTCATTTTTCAGTAATTTTCAGTAATCCAGTCTACAGCAGCAAATTTGGTTATTTAACACTGCAACAAATTTTTATCTGTCAGAACTATTAACAAAATAGTAATAATAATAATAATAATAATAAAACTCGAAAGTTATTGAACATGCATCACGCACTGCATCCAAAAAGTGATATTGAGATGTTGACAGATTGTATTTACCTCGGAAGATTGGAGGCAGAGGGCTACTACAAATACAACAGGTAGTAGAGGAAGAAAAAAGAAGCCTGAATGATTACGTCAACAGAAGCAGAGAAAAGCTACTTCAGGCAGTGAATAATGAAAATATCTTCAAAACAACAGAAACCAAGGCTGAACACAAGAGGAAACATTTTGAAAGCAGATTAGACGGCTGGAAGAACAAGCCACTGCATGGACAATTTCTAAAGAATATTAATGGGATAAGTGACAACAACTTAACTTGGGCATGGCTGAAATCGGGTTACATCAAGAAAGAAACAGAAGGTATGATTTTTGCTGCACAAGAACAGGCATTGCAAACAAATGTTATGAAGGCTAAAATCCAGAAAGTCAGTGATAATCCAAAGTGTTGACTTTGTCAAGAAAAAGATGAAACTGTGTCTCATCTAATATGTGAATGTAGCAAAATTGCACAGACAGATTACAAAGTTACACATGACAGGGTTGCACAATTGATTCATTGGTCATTATGCAGAAAGCAAAATCTGCCAGCATCGAAAAACTCATGGGAACACAAGGCTGAGAAAGTCATAGAAAATAATGGAGTCAAGATCTTGTGGGATTTCAGAATTCAAACCGATCGACACATAGAACATAATACACCAGACATAACAGTCATAGAAAATCGGAAAGTCTGGCTAATTAATATAGCGATCCCTGTGGATGCCAGAGTCAATGAAAAAGAATTGGAAAAAATGACTAAATATAGAGACCTGGCCATAGAAGTTGCCCGGTTATGGACTAAACACACAACGGTAGTCCCCATTGTCATCGGGGCACTTGGAACAATGTCAAAAAATTTTATGAATCATTTTGAAAAATTGCAGCTTTCTGATATGCCACCTACAGAACTGCAGAAGACAGCTTTACTTGGGACATCATATATTTTACGCCGATTGTTGACTGATACCTAGGTCTCCGGTGGAAACTCGTATCAGTTCAACAATACCAGTCAATGATAATTTGCTGGTTATTTTGTTTGTCAGGGGCTGTGATTCGTATATTTCGAATAAAGAAAATAATAATAATAATACAATAAAAAATAATTTGCTAGTGGGAACATTTAAAATACTGTCTACCGGAAAAATATAATAAATTACCTTCAGACATGAAGAAAAATTATTCCTTGGAATGTTGGCCAAATTATTATGATAAACTGGCTGTAGTTGCCATTTTGGCCTTCCTTAGTTCAATTTGCGAAAACTTCTTCTGATAGCATAGTTCGCTGTGTGCAATGCTGTTAATTTTTTTCTACTAATAAAGAAGACAGCACATGAGTACTTAAATTAGGTCTGAATTAATTCATGGTTTTTTTCACAATACTGAAAATTCTTTCTGTACTTGCATTGCTATGAGGGACTATTAAAATCATTTTTATAATTTTGCTTAATGATTCATACTTCAACTGGCCACTTTTATTTTTCATTAAAGAAATTCTGTGCCACACTTCATCCATTCTCCCAGAAGTAACAGCACAGTTAAAAGTTCCAAACTGGTAGTGAGCAAATTCAGATTCCACCTTGTCAGATTCTTCTGGTTTCAAAACTGGAAACAGGGAACACATATATTGGACTGATGCAAAAGAAACACTTTGCCTTAATGCTACATCTGCAATTTCAGCATGACTCAGAAATTCATCATTAAGTGGAAATTTTCTTAAAATGTAATTGCAGCCTGCCTTGTAAAATTCCCTTACCTCAGAATAAAAAGTAGCCACTGTGTCTTCATTCAGATCTGCATTTGTGCCTATAAAAAATCTCGCTTTTGACCCAATTACGAGATCACAGTTTTCTTTTTGATTTCTCCTTCTTTCAAAATTTCCATCTGCAAGAGATGTTGCTGTCACATCAAATGCCAATGGCTTGATAAATCGTACAAGCAATTCAGATAACAGACTATGAAGTTTTCTTTTTAATACATGCACAAGCGGAGCTTCCTGCTGCAAGAACATGTTAACAGATGTAAACAAAGGAAGAGTAGCAGATAAAAAAAGACAATAAAATTTAGATGAAGGATTTCCAATCATACTTGCAAAGTTCTTATACTGTGAATTAGCTTCTTCATTGTCACTGAAATAATGTTCTAGAGCCTCCCACTGTTCTAAAATTCTGTCAATGGATTCCAAAAGTGTTAACCAGCGAGTATTGACATGCTTTAGAATTTTGTGTGGTTTAGTACCACAAACAGCTTGACTCAGTTTTAGATTGTTTCTTCTTTGAACTTTTCTCCAAAAAAAAAAAAAAAGTACAACTGTATCAGAAACTGCTCAACATTAAATCCTTTCAGTTGAGCAGCAGATTTATGTGCAGCTAAATTTACTAAATGGCATGAACATCGCTGCACTATGATTGCAGCCTGAACATTCTTTATGTGAGAAACAACACCTTTTACTTGACCTATCATAGTCACAGGAAAATGACACACAATTGCTCAATGAGATTTTTTTTAACAAACTCATTGTTCAAAACGTTGAATATTCCTTCACCTGTATTATTACTTGATTCAACCAATGATAACAAAACAGTTGAATTTTTCCCTATTTTTTCGTCAAATTATGTTATTGTAATGGGATACAGTTTATTTGCTTGAGCATCATTACTTCCATCCGTAGATAGAGAAAAAGGATTTTTTTTAACTTCAGATACGATGTTACTTGTAGAAACACTGGCCATGTGCTGAATTAGTGCAGTAGCCTTGGTTCTTCCACACGAACATTTTTTTGCGATCGCTGAATCAGGAAACATGGCTTGAAATAACGGTTTAGCATGATCAGCAGCTGCTATGGGTAAATTGTGTTCCACAGTAAATGAAGTAAACATAAGTTTTGCATTTATTATGCTGTTCTCCTCTGATGCAAACAAATCGTTCACTGACTGAACTTTCAACTCACCAAAAGATTTATGCTTTTTCGATTCTGCATGTCTTCGGCAATCATCCCGCCCACCATGCGCAATACCAAAATCACATCTACAAATTCTGCGAAACACGTGGTTCACAGAAACTTTTGATTTCTCAAAACAGGGCCAATCTCTATTGTAAGTTTCTAGAAAACACTGTTTCTTCTTCGACGATGAAGGTTTGTCTAAAGAACGCTTCATTTTAAATAAATGAAAGAGAACAGCAAAAAAAAACCTTCACAATAGCTTCACCCTTCCATGATGTAACAATAGGCTAGCACGTGCAGCAGAGAGAACCAAAAAGCATCAAAGACAATAAAGCAGAAGCGCTACGGCCTACAGGGAACGAAAGCAACTGCCCTAGTTGCACGCAAAAGGCACGAAGTGCATCATGGGAGTTCGGAACGAATGCCTAAGCAGCGCCCACACAGAGCTAAACTGCATAGTTGCGTCCGGCACGGAGAGAACCAATGGGAGCGGTGTCATGGAATGAAACACTGAGCCAGCATAGTGTGGTTGCTGCTCAGTCTATGGTAGATGGATTGCCAATTAAGATGCAGAAATCTATAATACACAGAATGTAGCATTTAATTTTTTCCCCCAGAAAAACTTGAAGAACCAACAAAAATTTTTAATTAATGCAGACATTTGACGTGGACTAGGAACATCAAACAGAAGTCATCGCTCTTTCCACTTTTATAAGTGAGTTACGGAAAAATTCTCATTGGCCGCCACCGGGAATTGAACCCAGGGTCTTCTAGTTACGCACCGGATATGCTTCCACTGCACTACAGCGGTCTCGAATTCCTCCAGACTCACACACACTAGCTGCCAAGCCAATAGGCAGATTGCTTCTCGGAGCCCCGCACAATGCTGGGGATTCACCAAAGTTGGTAAGCAGCAACTGAAGAAATAATTAGAAGGTGAATGAATAATTAATACAGACATTTAACGTGGACCAGGAACATCAAACAAAGACCTTTGCTCTTTCCACATTTATAAGTGAGTCACGGAAAAATTCTCATTGGCCGCCACCGGGTGTCAAACCCAGGGTCTTCCAGTTACGCGCCGGATATGCTTCCGCTACACCACAGCGGCCTCGAATTCCTCCAGACTCGCACACACTAACTGCCAAGACAATTTGGCAGGTTGCTTCTTGGAGCCCCGCACAATGCTGGAGATTCACCAAAGATGGTAAGCAGCAACTGAAGAAATAAATAGAAGGCGAATGAATAATTAATACAGACATTTGACGTGGACTAGGAACATCAAACAAAGGTATTCGCTCTTTCCACGTTTATAAGTGAGTCACGGAAAAATTCTCATTGGCCGCCACCGGGAATCAAACCCAGGGTCTTCCAGTTATGCGCCGGATAAACTTCCGCTACACCACAGCGGCCTCGAATTCCTCCAGACTCACACATGCTGGAGATTCACCAAAGATGGTAAGCAGCAACTGAAGAAATAAATAGAAGGCGAATGAATAATTAATACAGACATTTGACGTGGACCAGGAACATCAAACAAAGGTATTCGCTCTTTCCACGTTTATAAGTGAGTCACGGAAAAATTCTCATTGGCCGCCACCGGGAATCGAACCCAGGGTCTTCCAGTTATGCGCCGGATAAACTTCCGCTACACCACAGCGGCCTCGAATTCCTCCAGACTCACACATGCTGGAGATTCACCAAAGATGGTAAGCAGCAACTGAAGAAATAAATAGAAGGCGAATGAATAATTAATACAGACATTTGACGTGGACTAGGAACATCAAACAGAAGTCATCGCTCTTTCCACGTTTATAAGTGAGTCACGGAAAAATTCTCATTGGCCGCCACCGGGAATCGAACCCAGGGTCTTCCAGTTATGCGCCGGATAAACTTCCGCTACACCACAGTGGCCTCGAATTCCTCCAGACTCACACACACTAACTGCCAAGCCAATAGGCAGATTGCTTTTTGGAGCCCCGCACAATGCAGGGGATTCACCAACGATGGTAAGTAGCCACTGAACAAATAATTAGAAGGCGAATGAATAATTAATGCAGACATTTGACGTGGACTAGGAGCATCAAACAGAAGCCATCGCTCTTTCCACGTTTATAGTCCACGTCAATTGTGTGCATTAGTTATCCACTTGCTTCCTAGTTATTTGTTTTGACCCCATTTGTCCCATTTTCAATAGGGTTCATCCCCAGGTGGTCCCCTACCACATACTAAAATTTTATCGAAATCGAACCATTTTTACGTGAGTTATCGTGCGGACGGACGGACGGACAAAGCTGGAGCATATACGCTTCTTCAACCTACGGTTGGAAAGCGTAAAAAAGGAATAGAAATTGAGAAAAATCAGAATTTCATCATCAATGACTGCAGAGGTTTGTCCCTGCCTAACATCTGGCAGAATTTGGTGAAGAATAACCGTAACCATCAAGGTTAACCGTAATTACAATAGTGACGGAAAAAAATGTCAACAAAATATTTCCTGAAGAGTTTTCTCCGAAAATTTTCGATTAAAATAAAATATTTCCTAGTAGAAAATTTATATATTAAGAATTTAATTAAGTAAATGATTATGGCTTCACTTTATTGTCATGGGAACAGGATGTTAAATTCAAGAAGTCTTCAACATGCAAGAACCATGTATATGAAACAGTCCCACCACCAGCCAAGTTGAAGCACCATGATGTTGAAGATTCTTTCAGCAAAAACAAAGAAATCTGCATGCAGTGGCGTAGGAACAGGGGGGTACAGGCAATGTACCCCCAAAATTTTGGAGAGGGGTATATTAATATCTACTGTACCCCCCTCCCCAGATATGAGCAAACACAAACCAATCATTCATAAAGAGTGAACTGTAAAATCTATATGCTACTTTTTTTTTAATTCTCTTTTTTTTCAAAGAAATATCACGGGTCATCTGTTGTCGTTTTTTTTTTTATATCCAAAGCTTGTAGTGGGAGTCTTTTCATCCACCAAAAACTGGCCAACCATCTGGGAAACTTCAGAAAATTAGTTCTGCAGGGAAACGACGAGTGCGAGGTTTTTGCTAATAACTTCAAACAGCATATGGTAGGGCTAGGGCTTGATAACATACTTGTGATCAGTGTTCCTTTTCTCTTAAAATTCCATGCATCTTGATCAGGTCATCCTTTCTGCACTTTAAAAAAAAATTTAATGCACAAGTGGACATTTCAGCGCCCGCAGCCCCGGCACTAAAATTGTTTTCTGTCTTAAGATCTGTAGCAATACAACAAGTGCATTACGGATTTCACATACCACTCATAGAACTCCAATTCCTCGATATTTCCACCATCATTTAGCTTTGCATCAGGCCAATGTGATTTTTACATCAATTGCCAGCCTGTGTATCTTTCAAAGTTTTTAATATAGACTTCATAATGCTTCAATGGTACTATCTTCGTGGGTAGAGCAGTTTTTATCTTACTGCGGTTTTACTTTATTAACGTAAACAAAAATGATAAGAAATATAATTCGTTCTTGTAAAGAGTTATATAACATTTCCTGAGATATCCCTCTTTTCCAAACCCTGCTGACAGAAATTCATCCTAATGTTGACTTGTCCCTGCTCAATATTTTAATGGAAAAAAAGAAGTACAAAAATTAACAAGAGAGAACACAAAAAAAAAAAAAAAAATCTTCTCCATTCATTTCCTGATAAGAAATTAATAATGTGAACTTTTTGTCAGCAATAAAAATAATAATGGTAATAATTAATAATAATATGATAACAATGTTCATTTGGATGAATTCCTGATCAGTATATGTATTTTATAAAAACTCTTAATATCCTAACCCCTCCCCAAAAAAATTCGGAGGGGGTCATCCATAGATGGCTTAATCCTTGAGATGTAAGGTTTATGAGCTTGTACCCCCCTAAATCAAAAGTGTTCCTACGCCACTGTCTGCATGCTTTGTCATATTGTTTTTGTTTATTTAAATTCCTTGGGATTTGCAGGTATCTCAGAATCTACACCACTGTCTCATAAATATCTTTTAGATGAAACTATTTACTGAAATGAAAAATCTGCGTGCTATGTGACTTAATCAATTTTCAACTTGCAGATATTTTTTTTTCCAATGAATAAAATTTTTCATTTTTTTTAGGACAATCCCTCCCCCACGAATTCTTCAAATACTAAATTTAACATTTACACACTCCAAAAATAAACCAATCTTTAAGGAGTTAAGTAACTCATGGTATAATTTACAACTGAAAATTAAATTCTTAGGCATTTATCAGTTTTATTACAAAAGTTTTTAAAATCAAGATCACAATTTTTTGGAGAAAACCGTTCCCCTTCTTCAGGCAATTACTTATTATTACCTAGTGACAACAAGTAATTTTTGGAGAAAATGCTTCTTCTTCTTCAGCCAATCACTTGTTGACACTTAGTGAAAGAAGTAATTGCAAGAAGAATATAAATGCTTAATAATTTAGTTTTTAAAAGAACTAGGAAATTAGTGATTGTGGAATAACTTTTTTACGGGTCTTATAGAGGTTATTTTTTGTGAAAGTTGGTTGTCAAATTTTTGAACTAAAGCCTAGTTCGTCATCAGGACTACGTCACTGGAGTAGTTGCTGCCACTCAGTTGGAAGAGTCCAACCGCAATTATCGTTAATTGTGGTACTTCTTCTTCTTCTTGCTATTTCGATCCCTTCTTCTAGTTTCCTCTTTACTAAGTTTGACTGGTGGGCGATTATTTTTACTGAGTCCCAATTTATGGAGTGTCCACTTGCTTGTATATGTCTGTCTAGCCCTGTTTTGTTACTAATGTTCCTAATAGCTGCTTGGTGTTCTTTCACTTGGACTTTAATACTTCTCCCTGTTTCTCCTATATAGCTGAGTCCGCAGTTACAGTCGATGCAATATATTATTCCTTCTTGCAATTGGATGTCCACTTCTTTCTGCTTTAAAGCTGGCAGGAATTTCTTAAATTTGTTATTTAGATCTGCAGCAAGTCTGATATTATATTTTGCTCTGATCCTCTTCAGTTTTTCGAAAAGTCCCTTGTGGTACGTAATTCTGCTGGTGAATTTGAAGTTGTTTATTTCCTGCTTCTTTTTTGGCACTTGTCTGAATAATTTCTCAACATAAGGGGAGGGGTAATTGTTTTCTGCCAATATTTCTTTTCATTCTTCTTTGTGAAGATCTTTTTCAGTAGCTGAAGAGACCAGGATTTCAATTTTTTCCAAAAATTGTCTCGCCGTATTCGATTTGATATAATCAGGGTGGAATGAGCAGAAGTCTAACATTTTCCCTGTGTTGGTGGGTTTTCTAAAAAGCTGAGTGAATATTTTCCCCTCTCTTGAGGTCAAGGTTAAATCAAGGAAATTGATGCTATGGTCTATTTCCTGTTCCAGGGTGTACTGCAAGGTATTCTCTAGTAAGTTAAATTCTGCCAGAATCTGAGAGGGTAGAGATTGGTCCACAGTATGTACTATAATTAGGACATCATGCATGTACCTTACATAGAGAGCAAATAAGGAGGGTTGTATAAGGATTTTTGCCTCTAGTTTACTTATATAATAATTTGCTAGCAGAGGTGCTAGTGGAGAACCCATTTACAACTAGGAAATTAGTATTTAAAAAAATAGCTTTCATTTTAGTGAAATTTATGTCGATGCTAATAGCACGAGACATATTTCTCATATTTTTATATGTCCCACAAACTTAAGAAAAACATTCTAGTTGCACATTATGGTATAACCAAATCATGCCATTATACGTGGAATATATATAGTATCTGAAACAATCATTTGATGTTCCTGAATATTTCTGTTTCGCACGTTATGTTCTGTGAAAGTTCAACCGGCTGATACGTAATGTACGACGGTGAAAACTATTTATGTGTCATTTGACCATTATAGTTTTTAAAAAATACATATTAAGCGTGTTAATGCTTACCACTTGAGAACTACCCCGTTTCTCTTCATTGTCAGTAGAAACCACGGTTCTTCTAGTTCTTCGTCCTTATCAAAACAAGGTTAGGCTTATGTGGTTAGGCCTGTTGCACAAGAATACCGGTACATGCTTAGTTCCGCCCTCATTCGTAAAATCGTTGGGATGGACATTAGGGTGATAGATATTTGAAGGTGAATAAAGATATATGGAATTTGTACACTGTTGAATGGGCGTTACCGAAATGGAATGACTTGAACACAAAGGATAGCAATAAATAAATACATCGCTCTTTCCACGTTCCGGAAACACACAGCATCTGAAAAATTGTTTTTCAGTTACCGTTGTGGAATTGAACCAACAGAACTCTCGATATCTAGACGAGCGCGTTACATATACGCCACGGTGGCCAACAATCCACGGTGCTATGTGTATTTTTAAGTCAGCTTCTGACATCATAAATCCGTAAGATCGGCTCAGCTACTGAGACGTCTCCATCTGGTGGGCATGAACGGCACTAGCTATATATATATTATAGCAGTTAAATCCAAAGGGTGAGATACAAGGTGAAAATACTCCAAATATGTGGCGACAGTTAATAAATAAATACATCGCTCTTTCCACGTTCCAGAAACACACAGCATCCGAAAAATTGTTTTTCAGCCGCCGCTGTGGAATTGAAACAACAGAACTCTCGATATCTAGTCGAGCGCGTTACATATACGCCATGGTGGCCAACAATCCACGGTGCTATGTGTATTTTTAAGTCAGCTTAAAAATACACATAAAAATACACATCCTGTTAAAAATACACAGGATAGCAAATGGGCTTCGAATTTAACATTAAAAGAATGCTTACAGAAGTTAAAAACCTGTATTGAAAGATGATGAAATAAAATAGAATGAAGTTGTCACAGTAAAATTCATGCGAAAGAATAAATGATTGGTATCACACCATCGTCGTCCTATCGCACTGTCGACATTCCCGACACGTTTCGGCGCACGTGTATCATGGCCATTCTCAAGGTTGTTGACTCTGCAATGAACTCTAAGATCTGTCTTAACGTTCCACTTAAGAAAACCATTTAACAAAGCAGTGCATTTAATAGCAGTCCAAAATTCTTACCAGTATAATGATGACTGAACGATTTTTGCTATGCAGTTCATCAACAAAGCCAGGCAACGTCTGGTAAAGATCCTTGTCATACGTAAAATCCCGATACTCCTCCATGTAATCAATGTCAAAATGCTGAACATCCTGAAAACATGCAATCAGCATGTAACTCAAGTCTTACATTTCCATTATTCATAACCTCAAGCAACAAGGAGAAAAAAATTTTTTAGACATTACAAAAGTGTTAAAAATACACAAATATTTTGCACCCAAGATATAGAACTAAAACAAAATGGCAAATTTTCAAACTGATATGTACTGCCATGGCATGAAAGCTTAAGCAAATACTTCGCAAAAAAACTTGTTCCATAAAATTAAACATAAAAGAACAATAAGCCTACTTACATAAATGTTGTAGTGCATCATTTAAGAAACATTTCCAGCACATATACAGTAGTTGACCAATGGTTCTTGGATATTGTTTTGTGTTTAGGATCTGATTACTAACTTTCACTGTTTAATTCTTAACCTTCAATGTCATTTGTGTATCATTCCTAGTGCTGCACATACACTATATTGACAAAAGACACCGAACACCCCTCCAAAAGCAAATGAATGGATCCGCTGCATTGTTAAGGTGCACAGTACAGCTGCAAATGGTATGAAAACAAGCCTGCAGCTGATAGCGATCATACCGCACTGTAAGGTTGAGTGAAACTGTCTCGGCGGAAGAGAACCGACTTTGAGAAAGGAAAGATTGTTGGGTGTTATATTAGTGGGTTATCCATAAGAAACACCGAGAGGCATTTTAACATACCCAAGTCAACTGTTTTGGATGTACTGAATAAGTGGAAGACACATGGCATGCCTGAAGCAGCAAAATGTACAGGCACACCAAAGAAAATCAGTGATAGAGGACGTCAAAGCCTCAGGAGAGTTGTTACAGCTAATTGACAGAGTACGTACTGCACAAGACCTCAGTGTACAGGTGAGTAAAAAGGCTGGAACCTCGGTATGTACACATACCATTCGCAGAGAACTTCATTCCATGGGTTATCATGGTCGTGCGGCTGCTCATAAGCCTTTCATCTCCGCTTGGAATGCTACCAGTGGCGGCAGAACCGCCCGGGTTGCCAGGGCCTGGGCCCGGTCAATAATTTCAACCAAGGTTTTTATTTTTATTTTTTTTATTTGGCATATGTGCGATTTTTTGTTGTGATATGCATTAGAAAGTTCCTCTAGGTAAGTGGTCAGGTGGTCCTACCCCTAATAAATCTCCTTACGCATTTTTTTTTTCTGTTTTTTTTTTTTCCGGGATGCGGGAAGGAAGGGGGTGCACCACGATTCGAAATTTTGGGCCCGGTCAACGAACTTCACTTTCCGACGCTCCTGAATGCTACTCGTCGTTTAGCATGGTGTAAAGAACATTTATCATGGATCATAGATCAATGGAAATGGGGTCCTATGGACTGATGAACCAAGATACACAATCCATCAGTCTGATGGTCGTGTGGGGGTATGGCGGCAGCCAGGGAACGCTATTTACTACAGTGTGCTGTTCCTACGGTCAAGTTTGGAGTGTTTCGTAGTATGGTCTCAGCCTATTGGTTATCGTGGATAAACATGTTGACCAGCATGCCTCGCCAACTCTGTGGCAATACTATGAAACCGAGCCTTGTTGGTACCAGCTGGATAATGCACTGAGCCATAAAGCAAGGACTGTTACGGCGTGGCTTGACGATAATTCCGTATCATGTGTGAACTGGACAGCACAGAGCCCTGATCTTAACCCCATAGAGCACCTATGATATGAATTAGAGCACAGCATAAGAAGTTTGGAACCAAGGTCTACTACTAAGCAACAGTTAGCGGCAGCCTTATGTACTGAATGGAAGCACATACCTATCACTGTGTTCCAAAACCTTGTCGAAAGCATGTCTCAAAGGGTCAGTGTATGCATTAAGGCCAAAGGTGGACTGACACCGTACTAATGTATGGCAGTATTCTAAATATTTAACGGGAATTATCGAGGATAAATTTATTAAGGTACTGAAAGTAATAAGAGGAAGCCATGAAGTCATTAATTACTAGAATATATGTCAATAAAAGCTATGTTGTATTTCTTTTCTACGTGTCCGGTGACTTTTGTCAATATAGTGTATATTTATACTAAGTCTCTCTCTTGATCCTGTAATTGCTTACTAGTGTTTAACCTGAAGTTATGAAATGGTCTGGGATAGGACGTCCTTTTCTTTTGTTTAACTTAATTGCAATCATTATTATACGTTTATTTTGGGGATTTGTATTGCTGTTTTGTGTTGTGCTTTTTTTTTTTTTTTTTTTTTTTTTGTACATTTGTGACTTTGTACCAATTGGCTATTGGTGTACTCCTTTTGCTTTTTCTGCATATATCATCGTTGTGCTTGGTGGTTGGTATGGTGTGATTTATGATTAACTTTGTTGCTTTGTCTTGTTGATCTTGGTTTGTTTATTGTTGTATGACTGTTTAATGTACTGTACACATATTCTTGTGATGTACGATTTTCGATTACATTAATTTGGTGTATATACTGTACATAGATGTCCTATTTAAATATTTCATTTTATTTCTTATACTATGTTTATCAGTGGTTATGTTGGCATGTGTTAAGATTTGTATATACTGTAACTGCACTGGTTATATGCCATCTACTTTTTAATTACAGTTGTTTACAATCATGTATCCTTCACTTTCCTGTACTATTATGGTAATTTGTGTCTTACTGTGATTTTTTGTGCACTGTGTTCTTGGCCTGACACACACGACTTGGGGATCAGGGGCTCGTCAGGCTTTTTCATTAACGCCTTTTTCCCTGGCTCCTTGTCATCCACTTGCAGTGATTTATGTAGACACAGATTACTTTTTTAAATTTCATACCATCTACTTTATAAATTTTGGTTTAGTTGCGCAAGTTCATTAATTGTAGTTAGTGGTATGTTTATTGTAATTAGGTAATGACCTATTAAAGAAACATTACTGACATTGTATTTTGTTTTATTTATATGTCAACAAACTTGTCGTCATATCATTCACTGTTTCTCACGTTGTTATAAAATTGAGCACGGGAAACTTCAATATTACAATATATACTAAAAAAAAATTATTTCAACTTGTTATTCACACTCCTTCTCGAGCTTCCTTAAGATATTTTTGATTTTCAGCATTTGAAGTCTTCAAACAGACATGGAATAAGTCTTCATATGGATATTCAAATGTAGCGTAAATTTGACAAAGTCTTCCAATATGTAGATAAAAAAGTTAGTAAATGATTATCATTATTTCAGATTCGTCATTTAATACATGATTTATGAATTTTAAAAGAGTTAAAACTTTCAAACCTCCCGACGATGGTGAGTTGAATTGGCAATAAGACATCTTCTTATCGATGATGGCTTAATTTCCGCTTCTCTTGGCATAAGCTTCCAAGTTGAATTTGGTAATATAACATCGTTTTATCGACGATGGCTTAATCTCTGCTTCTCGTGGCACAAGTTCCCGTACTAGTTTCAATTACTATTTTGTAATCATCTTCAGTGGGTATATACGAGTTATTTCTCATACATGTTGTCTTTTGGCCATCTACATCAACTCTGGACTCTGCCAGTAGAATTCGCGATTACACTGGTGGCGCCACCGTAGGCTGAAATCTAACGCCAGTCTTAAAAATTCTTTGATGCACTGTGTATATGCAATTATTGAACATATTCACAAATTGAACATAATTTTGTTGTTGTTCTTACCTTTCGTCGGCGTAGGTCGATACTCCCATTTTCCTTTGTTCAGTCTATGGTTGTGGCCATCCAAGTGCTCATGAAGTATCATTGAAAATTTGCCGTTGCAGTCATTTCAAGTAATTAAAATATAATAAAACTATTTGAATTAAGACTATGAACAATGAAAATCATCCAAATTCTTTTAATGGTTCTTTTCATTGTTCATAGTCTAAATTAAAATAGTTTTATTATATTTTAATTACTTGAAATGACTGCGACAGAAAATTTTCAATGATACTTCATGAGCACTTGGATGGCCACAACCATAGACTGAACAAAGGAAAATGAGAGTATCAACCTACGCCGATGAAAGGTAAGAACAACAACAAAATTGTGTTCAATTTGTGAAGATGTTTAATATTCGCATATAGTTATCAAAATATAACTAATAGTGCTCCCATGTGGCCAATGTTAATAATTAATACAGCGATTTAACGTGGACCAGGAACATCAAACAAAGATCTTCGCTCCTTCCACGTTTATAAGTGAGTCACGGAAAAATTGGCCGCCACCTCATTGGCCGCTACTGGGTGTTGAACCCAGGGTCTTCCAGTTACACGCCGGATATGCTTCCGCTACACCACAGCAGCCTCGAATTCCTCCAGACTCACACACGCTAACTGCCTTCTAATTATTTCTTCAGTAGCTGCAAATAAAGGTAACTTGATCACGCTAGTTACGTTAACTGAAAACTTTTACAAAAAGTTCGTTAGTTGGAAGCTTTCGACCTTATCTTAGGTCTTCATCACGCCAATGGAGGACTAAGATTGTTGCCAGATTCTACATTTGAATTTTTCCTATTTTTGTTGCCAAAACTTAGAATTGATCTCCAGATCAACGGAATGTAGAGAAGAGATTCGGAATTGCAAGTCATTGAGTTGAAAATAATTTTTATGCTTTCACGGTAACGGAGGGCAAAACGATTGTCAAAAGAAGCAATTCGTTTTGCTTCGTTCCAGCGGGGAACTGCAGATGTGTCTTCCATTGTCAAAATAGACAAGGCAGTATTGGGATTGGCTTTCGAAACATCTTTTCTATGTTCTAAAATTCTATGGTTAATGCTCCTGTATGTGCTTCCAATGTATAAGTTATCCCCAGTAGAAGAAGAGATAGGAATGCAGTAAACTCCTGGGAGGTTCAGGCTTTCAACTTTGTCCCTATCCCTTTGTAGAAGTTTCAAGATGTTTGGGGTAGATTTAATGGCAAGATGGTAACCAAAACTTCTAAAAAGAATCTGTAACTTATAAGCATAGGAAGGATGGTAAGGAACAAAACCACAGAATTTCAGGTCTTCTTTCTTGTGAGGAAGGAGGCATTCGATTTTCGAATGGTTTTCATATTTCTTTATGAGGGAGTTGACTGTAACAGCAGGGAAACCATGGGAGAGGGCTATTGTAGAAATTTTGGAGAGTTCTTCTTGAAGAGAGAGTTGGTTGTTGCAAATGATATGCGCCCTGTGGATGTAGGACTTCAATGCTGCAAGCTTGTAGAGATGCAGGGTGCAAGATTTGTAGGGAATGATGTTAGTGGCCGCAGAAGGTTTTCGATAGACGGAACGAGTAATGGAGAGATCAGCGTTTCTGCAGATAGATACATCCAGGAAATCAATTTTGTGATTTACTTTTCTAAGTTTTGGCAACAAAAATAGGAAAAATTCAAATGTAGAATCTGGCAACAATCTTAGTCCTCCATTGGCGTGATGAAGACCTAAGATAAGGTCGAAAGCTTCCAACTAACGAACTTTTTGTAAAAGTTTTCAGTTAACGTAACTAGCATGATCAAGTTACCTTTATTTGTTAATATTGTTACGTGTTTTGCCCATAATCGTCATGCTTCAGTTGCTGCTTACCATCTTTGGTGAATCCCCAGCATTGTGCGGGGCTCCAAGAAGCAACCTGCCAAATTGGCTTGGCAGTTAGCATGTGTGAGTCTGGAGGAATTTGAGGCCACTGTGGTGTAGCGGAAGCATATCCAGCACGTAACTGGAAGACCCTGGGTTCAACTCCCAGTGGCGGTCAATGAGAATTTTTCCGTGACTCACTTATAAACGTGGAAAGAGCGAAGATCTTTGTTTGATGTTAATAATTAATGTGTGAAACAGTAAATGGCACAGCAGCAAAACTGTTGTATAGATTTTAATGATCTATGAAGTATCTATGTCTCAGTTGCTTGGAACTTCACTGTCCTGGGTGGTGCAATGGTTAGCATACTCGACCACTAATCGGGAGATGCGGGGTTCAATTCCCGCTCCAGGATGATGAAATTTTTAAGTTTTCTGAGAAGTGTTACATGGATGACCAGACAAACAAATTTGATTGAATATTCAAACTTTCAAATTATTGGCAAGAACTTATAAATTCGGAAAGCAGGTTTGAGAGAGCAGAGGGGAAAAAAATAGAGGAATTAAACAGCAGTTGAATTTAGAAATTCTAGATACTTATTCCTTGTTCCCATAGATGGCGCCACCACCATACCGCCTTTTGGTCTGTTGGCAATCTCATGCTTACCAGTTTAGCTGACGCTCGGTTGGCGTCGGCCGACTTGTTCGCACATTCTTTCTGAAGATGTCCACCTAAAACGTTAAAAGTTTTCACATTTGGTTGGGACGTTGCAGTTTTTAATGTTCTTTTTAATTGGATATTTTTTAAAATGTGTATATAGTTCCTTAGTCATAAATGAGTGGTAGGCAATGCATGTAACTAACAAACAAATTAAGAAGAAGGTCCTGTAGAACACGCTAAGTTACGTATAAAAAGTTTAAGGCAAATATATTTCAGCCATTACTATGGCCTTCATCAGTGTGACTACGATTGGTTTACGTTGCCAGATTGGAAAGGTAAGTTTTTTTAATGGTAACTCCGGGTGACGTGATGCAATGAGTGATTTCCAGATGTAAGGAACGAAAATGGGGAGCTCAGAGTTGCAATTTTTGGAAAATAAAATTTGCAAACTTTTCCTAAACCTCAGAGCATACCTATTTTGGAAGGGAGCCAACTTTTAGTATTGGACCAAAGTGGAATAGCAGAAGTGTCAGCCATGGTAAGAAGAGACAAGGAAGACGAAGGTTTTCCAAATTTCGAAGGTTTTCCTCATCCTAAAAAGATCTATTGCAACTCACAAATTTAATCACTGAAAAATTCCCATCCATTAGATTCACTATTAATGAAGAAATTGATGGCAAGATACATTTCTTGGATGTCAGCATCTCAAAATGTAACAATCTTCTATCTACTTCTGTCTACCGAAAACCAGTTTCTACCGATAGCATTATTCCTTTCAATTCTCATATTTTCCACCAATATAAACTGTCAGCCCTCAAGTCTCTCATTCATCGAGCTCATTTGGTTTGTAACACTGAAGTTAATCTAAAAACTGAATTAGCAAACATCCGCTTGATTGCTATTCAACATGGCTTTCCCCCTCTCCTGGTTTCTAAATTAATTCAAAATGCTTAGAAAAAACCAGTTGTTGCTCTTCAACCTGTTTTACCAAAAAAGGAACTAACGTTTGCTGGCTCAATCCCTTACCACGAACCTTCTGCATACAAACTCATCAGTATCTTCAAAAGAGAAGGACATAGACTTGTCATTCGTTCTTCACCTTCAATTTCTGTTATCCTCAGTAATGACAGAGACCCAAGACCTCCGCTTTCTTCGCCTAGAGTGTATAAAATTCCGATCAAGACTAACGTTGGATTAACTGCGTACATTGGAAGTTCATTCCAAAAAATTATCTCAAGACTTCAGGAACACAAATCTGATGTGAAATTTGGAAAACCTTCGTCTTCCTTGTCTCTTCTTACCATGTCTGACACTTCTGCTATTCCGCTTTGGTCCGATACTAAAAAGTTGGCTCCCTTCTAAAATCGGTATGCTCTGAGGTTTGGAAATTTTATTTTCCAAAAATTGCAACTCTCAGCTCCCCATTTTCGTTCCTTACATCTGGAAATCCCTCATTGCATCACGTCACCCGGAGTTACCGCTACAAAACTTACCTTTCCAACCTGGCAACAAAAACCAATCGTAGTCCCGCTGATGAAGGCCATAGTAATGGCTGAAATATATTTGCCTTAAACTTTTTATACAAAACATAGCATGTTCTACACTACCTTCTTCTTAATTAGTTTCTTAGTTATTATTTCAATGCTTTGTGTGTTTGGATTAGCTTTGGCTAAATAACGTTACTTAATTTTCATTGTGAGTAAGACATTCTAAGGAGGAGGGCTAAGTTATTATTTTGCCAAACATTAATAATCTTTTCTGCCTGTGTTTTTATTGTCTTTTAATGAACAGTGATGGAAAGCTTCTCGTAGAACAGTGGTCTCAAACTCACGGTCCGCTGGCCTAATGCAGCCCGCATGAATGATTACAAAATGAAACTAAATCACTCTTCTTTCAAGTATATTATAATACACTATCTACCAACAAGTAATTGGACAACCCTGCAATCGTCGATATCTGTGGTCCTGATACACGTCACGGCCGCCGCTGTTAAATATCGTGTGGGAAACAACAACGCAACCAGTCGCATGCAAGATGCCACGCAGTTCGGAGCTCTCTGATTTTGAGAAAGGTGTAATCGTCGGGTATCACAGAAATGGCCGATCCATACGTGACATATCTAGTGAGTTGAAGTACCCAAAATCGACAGTGGCCTACGTGATTGGCAAGTGGAAGATGAGAGGTGACTGTCGGAATGTGCCCCAACCCGGCAGACCCACAAAACTGGGAGTTAGAGACCGACGGGTGCTGGCCAGAGAAATTTGGAAGAACCGCACCAAATCGATGGGCCACATCCACGAGGAGTTTCAACAGGCATCCGGGAGTGTTCTTTCGATGAATACCATCCGTAAGGAAGCCCATCTGCTCGGTTTTCATGGACGTGCTGCCAGCCACAAGTCTTTGATCACCAAGTCCAATAGCACTGCTCGGCTAACGTGGTGCAAAGAACGTCGACAGTGGACCGTTGAACAGTGGAAACAGGTTCTATGGAGCGACGAATCAAGGTTCATCCTCTATCATTCGGATGGCAGGGTCTGGGTTTGGCGTCTGCCTGGAGAACGCCTCCTGCCGGAATGTATTGTGCTAACTGTGAAGTTTGGCGGCGGTGGAATTATGCTATGGGGGTGTTTCTCCTGGTATGGCACAGGACCCTTGGTCGCAATTCCTGGAAGATCTACTGCACCATTTTGAATGATCATGCGCTTCCTACATTGTGGCAGTTTTACGGGGTGGACCCATGTTACTTTCAGGATGACAATGCCACCTGTCATGTTGTGAGGTCCACCATGGCTTGGTATGGTGACAATGGGGTTAATCGAATGGACTGGCCTGCGCAGAGCCCGGACCTCAACCCTATCGAGCACCTCTGGGACGAGTTGGAGCGTCGACTTAAGGGGTGTCCCCACCGTCCAAAATCGGTGAAGGAACTAACCTGTCTTCTCCAAGCCGAGTGGAAGAAAATGCCTAGCCGTCGTACAACACCTGGTTGAAAGTATGCCCCGGAGGGTTGCAGCTGTAATCGCCGCTCGTGGAGGCTCCACCAACTATTGAAGGTGAATAAACTTTGTTTTCCTTTGCTATCACAGGTGTCCAATTACTTGTTGGTACATAGTTTATATCAAATATAATATAAACATAGTAATGCTTAGCAAAGCCATCCTCTTTATAAAAGTAATTTTTTTTGGGGGGGGGGGGGATTTGAGAGATGAAATAAAGATGTTCTGTGAAAGTAAAGATCAAGACTTCTACTTTTTGATGATCCAAAATTGTTACATGATCTGGCATTCAGCACAGATATAACTGGATACTTAAACGATTTGAACATCAAACTACAAGCCCAAAATAAGCAGTAACTAATGTTATTGATAATGTTAACGCATTTCAAAGGAAACTTCAGCTTTGGGAAGCTGAGCTCAGTGCAGGGAATCTTGCTCACTTTCCCATTTTAAAAGCTTCAGCTGAAGAAGAAATCAACCTTGGTGAATTTTCTATGAAGATAGTTATGTTAAAAGAGGATTTCAACAGGTGGTTTGAATGTTTCATAGACATGGAAAAATATTTTCAATATATTCAAGTCTCCATTTTCCTATAACGCTGACAGAGCACCTGAAGAACTTCAGCTTGAATGAATAGAGTTTTAAGTATGACTCTTTCCTAAAAGAAAAATTCAATAGCTGCAATCTAACAGAGTTTTACCAGTTAGTTTCAAAGGACAAATACATAAACATTGATAACCTAGCTGCACAGGTTCTGTCTATGTTCGGAACAACATACTCATGTGAACAGTTGTTTTCAAGAATGAACCAAGTAAAATGTCTTGAAAGGAATAGGATAAGTGACAGCCATTAATGCTCACTTTTAAAAGTAGCGTGTTCAAAGGACATTATTCCAAATAACGATAAGTTAATGACAGAAAGGTGAACAAAAGTTTCTGGTCAGTTTCTGGTGCGTGTTCAGTTGGTAAAATGTGATTGTTTTGAGATTTAAGTAAAAATAATTGTTATGTAAAAGTGATTGTTTTCGGTGATCGATGAAACATTTGTTTTCACTATTTACCGATAATTAGAAATATTGGGTTGTCGGAAAAATCATGACGTATTTTAGCTACGTTTTGCAAAGGTAATTTATTGATAGAAAGAACAAAGATCAATCAATGATATAATGCCCGTTTTGTTTGATAACCTTTTGCCTTCTTTCAGTGAGCTGCAGAATGCCTCGTACATAGAAGGACCTGTCTTTTGTGGCAAAAAATTGTACAAGGTGCTGATTTACAGCCTCATCTAAATTGAACGTTATACCACGCAAGGACTGTTGAAGAGAGCGAAACAAGTGGAAATCTGATGGCGCAAGGTCAGGCGAGTATACTGGGTGTGGCAACACATCCCACCCAAGCTCCAATAATTTTTAATGGGTGATCAAACTTGTGTGTGGTCTCGCGTTGTCGTGATGGAACACAACACCTTTACGATGAACAAGCTTTGGACGTTTCTGGATGATGGATTCGTTCAAACTGTCCAATTGCCGACAGTACACATTCGAATTGATTGTTTGGTTCCGTGGTAGGAGCTCGAAAAACACAACACCTTTAAAATCCCACCACACTGAGACCAGAACCTTCCGCTGATGAATGTCTGCTTTGGATGTCGTTTGAGGCGAAGCAGCACTTCAGGACCAAGACCGTTCGCGCAGCACATTGTTGAACACAATCCACTTTTCGTCACCAGTTACCAGTCGCTTCAAAAAAGGATCGTTTTCCTCAAGTTTAATGAGCATATTGCAGATGTTTAGACGTACCGTCAATTGAGCTTCTTTGAGTTGATGAAGAACCCACACATCGAGCTTGCTTACGTATGCCAGCTTCTTCAGGTGGTCGTGAAAGCTTGAATGATGGATGTGCAATGTGTCTGCAATCTCTCGTGTCGTGTAACGTGGGTATGACTCGATCAATGCCTTGATTTGGTCGTCATCAACCTCGGTTGGCCTCCCGGACCGAGGAACATCGTTGAGGTCAAAATCACCATCATGGAATTTTGCAAACCATCGCTGGCACTGACGTTCTTGTAGAGCATTATCACCGTACACTTAACGCAACGTTTCACAAGCTTGACGAGCGTTCTTCCCTTTATGGAAGTAAAACAGTAAAATATGGCGAAAAAGGTACAGTTTGGTCTTCCATCTTCAACTTGATGTCAAATCTACGCAAATCAATCAAATCGCTCACTATTCCTTTTAGACTGCAGCTAGAACTGGCACCTGTCGAATGCCATAGCGATAACAAAGCTGCGCATGCCTCTAGTACTTCCAAAACCGCCCAACCGCCATCGGGTGCCAAAATACGTCATGACTTTTCCGACAACCCAATAATATTCCACTCTATTGCCAAGCCATTGGAGTAGTTTTGTAAAGTTGATATTTATTCATAAGAAATTTATTAATATTCGTGCAGCCCCCTAAGTTTCTTCAAAACTGGAAAGTGGCTTTTCCAAAGGTCTGAGTTTGAGACCACTGTTATAGAATAAACCCACTCAATAAATAAATGCCAACAGTACGTAACCTGATGTTTCACGCAATTCAAGTTTTTATCATTATCTCATTCAGCATATTTGGCCATTCAGAAAACTAGAAAACATGCATTTGTTTTGCTAGGAGATTTTGTACACACAGGCATGCATGTGAATATTGAAAACTATCAATTCTAAGAAATTTGCTTAGGACAAAGTAAAAACTACGTTGCTACTTCCAAATGAACGGAAACAAAATAAAGGTGATTGTACATACATATGGAATATTTGCATCAATGGTACGTTGTGACACATTTTTGACTTCATCCACATTACGGTAACCATAACGAGACAGATGGAATCCTAAGCTCCAGTAAGGGGGCATGAAAGGAAAGCCAATCACCTATTTTGGAAAAAAATAACAAAATATTATATGATAAAAATAATTTTGAATACAAAGTTGATATGATTCAGCTTATATACTCTACAGCAAAGAACCGCTTTAGCAACATGTTTGAGAAAAATAAAAAAAGAAAGAAAGAAAGACAGAAAGGAAAAGGAAAATGCATTAAATTATAACTACACAAATCACAAGTGCTCACATTTCGTTGGAAGCTTTCCAATAGGGATCCACATAGAATGACACTCTACTGCCTTCCTGTACAACACATGCTGACATACACTGAATGGGCATATTATTTTTACACACTGAGTTAGCTTTGCATTCGGAACACCGCTTGTTTTACACAGTACTCGAATTGGAAATTTTGAAGTGCAGGTATGCTCATATTTAGTTTAAAATCATCCACATTTAGCTAAAAATCATCCACATTTAGCTAAAAATCATCTCATATTACATATATAATCATCTCATATATTTAGGCTACATATAATAATCTAAAAATCATCTCACATATTTATATATAATAAAAATCATCTCATATATTGATACATAATTATCCATATATTTATATATAAAAATCATCTCATATACACTATCTATCAACAAGCAATTGGACACCCTGCAATCGACGATATCTGCAGTCCTGATACACGTCACGGCTGCCGCCGCCGTTAAATATCGTGTGGGAAACAACAACGCAACCAGTCGCATGCAAGATGCCACGCAGTTCGGAGGTCTCTGATTTCGAGAAAGGTGTAATCGTCGGGTATCACAGAAATGGCCGATCCATACGTGACATATCCAGCGAGTTGAAGTACCCAAAATCGACAGTGGCCTACGTGACTGGCAAGTGGAAGATGAGAGGTGACTGTCGGAATGTGCCCTGACCCGGCAGACCCACAAAACTGGGAGTTAGAGACCGATGGGTGCTGGCCAGAGAAATTCGGAAGAACCGCACCAAATCGATGGGCCACATCCACGAGGAGTTTCAACAGGCATCCGGGAGTGTTCTTTTCATGAATACCATCCGTAAGGAAGCCCATCTGCTCAGTTATCATGGATGTGCTGCGGCCCACAAGCCTTTGATCACCAAGTCCAATAGCGCTGCTCGGCTAACGTGGTGCACAGAACGTCGACAGTGGACCGTTGAACAATGGAAACAGGTTCTCTGGAGCGACGAATCAAGGTTCACCCTCTACCGTTTGGATGGCAGGGTCTGGGTTTGGCGTCTGCCTGGAGAACGCCTCCTGCCGAAATGTATTGTGCCAACTGTGAAGTTCGGCGGCGGTGGAATTATGCTATGGGGGTGTTTCTCCTGGTATGGCACGGGACCCTTAGTCACAATTCCTGGTAGACTCAACGCCGAGACCTACTGCACCATTTTGGATGACCATGCGCTTCCTACATTGTGGCACTTTTACGGGGTGGACCCATGTTACTTTCAGGATGACAATGCCACCTGTCATGTAGCGAGGTCCACCAGGGCTTGGTATGGTGACAATGGGGTTAATCGAATGGACTGGCCTGCGCAGAGCCCGGACCTTAACTTTATCGAGCACCTCTGGGACGAGTTGGAGCGTCGACTTAACGGGTGCCTCCACCGTCCGAAATCGGTGAAGGAACTGACCTGTCTTCTCCAAGCCGAGTGGAAGAAAATACCGCTAGCCATCGTACAACGCATGGTTGAGAGTATGCCCCAGAGGGTCGCAGCTGTAATCGCCGCTGGTGGAGGCTCCACCAACTATTGAAGGTGAATAAACTTCGTTTTCCTTTGCTATCACAGGTGTCCAATTACTTGTTGGTAGTCCAGCCAATGAGCTTTGTCTGAGTTGGGATAAAGCCCTCCCCCACAGGGCAGGGGATGGAACTGTACACGGACGGTTCTAAAATAGGAAGTAGTGTCGGCGCAGGTTTCTGCGTGATCTCGGATGGCAACGAGATGCAAGCAAAACGAATGAAACTCTCGTCTAATTCCTCGGTGTTTCAAGCAGAGTTATTGGCGATCAGAGAAGCACTGCGCTGGGTGCTTGCTATGAATGGAGAAGGGGCATATAGCATACACTCTGACAGCCAAGCGGCCCTGAAAGCGCTTGGCCAGTTCGGGAGTAAGACTCCCCTTGTCAGAGAGATAAAAGTGCTATATAATTCAATGGAGAGTAGGAGGGTTACCTTCCACTGGATCCGAAGTCATGTCGGTACGGTTGGAAATGAACGGGCAGACCAGCTAGCGAAGGAAGCTACTGGTAAGAGGAGATAGATTTTCAGATGCGAACGCCGCTGCAAAGTGTGCGGGGACGCAACTGAAATCAGCCACATTGGTGGAGTGGCAGCAGAGATGGGATGAAGGGGATACGGGTAGAAGGACATACCGTATCTTCCCCCGAATCTCGATAAGGCGCATTGAGAGTAATGGCTTCCTCAACCAAGTACTAACCGGGCACGGAGTGTCGCCGGAGTACTTCCGCAGATTTGCGGTTAGGGAGCGAGTGTGCATGTGTGGTGCCCAGACTGCAGATGTCGCACACATGATTCTAGAATGTGCTTCTCTGGCAGGGAAGAGAGCAACGTTAGTGCCAGAATTGGCAAAGACGAGGGACCTCTCGATCCTGCTCGCATACCCAAGAGCGAGACAGGGGCTCATCGAGATGGTCAAGTACCTCAAGGAGGAACAGGCGGTCTACCTAGTAGAGGGGTGACCGAAGAAGAGCGAAGAAGGAAGAAGAAAGAAGAAAAGAAGAGGATAGAAGAACCGAAGAAGGAAGAAGAAAGAAGAAAAGAAGAGGGAATGAAGAACCGAAGACGGGAAACAGATGACTCGAGCCCAGAGTCGTCACCACAGAACCTACCCTAGTCCTGTGGTAATGTAAATACTGTAAATATTTCAATGTGAGAGGGCCCATTGAGCAAAGGACTCGTTTCCTAAGCGAAGATGGGTTCCTCAGTGTAAGTAACAATGTTTGTATCCTGTTTGTTTAAATAAAGGGCAGATGCCCCAAACAGTTCGCGCCAGCAATTATTCTCCCAGTCAGGGGCAGAGAGGAAAATTTCTAGCCCCTGCCCAAATGGCACGCACACCCGAGTCATAAAGGAGAGGTGGGAAGTGCCGGCAACGCGAGGTAGCAGCGCACTGCAGGTCCACAGACCGATCCTGTCCGGATGGAGGAATGTCGGATCCGGGCAGGATTACTCGCAACGCCGTCACCAAAAATCTATCGAGAGAGTTCTCCTAACCCTGTGGAGTCCGCATTTGGACGGTACAGGATAATGGTCGTCAGCTAGTCGTTACTTGTTGGTAGATAGTGTATTTATATAAAACCATACAGGGTGTCCGAGAATTATTGGACACATTGCAAAATTATATAAAACAAAACATTAAACAGATAGAAGGAAACTGACTGTACTAACTTACAATGTAACTACACAAGTTAATAAATTTCGATTTCAGATCCCTTGGTTGCTCGTAGTACGTCCAAGCGATACTCGATTTCATGCCATGTATTGGCAAGCATCTGAGGAGTTATGGAATTAATAGCAGCTGTGATACGCTGCTTCAGTTCCTGCAAATCAGTACAAGGCGTCTGATAGACACAATCTTTCACATAACCCCACATGAAATAATCCAATGGAGTTAGATCTGGAGAGCGAGGAGGCCACAGAATGGGACCACCACGTCCAATCCATCTGTTGGGGAAATGCTCATTTAGGCACTTACGTACACATGTTGACCAATGCGGAGGACCGTCTTGTTGAAAAACAATGTTGTTATATCTTTTCATCTGGGGTATAGCAAAATTTTCTAGCATATCCGGGTAAATGTCACTATTTATGGTTTTTTCACCGAAGAAGAAAGGGCCAATCACTTCTCTTTTTGATAGGGTGCACCACACATTAACCTTTGGAGAATCACGTTCCAGTTCAATAGCAGCATGAGGCGGTTCACTGCCCCATATCCTACAGTTGTGACGATTCACAATACCTGACACATGAAATGTGGATTCATCACTAAAAATTACAGTACTGAGAAAGTTTTCCTCGTTTTCCACTCGATTCAGCATATCCACAGCGAAATCGTATCGCAGAGTGTGATCATTTACATGCATCTTTTGCACTATTTGAATTTTATAAGCATGAAACTTTAATTTCTTGTGCAAGATATCGTGAACTGTCGATTTTGGAATGCACAGCTCTCTGCTTGCTTTACGAACGGATTTCTTGGGGCTTCGTCAAAACTTTCATTAACTTGGTCAACCGTCTCACCACTGACGCTAGCCCTACTGGCTCCTCCACAACATTCCACATTGCCAGTTTCTTTAAACTGTTTCATTCACCGCTTAATTGAATTCGTTGACGGAGGATTACAACCATACTCTAAACGGTACTGTCTTTTAACTTTAATGATAGACTTTAATTCCGCAAGCCATAACACACACATTGCCTTCTGCTGTACGGATGACATGACTACTGATTGCGCATTTCTCATACATTCCTCATCAGGCCACATCTAGCGCCATCTATCGGATTCTGGGAATAACAATTCTGCAAAACAAAAATATAGAAACTGTGTTAGTAATACGTGACATAGAAAAACAGACAATGCTCATAGTTTTTTGTTTTTTTTTGTACATAATTTTGTAATGTGTCCAATAATTCTCGGACACCCTGTATATCATCATCATTGTCAACCATTATCAATCCACTGCTGGATGAAAGTCTCCTCAAGTTTCTTCCACAATTGCCTGTCTTGAGCCAGTTGCCACCACGTCACTCAAGCATGTTTTCAAATTTCATACATCCATCTCCCATGGGGTCTTCTTTTGCATCTTTTTCTGTCCCTTGGAATCCAGTCTAAAATTTCAGTTGTCTATCGGTGGTCTGTTCTTCTGGCAACAAATCCAGCCCATTGCCATTTCAGTAGTTTCACTCTGGTCATGATGCTGTCCACTCTTGTCACTTTTCTTATCCACAAGTTCCTCTTCTTATCTTTCCTGGTTACACCAAGCCTGCATCTCTCCAGGCTTCTTTGAGTTGTCTGCAATCTTTGAATATTTTTTTTAGTTAAAGTCCATGTCTCTGCTTCATAGTTAAGCACTGGCAGGATGCATTGATTAAACACTTTCCTTTTAAGACATAATGGCATATTGCTCTTAAAAATTGCACTGTTTCTTCCAAAAGCCTCTCCATCCAAGTTTTATACGGCAATTAATTTCTTCATTAATGTGACCCTCACTTGACATCTGCTGCCCAAGATAAATGTAGCTATCGGTTGTCTCAAGCTTTTCTTCGTCAATCAATAAATCTTCTTTTCTTGTAAAAGCATTGTGCATCACTTTTGTCTTCTGAAAGTTCATTTTTAACCCCATTCCTTTACTCTTGTCAGCAAGTTCTTGGATCATACTCTGCAGCTCCGAAGGGCTAGTTGCAAAAATGACTATGTCATCAGCAAAACGAAGCCAAGTTAAATAATCTTCATTAATCTTTATCCCTTTGTTTTCCCAATTCAATGATTGAAAGACATTTTGCAATATGGCATTAAAGAGTTTGGGAGATATGGTGTCACCTTGTCTCACTCCCTTTCCAATTTTTATTACTGATGTATCCCCAAATATCCGAACCTTTGCATTTGCATTTTCATAGATGTTAATAATAATGTTAATCAAGGTTGCCACTCATACTGGCTTTAAAAGTTCCCTGAGTTTTCTAGGTTTTCCAGAAGATAATTTTTCAGGGAATTTCAGGTAAAATTTACAGATTATGTATAACTCCATGATAATATACATACTAAATGCCACATCTATAATGTAATATATTCAATGTAAGAAGAACAAGAAAGATGACACCACATTTTCGGCTGTAATGAGCGCGTCTTTTGAATCTGTTCTGATGCAAATTAAATTTATCAAAGCTATTGAAAGTCAATGGAACCAGTATGGAAAACAAAAGCATCTGAACAAAGAAAGAAGTTTTTCAATCCGGTTTTTAATCCCACAGATATTGCTGTAAACAGAATTGTGAACTAATGCCCTCTGGTTGCAGACTTGTGTGTAAAGAAAAAATTTAATTTATATGAGAAACATTTTGCAGTGGTAACACTCTCTAACAAAGAAAGAATTTTTCAAATCGGACCCTCAGAAGCAGAGATATGAACAAATTTAATATATGAATCTGCATCCCTGGTGGGAGAAACATGCATTTTAAGAAGAAAGTATTCTCAAAAGGTTTTTCGATGTGAGCGATATCGGTCCAAGAAAAACATTTTAGTCGAGTTTTCGGGAGCTCAGATTTTGTTGCAAATACATCAGAAGCAGAAATTAAAACTTATGCCCTCTGATGGCCAAACCATTCTTTACCAAATATTAGAAATTACAAGAAAAACATTTTCCAACAGGAGCTGTATGTGATACAGCAAGATTTTTTCAAATCGGAGTTTAGATGAAGAAATATTAGGGAAAACGCAATTTAACTTTGCGCCCCCTAGCGGAAAGTCTATGATTTACTTGAAAATTCTGAATTTACATAAAAAACATTTCACACCATCCAACAAAGAAGGAATTTTTCAAATCGAACTCCTGGAAGTAGAGATACTGACAAAAATAAGATATACATCTACGCCCCTGGCATAGAAACCATGCATTATTTTAAGATGAAAATATTTGTAAAAGGTTTGTCGACGTGAGTAGTATCGGTCCACAAATTGAATTTCTTTTCAATAAAGATTTTAGAAGGTCAGATTTTGATGCAAATACATCGGAAGCAGAAATTAAGACTTATGACCCTGGTGGCCAAACCATTTTTTACCAAAAATTAGAAATTATATGCAAAGGATTTCCCATTAGGAGCTGTATCCGGTGCAGAAAGATTTTTTGAATCGGAGTTTTATAAGCAAAGATACAGGGGGAAATACAATTTACCTTTACGCCCTTTAGCACAAAGTCTATGAATTACTTGAAAATTTTGAAATTATATGAAAAACATGTCACACCGGAAACTGTCCAATAAAGAAAGATTTTTTCAAATAAGACCATTAGCAGAGATATTAACAAAAATGAGATATACATCTACGCCCCCTGGCACAGAAGCCGTGCAATATTTTAAGAAGAAAATATTCCGAAAAGGTTAATCGATGTAAGTGGCATCGGACCACGAACAAATTTTTTCAATTGAGATTTAGAAGCTCAGATTTTATGGTAAATACATCAGAAGGAAAAATTAACGCCCCCTGGTGGACAAAGTATTCTTTACCAAAAATTAGAAATTATATGCAAAAAATTCCAGCGAGAGCTGTATCCACTGAAGAAAAAAAAATTTTCAAATCAGAGTTTTGGAAGAAGAGATATCGGGGAAAACATAATTTACTTTTACGCCCCCTAACGGAAAATCTATGCATAACTTGAAAAAGTAACTACCATATATACTCGCGTATAAGTCGACCCCCACTTTCAGAGGAAAAAATCGTAAGAAATCGGAAACTCGCGTATAAGTCGATCCTGGAATGAGAAAAAAAAAATTTCAATGAATTTATTCAAAAACATTTGAAAACGAAAAAAATTATATATATAATACTAAATTTAATTTGCATACCCAAAAACTTCATCGGAACCCTTCAAAATCCGATTCCGAGTCAGACTTGCCAAACAGTTCAAAAAGTCTTTCTCCGTCATCGGCGCGTCATCATAAACATCAGTATTCCCATCTATGCCTGTGTCATCAGAATCACTGTCATCATCACTCATAAAAATCTCATCATCCTCTGTGCCATCAAGTTTGTTACTAATGCAACATTTCTTGAATGATTTCACGACCATTTCTGCAGGTATCGCATCCCAAGCATCCTTGACCTATCGCGCAATCAAAACGATATCTGGCTTCTTTAGATTTCCGCCCTTGGTTTCAGTCGGCAAATCGGAACTTATCCAATCTGCCCAATACCTCCGCACATTGTCCTTGAAGGGCTTATTAAGGCAGACATCTAGTGGTTGAAGAACAGATGTCAACCCACCTGGGATGACAGCAAGAGTTGTTTTTGAATTTTCTGCAGTTTTCTTCACTTCCGCACAACGGTGTGCAACAAACATATCCCACACCAAAAGAGAAGGTTTCCTCAAAAGTGCACCTGGCCTTTTGTTCCACACATTCTTTAACCAGTCAATTGCTCCGGATTCGTTCATCCATCCTTTCTCATGGGCACGAACGAGCACACCAGACGGAAAGACAACGCTTTTCGGCAGAGTTTTGCGTTTGAAAATAATTACCGGAGGTAGCTTACTGCCGTCGGCCAAACAGGAAAGAAGAACCGTGAAACTGGATTTTTCGTGGCCAGTCGTTTTGATCAAGATATTTTTTTCGCCCTTTTGGTTCACCGTCTTATTTCCAGGAAGGTCGAAACACATGGCTGTTTCATCCATGTTCCCTATTTGGGAAAGTTCAAAAGCAGTCTCTTTTCTCTTTTGAATTACATACTTTTGAAATTCCATTATCTTTGCTTCGAGGTCACGAGGTAACTTTTGTGCAATTTTGGTGCGCTGGCGTAGACACAACCCATAGCGGTTCATGAACCTTGTGCACCAACCTGGTGAGGCACGAAAAGTTTAATTTGCGGCTGCAAACTTTTCATCTTTTGCGAGCTTCATTGCTCGCAAACGTATACCAGTTCGCGTTACAATGTAACCATTTTGTCTGCAGCCCACAATCCAATCATTCAAGACACTTTCCAGCTCTGGGAAAGATGTCGTTCCACGGCGCAAGCGCCTTTTGCGATTTTGGGATTTTCACCAAGTCCGTTTTTTATTTTACGCCAATCTCGAATCAGTTTTTCGTTAATGCCCAAATTGACGTGAAGCAGCACAGTTGTTAGTAATTTTCAGCAAAAGAAACCACTTTCAACTTGAATCCTGCGTTATAGGACATCCGTTTCTTTACACAATCCGTGTCACCCATAATTGGAGAACCGAGACACGTGCGATTAAGAACAAGAAAAACACGTGCGATTAATAACAAGCAACACCTAACACTGGCTCCGTTACGTCGAAGGTCAGCGCAATCAACTGGTAGTCGGAAGGGCGGAGCTTTCTATGCGCGGCTGTGACTGCGGATACGCAAAGCCAGGAGAGAGGAGACTTTTCAAAGCGCGGAGAAATTCGGAGGAATCGCGATTTCGCAATTCTACCACATCTGTGTTTTTTCTTTCTTTCTTTCTTTCTTTTTTTTTTTCTTTCGGAGGGTTGCAATTTCGTAATTAATACCGCATCGGCATTTTTATTTCTTTTGGGATGGATTGGCTTTTGCCTCATGGGAAGAACTTTTGGACTTACGATTTTTTTAGACCCCGCGTATAAGTCGACCCCATTACTTTGAAGCTCTCATTTTGTACCAAATTTCTCGACTTATACGCGAGTATATACGGTATACCTAAAATACTCTTTGCCATAAAGGGAATCGAAAAATAACATAATTTTTTCAGTTGGATGTTTAGGAGCAAATATATGGAATAAAATGTATTTTGAATTCGATAGCAACTGCATTTACACCCTCTAGTGGTGAAACTGTACATCATAAAAAAAATGGACGATCATTCGCATATTTCAAGCTTCTCAATGCAAAAATAATTTTTCAAATCATACTAACAGTCACAGTGATATGGTATCTACAGACGGACGGATGGACAAACCGATAACATAAGCACGATCTCTTTTTTACAAAAGACGTGCTAAAAACATACTGATAACTAATTTTTAATGTGCGATGGCTTTTACATACCTTAATCTACTTTTAAACACATTCCTCATTGATGTCGAGGCATTTGTCATATTGTGGCACAAGTTTCTGGATGCCCTTCTCACAGAAGTCTGCTGCCTGAGATTTGAGCCAAGCTAAACTGTCGTCTTCAGGTCATGGTCGTCATCGAACCGCTGGCCAACAAGAAATCGTTTCAAGTGGAGAAACAAATGATAGTCATTGGGTGCCAAGTCTGGGCTGTAAAGTGGGTGGACCAGCTGCTCCCATTCAAATTTGGTGACCAGGTTTTGCGTCACATTTGTGGCATGAGGCTTTGTATTGTCATGAAGAAGAACTCCCTTAGTCAGCATACCACACTGCTTGTCCTGAATAGCACGACAGAATTTTCTCAGTCTCATAATAATGATTTCTGATTTCATGCAGCAATAATTTTGAAAAATCAGCGACATGTTCTAAAAGATCAGAAATTGTGAAGTGCCAGTTGTCCCTAACATTTTCATTCATTCCCACCACTAAATCTTCCATGACCAGAGAAGGCCTGCCACTTCACAATTTGTCAGGAATGCTCTGTCATAATACATAGAGATTCAGTACCTCTTTCAGAATTGCTATTGCGCACGTTAAAATGCGGACATGTGATTATGGTGGTGCAGTTAATTATGACATTTATTATTTAAAAAATAAAGACTAAAAGAAAGCAAGAGCAATTACTCACATATATTGGTCCAGAGGTCGTTTTGTTCGCATACCACCGTAGTTCCGCAAGTTGTTTGGTCTCAGGTGCTCAGCGGCTATGCATTGTAAAAAGTCCGATGGTGACTATAATACGGTGTTTAGCAATGTCAAAGTAGTAGTTGACCCAATGAATATTGCTATATATTGTATCGTAAGCTCAAAAGAATAATAAAACTGAGAATAAAAACCCTGTAATGACCATAGGTAGGTTAAAAGGCTAACAATGAACAATCCAAAAAACAATAGCGAACGAATCTAAAAGGCTGATATTGAACGAATTTAAAAGAACAAAATGAAACATGAATACATAATGCATGCACCACCTCTTCACGTCCACCAGCATCCCCGGATGCGTTTCGCCCTAGCCTCTTCCTGGGCGTTTTGAACGGGAAATGAAACGTCTGTTGGTAAGTGACAATGTTTCGTACCTTTTCAGAAGTCATGATGTACATTGCGCATGGGTCAGTTTTCCTCCTATATGGTGGTGCCATCTGGCGTCATAGTTTGATTTTCCTGTATTTGTTTTTGGATTGTTCATTGTTAGCCTTTTAACCTGCATGTGGTCATTACAGGGTTTTTATTCTCAGTTGTATTATTCTTTTGAGCTTACGATACAATATATAGCAAGATTCTTTGGGTCGACTACTACTTTGACATTGCTAAACACCGTATTATAGTCACCATCAGACTTTTTACAATGCATAGCCGCTGAACACCTGAGACCAAACAACTTGAAGAACTACGGTGGTATGCGAACAAAACCACCTCTGGACGAATATATGTGAGTAATTGCTCTTGCTTTCTTTTAGTCTTTATTTTTTAAATAATAAACGTCATAATTAACTGCACCACCATAATCACATGTCCGCATTTTAACGTGTGTAATAGCAATTATAAAAGAGGTACTGAATCTCTATGTATTATGTATTTTAACCACGTATGACTTGTGACTTCCTTATACAGAAGATATACATGAAGTATCTATGCTCTGTCATGCTTCATTAAACATTCAAAGCTACTTCTGCCCCTTTCCTGCACTCATTGCATTTTGTCCTAAAAGTTTGCAAATTTGCTGGTGAATCTTACTTGGTCTGACATTTCTCACATTCAGAAACCTTGTCACAGACCAGACTTTGCAGTTGGTGGGCCTCTCTATTAACTTAAAAATGCACAGCCCAAGCCATTAACAAAAGCTCGAATAGAAAGACTCATATTAGACACACAGATAAACAAGGTCTCGATAATTAAAAGATTTAATATTAAAATTGTATGTTAAAAACTTATGTACACATCAATGATACATATGAGATCTTTCGAGTTTACCATAGACCCATCTTCAGATTACAAGCAAACAGAATGACGACTCAAGCTGCAAGTTTTATACTAAAGTAATAACAAATTCATGATGTATCTAATGGGCATGTCAATCAGTTAATGGTGGAGAATGATGAAATGCTTAAGTAAAACTTACATACATACATATCACTAAGCTATTCTCAGGGATTCAGAGGTTAGCTCCACAAAGAAAAAAACAAACTACCAGATAATATTTAACTGATTATTTACTTACTGTTGCCATATCAAACTTCTCCATTTACAGCGATCTTGACATACAGCTCGAGCTTCACTGACATCCATCACACACCGTACACAAGACCTTCTATGCTTCATACTCAGGATCATTTTCTCACGTAGACACTCCTGAATCTGATCCTCGCATGACTTCCGTGACCTTCCAAGTGCCTTTCGTTCCTGCAACTTGGGCTAAAAAAATGTTTTTAATATGCATCTCATCACTCATTCTTTCAACATGGCCAAACCACACGAGCATATTAGTCTCCACCTTGCTAACAACATTTTGCTTCACATTACACAACTGCAACACATCTTCATTCCTCGCATGATCAGAACGAGTTTTGCCCCCCCCCCCCCCCCCGTAAGTAACACATTTCTCCAGCACACAAACAACTCCTATGTTTCTTCTGTAGTACCCAGGTTTCACTGCCATACATCAGAGTAGGAACAATCACACTTACATACACAGCTATGCGGAACTCTCTTGAAAACCACCATTCCTGTGAAAACCTTCCAAGGCTGCTATGACTTTAAATGAAGAATTCACTCGCCTACTAATTTCACCATCCAATTTGTTCTCCCTGTCAAACATGCTTCCTAAATACACAAACTCATTCACCTGGTCAATCACTGTGCCATTTAGACTTATATTACATTCAGTACTACCAATTCCTTGCTCAAAAACCATAACTTTGGTTTTTCCCTTATTTATACTGTTTGAATTTCATGCGAACTTCGTACATCTGGGACAACATACTCTGCAACTCACTTTTGCTCTCTGCCAATAGGACAGTGTCATTAACATACAGCAATCTACACACACGGATATCACCAAGACATAAACCAGTATTATCTATTTTGGCATCACGCATACATGCATCCGTAAATATGTATATTAAACAGCCATGGTGACATTACACAACCTTGTCTGACTCCTGCACCAATAGAAAACCATTTTGATAAAACACCATTCAATTGTACACAAGCTCTACTGCCAGCATACATGGCTTTTACACAATTAAGTAGATTCCCAGTAACACCATATTCATTCGGAAGTGTCCAAATATTTGCCATCTCCAAATCTATGAAGGCAGAAAAAACTCTCTTACCATTTGAGAACACAAATTCACGGTTCCAGAATTAGTGTGATGAAACGAATTGTCACACCTTTTTGCAGAGATCAGTGATAAGCACAACCTCACAAAATGGAGTCAGGGTGTGGCTAATGGATGAGACAACACAACTGCGCATGAGTGACGCTTACGAATGGTATTTAATTTCTGGATAGCTCCTCAAAGACAGAACATTAATGAAAATTTTGATAAGTATTTCAGAAATAAACTCACCTCCTGATACTGCTGGACAACCTCCTCTGGACTGGGTCCTAAGAAAATATAAAAGTCCAGAATACCACCAATGGTTCTGAATGTGAGAGCTGGGTATGGCTGTAACACCACCTCTGAAAATCAAAAGGGGAAAGGTTTTACCAATTAAATATTACACTGTGGCAATAAACTGCTTTTAGTTCACTTAAACGTTACTATTGGGTTGTTGGAAAAGTCATGAACATATTTTTCCACCCGATGGCGGTTGGGCGGTTTTGGAAGTACTAGAGGCATGCGAAGCACTGTTTATCGCTATGGCATTCGACAGGTGCCAGTTCTAGCTGCAGTCTAAAAGGAATAGTGAGCAATTTGGTTGATTTCCGGAGATTTGACATCAAGTTCAAGATGGAAGACAAACTGTGCATTTTCGCCATATTTTACTGTTTTACTTTCGTAAAGGGAAGAACACGTGTCAAGCTTGTGAAAATTTGCGTAAAGTGTACGGTGACAATGCTCTACAAGAACGTCAGTGCCAGCCGTGGTTTGCAAAATTCCGTGCTGGTGATTTTGTCCTCAACTATGCCTGTCAGTCCGGGAGGACCACCAAGGTTGATGACGACCAAATCAAGGCATTGATCGAGTCAAGCCAACGTTACACGACACGAGAGATTGCAGACACATTGCACATCCATCATTCAAGCATTCACAACCACCTGAAGAAGCTGGGATACGTAAGCAAGCTCGATGTGTGGGTTCCTCATTAACTCAAAGCAGCTCAATTGACAGCGTGTATAAACATCTGCGATATGCTCTTTAAAAGTGAGGAAAACAATCTTTTTTTTAAGCGACTTATAACTGGTGACGAAAAGTGGATTGTGTACAACAATGTGCTGCACAAACGGTCTTCGTCCACGATGTGCTGCTTCGCTTCAAACGACATAAAGGTGTCGTGCTTTTCGAGCTCCTACCACAGAACCAAACAATCAATTAGAATGTGTACTGTCAGCAATTGGACAGTTTGAACGAATCCATCATCCAGAAATGTCCAGAGCTCGTTCATCGTAAAGGTGTTGTGTTCTATCACGACAACGCGAGACCACACACAAGTTTGATCATCCGTCAAAAATTATTGGAGCTTGGGTGGGATGCGTTGCCACACCCAGCATACTCGCCTGACCTTGCGCCGTCAGACTTCCACTTGTTTCGCTCTCTTCAACAGTCCTAGCGTGGTATAACGTTCGATTTAGATGAGGCTGTAAATCAACACCTTGTACAGTTTTTCGCCACGAAAGACAGGTCCTTCTATGAACGAGGCATTCTGCAGCTCACTGAAAGATGGCAAAAGGTTATCGAACAAAACGGGCATTATATCATTGATTGATCTTTGTTCTTTCTATCAATAAATTACCTTTGCAAAACATGGCTAAAATACATCATGACTTTTCCGACAACCCAATACATTAAGTCATTAGACTAAATATAGCGATATAACACACTCTATATCACTAAGGAATATATGATAAAGTTAGAGCATGATATAAACTGTGTCCCGCATGGCTGTGTATGAAAGTGTAATTGTTCCTACTGTGATGTATGGCAGTGAAACATGGCACTGCAGAATGCAGAAGAGACATAGGAGTTGTTTTTGCACTGGAGAAATGCGTTATATACGGGGGCGGGGGGGGGGGCACATTCGGATGATGTGAGGAATGAAGATGTGTTGCAGTTGTGTAATGTGAAGCAAAATGTTGTCAGCAAGATGAAGAATAATATTCTTCGGTGGTTTGGCCATGTCGAAAGAATGAGGGAAGAGATGCTTATTAAAAAAATTTTTTTGGCTCGAGTGGCAGGAAAGAAAAGCAGAGGAAGGCCAAGGATGTCATGGGAGGATCAGATTCAGGAGTGTCTGCGTGAGAAAAAGATTATGAGTATGAAGTATAGAAGATCTTGTGTGCGGCTTGTGATGAATGTCAGTGAAGCCCGATTTGTCTGTCAAGATCGCTGTAAATGGAGAAGTTTGATACAGCAACAGTAAGTAAAAATTATCTGGTAGTTTGTATTTCTTTGTGGATCTAACCTGTGTATCTCAGAGAACAGCTTAGTGATATGTATGCATGTATGTGCAGATTCTTAAAGTGAAGACCTTTCCTCTGTGACAAAAGACAGGTGTAGAGGAAGATCAGGGAATCATAGGAGGACCAGATTCAGGAATGTCTACTTGAGTAAAAGATTATGAAGTATAAAAGGTTTTGTGTATGTCAAGTAATGGATGTCAGTGAAGCCTACATTGTGTGTTAAGATCAATGTAAATGGAGAAGTTTGATATGGTAAGTAAATAATCAGTTAAAAATTTATCTGGTAGTTTGTGTTTCTCTGTGGAGCTAACCTCTAAATCTCAGAGAACAGTTGAGTGAGATGTGTGTATGTATGATATAACCAGTAACTTAAACTGTTTACATACCTCGTGCTCATTACTCTGTCGACCCTATAACACATTCTCTGGTTAGCATGATTATCATGGAAGGGGTGCTCAACTTACACAAAATAATCCAGTTTTGTACCCAAGCTAACTACAAATGCAGAAACCAACCATTTTTAATTACAAAGAAAAAAAAAGCCATACCTGAGCAAATGCATGCAATTCAACGTACAACTTCATTAAATTAAAATTAAGACTATATATTTACAAATTGAAAACCTATATAATATTTACACTATTTACAAAAAAAATTAGTTGAACATTTCTTCGAATTAAGCCCACTAAGTTATTATGTAAATAGTGTAGATGTCGTATAGGTTTTTAATTTGTAAATATCTCAACTTATCTTTAATTAAATGGAGATTGAATTGAATGCATGTGGTCAGGTATGGCAATTTATTTGTAATTAAAATTGGTTTGGTTTCTGCATTTGTAGTTAGCTTGAGTACAAAGCTGGATTGCTTTGCATAAGTTGAGCACCCCTTCCGTGATAATCATACTAACCAGAGAATGTGTTATGTGGTCAATAGAGTGACGAACATGAGGTATGAAACAGTTTAAGCTACTGGTTCTAAAAATAGTTCACTGGCCTGACAGAAATTTACTGGCCAACGGCCAGTGGAATACTAGATAATTTGAACACTGCTCAGTACAATAGCTGGATTACTTTGTAGAAGTTGAGCATCATTTCTGAGATAATCACACTAATCACAGAAAGTGTTATGTGGTCAACAGAGTGATGAGGATGAGGTATGCAAACAGTTTAAGTTACTGCTTTTATTGTGCTCTAATTTTATTGTATATTCCTTTCAGTCCAGCATGTAATATCATACAACAAAATTTGAAAACTGCATACAACAGTTCATACACATTTACAGAAAATGAATTCCAGGACTTTTCCACGAGTTCATCAAAAATTCCAGGAGCTAAAATTTTTGCTTAAAACATACTGCGTTGTTTTATATTTTGCAAACTGGGTGAAATTTACTAAGCATTTATAATACTTACGAAATATGAGATCTACTGTTTCAGAATATTAATATCTTCATGTGTGTTGCATCTTCAATGAAGTGGCAAAATTTCCCTGTACAAAAATTGCTCTGTATAACACTTATATGAAGCAATCTGGAACTTAGCACAATGATAATAATACAAAACAATTTTGCCATGGCGCTGAAAATTTCCTATTCCATAGTCATCTGTTCCCATGCACACTGGCAGCAGGGAGGCCAGATATCAATCTCCTTTTATATGAAGCAATCTGGAACTTAGCACAATGATAATAATACAAAACAATTTTGCCATGGTGCTGAAAATTTCCTATTCCATAGTCATCTGTTCCCATGCACACTGGCAGCAGGGAGGACAGATATCAATCTCCTTTTATATGAAGCAATCTGGAACTTAGCACAATGATAATAATACAAAACAATTTTGCCATGGCGCTGAAAATTTCCTATTCCATAGTCATCTGTTCCCATGCACACTGGCAGCAGGGAGGACAGATATCAATCTCCTTTTATATGAAGCAATCTGGAACTTAGCACAATGATAATAATACAAAACAATTTTGCCATGGCGCTGAAAATTTCCTATTCCATAGTCATCTGTTCCCATGCACACTGGCAGCAGGGAGGCCAGATATCAATCTCCTTTTATATGAAGCAATCTGGAACTTAGCACAATGATAATAATACAAAACAATTTTGCCATGGTGCTGAAAATTTCCTATTCCATAGTCATCTGTTCCCATGCACACTGGCAGCAGGGAGGACAGATATCAATCTCCTTTTATATGAAGCAATCTGGAACTTAGCACAATGATAATAATACAAAACAATTTTGCCATGGCGCTGAAAATTTCCTATTCCATAGTCATCTGTTCCCATGCACACTGGCAGCAGGGAGGCCAGATATCAATCTCTTTTTATATGAAGCAATCTGGAACTTAGCACAATGATAATAATACAAAACAATTTTGCCATGGCGCTGAAAATTTCCTATTCCATAGTCATCTGTTCCCATGCACACTGGCAGCAGGGAGGACAGATATCAATCTCCTTTTATATGAAGCAATCTGGAACTTAGCACAATGATAATAATACAAAACAATTTTGCCATGGCGCTGAAAATTTCCTATTCCATAGTCATCTGTTCCCATGCACACTGGCAGCAGGGAGGACAGATATCAATCTCCTTTTATATGAAGCAATCTGGAACTTAGCACAATGATAATAATACAAAACAATTTTGCCATGGCGCTGAAAATTTCCTATTCCATAGTCATCTGTTCCCATGCACACTGGCCGCAGGGAGGCCAGATATCAATCTCCTTTTATATGAAGCAATCTGGAACTTAGCACAATGATAATAATACAAAACAATTTTGCCATGGCGCTGAAAATTTCCTATTCCATAGTCATCTGTTCCCATGCACACTGGCAGCAAGGAGGCCAGATATCAATCTCCTTTTATATGAAGCAATCTGGAACTTAGCACAATGATAATAATACAAAACAATTTTGCCATGGCGCTGAAAATTTCCTATCCCATAGTCATCTGTTCCCATGCACACTGGCAGCAGGGAGGACAGATATCAATCTCCTTTTATATGAAGCAATCTGGAACTTAGCACAATGATATTAATACAAAACAATTTTGCCATGGCGCTGAAAATTTCCTATTCCATAGTCATCTATTCCCATGCACACTGGCAGCAGGGAGGCCAGATATCAATCTCCTTTTATATGAAGCAATCTGGGACTTAGCACAATGATAATAATACAAAACAATGTTGCCACTGCACTGAAGATTCCCTATTCCATAGTCATCTATTCCCATGCACACTGGCAGCAGGGAGGCCAGATATAAATATCCTTTTATATGAAGCAATCTGGAACTTAGCACAATGATAATAATACAAAACAATGTTGCCATGGCACTGAAGATTCCCTATTCCATAGTCATCTATTCCCATGCGCATTGGCAGCAGGGAGGCCAGATATAAATATCCTTTTATATGAAGCAATCTGGAACTTAGCGCAATGATAATAATACAAAACAATGTTGCCATGGCACTGAAGATTCCCTATTCCATAGTCATCTATTCCCATGCACATTGGTAGCAGGGAGGCCAGATATCAATCTCCTTTTATATGAAGCAATCTGGAACCTAGCACAATGGTGCTGTAGTAGGATGTACCAAGAATGGTCTGCTGGTACACCAAGTACCTTCTGATATCATAACTGTGGAGCCTGAAAGGTCGTCGACCCCAGAGGAGCACGTCACCTCCGTCGAATGGTAAACGACAATCTACATGCAACAGTGCAGCAATTGATCACGCAAATGAAAGATGGGGCCTGGTACGTATCTCTGATAACAGCAGAGCTGTATGATAACTGTTATGCATAGGTCTCTAGAGTTGATGCTGCGTCAAGGTGCTCATGTTCACACAGGTCCAATGGCAACAATGCCTGCATTTTGCATGGGACTACTGTCAATGGCTACCTGTCCATCCTTGCTGATGATATTCATCCCTTCATGTTGGATGCTTACCCTGGTGGTGATGGTGTCTACCAACAGGACAATGTGTCATGCCATGTTGCTAAGGGGATGCGTGATTGGTTCCAGGAACATGCCAGCGATGTCTCCGCTCTCCCATGGCCAGCAAAATTGCCCGACCTCAATCCCATTGAGCACTTGTGCGACTATATGGATTGAAAGGTTCGACGTGCTGACCCACAACCACATTATCTCTGGGACCTCCGTGGGCATGTGTGACTTGGGCAACCCTCCTGGATCTCAAAGCGCCCATGCCACGCCGTCTCACTTCTGTCATCCAGGCCAAGGGTGATGATTCCTAATATTAGGTAGGTAGTCATATTATTCTGATACAACCATGTACACTGAAGTGCCAGAAAAACTGGTACAGATGAGCTTATGCAAAATACATAGCAATGTCACCTATGCGCGTACTCGGCTGCGTCCGCCAGTGCGTATATAAAGTGATAGATATCCTTGCCAGCTGTCAGAGCTGTTTTCGGCATGAGAACGCCAATTAATAACGATTTAAGTGATTTTCAACGCGGTGTCATAGTTGGCGCTCGTGAGATGGGCCATAGTATTTCGGAGGTACAAACAAAGTTCGGATTTTCACGGACACCCATTGCAAGGGTGTACTGTGACTACAAGAATTCCGGCAAAACCTCCAACCTACGATACCAGTGTGGCCGTAAAAAGACATTGGGTGAACGTGAGGATAGTCGGCTGTCAAGAATCGTTTCACACAACACTATCGCAGGCAGCATGGGAATTCAATGCTGGAGCCTCAACAAGCATCAGCGTCCGGACTGTGCAACATATCCTGCACGATATGGGCTTTCGGAGCCGACGCCCAACTCGAGTCCCCTTGATGGGTGCACGACACAGAGCTATGCACCTTGCTTGGGCACGGCAACACCACCACTGGACACTTGATGACTGGAAACAAGTAGCCTGGTCTGACGAGTCGCGTTTCCAACTGTATCAGGCAGATGGATAGATTCGTGTGTGGCGCAAACCCCATGAAGCCATGGATCCCACCTGTCAACAGGGAACTGTACCGGCTGGTGGGGGTCCGTAATGGTATGGGGTGTGTTTAGCTGGACTTCACTTGGACCCCTGGTACGTCTACAAACATCTGGGACCGGCCAACGCCATGTGCGCATCCTTTCTGACGAGGTACAACCGTTCATGTCCTGCATTCATGCTGACGGGTTGGGCCTGTTCCAACAGGACAATGCACCTCCACACAAGTGTCAGGATGCCACATTATGGTTAGAGGAGCATTTATCTGAGTTTGGGGTGTTGCCATTCCCACCCAAGTCCCCAGATCTGAACGTGATAGAACACATTTGGGATGCCATGCAATGCGCTATCGAACACAGGAATCCAAGACCTCGGAATACACCCCAATTGTGGAACGCTCTGCAGGAAGTACGGTGTGCATTGCCTACAGCATATTTCCAGAAGCTAGTGGAGTCCATGCCCCATCATATTTCTGCAGTCCTGCGCTCCCGTGGGGGACCTACCAAGTATTAGACTGGTGTACCAGTTTTTCTGGCACTTCAGTGTATATTACTATCGAACTTGCTCTGAGCAATAAAAGTGTAGATGGGATGAACTAAAATGTGCCATCTATGATTCTCTACCAGTGTCGACAGATGTGGAGCCCATGGTTGATTTCAAATTTATTGATGTGGCTGCTGACACAGATAGGCTGAACTATGAAAATAAAACTTCTCTTTTGGCAGCTCCACCTGTCTATAAAACTCCTGACTGCAGATTAAGTGATATTCTCACAACTAAGAATCTGAGATAAGAAACATGAATCAACAGCTTTTTTTTTCTGAAGCTACCAAATTTCAAGGTATACCAGACGAAACCCTTTGGAATCGACGGTTAGTTATTTTTTTGTTTGTTTTTTTTAAGAATAAACTCATATGCAACAACAAATGTAAACTTTATTTGATTGTGGAATAACTTTTTTACGGGTCTTATAGAGGTTATTTTTCATGAAAGTTGGTTGTCAAATTTTCGAACTAAAGCCTAGTTCGTCATCAGGACTATGTCACTGGAGTAGTTGCTTCCACTCAATTGGAAGAGTCCAACCGCAATTATCGTTAATTGTGGTACTTCTTCTCCTTGCTATTTCGATCCCTTCTTCTAGTTTCCTCTTTACTAAGTTTGACTGGTGGGCGATTATTTTCACTGAGTCCCAATTTATGGAGTGTCCACTTGCTTGTATATGTCTGTCTAGCCCTGTTTTGTTACCAATGTTCCTAATAGCTGCTTGGTGTTCTTTCATTCGGACCTTAATACTTCTCCCTGTTTCTCCAATATAGCTGAGTCTGCAGTTACAGTCGATGCAATAAATTACTCCTTCCTGCAATTGGATGTCCAATTCTTTCTGCTTTAAAGCTGGCAGGAATTTCTTTATTTTGTTATTAAGATCTGGAGCTAGCCTGATATTATATTTTGCTCCGATCCTTTTCAGTTTCTCGAAGAGTCCCTTGTGGTACGTAATTTTGCTGGTGAATTTGAAGTTGGTTTTTTCCTGCTTCTTTTTTTGGCACTTGTTTAAATATTTTCTCAACATATGGGGAGGGGTAATTGTTTTCTGCCAATATTTCCTTTAATTCTTCTTTGTGAAGATCTTTTTGAGTAGCTGAAGAGACCAGGATTTCAATTTTTTCCAAAAATTGTCTCGCCGTATTCGATTTAATATAATCAGGGTGGAATGAGCAGAAGTCTAACATCTTCCCTGTGTTGGTGGGTTTTCTAAAAAGCTGAGTGAATATTTTCCCCTCTCTTGAGGTCAAGGTTAAATCTAGGAAATTGATGCTATGGTCTTTTTCCTGTTCCAGGGTGTACTGCAAAGTATTCTCTAGTAAGTTAAATTCTGCCAGAATCTGAGAGGGTAGAGATTGGTCCACAGTATCTACTATAATTAGGACATCATCTATGTACCTTACATAGAGAGCAAACAAGGAGGGTTGTATAAGGATTTTTGCCTCTAGTTTACTTATATAATAATTTGCTAGCAGAGGTGCTAGTGGAGAACCCATTGCAAGTCCTGAAGTTTGCCTGTAATATTTCTTTCCAAACTGGAAGAAATTATTCTTGAAGGAAAATAGGAGCAGTTCATATATGCCAAGTAGTATTTCTCTATTGTGATTATGGAATACTATTTTTTCCGCAAGGTCATCTGCAATTAATTCCAGTAGGAGGTCCAGGTTAATGTTGGTATACATAGAGACTATATCCAGGCTTGCCATTACTGGATGAATTAATTCTGGCAAGTTGTCCAGTTTTCCTTTTAGCTGCATGGAATTTTTTAGTAGGTAGGGAGGAGAAGGGAAAATATCTCTGAGGTGACCAAGGAAATAATAATTAATGTTGGAGAGTGGCGAATTTCTAGTGTCTATTATAGGTCTTACTGGATGGCCTTCTTTGTGAACTTTTATCGTACCATAGATCTGTGGAATTCTTGACTGGATTTTGGAGAAGTTTTTGAAGAGTTCATTAAGCTGTTTTTTATTTCTTAAAGAGCTGATTAATTTCTTAAGATTTTTGACAGTTTGATCTATAGGGTTACCATTGAGTTCTTCATAATAAGGCTTGCTCAATTCAGCTTCCATTTTATTGTAATACTTCTCTTTTTCTACCAATACCAAAACTTTGCTCTTATCTGCTCTCAATGCTACAACTTTATCATTGGCTTTGAATTTTTTAAGGTCAGCAATGGCATTTCTATTAAAACTGTAATCAACTTTTACTGGCTTTTTACAAATTTTGAGACGCAGTCTGAGAATTCTTTCCTTAAAGTAACTGCTGTATTTTCATCTTCTCTTTCTACCTTACTACAGATGCTTTCTAAATCAATCAGCACACGTTTTTTATCAAGTGTTGCGGAGGAAAGGTTGTAATTATATCCCTTATTGAGGAGATTAATCAGGTTTTCATCTACTCCTTCTTCCGTCAGATCTATGACATGTTTGTTAGTGGGGGATGGTAATAACTGTGGACCAGGTGCTGTAGACATTAACTTTGGATTCAACCACTTATTTTCTTTAATCTTCAATTTTTCCTTAAACTTTTTGTTTTTATCTCTCACTGCTTTAGCTAACCAATTATCAATATTTTTCTTTTCTGCTTCCAGAATTTCACCTAATGAAGAGGTCCAAAAACGAGCTTTTATTCGTTCGCATTGCTCAATAGTTTTGAATTTATTACGAATCGCGCCATTCACCGTTTTTAGTTCCATTTTTTAATAAAATTTCTTGACAGGTTTTCTGCGATGTTTTTCGTGAGTCTCTGATTGACAAATTCATTCAACCACCTTTAGGAAAGACAATAGTCCAGGTTCGTGATTTTTTTTTTTTTTTTTTTGCCTGAAGGTTTAAGGACCACCGTGAGCAACTCAATGGGCTATAAACAGTCACCCATCCCTAATTTAAGGTCACTGGTTCCAGGGAAGGGAGAGAACCAGTGCCATAAGACAAACACAACATCTATGCCTCACCGGGATTTGAACCCGGACACTTCACGAACGAATCATCATAAGCCAGCGCTTAGACCACTGCACCACCGGGGCGGCCAGGTTCGTGATGAGCATCACGACTGCATCCTTTTTCAGTCGTAAAATGTGAGGCTGAAGCCCACTAATCTCGATAGTGTGCAAAAATTCAACTGGATAGCGCACTCTTTCACTCTCATCTTCAGTCACAACTGTGTTTGTAAATGTTGTTGGAATGAGATTCGCATTGTGAATGTTCTTCACCCGTCGGAATCAACGGTTAGTTTTTTTTGGTTTTTTTTTTTAAAGAATAAACTCATATGAAATAACAAATGTAAACTTTATTTGATTGACAAATTCATTCAACCACTTCAGTAAAGACAATAGTCCAGGCTCGTGATATATATATATATATATATATATATATCTCATCATCATCATCATCATCATTGTCAACCATTATCAATCCACTGCTGGACGAAGGTCTCCCCAAGTTTCCTCCACAACGGTCTGTCTTGTGCCAGTCTCCTCCATGTCACCCCTGCATACTTTCGAATTTCATCCACCCATCTCCCATGTGGTCTTCTTCTGGGTCTTTTCCTGTCCCTTGGAATCCAATCTAAAATTTCTGGCTGTCCATCGATGATCTGTCCTTCTGGCAGTATGTCCAGCCCATTGCCATTTCAGGGATTTAACTCTGATCATGATGTCTTCCACTCTTGTCATTTTTCGGATCCACGAGTTCCTCTTCTTATCTCTCCTGGTTACACCCAAGTATGCACCTCTCCATGCTTTTTTGAGTTGTCTGCAGACTTTGTATGTCTCTTTTAGTTAAGGTCCACGTCTCTGCACCATACGTAAGCACTGGAAGGATGCATTGATCAAACACTTTTCTTTTAAGACATAATGGCATATTGCTCTTGAAAATTATGCTGTTTCTACCAAAAGCTCTCCAGGCAAGTTTTGTACGCCAATTAATTTCTTCATTAATGTGACCCTCACTTGATATCTGCTGTCCAAGATAAACGTACGTGTCTGTTGTCTCCAGCTTTTCTCCATCAATCGAAAAATCTTCATCTCTTGTAAAAGCATTGAACATCACTTTTGTCTTCTGAAAGTTCATTTTTAATCCCACTTCTTTACTCTTGTCAGCAAGTTCCTGGATCATACTCTGCAGCTCTGATGGGGTAGTTGCAAAAATGACTACGTCATCAGCAAAACGAAGGTGGGTTAGATAATCTCCATTAATCTTTATCCCTTTGTTTTCCCAGCTCAGAGACTGAAAAACACCCTCCAATGTGGCATTAAAGAGCTTCGGAGATATGGTGTCACCTTGTCTCACTCCCTTCCCAATTTTTATGTGTGTTGTATTTTCAAACAGCCGAATCTTTGCACTTGCATTTTCATAGATGTTATTAATAATATTAATGTATGCATCTTCAATACCGCAGGATTTCAGAGCCATTGTAACTGCTGATGGTTTCACCGAATCAAAGGCTTTTTCATTATCGATAAAAGCCATGCACAATGGAAGTTCATATTCCCTCGCTCTTTCAATTAGTTCTCTCAGTACGTGGATATGATCTATTGTGCTGTAGCCACTCCTGAATCCAGCTTGTTCTCTCGGTTGAGTCATGTCCAGTGTTACCTTCAAGCGGTGTGAAAGAACTTTAGTGAAGATATATAATATATATAACTCAAAGAAGCATGGAGAGGTGCATACTTGGTGTAACCAGGAGAGATAAGAAGAGGAACTCGTGGATCCGAAAAATGACAAGAGTGGAAGACATCATGATCAGAGTTAAATCCCTGAAATGGCAATGGGCTGGACATACTGCCAGAAGGACAGATCATCGATGGACAGCCGAAATTTTAGATTGGATTCCAAGGGACAGGAAAAGACCCAGAAGAAGACCACATGGGAGATGGGTGGATGAAATTCGAAAGTATGCAGGGGTGACATGGAGGAGACTGGCACAAGACAGACCGTTGTGGAGGAAACTTGGGGAGACCTTCGTCCAGCAGTGGATTGATAATGGTTGACAATGATGATGATGATGATGATGATATATATATTGGAATGAAGGTTTAACGACCACTGTGAGCAACTCAATGGGCTATAGGCAGTCGCCCGTAATATTTTCACTAACAATGGTCAACGGAATGTTTATTTACATCTTTAAATAATGGGCAACGTCTTACTTACGTGAATAAACTGGATCGAATGAATGTTAAATTGTATATATACATCACACAGTCTAACTGCATTATGCAATCACGTCTTCGAGAGTGTTCGCTGTTCCGATGAGAAGAACTTTGATATAAATGCCTGCTAGTGATGCCTTGCACAATGGTTTGCTCAGAAAATATACTTCAGACTTTGGACTATCTCAGTCCTTCCATGCTTCTGCCTTCAACGGCATGTGAGTCAACCACGCGCTTCTCCCATAGACTTTACATGGGAACTTTGCCGCCCAACAACTCCCGAACCGTTGCCCCAATTTCATTTTTCTCTTCGACTGGCACATACATGGTGAGACCTTTATTTTGATACCGCAACCATATCTTAACGTTCAGCCGTTCTCTCAAAATGGGACTCACAGTAAAAAACCTTACAGAATTAATACGAAACAATACATAGAAAGCAATAAAAACATCACGTGTTACACATTTCATTGCTTTGCCCTGTAGAAAGAATTGAACATTACACAATCAGTAAATACATGTCCAAAGGGAAAACACACTACTTACGCATTGCATTGCTGTTGAGAAAGAAAACACCATGAGCTTCTCCATTATTTTCCAAGTTCATGTAAAATGGATGAACACCATACAAGTTATCATCATTCTATGAAAAAAAAAAAAAAATACAGAACCTTTTTACTACACTTCCTGTAATGGAGCAGAAAACATAAAGAAATGATGATAATCTTTCCAAACACAGGATACACAATCAAGTAGCAAATCATTCGGGACACATAATAGAAATCAGACAACTGCCATCCTCATTTATGCACGCAACTATGAAATTGAGATGGCTTTATAAACAGCTCACTGCAAAGGATTCACATACACTGAAGTAGCAAATTATTAGGAACACCCAATAGCAATCAGACACATGCCATCCTCATTTATGCACGCAACTATGACATTGAGATGTCTTTATTTATAAATCTCGCTGCAAAGGATTCTCATACACTGAAGTAGCAATTTATTAGGAACACCCAATAGCGATCAGACACATGCCATCCTCATTTATGCACACAACTATGACATTGAGATGGCTTTATAAACAGCTCACTGCAAAGGATTCACATACACTGAAGTAGCAAATTATTAGGAACACCCAATAGCAATCAGACACATGCCATCCTCATTTATGCACGCAACTATGACATTGAGATGGCTTTATAAACAGCTCACTGCAAAGGATTCACATACACTGAAGTAGCAAATTATTAGGAACACCCAATAGCAATCAGACACATGCCATCCTCACTTACGTACACAACTATGACATTGAGATGGCTTTATAAACAGCTCACTGCAAAGGATTCACATACACTGAAGTAGCAAATTATTAGGAACACCCAATAGCAATCAGACACATGCCATCCTCATTTACGTACACAACTATGACATTGAGATGGCTTTATTTATAAACTGCTCACTGCAAAGGATTCTCATACACTGAAGTAGCAAATTATTAGGAACACCCAATAGTAATCAGACACATGCCATCCTCACTTACGTACACAACTATGACATTGAGATGGCTTTATAAACAGCTCACTGCAAAGGATTCTCATACACTGAAGTAGCAAATCCTTAGGAACACCCAATAGCAATCAGACACATGCCATCCTCATTTATGCACACAACTATGACATTGAGATGGCTTTATAAACTGCTCACTGCAAAGGATTCTCATACACTGAAGTAGCAAATTATTAGGAACACCCAATAGCAATCAGACACATGCCATCCTCACTTACGTACACAACTATGACATTGAGATGGCTTTATAAACAGCTCACTGCAAAGGATTCACATACACTGAAGTAGCAAATTATTAGGAACACCCAATAGCAATCAGACACATGCCATCCTCACTTACGTACACAACTATGACATTGAGATGGCTTTATAAACAGCTCACTGCAAAGGATTCACATACACTGAAGTAGCAAATTATTAGGAACACCCAATAGCAATCAGACACATGCCATCCTCACTTACGTACACAACTATGACATTGAGATGGCTTTATAAACAATCTTGCTGCAAAGGATTCTCATACACTGAAGTAGCAAATTATTAGGAACACCCAATAGCAATCAGACACATGCCATCCTCACTTACGTACACAACTATGACATTGAGATGGCTTTATAAACAGCTCACTGCAAAGGATTCACATACACTGAAGTAGCAAATCCTTAGGAACACCCAATAGCAATCAGACACATGCCATCCTCATTTATGCACACAACTATGACATTGAGATGGCTTTATAAACTGCTCACTGCAAAGGATTCTCATACACTGAAGTAGCAAATTATTAGGAACACCCAATAGCAATCAGACACATGCCATCCTCACTTACGTACACAACTATGACATTGAGATGGCTTTATAAACAGCTCACTGCAAAGGATTCACATACACTGAAGTAGCAAATTATTAGGAACACCCAATAGCAATCAGACACATGCCATCCTCATTTATGCACGCAACTATGACATTGAGATGGCTTTATAAAAATCTCGCTGCAAAGGATTCTCATACACTAAAGTAGCAAATTATTAGGAACACCCAATAGCAATCAGACACATGCCATCCTCACTTACGTACACAACTATGACATTGAGATGGCTTTATAAACAGCTCACTGCAAAGGATTCACATACACTGAAGTAGCAAATCCTTAGGAACACCCAATAGCAATCAGACACCTGCCATCCTCATTTATGCACGCAACTATGACATTGAGATGGCTTTATAAAAATCTCGCTGCAAAGGATTCTCATACACTAAAGTAGCAAATTATTAGGAACACCCAATAGCAATCAGACACATGCCATCCTCACTTACATACACAACTATGACATTGAGATGGCTTTATAAACAGCTCACTGCAAAGGATTCACATACACTGAAGTAGCAAATCCTTAGGAACACCCAATAGCAATCAGACACCTGCCATCCTCATTTATGCACGCAACTATGACATTGAGATGGCTTTATAAAAATCTCGCTGCAAAGGATTCTCATACACTAAAGTAGCAAATTATTAGGAACACCCAATAGCAATCAGACACATGCCATCCTCACTTACATACACAACTATGACATTGAGATGGCTTTATAAACAGCTCACTGCAAAGGATTCACATACACTGAAGTAGCAAATTATTAGGAACACCCAATAGCAATCAGACACATGCCATCCTCATTTATGCACGCAACTATGACATTGAGATGGCTTTATAAACAGCTCACTGCAAAGGATTCACATACACTGAAGTAGCAAATCCTTAGGAACACCCAATAGCAATCAGACACCTGCCATCCTCATTTATGCACGCAACTATGACATTGAGATGGCTTTATAAAAATCTCGCTGCAAAGGATTCTCATACACTAAAGTAGCAAATTATTAGGAACACCCAATAGCAATCAGACACATGCCATCCTCACTTATGCACACAACTATGACATTGAGATGGCTTTATAAACAGCTCACTGCAAAGGATTCACATACACTGAAGTAGCAAATCCTTAGGAACACCCAATAGCAATCAGACACCTGCCATCCTCATTTATGCACGCAACTATGACATTGAGATGGCTTTATAAAAATCTCGCTGCAAAGGATTCTCATACACTAAAGTAGCAAATTATTAGGAACACCCAATAGCAATCAGACACATGCCATCCTCACTTACATACACAACTATGACATTGAGATGGCTTTATAAACAGCTCACTGCAAAGGATTCACATACACTGAAGTAGCAAATCCTTAGGAACACCCAATAGCAATCAGACACATGCCATCCTCATTTATGCACGCAACTATGACATTGAGATGGCTTTATAAACTGCTCGCTGCAAAGGATTCTCATACACTGAAGTAGCAAATTATTAGGAACACCCAATAGCAATCAGACACATGCCATCCTCATTTATGCACGCAACTATGACATTGAGATGGCTTTATAAACAGCTCACTGCAAAGGATTCACATACACTGAAGTAGCAAATTATTAGGAACACCCAATAGCAATCAGACACATGCCATCCTCACTTACATACACAACTATGACATTGAGATGGCTTTATAAACAGCTCACTGCAAAGGATTCACATACACTGAAGTAGCAAATTATTAGGAACACCCAATAGCAATCAGACACATGCCATCCTCATTTATGCACGCAACTATGACATTGAGATGGCTTTATAAACAGCTCACTGCAAAGGATTCTCATACACTGAAGTAGCAAATTATTAGGAACACCCAATAGCAATCAGACACATGCCATCCTCACTTACATACACAACTATGACATTGAGATGGCTTTATAAACAGCTCACTGCAAAGGATTCACATACACTGAAGTAGCAAATTATTAGGAACACCCAATAGCAATCAGACACATGCCATCCTCATTTATGCACGCAACTATGACATTGAGATGGCTTTATAAACTGCTCACTGCAAAGGATTCTCATACACTGAAATAGCAAATTATTAGGAACACCCAATAGCAATCAGACACATGCCATCCTCACTTACATACACAACTATGACATTGAGATGGCTTTATAAACAGCTCACTGCAAAGGATTCACATACACTGAAGTAGCAAATTATTAGGAACACCCAATAGCAATCAGACACATGCCATCCTCATTTATGCACGCAACTATGACATTGAGATGGCTTTATAAAAATCTCGCTGCAAAGGATTCTCATACACTGAAGTAGCAAATTATTAGGAACACCCAATAGCAATCAGACACATGCCATCCTCACTTACATACACAACTATGACATTGAGATGGCTTTATAAACAGCTCACTGCAAAGGATTCACATACACTGAAGTAGCAAATTATTAGGAACACCCAATAGCAATCAGACACATGCCATCCTCATTTATGCACGCAACTATGACATTGAGATGGCTTTATAAACAGCTCACTGCAAAGGATTCACATACACTGAAGTAGCAAATTATTAGGAACACCCAATAGCAATCAGACACATGCCATCCTCATTTATGCACGCAACTATGACATTGAGATGGCTTTATAAACAGCTCACTGCAAAGGATTCACATACACTGAAGTAGCAAATTATTAGGAACACCCAATAGCAATCAGACACATGCCATCCTCATTTATGCACGCAACTATGACATTGAGATGGCTTTATAAACAGCTCACTGCAAAGGATTCACATACACTGAAGTAGCAAATTATTAGGAACACCCAATAGCAATCAGACACATGCCATCCTCATTTACATACGCAACTATGACATTGAGATGGCTTTATAAACAGCTCACTGCAAAGGATTCACATACACTGAAGTAGCAAATTATTAGGAACACCCAATAGCAATCAGACACATGCCATCCTCATTTATGCACGCAACTATGACATTGAGATGGCTTTATAAACAGCTCACTGCAAAGGATTCACATACACTGAAGTAGCAAATTATTAGGAACACCCAATAGCAATCAGACACATGCCATCCTCATTTATGCACGCAACTATGACATTGAGATGGCTTTATAAACTGCTCACTGCAAAGGATTCTCATACACTGAAATAGCAAATTATTAGGAACACCCAATAGCAATCAGACACATGCCATCCTCACTTATGCACACAACTATGACATTGAGATGGCTTTATAAACAGCTCACTGCAAAGGATTCACATACACTGAAGTAGCAAATTATTAGGAACATCCAATAGCAATCAGACACATGCCATCCTCATTTATGCACGCAACTATGACATTGAGATGGATTTATAAACTGCTCACTGCAAAGGATTCTCATACACTGAAATAGCAAATTATTAGGAACACCCAATAGCAATCAGACACATGCCATCCTCACTTACATACACAACTATGACATTGAGATGGCTTTATAAACAGCTCACTGCAAAGGATTCACATACACTGAAGTAGCAAATTATTAGGAACACCCAATAGCAATAAGACACATGCCATCCTCATTTATGCACGCAACTATGACATTGAGATGGCTTTATAAACAGCTCACTGCAAAGGATTCACATACACTGAAGTAGCAAATTATTAGGAACACCCAATAGCAATCAGACACATGCCATCCTCATTTATGCACGCAACTATGACATTGAGATGGCTTTATAAAAATGCTCACTGCAAAGGATTCTCATACACTGAAGTAGCAATTTATTAGGAACACCCAATAGCAATCAGACACATGCCATCCTCATTTATGCACGCAACTATGACATTGAGATGGCTTTATAAACTGCTCACTGCAAAGGATTCTCATACACTGAAATAACAAATTATTAGGAACATCCAATAGCAATCAGACACATGCCATCCTCACTTATGCACGCAACTATGACATTGAGATGGATTTATAAACAACTCACTGCAAAGGATTCTCATACACTGAAATAGCAAATTATTAGGAACACCCAATAGCAATCAGACACATGCCATCCTCACTTACATACACAACTATGACACTGAGATGGCTTTATAAACAACTCACAGCAAAGGACTGAGACATGTAGAAAGCGTTGACTCATGATTGAAGCAACTGTGAAAGAGCCATGATAGTTGGAGCTCAGTGGCCAGGTGCAAGCATCCCACAAGTGGCAAACCTTCTTGGCTATGCAAGAACAACTGTATGGAGGATGCACAATGAGCAGTGGTATTCTTGATTGGTTTTTAACTTTTGCATCACCTTTGTCCTACCATCCCCATATAGCATCCTCTATTGCTGTTTTCAGTAGGTTCAAACAGTTTGATGTATCATGCAAGAAGAAATGATTTACATGGCACCTTGCAATCAAGCCTATTTGGAGCTTCATTTTCTGCACAAAAACATTTTGAAAGCCAAAAAATTGTCAAATGATGATAGACATTACAAATATTTCAAATTTATGGGTTTTACTAAGGAATAAAGGAGATTTTTAAGTCTAATTTTCAGGTAGTGCCCCTACCCTTTTTCAGGACTGTACAGCTATAGTAGGTGTTGCCATTCAAGAGCTAAATTCCAATCTTCCAGATCATTTAATGCTGTACATCTTCTTTCTATTTTCGGTCCTTCTTCCAGTTTTCTTTTGAAACAGTGCTGTTGATGTGTCAGAACTTCTACAGTGTCCCAAAGCACTTTATGTCCTATATTTTGAACATCTCTGCCCAAACCTGTCTTGTTTATCATGTTTTAAATTTCAGCTTTATGCTCTCTCTCTCTCTCTCTCTCTCTCTCTCTCTCTCTCTCTCTCTCTCTCTCTGCCAATCTGGTTTTAAGCTGTCTGTCTGTTTCTCCCACATAGCTGAAACCACACTCACGTTTTACATTGTAGACCACACCTTCCTGTAAAAGGATGTTTTCTTCTTTTGGCTTTAATTTTAGAAGGTAGTTACTACAAATTTTGAAGATGACAATTCGTTTTTCGCTGTAAATATGACAAGGATGGTAAGTCAGATAATATCCAAAAACTTTACATTATTTTTTTATTTACACCAAAAAAAGGACTCTCATCTTAAAAATTTATATTATTATATATGGTATAATCCTGTATTCCATTCATGATTTATCTGCTCCTCCGGGCAATCATGCGATAGGATTCTTAACCTCCAGATTCGCTAAACATGAATGCCGGTTGCTTTGACTAGCAGATCCTGGGATGGTTATATTCAAATTAATCAGAAACTTGAGACTTGGTCGTTCTGTGTGGTGTAGTGGTTAGCATACCCGGGCACCATCTGGGAGATGCGGGTTCCATTCCCGCGCCAGGATGATGAAATTTTCAAGTTTTCGGATATTATCTGACTTACCATCCTTGTGATATTTACACCAAAAAACGGATTGTCATCTTCAAAATTTGCATTATTTGGTGTAATCCCGTACTTCATTCATGGTAGTTACTACTTTTTGTAATCCTGGAACCAGTTACAAAATGAAAGTAGTAACTGCTAATTCTCTGAAGTTTTTCAAACAGTCCTTTACGGTAAGTAATTTTTCTAGTTAACACGTTTGCTGCGGCGACGTTTTTTGGTGACTTTTTTGTGGTGTGTTACGACCCACCGGTGGGTCGTAGGCTGTTTCAATATAGTGCTGTACGATACACCGGTGGGTCGTTTTGGAAGTGTTTTCCTTGTCTACCAAGAGATGGTGGCTGATACCTGTGGTCTGTACATTTGTATTTTCATATTGAACGGTGTTTAGATAGCATACTGCAAGAGCAGGAGCAATCACTAATAGGTCACTTAGCACACAATGATGAAATTGATAAACGCACGCCATTTAAACGTGGTACGGTTTACCTTTTGTTTGTTAGTCCTAAATTTATAATACCTATATGAATTATTACATGGAATCTATGGTGAGGCAATAACAGTAGTATAATGTTCTTAGTTATATCAGCTGATTTCTAAAATAAACAAAAAAAAGTGAAGAATGTAAAAAAAAAGTTATAATACGCACGTATTTCTCGATGTATATTTAAAAACATGTTTTCCATACGTTATTTTTTCAGTTAGAACCATTTAATAAGGGTTTTAACTGTTGTAACTTTACATGTTATATTTCCTTTGAGTGAAAAGCAATTTCTTAGTTGGAAGTTTCTTTTGTTTTTCACTCAAAGGAAATATAACATGTAAAAAGTTACAACAGTTAAAACCACCATTAAATGGTTCTACCTGAAAAAATAAATATATATATATATATATATATATAAATTGATTTTCTGCACTAAATAGCTATATATGTGAATAGTGAAAGGGATTCAACACTGTAATTATAATATTTAATGTAGATTCTACATTTTAACTGTAATTAGGATTCTTAACTTTAAGATTTTTATCGTAACGCATTATCAGGGGTAGAAAAATATTCTGAAATCTGGTGGCCAGCTACACTTTTTAGGAGCCAGAAATTGGACCTGCGGGGGGAGGGTATATATAATATCAAAGTCATGTACACTTCTGTCCAAAAAAACATTTTCGTCGTTTATCCCCAAACCCTGAAATTTGCCCTTTTTTTTTCTTTACCTTCATATAATCTGCGTCGGCATATAATTCGCAGATTGTGATGTTCAGAGAAAAAAATCGCTGTATAATCCGCACATCACAAATGCTGATAGAGAAGCGAAATTTTCGACAGAAAAGTCGGGTTACATAAAGACCCCGGAGTCCGAAGAAATAAAGAAAAACGATCTTGCTAAATAAAGGAATTTATTTTTAAAGGAAAATTTTTTATTATATTTTTATCTTTGGACACAAAAGAAGCTTAGTGGCATGACATCCATGGAGCACAAATTTTAATCACGTCGATGCAGCAGCTCTAATTGCATTACACATTGCCAATGATGAAACGCTGATACAGAACAATTCATAGAAATACTGTATATGTTAGCGTGTAAGTCGAAAGTTTTTGGAAGAAATCCTGCTTTCAAAGTAGGGAAGTCTGCTTACACACAGGTAAAAAAATAGGGCTGGATTTCCGTGAATTCTTCCGCGGAGTTTATGGAAGGGTTTGTTTACGTTTTAGACAGCGGCTTTTCGCGTGCCACTGCGCGCTAGTTTTCTGACCTTTTGAAAACTATTGCGTAGTGACATGATCATATCCTAAGCTGTGCCTCCACTTTAAATTTAAATTCGGCAGTCTAACTGAAACATTTTCTTTTCGGAGACATCCTAAATAGCAATGAAGGAAAATATCAGCAGCAAAGACTGGTCAAAATGGCGAAGGACAAACTAAAGTATAGCGCACACGAGATCCAGAACATGGAACTTTGAAACAAGGCGTGCATGCGTAGGTTCGTGCAGCGAGCGCTGTGCGTATATTTTTATTGGCCGATTGACAAAGATAGGGCACAAGCACAGTCAGCATTTTGTGTTTCCCAACAATACAAAGACAAATAACTAATCGTCTCTCCCTACAACTTTCGCGGCCTTTCATTATGAACCCCCTCTGCTCCGCTCTATTCAAACTCCTGAACTGAGGAAAAATTTTCCGAGGGAGTTCCTTTTCCAATAAACCCCCTCTCCTGCACAATTATCCCGTGGATTTTTATTATTTTTATTTTTTACATCAAACGCGGGGAAAAAACTTTTTCTTTTTTTTAATCGGCGTTTATCCGCGGATTATACAACGAAAATTACTGTACATGTTTTTCAGTGATGTTTTCCGTGGTGGCCCGTACAATTTTTTTGGTCGCCCTGGGTGAACAGGCGACCGCATTTTTTGACCCCTGCACATTATGCACGTGCAGGAACAACCACCGATGGGTCGTTCAGCACACAATGATGAAACAAATTAATACACTCCGTAACTTTTTACTGACATTGGAAAGACAATTTGATTTTGGTTCATTTAACTCTATTTTATTTTGCCTATACGATTGATTTATCAGAATCTGTACTGAGGAGATAAGTTTCTATTCAAACTCCCAACGAGAGGAATAATACGAAATAGACGATGGTTGGTTTCACGAGGCTTTTCTAAATCGGCAAATGCCTAAATTTGTGTAGCAATAAAAAATGATCGCTTGGTAATGCTGATTTTATCAGGGGAACTGAATACAAATCATTGTTAGCCCAGTACTTATTCATATTGGGCACATCAACCAGTCCCATGCACATTATGGTTCCAATGATTTTTTTCATTTTAAGAACATCGTGGCATTCCATTTTTGGACCCAAGATTTTTCTTTTAGGGTTTTGTCTTACATGAACTTTTTCACATAATTATTGGTTTCCTGCACCATGGTTTCACAAATATTATCAGAAAGGAACAAGGGCACCTATGGGGGTGGGGTGGGGGCCAACAGTTGGTATAGCCAAATTTTTGATAAATTTAAAACACTAAAATCGACGAAACCTTTTTTTAAAGCATTTTTAAAAATACTAAGATATTAATGATTGATTGTATCAATTGTGTTTTTTGTATTTTAGTATCTTGTACATTTACTAAAATGTTTGACAACCTTGAAGGAGGTAATAATTTTTCTTAGCCCCCCCCCCCCCAAAGTACTCATATGGGCGCCACTGGAAAGGAAGAGAGAATATATTTGGAAAGGATCATTACCACTTACAGTACATCGTGAACTATTTCTCGATTGCCTGTGAAGGATATGAAAGGCATTCCTCTATTAAGATCAATTTTTCTCCATTTTTTAGTAGGCATTCTGAAAGAAACCACTGAATCAACGTCAGATATAATTTCCGTTTCACTGGAATCAGCTGATTCTCCTGATGGCTGATAAAGTTGATCGTCAGAGCTGTCAACCTCCTCAGTGCTGCTGCTTTCAGAGTCAGAAAACCCTACATTTCAGTACGAAGGCACACTAGTAGAAGGTTCATCGATTCTGCTACATTTACGTTTCTTCAGAGATGTTTGCAAGGCAAGGCACGAAACCCTGAAAACATAGGCGTCTCCCAACAGTGCAAGTGCATAAACTCAAGACATAAATGAACACGTGTGGGTAACCCCCTCCCTCCCCCTAGCAGAAAAAAATTATTTCTGTTACTATTAGTACCTCTAATTATTATACTTATGAGCAACGCTGTTACCGATACTTCGAAAGATAAAATGATTTCACTTTGGGAAGTACTTTACTACCTACCTATACCTTTTGCTCACAACAGTAAATTATTTTGGGGTTGAGCTTGCAGTATTAATTTGTTGCTAAAAAATGAATGCCTTCAATGAAATTTAAGTAACTTTGATTTCAACAACTACATGATATTGTCTTTAACATATACCACACTAAGAATGTTAATAAAAATTTTGCATTTGTATAAAATAAACCAATTACACACATAACATACCTTTTAAAAAAGTTTTGCCTTTCTTTCCAATTGTAAAATTACCCATTTGGCAAATAAATAAAACAAGAAAATCTGCAGTAAAGTTTTTATGTTACTAGAAGGGCAACTGCTCTTTTTCATAGGATATTAATCTTTTTTTAAAGGAAATTTTAGTCATTCAGTTTCAGTCAGGTGGTATTGATCTAAAGTTCTATTTACTAATAAAATAACAGTATATTTAGCAAATTGGACGTTGATCTAAAGTTCCATTTATTAATAAAAAACATATCAGTCTGGTGGGGTGTTAATCTAAAGTTATATTTACTAATAAAATAACACTATTTCATAAAAAATTGTGCAATCTTCATTTGTTTTTTAGCGGAGACACTATCAGGCTGACGCTTACATTTACAACTTCCGTCATTTGCAGTGTCTTGTTTGTGTACCGAAGAACTTTTACTATTATAAGTAGCCGTTATAATTGCTTCAACAGGTTTTGGAGGCAGAACTGTAGCACGTACTCCATTTATATATGCAGAAACATGACCCAGCTGTATCAATTTTCCGACACCATATCCCAGCATTCTCCTTCTGGGTGCCTTTTTTTTCTAGCCAATCCCACCAGAATTTATTTTTGACTGAGACCTCTAATGTCTTGAGATTGTCAGTTTTGGTTAAAAACTTCATCGTTGATGATGAATTTAACTTAAACTGAAATTGTGTAAACTTTCAAATCCCTAAAAACATTCATACATCCCACATACACACACACAAAAAGCCCCATCACTTTTGCCTAAACAAAAAACCACAAAAGTTTCAGCAGGGAAACAAAGACACCTCCTCTCCGTCACTGACTTACAAATACAATGAGGAAGGCTGCTCCCCGCGTTGGTGCAGATGCGTGAGTGACGTACTTTATTTGCTTTAACTCGCTCCCCCGCCATCTCCAAGTTCCAATCCCACGCCACTCATCAGAGCGAAAAACCGGTTTCTTGCATCAAGGAGCAGAAGCGGCAATGAAATGACTGAGAAATACCCTTCCCACAGAACAACGGACAACCACAGCACGAACTGCCGGCTTCACGTCGAGACTCCAGGCATCAAGCTTGAGTCGGCTGCATAGGCGAGGAAGACAATATTATTATCACATTAATTCAATGGTGAAAAGCAATTTTTTTCATTCAAAGCTAAACATCTGGAATTCCGGGTATTAAAGATCACCAAAACCTGGAAACCCGAGTTAGACATGGAACACAAACAGCCCTGGTTTTTTGCCTTGCCCGTAACTAGTATCAATTGTAGAAAGAGAAACATCTGATTTTATCAAGAACTAAGTCGGAACTTACACCGAAATTGTCGAAAATAATTTCATTTTTTGAATGATACAATAAACCTGTCATCTCTTGCATTAATTTTTGTCTCGATGCTGGCTAGTATTTATTTATCCTTAGTTCTGGCTCACTCACATGCCTGTAAATAGTTCATCATAATATTCTATATGATAATGAACACTGCATACAATCCGTAATTTGCATACGAGATGATTCCATGCCACCTACTTACAGCTAGTATCATTTAATCTCGTAATATTCTATATGATAATGATCACTGCATACAATCCGTAATTTGTATACGAGATGATTCCATGCCACCTACTTACAGCTAGTATAATTTAATCTCGTAATATTCTATATCATAATGATCACTGCATACAATCCGTAATTTGTATATGAGATGATTCCATGTCACCTACTTACAGCTAGTATCATTTAATCTCGTAATATTCTATATGATAATGATCACTGCATAGAATCCGTAATTTGTATACGAGATGATTCCATGTCACCTACTTACAGCTAGTATAATTTAATCTCGTAATATTCTATATGATAATGATCACAGCATACAATCCGTAATTTGTATGCAAGATAATTCCATGTCACCTACTTACAGCTAGTATAATTTAATCTCGTAATATTCTATATCATAATGATCACTGCATACAATCCGTAATTTGTATGCAAGATGATTCCATGCCACCTACTTACAGCTAGTATAATTTAATCTCGTAATATTCTATATCATAATGATCACTGCATACAATCCGTAATTTGTATACGAGATGATTCCATGTCACCTACTTACAGCTAGTATCATTTAATCTCGTAATATTCTATATCATAATGATCACTGCATACAATCCGTAATTTGTATACGAGATGATTACATGTCACCTACTTACAGCTAGTATAATTTAATCTCGTAATATTCTATATGATAATGATCACTGCATACAATCCATAATTTGTATACGAGATGATTCCATGTCACCTACTTACAGCTAGTATCATTTAACCTCGTAATATTCCATATGATAATGATTACTGCATACAATCCGTAATTTGTATATGAGATGATTCCATGTCACCTACTTACAGCTAGTATCATTTAATCTCGTAATATTCTAATTGATAATGATCACTGCATACGAGATGATTCCATGTCACCTACTTACAGCTAGTATAATTTAATCTCGTAATATTCTATATGATAATGATCACTGCATACAATCCGTAATTTGTATACGAGATGATTCCATGTCACCTACTTACAGCTAGTATCATTTAACCTCGTAATATTCCATATGATAATAAACACTGCATACAATCCGTAATTTGTATACGAGATGATTCCATGTCACCTACTTACAGCTAGTATCATTTAATCCCGTAATATTCTATATGATAATGATCACTGCATACAATCCGTAATTTGTATACGAGATGATTCCATGTCACCTACTTACAAGCTAGTATCATTTAATCTCGTAATATTCTATATCATAATGATCACTGCATACAATCCGTAATTTGTATGCAAGATAATTCCATGTCACCTACTTACAAGCTAGTATCATTTAATCTCGTAATATTCTATATGATAATGATCACTGCATACAATCCATAATTTACATACCAGATGATTCCATGTCTTTGATTTGTCTTGGTGATACTTGTGTGTGCAGATTGCTGTATGCTATGACACTGCCCTGTTGACAGAGAGCAAAAGTGAGTTGCAGAGTATGATGTCCCGGATGTATGAAGTTTGCAGGAAATTCAAAATATAGAAAAACCAAAGTTATGGTTTTTGAGAGAGGAACTGGTAGCACTGAATGTAATATAAGTCTAAAGGCACAGTGATTGACCAGGTGAATGAGTTTGTGTATTTGGGAAGCATGTTTGACAGAAAGAACAAATTGGATGGTGAAATTAGTAGGCGAGTTAATTGAAAGTCATGGCTGCTTCAGGAGGTTTTCACAGGAATGATGGGTTCTCAAGAGAGTCTTGCTTGGCTGTGTATGAGAGTGCAATTGTTCCTACTCTGATGTATGGCAGTGAAAGTTGGGTACTACAGAAGAAACATAGGAGTCGTTTGTGTGCTGGAGAAATGCGCTACTTACGAGGGGTTTGTGGCAAGACACATTATGATTGTGTGAGGAATGAAGATGTGTTGCAGTTGTGTAATGTAAAGCAAAATGTTGTTAGCAAGGTGGAGACTAATATGCTTCAGTGGTTTGGCCATGTTGGAAGAATGAGTGATGAGATGCTTACTAAGAAAATTTTTTTAGCTCAAGTGGCAGGAAGGAAATGCAGGGAAGGCCAAGGAAGTCGTGGAAGGATCAGATTCAGGTGTGTCTGCATGAGAAAAAGATTTTGAGTATGAAGTACAGAAGGTCTTGTGTACGGCGTGTGATGGATGTGAGTGAAGCCCGAGTTGTATGTCAAGATCGCTGTAAATGGAGAAGTTTGACGCCACAACAGTAAGGAAAAATTATCTGGTAGTTTGTATTTCTTTGTGGAGCTAACCTCTGAATCTCAGAGAATAGCTTAGTGATATGTATGTATGCATGTATGTATGTATCTATGATTCCATGTTCACCTACTTACAGCTAATATAATTTAATCTGTCAATATTCTTTAATGATTAATAAGTGCAACCCATATAATCAACAGAGTTGTATAAAAATAAAATGTATCTGCGTACACAACCACTGAAACTGAATACTTGCTGCAAACCCGCGAATAACAATACAATAAGATAATTTAAAGAAAAATTAATAAAACAATAAATAATTATTAGAACATTACAGATTCCAATTAGGATAAAATAAGTACATTACAATTGAATGTGCAGCAATGTGTGTAAAATGGACTTTTATGGTAAAACATGGGACCATGAACCTCATAAAAACCAGAGACTAAAGAAAAAAATTTATATCCAGAAAAACAGTTCCACTAATGAACTTCAAGAATTATAAGTAGCATTTTCAACAATTTAATTAAAAATAGTAAACTTACAAAATACATAAGGAAAAGATTTTAATTTAATAAGTGGCAACTACAAGAGGAACCTGGCAATTAAATTTACATTCTTTTCTGTGTAAACGAAACTTTTGATACAGTTTCTATACGTTGAGAACAGGCATTGATAAAATCTAGAGGCCAGAGTGTATAGCATGTGAAGGTCGCTGTTTCGAAGACGAAGCCCACACTAAACCTCCAAGTGATACAGACTCAGAGCAGTGACTTTAGTCCAACACGTTTCAGAACATTGTGCACCACTGTAAATGGTGTATAGCATGGGAAGGTCACTATTTCAAAAATGAAACCCACACCAAACCTCCAAGTGACACAGACTCAGAACAGCAACCTCAGTCCATGTACATTCAGAACAACCCTCATACATATGAAGACCATTTCAAAAGTTTTGCACACTCTGGGTTATCTCTTAAAAAACAAATTTATTTCACATACCTTTACAGGCCTTCGAAGTAATCTCCATGTTTCTTTATGACAGCAGCCTAAGTCTTGTATTCCACTCAAAATCCCTACTTTGTTAAGACATCAGATTACTTAGCTCACCTCATTAGAAACATCCTGAATCATACTGAATCGTTTCCCATGGAGTGACTTCTTCAATTTTGGGAACAAGTCATAGTGTGGTGGGCTCATGTCAGGATTGTATGGTGTGCGGGGAAGCAATTCTCATCCATACTTTACCAGAATGTCTCTTACTGTACATGCAGCATGCAGCCTTGCGTTGTCATGCAACATGATGACACCAGCTTCGAGCATGTCGGGCCTTCTTTGATCAAACTTTGGGCGCAAAATGTTTTGCAGAAACCATCTGTAGTCTTCTGCTGTTACAGTGGTCCCCTCGGGCACTCTGTCTGTTGCTATCACTCCAACATTGTCATAGGCCATAATCATCATCTGTTTAACCTTCTGTAGTATTCCGCTGTTACAGTGGCCTCAGGCACTCTGTCTGTTGCTGTCACTCCAACCTTGTCATAGGCCATAATCATCATCTGTTTAACCTTCTGTAGTATTCCGCTGTTACAGTGGCCTCAGGCACTCTGTCTGTTGCTGTCACTCCAACCTTGTCATAGGCCATAATCATCATCTGTTTAACCTTCTGTAGTATTCTGCTGTTACAGTGGCCTCAGGCACTCTGTCTGTTGCTGTCACTCCAACCTTGTCATAGGCCATGATCATCATCAGCTTAATCTTCTGTAGTATTTTACTATTGCAGTGGTCCTCTCGGGCACTCTGTCTGTTGCTATCACTCCAACCTTGTCATAGGCCGTAATCGTCATCAGCTTAACCTTCTGTAGTATTCCACTGTTACAGTGGTCCTCTCAGGCACTGTCTGTTGCTGTCACTCCAACCATGTCATAGGACATAATCATCATCAGTAGTATTCCACTGTTACAGTGGTCCCCTCGGGCACTCTGTCTGTTGCTATCACTTAAACCTTGTCATAGGCCATAATCATCATCAGCTTAACCTTCTGTAGTATTCCACTGTTACGGTGGTCCTCTCCGGCACACTGTCTGTTGCTATCACTCCAACCTTGTCATAGGCCATAATCATCATCTGCTTAACCTTCTGTAGTATTCTACTGTTACAGTGGTCCTCTCGGGCACTCTGTCTGTTGCTATCACTCCAACCTTGTCATAGGCCATAATCGTCATCAGCTTAACCTTCTGTAGTATTCCGCTGTTACAGTGGTCCCCTCCGGCACTCTGTCTGTTGCTGTCACTACAACCTCGTCATAGGCCATAATCATCATCAGCTTAACCTTCTGTAGTATTCCGCTGTTACAGTGGTCCCCCTCCGGCACTCTGTCTGTTGCTGTCACTACAATCACATCATAGGCCATAATCATCATCAGCTTAACCTTCTGTAGTATTCCGCTGTTACAGTGGTCCCCCTCCGGCACTCTGTCTGTTGCTGTCACTACAATCTCGTCATAGGCCATAATCATCATCAGCTTAACCTTCTGTAATATTCCGCTGTTACAGTGGTCCCCCTCCGGCACTCTGTCTGTTGCTGTCACTACAATCTCATCATAGGCCATAATCATCATCAGCTTAACCTTCTGTAGTATTCCGCTGTTACAGTGGTCCCCCTCCGGCACTCTGTCTGTTGCTGTCACTACAATCTCGTCATAGGCCATAATCATCATCAGCTTAACCTTCTGTAGTATTCTACTGTTACAGTGGTCCTCTCGGGCACTCTGTCTGTTGCTATCACTCCAACCTTGTCATAGGCCATAATCGCCATCAGCTTAACCTTCTGTAGTATTCCGCTGTTACAGTGGTCCCCTCCGGCACTCTGTCTGTTGCTGTCACTACAATCTCGTCATAGGCCATAATCATCATCAGCTTAACCTTCTGTAGTATTCTACTGTTACAGTGGTCCTCTCGGGCACTCTGTCTGTTGCTATCACTCCAACCTTGTCATAGGCCATAATCATCATCTGTTTAACCTTCTGTAGTATTCCGCTGTTACAGTGTCCGATGGCACTCTGTCTGTTGCTGTCACTCCAACCTTGTCATAGGCCATAATCATCATCTGTTTAACCTTCTGTAGTATTCCGCTGTTACAGTGGCCTCAGGCACTCTGTCTGTTGCTGTCACTCCAACCTTGTCATAGGCCATAATCATCATCTGTTTAACCTTCTATAGTATTCCGCTGTTACAGTGGCCTCAGGCACTCTGTCTGTTGCTGTCATTCCAACCTTGTCATAGGCCATAATCATCATCTGTTTAACCTTCTGTAGTATTCCGCTGTTACAGTGGCCTCAGGCACTCTGTCTGTTGCTGTCACTCCAACCTTGTCATAGGCCATAATCATCATCTGTTTAACCTTCTGTAGTATTCTACTATTACAGTGGTCCCCTCGGGCACTCTGTCTGTTGCTATCACTTAAACCTTGTCATAGGCCATAGAAAGGTCACTTCATCACGCTAGTAACCTTCTGTAGTATTCCACTGTTATGGTGGTCCTCTCCGGCACACTGTCTGTTGCTATCACTCCAACCTTGTCATAGGCCATAATCATCATCTGTTTAACCTTCTGTAGTATTCTACTGTTACAGTGGTCCTCTCGGGCACTCTGTCTGTTGCTATCACTCCAACCTTGTCATAGGCCATAATCGTCATCAGCTTAACCTTCTGTAGTATTCCGCTGTTACAGTGGTCCCCTCCGGCACTCTGTCTGTTGCTGTCACTACAACCTCGTCATAGGCCATAATCATCATCAGCTTAACCTTCTGTAGTATTCCGCTGTTACAGTGGTCCCCTCCGGCACTCTGTCTGTTGCTGTCACTACAATCACATCATAGGCCATAATCATCATCAGCTTAACCTTCTGTAGTATTCCGCTGTTACAGTGGTCCCCCTCCGGCACTCTGTCTGTTGCTGTCACTACAATCTCGTCATAGGCCATAATCATCATCAGCTTAACCTTCTGTAGTATTCCGCTGTTACAGTGGTCCCCTCCGGCACTCTGTCTGTTGCTGTCACTACAATCTCATCATAGGCCATAATCATCATCAGCTTAACCTTCTGTAGTATTCCGCTGTTGCAGTGGTCCCCCTCCGGCACTCTGTCTGTTGCTGTCACTACAATCTCGTCATAGGCCATAATCATCATCAGCTTAACCTTCTGTAGTATTCTATTGTTACAGTGGTCCTCTCGGGCACTCTGTCTGTTGCTATCACTCCAACCTTGTCATAGGCCATAATCGCCATCAGCTTAACCTTCTGTAGTATTCCGCTGTTACAGTGGTCCCCTCCGGCACTCTGTCTGTTGCTGTCACTACAATCTCGTCATAGGCCATAATCATCATCAGCTTAACCTTCTGTAGTATTCTACTGTTACAGTGGTCCTCTCGGGCACTCTGTCTGTTGCTATCACTCCAACCTTGTCATAGGCCATAATCATCATCTGTTTAACCTTCTGTAGTATTCCGCTGTTACAGTGTCCGATGGCACTCTGTCTGTTGCTGTCACTCCAACCTTGTCATAGGCCATAATCATCATCTGTTTAACCTTCTGTAGTATTCCGCTGTTACAGTGGCCTCAGGCACTCTGTCTGTTGCTGTCACTCCAACCTTGTCATAGGCCATAATCATCATCTGTTTAACCTTCTGTAGTATTCCGCTGTTACAGTGGCCTCAGGCACTCTGTCTGTTGCTGTCATTCCAACCTTGTCATAGGCCATAATCATCATCTGTTTAACCTTCTGTAGTATTCCGCTGTTACAGTGGCCTCAGGCACTCTGTCTGTTGCTGTCACTCCAACCTTGTCATAGGCCATAATCATCATCTGTTTAACCTTCTGTAGTATTCTACTATTACAGTGGTCCTCTCGGGCACTCTGTCTGTTGCTATCACTCCAACCTTGTCATAGGCCAAAGAAAGGTGACTTGATCACGCTAGTTACGTTAACTAAAACTTTTACAAAAAGTTCGTAAGTTGGAAGCTTTCGACCTTATCTTAGGTCTTCATCACGCCAATGGAGGACTAAGATTGTTGCCAGATTCTACATTTGAATTTTTCCTATTTGTCGAAAGCTTCCAACTTACGAACTTTTTGTAAAAGTTTTAGTTAACGTAACTAGCGTGATCAAGTCACCTTTCTTTGTTAATATTGTTACGTGTTTTGCCCATAATCGTCATCTTGTCATAGGCCATAATCGTCATCAGCTTAACCTTCTGTAGTATTCTACTGTTACAGTGGTCCTCTCGGGCACTCTGTCTGTTGCTATCACTCCAACCTTGTCATAGGCCATAATCATCATCTGTTTAACCTTCTGTAGTATTCCGCTGTTACAGTGGCCTCAGGCACTCTGTCTGTTGCTATCACTCCAACCTTGTCATAAGCCATGATCATCATCAGCTTAACCTTCTGTAGTATTCCGCTGTTACAGTGGTCCCCTCCGGCACTCTGTCTGTTGCTGTCACTACAACCTCGTCATAGGCCATAATCATCATCAGCTTAACCTTCTGTAGTATTCCGCTGTTACAGTGGTCCCCCTCCGGCACTCTGTCTGTTGCTGTCACTACAATATCGTCATAGGCCATAATCATCATCAGCTTAACCTTCTGTAGTATTCTACTGTTACAGTGGTCCTCTCGGGCACTCTGTCTGTTGCTATCACTCCAACCTTGTCATAGGCCATAATCGTCATCAGCTTAACCTTCTGTAGTATTCCGCTGTTACAGTGGTCCCCTCCGGCACTCTGTCTGTTGCTGTCACTACAACCTCGTCATTGGCCATAATCATCATCAGCTTAACCTTCTGTAGTATTCCGCTGTTACAGTGGTCCCCCTCCGGCACTCTGTTGCTGTCACTACAATCTCGTCATAGGCCATAATCATCATCAGCTTAACCTTCTGTAGTATTCCGCTGTTACAGTGGTCCCCTCCGGCACTCTGTCTGTTGCTGTCACTACAATCTCGTCATAGGCCATAATCGTCATCAGCTTAACCTTCTGTAGTATTCCGCTGTTACAGTGGTCCCCCTCCGGCACTCTGTCTGTTGGTGTCACTACAATCTCGTCATAGGCCATAATCATCATCAGCTTAACCTTCTGTAGTATTCTACTGTTACAGTGGTCCTCTCGGGCACTCTGTTTGTTGCTGTCACTACAATCTCGTCATAGGCCATAATCATCATCAGCTTAACCTTCTGTAGTATTCCGCTGTTACAGTGGTCCCCTCCGGCACTCTGTCTGTTGCTGTCACTCCAACCTTGTCATAGGCCATAATCATCATCTGTTTAACCTTCTGTAGTATTCCGCTGTTACAGTGGCCTCAGGCACTCTGTCTGTTGCTGTCACTCCAACCTTGTCATAGGCCATAATCATCATCTGTTTAACCTTCTGTAGTATTCCGCTGTTACAGTGGCCTCAGGCACTCTGTCTGTTGCTGTCACTCCAACCTTGTCATAGGCCATAATCATCATCTGTTTAACCTTCTGTAGTATTCTGCTGTTACAGTGGCCTCAGGCACTCTGTCTGTTGCTGTCACTCCAACCTTGTCATAGGCCATGATCATCATCAGCTTAACCTTCTGTAGTATTCTACTATTACAGTGGTCCTCTCGGGCACTCTGTCTGTTGCTATCACTCCAACCTTGTCATAGGACATAATCATCATCAGTAGTATTCCACTGTTACAGTGGTCCCCTCGGGCACTCTGTCTGTTGCTATCACTCCAACCTTGTCATAGGCCATAATCATCATCTGCTTAACCTTCTGTAGTATTCCAGTGTTACAGTGGTCCCTTTGGGCACTCTGTCTGTTGCTGTCACTCCATCCAACCTTGTCATAGACCACAATCATTATCAGCTTAACCTTCTGTAGTATTCCGCTGTTACAGTGGTCCCCTCCGGCACTCTGTCTGTTGCTGTCACTACAATCTCGTCATAGGCCATAATCATCATCAGCTTAACCTTCTGTAGTATTCTACTGTTACAGTGGTCCTCTCGGGCACTCTGTCTGTTGCTATCACTCCAACCTTGTCATAGGCCATAATCGTCATCAGCTTAACCTTCTGTAGTATTCCGCTGTTACAGTGGTCCCCTCCGGCACTCTGTCTGTTGCAGTCACTACAATCTCGTCATAGGCCATAATCATCATCAGTAGTATTCCACTGTTACAGTGGTCCTCTCGGGCACTCTGTCTGTTGCTATCACTCCAACCTTCTCATAGGCCATAATCATCATCAACTTAACCTTCTGAAGTATTCCGCTGTTACAGTGGTCCCCTCCGGCATTCTGTCTGTTGCTTTCACTCCAACCTTTGTCATAGGCCATAATCGTCGTCAGCTTAACCTTCTGTAGTATTCCACTGTTACGGTGGTCCTCTCAGGCACTCTGTCTGTTGCTATCACTCCAACCTTGTCATAGGCCATAATCGTCGTCAGCTTAACCTTCTGTAGTATTCCACTGTTACGGTGGTCCTCGCAGGCACTCTGTCTGTTGCTATCACTCCAACCTTGTCATAGGCCATAATCGTCATCAGCTTAACCTTCTGTAGTATTCCACTGTTACAGTGGTCCCCCTCCGGCACTCTGTCTGTGGCTATCACTACAATCTCGTCATAGGCCATAATCATCATCAGCTTAACCTTCTGTAGTATTCTACTGTTACAGTGGTCCTCTCGGGCACTCTGTCTGTTGCTATAACTCCAACCTTGTCATATGCCATAATCGTCATCAGCTTAACCTTCTGTAGTATTCCACTGTTACAGTGGTCCTCTCGGGCACTGTCTGTTGCTGTCACTCCAACCTTGTCATAGGCCATAATCATCATCAGTAGTATTCCACTGTTACAGTGGTCCTCTCGGGCACTCTGTCTGTTGCTATCACTCCAACCTTCTCATAGGCCATAATCATCATCAACTTAACCTTCTGAAGTATTCCGCTGTTACAGTGGTCCCCTCCGGCATTCTGTCTGTTGCTTTCACTCCAACCTTGTCATAGGCCATAATCATCATCAGCTTAACCTTCTGTAGTATTCCACTGTTACGGTGGTCCTCTCAGGCACTCTGTCTGTTGCTATCACTCCAACCTTGTCATAGGACATAATCATCATCAGCTTAACCTTCTGTAGTATTCCACTGTTACGGTGGTCCTCTCAGGCACTCTGTCTGTTGCTATCACTCCAACATTGTCATAGGCCATAATCGTCGTCAGCTAAACCTTCTGTAGTATTCCACTGTTACGGTGGTCCTCTCAGGCACTCTGTCTGTTGCTATCACTCCAACCTTGTCATAGGCCATAATCGTCATCAGCTTAACCTTCTGTAGTATTCCACTGTTACAGTGGTCCTCTCGGGCACTGTCTGTTGCTGTCACTCCAACCTTGTCATAGGCCATAATCATCATCAGTAGTATTCCACTGTTACAGTGGTCCTCTTGGGCACTCTGTCTGTTGCTATCACTCCAACCTTCTCATAGGCCATAATCATCATCAACTTAACCTTCTGAAGTATTCCGCTGTTACAGTGGTCCCCTCCGGCATTCTGTCTGTTGCTTTCACTCCAACCTTGTCATAGGCCATAATCATCATCAGCTTAACCTTCTGTAGTATTCCACTGTTACGGTGGTCCTCTCAGGCACTCTGTCTGTTGCTATCACTCCAACCTTGTCATAGGACATAATCATCATCAGCTTAACCTTCTGTAGTATTCCACTGTTACGGTGGTCCTCTCAGGCACTCTGTCTGTTGCTATCACTCCAACCTTGTCATAGGCCATAATCGTCGTCAGCTTAACCTTCTGTAGTATTCCACTGTTACGGTGGTCCTCTCAGGCACTCTGTCTGTTGCTATCACTCCAACCTTGTCATAGGACATAATCATCATCAGCTTAACCTTCTGTAGTATTCCACTGTTACGGTGGTCCTCTCAGGCACTCTGTCTGTTGCTATCACTCCAACCTTGTCATAGGCCATAATCATCATCAGCTTAACCTTCAATTGTTGGTGGCGTATTATTTTCTGGCAAGGTAATTCTGGATGTTTCTACGGAACGGACTGAGATTTCAGTTCTGGTTCAAAGTCTCGTATCCAGGTTTTGTCCATAGCAACAATTCTCTCCAAAAACTGATGGCCTTCTGTCCTGTACAGTTGAAGCAATTCTTCTGCGATCCCTTTGCAAACTGCTTGCTGCTCTTCACTCAGATTATGCATAACCCATTTGGCAGCCACTTTTCCCTTCTGTAATTTTTTAGTTAGGATTCAGAAAACTGAAGTGGTAGGCATGTTTGTTTCATATGCGATCTCTTCACATGTTTTCTGTCGATCTGCACCCAAAATGCTTTTGAGGATAACCACAGAAGTGCGGTTCATTGCATCTGATGGCCTGCCTCTTCTTGGGTCGTCTTCGATGTTTTCCCAACTTTGGCGGAAACGAGAAGCCCTCCATGACACTGTGCTATGACCCACTACACTAACCCCACAAACTTCACACAAAGCTTTATGAATTTCGGTTTTCACGACATTGACGAAATGAGAAGCCCACTGTGACAGTGTGCTACGATCCACTACACTAACCCCACAAACTTCACACAAAGCTTTATGAATTTCGGTTTTCCCCACATTGACGAAATGAGAAGCCCACTGTGACACTGTGCTACGATCCACTACACTAACCCCACAAACTTCACACAAAGCTTTATGAATTTCAGTTTTCCCAACATTGACGAAATGAGAAGCCCACTGTGACAGTGTGCTACGATCCACTACACTAACCCCACAAACTTCACACAAAGCTTTATGAATTTCGGTTTTCCCAACATTGACGAAATGAGAAGACCACTGTGACAGTGTGCTACGATCCACTACACTAATCCCACAAACTTCACACAAAGCTTTATGAATTTCGGTTTTCACGACATTGACGAAATGAGAAGGCCACTGTGACACTGTGCTACGATCCACTACACTAACCCCACAAACTTCACACAAAGCTTTATGAATTTCGGTTTTCCCCACATTGACGAAATGAGAAGCCCACTGTGACACTGTGCTACGATCCACTACACTAACCCCACAAACTTCACACAAAGCTTTATGAATTTCGGTTTTCCCCACATTGACGAAATGAGAAGCCCACTGTGACACTGTGCTACGATCCACTACACTAACCCCACAAACTTCACACAAAGCTTTATGAATTTCGGTTTTCCCAACATTGACGAAATGAGAAGCCCACTGTGACAGTGTGCTACGATCCACTACACTAACCCCACAAACTTCACACAAAGCTTTATGAATTTCGGTTTTCCCCACATTGACGAAATGAGAAGCCCACTGTGACACTGTGCTACGATCCACTACACTAACCCCACAAACTTCACACAAAGCTTTATGAATTTCGGTTTTCCCAACATTGACGAAATGAGAAGCCCACTGTGACAGTGTGCTACGATCCACTACACTAACCCCACAAACTTCACACAAAGCTTTATGAATTTCGGTTTTCCCAACATTGACGAAATGAGAAGACCACTGTGACAGTGTGCTACGATCCACTACACTAATCCCACAAACTTCACACAAAGCTTTATGAATTTCGGTTTTCACGACATTGACGAAATGAGAAGGCCACTGTGACACTGTGCTACGATCCACTACACTAACCCCACAAACTTCACACAAAGCTTTATGAATTTCGGTTTTCCCCACATTGACGAAATGAGAAGCCCACTGTGACACTGTGCTACGATCCACTACACTAACCCCACAAACTTCACACAAAGCTTTATGAATTTCGGTTTTCCCCAACATTGACGAAATGAGAAGCCCACTGTGACACTGTGCTACGATCCACTACACTAACCCCACAAACTTCACACAAAGCTTTATGAATTTCGGTTTTCCCGACACTGACGAAATGAGAAGCCCACTGTGACACTGTGCTACGATCCACTACACTAATCCCCACAAACTTCACACAAAGCTTTATGAATTTCGGTTTTCCCGACAGTGACGAAATGAGAAGCCCACTGTGACACTGTGCTACGATCCACTACACTAACCCCACAAACTTAACACAAAGCTTTATGAATTTCGGTTTTCCCGACACTGACGAAATGAGAAGCCCACTGTGACACTGTGCTACGATCCACTACACTAACCCCACAAACTTCACACAAAGCTTTATGAATTTCGGTTTTCCCGACACTGACGAAATGAGAAGCCCACTGTGACACTGTGCTACGATCCACTACACTAACCCCACAAACTTCACACAAAGCTTTATGAATTTCGGTTTTCCCGACACTGACGAAATGAGAAGCCCACTGTGACACTGTGCTACGATCCACTACACTAACCCCACAAACTTCACACAAAGCTTTATGAATTTCGGTTTTCCCGACAGTGACGAAATGAGAAGCCCAGTGTGACACTGTGCTACGATCCACTACACTAACCCCACAAACTTAACACAAAGCTTTATAAATTTCGGTTTTCCCCGACACTGACGAAATGAGAAGCCCACTGTGACACTGTGCTACGATCCACTACACTAACCCCACAAACTTCACACAAAGCTTTATGAATTTCGGTTTTCCCGACACTGACGAAATGAGAAGCCCACTGTGACACTGTGCTACGATCCACTACACTAACCCCACAAACCTCACACAAAGCTTTAGAAATTTTTCAGGAGATTTTCCTCACAAAGTTTCAATTTTAATGTAGGATCGCTGGCCGCTAAGTGAGATTTCACCTGACTCACCTTCTTCCTCCATTTCTAAGCAGAATTTTTCGGAACAGGAACAAATTAGCCAGCAAACGTAGACACAACTTTGTACACTGAAGCCTGGCTCACAACTGTGGCAACGATTGGAGCGATTCCATCATCCTATGGGTAGCGCCTCTGCAGTGTGCAAAACTTCTGAAATGACCTACGCATGAAATAATTAACTCATAAAATTTTTGTTAATGATGCTGATACAGCTCGTGAAAATTCCACCAGGGGTGCAGAATATGTCCGAACGCGCGAACAAGGTTCGGGGGAAATTAAGGCAGCTCTGGGGAAATTTTTGCCCCGGGGTAAAATAATAATAGTAATAATAAAACGAAAAATTGATTTATTAACAGCAAATATAACGTGAAAAATAGGCGTAATTTAAATTTACTTCACAGTAATCAGGTAATCATTTTGAAAAATGTGTTGTTTTGAATAAAAGAGGTTATGAGGGCTGTGACGTACTGCGAACTGCCGCTCGCAAACAATTCACCGAGCCTAAAGGACTTTACTAATGCCAAGGCGGAGACAGCGTGGCGTGAGTAACAAGTACAACGCAACCGCTAGTCACGTTATTAAATGCCTCCGAAACTAATGGGTCACCCCCGTGGTACAGTGGTTTAAGCGATGGCTTCTGATCATTTGTCTGAGATGGGTCCGGGTTCGAATCCTGGTGAGGCATGGATATTGTGTTTGTCGCATGGAACTCGCTCTTGCCCTTCCCTGGAACCAGTGGCCCTAAGTTAGGGACAGGCAACTGCTCATAGCCCACTGAGTTGCTCTAGGTGATTGTTAAACCTCCAATAGCAAAAAAAAAATAATACAGCTTGTGAAAATGGCAGCAAATGTGTCACAGGTGCCGATTTGAAAAATTATTGGGCGTTTTGGACATTTTAAAGTGAATGGCCCAAGCATTCTTCAAAGGATTTAAGTCCAATTTAAATTTCATTTAGTAAAATTATCTGGCACAATTAGAAGCCTGGAATGCTAGAATGAAATAAATTATAGTTAATTACAGAATGTTTTAGCCAATTATTTTGCAGCCTTTCTGCCCCAGGTTACTTCTTGATTCGACTATTCTTCGTACATCGAAAGATAATGGATTCCGCCATTTTAGGCAAGGCAAGAATTCTTGATTCGCCTTTTCCTGTCTTGCCTAAAACTTTCACCTGCTAGAGGGAAGGGATTCACGTGGAGCACTAAACCTTTCGTGCGTTAAAAAAAAAAAAAAAAAAAAAAAAAAGGACAATCTTTTTCGTGAGAAGAAAAAAGCTAGTTATTCATTGGAATATTTTTTTTTTCTTTTTTAAATTTTTAAGTAATCGGCTTTAAGGATAGTTCTTGATCATCGACATATACTCTAATAATCGCTTAAACTGGTATGAAAGTCCGCTAGAGTTTTGGGGAAAATATCAGACGAAAAAAAAAATGTGTCCTGGGGAAATATTGGGCCCTGAACATTTTCTGCACCCCTGAATTACACAAGATCAATTTCACTCATGTAACATGCAAAACCTTACTTCACACTAATGAAATGATAAATTACTTACATCAGGAACTGTGTCCCTGGCAAAGAAGCTCAAGCTTTTCCAATTTGTGCTGTGCCTGTATTCAGATGATGAATGTTCACCTAGTCCATAAATGTTAGCAGTTGATAGCTTGGTAGAAATTTGAATGTACTGGTCAGAAAAAACCATTCCAGGAATATTGGAGTTAAATCTGTCGGAAACAAATATTACATTTACACTAAGTTCAAAAATTATTGAAATACTGATTTCAACCAGAGAGTATTCAGATGACACTTTTGGTAACAGGATTTATTGGTAATAGTAGTTCGAATAAAAAAACTAACTTAATTTGAACAATTCGAACACTTTTACACACAATCAATTATCAAACAATTAACACGGTATGGCCCACTGATAAGAAGGAATTCAGAACCGATAGAAATCCTTACTGGCATATTTTATGCTTTCCAACCGTACGTTGAGGTATATATGCTCCAGCTTTGTCCGTCTGTATGTCTGTCCGACCGTCCGTCCGCATGATAACTCGCGTAACAATTGTTCCATTTCGATGAAACTTTAGTATGTGATAGGGGACAACCTGGGGGCGAACCCTATTGAAAATGGGCGAAATAGGGTAAAATGTCAGGACATAGGAGCGGCATCCATTCCATCGCCCTCATGCATAACTTATGTAAAAATGCTTCGATTGCAACAAAACTTCATCATGTTGTTCCAGAGGCATACTAAACTAATTCTGTTGAATATCATCGAAATGGGGTCAAAGGTCTGGGCACAGGAGCGAGATTTATTCCACAGCCATTCTCCTCATAACTTGACTAAAAATGCTTCTATTGCGACAAAACTTTAGTATGTTGTTCCGGAGGTATACTGAACCAGTTCCATTGAATATCATCGAAATGGGGTCAAAGGTCCAAGCACAGGAGCGAGATTTATTTTACAGCCATTCTCCTCATAACTTGACTAAAAATGCTTCTATTGCGACAAAACTTCAGTATGTTGTTCCGGAGGTATACTGAACCGGTTCCATTGAATATCATCGAAATGGGGTCAAAGGTCCGAGCACAGGAGCGAGATTTATTTTACAGCCATTCTCCTCATAACTTGACTAAAAATGCTTCTATTGCGACAAAACTTTAGTATGTTGTTTGGAGGTATACTGAACCAATTCTGCTTAATATCATCGAAATGGGGTCAAAGGTCAGGGCACAAGAGCGAGATTTATTCTACAGCCATTATCCTCATAACTTGACTAAAAATGCTTCTACTGCGACAAAACTTTAGTATGTTGTTCCGGAGGTATACTGAACCGGTTCCATTGAATATCATCGAAATGGGGTCAAAGGTCAGGGCACTGGAGTGAGATTTATTCCACAGCCATTATCCTCATAACTTGAGTAATGATTTCTGGTATGTTGGAAAGCGTATCAAAATCAATGCAGTGCATGATTTTACTAACTTGTTATAAGTATAATCTTTGATTCAAAAACGATTTATGTATCAATGTGTCTGTGTTCAAGACCCCATCGCAGTCTGAGCCTGAGGCGTCTGTGGTTGAGGGTCAAAGGAATGCGCAGCAATGGGCTGTTAGTGACAAGTCCTCTATTAAGCAGACAACGTGAAACTGTGATGGAAGACAAAGCCAGACCTGCAACATTGATCCACTGCTGCACTAACATGGTGGGTGTCACTGTTTAATTTAGTCACTGCCATGTGGTAGAGATCTCTGTCATCTCGTGCAATCACGCGATTTTGAGATCCATTTCTCGGACTTCTGTGAATCCAAGCCTCATCTATCCACTGATGCCACATTCGCAGCACTATACTGGCGTTTTGTCTCATATGAGTGGCAATTTCGCAGTAGGCAATACAGCTTCTCTCATCCCAACAATCCTTCCTTGCTCAAGGTCAGATAACGTGACCTTCTTTGGCGACGGGGCATAACGAGACACAAGAAACACCTTTACGACTCAATGTCAGCTCTTCATTGATTGCAACATATCATTTGAGCCAGCTCTTTATGACTCAATGTCAGCTCTTCATTGATTGCAACATATCATTTGAGCCAGCTCTTTACGACTCAATGTCAGCTCTTCATTGATTGCAACATATCATTTGAGCCAGCTCTTTACGACTCAATGTCAGCTCTTCATTGATTGCAACATATCATTTGAGCCAGCTCTTTACGACTCAATGTCAGCTCTTCATTGATTGCAACATATCATTTGAGCCAGCTCTTTACGACTCAATGTCAGCTCTTCATTGATTGCAACATATCATTTGAGCCAGCTCTTTACGACTCAATGTCAGCTCTTCATTGATTGCAACATATCATTTGAGCCAGCTCTTTATGACTCAATGTCAGCTCTTCATTGATTGCAACATATCATTTGAACCAGCTCTTTACGACTCAATGTCAGCTCTTCATTGATTGCAACATATCATTTGAGCCAGCTCTTTACGACTCAATGTCAGCTCTTCATTGATTGCAACATATCATTTGAGCCAGCTCTTTACGACTCAATGTCAGCTCTTCATTGATTGCAACATATCATTTGAGCCAGCTCTTTACGACTCAATGTCAGCACTTCATTGATTGCAACATATCATTTGAGCCAGCTCTTTACGACTCAATGTCAGCACTTCATTGATTGCAACATATCATTTGAGCCAGCTCTTTACGACTCAATGTCAGCTCTTCATTGATTGCAACATATCATTTGAGCCAGCTCTTTACACCCAAGACTAGACAGTTCTGACGGTGCTGCTCCGGAACCGCATGCGCATTTTCACTGACATTTTAATCATTTTCATGTCCCAACCTGTTGTACATATCCCGTAAGTTTCAAGCTGATATCAGCAGTACTTCATGGCGTTGCAATTTTCATAAACGGTAGTGTATTTTTGTGAAGCTACCACACAGTGGTATGAAATTATGCCTAATAGACCCCTGACCTTGGGTATTATCCTCTTTAGTGCTCAGCCAAGCATTTAGTAATGCTGCAAAATGAGCTGCCAATATAAAAAGTGGTACAAATTGGAAAACTGGAGAACAGATTCTCTGCTTTAGAAGGCCTAACATCGGAAGAAGTGGATATTTCTGAAGTTAACATAAAAGTAACCAAAGCTCTTATGGAAACAGCAACAAAATTAGCTGGGTCTAAGAATGAGTTGCATGTGAACAAATTATCAGGAAAAACCAAAATGTTGATGCAAAAAAAGAAGAGAGATGAGGACAACTAAAGAAGATGTGACTTCCAAAGTGGAATATATAGAGCTATGCAAGACAGTACGAAAAAGTATCACTGAAGACGTAAGGAAATTCAACTGTGAACTAGTGAGGAAAGCAATTTAAAACAACTAAAGCCTAAAGATAGCAAAGGGACATCTCAGTAAGGGAAGAAAACAGATTATGGCACTGAGAAAAGAAGATGGTTCTGTAACAAGAAATAGAGGCCAAATTTTGACAAGAGTGAAAGATTTCTACTCCAAATTATATGAAAGGGATGATACATGCACTCCAGACATCATGAAAGATACCAGTACCAGAGTTCCTCCAGTCCTTCCAGCAGAAGTTGCACATGCAATCAAGAACATGAAGCGGGGAAAAGCTCCAGGAGAAGATGGAATTACTGTAGACATCATACAAAAAGCAAGTGGAGAAATCAAAACAGTACTCGCCCAAATTTTCACTCGATGCCTTAATGAACGGAAGATTCCTTAGGATTGGAACAATGCTACAATGATCCTGCTACATAAAAAGGTGACACCGAGGATCTCAGGAACTACAGACCTATCAGTGGTTTATAAAATCTTCACTAAAATTCTTTCACACCGCTTGAAGCTTACACTGGACATGCCTTAACCGAGAGAACAAGCTGGATTCATGAGTGGCTACAGCACTATAGATCATAGCCACGTACTGAGAGAACTAATTGAAAGAGAGAGGGAATATGAAATTCCATTGTGCATGGCATTTATTGATTATGAAAAGGCCTTTGATTCGGTGAAACCATCAGCAGTTACAATGGCTTTGAAATCCTGCGGTATTGAAGATGCATACATTAATATTATTAATAACATCTATGAAAATGCAAGTGCAAAGATTCGGCTGTTTGAAAATACAACACACATAAAAACTGGAAAGGGAGTGAGACAAGGTGACACCATATCTCCCAAGCTCTTTAATGCCACGTGGGAAAATGTCTTTCAATCACTGAACTGGGAAAACAAAGGGATGAAGATTAATGGAGATTATCTAACCCACCTTCGTTTTGCTGATGACATAGTCATTTTTGCAACTACTCCATCAGAGCTTCAGAGTATGATCCAGGAACTTGCTGACAAGAGTAAAGAAGTGGGATTAAAAATGAACTTTCAGAAGACAAAAGTGATGTTCAATGCTTTTACAAGAAATGAAGATTTATCGATTGATGGAGAAAAGCTAGAGATAACAGACACGTACGTTTATCTCGGACAGCAGATATCAAGTGAGGGTCACATTGATGAAGAAATTAATCGGCATACAAAACTTGCCTGCAGAGCTTTTGGAAGAAACAGCATAATTTTCAAGAGCAATATGCCATTATGTCTTAAAAGAAAAGTGTTTGATCAATGCATCCTTCCAGTGCTTACGTATGGTGCAGAGACGTGGACCTTAACTAAAAGAGACATACAAAGGCTGCAGACAACTCAAAGCAGCATGGAGAGGTGCATGCTTGGTGTAACCAGGAGAGATAAGAAGAGGAACTCGTGGATCCGAAAAATGACAAGAGTGGAAGACATCATGATCAGAGTTAAATCCCTGAAATGGCAATGGGCTGAACATACTGCCAGAAGGACAGACCATCGATGGACAGCCGAAATTTTAGATTGGATTCCAAGGGATAGGAAAAGACCCAGAAGAAGACCCCGTGGAAGATGGGTGGATGAAATTCAAAAGTATGCGGGAGTGACATGGAGGAGACTGGCACAAGACAGACCATTGTGGAGGAAACTTGGGGAGACCTTCGTCCAGCAGTGGATTGATAATGGTTGACAATGATGATGATGATGATTACACATTTACTCTAAGAAAAATACAAAATGTCATACATCACATTTCCATTGGATTTTCGTGTCACAACTATGCCAAATTGAGGGTCATTCACAAACTCAACTTTGTAGTCCATTTTTTCCGGTGGGTTTGCTGGTGTTTCAGGAACAGGAAGAGGTACTTCATATCGTAGTTGCCCTGGATCTACAAACTGTAACACAGAGGAAAATCAATGGAACATTTGACATAACCAAATTCTAGATTACATGTCTTCACTACTTTTTGCAATGCAAACATTAACAACTCAGTACAAGATAACTGAATTCTTCCTAATACTATTACACTGAATAAAATAAGTTTATTTATGGATATGGTGGACCTACCCAAAGCAGTAGAAAGACAGGGCTCGCGTAACACGCCATCTTCGCAGCGAAATAGTAGGCCCATGAATCTCCCGTTGTAGTTCTATTGAACTACGCAATGAACTAAAGGATGCATTTTAATCTTCAGCCCCTGTCGTCTGCTTCAGCCAACGCGCCGCTGGAATGATGGGAGAAACATTTTGCGATAGGTGGCGTTGCAGCTGCGCCGCCGTTTTGTGCTCCTTTGCTGTGTGCATTACGTAATCGGTGTGTGTGTTGTGCGGGAGGAGTGTTAAGGACGTGAAATATGCGGCGCGGGTTATTTTTGAAAGGAAGGGGTTTATTTTGTAATACGGCTGGCCCTAAAATGGGCCTTTACGGAATGTGCGTAGTTCAGGTATTGTTAAATATTTATAACGACGGAAAAGAAGTGTTTCCTCCTCATTGAGAACCTGTCTATCTAGTACAAATATTTAAGTGGAAAACATTACGTACTAGGAAAGAACTGTTTGATGATAGCAATCATTACCTAGTGTTCAGAGGAAAGACGACAATTTCGTCGGGATAAATATTCCAGAATGTGGTCTTTGTGAATGCCATTAGATAGTGTGCGTCTGAGGGGCCGCCATTTGCTCTCAACACCTTGCGTATGCGCCTCAGTAGTCGGATCGACGAAATTGAGTGAGTGGTTTACTGTTAGATGTTGCAAACCACAGGATGGGAGGTTGCGGTACGCAGCCCAGTAATCCGTCATGACAGTAGTTCCAGGTTGAACATGTTTCTGGATGAGCGGCAGCAATGTGTGAGCAGAGCGGTTATTCTGCTGGCAGATCTCAACCCTGAATCGCTTTGAATCTCGCTCAAAGATGCCAAGGATCCAGGTGCCCTCAACGAGACAACCACGATTATACTTCCGTTTGTCAACCTTCGCCTCATCCACTCCTACGATTACACCAGGGCCTCCAAGCTATCCTTCGTCTTGTTTGTAGGCTACCATAAACTCTGAGACTAGTGTTCTGCAAGCCCGATAATAGTCACTGACTGTCGCAGAGGATGTGGAAACCCCACCCTGGGAAGATTCCTCAATTGCATCATCGTAGGACAATCGTTTGCCGAAACAATACAAAAGAGTCATCACCTTATCAAGAGGAATACAAGCAGCTTCAAACCAGGTCCCAAGTAAACAGGAACACTGCTAACTTTTCCCTGTAACGTGATTCTTCTTAATTGTCCTAAACGATGACACATATCCACTAGCAAATTCATTGGATGACCTGCGGAACATCTTCGTTCAGTTGGAAGCAATCCTTTCCACTCACACCATGCAATACATTATTCTGCATCCTTCCCAACTTCGTCGAAGAAACGCCTCCAGTTCCACATGGCGACTGATACAGCTACAACGCACGCTGGAAAAAACAGAAGCTACGTACTGCTTAGAACAGGGAGAACAGAAGTAAGTACACGGGATTCATGGCTCACGCACTCAGCAAAGAGCGCTTACGTAACACACACAGCGCGGGGGAAGAAGGAAAACGCCGACGCAGCTGCAGCGCCACCTATCGCGAAATGTTTCTGCCATCGTTCCAGTGGCGCGTTGGCTGAAGCAGACGACAGAGGCCAAAGATTAAAGTTCACCTGAACTAAATACTTGAAACAATTTAAAATGACGAGAGGATTTAAACAGAGGAGAGGTATCACTGTTCATGAATTTTCTGACGGATATTATAGTCTAATTTCTCGTACAAGTTTAATGTAACTGACAGATATTGAAAACGTTTCAGTGTTATTTTTCACGCAGTCTCAGCATAAATACTGTTACAAACATTCGACAGATGGCGCAACGTCACTGACCAGCCAGGAGGCATGAAGCAGCTAGTGAATCATCGTGCATTCAGTAACAGAGGAGATAATGTGTTTCGTGCAGTACTTGCCATGGAATGGGGCTGTTATGAGAATAGTGTTGCTGTAATAGCACTGCATAAAGTTGGAAAATCAGCTTCCAAGAATTTCAGCATACTGAAAATCAGCCGAATTTGTGTCTACCAGACCATAAAAAGGTTCCTTGAGACTTGGACCGTCGCTGTCTTCCCCAAAAGGGTCGGTCGCGTACTGTGAGGACTGCTCGCCTGGTGAAAGCAGTGGCATCCCGTATTCGACGAAATCCTGTCAAAAAACAATCAATGATGTCTCATGAGCTGAACGTTTCAAGAATGTCGATGTCACATGTGCTGCGGAGTGACCCAAGGGTGAGAGCTTACCAGCAGCATACAGGGCAGTTCCTCAACCCACAATTGAAGCAGCAGAGGGTGCTAAAAGTGAAACGTTTGCTGCAGTGTTACGCAGACAATTGCCACAGACAGATCCTTTTCTCTGATGAAAACATTTTCGCTATTGAAGAAGCTTTCAACTGCCAAAATGACAGGGTGTATGCCTCAACCTTACAAGAAGCTCAGGAGAAAGCTCCAAGGAACATGAGGGGCCATCATCTTGCTTCTGTCATGGTTTGGTAGGGAGTCTCCTACAAGGGTACTACAGAGCTCCATTTCTTTGAGAAAGGAGTGAAAACATCCACCAAAGTCTACCAGGACAGTGTTTTTGGAGCCAGTGGTCAAAAATGTGAGTCACACCCTCTTCCAAAACCGACAGTGGAGCTTTCAGCAGGATTCCGCACCTGGCCAAGTCAACCCAGGAGTGGCTTCAGGCCAATTTTCCAGACTTCATTTCTCCAGTTGATTGGCCTTCAAGCAGACCAGATCTCAACTCATTGGACTACCAGCAGGAGTGGCTTCAGGCGAATTTTCCAGACTTCATTTCTCCAGTTGATTGGCCTTCAAGCAGACCAGACCTCAACTCATTGGACTACCAGTTGTCGGCCACACTGGAGGGAATGACCTGCAGAAAGAGACACCCCAGTGTTGAAACGCTCTTTGGTGTGGACAGTAGCAGCTTTCGCTATGGAGACCCTGTGTAACACTATTTAATGAGTGGCCACAGAGACTGAAGGCCTGTGTGAAGGCAAAAGGATGCCATTTTGAAAACTGATTGGTGACATGTATTCACAAGTGTACTACTTATGTCATATCACAGGTATATTAAAACATCTTTAAATTTCTTTTATTTCATTGAATACTTTGTAACAGTGTTTATGGTAAGACTAGGTAATAACTTACAATAAACAAGCAAAAACAATTTGGGGAGGGGGGCTAAAAACCCTCCCCTGGATACGGCCATGCAGTTCACCTGTGATGAAGATGTTCAAGCTGCTACAAGGAAATGTTTCCGACAACAACCTGCAGATTTTTACATACACGAGTTTAAAAAACTTGTTAAACGTTGTCGTATCTGTATCGAGCATGAGGGGGATTGCGTGGAAAAATAAAATATGTGAATTAAAGTAGAAATTCTTGTTTTGTTTCATTTTAATACCTTACCACTGAGCTTGTAAATAAATATGGAGGCATTACTTTCTGAACACCCTCAGTAAAATATAAATATTTGGAGGCAGATTGAGAAATTACACATTACCTTAAAACGAAGCCTTTTGCGTGTTTCAAAATAGACCTGAAGATTCACATTCTTCACTTCTTTGCCATAAATTACATAATCAGTATTCCTTTCAAGGTCAACATTATATCCAACAGAAGTTTCTCTTACTGCCTTTAAACGATACCCATAGCCATGCGGGAAAAAGCATGGAGGCTCCAGGCTGTCTTTTCTTGGCACCCATATGCACCTGTAGAAGACATTTTGGGTATTAATCAAACACAATACTCATAATTATTGCAATGTGCAATAATACACATTTTAGTATATTACAACAAAAAAGGTTTATTATATTTTAGCTTTAAATGTAACCAATGATTTGAAAAAATTGAACTTCTGTAACCTTCTACATGGTAATGCTAAAGTAGAATACTTTGTAACAGTATTTATAAAAACTGTTACAATGTATTCTACTTAGTTACTAACAGGGCAATTGTGAATGATTCATTCACAATGAAAGTCTTCACTGTGAATGGTGAGAAGTATACACAGGGTTTGTACTGCAAGGTCCAAAATTTTTTCCAGGACTATTTAAGGACTTTCAAAGACTAATATACACCATTTTCCAGGATTGCATTTTTTTATCACCATACATAATAAAATACATTAGTTTATCAAAATAACTAGCTTTTAGCCCATCACTTTGCTGACTATTTGTTGGTGTAGGCTTTACATACTATTTGTTGGTGTAGGCTTTACATACTATTTGTTGGTGTAGCCTTTGCTGACTGTTTGTTGATGTAGTCTTTGCATACTATTTGTTGGTGTGGGCTTTGCTGACTATTTGTTGGTGTAGGCTTTGCTGACTATTTGTTGGTGTAGACTTTGCTGACTATTTGTTGGTGTAGGCTTTGCTGACTAGTGTTGGTGTAGGCTTTGCTGACTATTTGTTGGTGTAGGCTTTGCTGACTGTTTGTTGATGTAGGCTTTGCATACTATTTGTTGGTGTAGGCTTTGCTGATTATTTGTTGGTGTAGGCTTTGTTGACTATTTGTTGGTGTAGGCTTTGCTGACTATTTGTTGGTGTAGGCTTTGCTGACTATTTGTTAGTGTAGGCTTTGTTGAGCTAGAGAACAGAACTCAATGTTAAGCTTCTTCGGTGACTCATCATGGTTTTCGAGCAGATAAATCCGAGCAAAAAAAACAACTTGTGCTGAAACATATTTTATTTTGTGTTTACTAACTGCAAGTAGTTTTCTCTTCGATGGGTGAAATATCTGACCGTGAATCATAAGGATATGTTAATTAATTAAATAAAGAAATCTTATTTCGTATAATTTGAAAGGAAAAATGATATGTGAACTGTAATTTGATGAAATGCAGTGAAAAGTGAAAAGAGCTTGTCCACGCCAACTTGTGAGAACATGTTGAACATCTGTTTTTAAGCATTTCATCACCATAACTAGACATTAGTATCAATGTAATTCAAAACTGTAACTTCAGAAGTGAATGAATTAATGTTATTGTGTTGTAGCTCACTTTCCTTGATGAAAATGCTAATTAAATTATAAAAATATGGCTGTACTACCGAATCAGAACACTTTCAAGTAGTTTTTGATTTCCCGTGTATCGTTCCACTTTGTTTAACATACAACCTGATGACACCCAACATGAAAGACAGTAGTTCACGATAATATACGAATTTTTTTTATTATTATCATCGAAATAAATCTTATTGTAACTGAAATAATCATAGGCATTAGTGTTCTCCCTAGAGTTTTTTTACAGCTGGGCGGCAATAAATTTTAGCTGGGTGGTACTTTAAATGACCCCTTCCTCAATCGAAAAAAAGAAAGGATGTTTTGCTTAACATGACTGTACTTATTAAATACTTACTGATAAATTATGTTCAACACAGATTTCAGTCGTTTTCACCAATATTTATGGTGTATGTGGGAGTAAGTTTTCCACTCTTACTATTACGTGTGTTGTGAAAACATTCATTACAGGAAATTTAGCTGGGCGGCATAGAAAATTCGCTGGGTGGGCCACCCAGTAAAAAGCTCTAGGGAGAACACTAGGCATTTACTTTATTACGGAAGATAATAATGCATTTATTTTCATATTCACATCACAAATTTATGCGTCACAATTCCATCTCGGGCCAGCAAAAGTTCGAAATATCTTCGCTTAAAGAATACGCTAGCTCTGGATAAAAACCAAAAAAACACTGTAGTACTGTTATTTGATATATTTCCTTTATAAAATGTATTTACAAATAAAAATAGTTATTAAGGTGTCTATTACAACAAAATTCTAAAAAAGAAATGCGTAAAATTTATCATGAACTATTTTCCTTCATGTTGGGTGTGATCAGGTCGTTTGTAAACAAAGCGGAATGATACACAGAAAATTGGGAGCCACGTTTTCTCAAAAATTCGAAAATCTAAGCCCATGGTGCACATCCTTGGTATGTAAGCTACCTTTGTGCAAAATTTCAGGTTTCTAGGTTGAGTAGTTTTTTGTATCGTGAAGAACACACACACACACTTCATTTTATTATACATTACTATAAAAAGAAAAAAATACTTCAATAACTGTGAAACAGCTCCGATTGATTCTTTGTCACCCACTCATTTTTTTGCTGCACAATGAGTTTATTAGTTGCATTCTTATTTTACTTAGCAGATATTATACAAAAAAATAAAAAAAAACATTATAGTTATGTTGAATGATTTTTAGTTAACACTTCAGATTTATTATGTCTCATCATGTGGCTTTTCAATTCATAACACACCCATGTTGGAAATGTCAAAGTTTTTCATGCACAATTTTCAATGAGCTCCAAATTTGTTCCTAGTACCGGGTAACAGCCAACCTGAAAATAGACTATTCTCTAACCAAACTTCTTAGAATACACATTTTCCAGCCTTACTCTGAAAGGGGAAAAAAAATCTGTTACCAGTGGTCGAACAACAAACTACAACCTTGTTGTTAAATGAACAAAGCAATAAATGCAAGTGATGGAATGGAAAACATAAACAGGTAAACATTACCAAACAATAAAAAAAATTGAGCTCAGGCAAAAACAGAAGGGTAAATGTGTAGTTTTTAGCGCCCTAAATCATTTGGCTACGTATTTCGAAAAAATTAGATATACATATGCCAAAGTATGCAATTTGATGGCGAATGGTGAAAAAATTTCATGTGTAAAATGCATTTTAAAGATGGTTTAAAACTCAGGCATCACGCGACATTAACACATAAACACATAAAACGAGCGAAACACACAGTCACGTACGGTAAAAGGTTCGTTTGGCAGTAGCTTTCGGTCATCCTACGATCCCATTTGGAAAGAAACCAAAAAAGCTGCCCCTTTTCATCAACAAGGCATCTCTGCGTTTTCAAGAGTGCGTTGAAATTTTGTTCACCATAAACTGCAATTCAGAGACCCCTCACCAAATCCCATTTATTTGGATCTCGCTTCTAAAATCTGGCAACAGTTCCAACACCCCAACTTCAAATCGTAGTTCTGGCAACCAGCCCATCCAGTCGATCGCGGGTGATCAAGGTCGTAGGATGACCGAAAGCTACCACTAAGTGAACCTTTTACCGTACGTGACTGTGTGTTTCGCTCGTTTTATATGTTTATGCATTTTAAAGATTTTTACCGTAAAACTTACCTCCAAGTACAATGACATGAACACCAGCTGCGGCAAGCCTAGCACAACGCCGAAGCGACCACATCAAGCTTGGCTCCGCTGAAATGACGGTCTCGTTCCGCTGCCATCTCGCTGGCGGAAGAGTACAAGAAGAATCGGGTACATTCTTGCCAGGAAAGCATTCCACTTTGTACTCTACTACACTTCAGAAAATAGCTCATCATTTCTGTCTGTTTTTCACATCAGAATCTGACAATTTCTTGTTTTTTTGTTTTTTTTTCACGTATGATTCTTTGGTGCGGAATGTGTGAACTCGCCTCCCTTTTGAGGTTGTTTTAAAAAAAAAAAAATCCAATTTGAATCAACTGTGAGCCACGCGATGGCGATTTGTCGTGTTCAGCGATGAAAGCAGATTCTGCTTGCAAGCCTCCGATGGCCGTATGCGTGTTATCAGACTCACAGGGGAGCGTCTCCACCCTTCTTGCATCTGCCAGCGACACACAGAGCCTACACCTGGTCTCCTGGTATGGGGAGCGATCAGCTATCACTCCCATACACAACTAGTGTTTGTACCGGGTACATTAAACAGCACCTCCTACATCAACAACATCATTCAGCCCGTTGTTGTGCCATTTGTAAGGTCGGTCCATCGTGGTGTTTTCCAGCAAGATAACGCACGCCCACACACTGCACGTGCAACGTAACATGCACTTCATGGTGTGAGACAACTTCCATGGCATGCACGTTAACCGGATTTATCCCGCATTGAGCACGTGTGGGATTTTATGGGACAACGACTTAACCGGTCTCCATGGCCAGCCACGACCATCCCCGATTTACGCGTCCAGGTTGAGGATGCTTGGAACTCAATACCCCAAACTTACATCCAACAACTGTACGACAGACTCCATGCCAGAATTGCACAGTGTGACGCAGTTCATGGAGGTTCAACCTCGTACTAACCATGTGACATGGAAATGTTATTTTTCAGTTTACCAGCAAATACAGCTGTATTTGGCCATAATGATTTGATCATGTTATCCTCTGTATTCCGTTATTATGCTGTATAAATTTCGTTGGTATCAGACGTCTCCTTCTTGGTGTTCTTTTTTCACTTTCCACCAGTGTATTAAAGGAGCACTTCTTGTACGTATATAAATTTTATTTTAAAAACGGCTCTAAGGATTTTGATGAAAGTCGTTAATCTACCGTTTTCTGGTACTAGAGATCGATTTAGCTTGATCTCGACTTTTGGAAAATTCGTTTAGTGGGTTAAATAACCACCCCGAATTATCACGTTTTTGGTGTCATGGCATCGTCCCATTAATGTTACCAATGCTTAGAAATCTTATGACGTCATAATCTCGCATTTTAGATGTTGGCGCGCGATCATGCCATCTGTTTCATTACGTCACGCGTTGTGTGTGGATCCTATTAAAGTTTTATGACATCACACTCTTGTGAGCAGATGGTCGCGATTCCCACCTGCCTCATCACGTCAAGCGTTGTGTGTGTATGTCCGTCCGCACGATAACTCGCGTAAAAATCGTTCGATTTCGATGAAATTTTAGTATGTGGTAGGGGAACACCTTGGAAGGAACCCTAATAAAAGTGAACAAAATGGGGTCAAAGGTCAAGACATAGGAGCGGAATCACTTCCATCGCCATTATGCGTCATAACTTACGTAAAAATGCTTCGATTTGGATGAAATGTTAGTATGTTGTAGGGGCCTGCCTGGGGACGAATCCTATTGAAAATGGGCGAAATGGGGTCAAAGGTTAGGACACAAGAGCGGGATCTATTCCATAGCTCTTATGCATCATAACTTACGTAAAAATGCTTCCATTGTGACAAAACTTTATCATGCTATTTCGGATGTATACTGAACCGGTTCTGTTGAATATAACCGAAATAGGATCAAAGGTCAGGGCACAGGACCGAGATTTATTCCACAGCCATTATCCTCAAAACTTGAGTGATGATTTCTGGTATGTTGGAAAGCGTATTATACTCAATGCATTGCATGATTTCACTAACTTGTTTCTCATTCTTTTGAAATATGTAGCTAAATAATTTAGGACGCTAAATTACCCATTTACTGACAGAAGTACATAATGACTAGTGTAGCCCGTAAATGCATCTCAGGTCACGTGACACAGTGTGCTCTAGGTGGGGATTGGTTATTGAGCCCAGATGGCCACTGCTCAACGCTTTGGCTTCAGTGAAGGAGATGTGTTTTTAACAAAGAGCGCTAACTCCCCCATCACTGCTTTTCCCTCCAAATTCTCTTTTAGCCAGTCAGTGAGTGCATGCCTGTTACGCTGTCATCCCTTCAAGCCCACTTTGCATCATGGCGCATGTGATCATTCTGGTGCAATAACCTGGGCTTCTGCTATTGGACCTTTTATCGGCCAGGTTATGACACAAAGAGAAGGTAGCCACGATGGCATGAGTTACCTATTCAGTTTTGCAGGGGAAAAAAAAACCCCGTCCACATTTCAAAATAAAGCACTTCAATTTCAAAGACTTTACACCAAAAACTACAATTTTCCAGGACTCCATGTAAGCAAATCTACCATTTTCAAGGATTTACAGGACTTCTAGGTTCTGTGTAAACCCTGTGTATACACTATATTGACAAAAGTCACTGAACACCTATAAGAGAAACACAACATAGCATTTATTGACATATATTAGTGCAGTATCGGTCCGCATTTGGCCTTAATGCATGCACTGACCCTTGGAGACATGCTTTCGACAAGGTTTTGGAACACGGCGATAGGTATGCGCTTCCATTCAGTACATAATGCTGCCGCTAACTGTTGCTTAGTAGTAGGCCTTGGTTCCAAACTTCTTATGCGGTGCTCTAATTCATCCCATCGGTGCTCTATGGGATTAAGATCAGGGTTCTGTGCTAGCCAGTCCACACACGATACAGAATAATCGTCAAACCACGCCGTAATAGTCCTTGCTTTATGGCTCGGTGCATTATCCTGCTGGTACCAACAAGGTTCGGTTCCATAGTATTGCCACAGAGTTGGTAGGGCATAATTGTCCAGAATACCGAGGCAGACGTGCTGGTTAACAGGTTTGTCCACAATAACCACTGGGGCGGGACCATACCATGAAAAACACCCCCACATGAGTACACTGCAAGCTCCAAACGTGACCATAGGAACAGTACACTATGGTAAACAGCATTCTCCCGGCTGTCTCCATACCCACACATGGCCATCAGACTGGTGGATCGTGTATCTGGATTCATCAGTCCATAGGACCCATTTCCATTGATCTACGGTCCATGATAAATGTTCTTTACACCATGCTAAACGACGAGTAGCATTCCGAGTGGAGATAAAAGGCTTATGATTAGGCTCACGACCACGGTAACCCATGGAATGAAGTTCTCTGCAAATGGTATGTGTACATACCGAGGTTCCAGCATTTTTACTCACCTATACACTGAGGTTTTGTGCAGTACTCCGTTGATTAGCTGTAACGACTCTCCAGAGGCTTCAATGTCTTCTATCACTGATTTTCTTTGGCCTGCCGATACGTCTTGCTGCTTCAGACACGCCATGCGTCTTCCACTTATTCAGTACATCCAATGCTAAACGAACACCATGCTAAACGACGAGTAGCATTCCGAGTGGAGATAAAAGGCTTATGATTAGGCTCACGACCACGGTAACCCATGGAATGAAGTTCTCTGCAAATGGTATGTGTACATACCGAGGTTCCAGCATTTTTACTCACCTATACACTGAGGTTTTGTGCAGTACTCCGTTGATTAGCTGTAACGACTCTCCAGAGGCTTCAATGTCTTCTATCACTGATTTTCTTTGGCCTGCCGATACATCTTGCTGCTTCAGACACGCCATGCGTCTTCCACTTATTCAGTACATCCAATGCTAAACGAACATCATGCTAAACGACGAGTAGCATTCCGAGTGGAGATAAAAGGCTTATGATTAGGCTCACGACCACGGTAACCCATGGAATGAAGTTCTCTGCAAATGGTATGTGTACATACCGAGGTTCCAGCATTTTTACTCACCTATACACTGAGGTTTTGTGCAGTACTCCGTTGATTAGCTGTAACGACTCTCCTGAGGCTTCAATGTCTTCTATCACTGATTTTCTTTGGCCTGCCGATACGTTTTGCTGCTTCAGACACGCCATGCGTCTTCCACTTATTCAGTACATCCAAAACAGTTGACTTGGGTATGTTTAAACGCCTCATGGTCTCTCTTCTGGACAACCCACTAATATAACACCCAACAATCTTTCCTTTCTCAAAGTCAGTTCGCACCTGTCATGACATTTTCACTCAACCTCACAGTGTGATATGATCGCGGTCAGCTGCAGCCTTGTTTTTATACCGTTTGCAGCTGCACCGCGCATCTTAACAACGCAGCGGATCCGTTTATTTGTTTTCGAAGGGGTGTTCGGTGATTTTTGTCAATATAGTGTACATTCAGTAGACAAAACATCAGAGATAAAGGTAATGGGCAGTTGACATGGACATTCCCAACAGAGAGTGGAACAGATCCAAGTTACATTACACTGTTATATACACTTGGTAGACAAAACTTTAGAGATAGGGGTGGTGGGCAGTTGACATCGGCATCCCCCGTGCAGAGTGGAACTGACCCAAGTAACATTAGACTGTTATGTACACTCAGTAGACAAAATATTAGAGATAGGGGTAATAGGCAGTTGAAATGGGCATCTGCCGTGCAAAGTGGAACAGACCCAAGCAACATTACACTGTTATAGACATATAGACATTATGGCTGGACACTCAGTAGACAAAACATCAGAGATAGGGGTGATGGGCAGTTGACATGGGCATCCCCTGCTCAGAGTGAGACAGACCCAAGTAACATTAGACTGTAATATACACTCAGTAGACAAAACATCAGAGATAGGGGTGATGGGCAGTTGACTGGGCATTCCCGGTGCAGAGTGGAACAGACCCAAGTAACATTAGACTGTTATATACACTCAGTAGACAAAATATCAGAGATAGGGGTGATGGGCAGTTGACTGGGCATTCCCGGTGCAGAGTGGAACAGACCCAAGTAACATTAGACTGTAATATACACTCAGTAGACAAAACATCAGAGATAGGGGTGATGGGCAGTTGACTGGGCATTCCCGGTGCAGAGTGGAACAGACCCAAGTAACATTAGACTGTTATATACACTCAGTAGACAAAATATCAGAGATAGGGGTATGGGCAGTTGACTGGGCATTCCTGGTGCAGAGTGGAACAGACCCAAGTAACATTAGACTGTAATATACACTCAGTAGACAAAACATCAGAGATAGTGGTATGGGCAGTTGACTGGGCATTCCCGGTGCAGAGTGGAACAGACCCAAGTAACATTAGACTGTAATATACACTCAGTAAACATAACATCAGAGATAGGGGTAATGGGCAGTTGACTGGGCATTCCTGGTGCAGAGTGGAACAGACCCAAGTAACATTAGACTGTAATATACACTCAGTAGACAAAATATCAGAGATAGGGGTGATGGGCAGTTGGCATGGTCATCCCCTGCACATGGTGGAACAGACCCAAGTAATATTAGACTGTTATATACACTCAGTAGACAAAATATCAGAGATAGGGGTAATGGGCAGTTGACTGGGCATTCCTGGTGCAGAGTGGAACAGACCCAAGTAACATTAGACTGTAATATACACTCAGTAGACAAAACAGCAGAGATAGGGGTATGGGCAGTTGACTGGGCATTCCCGGTGCAGAGTGGAACAGACCCAAGTAACATTAGACTGTAATATACACTCAGTAAACAAAACATCAGAGATAGGGGTAATGGGCAGTTGACTGGGCATTCCTGGTGCAGAGTGGAACAGACCCAAGTAACATTAGACTGTAATATACACTCAGTAGACAAAACATCAGAGATAGGGGTATGGGCAGTTGACTGGGCATTCTCGGTGCAGAGTGGAACAGACCCAAGTAATATTAGACTGTTATATACGCTCAGTAAACAAAACATCAGAGATAGGGGTATGGACAGTTGACTGGGCATTCCTGGTGCAGAGTGGAACAGACCCAAGTAACATTAGACTGTAATATACACTCAGTAGACAAAACATCAGAGATAGGGGTGATGGGCAGTTGACTGGGCATTCCCGGTGCAGAGTGGAACAGACCCAAGTAACATTAGACTGTTATATACAATCAGTAGACAAAATATCAGAGATAGGGGTGATGGGCAGTTGACATGGGCATCCCCTGCACAGAGTGAGACAGACCCAAGTAACATTAGACTGTTATATACGCTTAGTAAACAAAACATCAGAGATAGGGGTATGGGCAGTTGACTGGGCATTCCTGGTGCAGAGTGGAACAGACCCAAGTAACATTAGACTGTTATATACACTCAGTAGACAAAATATCAGAGATAGGGGTGATGGGCAGTTGACATGGGCATCCCCTGCGCAGAGTGATACAGACCCAAGTAACATTAGATTGTAATATACACTCAGTAGACAAAACATCAGACATAGGGGTGATGGGCAGTTGACTGGGCATTCTTGGTGCAGAGTGGAACAGACCCAAGTAACATTAGACTGTTATATACAATCAGTAGACAAAATATCAGAGATAGGGGTGATGGGCAGTTGACATGGGCATCCCCTGCACAGAGTGAGACAGACCCAAGTAACATTAGACTGTAATATACACTCAGTAGACAAAACATCAGAGATAGGGGTGATGGGCAGTTGACTGGGCATTCCCGGTGCAGAGTGGAACAGACCCAAGTAACATTAGACTGTTATATACACTCAGTAGACAAAACATCACAGATAGGGGTGATGGGCAGTTGACATGGGCATCCCCTGCGCAGAGTGAGACAGACCCAAGTAACATTAGACTGTAATATACACTCAGTAGACAAAACATCAAAGATAGGGGTGATGGGCAGTTGACTGGGCATTCCCGGTGCAGAGTGGAACAGACCCAAGTAACATTAGACTGTTATATACAATCAGTAGACAAAATATCAGAGATAGGGGTGATGGGCAGTTGACATGGGTATCCCCTGCACAGAGTGAGACAGACCCAAGTAACATTAGACTGTTATATACGCTTAGTAAACAAAACATCAGAGATAGGGGTATGGGCAGTTGACTGGGCATTCCTGGTGCAGAGTGGAACAGACCCAAGTAACATTAGACTGTTATATACACTCAGTAGACAAAATATCAGAGATAGGGGTGATGGGCAGTTGACTGGGCATTCCCGGTGCAGAGTGGAACAGTCCCAAGTAACATTAGACTGCTATATACACTCAGTAGACAAAACATCAGAGATAGGGGTGATGGGCAGTTGACTGGGCATTCCCGGTGCAGAGTGGAACAGACCCAAGTAACATTAGACTGTTATATACAATCAGTAGACAAAATATCAGAGATAGGGGTGATGGGCAGTTGACATGGGCATCCCCTGCACAGAGTGAGACAGACCCAAGTAACATTAGACTGTAATATACACTCAGTAGACAAAACATCAGACATAGGGGTGATGGGCAGTTGACTGGGCATTCCCGGTGCAGAGTGGAACAGACCCAAGTAACATTAGACTGTTATATACACTCAGTAGACAAAATATCAGAGATAGGGGTGATGGGCAGTTGACGTGGGCATCCCCTGCGCAGAGTGAGACAGACCCAAGTAACATTAGATTGTAATATACACTCAGTAGACAAAACATCAGACATAGGGGTGATGGGCAGTTGACTGGGCATTCCCGGTGCAGAGTGGAACAGACCCAAGTACCATTAGACTGTTATATACACTCAGTAGACAAAATATCAGAGATAGGGGTGATGGGCAGTTGACGTGGGCATCCCCTGCGCAGAGTGAGACAGACCCAAGTAACATTAGATTGTAATATACACTCAGTAGACAAAACATCAGACATAGGGGTGATGGGCAGTTGACTGGGCATTCCCGGTGCAGAGTGGAACAGACCCAAGTAACGTTAGACTGTTATATACACTCAGTAGACAAAATATCAGAGATAGGGGTGATGGGCAGTTGACGTGGGCATCCCCTGCGCAGAGTGAGACAGACCCAAGTAACATTAGATTGTAATATACACTCAGTAGACAAAACATCAGACATAGGGGTGATGGGCAGTTGACTGGGCATTCCCGGTGCAGAGTGGAACAGACCCAAGTAACATTAGACTGTTATATACACTCAGTAGACAAAATATCAGAGATAGGGGTGATGGGCAGTTGACGTGGGCATCCCCTGCGCAGAGTGAGACAGACCCAAGTAACATTAGATTGTAATATACACTCAGTAGACAAAACATCAGAGATAGGGGTGATGGGCAGTTGACTGGGCATTCCCGGTGCAGAGTGGAACAGACCCAAGTAACATTAGACTGTTATATACACTCAGTAGACAAAACATCAGAGATAGGGGTGATGGGCAGTTGACTGGGCATTCCCGGTGCAGAGTGGAACAGACCCAAGTAACATTAGACTGTTATATACACTCAGTAGACAAAATATCAGAGATAGGGGTGATGGGCAGTTGACATGGGCATCCCCTGCGCAGAGTGAGACAGACCCAAGTAACATTAGACTGTTATATACGCTCAGTAAATAAAACATCAGAGATAGGGGTATGGGCAGTTGACATGGGCATTCCCAGTGCAGAGTGGAACAGACCCAAGTAATATTAGACTGTTACATACACTCAGTAGATAAAACATTAGAGATAGGGGTGATGGGCAGTTGACTTATCAGGGTTTCCACTCTTTTTCTCCCATAAAAAATAAGCACTTTTTAAGAACTTTTAAGGACCCATTGAAACAAATTTAAGGACCTCGGCAATTACATCGTGCACTAGCTTTATATACATATATGCATGTAAATACATTTCTTCTATATGTATACACAGAGTGGCCACTTTATTATGACCACCTGACAGTTTTAAGCAAATGAGCTATGGCTGCACGCTGTTGCCGCCAGAGGGTGAGGCTAGCATAAAAGGGAAAGCTTAGTGCTTGCGACAGTAGTAGAAGTGATTTTTGGGTGATGAGATGGGTAAAAAATGCGATTTGACGGACTTTCAACGTGGGATGATTGCAGGAGCTCGGAGCCATGGAGCGAGTATCACCGAAACCGCCACATTCGTGAAATGTTCCAGAGCAGTTGTCGTTAAAGTGTTTAAAGACTGGACTGTCAGCCAAAAAACTGGGTCTCTACGTGCAACGTGGGGTCGTCATCGACTAGTGACTGCTCGGGCGGAACGGAGAGTGTCCAGACTGGTAACAGACAACAGAAGGGAAACAGTGCAGCAAATTACAGGCCATCTTAATCAAGGATCCCCCTCAAATTACCTCTGCACACACTGTTCGCCGTACACTGCATCGGATTGGATATGGCAGCGGAAGGCCTGTGGTGATTCCATGCCAAATCAACCAGTCACTCAACCTGACCATTTCAGATTTCAATGAAACCTTCAGGGATCATTCTCCCTAGTGATATAAATGAGAATATATTTAATTTTTTTATCTCATTGGGTTTTCATGTAATTAATTTTTTAAATTTTGAAAAATCGTCATTTTCTGGCTTGCATAAACTTTTTCAATCTTGAATTTCTCAAGTTCTATAAGGCCTAGAGAGTTGTTTGACCCCTCATTTTAAAGAGAATTTCATAAGTTTCAATTTGATATGCAACTTGACTATGTTGGTGAAAAATAAAATTTATTTAAAAAAAATTAGAAAGTTTTAAGATAGTGTTTTTTAAAAAATTTGAAAAAATATGTTTTTGTAATATTATAAGTTTTAAATCCTGAAACTTTTAGAGTGGGATCTCAATGGGATCAGGAGTTATGGTACCAATGGTATTGTTTTAAATACCAGTTTGGGCTACATTGCTACCTTTAACTTTTGTAAGGTCAAAAAATAAATACAAAAGAATACATTGGCTATAAGGTAACCAATTTACATTAGGGTCTATTACAGATAATGATTTACTAAACCCTGCAACAGTAGCCCTAGTCAAAGAATTCTATCAAAATGATGAGGTTAGTCGTCAAATGCCTGGTAAAAAAGACTTTGTTTCAGTAAAAAAAAATGGTAAACGTGTACATGTTCAAAAGTATTTTAATTCTAAGTACATTAAAAGAATCATATGTTCTATTTAAGGAGCATTACCCTGATCAAAAAATTGGAATTCCTAAATTTTGTAAGCTTCGTCCCAAGCATTGTGTTCTCCCTGGGTCCAGTAGGACACATTCTGTGTGTGTTTGCACAATACATCAGAATGGCAAATTTATGATGGCTCAGTGTAAAACACCTAAATTGACAAATGGTGAACTCCCAATTAAAACATATAAAGATGTAACAAGCAATATAATTTGCAAAACGCCAACATCTAAATGTTACTTCGCAAATTTTGTTCATTGCCCAGGAAGTGATGATTTGAAGGCTCGGTTTGAGCTTAATAGCATTGAAAATGTGAGTTTCAAACAATGGATGCAGATTGATAACAAGTGCGTCCTGGAAACTATTATAAAACTGACAGAAGAGTTTTGGGATTATTTGTTTCAGTGTTTGCCAAAACTTCTAAGACACTCTTTCATTGCTACTCAACAGTCTTCTTATTTATGAAACTTGAAAGAAAATCTACCTTAAAACCAATTCACTTTACTTTGTGATTTTGCTGAAAATTATGCATTTGTGCTTCAAGATTCTGCACAGGGTTTTCATTGGAACAATGCTCAAGCAACAATACATCCATTTGTTATATACTACATTGATGAGGAAACCAAAAAGTTGGCGCACCTGAGCTTAGTTATTCTTTCTGATTGTATGGTGCATGATACAGTTGCTGTTCATTTGTTTCAAAGCCTCACGATTGACTTTCTTAAACAGAATCTGTCCCATAAACCCGAAAAGCTGAATTACTTTTCAGATGGAGCATCATCACAGTACAAAAACAAATAAAACTTTCTCAATCTCTGCCATCATGCGAAAGATTTTGGCATCAAGGCGGAATGGAACTTCTTTGCATCGCCACATGGAAAAAATGCATGTGATGGTGTCGGAGGAACTGTTAAACGATTAGGGACATTGGCCAGTCGACGAATGGTCTACAATGATCTAGTTATGACCCTCGCTAACTTTATGATTGGGCTAAAGACAATATTGTCAACATCAGTTTTTTGTATTCCACTACAGACTAATACGAGGCAGAGGAAAAGACCTTGAAGAGTAGGTTTGAAGCAGCAACAACAATAAAGGGTACTCAACAATTTCACAGTTACAGTCCTGTGAATGAGACTAGAGTTTTGGTGAAAAGCTACTCATTTTCAGAGGAATCAAGTGTAGAGATAGTTTTAGCTGATGACGATCTGGACATTAATGACATTGTTGGCTTTGTTACATGTCAATACTCAGACAAGTGGTGGTTAGGTTGTGTGTTAGGAATAGAAGGAGATGAAGTAAAAATATGTTTTTGGAACCACATGGCCCTTCTCCATCTTTCAAATACCCACAATTTACTGACATATAAGTTGTGCATAAAAGTGAGGTTGTAACAAAAGTTGATCCTACAACAGCTACAGGAAGAGTTTATCAACTTACAGACTCAGAAACCAACTCTGAGTGCTAACTAAAAAAAACTTTTATTAATTTTACCAGGTAAAACAACTTTTAAGCCTGTTGTTCCAGAGAAGGGATAGAGCCAGTGCCGTAAGACAAACACAACATCCATGCCTCACCGGGATTCGAACCCGGACCCCTTCTGGACGAATGATCAGAGGCCCATCGCTTAGACCACTGCGCCACCGGGGCGGCGTGTCTGTTATCACGTAAACACACTAAAACGAGAATTATATTCCATTATTACTTGTACAGTAACTTCCCTTGTTTTATGTTTGACTATGCATTAGCATGATGTATTATGTAGATTTTAAAACTCAGTGCCTGTTATTTTTTTTTTTTTTTTTTTTTTTTGGTTGGAGGTTTGACGACCACCGTGAGCAACTCAATGGGCTATAAGCAGTCGCCCGTCCCTAATTTAGGGTCACTGGTTCCAGGGAAGGGATAGAGCCAGTGGCGTAAGACAAACACAACATCCATGCCTCACCAGGATTCGAACCCGGACCCCTTCTGGACGAATGATCAGAGCACTGCCCCACCGGGGCGGCGTGTCTGTTATCATGTAAACACACTAAAATGAGAATTATATTCCATTATTACTTGTACAGTAACTTTAATTGTTTTGCTATAGCTCCTGATCCCATTGAGATCCCACTCTAAAAGTTTCAGGATTTAAAACTTATAATATTACAAAAAACATATATATATTTTTTTAATTTTAAGAAACTCTTTAAAATGTTTTCTTAAAATAAAAAATAATAAAATTCACCAAGCATAGTAAAGTTGCATATCAAATTAAAACTTATGAAATTCTCTTTAAAATGAGGGGTCAAACAACTCTCTAGGCCTTATAGAACTTGAGAAATCCAAAATTGAAAAAGTTTATGCAAGCCAAAAAACAATTTTTCAAAATTTTAAAAATTAATTGCATGAAAACCCAAAGAGATAAAAAAAAATTAAAATATATTCTCATTTATATTAGGAAGAATGATCCCTGAAGGTTTCATTGAAATCTGAGATGGTCAGGTTGAATATTGAAATTTTTTTGGTTGATTTGGCATGGAATGACCCTAATAACGTTTGAAGTGATTTCAATGAAACTGCACTGACATGTACTATGATATTAATCAATCTTTTTGCTATTAAACAACCTTACAAGATGGAAATGGACACTTTGAACTACAAAGGGCATCCTGAAAGTAATGCCTCCTCCTTAATAACTTTTGAAATTGTGAAGTGATTTGAATGAAACTGCACTGACATGTACTATGATATTAATCAATCTTTTTGCTATTAAACAACCTTACAAGATGGAAATGGACACTTTGAACTACAAGGGGCATCCTGAAAGTAATGCCTCCTCCTTAATAACTTTTGAAATTGTGAAGTGATTTGAATGAAACTGCACTGACATGTACTATGATATTAATCAATCTTTTTGCTATTAAACAACCTTACAAGATGGAAATGGACACTTTGAACTACAAAGGGCATCCTGAAAGTAATGCCTCCTCCTTAATAACTTTTGAAATTGTGAAGTGATTTGAATGAAACTGCACTGACATGTACTATGATATTAATCAATCTTTTTGCTATTAAACAACCTTACAAGATGGAAATGGACACTTTGAACTACAAGGGGCATCCTGAAAGTAATGCCTCCTCCTTAATAACTTTTGAAATTGTGAAGTGATTTGAATGAAACTGCACTGACATGTACTATGATATTAATCAATCTTTTTGCTATTAAACAACCTTACAAGATGGAAATGGACACTTTGAACTACAAGGGGCATCCTGAAAGTAATGCCTCCTCCTTAATAACTTTTGAAATTGTGAAGTGATTTGAATGAAACTGCACTGACATGTACTATGATATTAATCAATCTTTTTGCTATTAAACAACCTTACAAGATGGAAATGGACACTTTGAACTACAAAGGGCATCCTGAAAGTAATGCCTCCTCCTTAATAACTTTTGAAATTGTGAAGTGATTTGAATGAAACTGCACTGACATGTACTATGATATTAATCAATCTTTTTGCTATTAAACAACCTTACAAGATGGAAATGGACACTTTGAACTACAAGGGGCATCCTGAAAGTAATGCCTCCTCCTTAATAACTTTTGAAATTTTGAAGTGATTTTAATGAAACTGCACTGACATGTACTATGATATTAATCAATCTTTTTGCTATTAATCAACCTTACAAGATGGAAATGGACACTTTGAACTACAAGGGGCATCCTGAAAGTAATGCCTCCTCCTTAATAACTTTTGAAATTGTGAAGTGATTTTAATGAAACTGCACTGACATGTACTATGATATTAATCAATCTTTTTGCTATTAAACAACCTTACAAGATGGAAATGGACACTTTGAACTACAAAGGGCATCCTGAAAGTAATGCCTCCTCCTTAATAACTTTTGAAATTGTGAAGTGATTTTAATGAAACTGCACTGACATGTACTATGATATTAATCAATCTTTTTGCTATTAAACAACCTTACAAGATGGAAATGGACACTTTGAACTACAAGGGGCATCCTGAAAGTAATGCCTCCTCCTTAATAACTTTTGAAATTTTGAAGTGATTTGAATGAAACTGCATTGACATGTCATCATCATCATCATTGTCAACCATTATCAATCCACTGCTGGACGAAGGTCTCCCCAAGTTTCCTCCACGACGGTCTGTCTTGTGCCAGTCTCCTCCATGTCACTCCCGCATATTTACGAATTTCATTCACCCATCTCCCATGTGGTCTTTTTCTGGGTCTTTTCCTGTCCCTTGGAATCCAATCTAAAATTTCGGCTGTCCATCTATGGTCTGTCCTTCTGGCAGTATGTCCAGCCCATTGCCATTTCAGGGATTTAACTCTGATCATGATGTCTTCCACTCTCGTCATTTTTCGGATCCACGAGTTCCTCTTCTTATCTCTCCTGGTTATACCAAGCATGCACCTCTCCATGCTTCCTTGAGTTGTCTGCAGCCTTTGTATGTCTCTTTTAGTTAAGGTCCACGTCTCTGCACCATACGTAAGCACTGGAAGGATGCATTGATCAAACACTTTTCTTTTAAGACATAATGGCATATTGCTCTTGAAAATTATGCTGTTTCTTCCAAAAGCTCTCCAGGCAAGTTTTGTACGCCGATTAATTTCTTCATCAATGTGACCCTCACTTGATATCTGCTGTCCAAGATAAACATACGTATCTGTTATCTCCAGTTTTTCTCCATCAATCGATAAATCTTCATTTCTTGTAAAAGCATTGAACATCACTTTTGTCTTCTGAAAGTTCATTTTTAATCCCACTTCTTTACTCTTGTCAGCAAGTTCCTGGATCATACTCTGCAGCTCTGATGGGGTAGTTGCAAAAATGACTACGTCATCAGCAAAACGAAGGTGGGTTAGATAATCTCCATTAATCTTTATCCCTTTGTTTTCCCAGTTCAGTGATTGAAAGACATTTTCCAATGTGGCATTAAAGAGCTTCGGAGATATGGTGTCACCTTGTCTCACTCCCTTTCCAATTTTTATGTGTGTTGTATTTTCAAACAGCCGAATCTTTGCACTTGCATTTTCATAGATGTTATTAATAATATTAATGTATGCATCTTCAATACCGCAGGATTTCAGAGCCGTGGTAACTGCTGATGGTTTCACCGAATCAAAGGCTTTTTCATAATCGATAAAAGCCATGCACAATGGAAGTTCATATTCCCTCGCTCTTTCAATCAGTTCTCTCAGTACGTGGATATGATCTATTGTGCTGTAGCCACTCCTGAATCCAGCTTGTTCTCTCGGTTGAGCCATGTCCAGTGTTACCTTCAAGCGGTGTGAAAGAACTTTAGTGAAGATTTTATAAACCACTGATAGGAGGCTGATAGGTCTGTAGTTCCTGAGATCCTCAATGTCACCTTTTTTATGTAGCAGGATCATTGTAGCATTGTTCCAATCCTCAGGAATCTTCCCTTCATTAAGGCATCGAGTGAAAATTTGGGCGAGTACTGTTTCAATTTCTCCACTTGCTTCTTGTATGATGTCTATAGTAATTCCATCTTCTCCTGGAGCTTTCCCTCGCTTCATGTTCTTGATTGCATGAGCAACTTCTGCTGGGAGGACTGGAAGAACTCTGGTACCTTTCATGATGTCTGGAGTACATGTATCATCCCTTTCATATAGTTTGGAGTAGAAATCTTTCACTCTTGTCAAAATTTCGCCTCTATTTCTTGTTATAGAACCATCTTCTTTTCTCAGAGCCATAATCTGTTTTCTTCCCTTACTGAGATGTCCCTTTGCTATCTTAAGGCTTTGGTTGTTTTCAATTGCTTTCCTCACTAGCTCACAGTTGAATTTCCTTACGTCTTCAGTGATACTTTTTCGTGTTGTCTTGCATAGCTCTATATATTCCACTTTGGAAGTCACATCTACTTTAGTTGTCCTCATCTCTCTTCTTTTTTGCATCAACATTTTGGTTTTTCCTGATAATTTGTTCACATGCAACTTGTTCTTAGATCCAGCTAATTTTGTTGCTGTTTCCATTAGAGCTTTGGTTACTTTTCTGTTAACTTCCGAAATATCCACTTCTTCCGATGTTAGGCCTTCTAAAGCAGAGAATCTGTTCTTCAGTTCCAACTTGAAAGTATTATGGTGTTTTTTAAGGTTGGTTATGTCAATACATTTTGTTTGTCTTATGAGCTTGCCACGTTCCAGTTTAGTGTTGAGGTGCATCTTACATCTCACCAATCTATGGTCACTACCTGTGTTGAACTTGTTCAGCACACTGCAGTCTTCGATGACGAATTTTTTGTTACACATAATAAAATCAATTTCACTTGTCGTCCCAATTGGATGTCTCCATGTCCATTTCCTGTGTGGCTTTTTCTTGAAAAAGGAGTTCAAGATGAAAAATCCTTCTGCCTCTGCAAACTCAACGAGAGTATTTCCACGCTGGTTTCTGTTGCCGTGACCGAATTTACCTACTGAAGTTTCATTCTGTTGCCGTTGCCCTATTTTTGCATTGAAATCTCCCATAATTATCTTCAAGTGCTGCTTACCTTTATTATTTAGATGACGAATTTCCTCATAAAATTCTTCAATTTCTTCTTCAGCATGACTTGTGGTGGGTGCATAAGTTTGAATAATCTGAGCCTGGTATCTTCTCGATAGTTGGATAACGAGTCGTGCAGCTCTGTCAGAGGAACTTTCAACTTCTACCACTTTATCCTTCAGTTTCTTGTTTATTATAAATCCAACACCACTAGTTCTGCCAGTATCTGTCCCACGATAATAGAAGAGATGTCCACTTTTCAGTTCAATGAGATCTTCTCCTTTTCTCCTTACCTCACTTAGCCCGACGATGTCCCACTTGATCCTTTGTAGTTCCTCTTCCAATTCAAGAAGCCTTGAATCAGAAGATAGGGAGCGTCCGTTATAGGTAGCCAAGGTCAGCATCAAATGGCAGCCTAGTCCGGTCCTCCGGGGATTCTTAGCACCCTCTGCCTTCATGTCGCACTGGCCGCTGCCTTGGCCAGGTACATTCCAGCTGCCGGAGACTGAGGGCCAAGATTTAAGTTGTAGAGTCATTTTGGAGGTGTTTGGCCATAACTCACCACGCTGGCCAAGCGGGTTGGTGAGTGAAACTGCAACTGTGTGGCTTTTTCTTGAAAAAGGAGTTCAAGATGAAAAATCCTTCTGCCTCTGCAAACTCAACGAGAGTATTTCCACGCTGGTTTCTGTTGCCGTGATATTAATCAATCTTTTTGCTATTAAACAACCTTACAAGATGGAAATGGACACTTTGAACTACAAGGGGCATCCTGAAAGTAATGCCTCCTCCTTAATAACTTTTGAAATTTTGAAGTGATTTGAATGAAACTGCATTGACATGTACTATGATATTAATCAATCTTTTTGCTATTGAACAACCTTACAAGATGGAAATGGACACTTTGAACTACAAGGGGCATCCTGAAAGTAATGCCCCTCCTTAATAACTTTTGAAATTGTGAAGTGATTTTAATGAAACTGCACTGACATGTACTATGATATTAATCAATCTTTTTGCTATTAAACAACCTTACAAGATGGAAATGGCCACTTTGAACTACAAGGGGCATCCTGAAAGTAATGCCTCCTCCTTAATAACTTTTGAAATTGTGAAGTGATTTGAATGAAACTGCACTGACATGTACTATGATATTAATCAATCTTTTTGCTATTAAACAACCTTACAAGATGGAAATGGACACTTTGAACTACAAGGGGCATCCTGAAAGTAATACCTTCTTCTTAATAACTTTTGAGGTGATTTTAATGAAACTAAACTGACAGGTACTATATGTTACCAATGTGGGAACATTTTTTTTTTTTTTTCAGGATTGGAAATAAAGATCATGACTGACAGAAAAAAGCAGTGAGTCGTAATTGAATTTCTGGAAAAAGAGGAATGTGAGGCTCCAGAAATCCACAGAAGGCTTCTGGTGGTGTATGGAGCTGCCACGATCAATATCAGTAACATCCAAAGATGGATGAAGAGGTTTCAAGGGGGAGAAAGTTCAGTGTCGGACAAACAACGGAGTGAAACGCCCGCAACGGCAGTGACAGATGCCAACAAGTAATGAGTGAGAGACCTCATCACGGCTGATCGCCGTGTCACCATCCAAGAATGGTGTGATGCAATTTATTGTGGTCATAGTGTTATGGAAACATTAATTAGGGATCTGGAATACAAAAAAAATTGTTCAAAGTGAATCCCAACAAACGTAATCCATGAACAAAGGTTGGACATGTGATGTAACCTCTCGGACTGTTATGAGAGGGACGGTGAGGTTTTTTCTCTAATGTTGTGACAGGGGATGAAACCTGGGTGTTCTTTCATGACGGAGAAACAAAACATGCATCAACGGAATGGCACTGCACATCCTATCCCCTCGACAGAAAAAGGTGAAAACAACTCGCCTCGCAGGGAAAATGATGTGACAATTTTCTGGGACAAATGTGGTGTCATTTTGATTGAATTCCTTAAACGGGGTCCAACAACCCTTAAACAGGGTGCAACAATAAACAGTGCTCACTATGTGCAGACATTGAAGAAGCTATCAAAAGAAAAAGACGTGACATCTTCACAGTGTGTTTTACACCATGATAAAGCAACGTCCCCACACCTCAATGGAGACCTCACAGGCTATTGCCAAAATGGGGTGGATGGCGATGCCCCGACCCCCTAGAGTCCCGATTTGGCTCCCTCAGACTTTTTCCTGTTTGCCCCTTTGAAAAACACCCTTTGTGGGGAACGTTTTGACAATGTAACAGACGTTAAACTGGCTGTGAACTCGTGGGTGAAACGACAGCCTCGGTAAGTTTTCCAAAATGGATTTTACCAATGGGTTCAAAGATGCCAGAAATGTATGGAGTGATGGACAATACTTTGAATAGGCTAGCATTTTCTAACAATAAATATGTCCAAGTATTTTGCTACCAAATTTCACATTTTTGCTCTTATAAATAAAAATCTTATGAGGGAGGAGACATTACTTTCAGGATGCCCTTTGTACTAAATATTCCGATTTAACGAACTTTTTATCATTATTTGTATAATTTCCACTTCAATGATTAATTTAAAAAAAAAAACCAAGTTTGAAAACTTATTTCAAAAAACGTTCAGAATAAAATTAGAAGCCAAAATTACATACCCACGATCCAAGCATTTTACGTAATTTAGGGGCAAGTCAGGTTGGCAATCCACTCTGATGTGGAAGCTATTTTGATAAACTTCTACGTATATTATAATGCCGATCAGCAAACCAAGTAATAAGATTAAAGATAAGGTAAAAATCTTCCACCTCGCATTTTGCAAACAGGTCAAAATACTATTTCCTTTAGAGGTACCAGACTGATCGATGAGATCGGTTTGTTCAATTTCGCTTGTAGCTGCCATTGCAAACAGTTTTCTGGATTACGAAACTCCACAGTAAAACACGTAGTTCTTCTCACTCACAATTTGAAAGTTCACTGATGAAATATCATGCCTTGAAACACCTACATCACCGCACGATCTAGTGAATAGAATGTGGATAACGCCTTTTTTATTTACTCTTTGAGATAACCATAAAACTCACAAAAACCGATAAATTGCACGAGATAAGGAAATTAAAACAATATGACAGTAGCAGACGTAAATAACTGACGACAGCGATCTCTTTGGAATCAAGGCTATTTTTTTTTCTTTTTTTATTCTACTATATCATTCAATTTATGAGAAGTAAAACTACTGCATTTCGTGAATTACATGCTTTTATTTGGGTGTTTCTGGTGCACAAACAGCTAATGTCAGAAACTTCTGGGATTTGAAACGTTTTGTCTTCCAATTGCAAAGGACACCAATAAGCATAAACACGTGATACGGAAAATACCAACACCAGTTTTGTTGCCAAAAAATTGAATGTTGTTTGAAGCACTAGTTCCCAAGCAGACGACAAAGTAAACCCACGTGACCATCTAAAAAAGAAGTTATTGGCAGACAAATTAAGCGAATGGGGGGAGAGGCAGAAACTTATGATCTGATCTGATCTGATCTTTCTCCAAGTAGCACAAGTTCAAGTAGCGGAAAAAGCATAAATGGCGTATTTGTCTTACGGTGGTCTCTCCCTTTTTCTCGAAACCATTAGCCCCAAATTAGGTATGGACAATTGCTTACAGCCCTTTGAATTGAAAGAATTACAGGAACACGGGCGACAGCTTACAACCAATATAGTTGTTCACAGTGATCGTTGAACTTTCCCTGGCTAACATTGAAAATATGTTATTTTACTTTTTGAATAGATTGTTATCTCCCATACTGATTTCAAAATAATGATATTATATTGAGACATTCCCTGGTTCTTACTCAAAAGTTTTTTTTGTTTTGTTTTTTATTTGAAGTTTAACGACCACCATGAGCAACTCAATGAGCTATAGGCAGTCGCCCGTCACTAATTTAGGGCCGCTGGTTCAAATTGAAAAGTATTATGAAGGAGAGGCTTGCACTCCTTCCTTAAGTCTACCAGTGATATAAAGCATTGGCCACCACAGTGGTGGGATTTGAAACGTTTTGTCTTCCAATTGCAAAGGACACCAATAAGCATAAACACGTGATACGGAAAATACCAACACCAGTTTTGTTGCCAAAAATTGAATGTTGTTTGAAGCACTAGTTCCCAAGCAGACGACAAAGTAAACCCACGTGATCATCTAAAAAAGAAGTTATTGGCAGACAAATTAAGCGAATGGGGGAGAGGCAGAAACTTATGATCTGATCTGATCTGATCTTTCTCCAAGTCGCACAAGTTCAAGTATCGGAAAAAGCATAAATGGTGTATTTGTCTTACGGTGGTCTCTCCCTTTTTCTCGAAACCATTAGCCCCAAATTAGGTATGGACAATTGCTTACAGCCCTTTGAATTGAAAGAATTACAGGAACACGGGCGACAGCTTACAACCCATATAGTTGTTCACAGTGATCGTTGAACTTTCCCTGGCTAACATTGAAAATATGTTATTTTACTTTTTGAATAGATTGTTATCTCCCATACTGATTTCAAAATAATGATATTATATTGAGACATTCCCTGGTTCTTACTCAAAAGTTTTTTTTTGTTTTGTTTTTTATTTGAAGTTTAACGACCACCATGAGCAACTCAATGAGCTATAGGCAGTCGCCCGTCACTAATTTAGGGCCGCTGGTTCAAATTGAAAAGTATTATGAAGGAGAGGCTTGCACTCCTTCCTTAAGTCTACCAGTGATATAAAGCATTGGCCACCACAGTGGTTTAAGCGCTGGCTTTTGATCATTTGTCCGAGTTGGGTCAGGGCTCGAATCTCGGCGGGCACGAACATTCTGTTTGTATTACGGTACTGGCTCTTTCCTTTCCCTGGAACCAGTGACCCTAAATTAGAGACGGGCGACTACTTATAGCTCATTCAGTTGCTCACGGTGGTCGTTAAACCTCGAATGAAAAAAAAGCATTGTTTTTAAGCCAATAAATATTACAGGAAAATAAACGAAATCTTGTCCCCTGTTCAAAGTTCATAGGGAGAAAAATAAGCTCCATATGGTGTCGAATGGAGTTTCCAACCCTCCCACTATGTTAACCCCGCATAACCTCACTTGACGACAATCTCACTCTAGAGCGAAGGTTGTCGCTTTGCAAGCTGATCCGGATGGTTTGCGTCCTCAATGTGGATCAAGTTGGAAGCAGTTGTAGTACTATTGTTTCATGGCGGTTCCTATGAATTGCAGATGTCCATGGCGAGGGCTGACTTTTAAACTGTCAGTTTCCTGGCAGCAATTTTAAGTCTGAGATATGTGTCTAAATCTCGCTTGAGGGTGCTGTCCTACGTCTCGCAGCTATAGCTCCTGTTGGCACGGTGATACAAAGGGAGTGCCGTCCACTGATATGCAGATTCTAGTAGCATAAATTATTATTCCTTCCTGTGAGTTCATTCATCATTCACGCAATATAGTCATTCACGAGTGATCATTCAAATGAATGGGCCGCCCCGGTGGCGCAGTGATCTAAGGCGTTGGCCTCTGATCATTCGTCGGAAGGGGTCCGGGTTCGAATCCCGGTGAGGCATGGATGTTGTGTTTGTCTTACGGCACTGGCTCTCTCCCTTCCCTGGAACCAGTGACTCTAAATTAGGGACGGGCGACTGCTTATAGCCCATTGAGTTGCTCACGGTGGTCGTTAAACCTCAAAAAAAAAAAAAAAAAAAAAAAAATGAATGGTGATTCAATTGCCACCACTCCCAGTTGTTCCTCTACACTCACTGAGTAAATCATTCGTTGCACGGATTTACGAACACCGCAGAAATTGGCAAAACTTTCCAAAAAAACGCGAGGTTAGTTTTTTTTTTTTTTGATTGGAGGTTTAACGACCACCGTGAGCAACTCAATGGGCTATAAGCAGTCGCCCGTCCCTAATTTAGGGTCACTGGTTCCAGGGAAGGGAGAGAGCCAGTGCCGTAAGACAAACACAACATCCATGCCTCACCGGGATTCGAACCCGGACCCCTTACGGACGAATGATCAGAGGCCAACGCTTTAGACCACTGCGACACCGCGGCGGCTGAGAGAATTTCAGGGAGGACATAGGAAAGGATACCCATTTAACCAGTGGGTCCAGCCTGGGGGCCGTCACTTTACGTGCTCGTCCGATGCACGGCGGATATTCAGCGATTGTTAGTAAATCACAGCACGAGGTTAGTTGGAACCCATTCACAGTTCACACTGAAGGAGAGAGTGGAAATTCACAAACTCCCAAAAGAAAGGGAGCGTAAAACGCATTCACTGATAACGAATGAACCTCCGTTCGTCCTGAATACACCACAGATGTTATTCACGTTTATTTTCCATTCTTAAGTTTCACCATCCTAACCGTCAACCATGAATACGGGATTTTTTTTTTGATTGGAGGTTTAACGACCACCGTGAGCAACTCAATGGGCTATAAGCAGTCGCCCGTCCCTAATTTAGGGTCACTGGTTCCAGGGAAGGGAGAGAGCCAGTGCCGTAAGACAAACACAACATCCATGCCTCACCGGGATTCGAACCCGGACCCCGTTCGGACGAATGATCAGAGGCCATCGCTTAGACCACTGCGCCACCGGGGCGGCAAATACGGGATTACACCAGTGTACAATACAAATTTGAAGTTTTTTTTGTTTTTGTTTTTTTTTGGTTGGAGGTTTAACGACCACCGTGAGCAACTCAATGGGCTATAAGCAGTCGCCCGTCCCTAATTTAGGGTCACTGGTTCCAGGGAAGGGAGAGAGCCAGTGCCGTAAGACAAACACAACATCCATGCCTCACCGGGATTCGAACCCGGACCCCTTACGGACGAATGATCAGAGGCCAACGCCTTAGACCACTGCAACACCGGGGCGGCTGAGAGAATTTCAGGGAGGACATAGGAAAGGATACCCATTTAACCAGTGGGTCCAGCCTGGGGGCCGTCACTTTACGTGCTCGTCCGATGCACGGCGGATATTCAGCGATTGTTAGTAAATCACAGCACGAGGTTAGTTGGAACCCATTCACAGTTCACACTGAAGGAGAGAGTGGAAATTCACAAACTCCCAAAAGAAAGGGAGCGTAAAACGCATTCACTGATAACGAATGAACCTCCGTTCGTCCTGAATACACCACAGATGTTATTCACGTTTATTTTCCATTCTTAAGTTTCACCATCCTAACCGTCAACCATGAATACGGGATTTTTTTTTTGATTGGAGGTTTAACGACCACCGTGAGCAACTCAATGGGCTATAAGCAGTCGCCCGTCCCTAATTTAGGGTCACTGGTTCCAGGGAAGGGAGAGAGCCAGTGCCGTAAGACAAACACAACATCCATGCCTCACCGGGATTTGAACCCGGACCCCTTACGGACGAATGATCAGAGGCCAACGCCTTAGACCACTGCGCCACCGGGGCGGCAAATTTGAAGTTGTGACTCCGTCTATTGGTGTAAATTATGACAAAGCCGCCCCTGTGTGGCAGTGGTCTAGGCGATGGTTTCTGATCATTCGCCCGAGATGGGTCTGGGTTCGAATCTAGTGATGGATGTTGTGTTTGTCTTACGGTACTGACTCTCTCCCTTCCCTGGAACCAGTGGCCCTAAATTAGGGACGGGCTACTACTTATAGCCCATTGAGTACCTCACGGTGGTCGTTAAACCTCCAATAAAAAAATATGACAAGAGTGGTAAGTCATATAATATCCGCCGTCCCGTTGGCGCAGTGGTCTAAGCCACTGTTTCTCAAAGTGTGTTCTGCGGCCCAGGGTTCCGCGACGGCCCTCCAGGGGTTCCGCAAGCAGTTCGTAAAACATGGCCGAAATTTTCAAGAAAATCTGTTAATTCGCCGAATGAAGGAAATAGCAGGCAGCGTAAAAGAGGAAATTATTTTTCGCATCAAGTCTTGCGCTTTTGCTTTGCAAATGGATGAGTCTACAAACGTGTCAGGTCTCGCGATATTGCTCGTTTTCTTGTAAAATATCCGTATGAAGCATCTCTAGCAGAAGATCTTCTTTCATGCAAGCCGCTAACAGCTAGTGCAACTGCCGCAGAGATCTTTTTTTTTTTTTTTTTTTTGATTGGAGGTTTAACGACCACCGTGAGCAACTCAATGGGCTATAAGCAGTCGCCCGTCCCTAATTTAGGGTCACTGGTTCCAGGGAAGGGAGAGAGCTAGTGCCGTAAGACAAACACAACATCCATGCCTCACCGGGATTCGAACCCGGACCCCTTAGGGACGAATGATCAGAGGCCAGCGCCTTAGACCACTGCGCCACCGGGGCGACTACGGACGAATGATCAGAGGCCAGCGCCTTAGACCACTGCGCCACCGGGGCGGCCCCTAAATTAGGGACGGGCGACTGCTTATAGCCCATTGAGTTGCTCACGGGGGTCGTCGTTGAACCTCCAATAAAAAAAATTGTGACAAGAGTGGCAAGTCATATATATCCGCCGTCCCGTTGGCGCAGTGGTCTAAGCGATGACTTCTGATCATTCGTCCGAGATGGGTCCGGGTTCGAATCCCGAGAGGTATGGATGTTGCTTTTGTCTTACGGCACTGGCTCTCTCCATTTCCTGGAACCAGTGGCCCTAAAGTTGGGACGGGCGACTGCTTATAGCCCATTGAGTTGCTCACGGTTGTCGTTCAACCTCCAATAAAAAAATATATATATATATATATATATATAATATCCGAAAACTTGAAAATTTAATCGTCCTGGGGCGCGAAACGAATCCGCGTCTCCCGGTTTGCGACCGAGTATCACAGAGTGCACATGACAAGGTCGACCCCACGGAGATGTGGTCGACCTTGTCACGTTCAATGGCGTAAGAAGAACACAACTCGACCGCATATCTGTCCAGCAAAAACAGAAGTTTTGGGAAACTGCTGGCTGAAATCTGCCGCTCACGGCCTGATAGCGGTCCGTTGGTGGCAGCGCCATCAGTTGGCAAGTCACTGATGGCCCTGCAGCATCGGTGTGAATTGCGGGCCACCAAGCAAGTGCCACTAGTGGCCCGTAGCTGGCAACCGATGAAACCCCAACACTAGGTGGAAGCAACGGGACTGCACATCCGCAGAAGCAACACGTACTGTGTCTCTCGTGTTACCAGTTAGTTTTTTATTCGAGGTTTAACGACCACCGTGAGCAACTCAATGGGCTATAAGTAGTCGCCCGTCCCTAATTTAGGGTCACTGGATCCAGGGAAGGGAGAGAGCCAGTGCCGTAAGACCAACAAAACATCCATGCCTCACCAGGATTCGAACCCGGACCCCTTTCGGACGAATGATCAGAGGCCATCACCTTAGACCACTGCGCCACTGGGGGCGACTACCAGTTAGTTGAAGACGACGCTATCGCCATCGTGTTATTTGCCGCCCCGTTGGCGCAGAGGTCTAAGCGATGGCCTCTGATCATTCGTCCGTAAGGGGTCCGGGTTCGAATCCCGGTGAGGCATGGATGTTGTGTTTGTCTTACGGCACTGGCTCGCTCCCTTCCCTTGAACCAGTGACTCTAAATTAGGGACGGGCGATTGCCTATAGCCCATTGAGTTGCTCACGGTGGTCGTTAAACCTCCAATCGAAAAAAAAAATCGTGTTATTTTAGTGGTTGTTAAGAAAAAAAAGCCATATGTAGAGAGGCTAATTAATTTCCTAATGAAATGCCAAGTCGACGAAGATATCTGATTAAGCACTGAATTACTAGATTACAGCCGTGAAATACACCCACTCCATACCCATGAATAATAAGAAATAATTTGAAACCGCTTGAAACAACAGTCCTGGAAAAACATTAAGAAAACGTTTCTTGGGAAAAAAAAAATATTCGCCTACAAAATTTATCAATTATTTGAAAGAAGAAGAAGAAGAAAAGAAAAGCAACGCTATGTGGATATATTGTACTCATCCATGCAGTAGCGCACCCAGGAATTCTTGTTGGAGGGGGCTGTGTATATATATAGTATACGTACACAATGTGTATGCATATACACTGCTGGCCACCCAAAATGCAACACCAAGAAGAAAGAATGCGATTGGCCTGAAATTCGCAGCATGCGTTGCCCGCGAGAGGACGTGCAAACGATTAGCTTTGCAGGGCATATGCAAATCATGTGCGCCCGGCACGCCACCGAGAAGCACTATAAGAAGGGTGCACAGAAGGCGTGGTGTAAGTAGTGGAAGTGTGTTGTGCTGCAGGACATGTGCGTGGGAAGCTTCCTGATGCATCGTCACAGAATACGGCAGTCATTCCAGCACGTTTCGGAGTTCGACAGAGGACGAATAGTGGCTTATAGCGACAGCGGTTTATCGTACCGAGACATCGGCGCCCGTGTGGGACGACATCCAGCCACAGTGAGGCGAGAAGGGATTCGGTGGGTGCAGGAGGGACGGACGGACCGACGTGAACGATTGCCGCAGCCGTGGCACACCACCGAACGAGAGGACAGGCATGTTGTACGGCGGGCATTGACGGCTCGCACCGCCACATCACGAACGTTAGCGCAGGAATTAGGGTGTGTTGCGCAACAACCTGTTTCAGCACGTACCGTTCCGCGTCGTCTGCAGAAGCGGGGACTTGTCGCACGGCGCCCGTTGCTCCGATTACCATTGACGTTACACCACCGGCGAGTGCGGCGGCAGTGGGCCGTTGAACGCCGCCCCTGGACTACGGAATGGCACGAAATTGTCTTCTCCGACGAATCCCGCTTCTGCCAGCAGCACCACGATGGTTGGATCTGCGTGTGGCGGCACCGCGGAGAGAGACTGTATGACGCCTGCATTATGCATCGCCATACCGGTCCGTCACTTGGCGTTACGGTTTGCCGCGCAAATGGATATGACACCCGCACCCCTCTGGTACGCATCGCTGGTACACTCAACAGCCACCGCACCATCTCCGACGTTTTGGAGCCTGTAGTCCTCCCTTACCTGCAGGACCTGCCAGCGGTCACGTTTCAACAGGACAACGAGCGCCCGCACGTGGCACGCATCGTGCAACAATTCTTCACGGCCCACCAGGTGTCACTGTTGCCGTGGCCCGCCTGTTCTCCCGATATGTCGCCCATCGAACACGTCTGGTCGCTGATCGGCAACCGAGTGGCCCGGCAAGCACCACTGCTATTAAACTGTGGCAACGTGTGGAAGCAGCCTGGACCGACATACCCCAAGCCCACATCCAAAGCCTCTTTCGTTCGATGCCGTGGCGTGTAGCGGCCGTTATTGCCAGCCATGGGGGCCACACGAACTATTGATGACTGCGTGTTCCGCAAGTCGCACAGGCCTGTAAGCTCAATCGTTTCATCTTTATATCTGTTGTTATGTGTCCAGTAAAACTAGCTTAGCTATCTCGTGCCCTTCTTAGTATTGCATTTTGGGTGGCCAGCAGTGTATATGTAGTGTACGCCTATAGTGTATATACGTTTGTGACATACGTCACTCTTAATGTCTTTGTGGAATTGGGAAAAAGGCACCATGTAATAGAAGACACTATGTAATTTTTTGAACATGTAAAATAATATTTTTGAACGTTTAATTTATGACGTACGAAAAAGCCATCTGGTTGATGTGCGAAAGCTTAGAAACGCTAATGTGTCTACTTCCTACTCCAATAAATCGGATCACTAGTACAGGGTTACTATTTAGTACTTAATTGTTGTACTGTTCCTCGTCATCAAATTGATGACACCGAATTTTCAGGTGTAATGAGCAGCACGTCTTTTGATTCCGTTCTGACGCGAATTAAATTTATCAAAGATATTCAAAGTCAATGGAACTGATATGGAAAACAATAGCATCTGACGGAAGAAAAAACGTTTTTCAATCGGGTTTTTAATAATTGCTGTAAACGGAATCGGGAACTTACGCCCTCTGGTTGCAGACTAAAAAAAAAATTAAAAATATATGAGAAACATTTTGCAGCGGAAACGCTCTACAACAATGAAAGAATTTTTCAAATGGGACTCTTAGAAACAGAGATATCGACCAAAATAAAATATGCTTCTACGCCACCTGTTGGGAAAAACATACACTAATTTAAGAAGAAAGTACTATCAAAAGGTTTTTCGATGTGAGTGGTATTGGTCTAAGAAAGAATTTCTTCAGTTGAGTTTCCAGGAGCACAGATTTGGCTGCAAATACATCAGAAGCAGAATTTACCACTTATGCCCCACGGTGGCCAAACCATTCTTTACCAAATATTAGAAATTATATGAAAAACATTTCCCATCAGAACCTGTATGCGATACAGGAAGAATTTTTCAAATCGGAGTTTTAGAAGCAGAAATATCAGGCAAAACACAATATACCTTAATGCCCCTAGTGGAAAGTCTATGAAGTTATTTCAAAATTTTGAAATTATATGATAAGCATTTCGCACCGGAAACGCTATCTAACAAAGAAGGAATTTTTCAAATCGGACTTTAGAAGTAGAGATAATAACAAAAAAATAAGATATGCATCTACGCCACCTGGTGGAGAAACCATGAATGATTTTAAGAAGAAAATATTCCGAAAAAGTTTATCGACGTGAGTAGTATCGGTCCAAGAACGAATTTTTTTCAGTCGAGATTTTAGAAACTCAGATTGTGCTGCAAATACCGGGACATCGCCGCCCCGGTGGCGCAGTGGTCTAAGGCGTTGGCCTCTGATCATTCGTTCATAAGGGGTCCGGGTTCGAATCCCGGTGAGGCATGGATGTTGTGTTTGTCTTATGGCACTGGCTCTCTCCCTTCCCTGGAACCAGTGACCCTAAATTAGGGACGGGCGACTGCTTATAGCCCATTGAGTTGCTCACGGTGGTCGTTAAACCTCCAATAAGCCGCCCCGGTGGCGCAGTGGTCTAAGGCGCTGGCCTCTGATCATTCGTCCGTGAGGGGTCAGGCATGGATGTTGTGTTTGTCTTACGGCACCGGCTCTCTCCCTTCCCTGGAACCAGTGACCCTAAATTAGGGACGGGCGACTGCTTATAGCCCATTGAGTTGCTCACGGTGGTCGTTAAACCCCCAATCAAAAAAAAAAAAAAAAACTTCCAATAAAAAAAAAAAAAAAACATTCGAAACACAAATAGACTTACGTCCCGTGGTGGCAAAACTATATTTTACCAAAAATTAGAAAATATATGCAGAAGTTTCTCATGGAGCTGTATGCGGTGCAGAAGGAATTTTTTAAATCGGAGTTTTAGAAGCAGAGATATAGGGGAAAACGCAATTTACCTTTTTTTTTTCTTTTTTTTTGTTTGGAGGTTTAACGACCGCCGTGAGCAACTCAATGGGCTATAAGCAGTCGCCCGTCCCTAATTTAGGGTCACTGGTTCCAGGGAAGGGAGAGAGCCAGTGCCGTAAGACAAACACAACATCCATGCCTGACCGGGATTCGAACCCGGACCCCTTACGGACGAATGATCAGAGGCCAACGCCTTAGACCACTGCGCCACCGGGGCGGCCAATTTACCTTCACGAACCCTAACGGAAAGACTATGATTTACTTGAAAATTTTGAAATTATATGAAAAACATTTCGCACCAGAAACTGTATTGAATAAAGAAGGAATTTTTCAAATCGGGCCATTAGAAGCAGATATATTGATAAAAATAAGATATACCTCTACGTCCGCCATGCAAAATTTTAAGAAGAAAACATTCCATAAAGATTTATCGACGTGAGTGGCATCGGTCCACGAATGAATTTTTTTCAGTCGAGATTTTATAGGCTCAGATTTTGTGGCAAAAACATCAGGAGCAGAAATTAACGCTTACGCCTCCTGGTGGCCAAACCATTCTTTACCAAAAATTAGAAACTATATGCAAAAGATTTGCTATCAGGAGCTGTATCCGCTGAACAAAAAAATTTCAAATCGGAGTGTTAGAAGTAGAGATATCGGCGAAAACGCATTTTACTGTTACGCCCCCTAGCGGAAAATCTGTGCGTAATTTGAAAAAAAGTAACTATACCTAAAATACTCTTCGACAGAAATGGAATCGAAAGGTAAAATAATTTTATTCAATCGATTGTTTAGAAGTAAATATTTGGAATAAAATGTATTTTGAATTCGATATCATCTGCATTTACGCCCTCTAGAGGCGAAATTGTAAATCGTCAAAAAAAAAAAACGAAATGAAGGGTCGTCATTCGTATATTTCAGGCTTCCCAATGCAAAAAGATTTTTTTCAAATCGGGCTAATAGTTGCAGAGATGTGGTGTCCATAGGGGAACGGATGGACAAACCGATAACGTAAAAAGCACGATCTTTTCTTACAAAAGGTGAGCTAAAAACGGGTACTTTTAAAAACAGAAATTCCGTTAAAAGACAGACGCTTACCTGGCAACATTGATCCTCGTTATTTTAGAACAGTTCACAGACTGGTTTTGTCGTACTGGTCTGGCCCTGACCATTTCTTCGAACTATGGTGTCGATGAGAAAGCCATTTAGAAACAAGAGGGCAGAAAAACATAATTTAGACAAATTAGCAAAATCACGCAACGCATTGATTATGATACGTTTTCGAACATACCAAAATTCATTACTCAAGTTATGAGGATAATGGCTGTGGAATACATCTCGCTCCTGTGCCCTGACCTTTGACCTCATTTCGATGATATTAAACAGAATTGGTTCAGGTACCTCCGGAACAACATACTAAAGTTTTGTCGCAATAGAAGCATTTTTAGTCAAGTTATGAGGATAATGGCTGAGGAACAAATCTCGCTCCTGCGCCCTGACCTTTGACACCATTTCGATGATATTCAACAGAATTGGTTCAGTATACCTCCGGAACAACATACTAAAGTTTTGTCGCAATAGAAGCATTTTTAGTCAAGTTATGAGGATAATGGCTGTGGAATAAATCTCGCTTCTGTGTCCTGACCTTTGACTCCATTTCAATGATATTCAACAGAATTGTTTCAGTATACCTCCGGAACAACATACTAAAGTTTTGTCGCAATAGAAGCATTTTTAGTCAAGTTATGAGGATAATGGCTGTGGAATAAATCTCGCTCCTGTGCCCTCACCTATGACCCCATTTCGATAATATTAAACAGAATTGGTTCAGTATATACTTCCGGAACAGCATACTAAAGTTTTGTCGCAATAGAAGCACTTTAGTCAAGTTATGAGGATAACCGCTGCGGAACGAATCTTGCTCCTGTGTCCTGACCTTTGACCCCATTTCGATGATATTCAACAGAATTGGTTCAGTATACCTCCGAAACAACATACTAAAGTTTTGTCGCAATAGAAGCATTTTTAGTCAAGTTATGAGGATAATGGCTGTGGAATAAATCTCGTTCCTGTGTCCTGACCTTTGACCCCATTTCGTTGATATTCAAGAGAATTGGTTCAGTATACTTCCGAAACAACATACTAAAGTTTTGTTGCAATAGAAACATTTTTAGTCAAGTAATGAGGATAATGGCTGTGGAATAAATCTCGCTCCTGCGCCCTGACCTTTGACACCATTTCGATGATATTCAACAGAATTGGTTCAGTATACCTCCGAAACAACATATTAAAGTTTTGTCGCAAAACATTTTTAGTCAAGTAATGAGGAAAATGGCTGTGGAATAAATCTCGCTCCTGTGCCCTGACCTTTGACCTCATTTCGATTATATTAAACAGAATTGGTTTAGGGTACCTCCGGAACAACATACTAAAGTTTTGTCGCAATAGAAGCATTTTTAGTCAAGTTATGAGGATAATGGCTGTGGAATAAATCTCGCTCCTGTGCCCTGACCTTTGACCTCATTTCGATGATATTGAACAGAATTAGTTCAGTATACCTGCGGAACACCATACTAAAGTTTTGTCGCAATAAAAGCATTTTTAGTCAAGTTATGAGGATAATGGCTGTGGAATAAATCTCGCTCCTGTGCCCTCACCTATGACCCCATTTCGATAATATTAAACAGAATTGGTTCAGTATATACTTCCGGAACAGCATACTAAAGTTTTGTCGCAATAGAAGCACTTTAGTCAAGTTATGAGGATAACCGCTGCGGAACGAATCTTGCTCCTGTGTCCTGACCTTTGACCCCATTTCGATGATATTCAACAGAATTGGTTCAGTATACCTCCGAAACAACATATTAAAGTTTTGTCGCAAAACATTTTTAGTCAAGTAATGAGGAAAATGGCTGTGGAATAAATCTCGCTCCTGTGCCCTGACCTTTGACCTCATTTCGATTATATTAAACAGAATTGGTTTAGGGTACCTCCGGAACAACATACTAAAGTTTTGTCGCAATAGAAGCATTTTTAGTCAAGTTATGAGGATAATGGCTGTGGAATAAATCTCGCTCCTGTGCCCTGACCTTTGACCTCATTTCGATGATATTGAACAGAATTAGTTCAGTATACCTGCGGAACACCATACTAAAGTTTTGTCGCAATAAAAGCATTTTTAGTCAAGTTATGAGGATAATGGCTGTGGAATAAATCTCGCTCCTGTGCCCTCACCTATGACCCCATTTCGATAATATTAAACAGAATTGGTTCAGTATATACTTCCGGAACAGCATACTAAAGTTTTGTCGCAATAGAAGCACTTTAGTCAAGTTATGAGGATAACCGCTGCCGAACGAATCTTGCTCCTGTGTCCTGACCTTTGACCCCATTTCGATGATATTCAACAGAATTGGTTCAGTATATACCTCCGAAACAACATACTAAAGTTTTGTCGCAAAACATTTTTAGTCAAGTTATGAGGATAATGGCTGTGGAATAAATCTCGTTCCTGTGTCCTGAACTTTGACCCCATTTCAATTATATTCAACAGAACCGGTTCAGTGTACCTCCGGAACAACGTGATAAAGTTTTGTCGCAATCGAAGCATTTTTACGTAAGTTATGACGCATAAGGGCGATGGAATGGATCCCGCTTTTATGTCTTGACTTTTGACCCCATTCGCCCATTTTCAATAGAGTTCGTACCCAGGTTGTCTCCTATCACATACTAAAGTTTCATCGAAATCAAACGATTTTTACGTGCGGACGAACGGACAGACAGACGGGCAAAGCTGCAGCACATACGCTTCTTCAACCTACGGTTGGAAAGCGTAAAAAATGGGACTGATATTACAGATTAGAAAACTTAAAACTACAAACCGTATTATGAAACCAAATCACAGAAATATGCAAATGGCGATTTCGATTTTAATCTCGGCGAATTGTAACTTTCAGCTGGTGCCTCTCACGGAATCACAATAGCAAATCCGTGACCAGCGCGGAAAGGAAAAAGTAACAAAAAAATGGTAGAAAGTTCGTCGACCACGCGGTTGCCAAGCAAAGCATGCTTTGCGATATTCGTAGGTTAAGCGCATATTTTACCACTTATATTTGTGTTCTGAAACTAAGAAAAAGTTCCCCTTTTTCCGTGCAGACATGTGCTGACGGCGGGATATTTCCATTTTTAAGGAGGTGTTTTAAGGTGGTTCCACCTGAAATCTCTGCCTTATGTTTCCAATGGTAAAACTTCTTTACATACACTGCTGGACACCCAAAATGCAACACCAAGAAGGAAGCATACGATTGGCCTGAAATTCGCAACATGCGTCGCCCGCGAGAGGACATGCAAACGATTAGCATTGCAGGGCATATACAAATCATGTGCGCCCGGCACGCCACCGAGAAGCACTATAAGAAGGGTGCACAGGAGGCGGGGTGTAAGTAGTGGAAGTGTGTTGTGCTGCCGGACCTGTGCGTGGGAAGCTTCCTGATGCCTCGTTGCAGAATACGGCAGTCATTCCAGCACGTTTCGGAGTTCGACAGAGGACGAATAGTAGCTTATCGCGACAGCGGTTTATTGTACCCAGACATCGGCGCCCGTGTGGGACGACATCCAGCCAGAGTGAGGCGAGTAGGGATTCAGTGGGTGCAGGAGGGACGGACGGACCGACGAGAGCGATTGCCGCAGCCGCGGCACACCACCGAACGAGAGGACCGGCATGTTGTGCAGCGGGCATTGACGGCTCCCACCGCCATATCACGAATGTTAGCGCAGGAATTAGGGTGTGTTGCGCAACAACCTGTTTCAGCACGTACCGTTCGACGTCGTCTGCAGGAGCGGGGACTTGTCGCACGGCGCCCATTGCTCCGATTACCAATTGACGTTACACCACCGGCGAGTGCGGCGGCAGTGGATCGTTAAACGCGGCACCTGGACTACGGAATAGCACGACATTGTCTTCTCCGACGAATCCTGCTTCTGCCTGCAACACCACGATAGTCGGATCCGCGTGTGGCGGCACCGCGGCGAAAAAACTGTACGGCGCCTGCATTATGCATCGCCATACCGGCCCGTCGCCTGGCGTTATGGTTTGGGGCACAATTGGATATGACACCCGCACCCCTCTGGTACGCATCATCAGGTACACTTAACAGCCACCGCACTATCTCCGACGTTTTGGAGCCTGTGGTCCTCCCTTACCTGCAGGACCTACCAGCGGCCACATTTCAAGAAGATAATGAGCGCCCGCACGTGGCACGCATCGTGCAACAATTCTTCACGGCCCACCAGGTGTCACTGCTGCCGTGGCTCGCCTGTTCTCCCGATATGGCCACCCATCGAACACGTCTGGTCGCTGATCAGCAACTGGCTGGCCCGGCAAGCACTACCCGCGGCTACGCCTGATGAACTGTGGCAACGTGTGGAAGCAGCCTGGATCGACATACTCCAAGCTCACGTCCAAAGCCTCTTTCGTTCGATGCTGCGGCGTGTAGTGGCCGTTATTGCCAGCCATGGGGGCCACACGAACTATTGATGTCTGCGTGTTCCGTAAGTCGCACGGGCCTGTGAGCTCAATCTTTTCATCTTTGAATCTGTTGTAGTCCACGTTCCAGAAACACATAGCAACCGAAAAATTGTTTTCAGCCCCCGCCGTGGAATTGAACCACGGATCTCTCGATATCAAGCCGAGCGCGCTAACTTTACACCACGGTGGCCAACAATCCACGGTACTATGTCCATTTTCAAATCAGCTTCTGACATTATAAATCCGTAAGGTGGGCTCGGCTACCGAGGCGTCTCCATTTTGTGGGTATTAACGCCACTGGCTATATACACTGACGAAGAAAAAAATCCCAACACCACGAAAAAATAGATGTAGAGGAATGAAATGGCGGCAATACATTTGTATAGGTAACATATTTAATCGATTAAGGTTTCAAGATCACAGCTTATTGTAAGCGCGAGAAGAGCCATTTTAAATGTGAAATGCTGGTACATTAATAACCGGTGTAACCGCCAGAATGTTGAATGGAAGCCCGCAAACGTTCATGCATTGTGTCGTACAGGTGCTGGATGTCAGTTTGTGGGATGGAGTTCCATGCCTGTTGCAGTTGGTCGGTCAATACAGGGACGGTTAATGCTGGTTGGGGGTGACGCTGGAGTTGTCGTCCAATGATGTCCCATACGTGCTCGATTGGTGAAAGAACTGGTGATCTAGCAGGCCACGGCAGCATGTCGACACTCTGTAGAGCATGTTGGGTTACAACAGCGGTATGCGGGCGAACGTTATCTTGTTGGAAAACACCCCCTGGAATGCTGTTCATGAATGGCAGCACAACAGGTTGAATCACCAGACCGACGTACAACTGTGCCGTCAGGGTGCGTGGGATAACCACGAGAGTGCTCCTGCTGTCATAGGAAATTGCTCCCCAGACCATAACTCCAGGTGTAGGTCCAGTGTGTCTCGGCCGCAGACAGGTTGGTTGCAGGCGCTCACCTGGCCTCCTTCTAACCAACACACGGCCATCACTGGCACATAGGCATAACCGGCTTTCATCAGAAAACACAACAGATCTCCACTCAGTCTTCCAATGAGCTCTAGCTTGACACCATTGACGTCGCAAACGGCAGTGGTTTGGAGTAAGTGGAATGCACGCTACAGGGCGTCTGGCTCGGAGCTGTCCTTCAAGTAACCGATTTGTAACAGTTCGTTGTGTCACTGTGGTGGCAACTGCAGATCGAATTGCTGCCGCAGACGCGGTACCATGCGCCACGACCATACGCCGTACACGGCGGTCTTTCCTCTCAGTAGTGCCACGTGGCCGACCGGAACCCGGTCTTCTTGAGGCAGTACCTTCCCTTGACCACCGCTGCCAACAATCATGCACAGTGGCTACATTCCTGCCAAGTCGTTCTGCAATATTGAGGAAAGAAAATCCACCTTCTCGTAGCCCTATTACACGACCTCGTTCAAACTCCGTGAGCTGTTAATAATGGCTTCTTCGTCTTCTGAAAGGCATTCTTGACTAACATCAACACACTACGTCGCATCTCAACGATACCTAACGCTCACGAACGTTACAGCGCGTATTTACAGCAAACCTGCTTTGCATGTTCCGAGGGCGCTACTAGCGCCACACGTATCCGCCGAGCGCGAAATTTGCGTAGACGTCATCTTACAGATGTACTCTCACCGCCTACCAACTGTCGTTTATCTAACACAACCCCTTCTTGGTGTTGGGATTTTTTTCCGTCAGTGTATATATTCCATGGCGGCGACTGAAAACAATTTTTCGGTTGTTATGTGTTTCTGGAACGTGGAAAGAGCGATGTATTTCTTTATTTACTGACGCCACGTATTTGGAGGATTTTCATCTTCTTTCAGGGTGACTACGAAATGAGCGACCGAAGGGACTTCGAAAGAGGGCTAATTGTCGGTGGCCGAGTAGTTGGTGTCTCCATGACAATAGTCGTCAGGGTAGTGGGTGTATCGCGAGTTACTGTGTCTAGCTTCATGACAGAACAACTTGTTCGTGGCAAAACCTCGTCTACTGCCTCCCTTGTCCCGAAAGACGATAATCATTCCGTTTTGCAAATCTGATAAATCGCTTCTTTTATCCATGAGAGCTACGAGTGATATGTTTTCAGAATGCCTGCAGCACACCTTACATATCCTCCAAGCCAGCTCACGACTCGTGCCATCTTTCATTGGCTACGCGCGTTTAACGTCAAAAGTAGGAGGTGGTCACAATAATTTTACTCGACTGTTGGAACCACTCTAACGTCAATTGGTCCTGAAGTTCCGCCAGAGTACGTGGGTATCTATTCCGGCGTTTCACTTTATGTTCCGAATGATCCCACACCACAGATTTTCAATAGGATTTAAATCTGGGAATTTGGCGGGCCAGTCGAAGTGAGACCGTGTTGCTGATTGTTCGTCGTGCCACACTGGCACAGTTTTAGCCCTGGGCACACAGCACTTGTCTTCTTGAAAGGCAGGAGTGATGTTAATGTAATGCTGCTCCTGGAGATGTATAGGGCATAGGGCAACACTTCGTCATTCAGAATGCGGAGCTACACATGCTGGTTCAAAATCAACGTCACTGCAACGAAAGGGCCCAGTTCGTGGCACCAAAAACATCGCCAAAAGCCAGCGCTTACACCACTGCGCCACTGACTCCAAGGAAGGGAGATTGCCAGTACCGTAAGACAAACACAACACCCATAGTTCTCACGGATTCCAACCCAGACCCATCTTGGAATCATAAACCAGCGCTTAGACCACTGCGTCCTTGATTCCAAAGAAGGGAAAGAGCCAGTGCTGTAAGACAAACACAACACCCGTACTTATCAGGGATTCGAACCCGGACCCATCTCTCACGAACAGTCATAAACCAGCGCTTAGACCACTGCGTCACTGATTCCAAGGAAGAGAAAGAGCCAGTGCTGTAAGACAAACACAACACCCATGCTTCTCAGGGATTCGAACCCGGACCCATCTCGCACGAATAGTCACAAACCAGCACTTAGACCACTGCGTCCCTGATTCCAAGGAAGGGAAAGAGCCAGTGCCGTAACACAAACACAACACATATGACTCTTCTGGATTCGAACCCGGACCCATCTCGGACGAACGTTTGGAAGCCAGCGCTCAGACCACTGCGGCACTGGTTCTAGGGAAGGGAGAGAGCCAGTGCCGTAAGACAAACACGACACCCATGACTCTTCTGGATTCGAACCCGGACCCATCTCGAACGAATAATCAGAAGCCAGCGCTTAGACCAATGCGCCACCGGGCGGCGTTTTTCACTTGAAAGAAGATCGTTAAAGAATTCTCAAATGGCAATGGGCTGATTATATTGCTAGAAGAACTAACTACCGTTTAGCAACTGAGATATTAGACCTGATTTGACCAAGAGGTAGGAGAATACCCAGAAGCAGACTACCTGGGAGATGGGTGCATGAAATTCGAAAGTATGCTGGAGTGACTTGGAAGAGATAAGCTCTAGACAAAAAGTTATGGAAGAAACCTTTATCCAGCAGTGGATTGATAACACTTGACGATGATTTGTTAGAGTACTTGCATGTGTATAACGTACGGGTTCTCTCTCTGTTTTATTAATTTAACTCTTGGAGATGTGCCCCCCCCCCCAACCTTCCCCCTGGAAGTATAAGGGTCCGCCACCCAAGACAGGTACTGTAATGATTTTCATAACACTGTATTTTAGAACTATGAGGGCGGAATAAATTATATATAGAGATCTACTGGTATTATATTTACAGATTATGTCTACAAAACATGTGCAGAGGTGTGCTATAGTATTGCATGACTTGCAAAACCCGTGGCCGCCCCGGTGGCGCAGTGGTCTAAGCGGTGGCCTCTGATCATTCGTCCGAACGGGGTCCGGGTTCGAATCCCGGTGAGGCATGGATGTTGTGTTTGTCTTGCGGCACTGGTTCTCTCCCTTCCCTGGAACCAGTGACCCTAAATTAGGGACGGGCGACTGCTTATAGCCCATTGAGTTGCTCACGGTGGTCGTTAAACCTCAAAAAAAAAAAAAAAACCGTGAATCTTTAAGTTTAACTAATTAATTTTCATAGCAATTTCATAATTTTTATGTCATTAGATGCGAGATTTAATGGAGAGTTCAAAAATGTCTTAGTTTTTCCTGTAGCTATTTCTATTCTTAAGATACATTACAAAATCATGACCAAGTCGAAATTATTACGAAAAGGATAATTTATCCAACACTTAGGTTCACAGCAATAAATCGTTTTTGTAATTCATAAGTAGGACGCGGATTTCTATGACATGTCATATTTTAACCTAGAAAGTCATATTTTGATCTTTTGAAAATGTTGGTCATATTTTTGACTAATTTCGTAATAAACAGTATATTTGGCCATATTTTAGCCAATCGTTGGCAATGCGAATGCGAAATGACGTCATAAGGACTCCACGACTCGTAACCGAAGCATTTCGAACTGCCTAACTTTCCCGTGGGAAAGTTTTCCTGAAACATTTTTTTTTTTTTACTTTGTGTCTCCAAGGCTGAACTGGATTCTATCAGGCTGTAACATTACCGTTGAAGACAATAGACTTTTGGTGATTGGCCAGTGGGCGTTAAGGACGATTTCAGCCGTTAGATGGCACTGCGTCTCAAGGTATAAACACCTCAGTTTCTGCGTTGTTTGAATTGCGGGATTGTGTATGTTCGTCGTTTTTTCTTGTTTCTTTTAAAAAAAAAACCTTCTAGTTTTAAAACCAAACTGTTGTTTTCACAACAAAATCCAACCCATTTTCAAAATGGTTTACTGCTGTGTGCCGATGTGCACATCTTCTAAGAAGAAAAACGTGGGATTTTCATTCCATGAGTTTCCCTCAAATCAGAACCTAAAGCAACTGTTGCTGAAAGAAATATCTTGTCAAGATTTTGCTCCAAATGACAAGTTACCTTCAACTGATGTTTGTGGTAAGCATTTTCATTCTAATAATTACGTACCTAATTCAATTTTAGAAAAAAAACCTCAGCTATATAAACTCATATTAAGTAAAATAGTAGGTAAATGTGTAGATTTGCGTTTTAAATTATTTCGTCGGAAAAATATTATTACCTGGGAAAAGTGCTACGTATAGATTTTAGATTATGAAAATTAATGGCAAATGGTGCAGAAATTTTCTGTTTCAAATGTCTTTTAAAGATTTTTATCGTAACATTTACCTCTACGTTCGATACGTTAGGCCTACGGCAGCGTCCCTTCACAGCATCGAACTTACAGGTAAATGTTACGATAGAATTTTTAAAAGACATTTAAAATACGAAATTTCTGCACCATTTGCCATTAATTTCCCTACTCTAAAATCTGTACGTCGCACTTTTTCCAGGTAATAACATTTTTCCGACGAAATAATTTAAGAAGCTAATCTACCCGTTTACCAAAATCTCAGCCCTAGTCGTTGAAGAATAAAGGAGGAATGAGATTTGCACACAAATTACACCAGTTCCTACAGAAAAATCCTTTTGCCCAAGTACTACGAATTCAGAATGCAAATATCCATCTGTTCATGTGAAAGTGAATATAAATAAAATCTCAAATGTAAATAATGATACGGAATCAGTTTGTTAATGCGAACTACGTCAATAGATGGCACTGCGTCCCAACTCACCTTTTCTGTCCCCGATGTTTTTGCTTAATGTTACAGCCTGGTAGGATCCAGTTCAGCCTTGGTGTCTCGTTTGTATTATTGTTGGCATCTTGTCAACCACTGAAACGAGCGTAGCGCGGTGGTGTCTTCACGAAAACTTGTAAATCAGAGCTGAATTCTCTTTTAGTTTTGGTTTACTATACCCAAGCTTAAAGCAAAACCCCAATCTCAACTTCATTTTGATCTCAACATGTCCAAAAGCGGGTGTTCGATGAGTGTGAAATTACGGCGTTTTGTTAAAGAGTTTGGGGGAGCGGATTTTCAGTAGCGATGGTGATATTTTCTTTTGTAACTTGTGTAAATTGTGTGATCGGCCCAAAAGCGTATTAATGTTCAACAGCATTGTGCTACCGCGAAACATCAGAGGTGTTTAGCAAGGTTTTCCTCCGCTGAGAACATGCAGCGTCTCTGTTGCCACAGTATTTGTCCTTTTCTTGTAGGACCTCCGTCCCAGGGAGTAGAGTTTAGGTCCCAGCCACCTACAGCGAGATCGCCTTTTGGGCAGGACACAGAAACGGAAGGAATGAGAGTAAGTCTAGCGACTTTGACAGAACAGTTTGTAGTGAGATTAGAGTACAGTAGATGGCGCCACCGTACAAGTACGATGTTGCACACAGAGGGGTGAGAGAATTTCAGGGGGCGGGCATAGTAAAGGATACCCATTTAACCAGTGGGTCCAGCCTGGGGGCCGTCACTTAACGTGCTCGTCCGATGCACGGCGGATATTCAGCGATTGTTAGTAAATCATACCATCTCTGAAAGATCAGCCCAGGTTCGAACCTGAGGACCTTGCATCGATAGTCTGAGTCGCTAACCACTAAGCCATCCGCGGCTCTATGCAGCGTCTCTGTTTCGAGACATCTTCAACTGCAGGTTCATCAAATACGCAGTCAGAATATCGTAAGGACCTCTGTAAAATGATGATTACTTCTAATATTCCCTTAAAGAAATTACACTGCCGGACAATTGCTAAGGACGGATGACAATAGCAACGATAGCAACCATAAAATGGAAGGCAGGAAAATGTGAAAATTAGCATAAGTGCGGGATACAGTAAGACGTGTTGTGCGTATGCAAATTTTGGATTGCCGAACTTGTTCTTGACGTCATAGCGCTGATAAGAGATATAAAGGATTTGACGCGTATTGACCGTTGTTGTTCAAACACAAAGTTGAAAGGGAAAGAATCAATTGACGAACTTGCAATTTTCAGTATGTCTTCCCGACATCACCTAGATGATTTTACGCGTGGCCGTATTATTGGCAAGATTGAAGAAGGGCGAAAAATAACAGATGTTGCCAGTGAGTTCGACGTCAGCCACAGTGTTGTTTCAAGGCTTTGGAAATCATTTCAAACAAATGGAGAGTGTAGCAAACGTCACGGGGGAGGTCGTGTTCGCAGTACGACACCTGCAGAAGATCGGTACATAGTGCTATCAACAAAAAGACACCGGCGCAGCACAGCTAGTGAGGTAGCAAATCAGTTTATGGCTGCTACTGGCAAGCGGATTTCCCGAAAAACTGTCGCCAGACGTTTGCATGAAGGAGGACTATACGCCCGCCGTCCTGTTGTGTGCATCCCATTGTCCAGACGTCACCGTACCGCCCGTTTGCAATGGTGCCATCAACATCGCAGTTGGACTGATAACGACTGGTTTGCTGTCCTCTTCTCAGATGAAAGTAGATACAGTCTATCGTCTGATTGTCGACGACAACTGATCTGGCGTGATAGTGGTACTGCATATTGTCCAGCAAACATACAGGAAAGGGACCGATATCCGACATGTAGTGTCATGGTATGGGCTGGCATCATGATCAATGGCCGTACGTCCCTCTATATGCTTCCAACTGGGACTATGACTGGCCAACGATACATTAATGATGTTCTTCTACCTCATGTTCGCATGTTCCGTGGTGCTGTCGGTGATAGATTCATTTTCATGGACGACAACGTAACATGTCATCGAACAGTCGCTGTCCAGGAGTGTCTTGAGAGCGAGGATATTCAACGCCTCGTATGGCCAGCACGTTCTCCAGATCTGAATACCATTGAAAATGTGTGGGATGCTTTGGGGAGGAGTCTTGCTGGTCGCCAATGCCCTCCAATAAACAAGGACACCCTCATCCGTGCACTGACAGAGGAATGGGATAAATTACCCCAACAGCTGCTTGATAATGCTGTGCAAAGCATGACACGACGTGTGGAATCTTGCATCGCCCTCCATGGTGGCCATATCCCGTATTGACATCTTACGCCGGAACGCCTGCGGACGGTAATTGCATTTTTTTTCACGTTTAGGTATTCTGCACAAAATGGCCTGTTTGTCCCTTGAACACGTTCCAAAGCCTTCTGGATTTCAGAGCATAATAAATTGTCTTTCTTGTAATGTCCTGGCATTCTGACATTATTTTATTTCACTTGGCACCCAACCACACTTACTTTTTTCTGCGCTATATAGCCGTTTATGATCCGTCCTTAGCAATTGTCCAGCAGTGTAATTAGTGGTAGCATCAGAGATTTTTTTGAGAAGTACACCAGTCATCCGATTCCAAATGAATCAACTCTTAGGTAAAACTATATCCCTGTCTGCTATGAAGATGTTTTAGGTAAGATAAGATCTGCTGTTGCCAACAATAAGATGTGGGTTTCAACAGATGAAGCAAGTGATGTAGATGGAAGATACATAGCTAATGTTATTATCGGAAGTGTGAAATGTGACAAGCCTGGTGAAGCATTATTTCTAACGTGCGAAAATCTGCAAAAAGTAAACAATTCCACTATTGCTATACTCTTCGACGATTCAATGAAATTACTCTGGCCAGATGATGTACAAAGAGAAAACATCCACTTGTTTGTAACAGATGGCGCTCCATACCAAGGAGGTTATACAGTATTACTGGAGACACCACTCCTATCCACGCAGCATTGGCCGCCATCAGTCACGGTCTGTGCAGCAAATGACGTCATCAGCAGGCACGGCGCAGCCGCAGAAGAGAAGCTGCTTTGAAACCAATGGAACAAAAGCTTCTAAGCGTATAAACAGACAAAATGAGTAATTCAATAATCTTTATCAATGATACACAAGCTTACTGTTTCATCAACGGTATAATTTAGTTCATTTTTGCCTGCTTGTGACGTCACACCACAGATTAGCTGTGACCTATGGCGGCAAAGTCAGTGGTGTCTCCAGTAATATAACCTCCTTGCTCCATACATGACTAAGGCAGCAAAGCGACTGAAACTACTTTATCCGAAAATGGTCCATATCACATGCCTTGCACATGGTTTACACAGATTGGCCGAAGAGATTCGAAGAAACTTTTCTGATGTAGATAAACTACTTTCAAATGGGAACAAAATGTTCATAAAAGCTCCGCTTCGCTTGCAGAAGTTCAAAGAAATGGCTCCTACTTTGGCACTTCCTCCCCAACCTGTCGTAACGCAGTGGGGGGACCTGGCCTGATGCGGCTTTGTATTATTGCACAAATTATGATTCCTTAGACAGGGCAGTTAAAGAATTTGACTGTTGTGATTCTTCTTCCATCAAAATTGTGCAAGATTCCTTTTCTGATACCTTGATGGAAACTTGACATATATAAAATGTGACTTCTTTTTTTTTTTTTTTGATTGGAGGTTTAACGACCACCGTGAGCAACTCAATGGGCTATAAGCAGTCGCCCGTCCCTAATTTAGGGTCACTGGTTCCAGGGAAGGGAGAGAGCCAGTGCCGTAAGACAAACACAACATCCATGCCTCACCGGGATTCGAACCCGGACCCCTTACGGACGAACGATCAGAGGCCAGCGCCTTAGACCACTGCGCCACCGGGGCGGCAAAATGTGACTTCAGTGGAATATCTAGTGCAATCACTCGCCTTGAAACTGTAGGAATGAAACTTAGTGATGAACTAGAAATTGTGAAACAAACTGTGGGTGATTTAAAGCAAGCAAAGGGGAAAGTAGCTGAAAAGGTTAGTGACAAACTACAAAGAGTGCTGCGATCTAATCCGGGTTACTCAACGTTTGTAAAATAAGTGACATTCTTTTGTGGAAGTGAAAAAAAATTTTGATGACTTCGAGCCTGAATTTTCTCCAGATGAGTTGGCGTTATTTAAATTTGCCCCTGTAACCTCTTGTGGTGTCGAGTGGAGTTTCTCTAGGTACAGGAACATACTGAGAAGCAACGGGAGGAACTTTGAGTTTGAAAACCTGAAAATGCGCGTAATCATTCAATGCAATTCTGTGATCGAGGAAAACTAATCCAGCTATGGCTATTATTTTACTCTCAAAATGTTCATTTGATTCCTTTGTGACAGCGCCCAGACTCGAGCACTGCACAACTAGGTCGAAAATACATTCCCTAGTTTATTTATTTATTTAATTATTATTTTATTTATTTATTTATTTATTTATTTATTAATTTATTCATTTTTATTAATTCATATATTTTTTGAAGAAAGAGTACGTTTTATTTTGCCATATACTTTCGGATGAATCTTTTTTTTTTTTCTCCGTCCCCCTCTCCCAGCACAAGGCATAAGACTAGCTAGACAGCGTTGGCGGCACAAGACGGACCGACATTGTAAGAAAACGCTGGCGACAGCCATCGGCGAACTGGCTTTGTAGTATATTTTATTGGGGCAATAGAAGTGTCCACCGTCTATAGAATCCACAACGCGTGTTGGGCAGACCGTAGACTTTTCGGAACCGGGGATAACAGTTTAATTGGGGTAAGGATTTACGGCCGGGGGTTGTATCACACGGCAAACGTAACTCGAGGGGTTCTCAGAATTTTCACTGGAACGGGTAGGAATCTTGACCCCCTAACGAATGGAAGAACAAAAATGTTAATTCTCTGACCAGTAAGATTTACACTGGGGAATTTAATTCAGAGAGGCTTGCGTTTGCCAACTAGTGATTGGATGAAGGGATGTTTTGAGGTAGTGTGGGTCTTCTTCGGGGTCGTCGAAAGATTTTAGAAGGGAAGAGAAGAACTTCGTCACTTCACTTTACTTTTACGTTCAACATGGAACGGAGCACTTGACTTCCCTTTTACTTTTACGTTCAACATGGAACGGAGCACTTGACTTCACTTTTACTTTTACGTTCAACATGGAACGGAGCACTTGACTTCACTTTTACTTTTACGTTCAACATGGAACGGAGCACTTGACTTCACTTTTGCTTTTACGTTCAACATGGAACGGAGCACTTGACTTCCCTTTTACTTTTACGTTCAACATGGAACGGAGCACTTGACTTCCCTTTTACTTTTACGTTCAACATGGAACGGAGCACTTGACTTCCCTTTTACTTTTACGTTCAGCATGGAACGGAGCACTTGACTTCACTTTTACTTTTACGTTCAACATGGAACGGAGCACTTGACTTCACTTTTACTTTTACGTTCAACATGGAACGGAGCACTTGACTTCACTTTTGCTTTTACGTTCAACATGGAACGGAGCACTTGACTTCCCTTTTACTTTTACGTTCAACATGGAACGGAGCACTTGACTTCCCTTTTACTTTTACGTTCAACATGGAACGGAGCACTTGACTTCACTTTTACTTTTACGTTCAACATGGAACGGAGCACTTGACTTCACTTTTGCTTTTACGTTCAACATGGAACGGAGCACTTGACTTCACTTTTGCTTTTACGTTCAACATGGAACGGAGCACTTGACTTCACTTTTACTTTTACGTTCAACATGGAACGGAGCACTTGACTTCACTTTTACTTTTACGTTCAACATGGAACGGAGCACTTGACTTCACTTTTGCTTTTACGTTCAACATGGAACGGAGCACTTGACTTCACTTTTACTTTTACGTTCAACATGGAACGGAGCACTTGACTTCACTTTTGCTTTTGCTTTTACGTTCAACATGGAACGGAGCACTTGACTTCACTTTTGCTTTTACGTTCAACATGGAACGGAGCACTTGACTTCACTTTTACTTTTACGTTCAACATGGAACGGAGCACTTGACTTCACTTTTACTTTTACGTTCAACATGGAACTGAGCACTTGACTTCACTTTTGCTTTTACGTTCAACATGGAACGGAGCACTTGACTTCACTTTTACTTTTACGTTCAACATGGAACGGAGCACTTGACTTTACTTTTACTTTTACGTTCAACATGGAACGGAGCACTTGACTTCACTTTTACTTTTACGCTCAACATGGAACGGAGCACTTGACTTCACTTTTACTTTTACGTTCAACATGGAACGGAGCACTTGACTTTACTTTTACTTTTACGTTCAACATGGAACGGAGCACTTGACTTCACTTTTGCTTTTACGTTCAACATGGAACGGAGCACTTGACTTCACTTTTGCTTTTACATTCAACATGGAACGGAGCACTTGACTTCACTTTTACTTTTACGTTCAACATGGAACGGAGCACTTGACTTCACTTTTGCTTTTACATTCAACATGGAACGGAGCACTTGACTTTACTTTTGCTTTTACATTCAACATGGAACGGAGCACTTGACTTTACTTTTACTTTTACGTTCAACATGGAACGGAGCACTTGACTTCACTTTTACTTTTACGTTCAACATGGAACGGAGCACTTGACTTCACTTTTGCTTTTACGTTCAACATGGAACGGAGCACTTGACTTCACTTTTGCTTTTACGTTCAACATGGAACGGAGCACTTGACTTCACTTTTACTTTTACGTTCAACATGGAACGGAGCACTTGACTTTACTTTTACTTTTACGTTCAACATGGAACGGAGCACTTGACTTCACTTTTACTTTTACGCTCAACATGGAACGGAGCACTTGACTTCACTTTTACTTTTACGTTCAACATGGAACGGAGCACTTGACTTTACTTTTACTTTTACGTTCAACATGGAACGGAGCACTTGACTTCACTTTTGCTTTTACGTTCAACATGGAACGGAGCACTTGACTTTACTTTTACTTTTACGTTCAACATGGAACGGAGCACTTGACTTCACTTTTACTTTTATGTTCAACATGGAACGGAGCACTTGACTTCACTTTTACTTTTATGTTCAACATGGAACGGAGCACTTGACTTCACTTTTACTTTTACGTTCAACATGGAACGGAGCACTTGACTTCACTTTTACTTTTATGTTCAACATGGAACGGAGCACTTGACTTCACTTTTACTTTTATGTTCAACATGGAACGGAGCACTTGACTTCACTTTTACTTTTACGTTCAACATGGAACGGAGCACTTGACTTCACTTTTACTTTTACGTTCAACATGGAACGGAGCACTTGACTTCACTTTTGCTTTTACGTTCAACATGGAACGGAGCACTTGACTTCACTTTTGCTTTTACGTTCAACATGGAACGGAGCACTTGACTTCACTTTTACTTTTACGTTCAACATGGAACGGAGCACTTGACTTCACTTTTACTTTTACGTTCAACATGGAACGGAGCACTTGACTTCACTTTTGCTTTTACGTTCAACATGGAACGGAGCACTTGACTTCACTTTTACTTTTACGTTCAACATGGAACGGAGCACTTGACTTCACTTTTACTTTTACGTTCAACATGGAACGGAGCACTTGACTTCACTTTTACTTTTACGTTCAACATGGAACGGAGCACTTGACTTCACTTTTGCTTTTACGTTCAACATGGAACGGAGCACTTGACTTCACTTTTACTTTTACGTTCAACATGGAACGGAGCACTTGACTTCACTTTTACTTTTACGTTCAACATGGAACGGAGCACTTGACTTCACTTTTGCTTTTACGTTCAACATGGAACGGAGCACTTGACTTCACTTTTGCTTTTACGTTCAACATGGAACGGAGCACTTGACTTCACTTTTGCTTTTACGTTCAACATGGAACGGAGCACTTGACTTCACTTTTGCTTTTACGTTCAACATGGAACGGAGCACTTGACTTCACTTTTTTTGCCACGAGTGACTTTACTTTTGCTTGTTTCGCGGCGTGCATCACTGGCACTTTCCTCCATGACTGGTAACTAAATCGCTGCCAATGTTACGGCAGGGCTGAAGCTACCGTAAGCTGCAGACAATTTTCTAAGCTGCGGATGAGAAATCGCAACCGAGGTTTCCGGATGAACGGACCCCCCACTAAGGACCATTAGGGCCCATACGAAGGTCGCAGCTGCGGATGGAAGTTAATACCCACCGGATACGAGAATTCTCCCGGATCAGGAGTGATCAGCAGCGCGATATCTAGGCCAGATTCGGATGTTAAGGTAGGAAATCCATCCTATTCTTTCTTTGGGGTCTCCTCCCAAAATCTTTATCGGAGCAGTCCACACATAGAGTTAATATTTTAGTAAGCAAATAGTTAATTGAGTACAGGTTCCTGTCAGAGAGTCGTAAATCATTTTTGCTAATATCATGAGCGTATATTTATTATTATGCCAAATCACAACCAATAAATTGTTTTTGTTTGTTAATTTTGTCTCAGTTCTATGATGAGTGTGTCGTTAACTACAATATGTGTGCTCAACCCTAGATTATTTGGAGAATATACACTGACGGAAAAAAAATCCGAACACCACGAAAAAATAGTTGTAGAGGAATGAAATGGCGGCAATACATTTGTATAGGTAACATATTTAATCGATTAAGGTTAAGATCACAGCTTATTTTAAGCGCGAGAAGAGCCATTTTAAATGTGAAATGCTGGTACATTAATAACCGGTGTAACCGCCAGAATGTTGAGTGCAAGCACGCAAACGTTCATGCATTGTGTCGTACAGGTGCTGGATGTCAGTTTGTGGGATGGAGTTCCATGCCTGTTGCACTTGGTCGGTCAATACAGGGACGGTTAATGCTGGTTGGGGGTGACGCTGGAGTTGTCGTCCAATGATGTCCCATACGTGCTCGATTGGTGAAAGATCTGGTGATCTAGCAGGCCACGGCAACATGTCAACACTCTGTAGAGCATGTTGGGTTACAACAGCGGTATGCGGACGAGCGTTATCCTCTTGGAAAACACTTCCTGGAATGCTGTTCATGAATGGCAGCACAACAGGTTGAATCACCAGACCGACGTACAACTGTGCCGTCAGGGTGCGTGGGATAACCACGAGAGTGCTCCTGCTGTCATAGGAAATTGCTCCCCAGACCATAACTCCAGGTGTAGGTCCAGTGTGTCTCGGCCGCAGACAGGTTGGTTGCAGGCGCTCACCTGGCCTCCTTCTAACCAACACACGGCCATCACTGGCACCCAGGCATAACCGGCTTTCATCAGAAAACACAACAGATCTAAACTCCGTCCTCCAATGAGCTCTAGCTTGACACCACTGACGTCGCAAACGGCAGTGGTTTGGAGTAAGTGGAATGCACGCTACAGGGAGTCTGGCTCGGAGCTGTCCTTCAAGTAACCGATTTGTAACAGTTCGTTGTGTCACTGTGGTTGCAACTGCAGCTCGAATTGCTGCCGCAGACGCGGTACCATGCGCCACGACCATACGCCGTACACGGCGGTCTTTCCTCTCAGTAGTGCCACGTGGCCGACCGGAACCCGGTCTTCTTGAGGCAGTACCTTCCCTTGACCACCGCTGCCAACAATCATGCACAGTGGCTACATTCCTGCCAAGTCGTTCTGCAATATTGCGGAAAGAAAATCCACCTTCTCGTAGCCCTATTACACGACCTCGTTCAAACTCCGTGAGCTGTTAATAATGGCTTCTTCGTCTTCTGAAAGGCATTCTTGACTAACATCAACACACTACGTCGCATCTCAACGATACCTAACGCTCACGAACGTTACAGCGCGTATTTACAGCAAACCTGCTTTGCATGTTCCGAGGGCGCTACTAGCGCCACACGTATCCGCCGAGCGCGAAATTTGCGTAGACGTCATCTTACAGATGTACTCTCACCGCCTACCAACTGTCGTTTATCTAACACAACCCCTTCTTGGTGTTGGGATTTTTTTCCGTCAGTGTATATATTCCATGGCGGCGACTGAAAACAATTTTTCGGTTGTTATGTGTTTCTGGAACGTGGAAGGAGCGATGTATTTCTTTATTTACTGACGCCACGTATTTGGAGGATTTTCATCTTCTTTCAGGGTGACTACGAAATGAGCGACCGAAGGGACTTCGAAAGAGGGCTAATTGTCGGTGGCCGAGTAGTTGGTGTCTCCATGACAATAGTCGTCAGGGTAGTGGGTGTATCGCGAGTTACTGTGTCTAGCTTCATGACAGAACAACTTGTTCGTGGCAAAACCTCGTCTACTGCCTCCCTTGTCCCGAAAGACGATAATCATTCCGTTTTGCAAATCTGATAAATCGCTTCTTTTATCCATGAGAGCTACGAGTGATATGTTTTCAGAATGCCTGCAGCACACCTTACATATCCTCCAAGCCAGCTCACGACTCGTGCCATCTTTCATTGGCTACGCGCGTTTAACGTCAAAAGTAGGAGGTGGTCACAATAATTTTACTCGACTGTTGGAACCACTCTAACGTCAATTGGTCCTGAAGTTCCGCCAGAGTACGTGGGTATCTATTCCGGCGTTTCACTTTATGTTCCGAATGATCCCACACCACAGATTTTCAATAGGATTTAAATCTGGGAATTTGGCGGGCCAGTCGAAGTGAGACCGTGTTGCTGATTGTTCGTCGTGCCACACTGGCACAGTTTTAGCCCTGGGCACACAGCACTTGTCTTCTTGAAAGGCAGGAGTGATGTTAATGTAATGCTGCTCCTGGAGATGTATAGGGCATAGGGCAACACTTCGTCATTCAGAATGCGGAGCTACACATGCTGGTTCAAAATCAACGTCACTGCAACGAAAGGGCCCAGTTCGTGGCACCAAAAACATCGCCAAAAGCCAGCGCTTACACCACTGCGCCACTGACTCCAAGGAAGGGAGATTGCCAGTACCGTAAGACAAACACAACACCCATAGTTCTCACGGATTCCAACCCAGACCCATCTTGGAATCATAAACCAGCGCTTAGACCACTGCGTCCTTGATTCCAAAGAAGGGAAAGAGCCAGTGCTGTAAGACAAACACAACACCCGTACTTATCAGGGATTCGAACCCGGACCCATCTCTCACGAACAGTCATAAACCAGCGCTTAGACCACTGCGTCACTGATTCCAAGGAAGAGAAAGAGCCAGTGCTGTAAGACAAACACAACACCCATGCTTCTCAGGGATTCGAACCCGGACCCATCTCGCACGAATAGTCACAAACCAGCACTTAGACCACTGCGTCCCTGATTCCAAGGAAGGGAAAGAGCCAGTGCCGTAACACAAACACAACACATATGACTCTTCTGGATTCGAACCCGGACCCATCTCGGACGAACGTTTGGAAGCCAGCGCTCAGACCACTGCGGCACTGGTTCTAGGGAAGGGAGAGAGCCAGTGCCGTAAGACAAACACGACACCCATGACTCTTCTGGATTCGAACCCGGACCCATCTCGAACGAATAATCAGAAGCCAGCGCTTAGACCAATGCGCCACCGGGCGGCGTTTTTCACTTGAAAGAAGATCGTTAAAGAATTCTCAAATGGCAATGGGCTGATTATATTGCTAGAAGAACTAACTACCGTTTAGCAACTGAGATATTAGACCTGATTTGACCAAGAGGTAGGAGAATACCCAGAAGCAGACTACCTGGGAGATGGGTGCATGAAATTCGAAAGTATGCTGGAGTGACTTGGAAGAGATAAGCTCTAGACAAAAAGTTATGGAAGAAACCTTTATCCAGCAGTGGATTGATAACACTTGACGATGATTTGTTAGAGTACTTGCATGTGTATAACGTACGGGTTCTCTCTCTGTTTTATTAATTTAACTCTTGGAGATGTGCCCCCCCCCCCAACCTTCCCCCTGGAAGTATAAGGGTCCGCCACCCAAGACAGGTACTGTAATGATTTTCATAACACTGTATTTTAGAACTATGAGGGCGGCATAAATTATATATAGAGATCTACTGGTACACTGCTGGACAATTGCTAAGGACGGATCATAAACGGCTATATAGCTCATAAAAAAGTAAGTGTGGTTGGATGCCAAGTGAAATAAAATAATGTCAGAATGCCAGGACATTACAAGAAAGACAATTTATTGTGCTCTGAAATTCAGGAGGCTTTGGAACGTGTTCAAGGGACAAACAGGCCATTTTGTGCAGAATACGTAAACGTGAAAAAAATGCAATTACCGTCCGCAGGCGTTCCGGCGTAAGATGTCAATACGGGATATGGCCACCATGGAGGGCAATGCAAGATTCCACACGTCGTGTCATGCTTTGCAAAACATTATCAAGCAGCTGTTGGGCTAATTTATCCCATTCCTCTGTCAGTGCACGGATGATGGTGTCCTTGTTTATTGGAGAGCATTGGCGACCAGCAAGACTCCTCCCTAAAGCATCCCACACATTTTCAATGCGATTCAGATCTGGAGAACGTGCTGGCCATGCGAGGCGTTGAATATCCTCGCTCTCAAGACACTCCTGGACAGCGACTGTTCGATGACATGTTGCGTTGTCGTCCATGAAAATGAATCTATCACCGACAGCACCACGGAACATGGGAACATGAGGTAGCAGAACATCATTAATGTATCGTTGGCCAGTCATAGTCCCAGTTGGAAGCACATAGAGGGACGTACGGCCATTGATCATGATGCCAGCCCGTACCATGACACTACATGTCGGATAGCGGTTCCTTTCCTGTATGTTTGCTGGACAATATGCAGTACCACTATCACGCCAGATCCGTTGTCGTCGACAATCAGACGACAGACTGTATCTACTCTCATCTGAGAAGAGGACAGCAGACCAGTCGTTATCAGTCCAATTGCGATGTTGATGGCACCATTGCAAACGGGCGGTACGGTGACGTCTGGACAATGGGATGCACACAACAGGACGGCGGGCGTATAGTCCTCCTTCATGCAAACGTCTGGCGACAGTTTTTCGGGAGATCCGCTTGCCAGTAGCAGCCATAAACTGATTTGCTACCTCACTAGATGTGCTGCGCCGGTGTCTTTTTGTTGATAGCACTATGTACCGATCTTCTGCTGGTGTCGTACTGCGAACACGACCTCCCCCGTGACGTTTGCTACACTCTCCATTTGTTTGAAATGATTTCCAAAGCCTTGAAACAACACTGTGGCTGACGTCGAACTCCCTGGCAACATCTGTTATTTTTCGCCCTTCTTCAATCTTGCTAATAATACAGCCACGCGTAAAATCATCTGGGTGATGTCGGGAAGACATACTGAAAATTGCAAGTTCGTCAATTGATTCTTTTCCTTTCAACTTTGCGTTTGAACAACAACGGTCAATACGCGTCAAATCCTTTATATCTCTTATCAGCGCTATGACGTCACGAACAAGTTCGGCAATCCAAAATTTGCATACGCACAACACGTCTTACTGTATCCCGCACTTATGCTAATTTCCACATTTTCCTGCCTTCCATTTTATGGTTGCTATCGTTGCTATTGCCATCCGTCCTTAGCAATTGTCCGGCAGTGTATTATATTTACAGATTATGTCTACAAAACATGTGCAGAGGTGTGCTATAGTATTGCATGACTTGCAAAACCCGTGGCCGCCCCGGTGGCGCAGTGGTCTAAGCGATGGCCTCTGATCATTCGTCCGAACGGGGTCCGGGTTCGAATCCCGGTGAGGCATGGATGTTGTGTTTGTCTTGCGGCACTGGTTCTCTCCCTTCCCTGGAACCAGTGACCCTAAATTAGGGACGGGCGACTGCTTATAGCCCATTGAGTTGCTCACGGTGGTCGTTAAACCTCAAAAAAAAAAAAAAAAACCGTGAATCTTTAAGTTTAACTAATTAATTTTCATAGCAATTTCATAATTTTTATGTCATTAGATGCGAGATTTAATGGAGAGTTCAAAAATGTCTTAGTTTTTCCTGTAGCTATTTCTATTCTTAAGATACATTACAAAATCATGACCAAGTCGAAATTATTACGAAAAGGATAATTTATCCAACACTTAGGTTCACAGCAATAAATCGTTTTTGTAATTCATAAGTAGGACGCGGATTTCTATGACATGTCATATTTTAACCTAGAAAGTCATATTTTGATCTTTTGAAAATGTTGGTCATATTTTTGACTAATTTCGTAATAAACAGTATATTTGGCCATATTTTAGCCAATCGTTGGCAATGCGAATGCGAAATGACGTCATAAGGACTCCACGACTCGTAACCGAAGCATTTCGAACTGCCTAACTTTCCCGTGGGAAAGTTTTCCTGAAACATTTTTTTTTTTACTTTGTGTCTCCAAGGCTGAACTGGATCCTATCAGGCTGTAACATTACCGTTGAAGACAATAGACTTTTGGTGATTGGCCAGTGGGCGTTAAGGACGATTTCAGCCGTTAGATGGCACTGCGTCTCAAGGTATAAACACCTCAGTTTCTGCGTTGTTTGAATTGCGGGATTGTGTATGTTCGTCGTTTTTTCTTGTTTCTTTTAAAAAAAAAACCTTCTAGTTTTAAAACCAAACTGTTGTTTTCACAACAAAATCCAACCCATTTTCAAAATGGTTTACTGCTGTGTGCCGATGTGCACATCTTCTAAGAAGAAAAACGTGGGATTTTCATTCCATGAGTTTCCCTCAAATCAGAACCTAAAGCAACTGTTGCTGAAAGAAATATCTTGTCAAGATTTTGCTCCAAATGACAAGTTACCTTCAACTGATGTTTGTGGTAAGCATTTTCATTCTAATAATTACGTACCTAATTCAATTTTAGAAAAAAAACCTCAGCTTTATAAACTCATATTAAGTAAAATAGTAGGTAAATGTGTAGATTTGCGTTTTAAATTATTTCGTCGGAAAAATATTGGTACCTGGGAAAAGTGCTACGTATAGATTTTAGATTATGAAAATTAATGGCAAATGGTGCAGAAATTTTCTGTTTCAAATGTCTTTCAAAGATTTTTATCGTAACATTTACCTCTACGTTCGATACGTTAGGCCTACGGCAGCGTCCCTTCACAGCATCGAACTTACAGGTAAATGTTACGATAGAATTTTTTAAAAGACATTTAAAATACGAAATTTCTGCACCATTTGCCATTAATTTCCCTACTCTAAAATCTGTACGTCGCACTTTTTCCAGGTAATAACATTTTTCCGACGAAATAATTTAAGAAGCTAATCTACCCGTTTACCAAAATCTCAGCCCTAGTCGTTGAAGAATAAAGGAGGAATGAGATTTGCACACAAATTACACCAGTTCCTACAGAAAAATCCTTTTGCCCAAGTACTACGAATTCAGAATGCAAATATCCATCTGTTCATGTGAAAGTGAATATAAATAAAATCTCAAATGTAAATAATGATACGGAATCAGTTTGTTAATGCGAACTACGTCAATAGATGGCACTGCGTCCCAACTCACCTTTTCTGTCCCCGATGTTTTTGCTTAATGTTACAGCCTGGTAGGATCCAGTTCAGCCTTGGTGTCTCGTTTGTATTATTGTTGGCATCTTGTCAACCACTGAAACGAGCGTAGCGCGGTGGTGTCTTCACGAAAACTTGTAAATCAGAGCTGAATTCTCTTTTAGTTTTGGTTTACTATACCCAAGCTTAAAGCAAAACCCCAATCTCAACTTCATTTTGATCTCAACATGTCCAAAAGCGATTGTTCGATGAGTGTGAAATTACGGCGTTTTGTTAAAGAGTTTGGGGGAGCGGATTTTCAGTAGCGATGGTGATATTTTCTTTTGTAACTTGTGTAAATTGTGTGATCGGCCCAAAAGCGTATTAATGTTCAACAGCATTGTGCTACCGCGAAACATCAGAGGTGTTTAGCAAGGTTTTCCTCCGCTGAGAACATGCAGCGTCTCTGTTGCCACAGTATTTGTCCTTTTCTTGTAGGACCTCCGTCCACAGGGAGTAGAGTTTAGGTCCCAGCCACCTACAGCGAGATCGCCTTTTGGGCAGGACACAGAAACGGAAGGAATGAGAGTAAGTCTAGCGACTTTGACAGAACAGTTTGTAGTGAGATTAGAGTACAGTAGATGGCGCCACCGTACAAGTACGATGTTGCACACAGAGGGGTGAGAGAATTTCAGGGGGGCGGGCATAGTAAAGGATACCCATTTAACCAGTGGGTCCAGCCTGGGGGCCGTCACTTAACGTGCTCGTCCGATGCACGGCGGATATTCAGCGATTGTTAGTAAATCACACCATCTCTGAAAGATCAGCCCAGGTTCGAACCTGAGGACCTTGCATCGATAGTCTGAGTCGCTAACCACTAAGCCATCCGCGGCTCTATGCAGCGTCTCTGTTTCGAGACATCTTCAACTGCAGGTTCATCAAATACGCAGTCAGAATATCGTAAGGACCTCTGTAAAATGATGATTACTTCTAATATTCCCTTAAAGAAATTAATTAGTGGTAGCATCAGAGATTTTTTTGAGAAGTACACCAGTCATCCGATTCCAAATGAATCAACTCTTAGGTAAAACTATATCCCTGTCTGCTATGAAGATGTTTTAGGTAAGATAAGATCTGCTGTTGCCAACAATAAGATGTGGGTTTCAACAGATGAAGCAAGTGATGTAGATGGAAGATACATAGCTAATGTTATTATCGGAAGTGTGAAATGTGACAAGCCTGGTGAAGCATTATTTCTAACGTGCGAAAATCTGCAAAAAGTAAACAATTCCACTATTGCTATACTCTTCGACGATTCAATGAAATTACTCTGGCCAGATGATGTACAAAGAGAAAACATCCACTTGTTTGTAACAGATGGTGCTCCATACCAAGGAGGTTATACACTGCCGGACAATTGCTAAGGACGGATGACAATAGCAACGATAGCAACCATAAAACGGAAGGCAGGAAAATGTGGAAATTAGCATAAGTGCGGGATACAGTAAGACGTCTTGTGCGTATGCAAATTTTGGATTGCCGAACTTGTTCGTGACGTCATAGCGCTGATAAGAGATATAAAGGATTTGACGCGTATTGACCGTTGTTGTTCAAACACAAAGTTGAAAGGGAAAGAATCAATTGACGAACTTGCAATTTTCAGTATGTCTTCCCGACATCACCTAGATGATTTTACGCGTGGCCGTATTATTGGCAAGATTGAAGAAGGGCGAAAAATGACAGATGTTGCCAGGGAGTTCGACGTCAGCCACAGTGTTGTTTCAAGGCTTTGGAAATCATTTCAAACAAATGGAGAGTGTAGCAAAGGTCACGGGGGAGGTCGTGTTCGCAGTACGACACCTGCAGAAGATCGGTACATAGTGCTATCAACAAAAAGACACCGGCGCAGCACAGCTAGTGAGGTAGCAAATCAGTTTATGGCTGCTACTGGCAAGCGGATCTCCCGAAAAACTGTCGCCAGACGTTTGCATGAAGGAGGACTATACTCCCGCCGTCCTGTTGTGTGCATCCCATTGTCCAGACGTCACCGTACTGCCCGTTTGCAAAGGTGCCATCAACATCGCAATCGGACTGATAACGACTGGTCTGCTGTCCTCTTCTCAGATGAGAGTAGATACAGTCTATCGTCTGATTGTCGACGACAACTGATCTGGCGTGATATTGGTACTGCATATTGTCCAGCAAACATACAGGAAATGGACCGATATCCGACATGTAGTGTCATGGTATGGGCTGGCATCATGATCAATGGCCGTACGTCCCTCTATGTGCTTCCAACTGGGACTATGTCTGGCCAACGACACATTAATGATGTTCTGCTACCTCATGTTCGCATGTTCCGTGGTGCTGTCGGTGATAGATTCATTTTCATGGACGACAACGCAACATGTCATCGAACAGTCGCTGTCCAGGAATGACTTGAAAGCGAGGATATTCAACGCCTCGTATGGCTAGCACGTTCTCCAGATCTGAATCCCATTGTAAATGTGTGGGATGCTTTGGGGAGGAGTCTTGCTGGTCGCCAATGCTGTCCAATAAACAAGGACACCCTCATCCGTGTACTGAAAGAGGAATGGGATAAATTACCCTAACAGCTGCTTGATAATGTTGTGCAAAGCATGACACGACGTGTGGAATCTTGCATCGCCCTCCATGGTGGCCATATCCCGTATTGACATATTACGCCAGAACGCCTGCGGACGGTAATTGCATTTTTTTCACGTTTACGTATTCTGCACAAAATGGCCTGTTTGTCACTTGAACACGTTCCAAAGCCTTCTGGATTTCAGAGCACAATAAATTGTCTTTCTTGTAATGTCCTGGCATTGTGACATTATTTTATTTCACTTGGCATCCAACCACACTTACTTTTTTATGCGCTATGTAGCCGTTTATGATCCGTCCTTAGCAATTGTCCAGCAGTGTATTACTGGAGACACCACTCCTATCCACGCAGCATTGGCCGCCATCAGTCACCGTCTGTGCAGCAAATGACGTCATCAGCAGGCACGGCGCAGCCGCAGAAGAGAAGCTGCTTTGAAACCAATGTAACAAAAGCTTCTAAGCGTATAAACAGACAAAATGAGTAATTCAATAATCTTTATCAATGATACACAAGCTTACTGTTTCATCAACGTTATAATTTAGTTCATTTTTGCCTGCTTGTGACGTCACACCACAGATTAGCTGTGACCTATGGCGGCAAAGTCAGTGGTGTCTCCAGTAATATAACCTCCTTGCTCCATACATGACTAAGGCAGCAAAGCGACTGAAACTACTTTATCTGAAAATGGTCCATATCACATGCCTTGCACATGGTTTACACAGATTGGCCGAAGAGATTCGAAGAAACTTTTCTGATGTAGATAAACTACTTTCAAATGGGAACAAAATGTTCATAAAAGCTCCGCTTCGCTTGCAGAAGTTCAAAGAAATGGCTCCTACTTTGGCACTTCCTCCCCAACCTGTCGTAACGCAGTGGGGGACCTGGCCTGATGCGGCTTTGTATTATTGCACAAATTATGATTCCTTAGACAGGGCAGTTAAAGAATTTGACTGTTGTGATTCTTCTTCCATCAAAATTGTGCAAGATTCCTTTTTGATACCTTGATGGAAACTTGACATATATAAAATGTGACTTCTTTTTTTTTTTTTTGATTGGAGGTTTAACGACCACCGTGAGCAACTCAATGGGCTATAAGCAGTCGCCCGTCCCTAATTTAGGGTCACTGGTTCCAGGGAAGGGAGAGAGCCAGTGCCGTAAGACAAACACAACATCCATGCCTGACCGGGATTCGAACCCGGACCCCTTACGGACGAACGATCAGAGGCCAGCGCCTTAGACCACTGCGCCACCGGGGCGGCAAAATGTGACTTCAGTGGAATATCTAGTGCAATCACTCGCCTTGAAACTGTAGGAATGAAACTTAGTGATGAACTAGAAATTGTGAAACAAACTGTGGGTGATTTAAAGCAAGCAAAGGGGAAAGTAGCTGAAAAGGTTAGTGACAAACTACAAAGAGTGCTGCGATCTAATCCGGGTTACTCAACGTTTGTAAAATAAGTGACATTCTTTTGTGGAAGTGAAAAAAATTTTGATGACTTCGAGCCAGAATTTTCTCCAGATGAGTTGGCGTTATTTAAATTTGCCCCTGTAACCTCTTGTGGTGTCGAGTGGAGTTTCTCTAGGTACAGGAACATACTGAGAAGCAACGGGAGGAACTTTGAGTTTGAAAACCTGAAAATGCGCGTAATCATTCAATGCAATTCTATGATCGAGGAAAACTAATCCAGCTATGGCTATTATTTTACTCTCAAAATGTTCATTTGATTCCTTTGTGACAGCGCCCAGACTCGAGCACTGCACAACTAGGTCGAAAATACATTCCCTAGTTTATTTATTTATTTAATTATTATTTTATTTATTTATTTATTTATTTATTTATTTATTTATTTATTTATTTATTAATTTATTCATTTTTATTAATTCATATATTTTTTGAAGAAAGAGTACGTTTTATTTTGCCATATACTTTCGGATGAATCTTTTTTTTTTCTCCGTCCCCCTCTCCCAGCACAAGGCATAAGACTAGCTAGACAGCGTTGGCGGCACAAGACGGACCAACATTGTAAGAAAACGCTGGCGACAGCCATCGGCGAACTGGCTTTGTAGTATATTTTATTGGGGCAATAGAAGTGTCCACCGTCTATAGAATCCACAACGCGTGTTGGGCAGACCGTAGACTTTTCGGAACCGGGGATAACAGTTTAATTGGGGTAAGGATTTACGGCCGGGGGTTGTATCACACGGCAAACGTAACTCGAGGGGTTCTCAGAATTTTCACTGGAACGGGTAGGAATCTTGACCCCCTAACGAATGGAAGAACAAAAATGTTAATTCTCTGACCAGTAAGATTTACACTGGGGAATTTAATTCAGAGAGGCTTGCGTTTGCCAACTAGTGATTGGATGAAGGGATGTTTTGAGGTAGTGTGGGTCTTCTTCGGGGTCGTCGAAAGATTTTAGAAGGGAAGAGAAGAACTTCGTCACTTCACTTTACTTTTACGTTCAACATGGAACGGAGCACTTGACTTCACTTTTACTTTTACGTTCAACATGGAACGGAGCACTTGACTTCACTTTTACTTTTACGTTCAACATGGAACGGAGCACTTGACTTCACTTTTACTTTTACGTTCAACATGGAACGGAGCACTTGACTTCACTTTTGCTTTTACGTTCAACATGGAACGGAGCACTTGACTTCCCTTTTACTTTTACGTTCAACATGGAACGGAGCACTTGACTTCCCTTTTACTTTTACGTTCAACATGGAACGGAGCACTTGACTTCCCTTTTACTTTTACGTTCAACATGGAACGGAGCACTTGACTTCACTTTTACTTTTACGTTCAACATGGAACGGAGCACTTGACTTCACTTTTACTTTTACGTTCAACATGGAACGGAGCACTTGACTTCACTTTTGCTTTTACGTTCAACATGGAACGGAGCACTTGACTTCCCTTTTACTTTTACGTTCAACATGGAACGGAGCACTTGACTTCCCTTTTACTTTTACGTTCAACATGGAACGGAGCACTTGACTTCACTTTTACTTTTACGTTCAACATGGAACGGAGCACTTGACTTCACTTTTGCTTTTACGTTCAACATGGAACGGAGCACTTGACTTCACTTTTGCTTTTACGTTCAACATGGAACGGAGCACTTGACTTCACTTTTACTTTTACGTTCAACATGGAACGGAGCACTTGACTTCACTTTTACTTTTACGTTCAACATGGAACGGAGCACTTGACTTCACTTTTGCTTTTACGTTCAACATGGAACGGAGCACTTGACTTCACTTTTACTTTTACGTTCAACATGGAACTGAGCACTTGACTTCACTTTTGCTTTTACGTTCAACATGGAACGGAGCACTTGACTTCACTTTTGCTTTTACGTTCAACATGGAACGGAGCACTTGACTTCACTTTTGCTTTTGCTTTTACGTTCAACATGGAACGGAGCACTTGACTTCACTTTTGCTTTTACGTTCAACATGGAACGGAGCACTTGACTTCACTTTTACTTTTACGTTCAACATGGAACGGAGCACTTGACTTCACTTTTACTTTTACGTTCAACATGGAACTGAGCACTTGACTTCACTTTTGCTTTTACGTTCAACATGGAACGGAGCACTTGACTTCACTTTTACTTTTACGTTCAACATGGAACGGAGCACTTGACTTCACTTTTACTTTTATGTTCAACATGGAACGGAGCACTTGACTTCACTTTTACTTTTATGTTCAACATGGAACGGAGCACTTGACTTCACTTTTACTTTTACGTTCAACATGGAACGGAGCACTTGACTTCACTTTTACTTTTATGTTCAACATGGAACGGAGCACTTGACTTCACTTTTACTTTTATATTCAACATGGAACGGAGCACTTGACTTCACTTTTACTTTTATGTTCAACATGGAACGGAGCACTTGACTTCACTTTTACTTTTATGTTCAACATGGAACGGAGCACTTGACTTCACTTTTACTTTTATGTTCAACATGGAACGGAGCACTTGACTTCACTTTTACTTTTATGTTCAACATGGAACGGAGCACTTGACTTCACTTTTACTTTTATGTTCAACATGGAACGGAGCACTTGACTTCACTTTTACTTTTATGTTCAACATGGAACGGAGCACTTGACTTCACTTTTACTTTTATGTTCAACATGGAACGGAGCACTTGACTTCACTTTTACTTTTACGTTCAACATGGAACTGAGCACTTGACTTCACTTTTGCTTTTACGTTCAACATGGAACGGAGCACTTGACTTCACTTTTGCTTTTACGTTCAACATGGAACTGAGCACTTGACTTCACTTTTGCTTTTACGTTCAACATGGAACGGAGCACTTGACTTCACTTTTGCTTTTACGTTCAACATGGAACGGAGCACTTGACTTCACTTTTACTTTTACGTTCAACATGGAACGGAGCACTTGACTTCACTACTTTTATGTTCAAACATGGAACGGAGCACTTGACTTCACTTTTACTTTTACGTTCAACATGGAACGGAGCACTTGACTTCACTTTTGCTTTTACGTTCAACATGGAACTGAGCACTTGACTTCACTTTTGCTTTTGCTTTTACGTTCAACATGGAACTGAGCACTTGACTTCACTTTTGCTTTTACGTTCAACATGGAACGGAGCACTTGACTTCACTTTTGCTTTTACGTTCAACATGGAACGGAGCACTTGACTTCACTTTTGCTTTTGCTTTTACGTTCAACATGGAACGGAGCACTTGACTTCACTTTTGCTTTTACGTTCAACATGGAACGGAGCACTTGACTTCACTTTTACTTTTACGTTCAACATGGAACGGAGCACTTGACTTCACTTTTACTTTTACGTTCAACATGGAACTGAGCACTTGACTTCACTTTTGCTTTTACGTTCAACATGGAACGGAGCACTTGACTTCACTTTTACTTTTACGTTCAACATGGAACGGAGCACTTGACTTCACTTTTACTTTTATGTTCAACATGGAACGGAGCACTTGACTTCACTTTTACTTTTATGTTCAACATGGAACGGAGCACTTGACTTCACTTTTACTTTTATGTTCAACATGGAACGGAGCACTTGACTTCACTTTTACTTTTATGTTCAACATGGAACGGAGCACTTGACTTCACTTTTACTTTTATGTTCAACATGGAACGGAGCACTTGACTTCACTTTTGCTTTTGCTTTTACGTTCAACATGGAACGGAGCACTTGACTTCACTTTTGCTTTTACGTTCAACATGGAACTGAGCACTTGACTTCACTTTTGCTTTTGCTTTTACGTTCAACATGGAACTGAGCACTTGACTTCACTTTTGCTTTTACGTTCAACATGGAACGGAGCACTTGACTTCACTTTTGCTTTTACGTTCAACATGGAACGGAGCACTTGACTTCACTTTTGCTTTTGCTTTTACGTTCAACATGGAACGGAGCACTTGACTTCACTTTTGCTTTTACGTTCAACATGGAACGGAGCACTTGACTTCACTTTTACTTTTACGTTCAACATGGAACGGAGCACTTGACTTCACTTTTACTTTTACGTTCAACATGGAACTGAGCACTTGACTTCACTTTTGCTTTTACGTTCAACATGGAACGGAGCACTTGACTTCACTTTTACTTTTACGTTCAACATGGAACGGAGCACTTGACTTCACTTTTACTTTTATGTTCAACATGGAACGGAGCACTTGACTTCACTTTTACTTTTATGTTCAACATGGAACGGAGCACTTGACTTCACTTTTACTTTTACGTTCAACATGGAACGGAGCACTTGACTTCACTTTTACTTTTATGTTCAACATGGAACGGAGCACTTGACTTCACTTTTACTTTTATGTTCAACATGGAACGGAGCACTTGACTTCACTTTTACTTTTATGTTCAACATGGAACGGAGCACTTGACTTCACTTTTACTTTTATGTTCAACATGGAACGGAGCACTTGACTTCACTTTTACTTTTATGTTCAACATGGAACGGAGCACTTGACTTCACTTTTACTTTTATGTTCAACATGGAACGGAGCACTTGACTTCACTTTTACTTTTATGTTCAACATGGAACGGAGCACTTGACTTCACTTTTACTTTTATGTTCAACATGGAACGGAGCACTTGACTTCACTTTTACTTTTATGTTCAACATGGAACGGAGCACTTGACTTCACTTTTACTTTTACGTTCAACATGGAACGGAGCACTTGACTTCACTTTTACTTTTACGTTCAACATGGAACGGAGCACTTGACTTCACTTTTACTTTTACGTTCAACATGGAACGGAGCACTTGACTTCACTTTTACTTTTACGTTCAACATGGAACGGAGCACTTGACTTCACTTTTACTTTTACGTTCAACATGGAACGGAGCACTTGACTTCACTTTTGCTTTTACGTTCAACATGGAACGGAGCACTTGACTTCACTTTTACTTTTATGTTCAACATGGAACGGAGCACTTGACTTCACTTTTACTTTTATGTTCAACATGGAACGGAGCACTTGACTTCACTTTTACTTTTACGTTCAACATGGAACGGAGCACTTGACTTCACTTTTACTTTTACGTTCAACATGGAACGGAGCACTTGACTTCACTTTTACTTTTACGTTCAACATGGAACGGAGCACTTGACTTCACTTTTGCTTTTACGTTCAACATGGAACGGAGCACTTGACTTCACTTTTACTTTTATGTTCAACATGGAACGGAGCACTTGACTTCACTTTTACTTTTATGTTCAACATGGAACGGAGCACTTGACTTCACTTTTACTTTTACGTTCAACATGGAACGGAGCACTTGACTTCACTTTTACTTTTACGTTCAACATGGAACGGAGCACTTGACTTCACTTTTACTTTTACGTTCAACATGGAACGGAGCACTTGACTTCACTTTTACTTTTACGTTCAACATGGAACGGAGCACTTGACTTCACTTTTACTTTTACGTTCAACATGGAACGGAGCACTTGACTTCACTTTTACTTTTACGTTCAACATGGAACGGAGCACTTGACTTCACTTTTACTTTTACGTTCAACATGGAACGGAGCACTTGACTTCACTTTTACTTTTACGTTCAACATGGAACGGAGCACTTGACTTCACTTTTACTTTTATGTTCAACATGGAACGGAGCACTTGACTTCACTTTTGCTTTTACGTTCAACATGGAACGGAGCACTTGACTTCACTTTTGCTTTTACGTTCAACATGGAACGGAGCACTTGACTTCACTTTTACTTTTATGTTCAACATGGAACGGAGCACTTGACTTCACTTTTTTTGCCACGAGTGACTTTACTTTTGCTTGTTTCGCGGCGTGCATCACTGGCACTTTCCTCCATGACTGGTAACTAAATCGCTGCCAATGTTACGGCAGGGCTGAAGCTACCGTAAGCTGCAGACAATTTTCTAAGCTGCGGATGAGAAATCGCAACCGAGGTTTCCAGATGAACGGACCCCCCACTAAGGACCATTAGGGCCCATACGAAGGTCGCAGCTGCGGATGGAAGTTAATACCCACCGGATACGAGAATTCTCCCGGATCAGGAGTGATCAGCAGCGCGATATCTAGGCCAGATTCGGATGCTAAGGTAGGAAATCCATCCTATTCTTTCTTTGGTGTCCCCTCATAAAATCTTTATCGGATCAGTCCACACATAGAGTTAATATTTTTATAAGCAAATAGTTAATTGAGTACAGGTTCCTGTCAGAGAGTCGTAAATCATTTTTGCTAATATCATGAGCGTATATTTATTATTATGCCAAATCACAACCAATAAATTGTTTTTGTTTGTTAATTTTGTCTCAGTTCTATGATGAGTGTGTCGTTAACTACAATATGTGTACTCAACCCTAGATTATTTGGAGAATATACACTGACGGAAAAAAAATCCGAACACCACGAAAAAATAGTTGTAGAGGAATGAAATGGCGGCAATACATTTGTATAGGTAACATATTTAATCGATTAAGGTTAAGATCACAGCTTATTTTAAGCGCGAGAAGAGCCATTTTAAATGTGAAATGCTGGTACATTAATAACCGGTGTAACCGCCAGAATGTTGAGTGCAAGCACGCAAACGTTCATGCATTGTGTCGTACAGGTGCTGGATGTCAGTTTGTGGGATGGAGTTCCATGCCTGTTGCACTTGGTCGGTCAATACAGGGACGGTTAATGCTGGTTGGGGGTGACGCTGGAGTTGTCGTCCAATGATGTCCCATACGTGCTCGATTGGTGAAAGATCTGGTGATTTAGCAGGCCACGGCAACATGTCAACACTCTGTAGAGCATGTTGGGTTACAACAGCGGTATGCGGACGAGCGTTATCCTCTTGGAAAACACTTCCTGGAATGCTGTTCATGAATGGCAGCACAACAGGTTGAATCACCAGACCGACGTACAACTGTGCCGTCAGGGTGCGTGGGATAACCACGAGAGTGCTCCTGCTGTCATAGGAAATTGCTCCCCAGACCATAACTCCAGGTGTAGGTCCAGTGTGTCTCGGCCGCAGACAGGTTGGTTGCAGGCGCTCACCTGGCCTCCTTCTAACCAACACACGGCCATCACTGGCACCCAGGCATAACCGGCTTTCATCAGAAAACACAACAGATCTAAACTCCGTCCTCCAATGAGCTCTAGCTTGACACCACTGACGTCGCAAACGGCAGTGGTTTGGAGTAAGTAGAATGCACGCTACAGGGAGTCTGGCTCGGAGCTGTCCTTCAAGTAACCGATTTGTAACAGTTCGTTGTGTCACTGTGGTTGCAACTGCAGCTCGAATTGCTGCCGCAGACGTGGTACGATGCGCCACTGCCATGCGCCGTACACGGCGGTCTTCGCTCTCAGTAGTGCCACGTGGCCTGGCGGAACCCGGTCTTCTTGAGGCAGTACCTTCCCTTGACCACCGCTGCCAACAATCATGCACAGTGGCTACATTCCTGCCAAGTCGTTCTGCATAATTGCGGAAAGAAAATCCACCTTCTCGTAGCCCTATTACACGACCTCGTTCAAACTCCATGAGCTGTAGATAATGGTTTTTTCGTCTTCTTAAAGGCATTCTTGACTAACATCAACACACTACGTCGAATCTCAACGATAGCTAACGCTCACGAACGTCACAGCGCGTATTTACAGCAAACCTGCTTTGCATGTTCCGAGGGGCGCTACTAGCGCCACACGTATGCGCCGAGCGCGAATTTTGCATAGACGTCATCTTACAGATGTATTCTCACCGCCTACCAACTGTCGTTTATCTAATACAAACCCCTTCTTGGTGTTGGGTTTTTTTTCCGTCAGTGTATATAACTTTTGGAACCGGAACTTAGCAAATCTGTTCATTTATGCTTTTCATTTTAAAACTAGACATTCACGTAAACATTGCGGCACACAGCGGACCCTTTGACCCCTCCCAAAGAAAAATCTGCTGTGTGAATCACTACGCCCCGTCAGTGGATCCTGAAGCTGCGTCAGCCCTAAATCAGGGAATCCGCAGAATCACAATCCACTCGACACCCCCTTGGCTCCCAATATTACGCCGGGTGAACCCAATTAGGAACCCAAGCGATAATACCTTGAACTCTAGCACTTTTGTAATTATTAGACTAATTGTTTAATTAAATAGAAGTCATCAAGTTCTAAGTATGTAGAAGGGATGAAGAATGAACTTTTTAGCTAAAAACTACAATCTATATGTGCATAAGCACTAAGTTTTAAAAATTGGGTGATAATTTCATAAAATTTATGGTTATATTTAAACGACTTTAAGGTCATATATGCTTGCATATTTTCGACATTTTTAGGTCATAAAAATCCGCGCCCTAATCGTAAGGAATGAAATAACATTTAAATACAGAAATATAATGAAACAAAATTAAAAAAAAGTAGCTAATATTTTGTTGCCCAGCCTTTAGCTTTAATCACAGATTTGCATCTTGATGGCATACTGTAAACAAGATTTTGTAAAAGATTGGGTAGAACAATACGATTCCAAATTTGGAATTACATTTTCAATGAGTTGAATCTTGGTTCCTTTTTGATAGTTTATACGAAACTTTGAACCACAAATTTTCGATCGGGTTTAATGACGGTGACTCTGGTGGCCAATCAAGATGCTGAACATTTTTTTCTTGAAACCACTTTTTCTCGCCATTTTAGCACGATGACAGGAAGCATTGATATCTTGAAAAATAAAATTGCATTCATAAAGTCTTCTGGATGATGATAGCATCTTGTTTTCTAATATCCAGATGTATTTCTGGGGATTTGCTGTACCATCGACAATATAAGGTTCCCAACACCATGTGCACACATGCAGCTCTAAACCATGACCGCACGACCTTCACCGGATGCTTAACCGTAGCCACCGAGAAACTTGGATGGAATTCTTCACACTTGAATCTCCTTACATAGGCACTATTCTGATTCCCATTAAGCCAAATTCTGATTCATCACTGAAAAGAACATTTTCCCATTGCTTGGTTGTCCACGAGACATTCTGTTTTGCCCACTGAAGTATAGGCTGTCTTTGATTTGCTGTTAACAGTGGTATATGCCCGCATTTGCAGCCACATAAGTCATAGTGAAGCAGTCTCCTCCTAACGGTAGATGTACTTAACACTAACATCAGTCACTTCACACCATCTTTGAAGAAATTCAGGTGAATTGAGCTTCCTGTCTGCCAAGCTTAACCTTCTGAGCATTCTGTCCTGCCAAGCCTAACCTTCTGAGCACTCTCTCCTGCTAAACTTAACATTCTGAGCACTCTGTCCTGCCTAGCTTAACCTTCTGAGCACTCTGTCCAGCCGAGATTAACCTTCTGAGCACTCTGTCCTGCCAAGCAACCTTCTGAGCACTCTGTCCTGCCTAGCTTAACCTTATGAGCACTCTGTCCAGCACTTCTGAGCACTCCAGCCTTCTGAGCACTCTGTCCTGCCCAGCTTAACCTTCTGAGCACTCTGTCCTGCCTAGGCACTCTGTCCTGCCAACCCTTCTGAGCACTCTGTCCTGCCTAAACTTAACCTTCTGAGCACTCTGTCCTGCCAAGCTTAACCTTCTGAGCACTCTGTCCTGCCAAGCTTAACCTTCTGAGCACTCTGTCCTGCCAAGCTTAACCTTCTGAGCACTCTGTCCTGCCAAGCTTAACCTTCTGAGCACTCTTTCCTGCCAAGCTTAACCTTCTGAGCACTCTGTCCTGCCAAGCTTAACCTTCTGAGCACTCTGTCCTGCCAAGCTTAACCTTCTGAGCACTCTGTCCTGGTAAACGTAACCTTCTGAGCACTCTGTCCTGCCTAGCTTAACCTTCTGAGCACTCTGTCCAGCCGAGATTAACCTTCTGAGCACTCTGTCCTGCCAAGCTTAATCTTCTGAGCACTCTGTCCTGCCTAGCTTAACCTTATGAGCACTCTGTCCAGCCGAGCTTAACCTTATGAGCACTCTGTCCAGCCGAGCTTAACCTTCTGAGCACTCTGTCCTGCCAAGCTTAACCTTCTGAGCACTCTGTCCTGCCAAGCTTAACCTTCTGAGCACTCTGTCCTGCCAAGCTTAACCTTCTGAGCACTCTTTCCTGCCAAGCTTAACCTTCTGAGCACTCTGTCCTGCTAAACTTAACCTTCTGAGCACTCTGTCCTGCCAAGCTTAACCTTCTGAGCACTCTGTCCTGCTAAACTTAACCTTCTGAGTACTCTGTCCTGCCAAGCTTAACCTTCTGAGCACTCTGTCCTGCCAAGCTTAACCTTCTGAGCACTCTGTCCTGCCAAGCTTAACCTTCTGAGCACTCTGTCCTGCTAAACTTAACCTTCTGAGCACTCTGTCCTGCCAAGCTTAACCTTCTGAGCACTCTGTCCTGCTAAACTTAACCTTCTGAGCACTCTGTCCTGCCAAGCTTAACCTTCTACACACTCTGTCCTGCCTAGCTTAACCTTCTGAGCACTCTGTCCTGACAAGCTTAACCTTCTGAGCACTCTGTCCTGCCAAGCTGCTTAACCTTCTGAGCACTCTGTCCTGCTAAGCTTAACCTTCTGAGCACTCTGTCCTGCCAAGCTTAACCTTCTGAGCACTCTGTCCTGCTAAACTTAACCTTCTGAGCACTCTGTCCTGCCAAGCTTAACCTTCTGAGCACTCTGTCCTGCCAAGCTTAACCTTCTGAGCACTCTGTCCAGCCGAGCTTAACCTTCTGAGCACCCTGTCCTGCTAAACTTAACCTTCTGAGCACTCTGTCCTGCCAAGCTTAACCTTCTGAGCACTCTGTCCTGCTAAACTTAACCTTCTGAGCACTCTGTCTTGCTAAACTTAACCTTCTGAGCACTCTGTCCTGCCTAGCTTAACCTTCTGAGCACTCTGTCCTGCCAAGCTTAACCTTCTGAGCACTCTGTCCTGCCAAGCGTAACCTTCTGAGCACTCTGTCCTGCTAAACTTAACCTTCTGAGCACTCTGTCCAGCCGAGCTTAACCTTCTGAGCACTCTGTCCTGCCAAGCTTAACCTTCCGAGCACTCTGTCCTGCCAAGCTTAACCTTCTGAGCACTCTGTCCTGCCAAGCTTAACCTTCTGAGCACTCTGTCCTGCCAAGCTTAACCTTCTGAGCACTCTGTCCTGCTAAACTTAACCTTCTGAGCACTCTGTCCTGCCAAGCTTAACCTTCTGAGCACTCTGTCCTGCCAAGCTTAACCTTCTGAGCACTCTGTCCTGCCAAGCGTAACCTTCTACACACTCTGTCCTGCCTAGCTTAACCTTCTGAGCACTCTGTCCTGCCAAGCTTAACCTTCTGAGCACTCTGTCCTGCCAAGCTGCTTAACCTTCTGAGCACTCTGTCCTGCCAAGCTTAACCTTCTGAGCACTCTGTCCTGCCTAGCTTAACCTTCTGAGCACTCTGTCCTGCCAAGCTTAACCTTCTGAGCACTCTGTCCTGCCAAGCTGCTTAACCTTCTGAGCACTCTGTCCTGCCAAGCTTAACCTTCTGAGCACTCTGTCCTGCCAAGCTTAACCTTCTGAGCACTCTGTCCTGCTAAGCTTAACCTTCTGAGCACTCTGTCCTGCCAAGCTTAACCTTCTGAGCACTCTGTCCTGCCAAGCTTAACCTTCTGAGCACTCTGTCCTGCCAAGCTTAACCTTCTGAGCACTCTGTCCTGCCGAGCTTAACCTTCTGAGCACTCTGTCCTGCTAAACTTAACCTTCTGAGCACTCTGTCCTGCCAAGCTTAACCTTCTGAGCACTCTGTCCTGCCAAGCTTAACCTTCTGAGCACTCTGTCCTGCCAAGCTTAACCTTCTGAACACTCTGTCCTGCTAAACTTAACCTTCTGAGCACTCTGTCCTGCCAAGCTTAACCTTCTGAGCCCTCTGTCCTGCCAAGCTTAACCTTCTGAGCACTCTGTCCTGCCAAGCTTAACCTTCTGAGCACTCTGTCCAGCCGAGCTTAAATTTCTGAGCACTCTGTCTTGCTAAACTTAACCTTCTGAGCACTCTGTCCTGCCTAGCTTAACCTTCTGAGCACTCTGTCCTGCCTAGCTTAACCTTCTGAGCACTCTGTCCTGCCAAGCTTAACCTTCTGAGCACTCTGTCCTGCCAAGCTTAACCTTCTGAGCACTCTGTCCTGCCTGATTGTAGTGGATCTGGGCCTTCCACTGCGACGCATATTTTTAAGAACAGCAGTGCCTTTTAATTTCTTCAGTAGCATAACAACTGTAGATTGATTACAGTCCACACTTTTAGTGATTTGCCTTGAAGAATATCCCTGTTGACGTAGAACAACTATTTTTCCTCTGTCCGATGTAGACAATTCCACAATTTAAACCATTATTGACAATGTACAGAAATTATAGCCCAATAACAAGAAGCAACTACTATACCATACTCTACTAGATCAGATCAGATCATATGTAGAGGATTTTAGGAAGGGAGTGTCTGACCCCAGATCTTAAACGACCCTTAGAAATAGGAAGCTAGGAGGTTTGGGCTACAGTGCCCAATAGGAAAGTGACACGAAAGCGAGGTAGAAAAGGGGAGGAATACGCCCTCATTTATTACCGGGGGGCAGTGCCCGGATCCCGACGGCTTAACGTGCCCATTAGAAGCACGGCGGATATTTAGTGGTTCGAGCGTTCGTACCTTTCTTGGGATCGAACCCGAGGTCTTCACGAACATTGACCACTAGGCATTCACGAACATTGACTACTAGGCCACCCGCTGACCCCAAAGATCTAGTGGCTCTTTTTTTTTTTTTTTTTTTAATTGGAGGTTTAACGACCACCGTGAGCAACTCAATGGGCTATAAGCAGTCGCCCGTCCCTAATTTAGGGTCACTGGTTCCAGGGATGGGAGAGAGCCAGTGCCGTGAGACAAACACAACATCCATGCCTGACCGGGATTCGAACCCGGACCCCTTATGAACGAATGATTAGAGGCCAACGCCTTAGACCACTGCACCACCGGGGCGGCCTAGTGGCTCTTCGTCAACGCTTATAAAGACTGGAGTAGGATTAGGATAGCAATAGGAAGTAGCCAATCAGGTAGAAGAATGTCTATAATTGGCTGTAACAACTGATACATAGCTAACGTGAATTTCAATGTGTTTGTCAAACCCCATAATTTGGGTCACATCTTAAGAACAGAAGTAGCTACAGGAAAAACTAAGACATTTCTGAAATCTCTATTAAATTTCGCATCTAATGACATATAAATGATGAAATAACTCTTAAAATTAGTCAGTTAAAAAAAGAGTTAAACTTAAAAATTCGCTGTTTTTGCAAGTGATGCAATATTTTTGCAGTAGGTATACACTGAAGTGTCAGAAAAACTGGTACACCAGTCTAATACTTAGTAGGTCCCCTACGGGAGTGAAGGACTGCAGAAATACGACCGGGCATGGACTCCACTAGCTTCTGGAAATATGCTGTAGGCAATGCACACCATACTTCCTGCAGAGCGTTCCACAATTCGGGTGTATTCCGAGGTCTCGGATTCCTGTGTTCGATAGCGCGTTGCATGGCATCCCAAATGTGTTCTATTACGTTCAGATTTGGGGACTTGGGGGGGGGATGGCAACACCCCAAACTCAGACGAATGCTCCTCTAACCATAATGTGGCGTCCCGACACTTGTGTGGAGGTGTATTGTCCTGTTGGAACAGGCTTAACCCATCAGCATTAATGCAGGACATGAACGGGTGTACCTCGTCAGAAAGGATGCGCACATAGCATTGGCGGGTCGCAAACGTTTTTGTTGACGTACCAGGGGTCCCAGTGAAGTCCAGCTAAACACACCTCATACCATAACGGACCCCCCCCCCCCCACCAGCCGATACAGTTCCCTGTTGACAGGCGGGATCCATGGCTTCATGGGGTTTGCACCACACACGAATCCTTCCATCTGCCCGATACAGTTGGAAACGCGACTCGTCAGACCAGGCTACTTGTTTCCAGTCATCAAGTGTCCAGTGGCGGTGTTGCCGTGCCCAAGCGAGGCGCATAGCTCTGTGTCGTGCACCCATCAAGGGAACTCGAGTTGGGCGTCGGCTTCCAAAGCCCATATCGTGCAGGGTACGTTGCACAGTCCGGATGCTGATACTTGTTGAGGCTCCAGCATTGATTTCCGATGATACCTGCGAGAGTGTTGCACGCCTATCGCGCGAAACAATTCTTGACAGCCGACGATGTTCACGTTCACCCAATGTCTTGTTACGGCCACGCTAGTATCGTAGGTTGGAGGTTTTGCCGGAATTCTTGTAGTCACGGTACACCCTTGCAATGGTCGTCCGTTAAAATCCGAACTTCGTTTCTACCTCCGAAATACTATGGCCCATCTCACGAGCGCCAACTATGACACCGCGTTGAAAATCGCTTAAATCGTTATTACTTGTCATTCTCATGCCTAAAACAGCTCTGACAGCTGGCAAGGATGTCTATCGCTTTATATACGCACTGGATGACGCAACGGAGTACGCGCATAGGTGACGTTACTACGTATTTTGCATAAGATCGTCTGTACCAGTTTATCTGGCACTTCAGTGTATATAATATACATATTACATCAGTTAACTAATCGCGCTCTATCAGAAATCACGTGAGCAACGCGCCTCATCCACTTTTGATAGGAGTGGGTGGTCAGAATTCAGTAATCATTCGGTGTATCTGCTTATAAAAGTATGAGTATTTCGTGAAAATGTTTGAATAAATCTTAATTTTTAATTATTATTATTATTATTTTTTTTGCTACTTTGGCAAACACAACAGAAGCTAGTGGGGCTTTTTCTTTATAACTGAGAAAATTTATAGCTGCTTATTAGTAAAACAAGAAGCATTCGCAAATAATTATGTAAATATAGGATACGTGTGCTTTCCGACCTTTATTTGTGGAATACGCCCGTTTGTTGATTCTCTAAGCATGAAAAATGTATGCCCGACTAAACTACTTGCTTTGCGTACCAACACAGCCTCTCTGAGAAAAGGCGGTGAATTTTTATTTATTATTATTTTTTTTTCTTTTGGAGGAGAGGCTGAGCATCTTCAGGGAGGAAAGGGCAGTCAACAAAGTAGGCACTTCGCTTGATTGCAACGTGTATAAATTTTTAGAGTTCCTCGGTAAGCGATCGCACCCTACTCTGGTCATTATTTCATCCATTCATTGTTAATGAAACGTTCTTGTGGCTGATGCACAACAGATGGCGCTGCGACTGGAAAGAGCACCGCCGCTGACTGCTCTTGTGACGTCATCTGGGACATTACGGGTAGCCTCGGTTTCGATGTGAGTAGCAGTAAAGGTGCCGGAAGTATTGGTCGAAGACACTGACCGATGTCCAGCCCAATTCAAAGAACATTTTGCTCCATGGGCCATGAACAACAACCTCAGGTGAACAATTTTCTTCTTTTTCTGAGTGCAAGCACGTATTTAAAAAACAAAACAAAAAAACTTCGCTTCTTTTCTATTCTTTTTAAATAGTTCGCCGCGATAAAATCAATCAAACAGAAAGTCAGTCAAAGGAGGTTGTGCTTATAACGAGATTTACGCATGTTGTTTTTCTAAGAAGCTGTTCGATAACTCCATCCCGTGTTTTCATTTTTCAGTGAAAATATCACGTGTTCTCTGTCGACCAGTAGTAGAGAAATCACAAAGGCTGATTTCTTAGACGGGATTTGGGTCCATGCGAGCAATGTGCTCAACTTTCTGTTAATTTTTTTAATTTCTCCAAAGGCACCGAAGTATATATCGTGTAAAATTTTTTTCAAAATTCACGAGACATTTTCCGTGAATTAACGAAACATATTCTTGAAACAAACCTTTCCGTGAAATGACGGAAAGAAACCTGAATCTCAGGGATTTTTAGTTCTCCAGGAAAATTCTGAATTTTCAGAAACCTTTCCGCAACTCGTTTCTTATATTGACAGTAAAGTCCCGTTTTAATGACTTAAAGGAAAATTCTCAGAAACCTTTCCGCAGTTGTTTTCTTAATTGACAATAAATATGTTTTTAAGATGTGTTAACAGAAAATTCTGAATTTTCAGAAACCTTTCAGCAATTCTTTTCTTATACTGACAATAAATTTCCGTTTTTAAGATATGTTAACGGAAAATTCGGAATTTTCAGAAATCTTCCCCTAATTCGTTTTTTATATGACAGTAAAGTCCCGTTTTAAGATCAGTTAAAGGCAAATTCTAAATTTTCAGAAACCTTTCCGCAGTTGTTTTCTTATATTGACAATAAATATGTTTTCAAGATGTGTTAACAGAAAATTCTGAATTTTCAGAAATCTTTCCGCAATTCTTTTTCCATATTGACAGTAAATTGTTTTTAGGAATGTGTTAACGGAAAATTCTAAAATTTCAGAAACCTTTCCGCAATTCTTTCCTTATATTGACAGTAAATTTTCGTTTTTTATATGTATTAACGGAAAATTCGGAATTTTCGGAAACCTTTCCGCAATTCTTTTTTTAACACTAAATTCCCGTTTTTAAGATGTGTTAATGGAAAATTTTGAATTTCCAGAAAAGTTTCTGCAATTCTTTTCTTACATTGATAGTAAATTTCTATTTTCACGATGTGTTAACGGAAAATTCTGAATTTTCAGTAACCTTTCCAGAATTATTTTCTTATATTGACAGTGAGTTTACGTTTTTAATGTGTGCTAACGGAAAATTCTGAATTTTCAGAAAACTTTCCGCAATGCTTTTTTTATATTGCCAGTAAATTTTCGTTTATTGTTAATTTTTATAAACCTTTCCGCAATTCTTTTCTGATATTGACAGTAAATTTCTGTTTTTAAGATGACTTAACGGAAATTTCTAAATTTTCAGCAACCTTACCGAGATTTTTTTCTTATACTGACAGTAAATTTCCGGTTTTGAGATGTGTCGGAAACCTTTCCGCAATAATTTTTTTATAATGACAGTAAATTCCCGTTTTTAAGATGCGTTAAAGAAAATTTCTGAATTTTCAGAAACCTTACCGCGATTCTTTTTATACTGACAGTAAATTTCCGGTTTTGAGATGTGTCGGAAACCTTTCCGTAATATTTTTTTTTATAATGACAGTAAAGTCCCGTTTTTAAGATGTGTTAAAGGAAATTTTTAAAATTTTCAGAAACCTTACCGCGATTCTTTTTATACTGACAGTAAATTTCCGGTTTTGAGATGTCTCGGAAACCTTTCCGTAATAATTTTTTTTATAATGACAGTAAAGTCCCGTTTTTAAGATGTGTTAAAGGAAATTTCTAAATTTTCAGAAACCTTACCGCGATTCTTTTTATACTGACAGTAAATTTCCGGTTTTGAGATGTCTCGGAAACCTTTCCGCAATAATTTTTTTATAATGACAGTAAATTTCCGTTTTTAAGATGTGTTAAAGGAAATTTCTAAATTTTCAGAAACCTTACCGCGATTCTTTTCATACTGACAGTAAATTTCCGGTTTTGAGATGTGTCGGAAACCTTTCCGCATTAATTTTTTTATAATGACAGTAAATTCCCGTTTTTAAGATGTGTTAAAGGAAATTTCTAAATTTTCAGAAAATTTACCGCGATTCTTTTGTTATACTGACAGTAAATTTCCGGTTTTGAGATGTGACGAAACTTTTCCGCAATTCTTTTTTTATATTGCCAGTAAATTTTCGTTATTAAGATGTGTTAACGAAAAAATGTGAATTTTTATAAACCTTTCCGCAATTCTTTTCTTATATTGACAGTAAATTTCTGTTTTTAAGATGTCTTAACGGAAATTTCTAATTTTCCAGAAACTTTACCGCGATGCTTTTGTTATACTGGCAGTAAATTCCCGTTTTTAAGATGTGTTAAAGGAAATTTCTAAATTTTCAGAAACCTTACCGCGATTCTTTTCATACTGACAGTAAATTTCCGGTTTTGAGATGTGTCGGAAACCTTTCCGCAATAATTTTTTTATAATGACAGTAAATTCCCGTTTTTAAGATGCGTTAAAGAAAATTTCTGAATTTTCAGAAACCTTACCGCGATTCTTTTTATACTGACAGTAAATTTCCGGTTTTGAGATGTGTCGGAAACCTTTCCGTAATAATTTTTTTTTATAATGACAGTAAAGTCCCGTTTTTAAGATGTGTTAAAGGAAATTTCTAAATTTTCAGAAACCTTATCGCGATTCTTTTTATACTGACAGTAAATTTCCGGTTTTGAGATGTGTCGGAAACCTTTCCGCATTAATTTTTTTATAATGACAGTAAATTCCCGTTTTTAAGATGTGTTAAAGGAAATTTCTAAATTTTCAGAAAATTTACCGCGATTCTTTTGTTATACTGACAGTAAATTTCCGGTTTTGAGATGTGACGAAACTTTTCCGCAATTCTTTTTTTATATTGCCAGTAAATTTTCGTTATTAAGATGTGTTAACGAAAAAATGTGAATTTTTATAAACCTTTCCGCAATTCTTTTCTTATATTGACAGTAAATTTCTGTTTTTAAGATGTCTTAACGGAAATTTCTAATTTTCCAGAAACTTTACCGCGATGCTTTTGTTATACTGGCAGTAAATTTCCGTTTTTAAGATGTGTTAACGGAAAATTCTTAACTTTCAGAAACCGTATCGCAATTCCTTTCCTATATGAGCAGAAAAATTGCGTTCTCACTTTTTCCGTATCCACGTGACAAAAAATTTCGGGTGATAGGGGCAATTCTCGGGAATACTTGAGGTTGGATCAACTATTAAATTTCAGTCGTCTGTTGGAAGGGCTGATTTTGAAGTTCCGTAGCGAGATCGGATATTGTGGATAGCATATAGCATGTAATTTCGGTTAGTGTGTCTCCGGGTATTCCTTCCCCTCTTCCCCATTTTGTTCATCAGCTATTGTATACTGTATTACCGTAAGAAACCGAGTACTTGAATTATTATACATGTGATTGTACGGGGTGCCATACAAAAGAGACCCGAGTATAATGAACGACAATAGTCAGGCAATGTTACTGTACATGGTAAAGAATAGTTGAAATGACAGAAAACAGGAGTAATTTACCTGCGTTTACAACAAGTGCTGTCCTCCGACATCAAGACACACCTGCGCACGACGGAACATGTTCGTAACGAGCCACAACACATCGGCAGTAATCTGGGCTATGGCATCCGTAATGTTCACTTTTGATTCATCAAGGGTGTGCGGATTAGTTGCGTACACTTTCCCTTTCAATGCTCCCCACAGATAAAAGTCACAGGTGGAGAGGAGATCTGGTGATCTGGGTGGCCACTGTCCCTTCAATACAGTTCTGTCCTCCCCAAACACTTCATGCACAGCATATAGACTGTTCCGCGCAGTATGCGCCGTTGCACCATCCTGCTGAAAGAAAGCATATGTTCGCTCTTCTTCTGTAAGTGCGGCAACAAATGGGTTGAACAAGTTGATGGTGTCAGTGAAAAAGAATGTGCCGACTATCGTCTTCGCAGACACGGCACCCCTATCTTTTGGTTGTACAGAGGAGTCTCGGTTTGTCCGTCTGGGATTCGTGTCGGGTCAAATCCTGCTGTTCTGCGCATTGACATACCTGGACAGATGAAATTATGCTTCATCTGTCATGTAATAAAGTGTCGTGTCCATTTCACCGCTGATAATGGTCTCCTGAAACCACTTACAATATTGCATCCGTTTTGCATAATCAGGAGTTTTAAGTTCTTGGAGCGCCATAACTTTGTACTGCCGTAAATGCAAATCCACCTTAAGTATGCGTCGGCATGACGTGGCAGATATTCCCGTTGCAGACGATAATCGACTTCCGAGGGCTTTGTAACATCATTGTGCACACATCCTTGATATTGTCTTCAGTACGAATTATCTTGGGTTTGTTTCTTTTCCTCTCGTGCCGGTTTCACGAAATTTCCGCACTAACTTCTGTGCCACTGATTTCGGTGGTGCTGTACAATGTGGAAATTTTTCTGTGAAGAACTCATTTAAAACCTTGTATGAGTTATTCCTGAAATACTGTTCCACAATAAAAATTAGCTGTTCCGTACTTAAAACCATTTCCGTTGCCTTTGTTCTCTCTTCATTTAAACTCACAACCACGTACATACACTGCTCTGGCTGTGACTAACCACTCCGGAGAATTCCTTGGCAGCTGTACACGCAGAAACCGGTTAGAAGCGGAACAAAGCGGTTTTAACTGGAAACCCGCCAAACAACGTCAATTTTTCATTTTCTTGTAAGACTTCCGTCCACAGTGAGTAGAGTTTAGGTCCCAGCGAGATCGCCTTTTGGGCAGGACACAGAAACGGAAGGAATGAGAGCAAGTCTAGCGACTTTTGACAGAACAGTTTGTAGTGAGATTAGAGTACAGTAGATGGCGCCACCGTACAAGTACGATGTTGCACACAGAGGGGTGAGAGAATTTCAGGAGGGACAGAGGAAAGGATATCCATTTAACCAGTGGGTCCAGCCTGGGGGCCGTCACTTAACGTGCTCGTCCGATGCACGGCGGATATTCAGCAATTGTTAGTAAATCACACCATCTCTTGAAGATCAACACAGGTTCGAACCTGAGGACCTTGCATCGATATATAACGAAGTAAATATCTCCGTCATTTCTGTCCACGCCAGGATTCGAACCCGGATCCCCTCATTACGGAATAAGTCACTACCAATTGAGCTACGCGGACGTTTTATTCTGATTCCTATCTGCCTTTATGTCGTGTGCGTCCTTCGGGCAGGTACGTCACATCTCCTGGTACGTTACATCGTCTGACTCGCTAACCACTAAGCCATCCGCGGCTCTCCAAACAACGTCTGGCCACGGGGCCTCTTTTATATGGAGGACCCGGTATGATATCCATCTATCAGTTTATGAGAAAAGCTATTATACGAAGGGTGAGTCGAAAGTTTTGCAATATTTGCATGAAAGCATGTGCCGCGGTGGTGTGTCACGTGTTTAAAATAGTTCAAGTCGCGCACTGCTGTCACTTCAAAGGGATATAAAGTCGTAGTTATTGCTGTGAGCAGCATTGCATGTCATCGTCCTGTCTGTGGTCGGGACGCCTAAAAGATGAACAGCCACAACCGGTTAATTATAGGGAACTTTTGCTTTACGAATTTGAACTCGGCCATAACGCTGCTCAAGCAACAAGAAACATTCGTCATGCGGAAGGAAAAGGTTCCGTGGACCACAGCACCACAACCAGATGGTTCAAGAAATTCCGCTCAGGTGACAGAGACCTCGATGATCAGTCAAGGTCAACGTAGGCCCCGAACCGTGGATTCGGAGGCCTTGCGCAAGGGCCGTGGAGGCAAATCCGACAACCAGCACTCGGATTAAAAGGAGACATAAAATCCGTCTTCACACGATAAGAAAAACATATCACATTTGACATTGTGACAAGTTAAAATAATTTAATACACTTAAAAGTACAAGATTAAAACCAGATCTTTCGATTCCCTTACCGAGAATCATCATCAGATGTGGTGTACTTAACAGTGCTAAGAGTTGACACAAGTGGTTGTTCGTACCACAAAGTATAATACACTGGCGTGCCAAAATTAAGGACGAGACGGTTTTTTCGAATGTAACGTCGTGCTGAAGTGCTCCACATCGACTCAAATCATTCCACAAAATCCCCAAGATGTAAGAATATGGGACAAGTGAACATAACCGTTCAAACAAGGAATCCAAAGGATACAAAGGCACTTTATTGAAAAGGTAGCTTCGAGCACAACTGGACAGAAGACAGAAACGTCCATGTGACAGGCGGCTGCCAAGAAAAATCCAGTCTTTAGTAGGGGAAATGATCACCCCTGACTGCGTTGGAGGATTTACAACGACTGTCCATGCTGAGGACGAGGTTGTCAAGGAGCTGTTGAGGCATCGCGGCCCATTCCTCTTGTAATGCCAATCGGAGCTGCGGAATGCTGGCGGCTGGTGACTTGCTGCCAAGCGTCTCCCGAGAAGGTCCGCCTGTTCGATTGCATTTAAGTCCGGGGACCTTGCGGGCCAATCCATGCGTTGAATATCTTCACTCTCCAACAGCTCTGCGACAGCCACTGTACGATGAGGTGTAGCGTTGTCGTTCATGAAGAGGAACTCAGGAACCACAGCACCTCTAAACAGACGCACGTGAGGCAGCAGAACCTCGGTACAATAGCGGACACCAGTGACTGAACCTCCTTGGACGATGTGGAGGTCATTACGGCTACCAAGCATGATACCGCCCCAAACGAGAACTCCGCCACCTCCAAACCGGTCCCTTTCGATGATGTTGGAGGTGTGATTGCGTGTTCCCTGCTCTCTCCAGATGTGTATACGTCCAGAATCGCTCGTCAGACTAAACCGGCTCTCATCCGTAAAGAAAACTCGACCCCATTGCTGAAGTGTCCAGTTCTTGTGTTCCTGGCACCACAGAAACCGCCGTCTCCGATGAGCAGGCGTTAATGACACACACCGTACTGGTCGTCGTGCAAATAGACCACCTTTGTGCAGCCTCGTGGCCACGGTAAAACGCGATAACGGACGCCTACTTGTCTGTTGCATGTGCCTTGCGATTTCTCCCGCTGTGTGCCGTATGTCTTTTCTCGCCTTTAGGACAATATACCGGTCGTCCGCCGCCGTGGTTGCTCGTGGACGACCACTTGCTAAACTCTCGGACAGCTGTCCATGTCGTTTGAAATGTTCTCCAAGCTCGTGAAACGATGCTGTGAGCGATCCCGAACTCCTCTGCCACACTAGTCACACTTCGACCTTCTTCTAACTTCCCAATGACGCGACCTCGGGTAAAGTCATCCAGATGTCGTCTACTGAATTGCCTGTTGGCCATATCACACGGTGGCAGCAACTCGAACGTCGTTCAAACCGATGTACACCGTGCAATAGCTTTCACCGAATTGCTGAGCGTACGCCGCCCGTGTGCTTTATACCCTTCTGACACTCCCTCCCTCCTCCTACGTCATGCTGCACATATGCGCATGCCCTACCGTACCGGACCCTAATCTATCTTCTGAGTGGTCTTTCGGTCCATTCTGCCTGCTCGTTCCGCTGTTATGCTAATTTGTCCTCTTCGTCCGTAATTATTTCCCACCAGTGTAATTTCACAAATGCTGTCTGCGTACGATAAGTAAAATCATTAAAAATTTGCAGAATAAAACTAAATTTATTTGCAAGTTAAAATAGTTTAATTTAAAAAGCAAGAACTTTCGGGGCGCTAATGGCCCCATCGTCAAGCTAAGTGTAGCAAGAATACAGAGTCAATCATTATAAAGTACATGTAATTACCCACAATACATCTCACCATTCGTTTCGAGAGGGTGCCAGGTTACAAAAGTTAAAGTTCATAAAAGAGAAATAAACTACCTAGGTTCTTCATCAACAGCTGGTTGTCCGTAGTCATCTCTACTGGCTCGGAACATAAGCCGAGAGGTCAAAGTTACAGCAAGAGTCCCCCAAATTTAATGATATAAAGGCTTTCAGTGAAAAAGGCAGAGCGCTTGTTGATAGTTGAGTTAAAGATTTTTGCATTCTTCCAATCAGGTACGTAACCCTAATGATTAACAGAAACAATGAAGGCCGTGTTGCATGATCCTGAAAGGAGGGCATACACAGTGCATCAAAGAATCTTTAAGACTGGCGCTAGATTTCGGCCTACGGTGGCGCCACCAGTGTAATCGCGAATGCGTTATAAACCGTGACCGTCTACTTGCTATCTGCCGAAAGTACTGCGCAGTTGTTAAAGTAACTCAAACGAAACGGTCGTTCATTAGAGAAGTAAAAATTTTTTCATGTTGAATTATTAAGATGGAACAAAGGGCTGTTATTAAATTTAACGCAAAACTTGGTAAAAGTGCCTCGGAAACGTACCAAATAATAAAACAAGTTTATGGTGAGTTTTGTTTAAGTAGATCAAATGTTTTCCTGGGGCACAAACGTTTTTTGGACGGAAGAGATACGCTAGAAGATGATAAGCTTACAAGAAGACCAAGTTCATCTAGGACACCTGAGATTATTGAAAAAGTGCGTGATTTCGTGGCAAACAATCGATGTGCGTCACTAAGAATGATGGAAGAGTCTTTAAACAATCAACAAAGAAACGATTCGAACCATCCTGCATGAAGATTTGGGCAAAACAAAAGTCTGTGCTGAATTTGTTCCACACACGTTAACCAATGAACAAAAATCAAGGAGAAGTGCACATTGCAGAGACATCATTTCACCCGCTGAAAATGATCCAAACTTCTTAAAATCGATTGTTACAGGTGATGAAACATGGTGTTTTCAATATGTTTCTAAAACAAAGCGACAAAGTGCGAAATGGAGGTCAAAAAACTCACCACAAGCCAAAAAAACAAGAAAAGTTCCATCGAAAATCAAAACAATGCTCATTACATTCTTCGATAGTAAGGGTATTATCCACAAAGAATTTGTTCCAAGTGGACAAACAATTACTGGTGAGTTTTATTTAAATGTTTTGAGGCGTTTGATGGGCAGAATTCGTCGCATTCGTCCAGAATATCGGGATGAAAACAGTTGGTGTTTGTTGCACGATAATGCACCCAGTCACACCTCACTTCTTGTTCGTAGATTTTTGGCGAAAAATAACGTATGTGTGTTGAATCATCCACCGTATTCGCCTGATTTAGCACCCTGCGACTTTTCTTTGTTCCCAAAACTTAAAATGACGTTAAGAGGGTGTTATTTTGATGATATTTTGACCATACAAAGAGCTTCGACGCGTGCTTTGGAGGCAATTCCGCAAAGTGAACTGGAACAGGCATTCGAGTCATTATTAAATCGCTGTAACAAGTGTATTGAAGCCGGAGGGACTTATTTTGAATAACAAACAAAAACAAATTATAATTTCTTATTTCTATTTCATTTTACAGACCCAGTCTTAAAAGTTCTTTGACGCACTGTGTATTTGTGTTCGGCCAACTGTGTGTTTAATGTCCGAAGAGTAGATTCAATGTAGAACATGTTAGTACCAGTGTTTACCTGTTAAATCAATGGTATGCAAAATACACAATGTGACGTACCTGCCAGCAGGACGCACACGACATAAAGGCAGATAGGAATCAGAATGAACGTCTGCGTAGCTCAGTTGGTAGAGCGACTTGTTCCGGAATAAGCAGACTCGGGTTCGAATCCCGGCGTAGACCAAAAATGACGGAGAAATTTACTTCGTTATAATGGCCCCGAACTATCCGGATGACCCGACCGTTCAAAATCTTGCAATGGTGTGATGTTATTTCCACACCGCGAGATAGGAAAAACCAGAGAATCCCTTCTCCAGCGCTTCGAAAAATAAATGTGTGTGACGTTGCATTCCACACACCGGATTGACTGGGAGTTCTCAAGTGGACGTCCTACAGTGGATGGCTGCCTGCAACGATTCATGGTCACGGCTGACCCGTGGGCCATACCCCCGGCCCTCTTTCGGGGCGGGGGATGTGACGTACCTGCCAGCAGGACGCACACGACATAAAGGCAGATAGGAATCAGAATGAACGTCTGCGTAGCTCAGTTGGTAGAGCGACTTGTTCCGGAATAAGCAGACTCGGGTTCGAATCCCGGCGTAGACCAAAAATGGCGAAGAAATTTTCTTCGTTATAATGGCCCCCGAACTATCCGGATGACCGACCGTTCAAAATCTTGCAATGGTGTGATGTTATTTCCACACCGCGAGATAGGAAAAACCAGAGAATCCCTTCTCCAGCGCTTCGAAAAATAAATGTGTGTGACGTTGCATTCCACACACCAGATTGACTGGGAGTTCTCAAGTGGATGTCCTACAGTGGATGGCTGCCTGCAACGATTCATGGTCACGGCTGACCCGTGGGCCATGCCACTGGCCCTCTTTCGGGGGGGATGTGACGTACCAGCCAGCAGGACGCACACGACATAAAGGCAGATAGGAATCAGAATGAACGTCTGCGTAGCTCAGTTGGTAGAGCGACTTGTTCCGGAATAAGCGGACTCGGGTTCGAATCCCGGCGTAGACCAAAAATGACGGAGAAATTTACTTCGTTATAACAAGGTTTAACCGGTGGTGATACTTTATCTCTATCATTTCTTACTAACGAAAAAATATTCCTTGTGGTCACTCCGAATGAAAAGTTATGTCAGTTGCATGCTTTCTTCAGGACAGACACAATGGAAGGGTAAAATTCAATCTTGCCAATGTACTTGGGTTGGAGTAGTTGTAATTGACAAGGTCTTGAGGTTTAACCTCTGGTTCCCGAGGAATAATTTCCAGAAGAATTGGACAGAAACCCCAGAAGAGCGGGCTAAGGTTAAAACCCTGGACAGTTCATCAAATCTGGCCTTACGGGTAGAAGAATGTGTAAATGCACGTTTAATGGAAAAACGGAGTGCAGCAGCCTTATGGTCAGGGGGTTAAAACGAAGAAAAAGAAATCATTCAAGGGACAGAAGTCGGTTTACGATAAACAGAATAATGAATTTGATGTGAATTTAAATCCCGAGTCAGCAAAAAATCCAGAAAGGGTAATTTCCCTCCTCTCTCAAGTTCCTAAGTAAACTTAATAGTAGGAAGTTGTGAAGAAAGACAATCAGTGAATTTATCCAAAAAGGGCAAGGAGTTTGGCCAAAAGATCAACAAATCATCAACATATTTTAAAAGAAGCAATGGTTTATGAGGAAAAGCCTGTAAGACATTGTCCTCTACGGTCTGTAAAATAATTTCAGCTAAAACGGGGGAGAGAGGGATTACTTATCGTACGCAGACAGCATTTGTGAAACTATTATAGCTTTATATTAGTCAAGTCATTCTGCCAGATGACGTAATAAGAATGAGCCGCAATTCTGCGACATTGGCAGGTACTGAGTAATATCAGTTTACCAGATTTGGTGATATTTGTATCGATGTAGTTAGTATTCTTCACTGCTGGCCACCCAAAATGCAATACCAAGGAGGACACGAGATAGCAAAGCCAGATTTACTGGACACATAACAACAGATACAAAGATGAAACGATTGAGCTTACAGGCCCGTGCGACTTGCGGAACACGCAGACGTCAATAGTTCGCGTGGCCCCCATGGCTGGCAATAACGGCCGCTACACGCCGCGGCATCGAACGAAAGAGGCTTTGGATGTGGGCTTGGGGTATGTCGGTACAGGTTGCTTCCACACGTTGCCACAGTTCATCACGGGTGGTGCTTGCCGGGACACTCGGTTGCCGATCAGCGACTAGGTGTATTCGATGGGCGACATATCGGGAGAAAAGGCGGGCCACGGCAGCAGTGACACCTAGTGGGCCGTGAAGAATTGTTGCACGATGCGTGCCACGTGCGGGCGCGTATTGTCCTGTTGAAACGTGGCCGCTGGCTGGTCCTACAGGTAAAGGAGGACTACAGGCTCCAAAACGTCGGAGATGTAGCTGTGGCTGTTGAGTGTACCGGCGATGCGTACCAGAGGGGTGCGGGTGTCCTATCCAATTGCGCCCCAAACCATAACGCCAGGCGACGGACCGGTATGGCGATGTATAATGCAGGCGTCATACAATCTCTCGCCGCGGTGCAGCCACACGCGGATCCGACCATCGAGGTGTTGCAGGCAGAAGCGAGATTCGTCGGATAAGACAATGTCGTGCCATTCTGTAGTCCAGGTGCGGCGTTCAACGGTCCACTGCCGCCTCACTCGCTGGTGGTGTAACGTCAATGGTAATCGGAGCAATGGGCGCAGTGCGACAAGTCCCCGCTCCTGCAGACGACGTCGAACGGTACGTGCTGACACAGGTTGTTGCGCAACACACCCTAATTCCTGCGCTAACGTTCGTGATGTGGCGATGCGAGCTGTCAATACCCGCTGCATAACATGCCAGTCCTCTCGTTGGGTGGTGTGCCGCGGCTGCGGCAATCGCACACGTCGGTCCGTCCGTCCCTCCCGCACTCACCGAATCCATACTCGCTTCACTGTGGCTGGATGTCATCCCACACGGGCGCCGATGTCTCGGTACGATAAACCGCTGTCGCGATAAGCCACTATTCTTCCTCCGTCGAACTCCGAAACGTGCTGGAATGACTGCCGTATTCTGCGACGAGGCATCAGGAAGCTTCCCACGCACAGGTCCGGCAGCACAACACACTTCCACTACTTACACCCCGCCTTCTGGGCACCCTTCTTATAATAGCGCTTCTCGGTGGCGTGCCGGGCGCACATGATTTGCATGTGCCCTGCAATGCTAATCGTTTGCATGTCCTCTCGCGGGCGACGCATGCTTGTGAATTTCAGGCCAATCGGATGCTCCCTTCTTGGTGTTGCAGTTTGGATGGCCAGCAGTGCATCTACACGGTTATTAGAAGCAATTAACCGTTTCCATTGATTTGGAATATTAGAAGGAATTTCATCATTACAGCAATTTTCTAGATTATTGAAAATGTGTAAACTTTCGGACAATAAGGTTGTGAACTTGGATCGTGGGGTTGTGAGGATGGAAGTATCCTCCCACTTAGGGTAATGCGTTCCTTCATTCACAAATCGTGCGAGGGCAGTTTTTTGCGATCCAGTTTTTCACGCTTTCCAACCGTGAGTTGAAGAAGCGTATATGCTTCAGATTTGTCCGTCCGTCTGTCGGCACGATAACTCGCGTAAAAATGGTTCGATTTGGATGAAATTTAGGTATGTGGTAGGGGACCACCTGAGAATGAACCCTATTGAAAATGGACTAAATGGGGTCAAAGGTCACGGCAGAGAAGCGGTATCCATTCCATTGCTCTTATGCGTCATAACTTGCGTAAATATGATTCGATGTCGATGAAATTTTAGCATATTGTATCGAACCACCTGGGAATTAACCCTATTGAAAATGGGTGAAGTTAGGTCAAAGGTCACGGCATAGGAGCGGGATCCATTCCGTTGACCTTATGCGTCCTAACTTGCGTAAATATGGTTCGATGTCCATGAAATTTTAGTATATTGTAGGGGACCATCTGGGAATGAACCCTATTGAAAACGGGTGAAGTGAGGTCAAAAGTCAGGACATAGGAGTGGGATGCATTCCATTGCCCTTATTCATCATAACGTGCGTAAAAATGGTTCGATTTCGATGAAATTTTAGTATGTGGTAGGAGACTACCTGGGGACATACCCTATTGAAAATGGACGAAATGAGGTCAAAGGTCAGGACATAGGAGCGGAATCACTTCCATCGCCATTATGCATCATAACTTACGTAAAAATTCTTCGATTTAGAGGACATGTTAGTATGTTGTAGGGTCCTGGCTATAAAATTGGCGAAATGAGGCCAACGAATCCTATTGAAAATGGGCGAAACGGGGTCAAAGGTTAGGACACAGGAGCGGAATCTCTTCCATAGCCCTTATGCATCATAACTTACGTAAAAATGCTTTGATTACGACAAAACTTTATCATGTTATTTCGGAGGTATACTGAACCGGTTCTGTAGAATATCATCGAAATGGGATCAAAGTTCAGGGCACAGGATCGAGATTTATTCCACAGCCATTATCCTCATAACTTGAGTAATGATTTCTGGCATGTTGGAAAGCGTATTATAATCAATGCATTGCATGATTTTACTAACTTGTTACATCATACTTATGCTCTGTAATTCGTGTTTTGAAAGTTCTCAAGGTAGATCCAATATATAATTGATCATTACAGTTTTTTACCACAGCTTTCAGAGAGTATCCCACTCGCTCGGAACCCGGAATTTCATTAATAATATTAACACCAATGAAGATATTGGAACGAAATTTGAAGTGAACTTACCTCATTCCGTGCGAAATGTGATGACATCACAAGATGTGCTGCAAGTGACCACCATTTGAGTCCAGAGAGCATTGAACTCGGCCCTGCCGCCAGCCAGTCAGCCGGAGTGCTCCTTAGTGGGAGGTCGTCCACAAATGTCCGAGGAAACGATCCAGAATATAAAGGGCCGATTACTCGCGTCTCCCAGAAAGTCACTTCGCCAACTGTCACAGGAAACAGGGTTGTCCAAAAGCACTTGTCAACGTGCTGTGAAAAAAGCGAAGCTTCATGCGTACCTTATCTCCGTGGTCCACGAACTGAAAGAGCCTGACCACGTGAAACGAGTGACATATACACTGAAGAGCAATTGAATTAGAGATATCTGTCTAGTAACGTGTAGCACCACCTTTCGTCCTGTTGACGGCGGCGATTCGTCTCGGCATGGACTCGACAAGACACCGGAAGCGTTGGGAAGCCATACGGATCCACGACCCCTGAACAAGCTCCCACAGTTCACGAAGATTTGATGGAGAGAGGTCAGAGCTTCGAACATCTCACTCGCATCGCAGATGTGCTCGATGGGATTGAGGTCTGGTGACCTAGCTGGCCAAGGAAGCGAACTCACGTGTGTGGAGTGTTCATCCATCCATTCGGATACAATTCGGGAGCGATGTCACGGTGCATTGTCTTGTTGCAGGATGAGGTCCCCAGTGGGATGTTGAAGACGCACAAACGGGAGCAAATGGTCGTCCAGGATATCCCGATAACGTTGACCTGTGAGGGACGATGTCACACGTACCGGGGGTCCCATTTCAGTCCACGTAAACAGTCCCCAGGCGAGAATGCCACCCCTACCAGCTTGAAGAGTACCCTGCTGGCAAGATGGTTCCATCGCTTCATGTGGTTTGCGCCGTACTCGTAACCTGCCATCCGCATGTACCGACGTGAATCTCGACTCATCAGTCCAGGCAACATTTTCCCACATGTCTAGGGTCCAGTGGCGATGTTCCCTCGCCCATGCTAATCTTTGCACCCTGTGATGTGCGGTCAGCAGCAATACCCTCGTGGGACGATGGCTTCTGTACCCCATAGCGAGGATATGGTTCTGGAATGGTGTGGCTGCTTACACGTTTTTGTGCACCAGCGTTAAATTGCCGAGTGATTTCTTGCAGTGTGGCCCGTCTATCGGCTGTTACAATGCGAGCTAGCCGACGATGACCCCGCTCATCCACACGCTTTTGTCCACGGCAGTTGGCCCTTGCAGGGATGGTTTTACCGGATTTGATATACTCACGGTGCACCCGTGACACAGTGGCTCGTGAAAATCCCAGTGCCTGCACGACTTCCGAGATGGAGTGACCCATTCGTCGGGCCCCGACAATTTGCCCACGATCAAATGCGCTTAGATCCTTCGTCTTACCCATACTGCGTCCGACTCTGGTTCCTGTCGCATCACTCCTTATATTGTCGGATCGCTGCATACGTCATGTCGTTTCCGTTTACAGGGCCGCCCACAGCGCCACATTTGCATAACGCCAGCTGACTCTAATTTAATTGCTCTTCAGTGTACTGTCTATGGTTTCAGACATTTCTTTAGTTAAATCCGGACATTCTGGACTACACTTGGTTCTCGGACGAGGCATGGTTTTACCTGTCCGGATACGTCAATTCTCAAAATTCCCGTATTTGGGCCAGTGGAAATCCCAACGCTATACATGAAGAACGCTTTCATTCACAGAAAATTGGTGTTTGGTTTGGGATGACCCGGCGTCTCATAATTGGTTCCATCTTCTTCGATACAACCATCACAAGAGCTGCATATATGGAAATCTTCAACAGCTTTGTCAATCAATTAGACGACGAAGAACTCTCCATTGAATCTTACCAGCAGAATGGAGCGATATCACACACCAGTACGGCCGAAATTCATTCCTTTTTAAGCGACCGCGTCATTTCGAAAGGTCTATTGCCACCGCTCTCGCTCGATCTGACACCTCCTGATTACTTTTTATGGGGATATCTAAATAGGAGAGTTTAGCGAAAAGAAACTGCGAACCATAAATGCCTCGAAAGCAAACATCACCGAAGAAATTCAGGCAGGTGCGGTGGACGTACCGGCAAGGATTCAGGCAGGTGCGGCGGACGTAACCGCAAGGATTCAGGCAGGTGCGGCGGACGTACCGGCAAGGATTCAGTCAGGTGCGGCGGACGTAACCGCAAGGATTCAGGCAGGTGAGGCGGAAGTAACCGCAAGGATTCAGGCAGGTGCGGCGGACGTACCGGCAAGGATTCAGGCAGGTGCGGCGGACGTAACCGCAAGGATTCAGGCAGGTGCGGCGGACGTACCGGCAAGGATTCAGGCAGGTGCGGAAGACGTACCGGCAAGGATTCAGGCAGGTGCGGCAGACGTACCGGCAAGGATTCAGGCAGGTGCGGCGGACATAACCGCAAGGATTCAGGCAGGTGCGGCGGACGTACCGGCAAGGATTCAGGCAGGTGCGGAAGACGTACCGGCAAGGATTCAGGCAGGTGCGGCAGACGTACCGGCAAGGATTCAGGCAGGTGCGGCGGACATAACCGCAAGGATTCAGGCAGGTGCGGCGGACGTACCGGCAAGGATTCAGGCAGGTGCGGCGGACGTAACCGCAAGGATTCAGGCAGGTGCGGCGGACGTACCGGCAAGGATTCAAGCAGGTGCGGAAGACGTACCGGCAAGGATTCAGGCAGGTGCGGCAGACGTACCGGCAAGGATTCAGGCAGGTGCGGCTGACATAACCGCAAGGATTCAGGCAGGTGCGGCGGACGTACCGGCAAGGATTCAGGCAGGTGCGGCGGACGTAACCGCAAGGATTCAGGCAGGTGCGGCGGACGTACCGGCAAGGATTCAAGCAGGTGCGGAAGACGTACCGGCAAGGATTCAGGCAGGTGCGGCAGACGTACCGGCAAGGATTCAGGCAGGTGCGGCGGACATAACCGCAAGGATTCAGGCAGGTGCGGCGGACGTACCGGCAAGGATTCAGGCAGGTGAGGCGGACGTAACCGCAAGGATTCAGGCAGGTGCGGCAGACGTACCGGCAAAGGATTCAGGCAGGTGCGGCAGACGTACCGGCAAGGATTCAGGCAGGTGCGGCAGACGTACCGGCAAGGATTCAGGCAGGTGCGGCAGACGTACCGGCAAGGATTCAGGCAGGTGCGGCGGACGTAACCGCAAGGATTCAGGCAGGTGAGGCGGACGTACCGGCAAGGACTTTCCACAATAGGGTGCGCCGGGTTCAATGCTGTCTGGACTCAAATGGTCGCCACATGTTGTGATGTCATCACATTTCGCACGAAATGAGGTAAGTCCACTTCAAATTTCGTTGCAATATCTTCATTGGTGTTAATACTGATGAAACTAATTCGTGTTAAAATCCAATAGTAGAGTAAAATGTCAACTAAACACGATAAAAACAAATGCAGGGCACAACGTATACCACATGTTAAAATACTTTGCTAAAAAAAAAAAAGCACATCATACACTTCATTCGATCTTTCGAAGACACATCGTCTTAATCATCAGATGATACAGTGTAATATCACGAGATGGACATTAGCTTAAATGCTGTTGGGTGAAGTCACAAACACGTAAATCACGCCATCTATGAGAGAACAATGCTGAAAACAAAGAACTTCAAATACCACCACAACATGAAGAATTACTAACTAACACATTTGTCCATTGCTTTGGCTATCATTTTTGGTACATACTCATTACAACACCTGTGTCCAAATGAGGTAATATACACTGAAGTGCCAGAAAAACTGGTACAGACGAGCTTATGCAAAATACATAGCAACGTCACCCATACGCGTACTCGGTTGCGTCCGCCAGTGCATATATAAAGCGATAGACATCCTTGCCAGCTGTCAGAGCTGTTGTCGGCATGAGAATGACAAGTAATAACGATTTAAGCGATTTTCAACGCGGTGTCATAGTTGGGGCTCGTGAGATGGGCCATAATATTTCGGAGGTAGAAACGAAGTTCGGATTTTCACGGATGACCATTACAAGGGTGTACCGTGACTACAAGAATTCCGACAAAACCTCCAACCTACGATACCAGTGTGGCCGTAAAAAGACATTGGGTGAACGCGACCATCGTCGGCTGTCAACAATCGTTTCACGCGACACTCTCGCAGGTAGCATCGGAATTCCATAGTGGAGCCTCAACAAGCATCAGCGTCCGGACTGCGCAACGTACCCTGCACGATATGGGCTTCGGGAGCCGACGCCCAACTAGAATCCCCTTGATGGGTGCATGACACAGAGCTATGCGCCTCGCTTGGGCCCGGCAACACCGCAAATTCACTGGGACCCCTGGTACGTCTACAAACGTCTGTGACCGGCCAACGCTATGTGCGCATCCTTTCTGATGAGGTACACCCGTTCATGTTCTGCATTCATGCTGATGGATTGGGCCTGTTCCAACAGGACAATGCACCTCCACACAAGTGTTGGGACGCCACATTATGGTTAGAGGAGCATTCATCTGAGTTTGGGGTGTTGCCATTCCCACCCAAGTTCCCAGATCTGAACGTGGAGAACCTGTAGAGTTTCATACCCGTATGACAATCATGAACACTGCCACCAGCACTATGCACGGATTAAAACGAAATTCTATGCCTAGGAAAAGACTTTAAAAACAAGTGTTTTCGTGATTATCCGGTGAGAGTAAATAAGGACACGAAAACACAATACCTTTCCCCTCCTTAACTCCCTTCCTTCGTTCCAGCAACTTTGTCTTACGCTCATCTCGTCCAAAGCAGTCGTCAGACACGTACGGCTCCCTCAACGCCTGGGTATAGGCTTAAGAGAGTCTTCATTTTTAGCACGTCATTTGTAAAAAAAGATCGTGCTTATGTTATCGGTTTGTCCGTCCGTCCGTCTGCACCCACGATACCTCTGCAACTATTTGCCCGATTTGAAAAATTCTTCAGCTTGAAATATGCGAATGATGATCCTTCATTTCGTTTTTTTTTACGATGTACAATTTAACCGCTAGAGGACGTAAACGCAGGTGATGTCGAATTCAAAAATACGTTTTATTCTACATATTTGCTTCTAAACATCCGATTGAAAAAATTCTTTTATCTTTCGATTCCATTTATGTCGAAGAGTATTTTAGATATAGTTACCTTTTCAAATTACGCATAGATTTTCCGCTAGGAGGCGTAAAAGTAAATTACATTTTTCCCGATAAGTCTTCTAAAGCCCCGATTTGAAAAAAAATTTCTTCAGCGGATACACCACATCTTTTGCATATAATTTCTAATTTTTGTTAAAGAATACTTTGGCTACCAGGGGGCGTAAGAGTTAAATTTTGCTTCTGATGTATTTCCCATAAAATATGAGCTTCTAAAATATCGATTGAAATTTTTTTTTCGTGGACTGATGCTACTCACATCGATAAGCCTATTCGGAATATTTTCTTAAAATATTGCACAGTTTCTCCGCGAGAGGACGTAGATATACATCTTATTTTTGTCAATATCTCTACTTCTAGAAGTCCGATTTGAAAAATTCCTTCTTTGTTGGATAGTGTTTTCAGTGTGACACGTTTTTCACAAAATTTCAAAATTTTCAAGTAATTCTTAGACTTTCCGCTAGGGGGCGTAGAGGTAAGTTGCGTTTCCCCCTATATCTCTGCTTCTAGATCTCCGATTTGAAAAATTCTTTCTGCACCGGATACAGCTCCTGATGGGAAATCGTTTGCACATAATTTATATTTTTTGTAAAAATGGTTTGGCCACCAGTGGGCGTAAGTCTTAATTTCCGATTCTGATGTCATCATCATCATCATTGTCAACCATTATCAATCCACTGCTGGACGAAGGTCTCCCCAAGTTTCCTCCACAACGGTCTGTCTTGTGCCAGTCTCCTCCATGTCACTCCCGCATATTTACGAATTTCATCCACCCGTCTTCCATGTGGTCTTCTTCTGGGTCTTTTCCTGTCCCTTGGAATCCAATCTAAAATTTCGGCTGTCCATCGATGGTCTGTCTTTCTGGCAGTATGTCCAGCCCATTGCCATTTCACGGATTTAACTCTGATCATGATGTCTTCCACTCTTGTCATTTTTCGGATCCACGAGTTCCTCTTCTTATCTCTCCTGGTTATACCAAGCATGCACCTCTCCATGCTGCTTTGAGTTGTCTGCAGCCTTTGTATGTCTCTTTTAGTTAAGGTCCACGTCTCTGCACCATACGTAAGCACTGGAAGGATGCATTGATCAAACACTTTTCTTTTAAGACATAATGGCATATTGCTCTTGAAAATTATGCTGTTTCTGATGTATTTGCAGCAAAATATGAGCTTCTAAAATCTCGATTGAAAAAAACGTCGTTTGTAGACCGATACTACTCATGTCGACAAACCTTTTAAGAAACATTTTCTTCTTAAAATAATGCAGGGTTTCTACGCCAGGAGGCGTAGATGTATATCTTATTTTGTCAATGACTCTACTTTTGAGTCGGATTTGAAAAATTCCTTCTTTGTTGGGTAGTGTTTCCAGTGTGGCATGTTTTTCATATAATTTCAAAATTTTCAAGTAACTCATAGTCTATGAATTTTCAAGTAATTCATAGATTTTAAGGTATATTGCTTTCCCCCTATATCTCTGCTTTTAAATCTCCGATTTGAAAAATTCTTTCTGCACCGGATACAGCTCCTGATGGGAAATCCTTTGTACATAATTTCTAATTTCTGTAAAAATATGGTTTGGCCACGAGGGGCGTAAGTCTTAATTTCCGCTTCAGAAGTAATTGCAGCCAAATATGAGCTTCTAAAGTCTCGATTGAAAAAAAAGTCGTTTGTTGACCGATACTACTCATGTCGACAAACCTTTTAGGAACATTTTCTTCTTGAAATACTGCATGGTTTCTACGCCAGGGGGCGTAGATGTATATCTTATTTTTGTCATTATCTGTACTACTAAGAGTCCTATTTGAAAAATTCCTTCTTTGTTGGATTGTGTTTCCGATGCGAAATGTTTTTCCTGTAGGTTCCAAATTTTCAAGTAAATCATAGACTTTCCGCTAGGGGGCACAAAGGTAAATTGCGTTTTCTCCGTTATTTGTGCTTCTAAATCTCCGATTTGAAAAAGGAAGGCCGTTGGGTGCCCCACCAACTCACAGCTGGGAAAAATATAGGCGCTACGATGTTGCTGTGCCCTTGCTCTCCAGATTCAAGAAGAAGAATTTTCTTCACAAGATTTTGACCTGTGATGAGAAGTGGATCCTGTACGATAATCCTAAGCGGTGCAAATCGTGGGTTTATCCAGGTCAGATTACCACCAGTAACGCCAAACCGAATATCCATGCCAGGAAGTTGTTGCTATGCAAATAGTGGGATCAGCGCGGTGTCGTACACTACGAGTTGCTCAAACCTGGTGAAACGGTCAATGCTGAGCGTTATTGTCAGCAACTCATTCGTGTGAGTGACGCAATGGAGGCGAAAAGGCCATACACCGGCAAGGGCAGAAGGTCGGTCCTGTTGCTTCAGGATAACGCGCGTCCTCACACCGCGAAAACGACTTTAAACACGATCACCGACCTGGGATGGGAGATCTTGTCCCACCCGGATTATTCTCCAGACTTCGCTCCGTCGGATTATCACCTTTTTCGCTCCCTGCAACATCACCTGAGTGATACGCACTTCACTTCTGTCGAGGAGGTCCACACAAGTATTTATCAACTCGAAACAGCCCTCTTCTTTCCGCAGTGGCATTTGGCAGCTCCCTGACCGATGGCTCAAATGTATCCAACACGACGGGGATTATTTCCCTGATTAGGTACGCATTCGATTTGCTATAATTTACTGTCAACGTGTCGTGCCTGTGGCCGAGAATTAAGTTGCACACCTAATAGTAATGACTGGAAAAAGTTGGACGTCGAATGACTGGAAAAGGTTGGACGTCGAGCAACTGGAAAAAGTTGGACGTTGAATGAATGGAAAAAGTTGGACGTCGAATGACTGGAAAAGGTTGGACGTCGAATGACTGGAAAAAGTTGAACGTCGAATGACTGGAAAAGGTTAGTTGTCGAATGACTGGAAAAGGCTGGACGTCGAATGTCTGGAAAAGGTTGGACGCCGAACGACTGGAAAAAGTTGGACGTCGAATGAATGGAAAAAGTTGGACATCGATTGACTGGAAAAGGTTGGACGTCGAATGAGTGGAAAAGGTTGGACGTCGAATGAATGGAAAAAGTTGGACGTCGAATGAGTGGAAAAGGTTGGACGTCGAACGACTGGAAAAAGTTGGACGTCGAATGACTGGAAAAAGTTGGACGTCGAATGACTAAAAAAGGTTATACGTCGAATGACTGGAAAAAGTTGGACTTCGAATGACTGAAAAAAGTTGGATGTCGAATGACTGGAAAAGGTTGGACGTCGAATGACTGGAAAAAGTTGCACGTCGAATGACTGGGAAAAGTTGGACGTCGAATGACTGGGAAAAGTTGGACGTCGAATGAGTGGAAAAGGTTGGACGTCGAATGACTGGAAAAAGTTGGACGTGGAATAAATGGAAAAGGTTGGACGTCGGATGACTGGAAAAAGTTGGACGTCGAATGACTAAAAAAGGTTATACGTCGAATGACTGGAAAAAGTTGGACTTCGAATGACTGAAAAAGTTGGATGTCGAATGACTGGAAAAGGTTGGACGTCGAATGACTGGAAAAAGTTGCACGTCGAATGACTGGGAAAAGTTGGGCGTCGAATGACTGGGAAAAGTTGGACGTCGAATGAGTGGAAAAGGTTGGACGTCGAATGACTGGAAAAAGTTGGACGTGGAATAAATGGAAAAGGTTGGACGTCGGATGACTGGAAAAAGTTGGACGTCGAATGACTGGAAAAAGTTGGACGTCGAATGAGTGGAAAAAGTTGGACGTCTAATGAGTGGAAAAGGTTGGACGTCGAACGACTGGAAAAAGTTGGACGTCGAATGACTGGAAAAAGTTGGACGTCGAATGACTGGAAAAAGTTGGACGTCGAATGACTAAAAAAGGTTATACGTCGAATGACTGGAAAAAGTTGGACTTCGAATGACTGAAAAAGTTGGATGTCGAATGACTGGAAAAGGTTGGACGTCGAATGACTGGAAAAAGTTGCACGTCGAATGACTGGGAAAAGTTGGACGTCGAATGACTGGGAAAAGTTGGACGTCGAATGAGTGGAAAAGGTTGGACGTCGAATGACTGGGAAAAAGTTGGACGTGGAATAAATGGAAAAGGTTGGACGTCGAATGACTGGAAAAAGTTGGACGTCGAATGACTGGAAAAAGTTGGACGTCGAATGACTGGAAAAAGTTGGACGTCGAATGAGTGGAAAAAGTTGGACGTCTAATGAATGGAAAAAGTTAGACGTCGAATGAGTGGAAAAGGTTGGACGTCGAACGACTGGAAAAAGTTGGACGTCGAATGACTGAAAAAGGTTGGACGTCGAATGAATGGAAAAGGTTGGACGTCGAATGACTGGAAAAAGTTGGACGTCGAATGACTGGGAAAAGTTGGACGTCGAATGACTGGGAAAAGTTGGACGTCGAATGAGTGGAAAAGGTTGGACGTCGAATGACTGGAAAAAGTTGGACGTCGAATGAATGGAAAAAAACGTGCTGGTCTGACGAGTCACGTTTTTTAATCCATTCCGTGGATGGTCGTCTTCGTATTTGGCGCAAACATGAGACACTCGATCTAATCTAAACATGAGACACTCGATCTAATCTATTCTGCATGGCCTCCACAGTGTAAGCCGGTGGAGGTGGTTGCATATTGTGGAACGTGCTTACCTGGCAGGAATTTGGGTCCCTGGTGTATGTGGAACAACGCATGACTGGTGCCCATTATCGTGAACTGCTTGAAAATCCAACAAAGTTGTACTTTTTCACGAATGGCGACGAAGATGACAATGCTCCGTGCCACAGATCCAATGCTGTGTAGGAATTGTTTGAGGAACACAGTTCAGACTTCCAGCATATCGATTGGTCTCCGAACTCCCCCTATATCTATCCCATAGAGCACTTGTGGGACACTGTGGAACGGTATCAGGCGTCTGGTTACACCAATCACCTCCATACCGGCATCGAAGGCCGCATTACACTCAGTTTGGTTGGCTACACCTCCCAACTGCTTCCGGCATCTTATTGGATCGATGTCACGTCGGATAGCTCCTGTACTGAGGGTAAAAGGAGGAACTACGAAGTATTAGGTAAGTGGTCATAATTCAGTGATCACTCAGTGTATGTTGATTCGATGCCACATTGGATAGCTGCTGTACTGAGGGCGAAAGGAGGACCTGGTAGGTGGTCATAATTCAATGACCCGTCAGTGTGCTTTTTATGTGTGAGCTACCCTTCATTCTGTTGATAACTTCCTGTTTTTGTTCACCGTACTTGTTTGATGCTTAGTGATTTATGTGTAATAGTGAAGCAGACAGAAGTATTTCTGTACATGTCTTGCTTTCTCATTTTCAGCGTGCAATCGACACAGCCTTTCACGTATTCAGGTAGCCCAGTTTTTACCAGAGTGACGCCGAAGACTTTTCCAAACGGAAGCAGTTATAGAAGAAGGAGACCGGAGTGGTTTCCTCCCGGTACAGTTCAGGAAAGCATGACTCATCAAGCTTTGCCTCCGTTGATCAGGAATTCCCGTCCAAGTGCCTCCGCTTTTAAATACTATCCCTTCGCAGCAGCGCCTGAAGAAGATCACTCCCTCCAAAAGGTGCTCGGAAACAAACTGTGTTCACTATACAACCTATGCATTGCTTGGACACGAACCCTGACACCGGTGGACTCTTGGATTACACCGCAGTCCAGCCATTCTACTGCAGTCCTGAATCTTGTAAGAATGTAGAACTTACCGGAAGCTCAATGGAACGCCTTACAGACCACAACAAAAAAGCACTATCTAACGGTAAGTTAAGTTTTCTCAAACCCTTTCTTTTTTTACGCTTTCCAACCGTTGGTTGAAGAAGCGTATATGCTCCAGCTTTGTCCGTCTGTCTGTCCATCCGACTGTCCGCACGATAACTCGCATAAAAATGGTTCGATTTCGATGAAATTTTAGTATGTTTTAGGAGACGAAAACTATTGAAAATGAACGAAATAGGGTCAAAGGTCAGGACATAGGAAAGGGATCCATTCCATTTCCCTTATGCGTCATAACGTGCGTAAAAATGGTTTGATTTCGATGAAATGTTAGTATGTGGTAGGGGACCAGCCGGGGACGAACCCTATTGAAAATGGGCGAAATGGGGCCAAAGGTCAGGACATAGGAGAGGGATCCATTCCATTTCCCTTATGCGTCATAACTTAACTAAAAATGCTTCGATTGATACAAAACGTCATCATGTTGTTCCGGAGGTATAGTGAACCGGTTCTGTTGAATATCATCGAAATGGGGTCAAAGGTCAGGGCACAGGAGCGAGATTTATTCCACAGCCATAATCCTCATAACTTGAGTAATGATCTCTGGTATGATGGAAAACGCATAATGATCACTGCATTGTATGATTTTTCTAACTCGTTCCTTCTTGTTTATAGCCTGGTTATACTCTGAATGATGAAGGATATTGTTTTTTGTCTGATTATGAAGTAAAATTCATGTACAGAAGTGAGATTTAATAAGAAAAAGAAGCAGATAGAGAGGCGAATAAACAAACAGGGAGGTAGATCGTCATAGCGATAGACAAAGTGTCATTTAGAAAGCGACAGAGCCAAAGTAATATTAGAGAAAGACAGAGATAACATTATATTTAAAGAGATAGTGAAAAAACAAAATAAAAAAATAAATATAACGAAGTAAATTTCTCCGTCATTTTTATCCGCGCCGGGGCTCGAACCCTGATCCCCTCATTCCGGAATAAGTCACTCTACCAATTGAGCTACGCGGACGTTTTACTCTGATTCCTATCTGCCTTTATGTCGTGTGCGTCCTTCTGGCAGGTACGTCACATCTCCTGGTACGTTACATAAAGTCCGTGCGAATTTGAGAGCCAGTGACGGAATTAGATACAGACAGAAAGAAAGAACGTTTGAGAGAGTTCGTTATAGAATCAGATATATATAGAAAAGCAGTGAGATCTAGAGAGATAGTGATAGAACCAAGACAGACTGAAATGCTCTGAATTCAAATATAGACTGAAATGCAATAAGATATAAACATAAAGTGATAGACTAAAAGGCAAGAATTAGAGATATAGCAACAGAATTAAACAGAGTGAAAGGCAATAAGATCTGGAGAGAGAATGATAAAGCTAAATATACAGAGAGAAAGGAAGTGAGATAGTGATAGAACCAGATTCATACAGAAAGGCAGGGAGATTTAGAAAGACAGTGATGAAATCAGAGAAAGAAAGAAAAAAGAGAAATTGAGAGAGATAATGATAGAATCAAATAGACTGAAATGCAATGAGATATCAAGTGATAGAATCAAATAAGACTGAAAAGCAAGATTTAGAGATATAGCGACGGAATCAAATAGAGTGAAAGGCAACAAAATCTGGAGAGAGAATGATAAAGCCAAATATACAGATAGATAGGTAGTGAGATAGTAATAGAACCATATACAGACCGAAAGGCAGGGAGATTTAAAAAGACAGTGATAGAATCAGATATACACAGAAAAAAAGAAAGAGAAATTGAGTGAGATAGTGATAGAATCAGGTACATACAGAAAAACAGTGAGATTTAGAGAGATAGGGATAGAATCAAACAGAGATGGAAAGGCAGTGAGATTTAAAAAGAAAATGGTGAAATCAAATACAGTCTGAAAGGATGGCAATAGACAGAGTGCATTTTGGGAGCGACAGAGCTAAAGTAATATGAGTAAAAGACAGAGATAACGTTATAGTTAGAGATAGTGAAAGGACAATATAAAAACTAAAAAAATCGGTGCGAATTTGAGAGACAGCGACGGAATCCGATACGTACAAAAACAGTAAGAATTAGAGAGACAGCGGTAGAATCAAACAGAGACAGAAAAGCAGTGAGATTTAGATAGATAGTGATAGAAACAAATACATACTGAAGTTCAATAAGATTTAGAGATGCAGTGATAGAATCAAATATAGACTGAAAGGTAAGATTTAGAGATATAGTGATAAAATCAAATACAATAAGATCTGTAGAGAGAATGATAAAGCCAAAAATACAGAGAAAAAGGCAAAGAGATAGTGATTGAACCAAATGCAGACAGAAAAGCAGGGAGATTTGGGAAGACACTGACGGAATCAGATACAGACATAAAGAAAGGGAGTGAGAATACAGAAAAACAGTGAGATTTAGGGAGATAGTGGTAGAATCAAATAGAGACAGAAAGGCAGTAAGATTTAGAGAGATACTGATTGAATCCAATACAGAATCAGACACGATAAGATCCGCAGAGAGAATGATAACCCGAATGATCAGAAACAAGCGCTTAGACCACTGCGCCACCAGGGAAGCCACCCTTGCTAACCGTAATAAAAAAATTACGGAAAATTGGGATCACTTATTACTATAAATATTTTACATAGAATCTGTTTAAGCATTTAATTCGTTTCTCGCAGATGAAAAGTTTTAGAATTGGCTTTCAACATTGTTGCCTAAGATCACGTGACATTCCCCATTTCGAAGTTGGAGCTAGAAATTGTGACGTCATTCGCAGTCTACTTGTATGTATAGCCGATGGTGTAATCCACTCTTTGGGCTCATTCAAAGTTGTCGATCTATCAATGCCGAAATGTATTCTCAGAACTGGGGCAGCATGTATGACAAACTTCAGAGAAAATATCCTACGTTAGTCTACCGAAAGCGAGCACTGCTGAAACAACAAAAAAAAATGCAAAACCTCATGTCTCTAATCAGACCCAAGTTAAACTTCAAGAATTGCATGGAATCGAGCAGCTGCCTCATCTACCATACAGCCCCGAACTCGCCCTTTTCAGACTACCACATGTTTCATTTTCTCCGAGGCAAAAACAATTGACTACTTTCGACGACGTCGAATGCGAGTGCCAAGAGTTCTTTGCATATAAACTAAAACCTTTGCACCGAGCACGGAATCGAACAACTGGCACACAGGTGTGTTCAAACTATTTGAACATGATGGCATGTACTTTGAAATTTAGCTTGGATTCTTGACTACTTTGGACGATGTTGAACACGAGTGCCAAGAGTTATTTGCCTCTAAACCGAAAGCTTGTTTACCGTGCAGGAATTGAACTACTGGGAAACAAATGGGTTCAAACTATTGAACACGATGGCATGTACTCTGAAATTTAGCTTAAATTCTTGACTACTTTAGACGAAGTCTAATGCGAGTGCCAAGAGTTATTTGCCTTCAAACCGGAAGCTTGGTTACCGTGCAGGAATTGGTCTACTGGGAAACAAATGGGTTCAAACTATTGAACGTGATGATATGTACTTTGAAATTTAGCTTGGATTCTTGACTACTTTGGACGATGTTGAACACGAGTGCCAAGAGTTAATTTCCACTAAACCGAAAGCTTGTTTACCGTGCAGGAATTGAACTACTGGGAAACAAATGGGTTCAAACTATTGAACACGATGGCATGTACTCTGAAATTTAGCTTAAATTCTTGACTACTTTAGACGATGTGTAGTGCGAGTGCCAAGAGTTATTTGCCTTCAAACCGAAAGCTTGGTTACCGTGCAGGAATTGATCTACTGGGAAACAAATGGGTTCAAACTATTGAACATGATGATATGTACTTTGAAATTTAGCTTGGATTCTTGACTACTTTGGACGATGTTGAACACGAGTGCCAAGAGTTATTTGCCTCTAAACCGAAAGCTTGGTTACCGTGCAAGAACTGAACTACTGGGAAACAAATGGGTTCAAACTATTGAACACGATGGCATGTACTCTGAAATTTAGCTTAAATTCTTGACTACTTTAGACGAAGTCTAATGCGAGTGCCAAGAGTTATTTGCCTTCAAACCGGAAGCTTGGTTACCGTGCAGGAATTGGTCTACTGGGAAACAAATAGGTTCAAACTATTGAACATTATGGCATGTACTTTGAAATTTAGCTTGGATTCTTGACTACTTTGGACGATGTTGAACACGAGTGCCAAGAGTTATTTGCCTCAAAACCGAAAGCTTGGTTACCGTGCAGGAATTGAACTACTAGGAAACAAATGGGTTCAAACTATTGAACACGATGGCATGTACTCTGAAATTTAGCTTAAATTCTTGACTACTTTAGACGATGTCGAGTGCGAGTGCCAAGAGTTATTTGCCTTCAAACCGAAAGCTTGGTTACCGTGCAGGAATTGATCTACTGGGAAGCAAATGGGTTCAAACTATTGAACATGATGATATGTACTTTGAAATTTAGCTTGGATTCTTGACTACTTTGGACGGTGTTGGACACGAGTGCCAAGAGTTATTTGCCTCTAAACCGAAAGCTTGGTTACCGTGCAAGAATTGAACTACTGGGAAACAAATGGGTTCAAACTATTGAACATGATGATATGTACTTTGAAATTTAGCTTGGATTCTTGACTACTTTGGACGATGTTGGACACGAGTGCCAAGAGTTATTTGCCTCTAAACCGAAAGCTTGTTTACCGTGCAGGAATTGAACTACTGGGAAACAAATGGGTTCAAACTATTGAACATGATGATATGTACTTTGAAATTTAGCTTGGATTCTTGACTACTTTGGACGATGTTGAACACGAGTGCCAAGAGTTATTTGCCTCTAAACCGAAAGCTTGGTTACCGTGCAAGAACTGAACTACTGGGAAACAAATGGGTTCAAACTATTGAACATGATAATATGTACTTTGAAATTTAGCTTGGATTCTTGACTACCTTGGACAATGTTGAATACGAGTGCCAAGAGTTATTTGCCTCTAAACCGAAAGCTTGTTTACCGTGCAGGAATTGAACTACTGGGAAACAAATGGGTTCAAACTATTGAATACGATGGCATGTACTTTGAATATTAGCTTGGATTCTTGACTACTTTGGGCGGTGTGGAACACAAGTGCCAAGATTTATTTGCCTCTAAACCGAAAGCTTGTTTACCGTGCAGGAATTGAACTACTGGGAAACAAATGGGTTCAAACTATTGAACATGATGATATGTACTTTGAAATTTAGCTTGGATTCTTGACTACTTTGGACGATGTTGAACACGAATGCCAAGAGTTATTTGCCTCTAAACCGAAAGCTTGTTTACCGTGCAGGAATTGAACTACTGGGAAACAAATGGGTTCAAACTATTGAACATGATGATATGTACTTTGAAATTTAGCTTGGATTCTTGACTACTTTGGACGATGTTGAACACGAGTGCCAAGAGTTATTTGCCTCTAAACCGAAAGCTTGGTTACCGTGCAAGAATTGAACTACTGGGAAACAAATGGGTTCAAACTATTGAACATGATAATATGTACTTTGAAATTTAGCTTGGATTCTTGACTACTTTGGACGATGTTGAACACGAGTGCCAAGAGTTATTTGCCTCTAAACCGAAAGCTTGTTTACCGTGCAGGAATTGAACTACTGGGAAACAAATGTGTTCAAACTATTGAACATGATGATATGTACTTTGAAATTTAGCTTGGATTCTTGACTACTTTGGGCGAAGGTGAACAGAAGTGCCAAGAGTTATTTGCCTCTAAACCGAAAGCTTGTTTACCGTGCAGGAATTGAACTACTGGGAAAAAATGGGTTCAAACTATTGAACACGATTGCATGTACTTTGAAATTTAGCTTGGATTCTTGACTACTTTGGACGATGTTGAACACGAGTGCCAAGAGTTATTTGCCTCTAAACCGAAAGCTTGGTTACCGTGCAGGAATTGACTACTGGGAAACAAATGGGTTCAAGCTATTGAACATTATGGCATGTACTTTGAAATTTAGCTTGGATTCTTGACTACTTTGGACGATGTTGAACACGAGTGCCAAGAGTTATTTGCCTCTAAACCGAAAGCTTGTTTACCGTGCAGGAATTGAACTACTGGGAAACAAATGGGTTCAAACTATTGAATACGATGGCATGTACTTTGAATATTAGCTTGGATTCTTGACTACTTTGGGCGGTGTGGAACACAAGTGCCAAGAGTTATTTGCCTCTAAACCGAAAGCTTGTTTACCGTGCAGGAATTGAACTACTGGGAAACAAATGGGTTCAAACTATTGAACATGATGGCATGTATTTTGAAATTTAGCTTGGATTCTTGACTACTTTGGACGATGTTGAACACGAGTGCCAAGAGTTATTTGCCTCTAAACCGAAAGCTTGGTTACCGTGCAGGAATTGAACTATTGGGAAAAAAAATGTGTTCAAACTATTGAACACGATTGCATGTACTTTGAAATTTAGCTTGGATTCTTGACTACTTTGGACGATGTTGAACACGAGTGCCAAGAATTATTTGCCTCTAAACCGAAAGCTTGGTTACCGTGCAAGAATTGAACTACTGGGAAACAAATGGGTTCAAACTATTGAACACGATGGCATGTACTCTGAAATTTAGCTTGGATTCTTGACTACTTTGGGCGAAGGTGAACAGAAGTGCCAAGAGTTATTTGCCTCTAAACCGAAAGCTTGTTTACCGTACAGGAATTGAACTACTGGGAAACAAATGGGTTCAAACTATTGAACATGATAATATGTACTTTGAAATTTAGCTTGGATTCTTGACTACTTTAGACGATGTTGAACACGAGTGCCAAGAGTTATTTGCCTCTAAACCGAAAGCTTGGTTACCGTGCAAGAACTGAACTACTGGGAAACAAATGGGTTCAAACTATTGAACATGGTAATATGTACTTTGAAATTTAGCTTGGATTCTTGACTACTTTGGACAATGTTGAATACGAGTGCCAAGAGTTATTTGCCTCTAAACCGAAAGCTTGTTTACCGTGCAGGAATTGAACTACTGGGAAACAAATGGGTTCAAACTATTGAATACGATGGCATGTACTTTGAATATTAGCTTGGATTCTTGACTACTTTGGGCGGTGTGGAACACAAGTGACAAGATTTATTTGCCTCTAAACCGAAAGCTTGTTTACCGTACAGGAATTGAACTACTGGGAAACAAATGGGTTCAAACTATTGAATACGATGGCATGTACTTTGAATATTAGCTTGAATTCTTGACTACTTTGGACGATGTTGAACACGAGTGCCAAGAGTTATTTGCCTCTAAACCGAAGGCTTGTTTACCGTGCAGGAATTGAACTACTGGGAAACAAATGGGTTCAAACTATTGAACATGATGATATGTACTTTGAAATTTAGCTTGGATTCTTGACTACTTTGGACGATGTTGAACACGAATGCCAAGAGTTATTTGCCTCTAAACCGAAAGCTTGTTTACCGTGCAGGAATTGAACTACTGGGAAACAAATGGGTTCAAACTATTGAACATGATGATATGTACTTTGAAATTTAGCTTGGATTCTTGACTACTTTGGACGATGTTGAACACGAGTGCCAAGAGTTATTTGCCTCTAAACCGAAAGCTTGGTTACCGTGCAAGAATTGAACTACTGGGAAACAAATGGGTTCAAACTATTGAACATGATAATATGTACTTTGAAATTTAGCTTGGATTCTTGACTACTTTGGACGATGTTGAACACGAGTGCCAAGAGTTATTTGCCTCTAAACCGAAAGCTTGTTTACCGTGCAGGAATTGAACTACTGGGAAACAAATGTGTTCAAACTATTGAACATGATGATATGTACTTTGAAATTTAGCTTGGATTCTTGACTACTTTGGGCGAAGGTGAACAGAAGTGCCAAGAGTTATTTGCCTCTAAACCGAAAGCTTGTTTACCGCGCAGGAATTGAACTACTGGGAAAAAATGGGTTCAAACTATTGAACACGATTGCATGAACTTTGAAATTTAGCTTGGATTCTTGACTACTTTGGACGATGTTGAACACGAGTGCCAAGAGTTATTTGCCTCTAAACCGAAAGCTTGGTTACCGTGCAGGAATTGACTACTGGGAAACAAATGGGTTCAAGCTATTGAACATTATGGCATGTACTTTGAAATTTAGCTTGGATTCTTGACTACTTTGGACGATGTTGAACACGAGTGCCAAGAGTTATTTGCCTCTAAACCGAAAGCTTGTTTACCGTGCAGGAATTGAACTACTGGGAAACAAATGTGTTCAAACTATTGAATACGATGGCATGTACTTTGAATATTAGCTTGGATTCTTGACTACTTTGGGCGGTGTGGAACACAAGTGCCAAGAGTTATTTGCCTCTAAACCGAAAGCTTGTTTACCGTGCAGGAATTGAACTACTGGGAAACAAATGGGTTCAAACTATTGAACATGATGGCATGTATTTTGAAATTTAGCTTGGATTCTTGACTACTTGGGACGATGTTGAACACGAGTGCCAAGAGTTATTTGCCTCTAAACCGAAAGCTTGTTTACCGTGCAGGAATTGAACTACTGGGAAACAAATGGGCTCAAACTATTGAATACGATGGCATGTGCTTTGAATATTAGCTTGGATTCTTGAATACTTTAGACGATGTTGAACACGAGTGCCAAGAGTTATTTGCCTCTAAACCGAAAGCTTGTTAACCGTGCAGGAATTGAACTACTGGGAAAAAAATGTGTTCAAACTATTGAACACGATTGCATGTACTTTGAAATTTAGCTTGGATTCTTGACTACTTTGGACGATGTTGAACACGAGTGCCAAGAGTTATTTGCCTCTAAACCGAAAGCTTGGTTACCGTGCAGGAATTGAACTACTGGGAAAAAAATGGGTTCAAACTATTGAACACGATTGCATGTACTTTGAAATTTAGCTTGGATTCTTGACTACTTTGGACGATGTTGAACACGAGTGCCAAGAGTTATTTGCCTCTAAACCGAAAGCTTGGTTACCGTGCAAGAATTGAACTACTGGGAAACAAATGGGTTCAAACTATTGAACACGATGGCATGTACTCTGAAATTTAGCTTGGATTCTTGACTACTTTGGGCGAAGGTGAACAGAAGTGCCAAGAGTTATTTGCCTCTAAACCGAAAGCTTGTTTACCGTACAGGAATTGAACTACTGGGAAACAAATGGGTTCAAACTATTGAACATGATAATATGTACTTTGAAATTTAGCTTGGATTCTTGACTACTTTGGACGATGTTGAATACGAGTGCCAAGAGTTATTTGCCTCTAAACCGAAAGCTTGTTTACCGTACAGGAATTGAACTACTGGGAAACAAATGGGTTCAAACTATTGAATACGATGGCATGTACTTTGAATATTAGCTTGGATTCTTGACTACTTTGGGCGGTGTGGAACACAAGTGCCAAGATTTATTTGCCTCTAAACCGAAAGCTTGTTTACCGTGCAGGAATTGAACTACTGGGAAACAAATGTGTTCAAACTATTGAACATGATGGCATGTATTTTGAAATTTAGCTTGGATTCTTGACCACTTTGGACGATGTTGAACACGAGTGCCAAGAGTTATTTGCCTCTAAACCGAAAGCTTGTTTACCGTGCAGGAATTGAACTACTGGGAAACAAATGGGTTCAAACTATTGAATACGATGGCATGTACTTTGAATATTAGCTTGAATTCTTGACTACTTTGGACGATGTTGAACACGAGTGCCAAGAGTTATTTGCCTCTAAACCGAAAGCTTGTTTACCGTGCAGGAATTGAACTACTGGGAAACAAATGGGTTCAAACTATTGAACATGATGATATGTACTTTGAAATTTAGCTTAGATTCTTGACTACTTTGGACGATGTTGAACACGAATGCCAAGAGTTATTTGCCTCTAAACCGAAAGCTTGTTTACCGTGCAGGAATTGAACTACTGGGAAACAAATGGGTTCAAACTATTGAACATGATGATATGTACTTTGAAATTTAGCTTGGATTCTTGACTACTTCGGACGATGTTGAACACGAGTGCCAAGAGTTATTTGCCTCAAAACCGAAAGCTTGGTTACTGTGCAAGAATTGAACTACTGGGAAACAAATGGGTTCAAACTATTGAACATGATAATATGTACTTTGAAATTTAGCTTGGATTCTTGACTACTTTGGACGATGTTGAACACGAGTGCCAAGAGTTATTTGCTTCTAAACCGAAAGCTTGTTTACCGTGCAGGAATTGAACTACTGGGAAACAAATGGGTTCAAACTATTGAACATGATGATATGTACTTTGAAATTTAGCTTGGATTCTTGACTACTTTGGGCGAAGGTGAACAGAAGTGCCAAGAGTTATTTGCCTCTAAACCGAAAGCTTGTTTACCGTGCAGGAATTGAACTACTGGGAAACAAATGGGTTCAAACTATTGAACACGATTGCATGTACTTTGAAATTTAGCTTGGATTCTTGACTACTTTGGACGATGTTGAACACGAGTGCCAAGAGTTATTTGCCTCTAAACCGAAAGCTTGGTTACCGTGCAGGAATTGAACTACTGGGAAACAAATGGGTTCAAACTATTGAACACGATTGCATGTACTTTGAAATTTAGCTTGGATTCTTGACTACTTTGGACGATGTTGAACACGAGTGCCAAGAGTTATTTGCCTCTAAACCGAAAGCGTGGTTACCGTGCAGGAATTGACTACTGGAAAACAAATGGGTTCAAGCTATTGAACATTATGGCATGTACTTTGAAATTTAGCTTGGATTCTTGACTACTTTGGACGATGTTGAACACAAGTGCCAAGAGTTATTTGCCTCTAAACCGAAAGCTTGTTTACCGTGCAGGAATTGAACTACTGGGAAACAAATGGGTTCAAACTATTGAATACGATGGCATGTACTTTGAATATTAGCTTGGATTCTTGACTACTTTGGGTGGTGTTGAACACAAGTGCCAAGAGTTATTTGCCTCTAAACCGAAAGCTTGTTTACCGTGCAGGAATTGAACTACTGGGAAACAAATGGGTTCAAACTATTGAACATGATAATATGTACTTTGAAATTTAGCTTGGATTCTTGACTACTTTGGACGATGTTGAACACGAGTGCCAAGAGTTATTTGCCTCTAAACCGAAAGCTTGTTTACCGTGCAGGAATTGAACTACTGGGAAACAAATGTGTTCAAATTATTGAACATGATGATATGTACTTTGAAATTTAGCTTGGATTCTTGACTACTTTGGGCGAAGGTGAACAGAAGTGCCAAGAGTTATTTGCCTCTAAACCGAAAGCTTGTTTACCGTGCAGGAATTGAACTACTGGGAAAAAATGGGTTCAAACTATTGAACACGATTGCATGTACTTTGAAATTTAGCTTGGATTCTTGACTACTTTGGACGATGTTGAACACGAGTGCCAAGAGTTATTTGCCTCTAAACTGAAAGCTTGATTACCGTGCAGGAATTGAACTACTGGGAAAAAATGGGTTCAAACTATTGAACACGATTGCATGTACTTTGAAATTTAGCTTGGATTCTTGACTACTTTGGACGATGTTGAACACGAGTGCCAAGAGTTATTTGCCTCTAAACCGAAAGCTTGGTTACCGTGCAGGAATTGACTACTGGGAAACAAATGGGTTCAAGCTATTGAACATTATGGCATGTACTTTGAAATTTAGCTTGGATTCTTGACTACTTTGGACGATGTTGAACACGAGTGCCAAGAGTTATTTGCCTCTAAACCGAAAGCTTGTTTACCGTGCAGGAATTGAACTACTGGGAAACAAATGGGCTCAAACTATTGAATACGATGGCATGTGCTTTGAATATGAGCTTGGATTCTTGAATACTTTGGACGATGTTGAACACGAGTGCCAAGAGTTATTTGCCTCTAAACCGAAAGCTTGTTTACCGTGCAGGAATTGAACTACTGGGAAACAAATGGGTTCAAACTATTGAATACGATGGCATGTACTTTGAATATTAGCTTGGATTCTTGACTACTTTGGGCGGTGTGGAACACAAGTGCCAAGAGTTATTTGCCTCTAAACCGAAAGCTTGTTTACCGTGCAGGAATTGAACTACTGGGAAAAAAATGGGTTCAAACTATTGAACACGATTGCATGTACTTTGAAATTTAGCTTGGATTCTTGACTACTTTGGACGATGTTGAACACGAGTGCCAAGAGTTATTTGCCTCTAAACCGAAAGCTTGGTTACCGTGCAAGGATTGAACTACTGGGAAACAAATGGGTTCAAACTATTGAACACGATGGCATGTACTCTGAAATTTAGCTTGGATTCTTGACTACTTTGGGCGAAGGTGAACAGAAGTGCCAAGAGTTATTTGCCTCTAAACCGAAAGCTTGTTTACCGTGCAGGAATTGAACTACTGGGAAAAAAATGGGTTCAAACTATTGAACACGATTGCATGTACTTTGAAATTTAGCTTGGATTCTTGACTACTTTGGACGATGTTGAACACGAGTGCCAAGAGTTATTTGCCTCTAAACCGAAAGCTTGGTTACCGTGCAGGAATTGAACTACTGGGAAACAAATGGGTTCAAACTATTGAACACGATTGCATGTACTTTGAAATTTAGCTTGGATTCTTGACTACTTTGGACGATGTTGAACACGAGTGCCAAGAGTTATTTGCCTCTAAACCGAAAGCTTGGTTACCGTGCAGGAATTGAACTACTGGGAAAAAAATGGGTTCAAACTATTGAACACGATTGCATGTACTTTGAAATTTAGCTTGGATTCTTGACTACTTTGGACGATGTTGAACACGACTGCCAAGAGTTATTTGCCTCTAAACCGAAAGCTTGGTTACCGTGCAAGAATTGAACTACTGGGAAACAAATGGGTTCAAACCATTGAACATGATGATATGTACTTTGAAATTTAGCTTGGATTCTTGACTACTTTGGACGATGTTGAACACGAGTGCCAAGAGTTATTTGCCTCTAAACCGAAAGCTTGGTTACCGTGCAAGAATTGAACTACTGGGAAACAAATGGGTTCAAACTATTGAACATGATAATATGTACTTTGAAATTTAGCTTGGATTCTTGACTACTTTGGACGATGTTGAATACGAGTGCCAAGAGTTATTTGCCTCTAAACCGAAAGCTTGTTTACCGTGCAGGAATTGAACTACTGGGAAACAAATGGGTTCAAACTATTGAATACGATGGCATGTACTTTGAATATTAGCTTGGATTCTTGACTACTTTGGGCGGTGTGGAACACAAGTGCCAAGAGTTATTTGCCTCTAAACCGAAAGCTTGTTTACCGTGCAGGAATTGAACTACTGAGAAACAAATGTGTTCAAACTATTGAACATGATGGCATGTATTTTGAAATTTAGCTTGGATTCTTGACTACTTTGGACGATGTTGAACACGAGTGCCAAGAGTTATTTGCCTCTAAACCGAAAGCTTGTTTACCGTGCAGGAATTGAACTACTGGGAAACAAATGGGTTCAAACTATTGAATACGATGGCATGTACTTTGAATATTAGTTTGAATTCTTGACTACTTTGGACGATGTTGAACACGAGTGCCAAGAGTTATTTGCCTCTAAACCGAAAGCTTGTTTACCGTGCAGGAATTGAACTACTGGGAAACAAATGGGTTCAAACTATTGAACATGATGATATGTACTTTGAAATTTAGCTTGGATTCTTGACTACTTTGGACGATGTTGAACACGAGTGCCAAGAGTTATTTGCCTCTAAACCGAAAGCTTGTTTACCGTGCAGGAATTGAACTACTGGGAAACAAATGTGTTCAAACTATTGAACATGATGATATGTACTTTGAAATTTAGCTTGGATTCTTGACTACTTTGGGCGAAGGTGAACAGAAGTGCCAAGAGTTATTTGCCTCTAAACCGAAAGCTTGTTTACCGTGCAGGAATTGAACTACTGGGAAAAAATGGGTTCAAACTATTGAACACGATTGCATGTACTTTGAAATTTAGCTTGGATTCTTGACTACTTTGGATGATGTTGAACACGAGTGCCAAGAGTTATTTGCCTCTAAACCGAAAGCTTGGTTACCGTGCAGGAATTGACTACTGGGAAACAAATGGGTTCAAGCTATTGAACATTATGGCATGTACTTTGAAATTTAGCTTGGATTCTTGACTACTTTGGACGATGTTGAACACGAGTGCCAAGAGTTATTTGCCTCTAAACCGAAAGCTTGTTTACCGTGCAGGAATTGAACTACTGGGAAACAAATGGGTTCAAACTATTGAATACGATGGCATGTACTTTGAATATTAGCTTGGATTCTTGACTACTTTGGGCGGTGTGGAACACAAGTGCCAAGAGTTATTTGCCTCTAAACCGAAAGCTTGTTTACCGTGCAGGAATTGAACTACTGGGAAACAAATGGGTTCAAACTATTGAACATGATGGCATGTATTTTGAAATTTAGCTTGGATTCTTGACTACTTTGGACGATGTTGAACACGAGTGCCAAGAGTTATTTGCCTCTAAACCGAAAGCTTGTTTACCGTGCAGGAATTGAACTACTGGGAAACAAATGGGTTCAAACTATTGAATACGATGGCATGTACTTTGAATATTAGCTTGGATTCTTGACTACTTTGGGCGGTGTGGAACACAAGTGCCAAGAGTTATTTGCCTCTAAACCGAAAGCTTGTTTACCGTGCAGGAATTGAACTACTGGGAAACAAATGGGTTCAAACTATTGAACATGATGGCATGTATTTTGAAATTTAGCTTGGATTCTTGACTACTTTGGACGATGTTGAACACGAGTGCCAAGAGTTATTTGCCTCTAAACCGAAAGCTTGTTTACCGTGCAGGAATTGAACTACTGGGAAACAAATGGGTTCAAACTATTGAATACGATGGCATGTACTTTGAATATTAGCTTGGATTCTTGACTACTTTGGACGATGTTAAACACGAGTGCCAAGAGTTATTTGCCTCTAAACCGAAAGCTTGTTTACCGTGCAGGAATTGAACTACTGGGAAACAAATGGGTTCAAACTATTGAATACGATGGCATGTGCTTTGAATATTAGCTTGGATTCTTGACTACTTTGGACGATGTTAAACACGAGTGCCAAGAGTTATTTGCCTCTAAACCGAAAGCTTGTTTACCGTGCAGGAATTGAACTACTGGGAAACAAATGGGTTCAAACTATTGAACACGATGGCATGTACTCTGAAATTTAGCTTGGATTCTTGACTACTTTGGGCGAAGGTGAACAGAAGTGCCAAGAGTTATTTGCCTCTAAACCGAAAGCTTGTTTACCGTGCAGGAATTGAACTACTGGGAAACAAATGGGTTCAAACTATTGAACATGATAATATGTAGTTTGAAATTTAGCTTGGATTCCTGACTACTTTGGACGATGTTGAACACGAGTGCCAAGAGTTATTTGCCTCTAAACCGAAAGCTTGTTTACCGTGCAGGAATTGAACTACTGGGAAACAAATGTGTTCAAACTATTGAACATGATGATATGTACTTTGAAATTTAGCTTGGATTCTTGACTACTTTGGGCGAAGGTGAACAGAAGTGCCAAGAGTTATTTGCCTCTAAACCGAAAGCTTGGTTACCGTGCAGGAATTGAACTACTGGGAAAAAATGGGTTCAAACTATTGAACACGATTGCATGTACTTTGAAATTTAGCTTGGATTCTTGACTACTTTGGACGATGTTGAACACGAGTGCCAAGATTTATTTGCCTCTAAACCGAAAGCTTGGTTACCGTGCAGGAATTGAACTACTGGGAAAAAATGGGTTCAAACTATTGAATACGATGGCATGTACTTTGAAATTTAGCTTGGATTCTTGACTACTTTGGACGATGTTGAACACGAGTGCCAAGAGTTATTTGCCTCTAAACCGAAAGCTTGGTTACCGTGCAAGAATTGAACTACTGGGAAACAAATGGGTTCAAACTATTGAACACGATGGCATGTACTCTGAAATTTAGCTTGGATTCTTGACTACTTTGGGCGAAGGTGAACAGAAGTGCCAAGAGTTATTTGCCTCTAAACCGAAAGCTTGTTTACCGTGCAGGAATTGAACTACTGGGAAACAAATGGGTCCAAACTATTGAATACGATGGCATGTACTTTGAATATTAGCTTGGATTCTTGACTACTTTGGGCGGTGTGGAACACAAGTGCCGAGAGTTATTTGCCTCTAAACCGAAAGCTTGTTTACCGTGCAGGAATTGAACTACTGGGAAAAAATGGGTTCAAACTATTGAACACGATTGCATGTACTTTGAAATTTAGCTTGGATTCTTGACTACTTTGGACGATGTTGAACACGAGTGCCAAGAGTTATTTGCCTCTAAACCGAAAGCTTGGTTACCGTGCAAGAATTGAACTACTGGGAAACAAATGGGTTCAAACTATTGAACATGATGATATGTACTTTGAAATTTAGCTTGGATTCTTGACTACTTTGGACGATGTTGAACACGAGTGCCAAGAGTTATTTGCCTCTAAACCGAAAGCTTGGTTACCGTGCAAGAATTGAACTACTGGGAAACAAATGGGTTCAAACTATTGAACATGATGATATGTACTTTGAAATTTAGCTTGGATTCTTGACTACTTTGGGCGGTGTGGAACGTGCCGAGTGCCAAGAGTTCTTTGCCTCTAAACTGAAAGTTTGGTATCGTTTCTGTATCGCACACAGAAATTTACAAGCTTTCAGTTTATATTAAAAAACATTATGAATTTTTTTTCAATCAGGAGCTGTATGCGATACTTCCTGTACCGCATACAGCTCCTGATTGAAAATGTTTTTCATAAAATGTTTAATATTTGTTAAAGTGTGCTTTGGCCACCAGGGAGCCGTAAGTGTTTATTTCTGCTTCTGATGTATTTGCAGCAAAATCTGAGCTTCTAAAAACTCGATTAATTTTTTTTTCTTGGACCGATATCGCTTATATTGAAAAACCTTTTGAGAATATTTTCTTCTTAAAATAAAGCATGGTTTTACCGCCAGGCGGCGTAGATGCATATCTTAATTTGACCATATCTCTGTTTCGAAGAGTGCGATTTGAAAAATTCCTTCTTTGTTGGAGAGCGTTTCCGGTGCGAAATGTTTCTCACATAGATTCATGTTTTTCTCAACGCACAAGTCTGCCACCAGAGGGCTTAAGCTCACGATTCCGTTTATAGCAATATCTGAGCGATTAAAACCCCAATTGAAAAACTTCTTTCTTCCGTCAGATGCTATTGTTTTCCATACCGGTTCCATTGACTTTGAATAGCTTTGATTAATTTAATTCCTGTCAGAACGGATTCAAAAGACGTGCTTTTTTGAAAACTTACTTAAAGAATTTCTTTTCGTGAGAGACAGGATTCAAAGGTCGTTTTCGATGTGACCTTTCTTGTTTCTGCTCTGGTTAACAAATCGTAGCGAAGAACGTATAAAACCTGTTTACATTTGACATAAAAAGTTTCGATCCGCATGTGCTATTTTATGCATGTGTGAGGAATTGAATGTTTCACGTGTTTCTCCTTATGATGTCTCCGGATATTTTTAGATAATGCCATTTTGAGGAGAACGTTTGAAAGTACCGCTTAGCATTGGATTAGTGCTCGCTTTTTTTTTTACGAGAAATCGATCGGTAGATTGTGTATCTCTAAAGATGTGAAACACTGAATGTTAGTCTTCTAGAGCTCTTTGGGTTTCATTTCTCTCTTTCTCATTTGTTCAAAATGACCTTCGTATTTAATGGCCTAACTTTTTATGGTTGTTTTCAGTACTCAGGTTTAAGATGCAATTAAAGTTTTCCGCATGATATTCAATCTTTGCCATTTGCGAAGGAAAAAAAAAAAAAAAAAAAAGAGAAGGAAAAGAAAGGATGAAACACAAAAATGATCCTTTCTCAATATTTAACGCCAGAACACACTGCGGCGTGCATGTACATGAGTTGGGCAAAATAACGTGAACATCATGATTATAGGAGTTAATGTCATTCTTGTGGGCTTACACTGAGAAAAAGAAACCGAGTGAATATCTTTTGTGTATCTTTTCCTTGCATTAAGTCCATCTAGAAAGTAAGTACCATTTGTAGATTAAAAAAAAAAAAAAATTAAAAACTAATTTTTGAATTCAACAATCTACAACGGCCGTTCCATAAAAACTGAGAGTAAGATCACACAAAATGAAGAAACAATACGTACTATAACGAAGTAAATTTCTCCGTCATTTTTGGACCACGTCGGGAATCGAACCCGAGTCCACTTATTCCGGAACAAGTCGCTCTACCAACTGAGCTACGCAGACGTTCGTTATCGCTGCTATCTGCTCTTATGTCGTGTGCGTCCTGCGGAGCAGGTACGTCTCACACCCCGCCCCCGAAAGGGGGCTGGGGGCGTGACACACGGGTCAGCCGTGACCATGAATCGTTGCAGGCAGCCATCCGCTGTAGAACGTGCACTTGAGAACTCGCAGTCAATCTAGTGTGTGGAATGCAACGTCACACACATTTACTTTTCGAAGCGCTGAAGAAGGGATTCTCTTATTTTTCGTATCTTGTGGTGTGGAAAGAATAACACACCATTGCGAGATCTTGAACGGCCGGGTCATCCGGGAAATTCGGGCGCCATTATAACGAAGTAAATTTCTCCGTCATTTTTGGTCCACGTCGGGAATCGAACCCGAGTCCACGTGTTCCAGGACAAGTCGCTCTACCAACTGAGCTACGCAGACGTTCGTTATCGCTGCTATCTGCCTTTATGTCGTGTGCGTCCTGCGGGGAAGATACGTTACATCCCCCACCACCGAAAGAGGGCCGGAGGCATGGCGCACGGGTCAGCCGTGACCATGAATCGTTGAAGGCAGTCATCCGATGTAGAACGTGCACTTGAGAACTCCCAGTCAATCTGGTGTGTTCAATGCAACGTCACACACTTTTATTTTTCGAAGCGCTAAAAAAGAGATTCTCTTATTTTTCGTATCTCGCGGTGTGGAAAAAACATCACACCATTGCGAGATCTTGAACGGCCGGGTCATCTGGGAAATTCGGGCACCATTATAACCAAGTAAATTTCTCCGTCATTTTTGGTCCACGTGTTCCGGGACAAGTCGCTCTACCAACTGAGCTACGCAGACCTTCGTTATCGCTGCTATCTGCCCTTATGTCGTGTGCGTCCTGCGGGGCAGGTACGTCTCACACCCCGCCCCCGAAAGGGGGCTGGGGGCGTGACCCACGGGTCAGCCGTGACCATGAATCGTTGCAGGCAGCCATCCGCTGTAGAACGTGCACTTGAGAACTCACAGTCAATCTAGTGTGTGGAATGCAACGTCACACACATTTACTTTTCGAAGCGCTGAAGAAGAGATTCTCTTATTTTTTCGTATCTCGCGGTGTGGAAAGAACATCACACCATTGCGAGATCTTGAACGGCCGGGTCATCCGGGAAATTCGGGCGCCATTATAATGAAGTAAATTTCTCCGTCATTTTTTGGTCCACGCCGGGAATCGAACCCGAGTCCACTTATTCCGGAAGAAGTCGCTCTACCAACTGAGCTACGCGGGCGTTCGTTCTTGCTGCTTTTATGTCGTGTGCATCCTACTGGACAGGCACGTCACAGTACAGCAAAATATATGTTAATCTTTCTCAAAGTGTCTTCCCTCGGATAATATGCAACGGTCCCATCGTTCAGTCCACATTTCAAAGCACGTGGAGAAGGCATTTTGTGGGAGCTGCTTTAGCGACCCCTGTGCAGCTCAAGTAACGTCGGCATCTGTGTTGGATGTTGTGCCGCAGAACCTCTCCTTCATTACAACCAGAAATCGCACGGGGCGAGGTCAGGACTGTAGGCAAGCTGTGGCATGATTTCAATGCTGCATTACGTAAGAAACTGTTGAACACAAGCAGCCGCGTGTGGGCAGGCTGACGCCCCCGAGCGATTTCTGGATGTTTCCAACAATGAAGCAGAAGTTCCGTGGTGCAACATTCAACACAGATGCTGACGTTATTCAAGCTGTACATTGGTCGCTAAAGCTGCTTCCACAAAACGCCTTCTCCACATGCTTTGAAAAGTGGACTGAACGATGGGACCGTTACATATCATCCGAGGGAAGGTACTTTGAGAAAGAATAACATATATTTTGGTGCAGGGCCCCACTTGTCCACCAGTTCCGTTCGGTTAATCGATATGTGTCGTCGCAGACGCTTCAAGACTGAAATATAAGACTTAGCATTGGCAGTAATTTATGGAGGAACGCCATGCTGGTAGACTGTACCTTGTGACGTACCTGCCCCGCAGGACGCACACGACATAAAGGCAGATAGCAGCGAAAACGAACGTCTGCGTAGCTCAGTTGGTAGAGTGACTTGTCCCGGAATAAGTGGATTCGGGTTCGATTCCCGGCGTGGACCAAAAATGACGGAGAAATTTACTTCGTTATAATGGCGCCCGAACTTTCCGGATGTCCCGGCCGTTAAAGATCTCGCAATGGTGTGACGTTCTTTCTACACCGCGAGATAGGAAAAATAAGAGAATCTCTTCTTCAGCCCTTCGAAAAATAAAAGTGTGTGATGTTGCATTCCACACACTAGATTGACTGGGAGTTCTCAAGGGCACGTTCTACAGCGGATGGCTGCCTAAGTCGATTCATGGTCACGGCTGACCCGTGGGCCATGCCCCCTGCCCTCTTTCGCGGGAGGGATGTGACGTACCTGCCCCGCAGGACGCACACGACATAAAGGCAGATAACAGCGATAACGAACGTCTGCGTAGCTCAGTTGTTAGAGCGACTTGTTTCGGAATAAGTGGACTCGGGTTCGATTCTCGGCGTGGACCAAAAATGACGGAGAAATTTACTTCGTTATAATGGCGCCCGAACTTTCCGGATGTCCCGGCCGTTAAAGATCTCGCAATGGTGTGACGTTCTTTCTACACCGCGAGATAGGAAAAATAAGAGAATCCCTTCTTCAGCGCTTCGAAAAGTAAATGTGTGTGACGTTGCATTCCACACACTAGATTGACTGGGAGCTCTCAAGGGCACGTTCTACAGCGGATGGCTGCCTACGACGATTCATGGTCACGGCTGACCCGTGGGCCATGCCCCTGCCCTCTTTCGCGGGAGGGATGTGACGTACCTGCCCCGCAGGACGTACACGACATAAAGGCAGATAGCAGCGATAACGAACGTCTGCGTAGCTCAGTTGGTAGAGCGACTTGTTCCGGAATAAGTAGACTCGGGTTCGATTCCCGGCGTGGACCAAAAATGAAGGAGAAATTTACTTCGTTATAATCTTTATTATAAAAGAAAATTATCATCATCGCCTTCCCTGCTGATTTGGTTTGGACTTTTTTCGGAGGAAGCGAGCCTGTGTTTCCAGACACTCGTTGCGTGCTTCGTGAGGGGGTCGAAATAGTGGACCCATGTTTCATCGGCAGTTATTACTGTGTTTAGAGAGTTTGGATCCTTTGCAATCATTTGTTTCCACTCATGACACACCTGAACTTCGGCTAACAATTGTTCTTTCGTCCGGTCATGAGGTACCCATCTGGAACACACACGATGCAGCAGTAATTTGTCGCGTAGAGTGTGGAATGCCGACGTTTTTGAAATATTAGTTGACGTTGCTATGTCTTCACACGTCATTTCCCGATCTCTCAGGTTGACCAGGTCTAGATCGACAGAGTGCCGCCGACAAACGCTCTTTTTTAAAACCATGGTGCCATCAAAAAATCGTTGACTCAGCCAAACATTTATCTTTGTAAACCTTTTTTCACTAAATCAACTGTTTCTCTGGAGCTTTTTTTTACCCAAACGACAGCAAAATTTTATCGCACAACGCAGTTGTTTAAGACGTATCTTAAACAACTGCGCAATAACAACACCAACATAATCTGCCACGGCTAATAGCTGTTGCCATAGATACTTCCATATTTCAGTTAATCGTCTGCGTGGATATTTTTCCTTTTCGCACGGTTGCCAACTAGAAAAAATTGCTCTCAGTTTTTATGGAACGGCCTTTATGCATACCTTAATCTACTTTTTAGCATATTCCCCGTGGATGTTAAGGAATTTGTCATATCGTGGCACATGTTTCTGGATACCAGCCTCACAGAAGTCTGCCGCCTGGGTTCTACACGTCCTAATCTACTTCTCAACATATTCCCCGTGAATGTTAAAACATTTGCCATATCATGGCCCAAGTTTCTGGATACCCTCCTCATAGAAGTCTGCCCCTGTGTTCTACATACCTTAATCTACTTTTTAACATATTCTCCATGGATGTTAAGGCATTTGTCATATCGTGGCACAAGTTTCTGGATACCAGCCTCACAGAAGTCTGCCTCCTAAGTTCTACACGTCCTAATCTACTTCTCAACATATTCCCCGTGAATGTTAAAACATTTGCCATATCATGGCCCAAGTTTCTGGATACCCTCCTCATAGAAGTCTGCCCCTGTGTTCTACATACCTTAATCTACTTTTTAACATATTCTCCATGGATGTTAAGGCATTTGTCATATCGTGGCACAAGTTTCTGGATACCAGCCTCACAGAAGTCTGCCTCCTAAGTTCTACACGTCCTAATCTACTTCTCAACATATTCCCAGTGAATGTTAAAACATTTGCCATATCATGGCCCAAGTTTCTGGATACCCTCCTCATAGAAGTCTGCCACTGTGTTCTACATACCTTAATCTACTTTTTAACATATTCTCCATGGATGTTAAGGAATTTGTCATATCGTGGCACAAGTTTCTGGATACCAGCCTCACAGAAGTCTGCCTCCTAAGTTCTACACGTCCTAATCTACTTCTCAACATATTCCCAGTGAATGTTAAAACATTTGCCATATCATGGCCCAAGTTTCTGGATACCCTCCTCATAGAAGTCTGCCCCTGTGTTCTACATACCTTAATCTACTTTTTAACATATTCTCCATGGATGTTAAGGCATTTGTCATATCGTGGCACAAGTTTCTGGATACCAGCCTCACAGAAGTCTGCCTCCTAAGTTCTACACGTCCTAATCTACTTCTCAACATATTCCCCGTGAATGTTAAAACATTTGCCATATCATGGCCCAAGTTTCTGGATACCCTCCTCATAGAAGTCTGCCCCTGTGTTCTACATACCTTAATCTACTTTTTAACATATTCTCCATGGATGTTAAGGCATTTGTCATATCGTGGCACAAGTTTCTGGATACCAGCCTCACAGAAGTCTGCCTCCTAAGTTCTACACGTCCTAATCTACTTCTCAACATATTCCCCGTGAATGTTAAAACATTTGCCATATCATGGCCCAAGTTTCTGGATACCCTCCTCATAGAAGTCTGCCCCTGTGTTCTACATACCTTAATCTACTTTTTAACATATTCTCCATGGATGTTAAGGAATTTGTCATATCGTGGCACATGTTTCTGGATACCAGCCTCACAGAAGTCTGCCTCCTAAGTTCTACACGTCCTAATCTACTTCTCAACATATTCCCCGTGAATGTTAAAACATTTGCCATATCATGGCCCAAGTTTCTGGATACCCTCCTCATAGAAGTCTGCCCCTGTGTTCTACATACCTTAATCTACTTTTTAACATATTCTCCATGGATGTTAAGGCATTTGTCATATCGTGGCACAAGTTTCTGGATACCAGCCTCACAGAAGTCTGCCTCCTAAGTTCTACACGTCCTAATCTACTTCTCAACATATTCCCCGTGAATGTTAAAACATTTGCCATATCATGGCTCAAGTTTCTGGATACCCTCCTCATAGAAGTCTGCCCCTGTGTTCTACATACCTTAATCTACTTTTTAACATATTCTCCATGGATGTTAAGGCATTTGTCATATCGTGGCACAAGTTTCTGGATACCAGCCTCACAGAAGTCTGCCTCCTAAGTTCTACACGTCCTAATCTACTTCTCAACATATTCCCCGTGAATGTTAAAACATTTGCCATATCATGGCCCAAGTTTCTGGATACCCTCCTCATAGAAGTCTGCCCCTGTGTTCTACATACCTTAATCTACTTTTTAACATATTCCCCATGGATGTTAAGGCATTTGTCATATCGTGGCACAAGTTTCTGGATACCAGCCTCACAGAAGTCTGCCTCCTAAGTTCTACACGTCCTAATCTACTTCTCAACATATTTCCCGTGAATGTTAAAACATTTGCCATATCATGGCCCAAGTTTCTGGATACCCTCCTCATAGAAGTCTGCCCCTGTGTTCTACATACCTTAATCTACTTTTTAACATATTCTCCATGGATGTTAAGGCATTTGTCATATCGTGGCACAAGTTTCTGGATACCAGCCTCACAGAAGTCTGCCTCCTAAGTTCTACACGTCCTAATCTACTTCTCAACATATTCCCAGTGAATGTTAAAACATTTGCCATATCATGGCCCAAGTTTCTGGATACCCTCCTCATAGAAGTCTGCCCCTGTGTTCTACATACCTTAATCTACTTTTTAACATATTCTCCATGGATGTTAAGGCATTTGTCATATCGTGGCACAAGTTTCTGGATACCAGCCTCACAGAAGTCTGCCTCCTAAGTTCTACACGTCCTAATCTACTTCTCAACATATTCCCAGTGAATGTTAAAACATTTGCCATATCATGGCCCAAGTTTCTGAATGCCCGCCTCATAGAAGTCTGCCCCTGTGTTCTACATACCTTAATCTACTTTTTAACATATTCTCCATGGATGTTAAGGCATTTGTCATATCGTGGCACAAGTTTCTGGATACCAGCCTCACAGAAGTCTGCCTCCTAAGTTCTACACGTCCTAATCTACTTCTCAACATATTCCCCGTGAATGTTAAAACATTTGCCATATCATGGCCCAAGTTTCTGGATACCCTCCTCATAGAAGTCTGCCCCTGTGTTCTACATACCTTAATCTACTTTTTAACATATTCTCCATGGATGTTAAGGCATTTGTCATATCGTGGCACAAGTTTCTGGATACCAGCCTCACAGAAGTCTGCCTCCTAAGTTCTACACGTCCTAATCTACTTCTCAACATATTCCCAGTGAATGTTAAAACATTTGCCATATCATGGCCCAAGTTTCTGGATACCCTCCTCATAGAAGTCTGCCCCTGTGTTCTACATACCTTAATCTACTTTTTAACATATTCTCCATGGATGTTAAGGCATTTGTCATATCGTGGCACAAGTTTCTGGATACCAGCCTCACAGAAGTCTGCCTCCTAAGTTCTACACGTCCTAATCTACTTCTCAACATATTCCCCGTGAATGTTAAAACATTTGCCATATCATGGCCCAAGTTTCTGGATACCCTCCTCATAGAAGTCTGCCCCTGTGTTCTACATACCTTAATCTACTTTTTAACATATTCTCCATGGATGTTAAGGCATTTGTCATATCGTGGCACAAGTTTCTGGATACCAGCCTCATAGAAGTCTGCCTCCTAAGTTCTACACGTCCTAATCTACTTCTCAACATATTCCCCGTGAATGTTAAAACATTTGCCATATCATGGCCCAAGTTTCTGGATACCCTCCTCATAGAAGTCTGCCCCTGTGTTCTACATACCTTAATCTACTTTTTAACATATTCTCCATGGATGTTAAGGCATTTGTCATATCGTGGCACAAGTTTCTGGATACCAGCCTCACAGAAGTCTGCCTCCTAAGTTCTACACGTCCTAATCTACTTCTCAACATATTCCCAGTGAATGTTAAAACATTTGCCATATCATGGCCCAAGTTTCTGAATGCCCGCCTCATAGAAGTCTGCCCCTGTGTTCTACATACCTTAATCTACTTTTTAACATATTCTCCATGGATGTTAAGGCATTTGTCATATCGTGGCACAAGTTTCTGGATACCAGCCTCACAGAAGTCTGCCTCCTAAGTTCTACACGTCCTAATCTACTTCTCAACATATTCCCCGTGAATGTTAAAACATTTGCCATATCATGGCCCAAGTTTCTGGATACCCTCCTCATAGAAGTCTGCCCCTGTGTTCTACATACCTTAATCTACTTTTTAACATATTCTCCATGGATGTTAAGGCATTTGTCATATCGTGGCACAAGTTTCTGGATACCAGCCTCACAGAAGTCTGCCTCCTAAGTTCTACACGTCCTAATCTACTTCTCAACATATTCCCCGTGAATGTTTAAAACATTTGCCATATCATGGCCCAAGTTTCTGGATACCCTCCTCATAGAAGTCTGCCCCTGTGTTCTACATACCTTAATCTACTTTTTAACATATTCTCCATGGATGTTAAGGCATTTGTCATATCGTGGCACAAGTTTCTGGATACCAGCCTCACAGAAGTCTGCCTCCTAAGTTCTACACGTCCTAATCTACTTCTCAACATATTCCCCGTGAATGTTAAAACATTTGCCATATCATGGCCCAAGTTTCTGGATACCCTCCTCATAGAAGTCTGCCCCTGTGTTCTACATACCTTAATCTACTTTTTAACATATTCTCCATGGATGTTAAGGCATTTGTCATATCGTGGCACAAGTTTCTGGATACCAGCCTCACAGAAGTCTGCCTCCTAAGTTCTACACGTCCTAATCTACTTCTCAACATATTCCCCGTGAATGTTAAAACATTTGCCATATCATGGCCCAAGTTTCTGGATACCCTCCTCATGGAAGTCTGCTTCCTGCGTTCAACATACAGGGGTTGTTCAAAATAATGGAAACACCTCGCTGAAAACAGTGACTTTGGTATGTGCTGCTTTTTAAGTAAAACGAGCATGTAGCTACAATAGGTTTTGCAAGAAAAGTGTTGCTTATAGTCTCAAGGGTCTGTGTGATTGCATTGTCAATCGGTGTTTGCATAAATTCGTTCCAGGTGAAGGCACAATGAGTGACTTGTCGGAGTTCCAAAGAGGGCAGATTGTAGGAGCCCGTCTAGTTTGGTGCGTCGGTACCCACAGTGGGCACAGGTATTGAGGCATCGAGAGGGACCGTGTCAAAGGTCAGGACAGCATCAATGTTCACGGCACAACATCATCTGAGAGACACAACTGTAGAAGGAAAACCAAACTCACTGCGAGAGACAGGAGGACATTAAAGAATATTGCGACAGCAAAGAGGAAGACCACAGCGACTGCTGAGCTTAATGCACATCTCCAAAACCCAGTGTTGATCCATACCATGCGAAGGGAATTGCATAAGCACAATACACTGAAGATCAATTGAATTAGAGATACCTGTCTAGTAATGTGTAACACCACCTTTCGCCCTGATGACGGCGGCGATTCGTCTCGGCATGGACTCGACAAGACACCGGAAGCGTTGGGAAGCCATACGGATCCACGACCCCTGAACAAGCTCCCACTGTTCACGAAGATTTGATGGAGGGGGATCAGAGACTCGAACATCTCTCTCGATGGCCTCCCAGATGTGCTCGATGGGATTGAGCTCAGGTGACCTAGCTGGCCAAGGAAGCGAGGTTACGTCGGGGGAGTGTTCATCCAACCATTCGGATACAATTCGGGAGCTGCATTGCCTTGTTGCAGGATGAGGTCCCCAGTGGGATGTTGAAGACGCACAAACGGGAGCAAATGGTCGTCAAGGATATCCCGGTAACGTTGACCTGTGAGGGACGATGTCACACGTACCAGGGGTCCAATTTCAGTCCACGTAAACAGTCCCCAGACGAGAATGCCGCCCCCACCAGCTTGAAGAGTACCCTGCTGGCAAGAAAGATCCATCGCTTCATGTGGTTTGCGCCGTACTCGTATCCTGCCATCCGCATGTACCAACGTGAATCTCGGCTCATCAGTCCAGGCAACATTTTCCCACATGTCTAGGGTCCAGTGGCGATGTTCCCGCTCCCATGATAATCTTTGCACCCTGTGATGTGCGGTCGGCAGCGGTACCCTCGTGGGACGATGGCTTCTGTACCCCATAGCGAGGAGATGGTTCTGGATGATGTGGCTGCTTACACGTTTTTGTGCACCAGTGTCAAATTGCCGAGTGATTTCTTGCACTGTGGCCCGTCTATCCGCTGTTACAGTGCGAGCTAGCCGACGATCACCCCGCTCATCCACACGCTGTTGTCCACGGCAGTTGGCCCTTGCAGGGATGGTTTTACCGGATTCGATGTACTCACGGTGCACCCGTGACACAGTGGCTCGTGAAAATCCCAGTGCCTGCACGACTTCCGAGATGGAGTGACCCATTCGTCGGGCCCCGACAATTTGCCCACGATGAAATGCGCTTAGATCCTTCGTCTTAACCGTACTGCGTCCGACTCTTACTGATTCCCGTCGCATCACTTCTTATATTGTCGGATCGTTGCATACGTCATGTCGTTTCCGTTTACAGGGCCGCCCACGGCGCCACATTTGCATAACGCCAGCTGTCTCTAATTCAATTGCTCTTCAGTGCATGTATCTAAATTATTTGCGTTAATAAATTTTCAAGACCAGAACGTTTGATGTACTGCAGAGGTGACGCACATGTTAAGACGGCAAAGTTGCAGAGATAAATAGCGTCGGTGTAGCTTTACTAGGAAAGCATCCGGCTCAGAGATAAAGGAGACGAGTTAGATCTCTGTCACCTGCAAATGAGCTTTTCACCATATCGGCGCCGTGACGTAAAATGGATTTCTTGGCTGTTGAGTTCTTCGAAAAATGTGTGATGCTTTTTTTACACATCGTCTACAATTAGAATTCCTTCTTTCCATAAAAAATGCATGATGCTTCTTCCACGCATCGTCGGGAATTCATGAGAATTCCTTCGTTGCTTCGAAAAATGTGTAATGCTTCTTCCACGCATTGACTGCAATTAATGAGAATTTCTTCTTCGCTTAGTAAAATGTGTGATCCTTTTCCCACTCATCGTCTGGAATGAATGAGAATTCCTCCTTTGCTTTGAAAAACATGGGAAGTTTCTTCCACACTTGGTGTGGAATTAATGAGAATTCGTTCTTTGCTTCGAAAAAGGTGTGATGCTTCTTCCACAACTCGCGTGGAATAAATGAGAATTCCTTCTTCGCTTCGAAAAATGCGTGATGCTTCTTCCACACATCGTCTGGAATTAATGAGAATTGCTCCTTCGGTTCGAAAAATGTGTGATGCTTCTTCCACACATCGTCTGGAATTAATGAGAATCCCTCCTTCGGTTCGAAAAATGTGTGATGCTTCTTCCACACATCGTCTGGAATTAATGAGAATCCCTTCTTTGGTTCGAAAAATGTGTGATGCTTCTTCCACACATCGTCTGGAATTAATGAGAATTCCTCCTTCGGTTCGAAAAATGTGTGATGCTTCTTCCACACATCGTCTGGAATGAATGAGAATCCCTTCTTCGCTTCGAAAAATGTGTGATGCTTCTTCCACACATCGTCTGGAATTAATGAGAATTCCTCCTTCGGTTCGAAAAATGTGTGATGCTTCTTCCACACATCGTCTGGAATTAATGAGAATTCTTCCTTCGGTTCGAAAAATGTGTGATGCTTCATCCACACCTCGTGTGGAATTAATGAGAATTCCTTCTTCGCTTCGAAAATGTGTGATGCTTCTTCCATACATCGTCTGGAATTAATGAGAATTCCTCCTTCGGTTCGAAAAATGTGTGATGCTTCTTCCACACATCGTCTGGAATTAATTAGAATTCCTTCTTCGCTTTGAAAAACGTGTGAAGCTTCTTCAACACCTCGTGTGGAATTCATGAGAATTCCTTCTTTGCTTCGAAAAATGTGTGATGCTTCATCCACACCTCGTGTGGAATTAATGAGAATTCCTTCTTCGCTTCGAAAATGTGTGATGCTTCTTCCACACATCGTCTGGTATTAATAAGAATTCCTCCTTCGCTTTGAAAAATTTGTGATGCTTCTTCCACGCATCGTCTGGAATTAACTAGAATTCCTTCTTCGCTTCGAAAAACGTGTGAAGCTTTTTCCACACCTCGTGTGGAGTTAATGAGAATTCGTTCTTTGCTTCGAAAAATGTGTGATGCTTCTTCCACACCTCGTGTGGAATTAATGAGAATTCCTTCTTCGCTTCGAAAATGTGTGATGCTTCTTCCACACATCGTCTGGAATTAATGAGAATTCTTCCTTCGGTTCGAAAAATGTGTGATGCTTCATCCACACCTCGTGTGGAATTAATGAGAATTCCTTCTTCGCTTCGAAAATGTGTGATGCTTCTTCCATACATCGTCTGGAATTAATGAGAATTCCTCCTTCGGTTCGAAAAATGTGTGATGCTTCTTCCACACATCGTCTGGAATTAATTAGAATTCCTTCTTCGCTTTGAAAAACGTGTGAAGCTTCTTCAACACCTCGTGTGGAATTCATGAGAATTCCTTCTTTGCTTCGAAAAATGTGTGATGCTTCATCCACACCTCGTGTGGAATTAATGAGAATTCCTTCTTCGCTTCGAAAATGTGTGATGCTTCTTCCACACATCGTCTGGTATTAATAAGAATTCCTCCTTCGCTTTGAAAAATTTGTGAGGCTTCTTCCACGCATCGTCTGGAATTAACTAGAATTCCTTCTTCGCTTCGAAAAACGTGTGAAGCTTCTTCCACACCTCGTGTGGAGTTAATGAGAATTCGTTCTTTGCTTCGAAAAATGTGTGATGCTTCTTCCACACATCGTCTGGAATTAAATGAATTCCTTTTTGGCTTCAAAAATTTGTGATTTTCCTTTACACATCGTCTGGAATGAATGAGAATTCTTTCATGTACAGAGATTATACTTCAAGCACGGTTTACGGCTAACCCATAGCGTGCGCCTTTTTTTTTTTTGCCCCCTCCTTTCTCAAGGTGTGTGTGCGTGTGTGTGGTAGGAGGGGGGGGGAGGGGGATATATGCGACGGACAAACGATTGGCAGCACATGTCAACATGGAAAAGTTTCAGCTTAAAATTCCGTCGGTGTAGCTTTCATGGGAAAGCACTCGGCTCCGATGCAGAAGGATGCGGTTTGGATTTCCGTAACAATTAAGTGGGATTTTTTTGCTATAAATGTAATAATCTTTGAGTAAACGCCAATAAAACGAATTAACATTGCAGGTATGGGCCATGTTTTTTCTTGTAAGCGGGTCACTTTCACATACGTCCCCAATTTTTAATTGGCAAAATAAATAGGAACCGTGCTATATTTGGAAACTTCCGCGTACGAAAATGGAACATTGTCATTGTGGAGGAATTTTAATTGGTAGGAGCCACTTTCTCTTCCTAGAAATGAAACAAAAAGTGGTGAGAAAAGAGAGCCTTGTATGTAAGATTTATTGTTCTACATCATAGAACCCATATTTAAATAACTATCCGCATACTACACTTTTAAAAACGCAATTCCAAGAAAGCTAACGACGTCGAATAGAATCTGAGACGAGTCCCACATAATTTCTTCAAGAATGAGTGTCTTAGGATTCCTTGCACGTCCAAGGAAGCATGCTGGTAGTGGGGAAAGGGGACCCAGTTTTTCAGTCCATTAGCAGAAAGGAAGTTTTCATTTAGGCAATCGTTACTTTTCGCGTGCGGAGGTGTGTGTTCTTTATTCGATGACGTCACTCTCCAAAAACCGTTTCTATGGCAAAGTAAAGGCAACTGTTTTGCATTGACGCGAGATCAGATACCGTCTGCTCATCGAATCTTAAAGGTAATCGAAATACACACAGCAGCGACACCTATAATCTTTACAAACAAGACGACGAGTAACACGTGGGACTTGCAGATTGTTTGAACACCATTTTGGTAAATATCATCGTGAAGACATTTTGTCATTTTTATTGTGGTATTTCGCATGGCGGCTCTGCTAGTTAACGGTTACTTGAAAGACCAAGCACTGCATCGTGTTTTTAAGGGAAATTCCTTAACAAAGAGGAAAAACCAATGACATACACGGAATTTCCATTTTATTAGGTACATGATCATTATTTTAAATACACTGATGCCCAAAATTAAAAGAACATTTATAAATTAGTAAATAACTCAATGTAGGCCTCCGGGGGCGCATTGGGTCTAAGCGCTGGCTTATGACTATTCTTCCAAGAAGGGTCCAGGTTCGAATCCCTAAGAGGCAAGGAATTTGCGTTTGTCTTACGGCACAGGCTCTCTCCCTTCCCTGGAACCAGTGGCCTAAAATTAGGGACAGGAGACTGCTTATAGCCTATTGAGTTGCTCACGGTGGTAGCTAGTTCCCCAAACAACAACAACAACAACCATTCGTCCGAGATGAATTCAGATTCGAATACCGGTGAGGCATGGATGTTCCGTTTGTCTTACGGCACTGGCTCTCTCCCTTCCCTTGAACCAGTGGCGCCATAAATTACAGACCGTAGACTTACAGGCCATTTAGTTGCTCACGGTGGTCACTAAACCCCCAAGCAACAATAGGCATTCGTTCGTGATGAGTCCGGGTTCGAATCCCGGTAAGGCATGGATGTTGTGTTTGTCTTACGGTTCTGGCTCTCTCCCTTCCCTGGAACCAGTGGCCCTAAATTGGGGACGGGTGACTGCTTATAACTCATTGAGTTGCTCACGGTGGTTGCTAAACCTCCAATCCAAAAAAAAAAAACCCTAAAAAACACGAAATTCCAAAATACACAGTTGAATTTACATAGGCCGCCCCGGTGGCGCAATGGTCTAAGCAATGGCCTCTGATCATTCGTCCGTAAGGGGTCCGGATTCGAATCCCGGGAACCAGTGACCCTAAATTAGGGACGGGCGACTGCTTATAGCCCATTGAGTTGCTCACGGTGGTCGTTAAACCTCCAATCAAAAAAAAATTACATAGATATCATGTAAACAACGTTAAATTCCCACAGTTTGCGGCTTAACGTTTAAGAGACTCAGATCATCTCCAGAAGTATTTTTCTAACCTCCTCGGTGTTGACACGCACGAGGCACACTTGCAATGACATCGTTTTTTGTTTTTTTAGGTTTAATGACCACCGTTAGTAATTCGATGAGCAGTCGCCCGTCCCTAATTTACGGACACTGGTTCCAGGGACAAACTTAACATCCATACGTCAACTGGATTCGAACCTGGGCCCATCTCAGATAAAAGATCAGAAGCCAGCGCATAGACCACTGCGTCACCGGGGAGACCCATCCATACTTCACCTGGATTCGAATCCAGACCCATCTTGGAAAAAATGGTCATAAGCCAGCGCTTAGGCCATTACACCACCGGACAGCTTACTGATGAGTGTCAAGGGCAGCTCGTCCCGTATTACAGGCAACACTTTACGGAGGCCTGCCTGTGTACTGGGGTAAGGAACGTGGTTTATCCAGACGTCGTTGTACAGCGTCCCAAACGTTCTGAATAAGATGAAAGACAAGATACCTCGATTCAATCTAATGATTTTCCAGTTCCTGACGTACGCTCCAGGTAGGGTTACTGGTTGCCTTGCTATCCAGAAAACGGAATGTGTGTTCAATAGCCGCGTGAAACAGTGTCACAATGTAGCGCCCTTCTGTGGGGCTTGTTCCTGCTTGGCCCATGCTCTTTGTCGCGTAACATTCGCGTACAGGGGCCGATCCAGAAGTTTACTGTAGGGTGGGGGGGGGGCGTTTTTCGGGTACAAAGAGGGGGCAGAAGCCATTATGTAATGTTTTTTTATGTAATGTTAGTAATACCCCCATGTTTTATACCCCCGCTTTCCCTGTTTTCCCTTTATCTTTTGCGCCCACCCAAGCGAGGATTGACTTTGGAGGGGTATCGCTCATTTCGCCGAAAGATCATTTCACCGAAGTTCACTTCACCGAAAAGTTCACTTCGCTGAAAGGTCATTTCACCGAAAGGTTCACTTCACCGAAGGGTAGTTTCATACAAAATTTCATTTTACCGAAAGGTCGGTTCACCGAAAGTTCACTTCACCGATGGGTAGTTTCATAAAAAAGTTCATTTTACCGAAAGGTTCACTTCACCGAAGGGTAGTTTTATAGAAAAGTTCATTTCACCGAAAGGTTGTTTCACCGAAAGATCGTTTCACCGAAAGGTTCACTTCACCGAAGGGTAGTTTCATAGAAAATTTCATTTTACCGAAAGGTTCACTTCACCGAAGGGTAGTTTCATAGAAAAGTTCATTTCACCAAAAGTTCACTTCACCGAAGGGTAGTTTCATAGAAAAGTTCCTTTTACCGAAAGGTCATTTCACCGAAAGCTCCACTTCACCGAAGGATAGTTTTATAGAAAAGTTCACTTCACCGAAGGATAGTTTTATAGAAAAGTTCATTTCACCGAAAGTTAACTTCACCGAAGGGTAGTTTCATAGAAAAGTTCATTTTACCGAAAGGTCATTTCACCGAAAGGTTCACTTCACCGAAGGATAGTTTTATAGAAAAGTTAATTTTACCGAAAGGTCGTTTCACCGAAGGGTAGTTTCATAAAAAAGTTCATTTTACCGAAAGGTCGTTTCACCGAAAGGTCGTTTCACCGAAAGGTTCACTTCACCGAAGGGTAGTTTCATAGTAAAGTTCATTTTACCGAAAGGTTAACTTCACCGAAGGGTAGTTTCATAGAAAATTTCATTTTACCGAAAGGTCGTTTCACCGAAAGGTTCACTTCACTGAAGGGTAGTTTCATAGAAAAGTTCACCGAAAGATTCACTTCACCGAAGGGTTGTTTCATAAAAAGTTCATTTCACGAAAATGTCGTTTCACGTAAACACACCAAAATGTTGTTTCACCGAAAGGTTCACTTCACCGAAGGTTAGTTTCATAGAAAAGTTCATTTCACCGAAAGGTTCACTTCACCGAAGGGTAGTTTCATAGAAAAGTTCATTTTACCGAAAGGTCGTTTCACCGGAAGTTCACTTCACCGAAACGTAATGTCAGCATTGTAGTCTGTTCTCTATGCGATGTACGGAATTTTTTAGATGTTTAATCGGGAAGTCCACAATGTCCTGAATTTGTCAATTGTTATCTGCCCGTGATTCCGGCAAAAGAGAGAGGAAAAGAAAATACAAAAACATAAAAAGCATGCAACCCGAAAAGAACAGATTGCTGTAGTAACTCTCATAAAAATTAGTTTTTCAAACAGTGACTGAAATGGTGCAATTGATTTTGAATGTTCACATGAAAATAGCTTTTTCCGTCGTAAATTATATTTAATGTAAGTATGCAGAAATTTGAACTCCAAGTCGAATTTTAAGACTCATAAATGTACGACCTGGGAGATTACTGTTGCCGGAATTATTTTGAATCTCTTAAGTAGAATTAAAGAAGACTTAAAATTTCTGTAATTTGGGATAACGTCGAAATGAAAAATAAAATAATTCAATGACATGTAGTGCAACATGGGAAGTAAGAGTATATTACATCAAGAGAACAACTGAACTGTCGATTAAACTTATTTTTACCGGTAGCAATTACTATATATGCAGAATTGATTCATACGGGGCTAACATACCATTTTTTGAACCAAAAGTTCCTCCAGGACGCTTACGGTTTTATCGGCTTGCCTTGAGAAATACGACTTTGCTCAATGAAAAAGATCGCTACACCACCAAACTTTTCAAATAACACAAAAGTGTTCCAGGGTCAGATTCGAGTCGGATCGGGATCCAAACTTTTTCTGACCCGTTTTACCGCTGGCTTGTACACCTGCTGTACGCGTTGAGACATGGAATCAAATAATGTGTGAATGGTGTCCTGTGGAATAGTCGTCCAGGCTTTATTGACTCACGTCCAAAGTTCATCAAGAGTTGCTGGCCGACGGTTGAACCGCTGCACCTGTCGTTTGAGCATGTCTCATAGATTTTCTATAGGTCATAAATCCAGCGATCCAGCCGGCCGTGACAGAAGTGGAAGAAGACGGCCGTGGCAGAAGACGACCGGCCGCAGAATGTCATTGACGCAACGGGCACTTGTTATGGTGGTATGGACTCTCATGAGAGGTGATCTGCTTTGTTTCCCGATATTATGAACTCTCATGAGAGGGGATCAGCTTTGGTTCCCGATATTATGGACTCTCATGAGAGGGGATTTGCTTTGGTTCCCGATATTATGGACTCTCATGAGCGGTGATCTGCTTTGGTTCCCTATATTATGGACTCTCATGAGAGGGGATCTGCTTTGGGTCCCGATATTATCAACTCTCATGAGAGGTGATCTGCTTTTGTTCCCGATATTATGGACTCCCATGAGAGGGGATCTGCTTTGGTTCCCGATATTATGGACTCTCATGAGAGGTGATCTGCTTTGGTTCCCGATATTATCAACTCTAATGAGAGGGGATCTGCTTTGGTTCCCAATATTATGGACTCTCATGAGAGGTGATCTGCTTTGGTTCCCGATATTATCAACTCTAATGAGAGGTGATCTGCTTTGGTTCCCAATATTATGGACTCTAATGAGAGGGGATCTGCTTTGGTTCCCGATATTATGGACTCTCATGAGAGGTGATCTGCTTTGGTTCCCGATATTATGGACTCTCATGAGAGGTGATCTGCTTTGGTTCCCGATATTATCAACTCTCATGAGAGGTGATCTGCTTTGGTTTCCCCTATTATGGACTCTCATGAGAGGGGATCTGTTTTAGTTCCCGATATTATCAACTCTCATGAGAGGTGATCTGCTTTGGTTCCCGATATTATGGACTCTCATGAGAGGTGATCTGCTTTGATTCCCGATATTATCAACTCTCATGAGAGGGGATCAGCTTTGGTTCCCGATATTATCAACTCTCATGAGAGGGGATCTGCTTTGGTTCCCGATATTATGGACTCTCATGAGAGGTGATCTGCTTTGGTTCCCGATATTATCAACTCTCATGAGAGGGCATCTGCTTTGGTTCCCGATATTATGGACTCTCATGAGCGGTGATCTGCTTTGGTTCCCTATATTATGGACTCTCATGAGAGGGGATCTGCTTTGGGTCCCGATATTATCAACTCTCATGAGAGGTGATCTGCTTTTGTTCCCGATATTATGGACTCCCATGAGAGGGGATCTGCTTTGGTTCCCGATATTATCAACTCTCATGAGAGGTGATCTGCTTTGGTTCCCGATATTATGGACTCTCATGAGAGGTGATCTGCTTTGGTTCCCGATATTATCAACTCTAATGAGAGGGGATCTGCTTTGGTTCCCAATATTATGGACTCTCATGAGAGGTGATCTGCTTTGGTTCCCGATATTATCAACTCTCATGAGAGGGGATCTGCTTTGGTTTCCCCTATTATGGACTCTCATGAGCGGGGATCTGCTTTGGTTCCCGATATTATCAACTCTCATGAGAGGTGATCTGCTTTGGTTCCCGATATTAAGGACTCTCATGAGAGGTGATCTGTTTTGGTTCCCGATATTATGGACTCTCATGAGAGGTGATCTGCTTTGGTTCCCGATATTATGGACTCTCATGAGAGGTGATCTGCCTTGGTTTTCTCTATTATGGACTCTCATGAGAGGTGATCTGCTTTGGTTTCCAATAGCACTCCAAGACATAATGTCTCGTGTTGGTGCGGTATAGCTGGTGCTCATACGCTCTTCCCAACGTTTCAACCCCTGTCGTCGGAGGACACAGATATGGTCATCATTTTCGCTTAAACTGAAACGGGTTTCGTCCGAGAACAAGATATTACGCCATTCGCCAAGGCACTCCCTTCGTTCGATGCACCATTGTAGCAAGGCAGCCTGTTCCTGTGTTGCCAAAGGTAGACTAAGGAGGATCCAACGAGCCTGCAATCCGAACTGTAATAACCGGCGACGTAATTTTACAGGTCACATGGAAGGATGCGTCAGAGTTCACTACTGTTGCGCCAACGCCGTCGATGATGCAGAACTGTCACCCAAAGACATCCTCACGCAGAGGAGCAACTAGAGACGGGCAGCTATAGAGAGGGCGCACAAATCCTTGCTTGCAATCTGATTAGAACTGGATCTGAAACTTTTGCATCCATTTTTGATAGTTTTTTTTTAGCATCACACTTCGTCATTTTTACATTTACAGAATTTGCATTATACACTATATTGACAAAAGTCACCGGACACGTAGAAAAAAACACAACATAGCATTTATTGACATACACTACTACAGTGTCGGTCCATCTTTGGCCTTAATGAATGCACTGACCCTTCGAGACAAGCTTTCGACAAGGTTTTAGATCACAGCAATAGATATGCGCTTCCATTCAGTACATAATGCTGCCGCTAACTGTTGCTTAGTAGTAGGCCTTGGTTCCAAACTTCTTATGCGGTGCTGTAATTCATCCCATAGGTGCTCTCTGGGATTAAGAACAGGGCTCTGAGCTGGCCAGTCCACACACGATGCGGAATTATCGTAAAAACCACGCCGTGACAGTCCTTGCTTTATGGCCCGGTGCATTATCCTGCTGGTACCAACAAGGCTCGATTCCATAGTGTTGCCAAAGAGTTGGTAGGACATAATTATCCAGAATATCAAGATAGACAAGCTGGTCAACAGGTTTGTCCACGATAACCAATGGGCTGCGACCATACCAACAAAAAACACCCCCACACGAGTACACTGCCAGCTCCAAACTTGACAGTAGGAACAGTACACTATGGTAAATAGCGTTCCACCGGCTGCCGCCATACCCACACACGGCCATCAGACTGATGGATCGTGTATCTGGATTCATCAGTCCATAGGACCCGTTTCCATTGATCTACGGTCCACGATAAATGTTCTTTACACCATGTGTAACGTATACTCTAGATTCAGTTTCTTTTTGATTTTACTATCTCTTGTTATTTTATTTTCCTATGCAAATTATCTTCTCACTTAACGAAATGTTGTTTCTCCCGCTGAAGTATATGTGGCAACGAGTGTAAGTAATTACGTGGTGGTATGCAGTATATATATATATATCATCATCATCATCATTGTCAACCATTATCAATCCACTGCTGGACGAAGGTCTCCCCAAGTTTCCTCCACAACGGTCTGTCTTGTGCCAGTCTCCTCCATGTCACTCCCGCATATTTACGAATTTCATCCACCCATCTCCCATGTGGTCTTTTTCTGGGTCTTTTCCTGTCCCTTGGAATCCAATCTAAAATTTCGGCTGTCCATCTATGGTCTGTCCTTCTGGCAGTATGTCCAGCCCATTGCCATTTCAGGGATTTAACTCTGATCATGATGTCTTCCACTCTCGTCATTTTTCGGATCCACGTGTTCCTCTTCTTATCTCTCCTGGTTATACCAAGCATGCACCTCTCCATGCTTCTTTGAGTTGTCTGCAGCCTTTGTATGTCTCTTTTAGTTAAGGTCCACGTCTCTGCACCATACGTAAGCACTGGAAGGATGCATTGATCAAACACTTTTCTTTTAAGACATAATGGCATATTGCTCTTGAAATAGGCGCGCAAAAAGATTTCCGAAGAGCTTCGTTTTATATGTGATAGGTTCTTCCTGATAATTGATATGCGATTTACCTACGTTTCTACGGTATTATGATAGTACGAAAGTTCTGGCTATCAGCAGTTGTGTTATTTTGGAGTGTGTATTTGAGTAATACCAGGAGCTCCCCAATAAAAGGTTAAAAGTGAGTACGTTTACTTAGTTCATTTTATTGTCAGACCTCTGTCTGGCCGTTAAGTCTATTTCATTGAGTGTTTACGTTAAGTTCAGGGTATATTGTGTTTACCGCTCTAATAAGGAGCCTTCAAGATACTAATGTACTAAAACCGAAGTTATATTACTGATATTCAAGATAACGAGGTTTCAAAATCGCTTTATTCTAATTTATCATAAGAAAACATAAGAGGAACGTTGAGTAAAAAATAAATTCCATATTCTTGGAATTTATTGCACGTGCGTGTCTTAACCTAAACAAACTCTAGCACTTTTGAAGATTAAGCACACTTTAGCTACGTCAAGTAACCTTTCAATAACCCTAACGTGACTTAACGTAAGCTTTCCTGCACTACACGTCCAGCCGGAGAATTTTATTCATTATACATGCTAAACGACGAGTAGCGTTCCGAGTGGAAATGAAAGGCTTATAAACAGCCGCTCGACCACGGCAACCCATAGGAAGAAGTTCTCTGCGAATGATATGTGTACATACCGAGGTTCCAGCATTTTTTCTCACTTGTACACTGAGGTCTTGTGCAGTACTCCGTCGATTAGCTGTAACGACTCTCCTGAGGCTTCGACGTCCTCTATCACTGATTTTCTTTGGTCTGCCGGTACGTTTTGCTCCAAGTTATAAAATGAGGCTATTTTGATTAATGTTCAAAATTTTCATCCTTGGGAACGCATTAATTGTGAAGAAAACGTGTACAGAACTTTTTCCATTGGAAGTATTGGAAGCAAAATTACTTGACGTCCACCTTAACGAAGAGAATCAGTCTGGCGTGCAAAGACCAACGGCGCTCCTAGTGAAGCGAGCTATGGTGCGATCGTGACGCAACCAACTCTACTAGTTTTCGCTATGTGAGTTCAACACTTTTGATGCGATTGCGGGCTAGCGTTTCCATGACAACATTATTATTTTATTATTATTTATGGGAGGTTTACTGACCACCGTGAGCAACTCAATGGGCTATAAGTAGTCGCCCATCCCTAATTTAGAGCCACTGGTTCCTGGGAAGGGAGAGAGCCAGTGCCGTAAGACAAAAACAACATCCATGCCTCACCGGGATTTGAACCCGGAGCCCTTTCGGACGAATGATCAGAAGCTATCGCTTAGACCACTGCGCCATCGGGGCGGCTAAGCACGTCTTTTGAATCCGTTCCGCCGCCCCGATGGCGCAGTGGTGTAAGGCACTGGCCTCTGATCATTCGTCAGTAAGGGGTCTGGATTCGAATCCCGGTCAGGCATGGATGTTGTGTTTGTCTTACGGCACTGGCTCTCTCCCTTCCCTGGAACCAGTGACCTTAAATTAGGGACGGGTGACTGCTTATAGCCCATTGAGTTGCTCACGGTGGTCGTTAAACCTCCAATCAAACAAAAAAAAATCCGTTCTGACGCAAATTAAATTTATCAAAGCTATTCAAAGTCAATGGAACCGGTATGGAAAACAATAGTATCTGACGGAAGAAAGAAGTTTTTCAATCGGGTTTTCAAATCCTCAGATATTGCTGTAAACGGAATCGTGAGCTTACGCCTTCTGTTTGCAGACTTGTGCTTTAAGAAAAACATGAATTTATCTGAGAAACATTTCGCACCGGAAAACGCTCTCCAACACAGAATTTTTTTCAAATCGGACTCTTAGAAACAGAGATATCGAAAAAAATAAGATGTGACTTTACGTCCCCTGGTGGAAAAACCATGCATTATTTTAGGAAGAAAGTATTCTCAAAAGGTTTTTCCATATGAGCGGCATCGGTCCAAGAAAAAAAATTAGTCGAGTTTTCAGGAGCCCAGATTTTGCTACAAATATATCAGAAGCAGAAATTAACACGTATGCTTCCTGGTGGCCAAACCATCCTTTACCAAACATTAGAAATTATGTGAAAAATATTTTCTATCAGGTCTTGTATGCAACACAGGAAGAATTTTTCAAATCGGAGTTTTAGAAGCAGGAATAACGCAGAAAACGCAATTTACCTTTGCGCTCCCTAGCGGAAAGTCTATGATTTACTTGAAAATTTTGAATTTATAGGAAAAACATTTCGCATCGGAAACATTATCCATCAAAGAAGGAATTTTTCAAATCGGAGCTTTAGAAGCAGAAATAACGCAGAAAACGCAATTTACCTTTGTGCCCCCTAGCAGAAAGTCTATGATTTACTTGAAAATTTTGAATTTATAGGAAAAACATTTCGCATCGGAAACACTATCCATCAAAGAAGGAATTTTTCAAATCGGAGTTTTAGAAGCAGAAATAACGCAGAAAACGCAATTTACCTTTGCGCTCACTAGCGGAAAGTCTATTATTTACTTGAAAATTTTGAATTTATAGGAAAAACATTTCGCATCGGATAGAATATCCAACAAATTGAATTTATAGGAAAAACATTTCGCATCGGAAACAATATCCAACAAATTGAATTTATAGGAAAAACATTTCGCATCGGAAACACTATCCATCAAAGAAGGAATTTTTCAAATCGGAGTTTTAGAAGCAGGAATAACGCAGAAAACGCAATTTACCTTTGTGCCCCCTAGCGGAAAGTCTATGATTTACTTGAAAATTTTGAATTTATAGGAAAAACATTTCGCATCGGAAACACTATCCATCAAAGAAAGAATTTTTCAAATCGGAGTTTTAGAAGCAGAAATAACGCAGAAAACGCAATTTACCTTTGTGCCCCCTAGCGGAAAGTCTATGATTTACTTGAAAATTTTGAATTTATAGGAAAAACATTTCGCATCGGAAACACTATCCAACAAAGAAGGCATTTTTCAAATCGGAGCTTTAGAAGCAGAAATAACGCTGAAACGCAATTTACCTTTGTGCTCCCTAGCGGAAAGTCTATGCTTTACTTGAAAATTTTGAATTTATAGGAAAAACATTTCGCATCGGAAACACTATCCAACAAAGAAGGCATTTTTCAAATCGGAGTTTTAGAAGCAGAAATAACGCTGAAAACGCAATTTACATTTGTGCCCCCTAGCGGAAAGTCTATGCTTTACTTGAAAATTTGGAATTTATAGGAAAAACATTTCGCATCGGAAACACTATCCAACAAAGAAGGCATTTTTCAAATCGGACTCCCAAAAGTACGGATATTGATAAAAATAAGATATACATCTACGTCCCCTGGCGTAGAAAACATGCATTATTTCAAGAAGAAAATGTTCCTACAAGGTTTGTCGACATGAGTATTATCGGTGACCAAACTACCTTTTTTGCCATCGAAATTTTAGAAGCTCATATTTTGCTGCAAATACATCAGAAGCAGAAATTAAGACTTACGCCACCTGGTGGCCAAACCATTTTTTACAAAAATTAGAATTTGCGTGCAAAGGATATCGCATCAGGAGCTGTATGCGGTGCAGAAAGAATTTTTCAAATCGGAGATTTAGAAGCAGAGATATAGGGGGACAGCAATTTACCTTTACGCCCCCTAGCGGAATGTCTACAAATAACTTGAAATTTTTGAAATTATATGAAGAACATGTCACTTCTAGAAGTAGAGATATTGACAAAAATAAGATATACATCTACGCCCCCTGGCGGAGAACCTGTGGAATATTTTAAGAAGAAGATATTCCGAAAATGTTTATCAATGTAAGTGGCATCATTCCACGAAAGAATTTTTTCAATCTATATTTTTTGGTAAAGAATAATTTAGCCCCCTGGTGGCCAAAGTATTCTTTGCCAAAAATTTCAAATTATATGCAAAATATTTTCCATCAGGAGGCGTATCCCCTGAAGAAAACATTTTACAAATCGGAGTGTTAGAAGAAGAGTTATCGGGGGAAATGTAATTTACTTTTACGCCCCCTAACGGAAAATCTATGCGTAATTTGAAAAAAGTAACTACACTGGCGGAAAGGGAAAAAAATAACACCGAGAAGGAACTGGCGGACGATCATGAAATTTACATATGTTAATGGGGTCGAGTTTACGTAGCTCTGATGTTAATTTCGGGACCAACCGGTGAGCGCTTACGCCACAGCACGGCATAATATGCAAATTATCGTCGGTGGTATTTAAGGAGTACGGCGAAGTGAATGTAATCAGTCGTCGGCGTACGGACACGTGCGAAGACCCTGAAGAAGCTGCAATGCCTGAACATGGAAGACGTGTACGATTTCAGCAGTTATCGGACTTTGTAAATGGACGATGTCATCACTCTTTCCACGTTAATTTTTTAAACAACGCATAGCGACTGAAAAATTGTATTCCGGCACTGCTGGGAACGAACCCCAGAACTCTCGATAACTAGTCGAGTGCGTTCGAATTTACGCTACAGCGCCAACAATTCTCAGCGCAATACCACGTATTTGATATTTATTAAACATATCGGACTTTGAGCGAGGTCGTCTAGTCGGACTCCGCGAGGCCGGGTGGTCGTGTCGTCGTATTGCGGAGCGAATTGGATGGGAAGTATCGGTGGTGGTACGATGGTGGCGCAGATGGTCCGAGGAACATTCCCACACGGGAAGACGTGGAACCGGGACTCACAGACGGACTGATGAGCGGATGGACAGAACATCCAATGCGACGCAAATCCGAGCTGCCGTTGTACCTGAGGTGACTGTCCGAACAATCCGCAACCATCTACTGGATGCAGGACTACGTGCACGTGTGCCTCTGGTATGTGTACCTCTGACTCCAGCCCACCGTCAGGAACGGCTGCAGTGGTGTCGCCAACGTCTGCACTGGAGAACAAAATGGCGATCTGTCGTGTTCAGCGATGAAAGCAGATTCTGCTTGGGGGCCTCCGATGGCCGTATGCGAGTTCGCAGACGCACAGGGGAGCGTCTCCACCCTTCTTGCATCCGCCAGCGACACACAGGGCCTACACCTGGTCTCCTGGTGTGCGAAGCGATCAGCTATCACTCCCGTACACAACTAGTGTTTGTACCGGGTACGTTAAACAGCACCTCCTACATCAACAACATCATTCAGCCCGTTGTTGTGCCATTTGTAAGGGTCCATCGTGGTGTTTTCCAGCAAGATAACGCACGCCCACACACGGCACGTGCAACGCAACATGCACTTCAGGGTGTGAGACAACTTCCATGGCCTGCACGTTCACCGGATTTGAGCACGTGTGGGATTTTATGGGACAACGACTTATCCGGTCTCCACGGCCAGCCACGACCATCCCCGATTTACGCGTCCAGGTTGAGGATGCTTGGAACTCAATACCCCAAACTTACATCCAACATCTGTACGACAGACTCCATGCCAGAATTGCACAGTGTGACGCAGTTCATGGCGGTTCAACCTCGTACTAACCATGTTACATGGATATTTTAATTTTTCAGTTTACCAGCAAATACAGCTGTATTTTGCCATAATGTTTTGATCACGTTATCCTCTGTATTCCGTTATTATGCTGTATGAATTTCGTTGGTATCAGACGTCTCGTTCTTGGTGTTCTTTTTTCACTTTCCACCAGTGTAGATAAAATGTTACGTCTATTATTCTACAACAAAAAATTAAACTTCGCAATTTTAAAAAAATAGAACTATGGTTGGGGGGGATTATGGGAGAGGTTTGAGATAGGGCAGGTCAACTACTACAGAATATTATTTGCGTAAGAACGACGTCTGTTAACTATTTGTCTCTGAGCGCTCTCAGCATTCACAAAGATAGTAGCATATCCACAAGATTTCTGGAAGAGAGAAGATTTACAACAGATGATTGTAAATTAATAGTCGTGCATAAAATGCGACGATGAATATTCCTTTCAATTTTTTTTTTCTTTTGCTTTCACTAAATTGCCGTGTTTCGCAACTGAAGGCTCTCTTTTTAACCAAGGCGTCATTTAGAATGCACACGGAAACTCAGCTTATCATCATTGAATGGGTAATACTATGGATTTTTGCAAGATATCAACAATTAGATATCGATTCTACGATTCCTTTTCTTTTTATATCGGGAACAGATCAGCTACTGATATTTGCGAATCGTTTTTTTATTTTTCCTCAAAATCTTCCCTAACGGAAACACGCTTCTTATCAAAAACGCGAAAATTGGCATTAATCAGATATTTTCAGACATACCGTGCTAAAATCGCTTACTGCCCTAAATTGTAGCTACATAAATGACCTCTTCCGACAACACGCGAGAGATCTTAATGGGAAGCTGTGCTTTAGAATAATTTTCATCTGCACAGTTCAAGCTGCAACCTTTCTATTAGATTTTTCCAGGCTAAAGTTATTTATCTTTTGCTTATCGTAGTTTTTGCCTCTGCACATCAATTTACCTTCCACATATCTCGTCTCTTATCAGAAAAATTTCGAGGTAATTTCGTCCGGGGATTTCAGTTTTGAATATTTTGGGAAAAGCAGAGGGCGTCAAAATCTTCTATGGCATCCGGTGAAGTAATTTTCCCCGTCGGCCACGCAATTCGCATAGCCCAAACAATCCTAAGAAAACACTTCTTCTTCAAAGCAAACAACTACGCAGGCCATTTGAGCTCTGCGAAAAAACACATTGCTGCTGTTAAATAGAAGCTTTTCCTCTCTTCCCACCTACACGCCACCCCCCCTCCTCTCTTTCTCCATGCTTACTTTTGCTTCATTTTCTTTCCCATTTCGTTGTTTGTTATTTTTTCTTACTCTTCTGGTTGTTCAACAAGATTTAGAAGGGTTGTTGCGTTAAATTGCGCAAGTACCAAACTATTTCAGAAATTCATTACAAGAAGATCTTAACATTTCAACCAGAAGGAACCATTTAATTCAGGGTTAGCAAAGTGGAATTAAATCAGCTCAAACGAATATCTGCTATTTCTAAAGATTGGGATCAACAGGGCTGAACGAGTGAATCTGCACACAAAGAAGCATTGCTCTCCCCTTAGCGTTGTTAATCAAAGTCATCATTCACGGTTACGATTCACACTAATACTTTCTGAATGATTACCTGCAAAAAAGAGCTGTAACAATGACGACGAACCTAAAAAAGGAGAGAAAATATGTCCGAATGACTTTTTTTCACCCAGTGGCATGATGTCCCTTTCTGCGGGAATAGACGTTTCCCATCATGTAGTGATCCACCATTTGTGAAATAATGGAGAAACGTAAGAATGGGAATGATACGTTTAACTATCTTCCGCCTTCATGAGTTGGGAAAGGAATTCCCAATAAGAAAAGTAATGTCGAGAATTAATAAGTGTCAACCGTTACGTGAGTGAACAATCAGCTAGGAAATAATGGTGAAACTCAAGAATGGGAATGATACGTTTAACTTTCTTCCGCCTTCATGAGTTCAGAAAAGAATTCCCCTTAAGAAAAAGTAATGTCGAGAATTAATAAGTGTCAACCGTTATGTGAGTGAGCAACCAGCTAGGAAATAATGATGAAACTTTATAATGGGAATGATACGTTTAACTTTCTTTAGCCTTCATGAGTTCGGAAACGAATTCCCGATAAGAAAATTAATGTCGAGAATTATTAAGTGTCAACCGTTATGTGAGTGAGCAATCAGCTAGGAAATAATGGTGAAACTTAAGAATGGGAATGATACGTTTAGCTTTCTTCCGCCTTCATGAGTTCGGAAACGAATTTCTAATAAGAAAAGTAATGTCGAGAGTTAATAAGTGTCAAATGTTACGTGAGTGAGCAATCAGCAGTCAGCTACGAAATAATGGTGAAACTTAAGAATGGGAATGATACGTTTAACTTTCTTCCTCCTTCATGAGTTCGGAAACGAATTCCCAATAAGAAAAGTCATGTCGAGAATTTATCATTGTCAACCATTATGTGAGTGAGCAATCAGCTAGGAAATAATGGTGAAACATAAGAATGGGAATAATACGTTTAACTTTCTTCCGCCTGCATGAGTTCGGAAACGAATTTCTAATAAGAAAAGTAATGTCGATAATTGTTAAGTGTCAGCCATTATGTGAGTGAGCAATCAGCTAGGAAATAATGGTGAAACTTGAGAATGGGAATGATACGTTTAACTTTCTTCCTCCTTCATGAGTTCGGAAACGAATTCCCAATAAGAAAAGTAATGTCGAGAATTTATCATTGTCAACCATTATGTGAGTGAGCAATCAGCTAGGAAATATTGGTGAAACTTAAGAATGGGAATGATACGTTTAACTTTCTTCCGCCTTCATGAGTTCGGAAACGAATTCCCAATAAGAAAAGTAATGTCGATAATTGTTAAGTGTCAGCCATTATGTGAGTGAGCAATCAGCTAGGAAATAATGGTGAAACTTGAGAATGGGAATGATACGTTTAACTTTCTTCCTCCTTCATGAGTTCGGAAACGAATTCCCAATAAGAAAAGTAATGTCGAGAATTTATCATTGTCAACCATTATGTGAGTGAGCAATCAGCTAGAAAATAATGGTGAAACTTAAGAACGGGAATGATGCGTTTAACTTTCTTCCGCCTTCATGAGTTCGGAAACGAATTCCCAATAAGAAAAGAAATGTCGATAATTGTTAAGTGTCAACCATTATGTGAGTGAGCAATCAGCTAGGAAATAATGGTGAAACTTAAGAATGGGAATGATACGTTTAACTTTCTTCCGCCTTCATGAGTTCGGAAACGAATTCCCAATAAGAAAAGTAATGTCGAGAATTTATCATTGTCAACCATTATGTGAGTGAGCAATCAGCTAGGAAATAATGGTGAAACTTAAGAATGGGAATGATACGTTTAACTTTCTTCCGCCTTCATGAGTTCGGAAACGAATTCCCAATAAGAAAAGTAATGTCGATAATTGTTAAGTGTCAGCCATTATGTGAGTGAGCAATCAGCTAGGAAATAATGGTGAAACTTGAGAATGGGAATGATACGTTTAACTTTCTTCCGCCTTCATGAGTTCGGAAACGAATTTCTAATAAGAAAAGTAATGTCGAGAGTTAATAAGTGTCAAATGTTACGTGAGTGAGCAATCAGCAGTCAGCTACGAAATAATGGTGAAACTTAAGAATGGGAATGATACGTTTAACTTTCTTCCTCCTTCATGAGTTCGGAAACGAATTCCCAATAAGAAAAGTAATGTCGAGAATTTATCATTGTCAACCATTATGTGAGTGAGCAATCAGCTAGGAAATAATGGTGAAACTTGAGAATGGGAATGATACGTTTAGCTTTCTTCCGCCTTCATGAGTTCGGAAACGAATTTCTAATAAGAAAAGTAATGTCGAGAGTTAATAAGTGTCAAATGTTACGTGAGTGAGCAATCAGCAGTCAGCTACGAAATAATGGTGAAACTTAAGAATGGGAATGATACGTTTAACTTTCTTCCTCCTTCATGAGTTCGGAAACGAATTCCCAATAAGAAAAGTAATGTCGAGAATTTATCATTTTCAACCATTATGTGAGTGAGCAATCAGCTAGGAAATAGTGGTGAAACTTAAGAATGGGAATGATACCTTTAACTTTCTTCCGCCTTCATGAGTTCGGAAACAAATTCCCATTAAGAAAAGTAATGTCGAGAATTAATAAGTGTCAACCGTTACGTGAGTGAACAATCAGCTAGGAAATAATGGTGAAACTTAAGAATGGGAATGATACGTTTAACTTTCTTCCGCCTTCATGAGTTCGGAAACGAATTTCTAATAAGAAAAGTAATGTCGAGAGTTAATAAATGTCAAATGTTACGTGAGTGAGCAATCAGCAGTCAGCTACGAAATAATGGTGAAACTTAAGAATGGGAATGATACCTTTAACTTTCTTCCTCCTTCATGAGTTCGGAAACAAATTTCCATTAAGAAAAGTAATGTCGAGAATTTATCGTTGTCAACCATTATGTGACTGAGCAATCAGCTAGGAAATAATGGTGAAACTTAAGAATGGGAATGATACGTTTAACTTTCTTCCGCCTTCATGAGTTCGGAAACGAATTCCCAATAAGAAAAGTAATGTCGAGAATTAATAAGTGTCAACCGTTATGTGAGTGAGCAATCAGCTAGGAAATAATGGTGAAACTTAAGAATGGGAATGATACCTTTAACTTTCTTCCGCCTTCATGAGTTCGGAAACAAATTCCCATTAAGAAAAGTAATGTCGAGAATTAATAAGTGTCAACCGTTATGTGAGTGAGCAATCAGCTAGGAAATAATGGTGAAACTTGAGAATGGGAATGATACGTTTAGCTTTCTTCCGCCTTCATGAGTTTGGAAACGAATTTCTAATAAGAAAAGTAATGTCGAGATTTAATAAGTGTCAAATGTTACGTGAGTGAGCAATCAGCAGTCAGCTACGAAATAATGGTGAAACTTAAGAATGGGAATGATACGATTAACTTTCTTCCTCCTTCATGAGTTCGGAAACGAATTCCCAATAAGAAAAGTAATGTCGAGAATTTATCATTGTCAACCATTATGTGAGTGAGCAATCAGCTAGAAAATAATGGTGAAACTTAAGAATGGGAATGATACGTTTAACTTTCTTCCGCCTGCATGAGTTCGGAAACGAATTCCCAACAAGAAAAGTAATGTCGAGAATTTATCATTGTCAACCATTATGTGAGTGAGCAATCAGCTAGGAAATAATGGTGAAACTTAAGAATGGGAATGATACGTTTAACTTTCTTCCGCCTTCATGAGTTCGGAAACGAATTCCTAATAAGGAATGTAATGTCGAGAATTTATCATTGTCAACCATTATGTGAGTGAGCAATCAGCTAGGAAAATAATGGTGAAACTTAAGAATGGGAATGATGCGTTTAACTTTCTTCCGCCTTCATGAGTTCGGAAACGAATTCCCAATAAGAAAAGTAATGTCGAGAATTAATAAGTGTCAACCGTTATGTGAGTGAGCAATCAGCTAGGAAATAATGGTGAAACTTAAGAATGGGAATGATACGTTTAACTTTCTTCCGCCTTCATGAGTTCGGAAACAAATTCCCATTAAGGAAAAGTAATGTCGAGAATTAATAAGTGTCAACCGTTATGTGAGTGAGTAAACAGCTAGGAAATAATGGTGAAACTTGAGAATGGGAATGATACGTTTAGCTTTCTTCCGCCTTCATGAGTTCGGAAACGAATTTCTAATAAGAAAAGTAATGTCGAGAGTTAATAAGTGTCAAATGTTACGTGAGTGAGCAATCAGCAGTCAGCTACGAAATAATGGTGAAACTTAAGAATGGGAATGATACGTTTAACTTTCTTCCTCCTTCATGAGTTCGGAAACGAATTCCCAATAAGAAAAGTAATGTCGAGAATTTATCATTGTCAACCATTATGTGAGTGAGCAATCAGCTAGAAAGTAATGGTGAAACTTAAGAATGGGAATGATACGTTTAACTTTCTTCCGCCTTCATGAGTTCGGAAACGAATTCCCAATAAGAAAAGTAATGTCGAGAATTAATAAGTGTCAACCGTTATGTGAGTGAGCAATCAGCTAGGAAATAATGGTGAAACTTAAGAATGGGAATGATACCTTTAACTTTCTTCCGCCTTCATGAGTTCGGAAACAAATTCCCATTAAGAAAAGTAATGTCGAGAATTAATAAGTGTCAACCGTTATGTGAGTGAGCAATCAGCTAGGAAATAATGGTGAAACTTGAGAATGGGAATGATACGTTTAGCTTTCTTCCGCCTTCATGAGTTTGGAAACGAATTTCTAATAAGAAAAGTAATGTCGAGATTTAATAAGTGTCAAATGTTACGTGAGTGAGCAATCAGCAGTCAGCTACGAAATAATGGTGAAACTTAAGAATGGGAATGATACGTTTAACTTTCTTCCTCCTTCATGAGTTCGGAAACGAATTCCCAATAAGAAAAGTAATGTCGAGAATTTATCATTGTCAACCATTATGTGAGTGAGCAATCAGCTAGAAAATAATGGTGAAACTTAAGAATGGGAATGGCCGCCCCGGTGGCGCAGTGGTCTAAGGCGCTAGCCTCTGATCATTCGTCCGTAAGGGGTCCGGGTTCGAATCCCGGTCAGGCATGGATGTTGTGTTTGTCTTACGGCACTGGCTCTCTCCCTTCCCTGGAACCAGTGACCCTAAAATCAGGGACGGGCGACTGCTTATAGCCCATTAAGTTGCTCACGGTGGTCGTTAAACCTCCAATCAAAAAAAAAAAAAAAAAAAAAAAAAAAAAGAATGGGAATGATACGTTTAACTTTCTTCCGCCTGCATGAGTTCGGAAACGAATTTCTAATAAGAAAAGTAATGTCGAGAGTTAATAAGTGTCAAATGTTACGTGAGTGAGCAATCAGCAGTCAGCTACGAAATAATGGTGAAACTTAAGAATGGGAATGATACGTTTAACTTTCTTCCTCCTTCATGAGTTCGGAAACGAATTCCCAATAAGAAAAGTAATGTCGAGAATTTATCATTGTCAACCATTATGTGAGTGAGCAATCAGCTAGGAAATAATGGTGAAACTTAAGAATGGGAATGATACGTTTAACTTTCTTCCGCCTTCATGAGTTCGGAAACGAATTCCCAATAAGAAAAGTAATGTCGAGAATTAATAAGTGTCAACCGTTATGTGAGTGAGCAATCAGCTAGGAAATAATGGTGAAACTTAAGAATGGGAATGATACCTTTAACTTTCTTCCGCCTTCATGAGTTCGGAAACAAATTCCCATTAAGAAAAGTAATGTCGAGAATTAATAAGTGTCAACCGTTATGTGAGTGAGCAATCAGCTAGGAAATAATGGTGAAACTTGAGAATGGGAATGATACGTTTAGCTTTCTTCCGCCTTCATGAGTTTGGAAACGAATTTCTAATAAGAAAAGTAATGTCGAGATTTAATAAGTGTCAAATGTTACGTGAGTGAGCAATCAGCAGTCAGCTACGAAATAATGGTGAAACTTAAGAATGGGAATGATACGTTTAACTTTCTTCCTCCTTCATGAGTTCGGAAACGAATTCCCAATAAGAAAAGTAATGTCGAGAATTTATCATTGTCAACCATTATGTGAGTGAGCAATCAGCTAGAAAATAATGGTGAAACTTAAGAATGGGAATGGCCGCCCCGGTGGCGCAGTGGTCTAAGGCGCTAGCCTCTGATCATTCGTCCGTAAGGGGTCCGGGTTCGAATCCCGGTCAGGCATGGATGTTGTGTTTGTCTTACGGCACTGGCTCTCTCCCTTCCCTGGAACCAGTGACCCTAAAATCAGGGACGGGCGACTGCTTATAGCCCATTAAGTTGCTCACGGTGGTCGTTAAACCTCCAATCAAAAAAAAAAAAAAAAAAAAAAAAGAATGGGAATGATACGTTTAACTTTCTTCCGCCTGCATGAGTTCGGAAACGAATTTCTAATAAGAAAAGTAATGTCGAGAGTTAATAAGTGTCAAATGTTACGTGAGTGAGCAATCAGCAGTCAGCTACGAAATAATGGTGAAACTTAAGAATGGGAATGATACGTTTAACTTTCTTCCTCCTTCATGAGTTCGGAAACGAATTCCCAATAAGAAAAGTAATGTCGAGAATTTATCATTGTCAACCATTATGTGAGTGAGCAATCAGCAGTCAGCTACGAAATAATGGTGAAACTTAAGAATGGGAATGATACGTTTAACTTTCTTCCGCCTTCATGAGTTCGGAAACGAATTCCCAATAAGGAATGTAATGTCGAGAATTTATCATTGTCAACCATTATGTGAGTGAGCAATCAGCTAGAAAATAATGGTGAAACTTAAGAATGTCAGTCATGCGTTTAACTTTCTTCCGCCTTCATGAGTTCGGAAACGAATTCCCAATAAGAAAAGTAATGTCGAGAATTGATAAGTGTCAACCGTTATGTGAGTGAGCAATCAGCTAGGAAATAATGGTGAAACTTAAGAATGGGAATGATACGTTTAACTTTCTTCCGCCTTCATGAGTTCGGAAACAAATTCCCATTAAGAAAAGTAATGTCGAGAATTAATAAGTGTCAACCGTTATGTGAGTGAGCAATCAGCTAGGAAATAATGGTGAAACTTGAGAATGGGAATGATACGTTTAGCTTTCTTCCGCCTTCATGAGTTCGGAAACGAATTTCTAATAAGAAAAGTAATGTCGAGAGTTAATAAGTGTCAAATGTTACGTGAGTGAGCAATCAGCAGTCAGCTACGAAATAATGGTGAAACTTAAGAATGGGAATGATACGTTTAACTTTCTTCCTCCTTCATGAGTTCGGAAACGAATTCCCAATAAGAAAAGTAATGTCGAGAATTTATCATTGTCAACCATTATGTGAGTGAGCAATCAGTTCAAGGAAATAATGGTGAAACTTAAGAATGGGAATGATACGTTTAACTTTCTTCCGCCTTCATGAGTTCGGAAACGAATTCCCAATAAGAAAAGTAATGTCGAGAATTTATCATTGTCAACCATTATGTGAGTGAGCAATCAGCTAGGAAATAATGGTGAAACTTAAGAATGGGAATGATACGTTTAACTTTCTTCCGCCTTCATGAGTTCGGAAACGAATTCCCAACAAGAAAAGTAATGTCGAGAATTTATCATTGTCAACCATTATGTGAGTGAGCAATCAGCTAGGAAATAATGGTGAAACTTAAGAATGGGAATGATACGTTTAACTTTCTTCCGCCTGCATGAGTTCGGAAAAGAATTCCCAACAAGAAAAGTAATGTCGAGAATTTATCATTGTCAACCATTATGTGAGTGAGCAATCAGCTAGGAAATAATGGTGAAACTTGAGAATGGGAATGATACGTTTAGCTTTCTTCCGCCTTCATGAGTTTTGAAACGAATTTCTAATAAGAAAAGTAATGTCGAGAGTTAATAAGTGTCAAATGTTACGTGAGTGAGCAATCAGCAGTCAGCTACGAAATAATGGTGAAACTTAAGAATGGGAATGATACGTTTAACTTTCTTCCGCCTTCATGAGTTGGGAAAGGAATTCCGAATAAGAAAAGTAATGTCGAGAATTAATAAGTGTCAACCAGTGGCGTATATTCGAGGCTAGCTTGGCCAGCTGTAAAGCCCAGAGAATGCACAAATAAAAGTGAATTATCAACGGTATTCAGATATGTCGATACTTTCGATGCAAAAATACACGAGCGGATTCGCTCCTTTCGGTTATAAGAAACAGTCTGGCGAGCGATGACCAACGGCATAACGCAAGCAGGTCTTCGAGAGTCTTCGCTGTTCTGATTCAAAGAAGTTCGGTACGATCGCCTGCGAGGGTTTCCATGACAACATGAATCAGCGTATGGAGGTGAATGGATCATTGCTTTTCGCAACGGTTCTCTCAGAAGGAGAAGACTTCCGACTACCTCAGTCCCTCCATGCTTCCGCCTTTAACGGCGCCTGTTTCGCGAGAGTGATTTCAGTTTTTGTGAAGTGTCAATGAATTAAAATCCGTGATATTATATCTTAAATTCGTGGCTTTGTTGGATTCGAAATCTTATATATAAAACACAAAACGTCTGTTTGTCTGAAGCAGCAAAAACTCTCGAACGCCGAACTGTGGCATCGTGAAATTTGCATAGCTTATTAATCCTGGAACTTCTAGGTTAACGCAGCTATTTTAAGATCTCAACGTTGTTTCGTTCGCGAGTTATGAATTAATTAATAAGCTAATCAATAAAGTCAGGATCGCTTGCTACGTCATCCTGTTCCAAATCTGAAAGCACGTGACTGCATTCATCGCCGCGGCACATCCACAGGTGTTTCTATTCTTTGAGAACTGTGCATAAAAAAATGCAAAAACGAAGTTTGCGAAATCTTAACGAAACGGGCTGAAATTTGCATCAACACCATGAATTGGTAATATAAGAAGGAGTCCCTCAAAATTTCACCGGAATCCGGTCAAAACTTTTTAAAATAGGCATGTAATTTTTAATTCATCGGTAAACAGAAATATATACGCAGAAACGGTTAATAAAATTTTGATGGTTAATTTAAAAAGATATTTACCGATTCAGGCGAAATTTGGAGGTCATGTTCCTATTAAGGATTTATGGTGTTCATTAAAATTTCAGCCAGTTTCATAACATATTCACAAAGATACGTTTTAACTTTTTTATCCCAGAGATTCGCCCCTCAAAGACGTCTGAAACTGAAAGCACGTGATGCATTTGATCGTGCATAAGAAATTGTTAACGAATTTTGTTCAGTCAGTGTTCTAATGCTGGATGCGTGTTAAATAATTCGTAACGCGTTTCGTCCGTTTGATTCTAAAGATTCCATACATTCTGTGCATTTCGTTGCTTTGATTCTCGACAAATATTTGTGACAGCAATGCCCAGAAGGAAGAGAACATTTCTTAATCAAACACGAATCAACACAAAACGCCAAAAGATATCATGAGCCAAGGAATCGGAAGAGGAAGGATCACTGGCACGTGAAACGGACAAAAGTCAAGAAGGTGTTTCACGAAGCAACGAAACTGCTTTACTAACTTGTTTTTTTGTTGTTTTTTTTTGTACGTAGGACCACGTCTAACTCCGCGGATAGTATGGAGCGACTTACGGCAGACAGCCTGTGACAAAAATAGATGCCAATTGAAATCTTTATAGCGTTAAAAATACGGGCCTCAAACTAACCGTGTTAGCATATTCGTAAACAGCATGGAGTCCAATTCCTGTACTGCGCAATATATACGCGCGAGAGTGATGACGGAGTATTTCTGGGTGTGCCGCCGAGTTCCGAGTTTAACTCAGTCCATCTCGACAACCGTGAGCGCAACACGATTGCATCAGGTATAGTTTTAAAGTTCTCGACGAGATCTATTCAAATATGCGAAGAACATTTCGCTGTGGTTTGAACTGAGCATTTAAAAAAATGTTTTAATATATATGGTTAATATATATCGAATACGTGGAGATAATGTAAATGGACGATGTCATCACTCTTTCCACGTTATTTTTTAAACAACGCATAGCGACTGAAAAATTGTATTCCGGCACTGCTGGGATCGAACCCCAGAACTCTCGATAACTAGTCGAGTGCGTTCGAATTTACGCTACAGCGCCAACAATTCTCAGTGCCATGCGTGGTTTATCAGTCAGCATCTGACTACACGGATACGTATTGACGGTAAATACGTATTGATGCGTTAAATGCCACCAGATGACGACATCTCAGTTGCTGAGACCATCAATACGTATCCGTGTAGTCAGATGCTGACTGACAAACCACGCATGGCACTGAGAATTGTTGGCGCTGTAGCGTAAATTCGAACGCACTCGACTAGTTATCGAGAGTTCTGGGGTTCGATCCCAGCAGTGCCGGAATACAATTTTTCAGTCGCTATGCGTTGTTTAAAAAATAACGTGGAAAGAGTGATGACATCGTCCATTTACATTTACATTTTATTTTATTTAAAAATTGTTTTCTTGTGAACCGGTGAACACTTTTGACAATATCGTGGTTTATCTGGACAACGGTGAGTGCAAAACGACTGTGTGTGGTATCGTTTTAAAGTTCTCGACGAGATCTGTCCAAATATATACAAAGAACATATTGCAATGGTTTAAACTAAAAATTTTAAAATATTGTTTTCGTGTGAACGGGTTAACGTTTTGGACAAGGCCGCGGAATTTGCAGAATGAACGCAAGCAGAAGTGGAGAAAATCAAAACGAGAAGCAAGAGCAAGTGATGAGGAATGTAAGAAGCCCAAGAAGACTGCAGCCCAACGAACTAGAGAGTATCGAGAATGCCTGAAAGCTGCCGCCGCCAAATAAAAATTCAACAGTCCGATCGCACCCGTACCCAACCCATCTTGAACTTACGCAAAGAAGCATAAATTGACAGAAACGACTTCAGAGCAAGAGAAGCCGATTGAAACCATATTCCGCTATTCTTCCGCAGACGGACGCACTGCTCATTTCTCAGAGCTAAGGCAGCGGGCCGCTAGCAATCCACACTACCGTTGAATTGTGAATGCTAATGCCATCTCAGTGTTTTTTCATGCTTACTCGTGTACATTACTTACTTTCACCCCGCCTGTATTATGTTGCTTTGGTGCCCTCGTTAAATAACTTGCACAATTGTGCACGCTGTGTTTTTATCTCATGTATGTAATGTTTTACCTTCACGGCGGTGTTTGTGCTGTTCTTTTTCTAATTGTGTACTATTGTTTCTCCTGTGTTATCCTGTAAATCATGCCCAGCCAATGTCATGTGACACGATGTGTTTCTCTTTGTCACTTCTGCAATTTTTTATTCAATAAGCTTTGCTTGCAGCATTTGTTATTCATCCCCATTGTCATTGCAGTGTATATACCATCATGTTTTTAACAGTTTTGTATTATTTCCCAGTGAGATGCCCAATACTGTACGTCTCCCTCTTATGTTTTCTTATGATAAATTAGAATAAAGCGATTTTGAAACCATGGAAATTCCTCACATAGAAAGTGGCGCCCCCACGGACCTAAAACAGAAGCAAAATGTGACGGAGATGATCACATGAACAACAGACACGGAAAAACCCAAAAGTTATGAATTCTGTAAGGAAAAGTATACAATCATAAAGAAATAAGCAAAATAATACCACTTATTTGAACGCTAGAGGAATTGAAAACCAAAAAGAATCTTAAAATTAATAAAGTATTGCGTGTATTCGACTTAAACACTGCCGGATAGCAAGCCAAAGTCAAAAGTCAAAGTAAAAACATTCGTTCGGACAAAAATCACGTGGCCCTTGGGTGTTCCCTGGGAAACCAGCCAAAACCCCTTGGAGAGAAAGCCCAAGCGCGCGAAATGCGAAGGGGTGTGACGTCACCGTCAGAGGGCCATCGCAATCCCTCTATTCAGAGAGGTCAAAGGGCAAACGTAAGGGCTTCGCGTTCATGCGGCATTGGTCGGGTTTGAGCTTTCTGTTGTCGTGCACGTGAATTAGCGTTTTTATACAACATTCGTGGAAAATATGGGGTGCTTCTATGTAGATCTAATTACAAACACGTCTAAAAGCCACTGTTTTCAGCTTTTCTAAAGATGAAAGCCTTCAAAGAAGATGGATTTCTTCCATACCAATAAAGGATTTTGAACCCACCGTGAATTCAAAGGTTAGCTAAGCCTAATTGTTCTCACGATAGAATGTTCTGCGTACAATTTAAGTTAAAGTAAGTTTAACTTAAGGTTCCGATTAGAGAACTATGAACTTGAATTGTCTACATTGAACTCTTCTACAAAGTAGCACTTTAATTCCTAGTCGAATTCATAGTCACATCATTCACATGTATAAGGATGGCTTCAAGAATATTGGCAGTGAGACGTTTCTCTCTGCAAGAAGCACATCGTGCAAAAAGGAAAGTACTTATGCATAATGAAGGAACACATTTGTTGATACTTGTGTTTTCCGTTTTTTTGGGGGACTCTGTTAATTGATATTTTCAATATTTTCAGTTGAAAAATGAAAAAAAAAAAAAGTTTGCCTTATAATGAATATACTGCTGGAGAAAATTAATACCTTTTGTGTAATTTTGTGTAAAATATGTTTTTACGAAGTTGGGGGAAAAAAGGATGTGACATTCTGATTTCCCAGCATAAAATTTGCAATGTTATGTGCATAAATTCGAAGATATCCAAATTAATACCTTCCAGATTCATCTAAAAAAGACCTTTTTCCTGAGGGATTTTAATTTATAGTTTTTTTTTTTTTTTTTTTACTTTCTAGAAGTAGTTGCAAGATCTGAGCACACGTCTTACCGTATTTTCAGGAAATATATTAACTAAATCAGAAATTTTGCTTTCGCGTTCGTTACGTAATTGGAGAACGGTCTTTCTTTTTTAATAAATCGAACGCGAAGAGAATTTCTAAAAGTTTTAAGTGAAATGATTATGTTCATAAAGTCCTACAAATTCGCCATTCACGCACTTAAAAAAAAATCATAGTTGCAAAAATGCTTAAAATGTTGGGGTTTTCAAGTTATGCGTGAAAAAACTATTATGTTTGGGTTTCTTTAGGGAAATTGCAAAAAAAAAAAAACATTTCCTGAAAGATTTCGTTTTAAGACCCGTACATGAAAATCGTTTCCCAGCACAAGAGCAAAACTTCGGAATTCCCCGATTTACCGGTATCATTGCTGTAAACTGAGAAAAAAAAAAATGAAAGCTAAAAATATAATCTTTCGATGTTACCTAAGGATAAAAATTACAGAGAAAAAAACCATGGTCAATATATTGCTGTGTGCCCAAATTGTCTAGTATCATACTCAAGAAATTATTTCCCTGCGTAAACACCGCGGTACTTCGTTGGCGCTTTAACGAGGGGAGAGCTCGAGGCTCGAGTCGGTAGGCCCACTAGCTCTGACTTCACAGACCAGTTCGAAGACTTTCTTAATCTTCAGGGGTTTTTGAACCAGCTGTCAATCAACTGTAGTTCTGTTTTAGGTCGCTGGTGCGCTGAAGTCGACTTCATGACGTCATGAGTTTCAGCTTTATACAGCCAGTGTCTTCTCTATATATCCTTCCTTTATGGTGTACATAAAGACAATCTAGGTGATCGACTGATGGAATTCATGTTCCGAAAAGTATGTAATGCAAGGGGCACATACATCTCCGAAGAAATGCTTCATATAATAAGAAATCACGAATGGCAATGAACGTCGATGCTTTTTTTTTAAATTGTCTTTTTCTATATATTTGTAAATACGAATTAAAATACTACTTGTAAATACGAAAGTAAATTTTTTTATCGGTATCCGAACGTATATAGTTCATTCATTTTTTTTTTTAGTTCTTTTTCGCATATCAGTTATTGTTTTTCATGTTGTCCATGAAATACTTTCTTTGATGACAGCAACGTTAGTCATCATGAAAAATAAAAAAATAAGCACAGAATGCAAAAATAACCACTTTGCCACTTCCCGTAATTCTTACATTCAAGATAAACAACAACAGATCCGTTAACTGTTAAAATACCGTCGTTGCACGATATAACATGCAATTCAAATTTAACGATAAAATGACTTTTATTTATACCGAACATACACGGGATTTCGGTCAGTGGATTATATTCCAAAAGTTATAAATATACTTAAAACATAATGCAAAAAATACAACTTGGATTTTGGAATTAAAACCTACAACCTAATGTCAACTATTAAACAAGTTGGTAAAATCATGCAATGCATTGATTATGATACGCTTTCTAATATACCAGAAATCATTACTCAAGTTATTATTCAAGTTATGAGGATAATGGTTGTAAAATAAATATCGCTCCTGTGACATGACCTTTGACCCCATCTCGATGATATTCAACGGAACCGGTAAAGTATACTTCCGGAACAACATGATAAAGTTTTGTCTCAATCGAAGCATTTTTACCTAAGTTATAACGCATAAGGGTGGTGGAATAGATCCCGCTCCTATTTCCTGACGTTTGACCCCATTTCGCCCATTTTTAATAGGATTCGTCCCCAGGTGTTCTCTTACGACATACTAAAATTTCCTCGAAATCGAACCATTTTTACGCCAGTTATGACGTATAAGGGCAATGGAATGGATCCCGCTCCTATGTCCTGACCTTTCACCCCATTTACCCATTTGGAATAGAATTCCTTCCCATGTGGTTCCTTACCACATACTAAAATTCCATCGAAATCGAACCATTTTTACGCAAGTTATGACGCATAAAGGCAATGGAATAGCTCTTATGTCGTGACCTTTGACCCCATTTCACCCATTTTCAATACGGTTCGTCCCCAGGTGGTCCCCTACAACATACTGAAATTTCATCCAAATCGAACCACTTTTACGCGAGTTATCGTGCGGCCAGACGGACGGGCAGACGGAAAAGGCTGGAGCATATACGCTTCCTCAACCTACGGTTGGAAAGTGTAAACAAGTTAGTAAAATCATGCAATGCATTGATTATGATACGCTTTCCAACATACCAGAAATCATTACTCAAGTTATCACTCAAGTTATGAGGATAATGGCTGTGCAATAAATCTCAGTCCTGTGCCCTGACCTTTGATCCCATTTCGGTGATATTCAACAGAACCGGTTCAGTATACCTCCGAAATTACATGATAAAGTTTTGTTACAATGGAAGCATGTTTACGTAAGTTATGATGCATAAGGATTATGGAATAGATCCCACTCCTGTGTCCTAACCTTTGACCCCATTTAGCCCATTTTCAACAGAATTCGTCCCCAGGCAGGCCTTTACGACATACTAACATTTTATCAAAATCGAAGAATTTTTACGTTAGTTATGACGCATAAGAGCAGTGGAATGGATCCCGCTCCTATGTCTTGACCTTTGACTCCATTTCGTTCACTTTCAATAGGGTTCCTTCCCAGGTGTTTCCCTTCCACATACTAAAATTTCGTCGAAATCGAACGATTTTTACGCGAGTTATCGTGCGGACGGACATACGCACACATCGCGTGACGCAATGAGGCAGATGGGAATCGCGACAATCTGTTCGAAAGAGTGTGACGTCATAAAACTTTAATAGGATCCACACACAACGCGTTACGTAATGAGACAGATGGCGTGACCGCGCGCCAGCATTTCAATCGCGAGATTGTGACGTCATAAGATTTCTAAGCATGGGTAACATTAATAGGACGCCATGACACTAAAAACATGGTAATTCGGGGGGTTATTTAACGCACTAGACGAATTTTCCTGAAGTCGAGATCAAGCTTAATTGATTTCTAGTACCAGAAAACGGTAGGTTAAAAAGACTTTCATCAAAATCCTTAGAGCCGTTTTCAAAATAAAATTTACATACATACAAGAATTGCTCCTTTAATAGTATGGGATAAGGACGATGAAATGAATCCCGATCCTATGTCCTGACCCTTGACCCCATTTCGTCAATTTTCAATAGGGTTCGTCCCCAGATGGTCCCCTACCACATACTAAAATTTCATCGAAATCGAACCATTTTTACGTACGTTATGACGCATAAAGGCAATGGAATGCATCCCGCTCGTATGTCCTGACCTTTGACCCCACTTCACCCATTTTCAATAGGGTTCATTCCCAGGTGGTTCCCTTAAATATACTAAAATTTCATCGACATCGAACCATATTAACGCAAGTTACGACGCAACAGAGCAATGGAATGGATCCCGCTCCTATGCCGTGACCTTTGAACCCATTTCGTCCATTTTCAATACGGTTCGTCCCCAGGTGGTTTCCTACCACACACTAAAATTTCATCGAAATCGAACAATTTTTACGTGAGTTATCGTGCCGACAGACGGACGGACGGGAAAAGCTGGAGCACATACGGTTGGAAAGCGTGAAAAAGATCGAGGCCCAATCCCGTGTAATAGTAGATTCGGAGTTTATAAAATACCTTTAAAAGCCCTACATACTGCGGACATAGATCAGATTTACATTGGATCCACCATGAGGAATCTGAACTTTCGTATTGTGGAAGACAAGTACAGTGTCAAAACACATTCAAACTCTACAGCACTTGAGAGTTATTTCCAGTCACAAGAACAGAAATGCAACTTTGCCAGCGGAGGGTTTACACATCGTCAATAACGCTGATAAATGTTGTAATGATGAAGTACCCAGATTTATACCTCCACCTTGGATACAGTTAATTTCAAACAAGGAGAAAATAAACCACTAACTCGAACTTCATTCCAGAACTCACCCAATAACAAGTTAGTAAAATCATGCAATGCATTGATTATGATACGCTTTCCAACATACCAGAAATCATTTCTCAAGTTATGAGGATAATGGCTGTGGAATAAATCTCGGTCCTGTGCCCTGACCTTTGATCCCATTTTGATTATATTTAACAGAATCGGTTCAGTATACCTCTGAAATAACTTGATAAAGTTTTGTCGCAATGGAAGAATTTTTACCTAAGTTATGATGCATAAGGGCTATGGAATAGATTCCGCTCCTATGTCCTACCCTTTGACCCCATTTCGCCCATTTTCAACAGATTTCGTCCCAAGACAGGCCCCTACAACATACTAATATTTCATCCAAATCGAAGAATTTTTATGTAAGTTATGACGCATAATGGCGATGGAATTGATTCCGCTCCCCATTCCGCACATTTTCAATAGGGTTTGTCCCCAAGTGGTAGGGGACAAAAGGGTTTGCCCCCTACCCATACAAAAATTTAATCGAAATCGAACCTTTTTTACGTTAGTTATGACGCATAAGAACAGTGGAATGGATCCCGCTCCTATGTCCTAACCTTTGACCCCATTCCGTTCGTTTTCAACAGGGTTCCTTCCCAGGTGATCTCCTTCCACATACTAAAAGTTCATCGAAATCGAACGATTTTTACGCGAGTTATCGTGCGGGCGGACATACGCACACAACGCGTGACATAATGAGGCACATGGGAATCGCGACCATTTGCTCGCAAGAGTGTGACGTCATAAAACTTTAATAGGATCCACACACAATGCGTGACGTAATGAGACAGATCGCGTGACTGCGTGCCAACATCTCAAGCGCGAGTTGTGACGTCATAAGATCGTCCCCAGGCGGTCCCCTACCACATAATATAATTTCATCGAAATCGAACCATTTTTACGCACGTTATGACGCATAAAGACAATGGAATGCATTCCGCTCCTATGTCCTGACCTTTGACCCCACTTCACCCATTTTCAATAGGGTTCATCCCCAGGTGGTCTCCTACAATATGCTAAAATTTCATCTACATCGAACTATATTTACGCAAGTTATGACGCATAAGGGTAATGGAATGGATCCCGCTCCTATGCCGTGACCTTTGACCACATTTCGTCCATTTTCAATAGGGTTCGTCCCCAGGTGGTCTCCTACCACATACTAAAATTTCATCGAAATCCAACCATTTTTACGCGAGTTATCGCGCCGACAGGTGGACGGACGGACAGACGGACACACGGACGGACAAAGCAGGAGCATATACGCTTCTTCAACCTACGGTTGGAAAGCGTAGGTTGAAGAAGCGTATATGCTTTCTTCGGTGTAATAAAAGTCATTTTATGGTTAAATTTGAATTTCATGTTATATCGTGCAACGACGGCAATTTAACAGTTAGTGTTATTAGCACGAATTTCTTCAACAACTTCAACAGATCCGCTGGCGCATGGAAAACAGTAGTTTGATGCTTCCGCTACATGCTCACGGAGCTGTGCTAGCGTACCGCTGTCTTAGCTCTGAGAAATGAGCAGTGCGTCCGTCTGTGGAAGAATAGACCCATATTCGACTAGCTCATTTCAGCTCTCCGATCTGCAAGCCGTAGCCCTACGTTGCAAACTGCCACTTGGCGCAGTGGTCTAAGCGATGTCTTATGACCATTCGCCCGAGAAGGGTCCGGGTTCGAATCCCGGTGAGGCCGCCCCGGTGGCGCAGTGGTCTAAGGCGCTGGCCTCTGATCATTCGTCCGTAAGGGGTCCGGGTTCGAATCCCGGTGAGGCATGGATGTTGTGTTTGTCTTACGGCACTGGCTCTCTCCCTTCCCTGGAACCAGTGACCCTAAATTAGGGACGGGCGACTGCTTATAGCCCATTGAGTTGCTCACGGTGGTCGTTAAACCTCCAACCAAAAAAAAAAAAAAAAATCCCGGTGAGGCATGGGAGTTGTGTTTGTCTTACGGCACTGGCCGTCTGCCTTCCCTGGAACCAATGACCCTAAATTAGGGACGGGAGAGTGCTTATACCCCATTGAGTTGCTCACGGTGGTCATTAAGGTGGACGTCTAGTGATCTTGCTTCCTATACTTCGAATGGGCGAACTTCTGTACACATTTTCCTTCACAATTAATGCGTTCCCAAGGATGAAAAATTTTAACATCGACTAAAATAACTTTATATATGATAACTTGGAATACTTAATATTCTCTAAAACATAACCATAATTATATTAAAAAGCAATAACTTTTCCTTTGGGGGTGTTGAGACCAGAAAAAAGATGGCGCGGCCTGTACATTGATGACGTCAGTAGACAAACAAATGTTGGATTGCTTAATTATGGTTATGTTTTAGAAATTATTAAGTATTTCAAGTTATAATATGAAGTTATTTTAATCGATGTTCAAATTTTCATCCTTGGGAACGCATTAATTGTGAAGAAAATATGTCCAGAAGTTTGTTTAATGGAAATCATCATCATCATCATTGTCAACCATTATCAATCCACTGCTGGACGAAGGTCTCCCCAAGTTTCCTCCACAACGGTCTGTCTTGTGCCAGTCTCCTCCATGTCACTCCCGCATATTTACGAATTTCATCCACCCATCTCCCATGTGGTCTTTTTTTGGGTCTTTTCCTGTCCCTTGGAATCCAATCTAAAATTTCGGCTGTCCATCTATGGTCTGTCCTTCTGGCAGTATGTCCAGCCCATTGCCATTTCAGGGATTTAACTCTGATCATGATGTCCTCCATTCTCGTCATTTTTCGGATCCACGAGTTCCTCTTCTTCCTTTGTAGTTCCTCTTCCATATAGGAAGCAAAATCACAAGACGTCAAGTAATTTTGCTTTCTATACTTCCAAGGAAAAAAGTTTTGTTCACATTTTCTTAACAATTAATGTGTTCAAAAGGATGAAAATCTGAACATCGATTAAAATAACTTCATATTATAACTTGGAATACTTCATATTTTCTAAAACATAACCATAATTATATTAAAAAAACAATAACTTTTCCTTTGGTGGTGTTGAAACCAGAAAAAAGATGGCGTGACCTGTACTTTGATGACGTCAGTAGACAAACAAATGTTGGATTGCATAATTATGGTTATGTTTTAGAAAATATTAAGTATTCCAAGTTATAAAATGAAGCTATTTTAATCGATGTTCAACGTTTCATCCTTGGGAACGCATTAATTGTCCAGAAAAAAGATGGCGCGGCCTGTACTTTGATGACGTCAGTAGACAAACAAATGTTGGATTGCATAAATATGGTTATGTTTTAGAAAATATTAAGTATTCCAAGTTATAAAATGAAGCTATTTTAATCGTTGTTCAAATTTTCATCCTTGGGAACGCATTAATTGTGAAGAAAATGTGTACAGAAGTTTTTCCATTGGAAGTATAGGAAGCAAAATTACTTGACGTCCACCTTAAACCTTCAATCTAAAAAGAAACTGACGGCTCACTTAGTACTGATCCTAGCTTTTTCCTCTTTTTTTTTCTTGCCAGGTTCTTATGGAACCGCGTTGTTCGAAAGAATTTTCTTCAAAAGTATGTTTACATCGTATGCCGAACTAAAAAGAACCAAAGTATTTAGCGCTAAGTGTTTTAAGTGATTAAGGTATTAGAAACCTTTTAGTATGTTGCTCACAGCTGATTTCGAGGATGTTGAAATTCGAATTTCTAACAGGCTTCAGAACAGATGGCACAACACTCTCAAAACCAAAGTGACCTCCAATTCGTAGATGTATGCCTGCATGCTGTCAGTCGACGCAGCTGCTCGAGCTAATGCTGTGCTACTGAATCATCTTCATTTCCTCCCACATCCTCGAATCCCTTCACTGACACAAAAAGCCATTTTCCTCCGTCATTCGGCTTTGTTTACAGATTTGCCAACACCGCGACGACCATAGAACACAAGTGCTATTTTCTTCAACTAAAGAAACTTTCCAGGTGGCGCTGCCGAGCCTTTCAAACGCAGCTGCCGAAACTTAGCGACTGCGTATAATGTTAAACTTACTTTCCAATTCCATTACAGCTCGAGGCGACGGAGTTTCTTTAAACTATTTCTTCATTACTACAGCAGCTCCCAACACGTCTTAAGCATTTGAAAAAAAAAAAAAACAGGTTAAACTTCAACAGTTGGTTTTCGCAAGCCTTTTCTTTTCTTGTTTCGGAAGATTATTGAAACTGCGTAATAAATGTTCGCAAGTACGAAGACACTATTCGAGAGATATGAGCTGGTATCGACGATCGAGTGTGCAAGATAGACTGCATTGGACCGGCAACAGACGCAGGCAAAGCAGAGACATACAGTCAGCAAACAGAAGATGCAGTCTTAACACTTTTCAGTTCTCGTCAAGAAAGTCCTCTAAAGGTTTGATTTATTATATTTTTTTCCTCCTATTCGTTGCACAAATGCCTTTAAAATTAAGAGTAGAACTGTCGACGTACAGAACAGGGACGTCGCCATGGGGATTTTCGAGGGTGGGATAGAGCCCGCCCTGTCGCCCACCCAATTCACGATGTGCCATTTTTAAAAAATTTGTAACTTTAAGTTATGCAATCTGGACTTTGCCGAGTAATAATACGAGGAGGTATCAAAAAGTTCGTGCAATCACCCAAAATTATTGAAGCTATGGAAACCGTTTTTGTTTTACTTTGTTATATATACATTCAATATACTGTGCAATATAAATAATATTTAGCAACACCCCCCCCCCCTTTTTTTAGCACGTCTTTTGTAAAAAAAGATCGTGCTTCTGTTATCGGTTTGTCCGTCCGTCTGTACCCACGATATCTCTGCAACTATTACTTCGATTTGAAAATTTTTTTTGCGTTCGGGAGCTTGAAATATGCAAATGATGATCCTTTATTTCGTTTTTTTTTTACGATGTACAATTTCGCCGCTAGGGGTCGTAAATGCAGATGATGTCGAATTCAAAAATACGTTTTATTCCACATATTTGCTTCTCAACATCCGATTGAAATTTTGTTTATATCTTTCGATTCCATTTATGTCGAAGAGTATTTTAGATTTACTTACTTTTTCAAATTACGCACAGATTTTCCGCTAGGGGGCGTAAAATTAAATTTCATTTTCCCCGATAACTCTTCTTCTAAAACTCCGATTTGAAATTTTTTTCTTCAGCGGATACATCTCCTGATGGAAAATCTTTTGCATATAATTTGAAATTTTTGGTAAAGAATACTTTGGCCACCAGGGGGCGTAAGTGTCAATTTTTGCTTCTGATGTATTTGCCAAAAAATCGGAGCTTCTAAAATATCGATTGAAAAAATTATTTCGTGGACTGATGCCACTCACATCGATAAACCTTTTCGGAATATTTTCTTCTTAAAATATTGCACAGTTTCTCCGCCAGGGGGCGTAGATGTACATCTTATTTTTGTCAATATCTCTACTTCTAGGAGTCCGATTTGAAAAATTCATTTTTTGTTGGATAGTGTTTTCCGTGTGACATGTTTTTCATAAAATTTCAAAATTTTCAAGTTTTTCATAGACTTTCCGCTAGGGGGCGTAGCGGTAAATTGCGTTTCCCCCTACATCTCTGCTTCTAAATCTCCGATTTGAAAAATTATTTCTGCACCGGATACAGCTCCTGACGGAAAATCGTTTGCACATATTTTATAATTTTTGTAAAAAAAAATGTTGGCCACCAGGTGGCGTAAATCTTAATTTCCGCTTCTGTTGTATTTGCAGCAAAATATGAGCTTCTAAACTCTCGATTGAAAAAAACGTCGTTTGTTGACCGATACTACTCATGTCGACAAACCTTTTAGAAACATTTTCTTCTTAAAATAGTGCATGGTTTCTAAGCCAGGGGGCGTAGATGTATATCTTATTTTTGTCAATATATCTACTTCTAGGAGTCCGATTTGAAAAATTCCTTCTTCGTTGGATAGTGTTTCTAGTGTGACATAAGGTTTATATAATTATAAAATTTTCAAGTAAATCATAGACTTTCCGCTAGGGGCGTACATGTAAATTGCGTTTCCCCCTATATCTCTGCTTCTAAATCTCCGATTTGAAAAAAATTTTCTGCGCCGCAAACAGCTCCTGAAGGAAAATCCTTTGCACATATTTCTAATTTTTGTAAGAAAGGTTTTGGCCACCAGGTGGCGTAAGTCTTAATTTCCACTTCTGTTGTATTTTCAGCAAAATATGAGCTTCTAAAATCTCGATTGAAAAAGAAGTCGTTTGTTGACCGATACTACTCATGTCGGCAAACCTTTTAGGGAAATTTTCTTCTTGAAAAAATGCATGGTTTCTACGCCAGGGGGCGTAGATATATAACTTATCTTTGTCAATATCTCTACTTCTAAGAGTACGATTTGAAAAATTCCTTCTTTGTTGGATAGTGTTTCCGATGCGAAATGTTTTTCCTATAAATTCAAAATTCTCAAGTAAATCATAGACTTTCCGCTAGGGGGCACAAAGGTAAATTGCGTTTTCTGCGTTATTTCTGCTCCTGAAGCTCTGATTTGAAAAATTCTTCCTATATCGCATACAAGACCTGATGGAAAATGTTTTTCACATGATTTCTAATTTTTGGTAAAGAATGGTTTAACCACCAGGGGTCATATGTGTTAATTTCTGCTTCTGAAGTACTTGTTGGAAAATCTGGGCTCCTGAAAACTCGCCTAATTTTTTTTTCGTGGACTGATACCGCTTATATGGATAAGTCATTTGAGAATACTTTCTTCTTAAAATAATGCATGGTTTTCCCACCAGGGAACGTAAAGTCACATGTTATTTTTGTTGATATCTCTGTTTCTAAGAGTTCGTAAGCTCACGATTCCGTTTACAGCAATATCTGAGGGATTAAAAACCCGATTGAAAATGTTCTTTCTTTCGTCAGATACTATTGTTTTCCATACCGGTTCCATTGACTTTGAATAGCTTTGATAAATTTAATTTGCGTCAGAACGGATTCAAAAGACGTGCTTATTACACCCGAATATTCGGTGTCATCTTTCTTGTTTTTCCAGGAATCGAAAAGTCCATGATCATGGAGAAAGTGAAATTTCGCAGTATGATCAATTCCTTCATCTCCAAGGAAAGTCAGCTAAAAAAATCCATCAGGAAATGTTAAATGTACATGGAAATAAGTGGCCAGCATACAAGACTGTGGCAAAGTGGAAAAAAACATTTTCAAAGTCGTCATATGACCATTTTTGGCGAACCAAGGTCCGGACGGCCATCTTTCATAGATGACCAGACAGTTGTGACCAAAGTGGAGGAGAAGTTAATCCTCGAAGGTAGGCGTACAACCACTGAAATGCTCTATCAAGAAGTTCATCTAAGCTATGGGTCAGTGTGGACAATGATACATGACCAATTGAACATGTCCAAGGTCTCAGCGCGATGTGTACCTAGAGTTCTCACCCCACTCCAAAAGGAAGCTCGGGCACAATTCGCGCAAAAAATGTTTGATCTATGTAACGCGAATTCGAAATATTTTTTTGACCGTTTGATTACTATGGATGACTGTTGGTTATATCTCTATGATCCAGAAACCAAAGAAATGAGCAAGCAATGGAAACATCCCTCTTCACCACCCCCCAAAAAAGGCAAAAGTGCAAAAGTCTGCCGCCAAAATGATGCTCTCTGTTTTCTGGGATAAAAATGGTATTATTTTAACAGACTACCTTCAGAAAGGTCAAACTATTGCCTCTGACTACTATTGCAACCTACTGACCGAATTAAGAGAGCAAATTAAAAGCAAAAGACGCGGAATGATCACAAAAGGGGTCCATTTGTTGCACGATAACGCACCAGCTCATTCAGCAGTCAACATCATCGTCACTGCGAGTCATCTTAAATACAATATAGATTACCTCGTCCGCCATATTTTCTTGATATGGCACCAAGTGACTTCTTTTTGTTCCCCGAGATGAAACGTCCACTACGTGGAAGGCGATTTGAAGACACGGATGACGTCATTTTTTCGGTAGAACAGTGGTTTCAGGCACAATGTGAGGTGTTCTACACGAGTTTAGGACATTTGGGCACCGGACATTTGGGCACCCGAACTTTTGGGCACCGGACATTTGGGCACCCGGACATTTGGGCACCCGGACATTTGGGCACCCTGACATTTGGGCACAAATCTTTAGGGGCCGTACAAAAATTGCCGTTTCTTGGCGCTGTGAGGGGAATTGAATGGAGAAAACGTTTCCAATAAGACAGACGACAATTATAATTGAATTAAAAAAAATATTACAATGCACAAATTTTGAAGATGACAATACGTTTTTTTGGGTGTAAATATGACAAGCATAATATCCGAAAACTTAACAATTTCGACGTCCTGGATCGGGATTACATCGCTTTTAATCATGAATATGGATTACATCATATTCATGATTACATAGCACCAAGGCCGTCCATTGTCGCCCCCCCCCCCCCGTTAATATAGCCAAATTTTTGATAAATTTAAAACACTAAAATAGACGAAACCTTTTTTTAAATGTTTGGCAGCCTTGAAGGAGGTAAGGATTTTTCTTGCCCCCCCCTCCGTTCTTAGAGTAGGCACGAGCGCTCAGATGATGTGTCGAGTTGTAGCTTGCAATTGCTTTGTAAATGCTGAAAATCTCCCGATTGGACGATAATTTTTTTCATATTCTACAGTTTTGGTATTAACCCCCTCCCCCACTCGACAGGTTTGCTCTGTAGGTTCATTCCCTGAGGTAATGTCTCCAGTTGTAGTTTGTAAATGCTGAAAATCTCCCGATCGGACGAGAAATTCTTCATATTTTACACTTTTGATATACACCCCCTCCCCTCCACCCCGACAAGTTTGCTGAGTAGGCACGTGCCCGTAAATATTTAATGTCTAAGTAACTTACGGCGAACATTTTCTTGGATCAAACTCTTACTATTGGGCCAAGAAACAGCAATTGTTATACGACCCCTTAAACATTTGTTCCCAAAAGTCCGGGTGCTAAAATGTCCGGTGCCCAAATGTCTTTCAGACAGAAAATCATAAATATGTCTCAATTTCTTAATGATTGTGAGATATAAGTAAAAAACATTTTTTGTGCACACCACTAAATTTTTGTGCACACTACAGTAGGGAGAAATATCGGAACACTATAATTTTCAACGCAGTGCAATTTCATTGCTTTAAAAGGGAATGTGCCCAAATGTCCGAACCCCCATTTCCCATAGAAAGTGCTGTGTTTACGTCTGCGCAGAAAGCTTATCAAAACAGCATACCCAGTGCCCAAAAAATGCACTTATTCTCCACTCTTCGAAATCCTTAGTCCTTTTCATTGTGGTATGGCCAGGGACGAATGAAAGTGGTTGATAGGAATTCGTTGTGGGAGGTTATTACGAATTCCTCGGCTGCATTTTTTTTTGTGCTATACTAAGTAGGATATCCCGGCACGAAAATTTGAGTCTACTATACCATGCCGCCCCGATGGTGCAGTGGTCTAAGGGCTGCTTCTTCACTATTCTTCTGAGATGGGTCTGGGTTCGAATCCCGGTGTGGCATGGATGTTGTGTTTGCCATGCGAAACTGGCTCTCCCTTTCCCTGGAACCTGTGGCCTTAAATTAGGGACGCAACACTGCTTATATAGCCCATCCAGGAGTTGCTCACGGTGGTCGTTAAAACCGCAAAGAAAGACAAAAGCTATACTAGCGCTCTTAAACCTTTCTCGGGGTTAGTGAGGCAGCAGGACGTGGCTGACGACAATTTTGGCGGAGGACTGCAAGGTTTTTTTTTTTATTAGAGGTTTGACGACCACCGTGAGCAACTCAATGGGCTATAAGCAGTCGCCTGTTCCTAATTTAGGGTCACTGGTTCCAGAGAAGGGATTGATTAATGATTTTTTTTTATTGAAGGTTTAAGGACCACCGTGAGCAACTCAATGGGCTATAAGCAGTCGCCCGTTCCTAATTTAGGGTCACTGGTTCCAGAGAAGGGATTGATTAATGATTTTTTTTATTGAAGGTTTAAGGACCACCGTGAGCAACTCAATGGGCTATAAGCAGTCGCCCGTTCCTAATTTAGGGTCACTGGTTCCAGAGAAGGGATTGATTAATGATTTTTTTTTATTGAAGGTTTAAGGACCACCGTGAGCAACTCAATGGGTTATAAGCAGTCGCCCGTTCCTAATTTAGGGTCACTGGTTCCAGAGAAGGGATTGATTAATGATTTTTTTTTTTGATTGAAGGTTTAAGGACCACCGTGAGCAACTCAATGGGCTATAAGCAGTCGCCCGTTCCTAATTTAGGGTCACTGGTTCCAGAGAAGGGATTGATTAATATATTTTTTTTATTGAAGGTTTAAGGACCACCGTGAGCAACTCAATGGGCTATAAGCAGTTGCCCGTTCCTAATTTAGGGTCACTGGTTCCAGAGAAGGGATTGATTAATAATTTTTTTTATTGAAGGTTTAAGGACCACCGTGAGCAACTCAATGGGCTATAAGCAGTCGTCCGTTCCTAATTTAGGGTCACTGGTTCCAGAGAAGGGATTGATTAATAATTTTTTTTTATTGAAGGTTTAAGGACCACCGTGAGCAACTCAATGGGCTATAAGCAGTTGCCCGTTCCTAATTTAGGGTCACTGGTTCCAGAGCAGGGATTGATTAATAATTTTTTTTATTGAAGGTTTAAGGACCACCGTGAGCAACTCAATGGGCTATAAGCAGTCGCCCGTTCCTAATTTAGGGTCACTGGTTCCAGAGAAGGGATTGATTAATATTTTTTTTATTGAAGGTTTAAGGACCACCGTGAGCAACTCAATGGACTATAAGCAGTCGTTCGTTCCTAATTTAGGGTAACTGGTTCCAGAGAAGGGATTGATTAATATTTTTTTTTTTTTTTTGATTGGGGGTTTAACGACCACCGTGAGCAACTTAATGGGCTATAAGCAGTCTCCCGTCCCTAATTTAGGGTCACTGGTTCCAGGGAAGGGAGAGAGCCAGTGCCGTAAGACAAGCACAACATCGCTGCCTCACCGGGATTCGAACCCGGACCCCTTTCGGACGAATGATCAGAGGCCATCGCTTAGACCACTGCGCCACCGGGGCGGCGACTGCAAGGTTAGGTCGCTGGCTTGAAGGAAGGAAGTTAGGGAGGAGATAGGTGTTGTGTCTGCGCGTCACGACGTCAAAATTTTATTTAAATAACCAGAAAGGACATTTTCTTTTTAAAATATAGTTCAAGTACAGTACTATTTTCGTAAGCGAAAATGAAAATTTTTGAAATCAATTAAGACAGTGCATCCACAGCAAGAAAAGTTAAGAGATATTCTACCAACACTTGTATCTTACACTTATGGCGTAACTAGTTAGTTCCGTATGTGTGTGTGTATGTGTGTATCTCCAGAGAAAGTGGTGGGGATTGCAAGAATTCCTTTGCAGCTAGGAGTGGAAATATTTAAAAAATTTTGCTTTAAGCGTTTTTGTAAATATAATTGCTCTCAAACTTGCCCCACCAAAAATAATACCCACCCATCCGTCGCCCACACTGACTTAGAAGTCTAGTGACGTCACTGGTACACAGCAAAGTTCAATGATGCAATCCTGAACATAAAATGTGGCCTGGCGCTCCGAAGACAGCCTCAGGCGTTATCGACTGCAGCCGGTGTGCGAGGAGGGAGAGGTGTGTGTGTGTGGGGGGGGGGGGAGCAACAAGCCTTTGAAATAGAATATAATCATCATTGCCAACCATTATCAATTAACTGCACGATGAAGGTCTCCTCAAATTTCTTCCACGGTAGTTTGCCTTGGGCCTGTCTCCTCCATATTACTCCGGAATGATTTCGATTTTTATCCATCCATCTCCCATGTGCTCTTCTTCTGGGTCTTTTTCTGTCCCTTGGAATCCAGTCTAAAATTTGGGTTGTCCATCGGTAGTCCGCTCTTCTGGAATCCACTCTAAAATTTGGGTTGTCCATCGGTGGTCCGTTCTTCTGGAATTCAGTCTAAAATTTGGGTTGTCCATCGGTGGTCCGTTCTTCTGGAATCCAGTCTAAAATTTGGGTTGTCCATCGGTGGTCCGTTCTTCTGGAATTCAGTCTAAAATTTGGGTTGTCCATCGGTGGTCCGTTCTTCTGGAATCCAGTCTAAAATTTCGGTTGTCCATCGGTGGTCCGTTCTTCTGGAATCCAGTCTAAAGTTTGGGTTGTCCATCGGTGGTCCGCTCTTCAGGAATCCACTCTAAAATTTGGGTTGTCCATCGGTGGTCCGTTCTTCTGGAACCCAGTCTAAAATTTGGGTTGTCCATCGGTGGTCCGTTCTTCTGGAATCCAGTCTAAAATTTGGGTTGTCCATCGGTGGTCCGTTCTTCTGGAATCCAGTCCAAAATGTGGGTTGTCCATCGGTGGTCCGTTTTTCTGGAATCCAGTCTAAAATTCGGGTTGTCCATCGGTGGTCCGTTTTTCTGGAATCCAGTCTAAAATTTGGGTTGTCCATCGGTGGTCTGTTCTTCAGGAATCCAGTCTAAAATTCGGGTTGTCCATCGGTGGTTCGTTCTTCTGGAATCCAGTCTAAAATTTGGGTTGTCCATCGGTGGTCCGTTCTTCTGCAATCCAGTCCAAAATGTGGGTTGTCCATCGGTGGTCCGTTTTTCTGGAATCCAGTCTAAAATTTGGGTTGTCCATTGGTGGTCCGTTCTTCTGAATCCAGTCCAAAATGTGGGTTGTCTATCGGTGGTCCGTTCTTCTGGAATCCAGTCTAAAATTTGGGTTGTCTATTGGTGGTCCGTTCTTCTTGCAACATGTCCAGCCCATTGCCATTTCAGGAATTTTATTCTGATTATGATGTCTTCTAGTCTTGTCATTTTCCTTATCCTCTTCTTGTCTTTCCTGGCGGTACCAAGTATGCATCTCTCCATGCTTTTTTCAGTTGTCTGCAGTCTTTTTATGCTTTTTTTATTTAAGGTTCACGTCTCTGCTCCGTACGTAAGTACTGGAAGGATGCATTGATGAAACACTTTTCTTTTCTTTTAAGACATAATGGTATATTGCTCGCGAAAATTGTACTGTTTCTTCAAAAATGCTCCTCAGCCAAGTTTTATACGCCGATTAATATCCTATTAAATGTGGCCCTTGCTTTACATCTGCTGTCCAAGGTGTCGGTTATCTCCAGCTTTTCCCTATCAGTCAATAAATCTTTATTTTTTGTAAAAAGCATTTCATATCAATTTTGGGCTCTGAAAGTTCATTTTTAATCAAACTTCGGTCTCACTCCCTTTACAATTTTTATCGGTGATGTATGCTCAAATAGCCTAACCTTTGCACTTGCATTTTCATAGAAGTTACTAATGTAATACAGTACTAATGTATGCATCTTCAATACCGTAGGATTTCAAAGCCATTGTAACTGCTGATGGTTTCGCAGAATCAAAAGCCTTTTTAAATCGAATATATATATATATATATATATATATATATAGGGATGTAAGGTCAGGTGATGCGTAACATCACAGCCTCTCCTTGACAAATGTCAACCCCGCCTTCTCGTGGTGCATCCTGTTCCCACTAAAGGGGCTCTGACGACCGCCCATAGCGGTATAACTATACCATCGGGATTAGAGGAAATTCTATCCCACACTCACCAACCCGCTTGGCCAGCGTGGTGAGTTATGGCCAAACCCCTCCAAAATGATTCCACAACTTAAATCTTGGCCCTCAGTCTCCGGCAGCTGGAATGTACCTGGCCAAGGCAGCGGCCAGTGTGACATGAAGGCAGAGGGTGCTAAGAATCCCCGGAGGACCGGACTAGGCTGCCATCTGATGCTGACCTTGGCTACTTACAATGGACGCTCCCTATCTTCTGATTCAAGGCTTCTTGAATTGGAAGAGGAACTACAAAGGATCAAGTGGGACATCGTCGGGCTAAGTGAGGTAAGGAGAAAAGGAGAAGATCTCATCGAACTGAAAAGTGGACATCTCTTCTACTATCGTGGGACAGATCCTGGCAGAACTAGTGGTGTTGGATTTATAATAAACAAGAAACTGAAGGATAAAGTTGTAGAAGTTGAAAGTTCCTCTGACAGAGCTGCACGACTCGTTATCCAACTCTCGAAAAGATACCAGGCTCAGATTATTCAAACTTATGCACCCACCACAAGTCATCCTGAAGAAGAAATTGAAGAATTTTATGAGGAAATTTGTCATCTAAATAATAAAGGTAAGCAGCACTTGAAAATAATTATGGGAGATTTCAATGCAAAAATAGGGCACCGGCAACAGAATGAAACTTCAGTAGGTAAATTCGGTCACGGCAACAGAAACCAGCGTGGAAATACTCTCGTTGAGTTTGCAGAGGCAGAAGGGTTTTTCATCTTGAACTCCTTCTTCAAGAAAAAGCCACACAGGAAATGGACATGGAGACATCCAAATGGGACGACAAGTGAAATTGATTTTATTATGTGTAACAAAAAATTCGTCATAGAAGACTGCAGTGTGCTAAACAAGTTCAACACAGGTAGTGACCATAGATTGGTGAGATGTAAGATGCACCTCAACACTAAACTTGAACGTGGCAAGCTCATAAGACAAACAAAATCTATTGACATAACCAACCTTAAAAAACACCATAATACCTTCAAGTTAGAACTGAAGAACAGGTTCTCTGCTTTAGAAGGCCTAACATCGGAAGAAGTGGACATCTCTGAAGTTAACAGAAAAGTAACCAAAGCTCTTATGGAAACAGCAACAAAATTAGCTGGGTCTAAGAACAAGTTGCATATGAACAAATTATCAGGAAAAACCAAAATGTTGATGCAAAAAAGAAGAGAGATGAGGACAACTAAAGAAGATGTGACTTCCAAAGTGGAATATATAGAGCTATGCAAGACAGTAAGAAAAAGTATCACTGAAGACGTAAGGAAATTCAACTGTGAACTAGTGAGGAAAGCAATTGAAAACAACCAAAGCCTAAAGATAGCAAAGGGACATCTCAGTAAGGGGAAAAAACAGATTATGGCACTGAGAAAAGAAGATGGTTCTGTAACAAGAAATAGAGGCAGAAATTTTGACAAGAGTGAAAGATTTCTACTCCAAATTATATGAAAGGGATGATATATGCACTCCAGACATCATGAAAGATACCAGTACCAGAGTTCCTCCAGTCCTTCCAGCAGAAGTTGCACATGCAATCAAGAACATGAAGCGAGGAAAAACTCCAGGAGAAGATGGAATTACTGTAGACATCATACAAGAAGCAAGTGGAAAAATCGAAACAGTACTCGCCCAAATTTTCACTCGATGCCTTAATGAAGGAAAGATTCCTGAGGATTGGAACACTGCTACAATGATCCTGCTATATAAGAAAGGTGACATTGAGGATCTCGGAAACTACAGACCTATCAGCCTCCTATCAGTAGTTTATAAAATCTTCACTAAAGTTCTTTCACACCGCTTGAAGGTAACACTGGACATGGCTCAACCGAGAGAACAAGCTGGATTCAGGAGTGGCTACAGCACAATAGATCATATCCACGTGCTGAGAGAACTAATTGAAAGAGCGAGGGAATATGAACTTCCATTGTGCATGGCTTTTGTCGATTATGAAAAAGCCTTTGATTCGGTGAAACCATCAGCAGTTACAATGGCTCTGAAAACCTGCGGTATTGAAGATGCATACATTAATATTATTAATAACATCTATGAAAATGCAAGCGCAAAGATTAGGCTGTTTGAAAATACAACACACGTAAAAATTGGAAAGGGAGTGAGACAAGGTGACACCATATCTCCGAAGCTCTTTAATGCCACATTGGAGGGTGTTTTTCAGTCACTGAGCTGGGAAAACAAGGGGATAAAGATTAATGGAGATTATCTAACCCACCTTCGTTTTGCTGATGACGTAGTCATTTTTGCAACTACCCCATCAGAGCTGCAGAGTATGATCCAGGAACTTGCTGACAAGAGTAAAGAAGTGGGATTAAAAATGAACTTTCAGAAGACAAAAGTGATGTTCAATGCTTTTACAAGAAATGAAGATTTATCGATTGATGGAGAAAAGCTGGAGATAACAGACACGTACGTTTATCTTGGACAGCAGATATCAAGTGAGGGTCACATTGATGAAGAAATTAATCGGCGTACAAAACTTGCCTGGAGAGCTTTTGGAAGAAACAGCATAATTTTCAAGAGCAATATGCCATTATGTCTTAAAAGAAAAGTGTTTGATCAATGCATCCTTCCAGTGCTTACGTATGGTGCAGAGACGTGGACCTTAACTAAAAGAGACATACAAAGGCTGCAGACAACTCAAAGCACCATGGAGAGGTGCATGCTTGGTGTAACCAGGAGAGATAAGAAGAGGAACTCGTGGATCCGAAAAATGACAAGAGTGGAAGACATCATGATCAGAGTTAAATCCCTGAAATGGCAATGGGCTGGACATACTGCCAGAAGGACAGACCATCCATGGCCAGCCGAAATTTTAGATTGGATTCCAAGGGACAGGAAAAGACCCAGAAGAAGACCACATGGGAGATGGGTGGATGAAATTCGAAAGTATGCAGGGAGTGACATGGAGGAGACTGGCACAAGACAGACCGTTGTGGAGGAAACTTGGGGAGACCTTCGTCCAGCAGTGGATTGATTATGGTTGACAATGATGATATATATATAAATATATATATATATATCATCATCATCATCATCATCATTGTCAACCATTATCAATCCACTGCTGGACGAAGGTCTCCCCAAGTTTCCTCCACAACGGTCTGTCTTGTGCCAGTCTCCTCCATGTCACCCCTGCATACTTTCGAATTTCATCCACCCATCTCCTATGTGGTCTTCTTCTGGGTCTTTCCTGTCCCTTGGAATCCAATCTAAAATTTCGGCTGTCCATCGATGATCTGTCCTTCTGGCAGTATGTCCAGCCCATTGCCATTTCAGGGATTTAACTCTGATCATGATGTCTTCCACTCTTGTCATTTTTCGGATCCACGTGTTCCTCTTCTTATCTCTCCTGGTTACACCAAGCATGCACCTCTCCATGCTTCTTTGAGTTGTCTGCAGCCTTTGTATGTCTCTTTTAGTTAAGGTCCACGTCTCTGCACCATACGTAAGCACTGGAAGGATGCATTGATCAAACACTTTTCTTTTAAGACATAATGGCATATTGCTCTTGAAAATTATATATATATATATATATATATATATATATATATATATATATATATATGAAAGTTCATTTTTAATCCCACTTCTTTACTCTTGTCAGCAAGTTCCTGGATCATACTCTGCAGCTCAGATGGGGTAGTTGCAAAAATGACTACGTCATCAGCAAAACGAAGGTGGAGGATTAGATAATCTCCATTAATCTTTATGCCTTTGTTTTCCCAGTTCAGTGATAGAAAGACATTTTCCAATGTGGCATTAAAGAGCTTCGGAGGTATGGTGTCCCCTTGTCTCACTCCTTTTCCAATTTTGATGTGTGTTGTATATATATATAGAAAGACATTTTCCAATGTGGCATTAAAGAGCTTCGGAGGTATGGTGTCCCCTTGTCTCACTCCTTTTCCAATTTTGATGTGTGTTGTATATATATATATATATATATATATACAACACACATCAAAATTGGAAAAGGAGTGAGACAAGGGGACACCATACCTCCGAAGCTCTTTAATACCTCCGAAGCTCTTCAATTTTGATGTGTGTTGTATATATATATATATATATATATACAACACACATCAAAATTGGAAAAGGTGTGAGACAAGGGGACACCATACCTCCGAAGCTCTTTAATGCCACATTGGAAAATGTCTTTCTATCACTGAACTGGGAAAACAAAGGCATAAAGATTAATGGAGATTATCTAATCCTCCACCTTCGTTTTGCTGATGACGTAGTCATTTTTGCAACTACCCCATCTGAGCTGCAGAGTATGATCCAGGAACTTGCTGACAAGAGTAAAGAAGTGGGATTAAAAATGAACTTTCAGGAGACAAAAGTGATGTTCAATGCTTTTACAAGAAATGAAGATTTATCGATTGATGGAGAAAAGCTGGAGATAATAGATGCGTATGTTTATCTTGGACAGCAGATATCAAGTGAGGGTCACATTGATGAAGAAATTAATCGGCGTACAAAACTTGCCTGCAGAGCTTTTGGAAGAAACAGCATAATTTTCAAGAGCAATATGCCATTATGTCTTAAAAGAAAAGTGTTTGATCAATGCATCCTTCCAGTGCTTACGTATGGTGCAGAAACGAGGACCTTGACTAAAAGAGACATACAAAGTCTGCAGACAACTCAAAGTAGCATGGAGAGATGCATGCTTGGTGTAACCAGGAGAGATAAGAAGAGGAACTCGTGGATCCGAAAAATGACAAGAGTGGAAGACATCATGATCAGAGTTAAATCCTTGAAATGGCAATGGGCTGGACATACTGCCAGAAGGACAGACCATCGATGGGCAGCCGAAATTTTAGATTGGATTCCAAGGGACAGGAAAAGACCCAGAAGAAGACCACATGGGAGATGGGTGGATAAAATTCGAAAGTATGCGGGAGTGACATGGAGGAGACTGGCACAAGACAGACCGTTGTGGAGGAAACTTGGGGAGACCTTCGTCCAGCAGTGGATTGATAATGGTTGACAATGATGATGATGATGATGATGATATATGTATGTATGTATGTATGTACAATATATTGACAAAAGTAACCTGACATCCCTTCAAAAGCAAATAAACGGATCCGCTGCGTTGTTAAGATGCGCGGTACAGCTGCAGACCGTATAAAAAACAAGCTAGCAGCTGACCGCGATCATATCGCACTGTGAGGTTGAGTGAAAATGTCGCGGCGGGAGAGAACTGACTTTGAGAAAGGAAAGATTGTTGGGTGTTATATTAGTGGGTTGTCCACAAGAAAAACCGAGAGGCTTTTACACATACCCAAGTCAACTGTTTTGGATGTACTGAATAAGTGGAAGACACATGGCGTGTCTGAAGCAGCGAAACGAACCGGCAGACCAAAGAAAATCAGTGATAGAGGACGTCGAAGGCTCAGGAGAGTCGTTACAGCTAATCGACGGAGTACTGCAGAAGACCTCAGTGTACAGGTGAGTAAAAATGCTGGAACCTCGGTATGTACACGTACCATTCGCAGAGAACTTCATTGTATGGGTTAACGTGGTCGGGCGGCTGCTCATAAGCTTTTCATCTCCACTCGGAATGCTACTCGTCGTTTAGCATGGTGTAAAGAACATTTATCGTGGAGCGTTGATCAATGGAAACGGGTCCTATGGACTGATGAATCCAGATACACGATCCATCAGTCTGATGGCCGTGTGTGGGTATGGCGGCAGTCGGGGCAACCACATTGTACTGTTCCTAAGGTCAAGTTTGGAGCTGGCAGTGTACTCGTGTGGGGTTGTTTTTCGTGGTCTGGCCCCGGCCCATTGGTTATCGTGGACAAACCGATTAACCAGCACGTCTACCTCGATATTCTGGACGATTATGCCCTACTAACTCTGTGGCAATACTATGGAACAGAGCCTTGTTGGTACCAGCAGGAAAATGCACTGAGCCATGAAGCAAGGACTGTTACGACGTGGTTTGGCGATAATTCCGTATCGTGTGTGGACTGGACAGCACAGAGAGCTGATCTTAATCCCACAGAGCACCTATGGGATGAATTACAGCGCCGCATAAGAAGTTTGGAGCCAAGGCCTACTACTAAGCAAAGCGCATACCTATCGCCGTGTTCCAAAACCTTGTCGAAAGCATGTCTCGAAGGGTCAGTGCATGCATTAAGTCCAAAGGTGGACCGACACCGTACTAATGTATGTCAATAAATACTATGTTGTGTTTCTCTTCTAGGTGTCCGGTAACTTTTGTCAATATCGTGTACATTCATCGTAAAAAAAAAGGTGCAACCAGAAGGAAGCAAGTGACAGGAATGAAACTTGGTGGGTAGGTTTGACATCGTGAGACATGCAAATGATTCAAGTATCACGCTCGGCGCGCGCGCGTGACGCAAGCAAGGGGGTACAGTTGGTCAGTATGTCTGAACAGTGTCTGGAATGCGCCAACACAGATGTTTGCTGAAACTTAAGTTATTGCAGTTGGTGTTACAAGGGCTATTTCATAAATGTCGTTCTCTGGAACCATATAGTGGTTCGAGGAACACAACAGTGACTACAAAGTGTCAAAATGGTCCCGAGAATAGCCTTACCTTAATCCAATTGAACACCCGTGCACTGAGATTGAGAAAGACATTCATAGCAGAGATTCTGCACCAGCGAACATTCGGCTATTCACGAATGCCATCACATACGCTTAGCTGTTTCTACGAGGGTTGTGCCGAAAGTAATGCAAAAGTGGGCATAACTTTTTTTATTAACTGACAGAGGTCGTTCAAATTGCGCATGTTGTTGAAGTAACTCTTCCTCTACACAAAGGTACTACTCCACATAGTCTCCGTCACAAGCGAGGTATTTGCTCCATTGTTGAACCCAACTCTCGAATCCTCTTTGGAAAAATTTCAGGTGTAGATTGTAGTACCTACTTCTTCGCAGCCACATTCACCTCGTTCATGTCATCAAATCGTTTTCCCCGGAGACTCTCCTTCATGGACCGAATAGGTGGAATTCGGATGGCGCCAGATCTGGGTTGTACGGTGGATGGGAACCACCAACTAGCCTGACTTGTTGTCAAAGATGTGTGTGGTCTCGCATTGTCGTGGTAAATGTGGATCCTTTTCAGATTCTTGTTCGGTCTCTTCCTCCTAATGGCTTCTCTAAGCTTCTTGAGTGTCTCAATGTACCACTCGCTGGTCACGGTACGCCCACGCTCCAGAATATCAAGGAGAATGACACGCCTGCCCCCCCAAATAAATGTTCCCATGACTTTCTCTGCTGATAGCTGGCTCTTGAACTTCTTAGGCCTTGCTGAAGAGATGTGACGCCACTCCATGGATTGATTCTTCGTTTCCCGATTGTAAAGGTACGTCCACGTTTCATCCCCTGTCACTAGATTGTAAAAAACGTGTCCTCCGTGGCTTCAAACGCTTCCAGCAGACTTCCACTCTTCTCTCCATCAAATCGGGCGTCAACTGCCGAGAAACCCACTTTGCACACACTTTCCGATACCCTAAGTCTTCTACCATCTTCTGTATGGCATTGTGACCACAGTCCAGTTGTGCAACAAGCTCACGGACTGTGACTCGTCTCTTCGCGCGATTCAATTCATCCAATCGCTGAGGATTCGTGTCAGTGGTCGTAGATGATGGTCTCCCACTGCGTGGTTTGTCTTCCGTGCTGGTTTCCCCTTCTTTAAACTTCTTCATCCAACTGTGCACATTGCTCTTGTCAATGGCGTCATCTCTGTAAACATTCTATAGCCTTCTGTGGATGTCGGACAGCCTGCACCTTCCCTTCGTCGATGACGTCACTTTGCTATTCGTTACGTTCATCAACTTTATACAGGGTGTCCCACAAAGGACTCCCCGATTTTAAAATGGAATAACTCGGAAACGGAGATCGACAGAAGAATAAAACAAGTGGTATTATAACGAAGTAAATTTCTCCGTCATTTTTATCCACGCCAGGATTCTAACCCGGATCCCCTCATTCCGGAATAAGTTACTCTACCAATTGAGCTACGCCGACGTTTTATTCTGATTCCTATCTGCCTTTATGTCGTGTGTGTCCTTCTGGCAGGTACGTCACATCTCCTGGTACGTTACATCATCTCCCCCTTATTTTTTTTTTTTTTTTTTTCTTTTTCGAAGTGCTGGAGAAGGGATTCTCTTATTTTTCCTATCTCGCGGTGTGGAAAGAACATCACACCAATGCGAGATTTTGAACGGTCGGGTCATCCGGATAGTTCGGGCGCCATTATAACGAAGTAAATGTATCCGTCATTTTTATCCACGCCAGGATTCGAACCCGGATCCACTCATTCCGGAATAAGTTACTCTACCAATTGAGCTACGCGGACGTTTTATTCAGATTCCTATCTGCCTTTATGTCGTGTGCGTCCTTCTGGCAGGTACGTCACATCTCCTGGTACGTTACATCATCTCCCCCTCATTTTTTTTTTTTTTTTTTTTTTTTTGAAGGGCTGGAGAAAGGATTCTCTTATTTTTCCTATCTCGCGGTGTGGAAAGAACATCACACCAATGCGAGATTTTGAACGGTCGGGTCATCCGGATAGTTCGGGCGCCATTATAACGAAGTAAATGTCTCCGTCATTTTTATCCACGCCAGGATTCGAACCCGGATCCACTCATTCCGGAATAAGTTACTCTACCAATTGAGCTACGCGGACGTTTTATTCTGATTCCTATCTGCCTTTATGTCGTGTGCGTCCTTCTGGCAGTTACGTCACATCTCCTGGTACGTTACAGTATGTTTATTTGAAAAGCCGTAAATATTTGATACAGAAGTTTCAAAATTACTTACAAATGTTGCCAACAGGTGGCGCTGTACGCTGTAGTCGCAGTGCGGTGCCCTGTAAATAATGCTGTGAAGCAGAGAGCGATCAGTCTTCGGACAGTTTCGCTGTCGAAACGTGAAAGGAGGTTAACGTACTGAAGGAAGTGGATGAAGTCATGTATTCCGTGGAGCAGCGTGTTTTTCTGGTACTCGAGTATCAGGCACTTCGTGGTTTATGCAAGATAGGGCCCGAGCCCCACCGGTTTTTGCCTTTCTTGAGGAATACTTCGGGAATAGAGTCATGGCCTTGAACTATTCCACATTTACTGGAACAGGCATGGATTGGCCTCCCTACTCACCCGATCTCACCCCCCTGCTACTACTTTTTGTGGGGCACATTGAAGGACACTGTTTTCCAGAACAATTCTGCGACACTGGGCGAGCTTGGAGAGTTGATCGGTGAGGCATGTGCGTCCATTTCCGTTGACACACTACAGAGGGTGACTGAAAATTTCATTCTTCGTTTGCGCCATCTCTGTGCTGCGAGAGGTGCACATTTTGAATCGATTGTCATGTGATTGCAACGACTGCTTGCAAAGGACAGTCCATACACTATTTCTCGGACTCCCTACTACGACTACAGCGCCACCTGTCGACAACATTTGTAAGTAATTTTGAAACTTCTGTATCAGATTTTTTACGGCTTTTCAAATAAACATAGCACTTGTTTTATTCTTCAATCGATCTCCGTTTCCGAGTTATTCCATTTTAAAATCAGAGAGTCATTTGTGGGACACCCTGTACTTACGTACATGTTTCAATCAGCATTCCGTAATATTTTTTCCGGTGTCTTGATTGAATTCTGGTACTTGGCTTGTTAAAAAAATCAGCTTAGCTTTTCACTTTGGTTAAATCGGGGGAACTTACTTTAATTTTGTTCGTAAAAAACGATCAAATTATATCTGAAATTGCATTATATTAAGGTGGACGTCTGGTGATTTTGCTTCCTATACTTCCAATGGGCAAACTTCTGTACAAATCACAATTCATGCGTTAACAAGGATGAAAATTTTAACATCGATTAAAATAACTTCATATTATAACTTATAATACTTAATCTTTTCTAAAAGATAATCTTAATTATATTAAAAATCAATAACTTTTCCTTTGGTGGTGTTGAGACCAGAAAAAGATGGCGCGACCTGTACATTGATGACGTCAGTAGACAAACAAATGTTGGATTGATTAATTATGGTTATGTTTTAGAAAATATTAAGTATTCCAAATTATAAAATGAAGCTATTTTAATCGATGTTCAAATTTTCATCCTTGGGAAGGCATCAATTGTGAAGAAAATGTGTACAGAAATTTGCCCATTGGAAGTATAGGAAGCAAAATAACTTGACGTCCACCTTAAGCAAAAGTTTCTGCTTTGCTAGTTAAATCGGAGGTCTTGCTATAGATGCGGGTTTGTTATATGCGATGTCTGCTATACACAGTGCGTCAAAGAATTTTTAAGACTGGCGCTAGATTTCAGCCTACGGTGGCGCCACCAGTGTAATCGTGAATGCGTTATAAACCGTGACCATCTGCTTGCTTTCTGCCAAAACTACTGCGCAGTTGTTAAAGTAACTCAAACGAAACGGCCGTTCATTAGAGAAGTAACATTTTTCTCATGTAGAATTATTAAGATGGAACAAAGGGCTGTTATTAAATTTAACGCAAAACTTGGTAAAACTGCCTCGGAAACGTACCAAATAATGAAACAAGTTTACGGAGAGTTTTGTTTAAGTAGATCAAATGTTTTCCTGTGGCACAAACGTTTTTTGGTCGGAAGAGATACGCTAGAAGATGATAAGCATACCGGAAGACTAAGTTCATCTAGGAAACCTGAGATTATTGAAAAAGTGCATGATTTCGTGGCAAACGATCGATGTGCGTCACTAAGAATGATGGAAGAGTCTTTAAACATCAACAAAGAAACGATTCGAACCATCCTGCACGAAGATTTGGGCAAAACAAAAGTCTGTGCTAAATTTGTTCTACACACGTTAACCAATGAACAAAAAATCAAGGAGAAGTGCACATTGCAGAGACATCATTTCAGCCGCTGGAAACGATCCAAACTTCTTAAAATCGATTGTTACAGGTGGTGAAACATGGTGTTTTCAATATGATCCTAAAACAAAGCGACAAAGTGCGGAATGGTAGTCAAAAAACTCATCACAAGCCAAAAAAAACAAAAAAAACAAGAAAAGTTCCATCGAAAATCAAAACAATGCTCATTACATTCTTCGATAGTAAGGGTATTATCCACAAAGAATTTGTTCCAAGTGGACAAACAATTACTGGTGAGTTTTATTTAAATGTTTTGAGGCGTTTGATGGGCAGAATTCGTCGCATTCGTACAGAATGTCGAGATGAAAACAGTTGGTGTTTGTTGCACGATAATGCACCCAGTCACACCTCACTTCTTGTTCGTAGATTTTTGGCGAAAAATAACGTCTGTGTGTTGAATCATCCACCGTATTTGCCTGATTTAGTAACCTGCGACTTTTTTTTATTCCCAAAACTTAAAATGACGTTAAAAGGGTGTTATTTTGATGATATTTCGACCATACAAACAGCTTCGACGAGTGCCAATTCCGCAAAGTGAACTGGAACAGGCATTCGAATCATTATTAAATCGCTGTAACAAGTGTATTGAAGCCGGAGGGACTTATTTTGAATAACAAACCAAAACAAATTATAATTTCTTGTTTCTATTTCATTTTACAGACTCAGTCTTAAAAATTCTTTGCCAGACTGTGTATTTCGTTTTAAAATACGTACTGGGAAAAACACTGTTGCCCGTACAGATAGGAAACTTGATGAATGAGGGAGTGAACGAGGTAGTCATGGCAACGAGGTCTTCAGCAGATCACGAAAGCTTAAAATTCCATTCACATAGAGAGGGAGGATATTGGCAGAAATATCCAGTTTTGCGGTCATCGTAGAAGCTTTAGCCTCCTAGCATTTCGTAAAAAGAAAAAAAAAAAACCACACCATTTACACGAAGAGGCAAGTAAATTTCAGCAACTTTATGAAATGCGTATATGGCATTTCATTAGGAATAAATTCCTAAAACTGTAAATGCCATTCCCAGCGAAAGCAAATCATTACAGAATTCATTATCGTCATGACGATAACACTGTTGTTGGGGGACAGGGGTCTCTGAAATGACTTTCATACGAAGAAACATTGAAGCCAATGAATCGATAAACACTTTGTCGTTAGCATCTGCTGAATTATGCACAACGCGATACAAAATTAAAACCAAACACTCCACAGCTCAATTAAAATTCATCTCTCTCAAAATATCACTGGAAAAGGGTCAATAGTTTCAACACAGAAAAGAAAAAAAGGTTAATGGTGGACATAAAATATAATTTAATTTGTCAGCCATTTTTTGTCACATTTAAACCCCGATTTACAAGAATGTTTCGGCATTTTGTTATTTTTGTTCCTCTACTCATTATAAAAGAAGGCGCGTGTACACACTAGACCACTGAATTAAAAACAATTATGCAGATTTACGTAAAAGTCATTTTGCAGCGTATATGCAGAATCCGTGGTCACGTGTTTCACCACGTGATCTACGCCATCTATACACTAGCGTGCAAAAAATTTAGGACGAGACGGTTTTTCGAATGTAACGTCGTGCAGAAGTGCTCCACAACGACTCAAATCATACCATAAGATCCCCGAGATGTAAGAATATGGGAGAAGTGAGCAAAATCATCCAAACAAGGAATCCAAAGGATACAAAGGCACTTTATTGAAAAGGTAGCTTCGAGCACAACTGGACAGAAGACAGAAACGTCCATGTGACAGGCGGCTGCCAAGAAAAATCCAGTCTTTAGTAGGGGATATGATCACCACTGACTGGGTTGCAGGATTTACAACGTCTGTCCATGCTGAGGACGAGGTTGTCAAAGAGCTGTTGAAGCATCGTGGCACATTCCTCTTGTAGCGCCAATCGCAGCTGCGGAATCGTTGCTGGCGGATGGTGACGTGCTGCCAAGCGTCTCCCGAGAAGGTCCCACACGTGTTCGAATGGATTTAGGTCCGGGGACCTTGCGGACCAATCCATGCGTTGAGTATATTCACTCTCCAATAGCTATGCGACAGCCACTGTACGATGAGGTGTAGCGTTGTCATCCATGAAGAGGAACTCAGGATCCACAGCACCTCTAAACATACGCACGTGAGGCAGGAGAACCTCGGTACAATAGCGGACACCAGTGACTGAACCTCCTTGTAAAATGTGGAGGTCAGTACGGCTACCAAGCATGATACCGCCCCAAACGATAACTCCGCCACTTCCAAACCGGTCCCTTTCGATGATGTTGGAGTTGTGATTGCGTGTTCCCTGTTTTCTCCAGATGTGTATACGTCCAGAATCGCTCGTCAGACTAGATCGGCTCTCATCCGTAAAGAGAACTCGATCCCATTGCTGATGTGTCCAGTTCTTGCGTTGCTGGCACCACAGAAACCGCCGTCTCCGATGAATAGGCGTTAATGGCACACACCGTACTGGTCGTCGTGCAAATAGACCACTTTTGTGCAGCCTCCTGGCCACCGTAAAACGCGATAACGTACGTCCAATTGTCTGTTGCATGTGCTTTGCGATTTCTTCCGCTGTATGCCGTCTGTCTCTTCTCGCCTGTAGGACAATATACCGGTCGTCCGCCGCCATGGTTGCTCGTGGACGACCACTGCTAAACTCTCGGACAGCTGTTCCTGTCGTTTGAAATTCTCTCCAAGCTCATGAAACGATGCTGTGAGTGATCCCGAACTCTTCGGTGACACTAGTCACCCTTCGACCTTCTTCCAACTTCCAAATAATGCGACCTCGGGTAAAGTCATCCAGATGTCGTCTAATGGATTGCCTGTTGGCCATATCATACGGTGGGCAGCAACTCGACGTCGTTCAAACCGATGTACACCGTGCAATAGCTTTCACCGAATTGCTGAGCGTACACCGCCCGTGTGCTTTATGCCCTTTCGACCCCCCATCCTACGCCATGCTGCATATATGCGCATGCCCTACCGTAGCGGACCCTAGTCTATATCCTGAGTGGTCTTTCGGTCCGTTGTGCCTGCTCGTTCCGCTGTTATAATAATTTCTCCTCTTCGTCCTTAATTTTTGCACACCAGTATATATAAATAAAATTGAATGTTTCTTTGTTCGTTTGTATATCCGCTACACAAATCTACAGTTTTCAATTTAGAACCACTAAATTTGGTATGCTATCTCATGATACTCTACGTTAGACCGTAGATGGTTTTTGGAAAAGGCCGGGGCCCTGGGTTAATCCCCCCCCCCCACACACACACAACTTCTGTAAAATCTACAGTTTTCAATTTAGAACCACCAAATTCAGTATACTATCTCATAATACTCTAACTTAGACCGTAGACGGCTTTCAGATGGGGTTGAATCCCTGGGTAAAGGAGCCCCCATACAAAATTTTCGTAAAAAGTTTCATTTTTTACTATTAGGAACTGCAACACAATTCATCCCTCCAATATCCCATCTGTTGTCTAACAAAGGAACGGTCCGGACGGTTTTCGCTTGATGCACAGTGCTTGTTATATCATTCGACAGTACTGAAGGGATATAATTCAAGACTACACGCTTATGATATTGATTAAGAATAAATTGTCAACATTTATTCACAATTAAAATCTTTATTAGCATCGACTATAGTTTCGCAGAGCTTCTGGCTCGGCTTCATCAGGACGAATAGAACGTAAACATTCAAATCATTGTGACATCATCAGAGTTCTGACGGTCACGGTTTTCGGTGAGTTGTTTCCACGCGCTTGAAAGAAATGGAGTCGACGTCATGTCGCTGACAAGCAGTGAAGAGTTCCGGTATATGTGAAAAGCTTCTAATACATTAAGCTTGATCGTTGAATCAGGTTTATCAATGAGCGTAGCGTTTCCAAACAGAAATTTATGGTTCTTTTCGTGAGAATGCTGGGCTATAGACGACTTCTTCAGTTCACAATTCCGTACGTAGGTCTTGTGCTCCTTCACACGGAAATTTAAAGCCCTGCGGAGTTTGTCCTATATATGAAAGTACACATTCACAAGGTATATGATAAATTCCCCAGGAATTTATGTCTTCGACGTAATCTTTTGATCGGAAAAAATTTATCTTGTTTATGGGTTTGAAAATAACTTTAAAATTAAAACTCTTGAGAATTTTTGAAATTCCAAAGCAAATCTGTGGAGCAAATGGGATAACCGCCCAATTCTGTCGTATTGGGTTGTCTACCGACGTGAGTGAGCAAACATGCTTCGGTTTCCTAAATTTTTGGATAGCTTTATCTATAACGGAATGTGTATATCCTCTGTGTACTGCAATTCGTTTAAGGATGTCTTTGAATGAGTGTTAGGCTTTATCTTCTGCGATAGATGGCGCAAAATATCACTCCTTGGGCGTAGCTTTCACGTCTTGAGGAATTGTCCCAGAAGTTGGCGTCAGCAAATGACTGAAGATCTTACCATATTCAGAATGGAAGCGGTCTCTCGTTGGCTCCACAATGAAAAGACAAAATACGCATGGTTACGTTTTAACCAATGGCATTGTTTGGGGGTGGAGCTTACTAGGGAGGCGTGGTTTCTGTCTCAAATTCAAGTGTTTTCTGGTAATGTACACATTTTCTCTTCAAAAAATGAACGTACAGTAGAATTTAAGATGATCTATAGAAGACAAGATTCCAATCTCACTTCAGTGCCCATTCTTTGATTTCTATTTGGCCTAGATAATTAAAAAAATCAGACAGAAATGAGTGATTTCGTTTCTTCCACACAAAAACACTGCCAAGCTAACATCTGGCGCCATCTAGTGCCTAATCGGAATACTTTCGAGTCAGATAAATTGAATTTTAAAAGAAATTCTAACAAATTTTTCGGAAAAATAACTGCACCACGTATTAGCTATGGGTCGTTTTTATTTGTGCTCAAAATTTTAAGCTCTACAAAGTAATAGTTTTCGAGAAAATGTGCACAAAAGAATTTGCATTACAGCTATACGACAGAATTTCTGTTACACTCATTCAAGTTCTTTCTGCAAGGAATCCTCAGCTGAGCATATATGTATTGCACGATATACGTATGTGTAGAAGGCAGAAATTTTTTATTTACATGGGTGATTTTATTTTGCATGCGGGGGTAAGGAAACAGCAAATGGTTTTTGCTAAACTGTTGTACTAAAGGAACCTTCAGAGCGTGACACAAGGACACCCAGGATTGGTAAGCAGCCATTATTTTCAGTGTCGCGTGTGAACTGTATATGAGGATCAATTGAATTGAGAAGTTCAACTAATTTAGGTATTTCCGAATTCCTGCCATTCCAGAGGACAAAGGTATCATCTACATATCGAATCCACAGGTTGAATGTAACGAGCTGAAAGAGTTTGTCCTCAAAGTGACGCATGTAGACTTCGCATAAAAGTGGCGACAGCGGGCTACATAAAAAAAAAAAAAAAAGGCCTTCATAAAAAAAAAAAAAAGACAACCTTGAAGTCAGGGTTTGAAACTTTTGCCAAAGGCATTCCAAGAACAATCACTCGTGAACATTGGGTGCTCTTTAATGCTTTTGGCTATTTTTTTGTTTTCGACTTCAACCAATGTTTTCTCAGATTAATTGCTTCTTATATCTTTTACTGAAAAAAGCATTGCTCTATGCATTTTCCTAATGACCATATTGAAACGTCTTTGATATGTAGAAGCACGTGCATGTTTGGCTTTCGCCAAGTACTCCTAGTTGCATATTTATTCCAGTTATCGAAAAACGATTATCTTTCCTCTTCTTTCATTCAGAACCGGAATGAATTTATTTACTTATGCTCTCCTACAACGCTTGGAAACCCATATTCATAGCTCATTTGCATAATTGCCATGCTTTCGTCTTCTAATCGATGCTCAATGGGACAGTGGGAAAGAATTACGTGCTTCACGAAAAGAAAAGGACGAACCAAAAGAGTGTGTATGACATTTTTTCGTATTCTTTAACTGACGTCGAGACGTGATGTATATATTATTTGATGCAGTAAAATTCTAAACGCAGACTACACGTTGATGGATTTTACTTTGTTCTTGAAGTACAAAACTTTTCGATTTCCATCTGACGTGGACTATAAATTACGTTTGTGTGCGTCACCCGTTGCGATAAACAAAGTCAAGGAAGCTATAGTTTCGGTATTCTAAACCTGTAATTCCAAAGAACGCTGGAGAAATAAAACCTACACTAGACAAAACCCGTTGGAATCGACGGTTAGTTTTTTATTTTTCTTTTTTTTTTTGAAAAGAATACTCATACAACAAATGTAAGCTTTATTTGATTGACAAATTCATTCAACCGCTTTAATAAAGACAATAGTCTAGGTTTGTGACTTTCTCTTCTTTTTTCGACTGAAGGTTTTTTTTTTTTTAAAAAGAATACTCATACAACAAATGTAAGCTTTATTTGATTGACAAATTCATTCAACCGCTTCAATAAAGACAATAGTCTAGGTTTGTGATTTTCTCTTCTTTTTTCGACTGAAGGTTTTTTTTTCTTTTTTTTTTGAAAAGAATACTCATACAACAAATGTAAGCTTTATTTGATTGACAAATTCATTCAACCGCTTTAATAAAGACAATAGTCTAGGTTTGTGATTTTCTCTTCTTTTTTTCGACTGAAGGCTTTTTTTTTTTTTTTGAAAAGAATACTCATACAACAAATGGAAGCTTCGTTTGTTTGACAAATTCATTCAACCGCTTCAATAAAGACAATAGTCTAGGTTTGTGATTTTCTCTTCTTTTTTCGACTGAAGGTTTTTTTTTTTTGAAAAGAATACTCATACAACAAATGTAAGCTTTATTTGATTGACAAATTCATTCAACCGCTTCAATAAAGACAATAGTCTAGGTTTGTGATTTTCTCTTCTTTTTTCGACTGAAGGCTTTTTTTTTTTTTGAAAAGAATACTCATACAACAAATGGAAGCTTTGTTTGTTTGACAAATTCATTCAACCGCTTCAATAAAGACAATAGTCTAGGTTTGTGATTTTCTCTTCTTTTTTCGACTGAAGGTTTTTTTTTTTGAAAAGAATACTCATACAACAAATGTAAGCTTTATTTGATTGACAAATTCATTCAACCGCTTCAATAAAGACAATAGTCTAGGTTTGTGATTTTCTCTTCTTTTTTCGACTGAAGGTTTTTTTTTTTTTTTTTTTGAAAAGAATACTCATACAACAAATGTAAGCTTTATTTGATTGACAAATTCATTCAACCGCTTCAATAAAGACAATAGTCTAGGTTTGTGATTTTCTCTTCTTTTTTTCGACTGAAGGCTTTTTTTTTTTTTTGAAAAGAATACTCATACAACAAATGGAAGCTTCGTTTGTTTGACAAATTCATTCAACCGCTTCAATAAAGACAATAGTCTAGGTTTGTGATTTTCTCTTCTTTTTTCGACTGAAGGTTTTTTTTTTTTTGAAAAGAATACTCATACAACAAATGTAAGCTTTATTTGATTGACAAATTCATTCAACCGCTTCAATAAAGACAATAGTCTAGGTTTGTGATTTTCTCTTCTTTTTTCGACTGAAGGTTTTTTTTTTCTTTTTTTTTTGAAAAGAATACTCATACAACAAATGTAAGCTTTATTTGATTGACAAATTCATTCAACCGCTTCAATAAAGACAATAGTCTAGGTTTGTGATTTTCTCTTCTTTTTTCGACTGAAGGCTTTTTTTTTTTTGAAAAGAATACTCATACAACAAATGGAAGCTTCGTTTGTTTGACAAATTCATTCAACCGCTTCAATAAAGACAATAGTCTAGGTTTGTGATTTTCTCTTCTTTTTTCGACTGAAGGTTTTTTTTTTTGAAAAGAATACTCATACAACAAATGTAAGCTTTATTTGATTGACAAATTCATTCAACCGCTTCAATAAAGACAATAGTCTAGGTTTGTGATTTTCTCTTCTTTTTTCGACTGAAGGCTTTTTTTTTTTTTGAAAAGAATACTCATACAACAAATGGAAGCTTTGTTTGTTTGACAAATTCATTCAACCGCTTCAATAAAGACAATAGTCTAGGTTTGTGATTTTCTCTTCTTTTTTCGACTGAAGGTTTTTTTTTTTTTGAAAAGAATACTCATACAACAAATGTAAGCTTTATTTGATTGACAAATTCATTCAACCGCTTCAATAAAGACAATAGTCTAGGTTTGTGATTTTCTCTTCTCTTTTCGACTGAAGGTTTTTTTTTTTTTTTTTTTTTTTGAAAAGAATACTCATACAACAAATGTAAGCTTTATTTGATTGACAAATTCATTCAACCGCTTCAATAAAGACAATAGTCTAGGTTTGTGATTTTCTCTTCTTTTTTCGACTGAAGGTTTTTTTTTTCTTTTTTTTTTGAAAAGAATACTCATACAACAAATGTAAGCTTTATTTGATTGACAAATTCATTCAACCGCTTCAATAAAGACAATAGTCTAGGTTTGTGATTTTCTCTTCTTTTTTCGACTGAAGGTTTTTTTTTTCTTTTTTTTTTTTGAAAAGAATACTCATACAACAAATGTAAGCTTTATTTGATTGACAAATTCATTCAACCGCTTCAATAAAGACAATAGTCTAGGTTTGTGATTTTCTCTTCTTTTTTCGACTGAAGGTTTTTTTTTCTTTTTTTTTTTGAAAAGAATACTCATACAACAAATGTAAGCTTTATTTGATTGACAAATTCATTCAACCGCTTCAATAAAGACAATAGTCTAGGTTTGTGATTTTCTCTTCTCTTTTCGACTGAAGGTTTTTTTTTTTTTTTTTTTTTTGAAAAGAATACTCATACAACAAATGTAAGCTTTATTTGATTGACAAATTCATTCAACCGCTTCAATAAAGACAATAGTCTAGGTTTGTGATTTTCTCTTCTTTTTTCGACTGAAGGTTTTTTTTTCTTTTTTTTTTGAAAAGAATACTCATACAACAAATGTAAGCTTTATTTGATTGACAAATTCATTCAACCGCTTCAATAAAGACAATAGTCTAGGTTTGTGATTTTCTCTTCTTTTTTCGACTGAAGGTTTTTTTTTTCTTTTTTTTTTTGAAAAGAATACTCATACAACAAATGTAAGCTTTATTTGATTGACAAATTCATTCAACCGCTTCAATAAAGACAATAGTCTAGGTTTGTGATTTTCTCTTCTCTTTTCGACTGAAGGTTTTTTTTTTTTTTTTTTTGAAAAGAATACTCATACAACAAATGTAAGCTTTATTTGATTGACAAATTCATTCAACCGCTTCAATAAAGACAATAGTCTAGGTTTGTGATTTTCTCTTCTTTTTTTCGACTGAAGGTTTTTTTTTCTTTTTTTTTTGAAAAGAATACTCATACAACAAATGTAAGCTTTATTTGATTGACAAATTCATTCAACCGCTTCAATAAAGACAATAGTCTAGGTTTGTGATTTTCTCTTCTTTTTTCGACTGAAGGTTTTTTTTTCTTTTTTTTTGAAAAGAATACTCATACAACAAATGTAAGCTTTATTTGATTGACAAATTCATTCAACCGCTTCAATAAAGACAATAGTCTAGGTTTGTGATTTTCTCTTCTTTTTTTTTCGACTGAAGGTTTTTTTTTTCTTTTTTTTTTGAAAAGAATACTCATACAACAAATGTAAGCTTTATTTGATTGACAAATTCATTCAACCGCTTCAATAAAGACAATAGTCTAGGTTTGTGATTTTCTCTTCTTTTTTCGACTGAAGGTTTTTTTTTCTTTTTTTTTTGAAAAGAATACTCATACAACAAATGTAAGCTTTATTTGATTGACAAATTCATTCAACCGCTTCAATAAAGACAATAGTCTAGGTTTGTGATTTTCTCTTCTTTTTTCGACTGAAGGCTTTTTTTTTTTTTTTTGAAAAGAATACTCATACAACAAATGGAAGCTTCTGTTTTGGTGGAAAAAAAAAATTGAATTTTAATTTGATTTGAGACTATATTGATTATATTGAATTGATTGTTATTTATTAAACGGATTACTATATTTATGCTGGTATTGAAATTCATATGGAAATTACAGAAAAATTTAATTTGGGAGATGGGTGGATGCATTTCGAAACAAAAATATTTTCTAAGTACTAGAAAAGGCCATGAACATCCTAAACAAAAATGCATCTGAAAGTTTACATTCCACAAGAAGTTATTGGAAAGTTTGCGTTGTTTGTGTTCAAGCAGAGTTGAGTCACCTGAAAGTGCAAAAATTAGTGGATATTGTTGCATGTGTATGAAAATGTGTCACTATAAGTCATACGATAAAATGTACTCGTTCAATAACAACTTGTGGAGGCGGTGAAAGTCAATTTAAAAAGGTTAGGACAAAAATTGCAGTTATGAAAAACCTTATAATACCAGGATTCGGATCGATAGCCTTAGTCAAGCTAAGGGGGAGTACATGGGACCAAGTCATGGAAGACAACAGCACACAAAAACTTTCACACTGCACTCATTTTGAACTTTTTTTTGAAAGGCTACTGCCTGTATTTATTATTTTTCTTTAAAAACTTAATGAGTTAATTTAGTGGACAAACAGATGGTAATGAGTTAATTTAGTGGACAAACAGATGGTATTTCCTTTTTTCTTGTTGGCTTAAACACAGCAGTATAAAACAGAATCTCAATTTACTTTCTATTTCTCTTTGGCCACTGGCCTTATGAACAGCACAACTTTACATATGTCAACACAGTTAGTTTGAACACTAGGCTTTTAATTTATGCCTTCAAAATCATACTATGATTCGCATGGTTTACACAAGAAAAAGATACTGGATTATTTTTAATTCCACAAGGTGGACAAGTTCTGTTCTTTTGAAACGTACTCTCTTCTCTCTCACCCAGTTAGCTCAATGACCAATTTACAATTTTACACTTATTGATTTAAATTTAAACACTCTTAGCAAACTCCGCAATCTCCCAGACCAGATTCAAAGACTTCAATTAAATTTACAGTTATTTTAAGAGTCACAAATTATACTTTAACAAGTCTACTATCAGCAAGCAAACAAACCAAGTAAATTATCCTCAAAACAGAATTTACACTGAGCACAAGCATTAATTAACATTACATAGCCTATAGAACTATCCTGAATGAACCTACTTCACTTATAAAGAAACCTCACTAACTAATCTTAAAAATTATCACTATTCATAACATCAACATAATTCAGAAATTCAAACAATCTTCTTGCACTAGCTTGCTCATAAAAATCACCTCACTCTGCACTTCACATAATAGCTCAGGATACTTAATAACTCTATACTGTAAACAAAAGCTCAAAATACCAATTAACTAAATTTCCAAACTAAATATCAAGTTCACTAACACCAACAACCAGAATTTAGAATTTACATCCCTAGCACTACAGCAAATCATAAACAAATAAATTTAGATACTTTAAATCACCAAACAAACTTGAATTTAACACCTGCAGTGAATTACTGAGGTAGCGGTGAGGCAAATACTCTCAGTTCAGACACTACCCTGGGTTTTGAGAACCAACACAGGAAGAAAATACCAAGTCAGGCTGAAGGCGTGAAATTGGGTCGTGAATCCACTTTCAGCCTATGCAAAGGGAAAGGAAAAAATCCTCAAGTGTGACACATCATCATCAGGCACAGAATTTCCTCTAACATGATCTCACCACATTTCTTGAAGCAACGCTCGACCGACCCTCGCTGGCAGTACATATCTCCGTGAGCAGCGAAACTACTGGGGGGGTTTGAAGACAAGTTTTCCCCCAAAAACCACGTCTTCAAGGATCTCCCCCTTTTCGAACCAATGCATGATCCCACCTTGATCAACCACGCCTGCAAGAGCCTGTCGTACTTCAACCCTAAATACTCCAGGCACATCTGGCCCAGAACTAACACACTATATCTCAGGAACAATTCACTTATCTCTGTATATATCCCAAGAAATTCTAAATCACAATATCCACATATATCCCAGGAAAATTCACTTATCTCTCTATATCCCAAGAAATCCTAAATCACTATATCCACATATATCCCAGGAAAAATCACTAGCAAGGAAATTTTTCTGCACCATGGCAATGCGCAGGTCCACTTCAGACAATAACACTGACCATTTACATAACCCACTAAATATTTTCACCTTATTGAAAATTAAAATTACATTTAGACTTTTAACCTTATAGTAAAAACAAGAAAATTTAGGCCAAAGAAAAGAACAATTAATACTGGAACTGGTGAGCAAAAGTGTGTCTTCTCAACCCATGATGTTCATTCTTTTTGTGAAATACTAAACTTGAGAACAAAAAAATACTTTAACTTCTATTCTGCACATATCGCATCCTGGTGAAAATTCCCTACTCAGAGCCCTCTGCCCTAGGACAAGTTCCCTGCTTGCCCTAAGATCACCCCTTTCCAATGGGAGATTAACACTCATCTGGAGCATGTAAAATACTGGTCCTCAAATAACACACCTACCATCTTAATTTCGACACCCAACACTCCAAGAATGTAAACAGCACCTTAGGTTTCCAATTTCATCACACTATAATATGTTCCCAAAATTCCAATATAAATCATCCCATAATTTATCTTCACTCATAAAAAAAATAACTCAACGCTGTAAAAGACTAGAGAGAAATGTTTACAATTATTTTATCACCCACGACATCACAATAACACTGCTTTTTAAATATCACATGCCCAACTAAACTATTATCGATGCACCAAAATTTACTGTGCTCAAACAATAAACCAAATTTTTCCGATACATTAAAATTTACTGGCCTGGGAAGTTGCTAAACTACCAGACATGACAACACAAAAAAAAAAAGCATAAATGAAAGCATCTTCAACTCCCCTCTCTTTTCCTTTGTCTTGCAATATATTTTTCCGACAGCCCCCAATTTTAAAATCAACTCGTTTTATAATTTTAAAGAAACCACAACATAATACAAAAAAAGAAAATGCCGAGAGAAATTTACCTTTAGGACTGGGGGCAGCAACACTTCCTGCCAAGCACACTAACCGTCGATAATAATAAAAAAAAGGTTTCACAGCCTAATAATAGATAAAATGAATATAATAAAAAAAAAAAAAAAAAAAAAAACTCTCCCTCAGAGAACACCACTGTCCCGGTTGATTTTCACTTCACTTCCAAGGTGCTTTTTTTCCTTCCTTTTTTTTTCTCTTTTCCTTAGGCAGCGTGTTTGGCCAACGATACAGGAAACGGGCATTTTGGAACCCTGCTGGTGGACCCCTTGTTGTAATCAGTAGGGCCCAACTCGACGATTCAGCAGTTAAAGGCGGTATCTTCTACAAAGCCGTGCATGCCCCTTTTTTTTTTCGGAACTTCCAGTGTCTGGTTGAACTGGCTTGAAGAGTTCCTTCCATATTGAACCGAGTAGTAACAGCATTCGGGTTGCGCTGGCAGAAAATTCTCCTGCGGAGATCAGTTCACGGTAGTTATTACTTTTCTTTTTATTGCAGTTCACTCCTCCGTCGTCCACTAGGAGAGGAGGAGAGGGTTGAATCTGCAAGCATTTCCTCTCCAGTAATGAGATCCTTGAAATTCAATTTTAACTGTTGTCCGTTTAGATTTCAATACGAAATTTTCCTTCTTGCCGCCCCCTCCTCCGCCAAAAAGGCGAGGAGAGACTCGGCTGTGTCCTCTTTCTCTGCCGGTCAGCAAAAGTCCAGTACCAAAGTGACTCTCAACGGATAAAAACTCTGGGGGTGCTTGAAACCGCTGACCCCTCTCATTGGTCGAAACTTCAGCCTAGCAACTCACGGCTTCCCAACGGACCCTTCACTCCCACGCCTCGAGTGACCTCTGACCTTCACACGTGCAGACCAAGCTCTCCTTTTTGACCCTGGGGTCTAAAAATAGATTTCGTTGCTGAATTCCTTACCCCAAAAGACGAAAAGATGTTACTTTTGTGCGACTTTGGAAACAGGAACGCAAAAATGGCGGATTCTTGCTTTGCAGAAAATCACTAGTTTTAATTTTCTTTTTCTCTCGTTCCGTGATGTTAAACCAAAATTAATTTTGATTCTCTGAGCTGCACACCTACTCGCCTTTTCCTATCGCGATAAAAGAACAGATAAAATAATTATTTTCAAAAACCCCAAAGTCAGTTAAATCAAATATTATTCTTTTTTTTCCAACATGAAATTTTGTTTTCCTGGTTGTGATTAAGACAAGCGAATTTTGCGCATGAATTCCCTGCCTTTCAACCAGGAATTTTCTTCTAACGTATGTCATGGAAGAAAATTTTTGCATTAATTAATCTCCGATAAACCAACAGAAAGATTGATCAGGTCTCTCTGAAATTCACCAGAGGTTAAAATTTTCGCCATGACAAATACATTCCCCCTGCGAAAAAGACGAGCAAAGCGAGTCGAAACATAAAATAAAAATCTCAGAAAATTCGCTTCTACCTACTACTCAACACACACGTGCTCCGACCATGTCAACAAACCGATGAATGTAAACAAACCTGCAGCGCCACCTACCTCCGGTGAGCTGACTTCCGTTCCAACATGGCTACCACTGAACTAGGAAAACAAATGTTCCGATGCGAAGCTACTTATCACCTGACCTTAATTACAGGTGAAAGAATTTTTTTCAAGCCAAAAATTTTCACGGAACGAAGGAAAAAATTCTGCACCGGCTCAAATACTAACCTTTTAACTACACTGAGAAAATTAAATTAAAAGAAATTTAACTGATTATTAAATTCCTAACTCACTGGCTATTACTACAGTAATACTAATCCTACCCAACACTGAACGTACACTTCACTCCAATAGTAAACAACCTAACTTAAAATAACTAACCAGTGCACCTAGGCACTAAATTAACCAGCGTGAGGAGAGAAGAGAAGTTACGCCTCTTACAATTTTTGCATTATGCTTTCACCAATTTGACATCACCAACAACAGGCATTTTCGAATGACAACATTACTTTACAATACACTTTCTTCGCTTAGTTCAACAGAATATGATAAATTGCCTGAAAGCCACACATTAAAATTACACTTAATTCAACACTCGGACTGTAGAGGTAAAAAACTTTGCAACACATGAAAAATACACCTAGAAGTTCAATATTTGGAAAAGTGTGAAATTGCATATATATATGTGACACACTGCAAACTATTAATTAGCACTAGTTATATTCGAAATACCAAATTATACATTATGCAGGTACGCTTGAGAAATTATTTGTGTGAAAACTCATGTAGGTAAACACCCAAAAAAAAAATTGTATGTGTGTCAAGCACAAAATTACTGAAATTACTCATATATCACTGAAAATATTACACCAACACAAAAAAATCTTTTTATGTGTGTCAAGCCCTAACTGGCTTTTATGTTAAGCCCAAAATTATTCAATTATTACAAACACTGCTACTGAAATATTATAATACTTATACACAGAAATTCAGCTAAAATCAAAAAAATATGCACTTTCGCTACTTTGGTCACTGAGAGAGAGAGACTACCAGAACTTATCACTACGAGAAAATAATTCACATATGAAACCATACTCAAGATTTTTCGTAACTACTGTGCAGTACAGGTTGAATTCCATGACAAGGCATGTATCCTATGGTCACGGCACCAAATGTTTTGGTGGAAAAAAAAAATTGAATTTTAATTTGATTTGAGACTATATTGATTATATTGAATTGATTGTTATTTATTAAACGGATTACTATATTTATGCTGGTATTGAAATTCATATGGAAATTACAGAAAAAATTTAATTTGGGAGATGGGTGGATGCATTTCGAAACAAAAATATTTTCTAAGTACTAGAAAAGGCCATGAACATCCTAAACAAAAATGCATCTGAAAGTTTACATTCCACAAGAAGTTATTGGAAAGTTTGCGTTGTTTGTGTTCAAGCAGAGTTGAGTCACCTGAAAGTGCAAAAATTAGTGGATATTGTTGCATGTGTATGAAAATGTGTCACTATAAGTCATACGATAAAATGTACTCGTTCAATAACAACTTGTGGAGGCGGTGAAAGTCAATTTAAAAAGGTTAGGACAAAAATTGCAGTTATGAAAAACCTTATAATACCAGGATTCGGATCGATAGCCTTAGTCAAGCTAAGGGGAGTACATGGGACCAAGTCATGGAAGACAACAGCACACAAAAACTTTCACACTGCACTCATTTTGAACTTTTTTTTGAAAGGCTACTGCCTGTATTTATTATTTTTCTTTAAAAACTTAATGAGTTAATTTAGTGGACAAACAGATGGTAATGAGTTAATTTAGTGGACAAACAGATGGTATTTCCTTTTTTCTTGTTGGCTTAAACACAGCAGTATAAAACAGAATCTCAATTTACTTTCTATTTCTCTTTGGCCACTGGCCTTATGAACAGCACAACTTTACATATGTCAACACAGTTAGTTTGAACACTAGGCTTTTAATTTATGCCTTCAAAATCATACTATGATTCGCATGGTTTACACAAGAAAAAGATACTGGATTATTTTTAATTCCACAAGGTGGACAAGTTCTGTTCTTTTGAAACGTACTCTCTTCTCTCTCACCCAGTTAGCTCAATGACCAATTTACAATTTTACACTTATTGATTTAAATTTAAACACTCTTAGCAAACTCCGCAATCTCCCAGACCAGATTCAAAGACTTCAATTAAATTTACAGTTATTTTAAGAGTCACAAATTATACTTTAACAAGTCTACTATCAGCAAGCAAACAAACCAAGTAAATTATCCTCAAAACAGAATTTACACTGAGCACAAGCATTAATTAACATTACATAGCCTATAGAACTATCCTGAATGAACCTACTTCACTTATAAAGAAACCTCACTAACTAATCTTAAAAATTATCACTATTCATAACATCAACATAATTCAGAAATTCAAACAATCTTCTTGCACTAGCTTGCTCATAAAAATCACCTCACTCTGCACTTCACATAATAGCTCAGGATACTTAATAACTCTATACTGTAAACAAAAGCTCAAAATACCAATTAACTAAATTTCCAAACTAAATATCAAGTTCACTAACACCAACAACCAGAATTTAGAATTTACATCCCTAGCACTACAGCAAATCATAAACAAATAAATTTAGATACTTTAAATCACCAAACAAACTTGAATTTAACACCTGCAGTGAATTACTGAGGTAGCGGTGAGGCAAATACTCTCAGTTCAGACACTACCCTGGGTTTTGAGAACCAACACAGGAAGAAAATACCAAGTCAGGCTGAAGGCGTGAAATTGGGTCGTGAATCCACTTTCAGCCTATGCAAAGGGAAAGGAAAAAATCCTCAAGTGTGACACATCATCATCAGGCACAGAATTTCCTCTAACATGATCTCACCACATTTCTTGAAGCAACGCTCGACCGACCCTCGCTGGCAGTACATATCTCCGTGAGCAGCGAAACTACTGGGGGGTTTGAAGACAAGTTTTCCCCCAAAAACCACGTCTTCAAGGATCTCCCCTTTTCGAACCAATGCATGATCCCACCTTGATCAACCACGCCTGCAAGAGCCTGTCGTACTTCAACCCTAAATACTCCAGGCACATCTGGCCCAGAACTAACACACTATATCTCAGGAACAATTCACTTATCTCTGTATATATCCCAAGAAATTCTAAATCACAATATCCACATATATCCCAGGAAAATTCACTTATCTCTCTATATCCCAAGAAATCCTAAATCACTATATCCACATATATCCCAGGAAAAATCACTAGCAAGGAAATTTTTCTGCACCATGGCAATGCGCAGGTCCACTTCAGACAATAACACTGACCATTTACATAACCCACTAAATATTTTCACCTTATTGAAAATTAAAATTACATTTAGACTTTTAACCTTATAGTAAAAACAAGAAAATTTAGGCCAAAGAAAAGAACAATTAATACTGGAACTGGTGAGCAAAAGTGTGTCTTCTCAACCCATGATGTTCATTCTTTTTGTGAAATACTAAACTTGAGAACAAAAAAATACTTTAACTTCTATTCTGCACATATCGCATCCTGGTGAAAATTCCCTACTCAGAGCCCTCTGCCCTAGGACAAGTTCCCTGCTTGCCCTAAGATCACCCCTTTCCAATGGGAGATTAACACTCATCTGGAGCATGTAAAATACTGGTCCTCAAATAACACACCTACCATCTTAATTTCGACACCCAACACTCCAAGAATGTAAACAGCACCTTAGGTTTCCAATTTCATCACACTATAATATGTTCCCAAAATTCCAATATAAATCATCCCATAATTTATCTTCACTCATAAAAAAAAATAACTCAACGCTGTAAAAGACTAGAGAGAAATGTTTACAATTATTTTATCACCCACGACATCACAATAACACTGCTTTTTAAATATCACATGCCCAACTAAACTATTATCGATGCACCAAAATTTACTGTGCTCAAACAATAAACCAAATTTTTCCGATACATTAAAATTTACTGGCCTGGGAAGTTGCTAAACTACCAGACATGACAACACAAAAAAAAAAAAAGCATAAATGAAAGCATCTTCAACTCCCCTCTCTTTTCCTTTGTCTTGCAATATATTTTTCCGACAGCCCCCAATTTTAAAATCAACTCGTTTTATAATTTTAAAGAAACCACAACATAATACAAAAAAAGAAAATGCCGAGAGAAATTTACCTTTAGGACTGGGGGCAGCAACACTTCCTGCCAAGCACACTAACCGTCGATAATAATAAAAAAAAGGTTTCACAGCCTAATAATAGATAAAATGAATATAATAAAAAAAAAAAAAAACTCTCCCTCAGAGAACACCACTGTCCCGGTTGATTTTCACTTCACTTCCAAGGTGCTTTTTTTCCTTCCTTTTTTTTTTCTCTTTTCCTTAGGCAGCGTGTTTGGCCAACGATACAGGAAACGGGCATTTTGGAACCCTGCTGGTGGACCCCTTGTTGTAATCAGTAGGGCCCAACTCGACGATTCAGCAGTTAAAGGCGGTATCTTCTACAAAGCCGTGCATGCCCCTTTTTTTTTCGGAACTTCCAGTGTCTGGTTGAACTGGCTTGAAGAGTTCCTTCCATATTGAACCGAGTAGTAACAGCATTCGGGTTGCGCTGGCAGAAAATTCTCCTGCGGAGATCAGTTCACGGTAGTTATTACTTTTCTTTTTATTGCAGTTCACTCCTCCGTCGTCCACTAGGAGAGGAGGAGAGGGTTGAATCTGCAAGCATTTCCTCTCCAGTAATGAGATCCTTGAAATTCAATTTTAACTGTTGTCCGTTTAGATTTCAATACGAAATTTTCCTTCTTGCCGCCCCCTCCTCCGCCAAAAGGCGAGGAGAGACTCGGCTGTGTCCTCTTTCTCTGCCGGTCAGCAAAAGTCCAGTACCAAAGTGACTCTCAACGGATAAAAACTCTGGGGGTGCTTGAAACCGCTGACCCCTCTCATTGGTCGAAACTTCAGCCTAGCAACTCACGGCTTCCCAACGGACCCTTCACTCCCACGCCTCGAGTGACCTCTGACCTTCACACGTGCAGACCAAGCTCTCCTTTTTGACCCTGGGGTCTAAAAATAGATTTCGTTGCTGAATTCCTTACCCCAAAAGACGAAAAGATGTTACTTTTGTGCGACTTTGGAAACAGGAACGCAAAAATGGCGGATTCTTGCTTTGCAGAAAATCACTAGTTTTAATTTTCTTTTTCTCTCGTTCCGTGATGTTAAACCAAAATTAATTTTGATTCTCTGAGCTGCACACCTACTCGCCTTTTCCTATCGCGATAAAAGAACAGATAAAATAATTATTTTCAAAACCCCAAAGTCAGTTAAATCAAATATTATTCTTTTTTTTCCAACATGAAATTTTGTTTTCCTGGTTGTGATTAAGACAAGCGAATTTTGCGCATGAATTCCCCTGCCTTTCAACCAGGAATTTTCTTCTAACGTATGTCATGGAAGAAAATTTTTGCATTAATTAATCTCCGATAAACCAACAGAAAGATTGATCAGGTCTCTCTGAAATTCACCAGAGGTTAAAATTTTCGCCATGACACTTCGTTTGTTTGACAAATTCATTCAACCGCTTCAATAAAGACAATAGTCTAGGTTTGTGATTTTCTCTTCTTTTTTCGACTGAAGGTTTTTTTTTTTTTGAAAAGAATACTCATACAACAAATGTAAGCTTTATTTGATTGACAAATTCATTCAACCGCTTCAATAAAGACAATAGTCTAGGTTTGTGATTTTCTCTTCTTTTTTCGACTGAAGGTTTTTTTTTTGAACAGAATACTCATACAACAAATGTAAGCTTTATTTGATTGACAAATTCATTCAACCGCTTCAATAAAGACAATAGTCTAGGTTTGTGATTTTCTCTTCTCTTTTCGACTGAAGGTTTTTTTTTTTTTTTTTGAAAAGGATACTCATACAACAAGTGTAAGCTTTATTTGATTGACAAATTCATTCAACCGCTTCAATAAAGACAATAGTCTAGGTTTGTGATTTTCTCTTCTCTTTTCGACTGAAGGTTTTTTTTTTTTTTTTGAAAAGGATACTCATACAACAAGTGTAACCCTTATTTGATTGACAAATTCATTCAACCGCTTCAATAAAGACAACAGTCTAGGTTTGTGATTTTCTCTTCTCTTTTCGACTGAAGGTTTTTTTTTTTTTTTTTGAAAAGGATACTCATACAACAAGTGTAAGCTTTATTTGATTGACAAATTCATTCAACCGCTTCAATAAAGACAATAGTCTAGGTTTGTGATTTTCTCTTCTCTTTTCGACTGAAGGTTTTTTTTTTTTTTTTTGAAAAGGATACTCATACAACAAATGTAAGCTTTATTTGATTGACAAATTCATTCAACCGCTTCAATAAAGACAATAGTCTAGGTTTGTGATTTTCTCTTCTCTTTTCGACTGAAGGTTTTTTTTTTTTTTTTTTTGAAAAGGATACTCATACAACAAGTGTAAGCTTTATTTGATTGACAAATTCATTCAACCGCTTCAATAAAGACAATAGTCTAGGTTTGTGATTTTCTCTTCTCTTTTCGACTGAAGGTCTTTTTTGTTTTTTTTTTAAAGGAATACTCATACAACAAATGTAAGCTTTATTTGATTGACAAATTCATTCAACCGCTTCAATAAAGACAATAGTCTAGGTTTGTGATTTTCTCTTCTCTTTTCGACTGAAGGTTTTTTTTGTTTTTTTTTTAAAGGAATACTCATACAACAAATGTAAGCTTTATTTGATTGACAAATTCATTCAACCGCTTCAATAAAGACAATAGTCTAGGTTTGTGATTTTCTCTTCTTTTTCGACTGAAGGTTTTTTTTGTTTTTTTTTTAAAGGAATACTCATACAACAAATGTAAGCTTTATTTGATTGACAAATTCATTCAACCGCTTCAATAAAGACAATAGTCTAGGTTTGTGATTTTCTCTTCTCTTTTCGACTGAAGGTTTTTTTTGTTTTTTTTTTAAAGGAATACTCATACAACAAATGTAAGCTTTATTTGATTGACAAATTCATTCAACCGCTTCAATAAAGACAATAGTCTAGGTTTGTGATTTTCTCTTCTTTTTTCGACTGAAGGTTTTTTTGTTTTTTTTTTAAAGGAATACTCATACAACAAATGTAAGCTTTATTTGATTGACAAATTCATTCAACCGCTTCAATAAAGACAATAGTCTAGGTTTGTGATTTTCTCTTCTCTTTTCGACTGAAGGTTTTTTTTGTTTTTTTTTTAAAGGAATACTCATACAACAAATGTAAGCTTTATTTGATTGACAAATTCATTCAACCGCTTCAATAAAGACAATAGTCTAGGTTTGTGATTTTCTCTTCTCTTTTCGACTGAAGGTTTTTTTTGTTTTTTTTTTTAAAGGAATACTCATACAACAAATGTAAGCTTTATTTGATTGACAAATTCATTCAACCGCTTCAATAAAGACAATAGTCTAGGTTTGTGATTTTCTCTTCTTTTTTCGACTAAAGGTTTTTTTTGTTTTTTTTTTAAAGGAATACTCATACAACAAATGTAAGCTTTATTTGATTGACAAATTCATTCAACCGCTTCAATAAAGACAATAGTCTAGGTTTGTGATTTTCTCTTCTTTTTTCGACTGAAGGTTTTTTTTGTTTTTTTTTTAAAGGAATACTCATACAACAAATGTAAGCTTTATTTGATTGACAAATTCATTCAACCGCTTCAATAAAGACAATAGTCTAGGTTTGTGATTTTCTCTTCTCTTTTCGACTGAAGGTTTTTTTTGTTTTTTTTTTAAAGGAATACTCATACAACAAATGTAAGCTTTATTTGATTGACAAATTCATTCAACCGCTTCAATAAAGACAATAGTCTAGGTTTGTGATTTTCTCTTCTCTTTTCGACTGAAGGTTTTTTTTTTTTTTTTGAAAAGGATACTCATACAACAAATGTAAGCTTTATTTGATTGACAAATTCATTCAACCGCTTCAATAAAGACAATAGTCTAGGTTTGTGATTTTCTCTTCTCTTTTCGACTGAAGGTTTTTTTTTTTTTTTTTGAAAAGGATACTCATACAACAAGTGTAAGCTTTATTTGATTGACAAATTCATTCAACCGCTTCAATAAAGACAATAGTCTAGGTTTGTGATTTTCTCTTCTCTTTTCGACTGAAGGTTTTTTTGTTTTTTTTTTAAAGGAATACTCATACAACAAATGTAAGCTTTATTTGATTGACAAATTCATTCAACCGCTTCAATAAAGACAATAGTCTAGGTTTGTGATTTTCTCTTCTCTTTTCGACTGAAGGTTTTTTTGTTTTTTTTTTTTAAAGGAATACTCATACAACAAATGTAAGCTTTATTTGATTGACAAATTCATTCAACCGCTTCAATAAAGACAATAGTCTAGGTTTGTGATTTTCTCTTCTTTTTTCGACTGAAGGTTTTTTTTGTTTTTTTTTAAAGGAATACTCATACAACAAATGTAAGCTTTATTTGATTGACAAATTCATTCAACCGCTTCAATAAAGACAATAGTCTAGGTTTGTGATTTTCTCTTCTCTTTTCGACTGAAGGTTTTTTTTGTTTTTTTTTAAAGGAATACTCATACAACAAATGTAAGCTTTATTTGATTGACAAATTCATTCAACCGCTTCAATAAAGACAATAGTCTAGGTTTGTGATTTTCTCTTCTCTTTTCGACTGAAGGTTTTTTTTGTTTTTTTTTTAAAGGAATACTCATACAACAAATGTAAGCTTTATTTGATTGACAAATTCATTCAACCGCTTCAATAAAGACAATAGTCTAGGTTTGTGATTTTCTCTTCTTTTTTCGACTGAAGGTTTTTTTTGTTTTTTTTTTAAAGGAATACTCATACAACAAATGTAAGCTTTATTTGATTGACAAATTCATTCAACCGCTTCAATAAAGACAATAGTCTAGGTTTGTGATTTTCTCTTCTCTTTTCGACTGAAGGTTTTTTTTGTTTTTTTTTTAAAGGAATACTCATACAACAAATGTAAGCTTTATTTGATTGACAAATTCATTCAACCGCTTCAATAAAGACAATAGTCTAGGTTTGTGATTTTCTCTTCTCTTTTCGACTGAAGGTTTTTTTTGTTTTTTTTTTAAAGGAATACTTATACAACAAATGTAAGCTTTATTTGATTGACAAATTCATTCAACCGCTTCAATAAAGACAATAGTCTAGGTTTGTGATTTTCTCTTCTTTTTTCGACTGAAGGTTTTTTTTGTTTTTTTTTTAAAGGAATACTCATACAACAAATGTAAGCTTTATTTGATTGACAAATTCATTCAACCGCTTCAATAAAGACAATAGTCTAGGTTTGTGATTTTCTCTTCTTTTTTTCGACTGAAGGTTTTTTTTGTTTTTTTTTTAAAGGAATACTCATACAACAAATGTAAGCTTTATTTGATTGACAAATTCATTCAACCGCTTCAATAAAGACAATAGTCTAGGTTTGTGATTTTCTCTTCTCTTTTCGACTGAAGGTTTTTTTTGTTTTTTTTTTAAAGGAATACTCATACAACAAATGTAAGCTTTATTTGATTGACAAATTCATTCAACCGCTTCAATAAAGACAATAGTCTAGGTTTGTGATTTTCTCTTCTCTTTTCGACTGAAGGTTTTTTTTGTTTTTTTTTTAAAGGAATACTCATACAACAAATGTAAGCTTTATTTGATTGACAAATTCATTCAACCGCTTCAATAAAGACAATAGTCTAGGTTTGTGATTTTCTCTTCTTTTTTCGACTGAAGGTTTTTTTTGTTTTTTTTTTAAAGGAATACTCATACAACAAATGTAAGCTTTATTTGATTGACAAATTCATTCAACCGCTTCAATAAAGACAATAGTCTAGGTTTGTGATTTTCTTCTTCTCTTTTCGACTGAAGGTTTTTTTGTTTTTTTTTAAAGGATACTCATACAACAAATGTAAGCTTTATTTGATTGACAAATTCATTCAACCGCTTCAATAAAGACAATAGTCTAGGTTTGTGATTTTCTCTTCTCTTTTCGACTGAAGGTTTTTTTTGTTTTTTTTTTAAAGGATACTCATACAACAAATGTAAGCTTTATTTGATTGACAAATTCATTCAACCACTTCAATAAAGACAATAGTCTAGGTTTGTGATTTTCTCTTCTCTTTTCGACTGAAGGTTTTTTTTTTTTTGAAAAGGATACTCATACAACAAGTGTAAGCTTTATTTGATTGACAAATTCATTCAACCGCTTCAATAAAGACAATAGTCTAGGTTTGTGATTTTCTCTTCTTTTTCGACTGAAGGTTTTTTTTGTTTTTTTTTAAAGGAATACTCATACAACAAATGTAAGCTTTATTTGATTGACAAATTCATTCAACCGCTTCAATAAAGACAATAGTCTAGGTTTGTGATTTTCTCTTCTCTTTTCGACTGAAGGTTTTTTTTTTTTTTGAAAAGGATACTCATACAACAAGTGTAAGCTTTATTTGATTGACAAATTCATTCAACCGCTTCAATAAAGACAATAGTCTAGGTTTGTGATTTTCTCTTCTCTTTTCGACTGAAGGTTTTTTTTGTTTTTTTTTTAAAGGATACTCATACAACAAATGTAAGCTTTATTTGATTGACAAATTCATTCAACCGCTTCAATAAAGACAATAGTCTAGGTTTGTGATTTTCTCTTCTCTTTTCGACTGAAGGTTTTTTTTGTTTTTTTTTAAAGGATACTCATACAACAAATGTAAGCTTTATTTGATTGACAAATTCATTCAACCGCTTCAATAAAGACAATAGTCTAGGTTTGTGATTTTCTCTTCTCTTTTCGACTGAAGGTTTTTTTTTTTTTTTTTTGAAAAGGATACTCATACAACAAGTGTAAGCTTTATTTGATTGACAAATTCATTCAACCGCTTCAATAAAGACAATAGTCTAGGTTTGTGATTTTCTCTTCTTTTTTCGACTGAAGGTTTTTTTTGTTTTTTTTTTAAAGGAATACTCATACAACAAATGTAAGCTTTATTTGATTGACAAATTCATTCAACCGCTTCAATAAAGACAATAGTCTAGGTTTGTGATTTTCTTCTTCTCTTTTCGACTGAAGGTTTTTTTTTTTTTTTGAAAAGGATACTCATACAACAAGTGTAAGCTTTATTTGATTGACAAATTCATTCAACCGCTTCAATAAAGACAATAGTCTAGGTTTGTGATTTTCTCTTCTCTTTTCGACTGAAGGTTTTTTTTTTTTTTTTGAAAAGGATACTCATACAACAAATGTAAGCTTTATTTGATTGACAAATTCATTCAACCGCTTCAATAAAGACAATAGTCTAGGTTTGTGATTTTCTCTTCTCTTTTCGACTGAAGGTTTTTTTTTTTTTTTTTTGAAAAGGATACTCATACAACAAGTGTAAGCTTTATTTGATTGACAAATTCATTCAACCGCTTCAATAAAGACAATAGTCTAGGTTTGTGATTTTCTCTTCTCTTTTCGACTGAAGGTTTTTTTTTTTTTTTTAAAGGATACTCATACAACAAATGTAAGCTTTATTTGATTGACAAATTCATTCAACCGCTTCAATAAAGACAATAGTCTAGGTTTGTGATTTTCTCTTCTCTTTTCGACTGAAGGTTTTTTTTTTTTTTTGAAAAGGATACTCATACAACAAGTGTAAGCTTTATTTGATTGACAAATTCATTCAACCGCTTCAATAAAGACAATAGTCTAGGTTTGTGATTTTCTCTTCTCTTTTCGACTGAAGGTTTTTTTTTTTTTTTGAAAAGGATACTCATACAACAAATGTAAGCTTTATTTGATTGACAAATTCATTCAACCGCTTCAATAAAGACAATAGTCTAGGTTTGTGATTTTCTCTTCTCTTTTCGACTGAAGGTTTTTTTTTTTTTTTGAAAAGGATACTCATACAACAAGTGTAAGCTTTATTTGATTGACAAATTCATTCAACCGCTTCAATAAAGACAATAGTCTAGGTTTGTGATTTTCTCTTCTCTTTTCGACTGAAGGTTTTTTTTTTTTTTTTGAAAAGGATACTCATACAACAAATGTAAGCTTTATTTGATTGACAAATTCATTCAACCGCTTCAATAAAGACAATAGTCTAGGTTTGTGATTTTCTCTTCTCTTTTCGACTGAAGGTTTTTTTTTTTTTGAAAAGGATACTCATACAACAAATGTAAGCTTTATTTGATTGACAAATTCATTCAACCGCTTCAATAAAGACAATAGTCTAGGTTTGTGATTTTCTCTTCTCTTTTCGACTGAAGGTTTTTTTTTTTTTTTGAAAAGGATACTCATACAACAAATGTAAGCTTTATTTGATTGACAAATTCATTCAACCGCTTCAATAAAGACAATAGTCTAGGTTTGTGATTTTCTCTTCTCTTTTCGACTGAAGGTTTTTTTTTTTTTTGAAAAGAATACTCATACAACAAATGTAAGCTTTATTTGATTGACAAATTCATTCAACCGCTTCAATAAAGACAATAGTCTAGGTTTGTGATTTTCTCTTCTCTTTTCGACTGAAGGTTTTTTTTTTTTTTTTTTGAAAAGGATACTCATACAACAAGTGTAAGCTTTATTTGATTGACAAATTCATTCAACCGCTTCAATAAAGACAATAGTCTAGGTTTGTGATTTTCTCTTCTCTTTTCGACTGAAGGTTTTTTTTTTTTTTTTTTAAAGGAATACTCATACAACAAGTGTAAGCTTTATTTGATTGACAAATTCATTCAACCGCTTCAATAAAGACAATAGTCTAGGTTTGTGATTTTCTCTTCTTTTTTCGACTGAAGGTTTTTTTTTTTTTTTTTTTTTTTGACTGAAGGTTTAACGACCACCGTGAGCAACTCAATGGGTTATAAGCAGTCGCCCAAAATATTTTCACTAACAATGGTCAACGGAATGTTTATTTATATCTTTACGTAATGGGAAACGTCTTACATACGTGAATAAACTGGAGCGAATGAATATTAAATTGCATATATACATCACACAATCCAACGCCATAACGCAATCAGGACTTCGAGAGTGTTCGCTGTTCCGATGAGAAGAACTTTGATGCGAATGACTGCTAGCGTTTCTTTGCGCAACGGTTCGTTCAGAAAAGGTAAGACTTCGGACTTTACACTATCTCAGCCCCTGCATACCGCTGCCTTCCACAGCGCGTGAGTCAACCGCACTCTTCTCCCATAGACTTTACATGGGAACTTTGCCGCCTCACAACGCCCTAATAGTTGCCCCAATCTCATTTTCCTCTTCGACTGGCACATCTACATGGTAAGACCTTTATTTTGATACTTCAACCATATTTTTACGTTCCGCCGTTCTCTCAAAATAGGACACACAGTGAAAAAAAACTTATAGAATTAATACACTGCTGGCCACCCAAAATGCAACACCAAAAAGGAAGCATCCGATTGGCCTGAAATTATCAGCATGCGTCGCCCGCAAGAGGACATGCAAATGATTAGCATTGCAAGGTATATGCAAATCATGTGCGCCCGGCACGACACCGAGAAGCACTATAAGAAGGGCGCACTGAAGGCGGGGTGTAAGTAGTGAAAATGTGTTGTGCTGCCGGACCTGCGCGTGGAAATCTTCCTGATGCCTCGTCGCAGAATACGGCAGTCATTCCAGCACGTTTCGGAGTTCGACAGAGGACGAATAGTGGCTTATGGCGACAGCGGTTTATCGTACCAAGACAATGGCGCCCGTGTGGGACGACATCCAGCCACATTGAGGCGAGTATGGATTCGGTGGGTGCAGAGGTGACGGACGGATTGCCGCAGCCGCGGCACACCACTGAACGAGAGGACCGGCATGTTGTTCGACGGACGGCTCGGACCGCCACATCACGCGGCTCGGACCGCCACATCACGAACGTTAGCGCGGGAATTAGGGTGGGTTGCGCAACAACCTGTGTCAGCACGTACCGTTCGACGTCGTCTGCAGGAGAGGGGACTTGTCGCACGGCGCCCATTGCTCCGATTGCCATTGACGTTACACCACCGGCGAGTGCGGCGGCAGTGGGACGTTGAACGCCGCACCTGGACTACGGAATGGCACGACATTGTCTTCTCCGACGAATCCCGCTTCTGTCTGCAACACCACGATGGTCGGATCCGCGTGTGGCGCCACCGTGGCGAGAGACTGTATGAAGTATGCATTATGCATCGCCATACCGGTCCGTCGCCTTGCGTTATGGCTTGGGGTGCAATTGCATATGACACCAGCACCCCTCTGGTACGTATCGCCGGTACACTCAACAGCCACCGCTACATCTCCGACGTTTTTGAGCCTGTAGTCCTCCCTTACCTGCAGGACCTGCCAGCGGCCACGTCTCAACAGGACAATGCGCGCCCGCACGTGGCACGCATCGTGCTACAATTCTTCACGGCCCTCCAGGTGTCACTGCTGCCGTGGCCCGCCTGTTCTCGCGATATGTCGGCCATCGAACACGTCTGGTCGTTGATCAGCAACCGAGTGGCCCGGCAAGCACCACCCGTGATGAACTGTGGCAACGTGTGGAAGCAGCCTGGACCGACATACCCCAAGCCCACATCCAAAGCCTCTTTCGCTCGATGCCGCGGCGTGTAGCGGCCGTTATTGTCAGCCATGGGGGCCACACGAACTATTGATGTCTGCGTGTTCCGCAAGTCGCACGGGCCTGTAAGCTCAATCGTTTCATCTTTGTATCTGTTGTTATGTGTCCAGTAAATCTGGCTTTGCTATCTCGTGTCCTTCTTGGTGTCGCATTTTGGGTGGCCAGTAGTGTATATGGAAAATATATGTACATACTGTATAAGATAGAATTTGGGACCCCGTCCCCTACACACACACGCAGACACAGGAGCAAAGCAGTTGCTGAGGCGCGATCTAACGGCCACGACATAGGCGCCTCTGTTGGCGAATTGTGAAACTTAGCAAACACAACTGTAGAACTACGATAGATATGGCAGGCAGAAATGTAAATTGCAAAGCTGTAGAACTGACTTTATTTATTAGGAATCGATATCCCTGTTTTATTAAGTACACATTACACACGTATTTGCATTCTACGAAAAATTACAATTTTATGTGATTAAATTTAGCTGGTTCACATCACGAAAAAGTATGCATTATAACACCATATTCCTGAATATTTTTTTGGGGGAGGGGGGTCCTTTACATTGGTGATCCCCGACTCTGAAAATCTGGGGGTGCTGCCCCCCCCTAGTGGTTACGCCTATGTCTGTCTCTAACGCTCTGGCGTCATTCAGTACTTGCAGCGGCATCCTATCTCACGATACCTAAAATCAAGGAGAAATACCGGAAAATAAAATAAAATTAGTAAGACAAACGATTTGTCTTACTAACTTTATTTAGCAAGACAAGTCGTTTGTCTTCTTACTAACTTGATGTGGCAATACTCACGTGCTCGAACGATTGTCTGTGACGTTTGTTGTGTTACGTAGGTGTTATCTCGCGTTTGTTTTCATTTTCTTCGCATTGCAGAGTAATTTCCTAAAGGGGAATAACTCTCTGGCGTCACAGTATTTTCAGCGCCATCTGCTTTTATCCGGTGGCAGAAATCATAACTAAGCTCACCGCTGTCGCACGATACGTGTAATCAAGGAGAAATACCGGGGGCCGAGCTGGGCCGGGTTCGAATCGTGGTGGGGCATGGATGTTGTGTTCATCTTACGATACTGGCTCTCTCCCTTCCCTGAAACCAGTGACCCTAAATTAGGGACGGAGCGACTGCTTTTAGCCCATTTAGTTGCTCACGGTGGTCGTTAAACCTCCAATCCAAAAAAAAAAAAGAAATCCTCATAATTACACAGGCAGAAAGTGAAAAAAGAACACCAAGAAGGAATTGGCGGACAATCATGAAATTTACATATGTTAATGGGGTCGAGTTTACGTAGGTGTGATGTTAATTTCGGGACCAACCGGTGAGCGCTTACGCCACAGCACGGCATAATATGCAAATTATCGTCGGTGGTATTTAAGGAGTACGGCGAAGTGAATGTAATCAGTCGTCGGCGTACGGACACGTGCGAAGACCCTGAAGAAGCTGCAATGCCTGGACATGGAAGACGTGTACGATTTCAGCAGTTATCGGATTTTGAGCGAGGTCGTCTAGTCGGACTCCGCGAGGCCGGGTGGTCGTATCGTCGTATTGTGGAGCGAATTGGACGGGAAGTATCGGTGCTGGTACGATGGTGGCGTAGATGGTCCGAGGAACATTGCCACACGAGAAGACGTGGAACCGGGAGTCACAGACGGACTGATGAGCGGACCGATCGACGTATAAGAAGAGCGGCGTTGTCAAGCAGAACACCCACTGCGACGCAAATCCGAGCTGCCGTTGCCCATGAGGTGACTGTGCGAACAATCCGCAACCGTCTACTGGATGCAGGACTACGTGCACGTGTGCCTCTGGCATGTGTACCTCTGACTCCAGCCCACCGTCAGGAACGGCTGCAGTGGAGAACGCAATGGCGATCTGTCGTGTTCAGCGATGAAAGCAGATTCTGCTTGGGAACCTCCGATGGCCGCATGCGTGTTCGCAGACGCACAGGGGAGCGTCTCCACCCTTCTTGCATCCGCCAGCGAGACACAATGCCTTCACCTGGTCTTCTGGTGTGGGGAGAGATCTGCTATCACTCCCGTACACAACTAGTGTTTGTACCGGGTACGTTAAACAGCACCTCCTATATCAACAATATCATTCAGCCCGTTGCTGTGCCATTTGTAAGGTCGGTCCATCGTGGTGTTTTCCAGCAAGATAACGCACGCCCACACACGGCACGTGCAACGCAACATGCACTTCAGGGTGTGAGACAGCTTCCATGGCCACCGGATTTGTCCCCCATTGAGCACGTGTCGGATTTTATGGGACAACGACTTATCCGGTCTCCACGGCCAGCCACGACCATCCCCGATTTACGCGTCCAGGTTGAGGATGCTTGGAACTCAATACCCCAAACTTACATCCAACATCTGTACGACAGACTCCATGCCAGAATGGCACAGTGTGACGCAGTTCATGGCGGTTCAACCTCGTACTAACCATGTTACATGGATATTTTAATTTTTCAGTTTACCAGCAAATACAGCTGTATTTTGCCATAATGTTTTGATCACGTTATCCTCTGTATTCCGTTATTATGCTGTATGAATTTCGTTGGTATCAGACGTCTCCTTCTTGGTGTTATTTTTTCACTTTCCGCCAGTGTATTACTTAACAACTTAAAAATAAATTTCGCAATTAAAAAAAACAATACTGGGGGTGGGGCGGGGGCGGGGGACAGATGAGATAGCCCATGTCTCGGACCCAAGATACGACACTAGTTTCGTCTTATTTGCGCATCACAATTTAATGATAAATGGGTTTGTCTCCGAAGACGTGTATATACTGGGCATTAATCCACGCATTTTTTCAGTCGCTGAGCTGGGAAAACAAGGGGATAAAGATTAATGGAGATTATCTAACCCACCTTCGTTTTGCTGATGACGTAGTCATTTTTGCAACTACCCCATCAGAGCTGCAGAGTATGATCCAGGAACTTGCTGACAAGAGTAAAGAAGTGGGATTAAAAATGAATTTTTAAGAAGACAAAAGTGATGTTCAATGCTTTTACAAGAAATGAAGATTTATCGATTGATGGAGAAAAGCTGGAGATAACAGACACGTACGTTTATCTTGGACAGCAGATATCAAGTGAGGGTCACATTGGTGAAGAAATTAATCGGCGTACAAATCTTGCCTGGAGAGCTTTTGGAAGAAACAGCATAATTTTCAAGAGCAATATGCCATTATGTCTTAAAAGAAAAGTGTTTGATCAATGCATCCTTCCAGTGCTTACGTATGGTGCAGAGACGTGGACCTTAACTAAAAGAGACATACAAAGGCTGCAGACAACTCAAAAAAGCATGGAGAGGTGCATGCTTGGTGTAACCAGGAGAGATAAGAAGAGGAACTCGTGGATCCGAAAAATGACAAGAGTGGAAGACATCATGATCAGAGTTAAATCCCTGAAATGGCAATGGGCTGGACATACTGCCAGAAGGACAGATCATCGATGGACAGCCGAAATTTTAGATTGGATTCCAAGGGACAGGAAAACACCCAGAAGAAGACCACATGGGAGATGGGTGGATGAAATTCGAAAGTATGCAGGGGTGACATGGAGGAGATTGGTACAAAACAGACCGTTGTGGAGGAAACTTGGGGAGACCTTCGTCCAGCAGTGGATTGATAATGGTTGACAATGATGATGATGATGAATCCACGCATAGTAGCAACAAAGCCTTTACGAATTTGAGAACCTTCAGTTTAGAAATTGTTGAGTACATGCTAGTTCTGCTAGATACCGGCTAAAGTACTCCAACTAAAAAAGGGGTTTTCTTACAGTATCCTCAACTGCAATGGACAGCTGGAACCTTCGAATGTAGGCTTATTCACAGCCTATAAATAGCTAAGTCACTGGACACAAGAATGTTCATTTATTGCAAGAAAGAAGCATAGAATTTACCTAGATCTGGCCTTGTAGGCATGCTTTCCAAAACATATTAAAAAGTATTGCAAGAATACGTTTCCACTTCGGTTGTAATTACACAGTGGGGTCATATTATTGTGACCACCTCCTACTTTTGACGTCAATAGCGCGTAGCCAATGAAAGAAGGCACGTGTCGTGAGCTTAATTGGAGGGTATATAAAGTGTGCTGTAGGCATTCTGAAAACAGGTGCCGCGAGTGTCCGAGTGGGCAACGTTCGTGACTGCCACGGGAAGGGCCTCAGGTTCGATACGAACGCTCGATCCACTAAATACCCGCCGTGCGTCGGATGGGCACGTTAAGCCGTCGGACCCAGGGTACTGCCCCCGGTGATAATAAGGGCGTCCAGTGGCGATGCTCCCGCGCCCATGCTAATCTTTGCACCCTGTGATGTGCGGTCAGCAGCGGTACCCTCGTGGGACGATGGCTTCTGTACCCCATAGCGAGGAGATGGTTCTGGATGGTGTGGCTGCTTACACGTTTTTGTGCACCAGCGTTAAATTGCCGAGTGATTTCTTGCACTGTGGCCCGTCTATCCGCTGTTACAATGCGAGCTAGCCGACGATGACCCCGCTCAATCACACGCTGTTGTCCACGGCAGTTGGCCCTTGCAGGGATGGTTTTACCGGATTCGATGTACTCACGGTGCACCCGTGACACAGTGGCTCGTGAAAATCCCAGTGCCTGTACGACTTCCGAGATGGAGTGACCCATTCGTCGGGCCCCGACAATTTGCCCACGATCAAATGCGCTTAGATCCTTCGTCTTGCCCATACTGCTTCCGACTCTTACTGATTCCCGTCGCATCACTCCTTATATTGTCGGATCGCTGCATACGTCATGTCGTTTCCGTTTACAGGGCCGCCCACAGCGCCACATTTGCATAACGCCAGCTGTCTCTAATTCAATTGCTCTTCAGTGTATAACTTGTAATACTTAATATTTTCTAAAACATAGCTATAATTAAGCAATCCAACATTTGTTTGTCTAGTGACATTATTAATGTACAGAACGCGCCATCTTTTTTCTGGTCTCAACACCACCAAAGGAAAAGTTATTATATGACCTTATTTTAATCGATGCTCAAATTTTCATGCTTGGGAACGCATTGATTGAGGAGTAAATATGTACAGAAATTTGCCCATTGGAAGTATAGGAAGCAAAATCACCAGACATCCACCTTAATGGGCATCGGGTGCACCGAACGCTTGTAAGACTTCCTGAATTTTAATTGTTGTTTTTTGGTGGTTATTTTGTAGGATTCTTTTAAAGGTTCTTGGTGTACTTTACGCTGGAAATTTCTTTCTCAGTCTAACTTTAGGACTTCTTAATTGCGCTTATATGCTAAAAGAACACTACAAACTTCCCGAATGAAATTTTAGAATTCTCTTAACGAGTCACTGTGTGCCATAAGCCAGCGAATCGTAGTCATGTAAAAATACTTCCATTCACTGCTTACGTTAGTGCAAACATTATTCCACTAGCGATATACAAAAATATGCTTACGGCTGTCTTTGAATGAGTGTAAAAGAAATTCTATCCTATATCTTCAACGGAAATTCTTCGCTACACATTTTCTCGAAGACTATTACATTGTACTGTTTGAAAGTTTGAGCACAAATAACAAGTTAGTAAAATCGTGCAATGCATTGATTATGATACGCTTTCCAACATACCAGAAATTATTACTCAAGTTATGAGGAAAATAGCTGTGGAACAAATCTCACTCCTGTGCCCTGACCTTTGATCCCATTTCGACGATATTCAACAGAACCGGTTCAGTATACCTCAAGAATAACATACTAAAGTTTTGTCGCAATAGAAACATTTTACGCAAGTTATGAGCATAATGGCTGTGGAATAAATCTTGCTTTTGTGCAATGACCTTTGACCCCATTTCGTTGTTATTCAACAGAACCGGTTCACTATACCTCAGGAACAACATGATAACGTTTTGTCGCAATCGAAACATTTTTAGGAAAGTTATGATGCACAAGAACAATGGAATGGCTTCCACTCCAGTGTCCTGACCTTTGACCCCATTTCGCCCATTTTCAATAAGGTTCGTCCCCTGTGGCTCCCTACCACATACTAAAATTTCATCGAGATCGAACCATTTTTACGCAAGTTATGACGCACAAGGACAATGGAACCAATCCCGCTCTTATGTCCTGCCTAACCTTTGACCCCATTTCGCCCATTTTCAATGGGATTCGTGCCCAGGTGATTCCCTACCACATACTAAAATTCCATCGAAATCGAACCATATTTACGCATGTTAGGACGCATAAAGGCAATGGAATGGATCCCACTTTAATGCCCTGACCTATGACCCCATTCCGCCCATTTTCAACAGGGTTCGTTCCTAAGTAGTTCCTTACCACATACTAAAATTCCATCGAAATCGAACCATTTTTACGCAAGTTATGAGGCATAAGAGCAATGGAATGGATCCCGCTCCGATGTCCTGACCTTTGGCCCTGTTACGCCCATTTTCAATAGGGTTGGTCCCTAGGTGGTCCGCTACCACATACTAAAATTTCGTCGAAATCGAACCATTTTCACGTGAGTTATCGTGCGGACGGACGGACGGACAAAGCTGGAGCATATACGCTTCTTCAACCTACGGTTGGAAAGCGTAAAGAAACACCTACAGCTAATATGTGTCACAGTTATTATTCCAAAAAATTGTTAGAATTTCTTTTATTTTTTTTTTTTTTTTTTTGAATTCAATTTATCAGACTTGAAAGTATTCCAATTTGGGCGCTAGATGGCGCGACAAGTTAGCTTAGCAGAGTTTCTGTCTGGGAGAAACGAAATCTCTCATTTCTGTCTGATTTTTTTAAATTATCTAGGCCAAATAGAAATAATAGAATGGGGCCAAGAGTGAGACTGGAATCCCGTCTCCCATAAATAATCTTAAATCCTACTGCATGTTCATTTTTGGAAGAGAAAATGCGTACATTTGCAGAGAGCCCCTGAATTTGAGCTGTAGAAACTCCGCCTACCTACTAAGCTCCACCCCAAAGAACGCTATTAGTTAAAACGCAACAGCGCGTATTTTGTCTTTTCAAAGTGGTGCTAACGAAAGACCACTTCCATTCTGAATATGGCGAGATCTGCAGTGATTCGCTGACGCCAACTACTAGGACAGTCCCTCAAGACGTAAAAGCCACGCCCAAGGAGTGATCTTTTGCGCCATCTGTCGCAGAAGATGAACCCTATCACTCATTCAAAGGCAGCCTTAAAATGTTTTTCAGTGCATGTATATGAACTTAATTTGCTTAAGAGTATTGTGCGCACTAAATTTGTCCTTATTTTTACTCAGCAAATTTAGGACGAGAACTATTAGACGACGATGTCGATCTGGGGAACCCTCCAGTCGAGGATTTGCCGAGGGTCAAAGGTTACGAAGACGTCACTTTCGAACAAAGTAAGTAGATTTCCCATTTCCTCAAATTAATCACTAAGAATGTAAAGACTTGTTTCCACTGAGGCCCTCTGTGACGCACTACAGAGGTGAATCACGTGTCAAGACGACAAATCTGCAGCGATACATTCTGTCGGTATAACTTAGTCGGTTAGAGCAACTCACTCCGGAGCGAGGAGTCGTGGGCACTTCTTTATTTCAGGGAAAGGCTTTCACCTGGCATTGCATTTATGTGGGAATCAGCAACTAAGCTATTTTTATTGTAGTCCACAGTTCCTGTATATAGATGTCTGGTATTCCCAGGGGCCTCAACTGGCATTCCGCATCATCCTACAGATGTTCAATGAGGTGCAGATGAGGTGACTATGGAAGCCATTCGAGATGTTGCATAGCATCACTGATTCCTCAAACCATTCCCGCAAGAAGCTGGCTCGATAATGTAGGATATTATCGTCTTGGAGAGACTAGAACACACAGTAAAAAAAAAAATATGAAATTCATGAGCCACTACCCATAATTCCTTTCGTGGATTACTGGAGTATACGTAGTGCGATGAAATAGTTCCGTTGCGCGCCAACAGATGGCAGTACATGGATGCGCGAGCAGCGGTCGAGGGCAGTGACCTTCATGAGTCATTGTGCCGGGTGGCGTCGTTCTGTGAACATCGGGAGCTGTGCTGCACGATATTTGGTGTCCACGTGCAGGACACGGCTGCGATTTCGGTATGGAATGCAAACAAGAGCAGCGAGCGAACATCAAATTCTACGTCAAACTGGGCATATCGGGAACGGAGACGCATGAAAGGTTCCTGTCGCGGGTCATCACAGGGGGCGAGGCTTGGCTCTAGGTTTACGACTCGGAGACCAAACAACAGTCTTCGCAGTGGAAGAGCCCGGCATCTCCACGACCGAAGACGGCTCGACAGGTCCGGAGCACACCCGAAAGCATGCTGATCGTGTTCTTGGACATTCGTGGGGTTGTACCAAAGAATATATAACGAGAAGAAGTTAAGGCTCGGCGAGACGTAACTAGCGCGGCCATAGCTTCAGAGAAAAAATGCAGTGCACAGAAGCCAACATTACAGGCTGAAGCCGGAGCAGACAGAGCAGACTGCGCATGCGTATTTCTGTTGACTTCAATTCTTTGGGTAAGGAACGGTCTGCCGAGCTACTCACAGCACGTGATTGTTACCTTCTCGGTAGCATAATCACTTCGAAAATCGGATATGTTAGTTTTGTTACGCCAACCGGGTTAGTTAAGGCTTCTGTTTGTTCTTCAGAAACATTTTCAGCAATGCTAAATACTAGGGAATGTCTGCATTTTGTACGGATCCTTAGGCCTAACTGTAATACACTGGCGGAAAGTGAAAAAAGAACACCAAGAAGCAGACGTCTGATACCTACAAAATTTATACAGCATAATAACGGAATACAGAGGATAACGTGATCAAAACATTATGGCAAAATACAGCTGTATTTGCAGGTAAACTGAAAAATAACATTTCCATGTAACATGGTTAGTACGAGGTTGAACCGCCATGAACTGCGTCACACTGTGCAATTCTGGCATGGAGTCTGTCGTACAGATGTTAGATGTAAGTTTGGGGTATTGAGTTCCAAGCATCCTCAACCTGGACGCGTAAATCGGGGATGGTCGTGGCTGGCCGTGGAGACTGGATAAGTCGTTGTCCCATAAAATCCCACACGTGCTCAATGGGGGACAAATCCGGTGGCCATGGAAATTGTCTCACACCATGTAGTGCATGTTGCGTTGCACGTGCCGTGTGTGGGCGTGCGTTATCTTGCTGGAAAACACCACGATGGACCGACCTTACAAATGACACAACAACGGGCTGAATGATGTTGTTGATGTAGGAGGTGCTGTTTAACTTACCCGGTACAAACACTAGTTGTGTACGGGAGTGATAGCTGATCGCTCCCCACACCAGGAGGCCAAGTGTAGGCCCTGTGTGTCGCTAGCGGATGCAAGAAGGGTGGAGACGCTCCCCTGTGCGTCTGCGAACACGCATACGGCCATCGGAGGCTCCCAAGCAGAATCTGCTTTCATCGCTGAACACGACAGATCGCCATTCCGTTCCCCAGTGCAGACGTTGGCGACACCACTGCAACCGTTCCTAACGGTGGGCTGGAGTCAGAGGTACACATGCCAGAGGCACACGTGCACGTAGTCCTGCATCCAGTAGACGGTTGCTGATTGTTCGCACAGTCACCTCAGGTGCAACGGCAGCTCGGATTTGCGTCGCAGTGGATGTTCTGCTTGACAACGCCCCTCTTCTTATGCGTCGATCGGTCCGCTCATTAGTCCGTCTGTGAATCCCGTTTCCACGTCTTCTCGTGTAGGAATGTTCCTCGGACCATCTACGCCACAATCGTACCACCACCGTAACTTCCCGTCCAATTCGCTCCGCATAACGACGGTACGACCACCCAGCCTCGCGGACTCCGACTAGACGACCTCGCTCAAAGTCCGATAACTGTTGAAATCGTACACATCTTTCAGAAAGGGTGCGCACCTAGCGTTGGCCGGTCACAGACGTTTGTAGACGTACCAGGGGTCCCAGTGAAGTACAGCTAAACACACCCCATACCATTACGGACCACCCAACAGCCAGTACAGTTCCCTGGTGACAGACGGGATCCATGGCTTCATAGGGTTTGCGCTACACACGAATCCTTCCATCTGCCCGATACAGTTGGAAACGCGACTCGTCAGACCAGGCTACTTGTTTCCAGTCATCAAGTGTCCAGTGGCGGTGTTGCCGGCCCAAGCGAGACGCATAGCTCTGTGCCGTGCACCCATCAAGGGAACTTGAGTTGGGCGTCGGCTCCCAAAGCCCATATCGTGCAGGGTACGTTGCACATTATGGACTCTAATGCTTGTTGAGGCTCCAACATTGAATTCCGATGATAACTGTGAGGGTGTTGCACGCCTTTCGTGTGAAACGATTCTTGACAGCCGACGATGGTCACGTTCACCCAATGTCATTTTACGGCCTCACGGGTTGGAGGTTTTGCCGGAGTTCTTGTAGTCACGGTACACCCTTGCAATGGTCGTCCGTGAAAATCCGAACTTCGTTTCTACCTCCGAATTATTATGGCCCATCTCACAAGCGCCAACTATGCCACCGCGTTTAAAATCGCTTAAATCGTTATTACTTGTCATTCGCATGCCGAAAACAGCTCTGACAGCTGGCAAGGATGTCTATCGCTTTACACTGAAGATCAATTGAATTAGAGATACCTGTCTAGTAACGTGTAGCACTACCTTTCGTCCTGAAGACGGCGGCAATTCGTCTCAGCATGGACACGGCAAGACACCGGAAGCGTTGGGAAGCCATACGGATCCACTGCCCCTGAACAAGCTCCCACAGTTCATGAAGGTTTGAAGGAGGGGGTCAGAGCCTCAAACATCTCTCTCGATGGCATACCAGATATGCTCTATGGGATTGAGGTCAGGTGACTTAGCTGGCCAAGGAAGCGAGGTCACGTCGGTGGAGAGTTCATGCAACCATTCGGATACAATTCGGCAGCTCCATTGTCTTGTTGCAGGATGAGGTTCCCAGTGGGATGTTAAAGACGCACAAACGGGAGCAAACGGTCGTCCAGGATATCCCGGTAAAGTTGACCGGTGAGGGACGACGTCACACGTACCAGGGGTCCCATTTCAGTCCACGTAAACAATCCCCAGTTGAGAATGCCACCCCCACCAGCTTGAAGAGTACCCTGCTGCCAAGGAGGATCCATCGCTTCATGTGGTCTGCGCCGTACTCTTATCCAGCCATCGGCATGTACCAATGCGAATCTCGACTCATCAGTCCAGGCAACATTTTCCCACATGTCTAGGGTCCGGTGGCGATGTTCCCGCGCCCATGCTAATCTTTGCACCCTGTGATGTACGGTCAGCAGCGGTACCCCCGTGGCACGATGGCTTCTGTACCCCTTAGCGAGGAGATGGTTCTGGATGGTGTGGCTGCTTACACGTTTTTGTGCACCAGCGTTAAATTGCCGAGTGATTTCTTGCACTGTGGCCCGTCTATCCGCTGTTATAATGCGAGCTAGCGGATCCACACGCTGTTTTCCACGGCAGTTGGCCCTTGCGGGGATGGCTTTACCGAATTCGATGTACTCACGGTGCACCCGTGACACAGTAGCTCATGAAAATCCCAGTGCTTGCACGACTTCCGAGATGGAGTGACCCATTCGTCGGGCCACGACAATTTTCCCACGATCAAATGCGCTTAGATCCATCGCCTTACCCATACTGCGTCCGACTCTTACTGATTCCCGTTGCATCACTCCTTATATTGTCGGATCGCGGCATACGTCATGTCGTTTCCGTTTACAGGGCCGCGCACAGCGCCACATTTGCATAACGCCAGCTGTCTCTAATTCAATTGCTCTTCAGTGTATATACGCACTGGTGGATGCAACCGAGTACCCGCATAGGTGATGTTGCTATGTATTTTGCATAAGCTCGTCTGTACCAGTTTTTCTGGCACTTCAGTTTATACTGCTCTGTGAGCTTCACCTGCGCCACCATTCGGTCTCCAGGCGCGCTCATTTCTCTAGGCTTGGGGTGGTCGTAATGGAATAGTTCATTGGTGTATATTGTGTTACAGTAAGAAACAGGGTACTTGTATTACTGTAGAGGTGATTGTAGGATGTCTATATATCAGTTTGTGGAGACCTTAAGGCAAAGGATGTTATAGGTATCAAGCGTAAATTTTATATTTTGGACTCTGGGCAGGGCAGTCGATCTGCGAGACCTGATTTTCCTCATACCACTCCATTGTAGCTCTAGAAACACGATCGTTCAGGAAGGAAAAACCGTAGTGTCCGTAGAACTGCCACAACGTTGGCAGCATTGAGCTATCCAGGATGTCTATTTACAGCACAGAGTTCATGTTATCATTAATAACAACCAGTGGCTCCGCACTGTACCAGCTGAAACATCCCCATACCATAACTCCACCGCTCGCGTGCTTTACAGTCAGCACTGTACACTCCGGAAGCAGATTTTCTTCTGGTAACCGCCAAACCCAGACCGATCAGAATAATGTGAAACGGGACTCGTCGCTTCATAACATCTACCGCCATTGCTCCAATTCCCAACTTTTGGGATGTTGACGTCATCGTTGCCGAGTGGTTTTATTGTTCTGTAACGTATACTCTACTTTATCTTTCTTTTTTAGTTACTTTCACTATGTAAATTTGAGTTCATTCTCCTTAGCGTTTGTCGAACTTAACGTTATATCTTCTCTCTCGCAAGAGTATCGTTGGCAACGTAAAACGTGTGTAGGAATCCGATGAGAACTGGAACATATGCACAATATTGATAAAAGTCACCGGACACCTGGAAGAGAAACACAACAGAGTATTTATTGACATACATTAGTACAATGTCGGCCCTAACTTTGGCCTTAATGCATGCACTGACCCTTCGAGACATGCTTTCGACAAGGTTTTGGAACACAGCGATAGGTATGCGCTTCCGTTCAGTACATAATGCCGCCGCTAACTGTTGCTTAGTAGTAGGCCTTGGTTCCAAACTTCTTATGCTGCGTTCTAATTCATCCCATAGGTGCTCTATGGGATTAAGATCAGGGCTCTGTGCTTACCAGTCCACACGCAATAGTGAATTGTCCTCAAACCACGCCATAACAGTCCTTGCTTTATGGCTCGGTGCATTATCCTGCTGGTACCAACAAGGCTCTGTTCCGTAGTATTGCCACAGAGTTGGTAGGGCATAATTGTCCAGAATATCAAGGTAGACGTGCTGGTTAACAGGTTTGTCCACGATAACCAATGATGGGCCGGGACCATATCACGAAAAACGCCCCCACACGAGTACACTGCCATGCTCCAAACTTGACCGTACGACACTGTGGTAAAAATGGCGTTCCCCGGCTTTCGCCATACCCATACACGGCCATCAGACTGATGGATCGTGTATCTGGATTCATCAGTCTGTGACGTACCTGCCAGCAGGACGCACACGACATAAAGGCAGATAGGAATCAGAATAAACGTCTGCGTAGCTCAGTTGGTAGAGCGACTTGTTCCGGAATAAGCGGCCTCGGGTTCGAATCCCGGCGTAGACCAAAAATGACGGAGAAATTTACTTCGTTATAATGGCGCCCGAACTATCCGGATGACCCGGCCGTTCAAAATCTTGCATTGGTGTGATGTTATTTCCACACCGCGAGACAGGAAAAATCAGAGAATTCCTTCTCCAGTACTTCGAAAAAGAAAAAAAAAAAAGAAAAAAAATAAGGGAGAGATGATGTAACGTGCCAGGAGATGTGACGTACCTGCCAGAAGGACGCACACGACATAAAGGCAGATAGGAATCAGAATAAACGTCTGCGTAGCTCAGTTGGTAGAGCGACTTGTTCCGGAATAAGCGGCCTCGGGTTCGAATCCCGGCGTAGACCAAAAATGACGGAGAAATTTACTTCGTTATAATGGCGCCCGAACTATCCGGATGACCCGGCCGTTCAAAATCTCGCATTGGTGTGATGTTCTTTCCACACCGCGAGATAGGAAAAATAGGAGAATCCCTTCTCCAGTACTTCGAAAAAGAAAAAAAAAATAAAAAAAAAATAAGGGGGAGATGATGTAACGTGCCAGGAGATGTGACGTACCTGCCAGAAGGACGCACACGACATAAAGGCAGATAGGAATCAGAATGAACGTCTGCTTTGCTCAGTTGGTAGAGCGACTTGTTCCGGAATAAACGGCCTCGGGTTCGAATCCCGGCGTAGACCAAAAATGACGGAGAAATTTACTTCGTTATAATCGGCGCCCGAACTATCCGGATGACCCGGCCGTTCAAAATCTTGCATTGGTATGATGTTATTTCCACACCGCGAGACAGGAATTTACGCTTCGAAAAATAAATGTGTGATGTTGCATTCCACACAGCAGATTGACTGGGAGTTCTCAAGGGCACGTTCTACAGTGGATGGCTGCCTGCAACGATTCATGGTCACGGCTGACCCGTGGGCCATGCCCCCGGCCCTCTTTCGGGGGGAGATGTGACGTACCTGCCAGCAGGACGCACACGACATAAAGGCAGATAGGAATCAGAATAAACGTCTGCGTAGCTCAGTTGGTAGAGCGACTTGTTCCGGAATAAGCGGCCTCGGGTTCGAATTCCGGCGTAGACCAAAAATGACGGAGAAATTTACTTCGTTATAAGTCCATAGGACCCGTTTCCATTGATCTACGTTCCACGATAAATGTTCTTTACACCATGCTAAACGACGAGTAGCATTCCGAGTCGAGATGAAAGGCTTATGAGCAGCCGCACGACCACGGTAACCCATGGAATGAAGTTCTCTGCGAATGGTACGTGTACATGCCGAGGTTCCAGCATTTTTACTCACCTGTACATTGAGGTCTTGTGCAGTACTCCGTCGATTAGCTGTAACGACTCTCCTGAGGCTTCGACGTCCTCTATCACTGATTGTCTTTGGCCTGCCGGTACGTTTTGCTGCTTTACATAAGTTACAGATAATTATCAATAATGATCTATCAAATTTATCTCATTGGTTATGCTCTAACAAATTATCACTTAATATTCTAAAAACCAACGCCGTATATTTCCGAAACGTTCATAAAAGAAAGGACATAAATAAATTTCCAGTCAGGATTAATGATCTCCCCCTTAAAATTGTGGACAAAGTTCAGTATCTTGGTGTTTGGTTTGATGAATTCTTTAACTGGAATACGCATGTTCAGTTTGTTTTAAAAAAGTTTCCTTACAGGTTGGCCTGCTTGGTAAAATTAAGCATCTCTTCCCTATCAATGTCCTAAAAACATTTTACTATGCTTTTATTTATACCCATCTCTCCTATTGTCTGGAATCTCGGTATTCAAATATAAATGCAAACAATAAGTTATGCTTGCTCAAATTACCGAAGAAATCTGTTCGCTATATGCTGTACACAGATTACATGTCTCATTCAAAACCATTATTTCTAAAACTAAATATTCTAAAAATTCATGAAATTTTTATCTTGAAACTAGGTATCATGTTTTTAAAAATAATGCATCTTAAAATGCCTATTTTTCAATCTGACATCAAATATCTGGATTATTCTATCTTCACCAGATCTGTTGCTAACAACAAACTATGTCAGGTGTGTGTTAGACTTAATTATGGTTTAAATAGCATACTGTATTATCCTATGGAATAATCTCCCAGAGGGTACCAGATCCCTGGAAAATATCAAAAAGTGTTCCTTGTCTCTGCGAAATTACATTGTAAATCATCCTGATCTCCATAACGAATCTCAACCCTATCATTAAATTGTAATTCCAAGCATGCTGCTAACAGTGGTGCTTCTGTTATAACCATCTTACTTGCTTTCATATGTGCCATAAGTTTTATTCTTTTTCTTACATCTGATAGGGAGAATCGCCTTACAACCAATGTGTTCAGATTCCTCCTGGTGTATTGCATTTTCATATAACTCTAAGTTTTAAATGTGTTCAATAAATAATTGTATTGTATTGTATTATGTGTCTTCCACTTATTTAATACATCCAAAACAGTTTTTTTTTATTGGAGGTTTAACGACCACCGTGAGCAACTCAATGGGCTATAAGCAGTCGCCCGTCCCTAATTTAAGGGTCGCTGGTTCCAGGGAAGGGAGAGAGCCAGTGCCGTAAGACAAACACAACATCCATGCCTGACCGGGATTCGAACCCGGACCCCTTACGGACGAATGATCAGAGGCCAGCGCTTTAGACCACTGCGCCACCGGGGCGGCCCAAAACAGTTGACTTGGGTATGTTTAAACGCCTCTCGGTTTCTCTTATGGACAACCCACTAATATAATATTGTTGGATTTATTTATTTTAAGTATTGTGGTAGACGCCAACTTGTCAGAAGAATCGTTTGCAGGTTCCTGTCGTTGGAGCAGGGAAGCAAATAAGCAAGTAGTTAAAAATTGAACATTATGACAGATGTTTCCTTTTGCACATATCTTTATTCATTAGATGGGGGAAGAGGAAATATTGGAATAATGGTTGATCAGATCGGATAATAAATACTTCCAGCGGGAGTTGGATGTTATGGATGACCTTCTCTACGCTTTTCCCGCCAAATCAGTTCTTATCTTACGTGGCTACAAGACCGCGTGAAAATCTCGTTCTACCTCGTCGTTTTCCTTGCCATGCCTCCGAGCAAAACCGTTCCTACTTTTTCCTCGAGATTGCCATGGAGACTCCTCTCAGTCCCATTCCTTTACACGTTCTGTGTTTTTTGACGTAAGAAGAAATTCTTAATTGCTTGGTTGTTTGTAACCGTGGGCTAGAGATTCTGCCGACGGCTGAGGAAAGAATGGGGCTATCCTTTTGTCCGTGGGTGGGGTCCGGCGAGGGAATGGCCTTTCTCCGAAATGGATCCGCGCTTGGCGCCTTTCTGACTGGGGAGGAAATTTCTCACTGTCGTTGGCCCACAAAGTGACAAAAGTTGCAATTTAAATATAGTTTTCATATTTCCATATAACAATACCCAACAATCTTTCCTTTCTCAAAGTCAGTTCTCTCCCGCCGCGACATTTTCACTCAACTTCTCAGTGTGATATGATCGAGGCCAGGTGTAGACTTGTTTTTATACCGTCTGCAGCAAGAAACATGGAGATTGCTTCGAAGGCCTGTAAAGGTATGTTGTGAAATAGTGGCGACTCCTCTATTGGTACACATGAGCACGTGGACCCCCAAAACAGGAAAAAGAGAAAACGAAAGAAAGAAATTAAAATATAACAAGTTAAATAAAATAAAACAGTAAACACATTTCCAGGTTTTGCCAATTTCGGGACGAGCTCCCCCCCTTAAATACCCTGGCAAGACGCGACTGTAATAGTATAAAATTCGGAAGTTAGCAGCACAGATCGGTCTGCTTTACGTCGGTCGCACGTGCGATAGAAGAAACTACTTGAAAATCAGTTTGTCCAGTGGGAAGAGGAGGCAAGTGTGTCAGGAATAAAAAAATTTGCATTGAAAAATGGATATTTCCCCATGGAAGAGTGCAAAAAATAATTGCTCTGAAGGATCACACTTCTATGACAGTGAGAGATATCGCTTCTGCAGTTGGTGTAGGCAAATCAAGTGTATCAAGACTGCTTACGCAATGCAATGCATCTGGATCATCGTCTCTAAAAAAGAGAGGTAAATGTGGAAGAAAACGAAAAACAACTCCACGAACCGATAAATATTTAATCAGAAATAGTAAAATGAATCCAAAAAAAAAAAAAAAAAAAGAACAAGCACCGACCTTCAAAGAGATTTATTGACTAGTGGTTGTGATGTTAGTGATTCAATTGTACGCCGTAGGTTTCTGGAAGTTGGCTGGAAGGCAAGAAGACCAACGAAAAAACAATATTTGAATGCGAAAATGAAGATTTAGCATGGGCCAAAAAATATAAATCATGGAGTGCTGACGACTGGAAAAAGGTAATTTTCAGTGACGAAACTCATTTATTTGCGCAGGGTTACCAAGCAAATGTCGTTAGACGAAGCAACTTAAGACCTGAGCATGTCAAACAAACTGTAAAACACCCTCTGAAACAGATGTTTTGGGTTTTTTTTCACATCAAATGGCACTGCAAGCTTAGTTCCTGTTCAAGGTATGATGAATTCAGCCAAGTACGTAGAAATATTACAACGTAGGATTGTTCCATTCTTGCAAACTTTTGACGGAACATTTCAACATGACCCATGTCACAATTCGAAATTGGTCAAGAATTTCATGCTGGAAAATCAAATTCATTGGCCCGGAAATTCACCAGACTTAAATCCCATGTGGAATATTTTGAAGAGACGTTTAGGTAAAATGGACTGTACAACCAAAGAACGCATGATAACGAATGCTATAAAAGTGTGGTTCCACGATTATGAAGTCAAAAATATGTGCACTCAATTAGTGGAGTCAATGCCAAAACGAATTTAAGAGGTCATTTCTGCTAAAGGAGGAAATACTTCATACTAATACAGGTATTTATCAGTGTATATCAAGGCATAGAATGATATAAAGGCATAGTTTTGGAAAAAAGAGTGATTTTTTACTTTGTCCCAATTAATTTGTACAGTATAGTAGTTGCATTACTTTTTTTTTCTACTCGTAGAAACAGAAATGTATTTTAAACTGTACATTATGTCGTAACTGAAAATTTTGTTTTCTACAATTTATGTATTGCGAACCCCCATTTGAATAAGCCACGAGCCGCCACTGTTGTGAAATAAATTAGTTTTTTACAAGATGACCCACTGTGTGCGAAACTTTTGAAACCTTCCCATTTACCTAAACATCGGTTTAAGGCTGTCTTTGAATGAGTGTAACAGAAATTCTGTCGTATATCTACAATGCAAATTATTTTGTACACATTTTCTCAAAAACTATTACTTTGTAGAGTTTGAAATTTTGAGCACAAATAAAAACGACCTATAGCTAATACGCGTGGCAGTTATTTTCCTGAAAAATTGGTTAGAATTTCTTTTGAAATTCAATGTATCTGACTCGAAAGTATTCCAATTTGGCACTAGATGGCGCCAGATGTTAGCTTGGCAGTGTTTCTGTGTTGAAGAAACGAAATCACTCATTTCTGTCTGATTTTTTTAATTATCTAGGCCAAATAGAAATCAAAGAATGGGCACTGAAGTGAGATTGGAATCTTGTCTTCTATAGATCATCTTAAATTCTACTGTACGTTCATTTTTTGAAGAGAAAATGTGTACATTACTAGAAAACACTTGAATTTGAGACAGAAACCACGCCTCCCCACTAAGCTCCACCCCTAAAGAATCCCATTGGTTAAAACGTAACCATGCGTTTTAACCATGCGTATTTTGTCTTTTCATTGTGGAGCCAACGAGAGGCCGCTTCCATTCTGAATATGGTAAGGTCTTCAGTCATTCGCTGACGCCAGCTTCTGTTACAATTCCTCAAGACGTAAAAGCCACGCCCGAGGAGTGATATTTTGCGCCATCTATCGCAGAAGATGAAGCCTAACACTCATTCAAAGACAGCCTTAAGACTTCCCATGCCAAAGAGCTTTCCACAATCATTACATTTTATATTGTCACGTTCTCTTGATTTAAAAGAGGTATTCATTGCTCCCGATGATACTTCACCGTCTTTCTTATTGTTTTCTTCCAGTGACTGTTTTCCCGCCTTCAGAAGATGAAGAAGACTACATGAGCAAGAGCTTAGCTCAACAAAGCATCACTCCAGAAGGGTAAGCACCGTTCTCTTCTTTCAGACACAATGGCTACATTGAGGTGCCGAAAAATCTGGGAAAAGCACTACCATTTCCATTACATGCAACCACACCCAAACAGTAAATGGTATCGTCCGCAACCGACGTATATACTGAAAAGCCATCGAATAAGAGACAGATGGCGTTATGCAAATGTGGCGCTGTGTGCGGCCCTGTAAACGGAAACGACATGACGTATGCAGCGATCCGACAATATAAGGAGTGATGCGACGGGAATCAGTAAGAGTCGGACGCAGTATGGGTAAGACGAAGGATCTAAGCGCATTTGGTTGTGAGAAAATTGTCGGGTCCCCACGAATGGTTCACTCCATGTCGGAAGTCGTGCAGGCACTTGGATTTTCGCGAGCCACTGTGTCACGGGTGCACCGTGAGTACATCAAATCTGGTAAACCCATCCCTGCAAGGGCCAAATGTAGTGGTCAACAGCGTGTGGATGAGCGGGGACATATTCGGCTAGCTCGCATTGTAACAGCGGATAGACGGCCCACAGCGCAAGAAATCACTCGGCAATTTAACGCTGGTGCACAAAAACGTGCAAGCAGCCACACCATCCAGAGCCATCTCCTCGCTACGGGGAACAGAAGCATTCGTCCCACGAGGGTACCGCTGCTGACCGCACATCACAGGATGTAAAGATTAGCATGGGCGCGGGAACATCGCCACTCGATCCTAGACATGTGGAAAAATGTTGCCTGGACTGATGAGTCGAGATTCACGTTGGTACATGCGGATGGCAGGACACGAGTACGGCGCAAACCACATGAATCGATGGATCCTTCTTACCAGCAGGGTGCTCTTCAAGCTGGTGGGAGTGGCATCCTCGTCTGGAGACTGTTTACGTGGACTGAAATGGGACCCCTGGTGCGTGTGACATTGTCCCTCACAGGTTAACGTACCGGGATATCCTGGAGGACCATTTGCTTCCGTTTGTGCGTCTTCAACATTCCACTGGGGACCTCATCCTGCAACAAGACAATGCACCGTGCCATCGCTCCAGAATTGTATCCGAATGGTTGAATGATTACTCCACCAACGTGACCTCGCTTCCTTGGCCAGCTAGGTCGCCTGACTTCAATCCCATCGAGCACATCTGGGATGAGAGGTATGTTCGAGGCTCTGACCACCCTCCATTAAATCTTCGTAAACTGTGGAAGCTTGTTCAGGGGGTCTTGGATCCGTATGGCTTCCCAAAGCTTCCGGTGTCTTGTCGAGTCCATGCCGAGACGAATCGCCGCCGTCATTAGGGCGAAAGGTGGTGCTACACGTTACTAGACAGGTATCTCTAATTCAATTGCTCTTCAGGGTATATAGAGGCAGATATCTCCGCAAACTTAAGTAGTAGCATTCGCAGTTCAGATGGAATCAGGTTTTAAGCAACTTGAAACGTGGTATGATAGTCGGCGCCCGGGAGATGGTCACTCCAGCTCGCAAACTAAAACGAAATTTGGATTTACACACAGTTAAGCATTGGTACTTAGAAATAAGTAAAATGTACTCGTTTTTTAGTGCGCTCTGGTCTTATAATATCTCCGAGTACATGTGTCTCATTTTTGGAAATGACACAAACTCATTTTAAGTGTATCTGGCATTTCTAATTTGAAATACATGTACTCATTTTTGAGTGCATATATTTCAAGTATATGTGTGCGACATGAAGGCAGAGGGTGCTAAAAATCCCCGGAGGACCGGACTAGGCTGCCATTTGATGCTGACCTTGGCTACGTACAATGGACGCTCCCTATCTTCTGATTCAAGGCTTCTTGAATTGGAAGAGGAACTACAAAGGATCAAGTGGGACATCGTGGGGCTAAGTGAGGTAAGGAGAAAAGGAGAAGATCTCATCGAACTGAAAAGTGGACATCTCTTCTACTATCGTGGGACAGATACTGGCAGAACTAGTGGTGTTGGATTTATAATAAACAAGAAACTGAAGGATAAAGTTGTAGAAGTTGAAAGTTCCTCTGACAGAGCTGCACGACTCGTTATCCAACTCTCGAGAAGATACCAGGCTCAGATTATTCAAACTTATGCACCCACCACAAGTCATCCTGAAGAAGAAATTGAAGAATTTTATGAGGAAATTTGTCATCTGAATAATAAAGGTAAGCAGCACTTGAAAATAATTATGGGAGATTTCAATGCAAAAATAGGGCAACGGCAACAGAATGAAACTTCAGTAGGTAAATTCGGTCACGGCAACAGAAACCACCGCGTGGAAATACTCTCGTTGAGTTTGCAGAGGCAGAAGGGTTTTTCATCTTGAACTCCTTCTTCAAGAAAAAGCCACACAGGAAATGGACATGGAGACATCCAAATGGGACGACAAGTGAAATTGATTTTATTATGTGTAACAAAAAATTCGTCATAGAAGACTGCAGTGTGCTAAACAAGTTCAACACAGGTAGTGACCATAGATTGGTGAGATGTAAGATGCACCTCAACACTAAACTTGAACGTGGCAAGCTCATAAGACAAACAAAATGTATTGACATAACCAACCTTAAAAAACACCATAATACATTCAAGTTGGAACTGAAGAACAGGTTCTCTGCTTTAGAAGGCCTAACATCAGAAGAAGTGGACATCTCTGAAGTTAACAGAAAAGTAACCAAAGCTCTTATGGAAACAGCAACAAAATTAGCTGGGTCTAAGAACAAGTTGCATGTAAATAAATTATCAGGAAAAACGAAAATGTTGATGCAAAAAAGAAGAGAGATGAGGACAACTAAAGAAGATGTGACTTCCAAAGTGGAATATATAGAGCTATGCAAGACAGTAAGAAAAAGTATCACTGAAGACGTAAGAAAATTCAACTGTGAACTAGTGAGGAAAGCAATTGAAAACAACCAAAGCCTAAAGATAGCAAAGGGACATCTCAGCAAGGGAAGAAAACAGATTATGGCACTGAGAAAAGAAGATGGTTCTGTAACAAGAAATAGAGGCGAAATTTTGACAAGAGTGAAAGATTTCTACTCCAAATTATATGAAAGGGATGATACATGCACTCCAGACATCATGAAAGATACCAGTACCAGAGTTTCTCCAGTCCTTCCAGCAGAAGTTGCACATGCAATCAAGAACATGAAGCGGGGAAAAGCTCCAGGAGAAGATGGAATTACTGTAGACAATGATGATGATGATGATGATATGTGTTCTAACTTCATTCAGTTTCTTTATCCTTTAGGGCAGAGCAGAGAAACTGGAGGAAGTTAGAGCGATTCTGACAGGATAGCTTGTAAGTCAGAGAGAAAGCACACTAGATGGCGCCACCGTACGAGCGTACGATTTGGCACATAGACAAGAGAGAGAAATTAGGGAGGGGGGTAGGAACTTTAATCGAGGGCGTCACTTAACGTGCTCGTCCGATGCACGGTGGATATTCAGCGGTTGTTAGAAATCCACACCACCAAGGAGAGAACTCAGGCTCAAGCCTAGGTTTGAACCTGTAGTCCCTCCATCAGTAGTCTGGACCTCTAATCGCTAAGCCATTGGCGGCTCGATTTCAAATTTGGAATATGTCTACTCCATACATACTCATTTATTCATAGGATCAACTGGAAGTATATTATTCGATGGCACATATGAGATAATAGATATACTCGTTGTCACATGCTGGGCAAATGGACCGCACAATTTTATGACAAATATATTATTTATGAGATTGACACAAATATAGTTAATGTAAAAACGTAAACAAAGATGCTTTATGCATAAATAAATTACTTTTGATCAGTGTCTTTGCTGTACTAATTATTTATGTCTGTCATTTTACAGATTTACTCTCTTGAAATCTATAATATCTGAAATGAAGTAATACGAAATTATATTTATATTTCTTGACGTAGTTACTTGTAAGTACGTATGGTTAATTACATTTGAGCATGGCTTGTACACGTTTACGATGCGGTTTTGTACTTTAAAAAACGAGTAGGTTCAGGTTCTCGTTTTTAAGTATGTTTTTTTACGCTTTCCAACCGTAGGTTGAAGAAGCGTATATGCTCCAGCTTTGTCCGTCCGCCAGTCCGTTTGCCCTTCCGAACGATAGCTTTCGTAAAAATGGTTCCATTTCGATGAAATTTTAGTATTAGGTAGGAGACAACCTGAGAAGGAACCCCATTGAAAATGGGAGAAGTGGAGTCAAAGGTCAGGACATAGGAGCGGGATCCATTCCGTTGTCCTCATGCGTGATAACTTTCGTAAAAATGGTTCCATTTCGATGAAATTTTATTATGTGGTAGCGGACAACCTGAGAAGGAACCCTATTGAAAATGGGTGAAATGGGGTCAAATGTCAGGACATAGCAGCGGGATCCATTCCATTGCCCTCATGCGTCATGACTTCCGTAAAAATGGTTCCATTTCATTGAAATTTTAGTATGTGGTAGGGTACAACCTGAGAAGGAACCCAATTGAAAATGGTCGAATTGGAGTCAAAGGTCAGGACATAGGAGCGGGATCCATTCCATTGTCCTCATGCGTCATAACTTTCGTAAAAATGGTTCCATTTTGATGAAATTTTATTATGTGGTAGGGACAACCTGAGAAGGAACCCTATTGAAAATGGGTGAAATGGGGTCAAATGTCAGGACATAGCAGCGGGATCCATTCCATTGTTCTCATGCGTCATAACTTCCGTAAAAATGGTTCCATTTCATTGAAATTTTAGTATGTGGTAGGGTACAACCAGAGAAGGAACCCCATTGAAAATGAGTGAAATGGGGTCAAAGGTCAGGACATAGCAGCTTGATCCATTCCATTGCCCTCATGCGTCATAACTTCCGTAAAAATGGTTCCATTTCATTGAAATTTTAGTATGTGGTAGGAGACAACCTGAGGAGGAACCCTATTGAAAATGGCGAAGTGGAGTCAAAGGTCAGGACATAAGAGCGGGATCCATTCCATTGTCCTCATGCGTGATAACTTTCGTAAAAATGGTTCCATTTCGATGAAATTTTATTATGTGGTAGAGGACAACCTGAGAAGGAACCCTATTGAAATGGGTGAAATGGGGTCAGGACATAGCAGCGGGATCCATTCCATTGCACTCATGCGTCATGACTTCCGTAAAAATGGTTCAATTTCATTGAAATTTTAGTATGTGGTAGGGTACAACATGAGAAGGAACCCTATCGAAAATGGGTGAAATGGGGTCAAATGTCAGGACATAGGAGCGGGATCCATTCCCTTGTCCTCATGCGTCATAGCTATAGTAAAAATGATTGCATTTCGATGAAATTTTATTATGTGGTAGGGGACAACCTGAGAAGGAACCCTATTGAAATGGGTGAAATGGGGTCAGGACATAGCAGCGGGATCCATTCCATTGCACTCATGCGTCATGACTTCCGTAAAAATGGTTCAATTTCATTGAAATTTTAGTATGTGGTAGGGTACAACATGAAAAGGAACCCTATCGAAAATGGGTGAAATGGGGTCAAATGTCAGGACATAGGAGCGGGATCCATTCCCTTGTCCTCATGTGTCATAGCTATAGTAAAAATGATTGCATTTCGATGAAATTTTATTATGTGGTAGGGGACAACCTGAGAAGGAACTCTATTGAAAATGGGTGAAATGGAGTCAAATGTCAGGACATAGCAGCGGGATCCATTCCATTGCTCTCATGCATCATAACTTCCGTAAAAATGGTTCCATTTCATTGAAATTTTAGTATGTGGTAGGAGACTACTAGGGAAGGAACCCTGTTGAAAATGATCGAAATGTGGTCAAAGATCAGGACATAGGAGCGCGATCCATTCCATTGACCTTATGCGTCATAACTTCCGTAAAAATGGTTCCATTTCGATGAAGTTTTATCATGTGGGAGGAGACAACCTGGAAAAGAACCCTATAGAAAATGGGAGGAATGCGTCAAAGGTCACGACATAGAAGTGGGATCTATTCCATCTCCCCTATGCGTCATAACTTACGTAAAAATACTTCGATTGCAACAAAACTTTATCCTGTTGTTCCGGAGATATACTGAATAGCTTATGTTGAATATAATCGAAAAGGGGTCAAAGGTCAGGGCACAGGAGCAAGAAATGCTTCTATTGCGACAAAACTTTACCACGTTGTTCCGGAGGTATACTGAATCGGTTATGTTGAATATCATCGTAATGGGATCAAAGGTCAGGGCACAGGAGCGAGATTTATTCCACAGCCATTATCCTCATAACTTGAGTAATGATTTCTGGTATGTTGGAAAACGTATCATAACCAATGCATTGCATATGATTTTACTAATTTTTGTTTTTGTTTTTTTGATTGAAGGTTTCACGACCTCAGTAAGCAACTCGATGATCAGAAGCTATTGCTTAGACCACTGCATCACCGGGGCGGCGGGGATCATTCGCACCTGTACATATCATTCAACCATTCCGACGGCAGCGACCTCTATCGACACGACAATGCGTCAGCGCACACGTCCACAGTGGCCCTATTATAGCAGGAGAAACATTCCACTGAGTTTGGCATCCTGACTTGACCCCCTTCATTCACCGGATTTAAACCCCATCGAACACATGTGGGATGCCGTTCGACGTGCCGTCATTGCCAGGAATCCCCCACCGGCGAATATTACATATAGTCATTTCCAAAACTACCAATCAATTTATTGAAAATTAAGATTTTCAAAGAAACAAGTAATTAATTACTTATCACAGATATTTGAAAAAAGTTAGTAAAATCATGCAATGCCTTCATTATGATATGCTTTCCAACATACCAGAAATCATTATTCAAGTTATTACTCAAGTTATGAGGATAATGGCTGGGGAATAAATCTCGCTCCTGCGCCCTGACCTTTGACCCCATTTTGATCATATTAAACAGAATTGGTTCATTATACCTCCGGAACAACATACTAACGTTTTGTCTCAATAGACGCAGTTTTAGTCAAGTTATGAGAGTAATAGCTGTGGAATAAATCTCGCTCCTGTGTCCTGACCTTTGACCTCATTTCCATGATATTCTACAGAACCGGTTCAGCATACTTCCGGAACAACATGATAAAGTTTTGTAGCGATCGAACCATTTCTACGCAAGTTATGACGCATAAGGGTAATGGAATGTATCCCGGTCCTATGTCCTGACCTTTGGCCCCATTTCGTCCATTTTCAATAGGGTTCCTCCCCAGACGGTCCCCTACCACATACTAAAATTTCATCGAAATCGAACCATTTTTACGCGAGTTATCGCGCGAACGGGCGGACAGACAGACAGACAGACAGACAGACAGACAGACGAACGAACAAAGCTGGAGCATATACGCTACTTCAACCTACGGTTAGAAAGCGTAAAAAATGGCACTACATATGAATACAATTGCATTTCTTAGAACACAAAAAGACCGGAATCAGTACTTTGTGTGGCCACCGTTGTTCATTATAACGGACAACATCCAATAAGGTATACTCTCAATGAGGGATTTGCAGTAGTCACTTGAAATCTCTTTGCACCACACGTACTTTATGACGTCAGCCAACGCTTGGGAATTTCATGGCTGTTTTTCTGATACCGTGTCTTTTAAAATGGTCCACAAATCTTCGATGGGTTAAGGTGGGGATTATTACCAGGCCAGTCAAGCGCAGTTATGTTTTTCCTCTGCAGGTAGTCCTTTAGTGTCTTTGATCTGTGGCATGGAGCATTATCAGGCATAAAGATCGTGCATGTGTGCACTTGAATATACACTATCTACCAACAAGTAATTGGACACCTGTGATAGCAAAGGAAAACGAAGTTTATTCACCTTCAATAGTTCGTGGAGCCTCCACGAGCGGCGATTACAGCTGCGCATACTCTCAACCAGGCGTTGTACGACGGCTAGCGGTATTTTCTTCCACTCGACTTGGAGAAGACAGGTCAGTTCCTTCACAGATTTCGGACGGTGGGGGCACCCCTTAAGTCGACGCTCCAATTCGTCCCAGAGGTGCTCGATAGGGTTAAGGTCCGGGCTCTGCGCAGGCCATTCCATTCGATTAACCCCATTGTCACCATACCAAGCCATGGTAGACCTCGTAACATGACAGGTGGCATCGTCATCCTGAAAGTAACATGGGTCCACCCAGTAAAACTGCCACAACGTAGGAAGCGCATGGTCATCCAAAATGGTGCAGTAGGTCTCGGCGTTGAGTCTACCACGAATTGAGACCAAGGGTCCCGTGCCATACCAGAAGAAACACCCCCATGGCATAATTCCACCGCCGCCGAACTTCACAGTTGGCACTATACATTCCGGCAGGAGACGTTCTCCAGGCAGACGCCAAACCCAGACCCTGCCATCCGAACAGTAGAGGGTGAACCTTGATTCGTCGCTCCAGAGAACCTGTTTCCGCTGTTCAACGGTCCACTGTCGACGTTCTTTGCACCACGTTAGCCGAGCAGCGCTATTGGACTTGGTGATCAAAGGCTTGTGGGCGGCAGCACGTCCATGATAACCGAGCAGATGGGCCTCCTTACGGATAGTATTCATTGAAAGAACACTCCCGGATGCCTGATGAAACTCCTCGCGGATGTGGCCCATCGATTTGGTGCGGTTCTTCAGCATTTCTCTTGCCAACACCAGTCGGTCTCTAACTCCCAGTTTTGTGGGTCTGCCGGATCGGGGCACATTCCGACAGTCACCTCTCATCTTTCACTTGCCAATCACGTAGGCCACTGTCGATTTTGGGTACTTTAGCTCGCTAGATATGTCACGTATGGATCGGCCATTTCTGTGATACCTGACGATTACACCTTTCTCGAAATCAGAGAGCTCCGAACTGCGTGGCATCTTGCATGCGACTGGTTGCGTTGTTGTTTCCCACACGATGTTTAACGGCGGCGGCCGTGACGTGTATCAGGACCGCAGATATCGTCGATTGCAGGGGTGTCCAATTACTTGTTGGTAGATAGTGTACAATGACAATAAAAACAAAGGAAAAGTGACAACATGGAAAAGTTGAGCAACAAAGTGAGCGGGAACAATGACGTATGAGTAATGCGCAAGAGATACACAATGAAAGAATCAAAATGAACAATTCTAGTAATGGGTACAAGGTGAATGTGTGGTTAAAATGCTATGTATATTGCAGTACTGACATGAAAAGTTAAAAAGAAAATATGTAGTGCAAAAAATTAAAAATAATATCTACAAATGCAGATACTAATACCAGACCCTTTTGAATGTAGAAATGCCTTGATTTTCTTGCACGAACTCCTTGGAGAACGCATAACTATTCGACTTATGGTATTGTTAACACTTGGAGTTGTTTTCCTTGGACGTCCATTTCTATTTCGGTCGCTAAATTCACCTGGATATTTCATGATCGTCTAATGATTAGCAGTCTCGCTCACATTCACCTTTCTGTTTATATCCCGTTCGGAGTATCCTTCATGATACACTGCCGGACAGTTGCTAAGAACGGATGACAATAGCAACGATAGCAACCATAAAATGGAAGGCAGGAAAATGTGGAAATTAGCATAAGTGCGGGATACAGTAAGACGTGTTGTGCGTATGCAAACTTTGGATTGCCGAGCTTGTTCGTGACGTCATAGCGCTGATAAGAGATATAAAGGATTTGACGCGTATTGACCGTTGTTGTTCAAACGCAAAGTTGAAAGGGAAAGAATCAATTGACGAACTTGCAATTTTCAGTATGTCTTCCCGACATCACCTAGATGATTTTACGCGTGGCCGTATTATTGGCAAGATTGAAGAAGGGCGAAAAATTTCAGATGTTGCTAGGGAGTTCGACGTCAGCCACAGTGTTGTTTCAAGGCTTTGGAAATCATTTCAAACAAATGGAGAGTGTAGCAAACGTCACGGGGAGGTCGTGTTCGCAGTACGACACCTGCAGAAGATCGGTACGTAGTGCTATCAACAAAAAGACACCGGCGCAGCACAGCTAGTGAGGTAGCAAATCAGTTTATGGCTGCTACTGGCAAGCGGATCTCCCGAAAAACTGTCGCCAGATGTTTGCATGAAGGAGGACTATACGCCCGCCGTCCTGTTGTGTGCATCCCATTGTCCAGACGTCACCGTACCGCCCGTTTGCAATGGTGCCATCAACATCCTAATTGGACTGATAACGACTGGTCTGCTGTCCTCTTCTCAGATGAGAATAGATACAGTCTATCGTCTGATTGTCGACGACAACTGATCTGGCGTGATAGTGGTACTGCATATTGTCCAGCAAACATACAGGATATCCGACATGTAGTGTTATGGTATGGGCTGGCATCATGATCAATGGCCGTACGTCCCTCTATGTGCTTCCAACTGGGACTATGACTGGCCAACGATACATTAATGATGTTCTGCTACCTCATGTTCGCATGTTCCGTGGTGCTGTCAGTGATAGATTCATTTTCATGGACGACAACGCAACACGTCATCGAACAGTCGCTGTCCAGGAGTGTCTTGAGAGCTAGGATATTCAACGCCTCGTATGGACAGCACGTTCTCCAGATCTGAATCCCATTGAAAATGTGTGGGATACTTTGGGAAGGAGTTTTGCTGGTCGCCAATGCCGTCCAATAAACAAGGACACCCTCATCCGTGCACTGACAGAGGAATGGGATAAATTACCCCAACAGCTGCTTGATAATGTTGTGCAAAGCATGACACGACGTGTGGAATCTTGCATCGCCCTCCATGGTGGCCATATCCCGTATTGACATCTTACGCCGGAACGCCTGCGGACGGTAATTGCATTTTTTTCACGTTTACGTATTCTGCACAAAATGGCCTGTTTGTCCCTTGAACACGTTCCAAAGCCTCCTGGATTTCAGAGCACAATAAATTGTCCTTTCTTGTAATGTCCTGGCATTCTGACATTATTTTATTTCACTTGGCATCCAACCACACTTACTTTTTTATGCGCTATATAGCCGTTTATGATCCGTCCTTAGCAATTGTCCAGCAGTGTACTTTTCTGAAGAACGAATTTCACGTAACAAATGTTTGTTTTTAGGAATCATGTCATGAAAAGTTACACAATCCTCACAGAAGAATGATTTTTCAATAAACATTGATTTTACAGTTTTTACAGACAATTTGTTTTTCTCATCAGTCCACAGTGCATTCATGCGAGAAAATAATCTTTTGACCGACGTATTTGTTCCAGGGATACACATAACGAACTCGACTAATTTCTTTAAATTTGATAGTTTTCCTTCAACATTTTTTAAGAGATCCACACAGACTTCATCTAAATGTTTGGATTTCAGAGCTGTTTTCACTACCATTACTTCATCAAACAAATCAGATTCAACAATGTTTGATATGGCAGCGGTTTGATTAATATTGGGTTGTCGGAAAAGTCATGACGTATTTTAGCCTTGTTTTGCAAAGGTCATTTATTGATAGAAATAACAAAGATCAATCAATGATATAATGTCCGTTTTGTTCGATAACCTTTTGCCATCTTTCAGTGAGCTGCAGAATGCCTCGTTCATAGAAGGCCCTGTCTTTCGTGGAGAAAAACTGTACAAGGTGCTGATTTACAGCCTCATCTGAATTGAACGTTATACCACGCAAGGACTGTTGAAGAGAGCGAAACAAGTGGAAGTCTGACGGCGCAAGGTCAGGCGAGTATGCTGGGTGTGGCAACACATCCCACCCAAGCTCCAATAATTTTTGGCGGGTGATCAAACTTGTGTGTGGTCTCGCGTTGTCGTGATGGAACACAACACCTTTACGATGAACGAGCTCTGGACGTTTCTGGATGATGGATTCGTTCAAACTGTCCAATTGCTGACAGTACACATTCGAATGGATTGTTTGGTTCCGTGGTAGGAGCTCAAAAAACACGATACCTTTAAAATCCCACCACACTGAGACCAGAGCCTTTCGCTGATGAATGTCTGCTTTGGATGTCGTTTGAGGCAAAGCAGCACGTCGGGACCAAGACCGTTTGCGCAGCACATTGTTGCACACAATCCACTTTTCGTCACTAGTTATCAGTCGCTTCAAAAAAGGATGATCGTTTAATGAGCATATCGTAGATGTTTATACGCACCGTCAATTGAGCTTCTTTGAGTTAATGAGGGACCCAAACATCGAGCTTGCTTACGTATCCCAGCTTCTTTAGGTGGTCGTGAACGCTTGAATGATGGATGTGCAATGTGTCTGCAATCTCTCGTGTCGTGTAACTTGGGTTTGACTTGATCCATGCCTTGAGTTGGTCGTCATCAATCTCGGTAAGCCTCACCGACCGACAAGAATCGTTGAGGTAAAAATCGTCAGCACGGAATTTTGCGAACCACCGCTGTCACTGACGTTCTTGTAGAGCATTATCACCGTACACTTTACGCAACTTTTCACAATCTTGACGCGCGTTCTTCCCTTTACGAAAGTGAAACAGTAAAATATGGCGAAAACGCACAGTTTGGCCTTCCATCTTCAACTTGATGCCAAATCTATGCACATCAACCAAATCTCTCACTATTCCTCTTAGACTGCAGCTAGAACTGGCACCTGTCGAATGCCATAGCGATAACAGAGATGGCCTCTAGTACTTCCAAAACCGCACAACCGCAATCGATTGCTAAAATATGTCATGACTTTTCCGACAATCCAATAGTTTGGACTGTTTGAAGAACATTTTCCCAAGATATTGCTGTTCTCAGTTTCACCCAAGACATACTGTCACGTGCCCTCCGCTCCCCCGATATCAATCTGCCACGGCTCTGCTTGCCTATGTAATGAAAGCATTGACCACAGAGTTAGACGCGGTAGATTGCGTCACGTGACATAACAGTCAGCTTGGGGAAAGCTGGGCGTGCAGGTTAAAAAACACACTGAAGTGCCAGAAAAACTGGCACAGACGAGCTTATGCAAAATACATAGCAACGTCCCCTATGCGCGTACTCGGTTGCGTCTGCTAGTGCGTATATAAAGCGATATACATCCTTGCCAGCAGTCAGAGCTATTTTCGGCATGAGAATGACAAGTAATAACGACTTAAGCGATTTTCAACGCGGTGTCATAGTTGGCGCTCGTGAGATGCGCCATAGTATTTCGGAGGTAGAAACGAAGTTCGGGTTTTTACGGACGACCATTGCAAGGGAGTACCGTGACTACAAGAATTCCGGCAAAACCTCCAACCTACGATACCAGTATGGCCGTAAAAAGACATTGGGTGCACATGACTATCGTCGGCTGTCAAGAATCGTTTCACGCGACACTCTCGCAGGTAGCATCGGAATTCAATGCTGGAGCCTCAACAAGCATCAGCGTCCGGACTGTGCAACGTACCCTGCACGATATGGGCTTTGGGAGCCGACGCCCAACTCGAGTTTCCCTTGATAGGTGCACGACACGGAGCTATGTGCCTCGCTTGGGCACGGCAACACCGCCACTGGACACTTGATGACTGGAAACAAGTAGCCTGGTCTGACGAGTCGCGTTTCCAACTGTATCGGGCAGATGGAAGGATTCGTGTGTGGCGCAAACCCCGTGAAGCCACGGATCCCGCCTGTCAACAGGGAACTGTACCGGCTGGTGGGTGGTACGTAATCATATAGGGTGTGTTTAGTTGGACTTTACTGGGAACCCTGGTACATCTACAAACGTCCGTGACCGGCCAACGCTATGTGCGCATCCTTTCTGAAGAGGTACACCCGTTCATGTCGTGCATTCATGCTGATGGTTAGGACCTGTTCCAACACGACAATGCACCTCCACGCAAGTGTCCGGACGACACATTATGGTTAGAAGAGCATTCATCTGAGTTTGTGGTGTTGCCATTCCCACCCAAGTCCCCAGATCTGAAGGTGATAGAACACATTTGGGATGCCATGCAACGCGCTATCGAACACAGGAAACCGAGACCTCGGAATACACCCGAATTGCGGAACGCTCTGCAGGAAGTATGGTGTTCATTACTTACAGCATATTTCCAGAAGCTAGTGGTGTCCATGCCCCGTCGTATTTATGCAGTCCTGCGCTTCCGTGGGGGACCTACCAATTATTAGACTGGTGTACCAGTTTTTCTGGCACTTCAGCGTATGTTTGCAAAAGAATAGAAATTGTAACTCATCGATTTTGTTTTTCAGTCTCGAACTCTAAAATACAGGACAAAAAGCTGTCCCGAAGAGTTTTCTCGGGACAACGGGACGCATTATCTAAAAACGGGACGATCCCGTATTTTACGGGACGTCTGGGATCCGTAACCTATGAGTAACACCTAATGACGCTTTTTTGCCCATTTTTCGCTAGAGAATACGTACGAAACCTTTCGGCATGAAAACCAGAAGCAAACTGACGCTCGCACGTTTCCCCCAGCTGCTGCTGTAGGATGATGTAACATCGACAGGAAGTTGAATAATACAGACAGTAGCTGACGCAATCAGCAGGAATCTCCTAATACCAACAGGTGGTCTTATACTTTTGAAAATGACTGTAACTGTGGGACGCTCTTCAGAAAGCATGATGTGCACTGTCTCCACAGTTCTACAGAGAGCTCGTGGAGTGCATGCAAGGAGGATAGATTAAAGGGAGGGTGAATAACAAGCAAGCTCTATGTAAAGCTCTGAAGCCAACGCTCCTGAGCGGCAGCCATCTTGGTTTACCCTTCTGACTCCGTCCCCATCGAATTGCGTAGCTAACAACGCTAGGCAGGTTAACACTTTTAAAGCCTTCTCCCGAAAAGAAGAAAATATCATATATATTTATTGATATAGCCTATAATAACACCACTATTTTCTTTTCCTTCAAAGCAATGTTAGGTCACGTATTACCGCTGCGTACGTTAAAAATCCCTTTAATTTACCACACGAAAAGTGCATGCTGTTTAAAGTAATGCATGAAACAGTTCAGCAACTCTAAAGTAAACAAAAAAAAACCACTTTGATTTATTTCATGTGATCGGGTGAATATTTTTGAAAACACAAATGCAACGAAATATTACCTTAAAAACGATAGTTCGTGCTAAACTTTGATAACTTACAAATACACTGGCGGAGAGTGAAAAAAGAACACCAAGAAGGAATTGGCGGACAATCATGAAATTTACATATGTTAATGGGGTCGAGTTTGCGTAGGTGTGATGCTAATTTCGGGACCAACCGGTGAGCGTTTACGCCACAGCACGGCATAATATGCGAATTATCGTCGGTGGTATTTAAGGAGTACGGCGAAGTGAATGTAATCAGTCGTCGGCGTACGGACGCGCGCGAAGACCCTGAAGAAGCTGCAATGCCTGGACATAGAAGACGTGTACGATTTCAGCAGTTATCGGACTTTGAGCGAGGTCGTCTAGTCGGACTCCGCGAGGCCGGGTGGTCGTATCGTCGTATTGCGGAGCGAATTGGACGGGAAGTATCGGTGGTGGTGGTACGATGGTGGCGTAGATGGTCCGAGGAACATTCCCACACGAGAAGACGTGGAACCGGGAGTCACGAACGGACTGATGAGCGGACCGATCGACGCATAAGAAGATCGGCGTTGTCAAGCAGAACATCCACTGCTACGCAAATCCGAGCTGCCGTTGCACCTGAGGTGACTGTGCGAACAATCCGCAACCGTCTACTGGATGCAGGACTAAGTGCACGTGTGCCTCTGGCATGTGTACTTCTGACTCCAGCCCACCGTCAGGAACGGCTGCAGTGGTGTCGCCAACGTCTGCACTGGAGAACGCAATGGCGATCTGTCGTGTTCAGCGATGAAAGCAGATTCTTCTTGGGAGCCTCCGATGGCCGTATGCGTGTTCGCAGACGCACAGGGGAGCATCTCCACCTTTCTTGCATCCGTCAGCGACACACAGGGCCTACACCTGGTCTCCTGGTGTGGGCAGCGATCAGCTATCACTCCCGTACACAACTAGTGTTTGTACCGGGTACGTTAAACAGCACCTTGTACATCAACAACATCATTCAGCCCGTTGTTGTGCCATTTGTAAGGTCCGTCCATCGTGGTGTTTTCCAGCAAGATAACGCACGCGCACACACGGCACGTGCAACGCAACATGCACTTCAGGGTGTGTGACAACTTCCATGGCCACCGGATTTGTCCCCCATTGAGCACGTGTGGGATTTTATGGGACAACGACTTATCCGGTCTCCACGGCCAGCCACGACCATCCTTGATTTACGCGTCCAGTTTGAGGATGCTTGGAACTCAATACCCCAAACTTACATCCAACATCTGTACGACAGACTCCATGCCAGAATTGCACAGTGTGACGCAGTTGATGGCGGTTCAGCCTCGTACTAACCATGTTACATGGAAATGTTGTTTTTCAGTTTACCAGCAAATACAGCTGTATTTTGCCGTAATGTTTTGATCACGTTATCCTCTGTATTCCGTTATTATGCTGTATAAATTTCGTTGGTATCAGACGTCTCCTTGTTGGTGTTCTTTTTTCACTTTCCGCCAGTGTAGTTTAACGAAGACTACAAAATATACAAAACAGAAAAGCGTTTGTAGCGCACAATAAAATCCGTTTGCGTATATAGATGACTATGTACCAATAATAAACGCGAAAATTTAAAAATCTTTAAGAACAAAAAAAAACAACACTGATTTTATTATGCACTAGAAACGACCGATTTTTATAAAATTTTAATAAAACTCTTCCAGGAATGTAGATACTGAAAACTGGAAAATTTTCTAGTATGGAAATTTTTGGCTATTCCATCACAAGTTTTCGATTTTCCTTTGCGAATAAATCTCTCATCAGCTTTCAATGCGAGTTGAACTTCAAATAAGCAATTCGATAAATCAGTCACTAATAAGCTAACATCTTTCTCACAGGAAATAAAAAAATTGAAATCTTCCGTAACTTACAAAGCAAAAAGGAGCAACTGAGGGTAATGTAACATGGCGGCCACACAACTCATCTGGCTTCACCCATGAGAGCACATGCTCCCTCTTATTCTACCCTCCTTGGGTCTATGCCCGTCGTGTTGCTGCTGTTATCCGATCATTAGAAGGACCAACGCGGTATTAGAAAGGTATATCACGGGTCATCTGGGTTTTTTTTTATATCCGAAGCTTGTAGTGGGAGGCTTTTCATCCACCAAAAACTGGCCAACCATCTGGGGAACTCCAGCAAATTAGTTCTGCAGGGAAACGACGAGTGCGAGGTTTTTCTTAATAACTTCAAACAGCATATGGTAGGGCTAGGGCTTGATAACATACTTGTGATCAGTGTTTCTTTTCTCTTAAAATTCCATGCATCTTGATCAGGTCGTCCTTTCTGCACTTTTAATAAAAAGTTTAATGCACAAGTGGACATTTCAGCGCCCGCAGCTAAAATTGTTTTCGGTCTTAAGATCTGTAGCAATACAACAAGTGCATTACGGATTTCACATACCACTCATAGAACTCCAATATCTCCACCATCATTTAGCTTTGCACCAGACCAATGTGCTTTTTACATCAATTGTCAGCCTATGTATCGTTCAAAGTTTTTAATATAGACTTGATAATGCTTCAATGGTACTATCTTCGCGGATAGAGCAGTTTTTATCTTACTGCGGTTTTACTTTATTAACGTAAACAAAAATGATAAGAAATTTAATTCATTCTTGTAAAGAGTTATATAACATTTCCTGAGAAAACCCTCTTTTCCAAACCCTGCTGACAGAAATTCATCCTAATGTTGACTTGTCCCTGCTCAATATTTTAATGGAAAAAAAGTACGAAAATTAACAAGAGAGAACAAAAAAAAGAAAAACCTTCTCCATTCATTTTCTGATAAGAAATTAATAATGTGGACTTTTTGTCAGCAATAATAATGGTAATAATTAATAATAATATGATGATAACAATGTTCATTTGGATAAATCCCTGATTATTATACGTATTTTATAAAAACTCTAATATACTACCCCCAAAAAAATTCGGAGGGGGTCATCCATAGATGGCTTAATCCTTGAGATGTAAGGTTCATGAGCTTGTACCCCCTAAATCAAAAGCGTTCCTACGCCACTGGAAAGGTACCCAGTTTTTTTTTTTGGCACTTAGTGTACACTTTTAACAGAGACGTTTCCTAACTTTTGAAAATCAGAATGATACGTCTTTTATGAATGTTTAGTCGAAACCCTGTAAAAAAAATATGTATACATATTTAATGCTTCCTTCTTTTTATTTTCAGCAGCATTCCTCATTTGACAGAGGAGGAAGCTCGCGCTGCTTTGATGGAACACGTGACCACAAAATGTACATACGTTCGAAGTGTCGCGAGAGAAATGACCATTCGAAAAATGGACAGCTGTCCAGGCTATCAGGTAAAACTCTGCATTTCAGGTGTTTATTTCTATGGCTTCCGTTTGCAAAGCACCTGTGAAATACTCTTTATTATCTGTCAACAAAATAATTGTGACGGATGTAATAGTGTTTCACTCGTTATTGGAGAAGAAGTTGACTACCCGCGGGTGCATGTGATATATAACGAAATGCATTAGAACTTTAAGGTGGACTTCAAGAAATTTTGCTTCCTATACTTCCAATGGAAAAACTTTTGTAAACATTTCCTTCACAATTGGTGTGTTTCCAAGCATGAAAATTTGAACATCGATTAAAATAACTTCATATTACACTATCTACCAACAAGTAATTGGACACCTGTGATAGCAAAGGAAAACGAAGTTTATTCACCTTCAATAGTTGGTGGAGCCTCCACGAGCGGCGATTACAGCTGCGCATACTCTCAACCAGGCATTGTACGACGGCTAGCGGTATTTTCTTCCACTCGGCTTGGAGAAGACAGGTCAGTTCCTTCACCGATTTCGGACGGTAGGGGCACCTCTTAAGTCGATGCTCCAACTCGTTCCCAGAGGTGCTCGATAGGGTTAAGGTCCGGGCTCTGCGCAGGAGAGTCCATTCGATTAACCCCATTGTCACCATACCAAGCCATGGTGGACCTCGCAACATGACAGGTGGCATTGTCATCCTGAAAGTAACATGGGTCCACCCCGTAAAACTGCCACAACGTAGGAAGCGCATGGTCATCCAAAATGGTACAGTAGGTCTCGGCGTTGAGTCTACCAGGAATTGCGACCAAGGGTCACGTGCCATACCAGGAGAAACACCCCCATAGCATAATTCCACCGCCGCCGAACTTCACAGTTGGCACAATACATTCCGGCAGGAGGCGTTCTCCAGGCAGACGCCAAACCCAGACCCTGCCATCCAAACGGTAGAGGGTGAACCTTGATTCGTCGCTCCAGAGAACCTGTTTCCACTGTTCAACGGTCCACTGTCGACGTTCTTTGCACCACGTTAGCCGAGCAGCGCTATTGGACTTGGTGATCAAAGGCTTGTGGGCGGCAGCACGTCCATGATAACCGAGCAGATGGGCTTCCTTACGGATGGTATTCATCAAAAGAACACTCCCGGATGCCTGTTGAAACTCCTCGCGGGTGTGGCCCATCGATTTTGTGCGGTTCTTCTGAATTTCTGTGGCCAGCACCCGTCGGTCTCTAACTCCCAGTTTTGCGGGTCTGCCGGGTCGGGGAACATTCCGACAGTCACCTCTCATCTTTCACTTGCCAATCACGTAGGCCACTGTCGATTTTGGGTACTTCAACTCGCTGGATATGCTACGTATGGATCGGCCATTTCCCGACGATTTCTCGAAATCAGAGAGCTCCGAACTGCGTGGCATCTTGCATGCGACTGGTTGCGTTGTTGTTTCCCACACGATATTTAACGGCGGCGGCTGTGGCGTGTATCAAGACCGCAGATATCGTCAATTACTTGTTGGTAGATAATGTATAACTTGGAATACTTAATATTTTCTAATACATAACCATAATTATATTAAAAATCAAAAACTTTTCCTTTGGTGGTGTCGAAACCAGAAAAAAGATGGCGCTGACCTGTACTTTGATGACGTCAGTAGACAAACAAATGTTGGATTGCGTAATTATGGTTATGTTTTAGAAAATATTAAGTATTCCAAGTTATAAAATGAAGCTATTTTAATAGTGTTTCAAATTTTCATCCTTGGGAACTCATTAATTGTGCAGAAAATGTGTACAGAAGTTTTTCCATTGGAAGTATAGGAAGCAAAATTACTTGACGTCCACGTTAAGTTTTCAAATAATGGAATTAAAGTCATTAATATGCGCTTACCTAGTTTCAGTTAAGTTGCATAATTCACATGGGACTCTTGTTATAGACCGTTTGCATTGACGTCACGGAACCGCGGTTCGCGTCACATTTTCGTCTGCTGCTTTCTTGCAGGACAACTGGTGTACAAGTGAGATCAAAGATGTATTACATAGGCTACGTAAGTGGGTTATCTGGCTATCAAAAATCGCTTTATTCTAATAAATTAAAGTTATTGGAAAATTGTGGTGACCCATATGTAATTCCATTCTCATTTTTCCTGAACAATATTGAGGTCTTGCCACGAATAGAACACGGCGATATTGTTAATTATTTCGTTTTTTGCGCGAACGCCTTCACTCCCGAGCAAATGAAATAGTGCAAGTCATTCATAAAGAAAGGTTCATTCCAGTCTAAAGATCTTCATAGAGTTTTTGTAGATAACGCATCAGTAAATTTATGAACATACCTGTTACAAAATGTGAACTACACACTCTAATGTTCCTTCGGTTTCGGTCATCAGTGTCAACTCTGCTGATACGTGATAACCACAAATTTTGACGCTTCTGAATAAATGTTTTTCTAATTCTGATCCCACTTCGGTCACTCAGATGGTAATCTATAATAGGACACATCATTACCTCTCCCACTTTTGTTACCGCAGCCGAAAATAGCACATAATACCATATTCCTTAACGCTCCACAATGCAAATCCAAGCAGTGTTCGTACACCAGTTGATCACCAGAGCGTGTGCTAGGATGGTTTACCTTGCTGTGACGTCATATGCTAGGATGGTTTACCTTGCTGTGACGTAATCAAGTACAGGTCTATAGCGTTTAATCTTCTTCATAAAGAAGATTAAACGCTATAACAATAATCCGATATGAATTATGCAACAGAACTGAAATCAGGTAAGCTCACATTAATGACTTTAATTCCATTATTTGAAAACTTAAGGTGGTCGTCAAGTAATTTTGCTTCCTATACTTCCAATTGAAAAACTTCTGCACACATTTTCTTCACAATTAATGAGTTCCCAAAGACGAAAATTTGAGCATCGATTAAAATAGCTTCAATTTATAACTTGGAATACTTAATATTTTCTAAAACATAACCATAATTACGCAATCCAACATTTGTTTGTCTACTGACGTCATCAAAGTACAGGTCGCGCCATCTTTTTTCTGGTTTCAACACCACCAAAGGAAAAGTTTTTGATTTTTAATATAATTATGGTTATATTTTAGAAAAAAATAAGTATTCCAAGTTATATTATGAAGTTATTTTAATCGATGTTCAAATTTTCATCCTTAGGAACACACCAATTGTGAAGGAAATGTGTACAAATGTTTTTCCATTGGAAGTATAGGAAGCAAAATTACTTGACGTCCACTTTAAAGTTCTAATGCATTTCGTTATATATCGCATGCACCCGCGGGTAGTCAACTTCGGAGCCGCGGATGGCTTAGTGGTTAGCGACTCAGACTATCGATGCAAGGTCCTCAGGTTCGAACCTGGGCTGATCTTTCAGAGATGGTGTGATTTACAAACAATCGCTGAATATCCGCCGTGCATCGGATGTGCACGTAAAGTGACGGCCCCCAGGCTGGACCCACTGGTTAAATGGGTATCCTTTCCTATGTCCTCCCTGAAATTCTCTCACCCATCTATGTGCGATATCGTACTTGTACGGTGGCGCCATCTACTGTACTCTAATCTCACTACAAACTGTTCTGTCAAAGTCGCTAGACTTACTCTCATTCCTTCCGTTTCTGTGTCCTGCCCAAAAGGCGATCTTGCTGTAGGGGGCTGGGACCTAAACTCTGCTACCTGTGGACGGAAGTCCTACAAGAAAATGACGCTGACCCCCACCCGAATCAGTAAGGGGTAGTCAACTTCTCCAATAACGCGTGAAACACTATTACATCCGTCTCAATTATTTTGTTGACAGATAATAAAGAGTAAGATAAGCCACGTATTTAATGGTTCGATTGGTTCGTTTAGCGAACTAACAGAACGTAAGTCGTACCTGTGAAATATTTCGCTATCTTCATTTATGTAATTATTACGGTAAAATACTTTCTGGCCGCCCCAGTGGCGCAGTGGTCTAAACGATGGCCTCTGATCATTCGTTTGTAAGGGGTCCGGGTTTGAATCCCGGTGAGGCATTGATGTTGTGCTTGTCTTACGACACTGGCTCTCTCCCTTCCCTGGAACCAGTGATCCTAAATTAGGAACGGACGACTGCTTATAGCCCATTGAGTTGCTCACAGTGGTCGTTAAACCTCCAATAAAAAAAAAATACTTTCTTACTGCGGCGGAATTATCAGACCGTGAGCCAAAAGTTCGTTCGGTTTTGAGCTACGCATTACGTTCAGTCTCTATTTCTGTACGTAGCACGCGACGGCGTCGATTGGGTACCGCGATGACGTGACGTGGAACATACGAGGCTGATGACATGCATTTGTCCCGGAGCCTCACTGTATTGCCAGGTGATGCAGGTCGGGTGTTCCTGCGCCATTATCGGGAAACAGTCTTAAACGGAGCAGTTGCAGTCATTGAAATTTGCGCAGCTGAAGGGAAGGAAACAATAAACAGTAGAACTACACGAAAATAGTTCCGGTCTTTCTATGCTGGAACACCAAGCAGGGCAACCGACGACCTAAACCCTTTCTCGACCATGACGCCAAACGCGCCCTTACATACAAATCACAAGCGTCCGAGTCTCCCGGATAGCATGAGTAAAATTTCCTACCCTCATGCTCTGTGAATTTGCGCGGCGTGTAAGGGATTAGCAGAAGTTACCCTCAGTCGTCATTGTTGTCGATAAACAAAGAAGTAAATCAAGACTTGAAGTGTCTAGGACCAGGCAAGAAGTGTCGCTGAGCTATATCATTCAACCTACTGACATGGCTCAGTAGAACTCTAGCTTTGTTGACACGTGCTTCGTTTGTCTGTGATATCTTGCATTTTCCCAAACGCAGAGTTATGAAGAAAAATTAAAAAAAACTAAACCAGGAGATGGCTTCAACCTTCTGAAATCGCTCGGTAAAATTCTTGCTTTATTGACATGTACCTCATTTTGTCCACGGTTCACTTTGTCCACCGTTCACTTCGTCCGCTGTTTATTCAGTCCACTCTTCATTTCGTCCACGGGTCACTTTGTCCACAGCTGACTTTGTCTACTCTTTGTTTAGCCCATTGTTCATTTTGTCCACGGTTCACTTTGTCCACCATTTACTTTTTCAGCTGTTTATTTAGTCCACTCTTCATTTCGTCCGAGGTTCACTTTGTCCACCATTCAATTTTTCCGCTGTTTATTTAGTCCACTTTTCATTTCGTCCGAGGTTCACTTTGTCCACTATTAACTTTTTCAGCTGTTTATTTAGTCCACTCTTCATTTCGTCCGAGGTTCACTTTGTCCACCATTCACTTTTTCCGCTGTTTATTAAGTCCACTCTTCATTTCGTCCATAGTTCACTTTGTCCAACATTCACTTTTTCTGCTGTTTATTTAGTCCACTCTTCATTTCGTCCAAGGTTCACTTTGTCCACCATTCACTTTTTCCGCTGTTTGTTTAGTCCACTCTTCATTTCGTCAGAGGTGCACTTTGTCCACCATTTACTTTTTCAGCTGTTTATTTAGTCCACTCTTCATTTCGTCCGAGGTTCACTTTGTCCACCATTCAATTTTTCCGCTGTTTATTTAGTCCACTTTTCATTTCGTCCGAGGTTCACTTTGTCCACTATTAACTTTTTCAGCTGTTTATTTAGTCCACTCTTCATTTCGTCCGAGGTTCACTTTGTCCACCATTCACTTTTTCCGCTGTTTATTTAGTCCACTCTTCATTTCGTCCATAGTTCACTTTGTCCAACATTCACTTTTTCTGCTGTTTATTTAGTCCACTCTTCATTTCGTCCAAGGTTCACTTTGTCCACCATTCACTTTTTCCGCTGTTTGTTTAGTCCACTCTTCATTTCGTCAGAGGTGCACTTTGTCCACCATTTACTTTTTCAGCTGTTTATTTAGTCCACTCTTCATTTCGTCCGAGGTTCACTTTGTCCACCATTCACTTTTTCCGCTGTTTATTTAGTCCACTCTTCATTTCGTCCATAGTTCACTTTGTCCAACATTCACTTTTTCTGCTGTTTATTTAGTCCACTCTTCATTTCGTCCAAGGTTCACTTTGTCCACCATTCACTTTTTCCGCTGTTTGTTTAGTCCACTCTTCATTTCGTCAGAGGTGCACTTTGTCCACCATTTACTTTTTCAGCTGTTTATTTAGTCCACTCTTCATTTCGTCCGAGGTTCACTTTGTCCACCATTCAATTTTTCCGCTGTTTATTTAGTCCACTCTTCATTTCGTCCATAGTTCACTTTGTCCACCATTCACTTTTTCCGCTGTTTATTTAGTCCACTCTTCATTTCGTCCAAGGTTCACTTTGTCCACCATTCACTTTTTCCGCTGTTTATTTAGTCCACTCTTCATTTCGTCCAAGGTTCACTTTGTCCACCATTCACTTTTTCCGCTGTTTATTTAGTCCACTCTTCATTTCGTCCGAGGTTCACTTTGTCCACCATTCACTTTTTCCGCTGTTTATTTAGTCCACTTTTCATTTCGTCCGAGGTTCACTTTGTCCACCATTCACTTTTTCTGCTGTTTATTTAGTCCACTCTTCATTTCGTCCACGGTTCACATTGTCCATACTTCCCTTTGTCCGCTGTTTATTTAGTCCACTCTTCATTTCGTCCACGGTTCACATTGTCCATACTTCCCTTTGTCCGCTGTTTATTTAGTCCACTCTTCATTTCGTCCACGGTTCACATTGTCCATACTTCCCTTTGTCCGCTGTTTATTTAGTCCACTCTTCATTTCGTCCACGGTTCACATTGTCCATACTTCCCTTTGTCCGCTGTTTATTTAGTCCACTCTTCATTTCGTCCACGGTTCACATTGTCCATACTTCCCTTTGTCCGCTGTTTATTTAGTCCACTCTTCATTTCGTCCACGGTTCACATTGTCCATACTTCCCTTTGTCCGCTGTTTATTTAGTCCACTCTTCATTTCGCTCACGGTTTACTTTGTTCACAGCTGACTTTGTCTACTCTTTTTTTATTTCCACTGTTCATTTCGTCCACATTTCACTTTGTCCGCTGTTTATAAAGTCCAATGTTCGTTTCGTCCACCATTGACTTTGTCCTCTGTTTACTTTCTCTACATTCATGTCGTCCTCAGAATGGATGGAATACCGTGAAAATGTTCTGATTTGATGGGAGTTTAATTACTAGGCAGAAAACAAAAGGTTATCGAACATTGCTTACATACTAGTTTTTTTTTTTTTTTCGTTTTTAAGCTTTTCGATTTAAATGTAATGATTTTAAATGTAAAACGAGGACCTGTACTTAGAAGACCTTTTAAGTCTTTTGTGTGGGACGATGCCAATCACTATGACATTAATCAAAGTTTAGTCAAATGGCCATAAATGTGTTGGATTGAAGAGGAAAATTTTATACCAACTTTCTCCTTTATGCAGAATGTCTCGATTTTTCACCTCCTACACCGCAAATTCACAGTAAATGTCAATCTAAACTATTTTCACCAACGTACTTTTAATGATTTTTTTCTCGCTCGAAATAGCTTTGGCACATAGAGAAAGCACTGTAGTTCAATCGTATGAAAATCAGTAATGCAGAAATTATGAACAATTAATAATCAAAATGAAAAATAAATATTCTGAAATGCTAAGAACTACACTGAAGAGCAATTGAATTAGAGATACCTGTCTAGTAACGTGTAGCACCACCTTTCGCCCTGATGACGGTGGCGATTCGTCTCGGCATGGACTCCAGAAGACACAGGAAGCGTTGGGAAACCATACGGATCCACGACCCCTCAACAAGCTCCCACAGTTCACGAAGATTTGATGGAGGGGGGTCAGAGCCTCGAACATCTCTCTCGGTGGCATCCCAGATGTGCTCGATGGGATTAAGGTCAGGTGACCTGGCTGGCCAAGGAAGCGAGGTCACGTCGGTGGAGTGTTCATCCAACCATTCGGATACAATTCGGGAGCTGCATTGTCTTGTTGCAGGATGAGGTCCCCAGTGGGATGTTGAAGACACACAAAAGGGAGCAAATGGTCGTCCAGGATATCCTGGTAAAGCTGACCTGTGAGGGAAGATGTCACACGTGCCAGGGGTCCCATTTCAGTCCACGTAAACAGTCCCCAGACGAGAATGCCACCCCCACCAGCTTGAAGAGTACCCTGCTGGCAAGAAGGATCCATCGCTTCATGTGATTTGCGCCGTACTCGTATCCTGCCATCCGCATGTACCAACGGGAATCTCGACTCATCAGTCCACGCAACATTTTTCCACATGTCTAGGGTCCAGTGGCGATGTTCCCGCGCCCATGCTAATATTTGCACCCTGTGATGTGCTGTCAGCAGTGGTACCCTCGTGGGACGATGGCTTCTGTACCCCATAGCGAGGAGATGGTTCTGGATGGTGTGGCTGCTTACACGTTTTTGTGCACCAGCGTTAAATTGCCGAGTGATTTATTGCACTGTGGCCTGTCTATCCGTTGTTACAATGCGATCTAGCCGACGATGACCCTGCTCATCCGCACGCTGTTGTCCACGGTCAGTTGGCCCTTGAAGGGATTGTTTTACCGGATTCGATGTATTCACGGTGCACCTGTGACACAGTGGCTCGTGAAAATCCCAGTGCCTGCATGGCTTCCGAGATGGAGTGGCCCATTTTTCGGGCCCCGACAATTTACCCACGATCAAATGCGCTTAGATCCTTCGTCTTACCCATACTGCGTCCGACTCTTACTGATTCCCGTCGCATCACTTCTTATATGCTCGGATCGCTTCATACGTCATGTCGTTTTCGTTTACAGGGCCGCCCACAGCGCCACATTTGCATAACGCCAGCTGTCTCTAATTCAGGTGCTCTTCAGTTTATGAAGCCGAGGTGTGCTGTGAGTGGAGAGGTACGGATATAAAGCTGAGATATTCCGTCGTATTATCAGTAACTTTAAAGCGGATATGCCGGGCAGACGTGAACTCTCGGAGTTTCGGCGTAGGCTGGTCACAGGATCTCTTTTGAGTAACGTCTCCATACGGAGCATTGCAACTAAACTAAACATACCAAAATCGACTGTAAGTGATGGCATGAAGAGACGGGAGCAGTACGGTGCAACTACAGAAAAAAATGTTCAGGAAGGTCGCGCAAAGTAACGGAACGTGACATAAGAGACATGGCAAGAAATGCTAAAAAATCCCGTTCTTCATCTGCCGTTTCCATCGCTGCTGAAGTAGGAAATGCTTGCAATGGCTCGGTTAGAGCCATAACTATCCACAGAGAGTTGCACAGTGTGGGTTATTATGGTAGAGCAGCGGCACACAAGACACACGTCACTACCGTGTATGCGAAGCCCCGTTTAGAGTGGTGTGCCCCCGTCGTTCCTGAACTGCGGAAGACTAGAAAGTTATTCTTTGGAGTGATGAGTCACGCCATTCACTCTTCCAATCTGACGGGTGTGCCTCCCGTCGTTCCTGAATTGTGGAAGACTGGAAAGTGCTTCTTTGGAGTGATGAGTCACGCCTTTCACTCTTCCAATCTGATGGGTGTGCCTCCCGTCATTCCGGAACTGCGGACGACTGGGAAGTTGTTCTTTGGAGTGATGAGTCACGCCTTTCACTCTTCCAATCTGATGGGTGTGCCTCCCGTCGTTCCTGAACTGCGGAAGACTGGAAAGCTGTTCTTTGGAGTGATGAGTCATGCCTTTCACTCTCCCAATCTGATGGGTGTGCCTCCCGTCATTCCGGAACTGCGGAAGACTGGGAAGTTGTTCTTTGGAGTGATTAGTCACGCCTTTCACTCTTCCAAACTGATGGGTGTGCCTCCCGTAGTTCCTGTACTGCGGAATACTGGAAAGTTATTCTTTGGAGTGATGAGTCACGCCTTTCACTCTTCCAATCTGATGGGTGTGCCTCCCGTCGTTCCTGTACTGCGGAATACTGGAAAGTTGTTCTTTGGAGTGATAAGTCACGCCTTTCACTCTTCCAATCTGATGGGTGTGCCTCCCGTCGTTCCTGAACTGCGGAAGACTGGAAAGTGCTTCTTTGGAGTGATGAGTCACGCTTTTCACTCTTCCAACCTGATGGGCGTGTTTAGATTTGGTGACGTCCGACGAACGATTTTCGTCGAATTGTATTCTTCCAAAAGTTAAGTTCATCGAAGGCTCCATCGTAATAAGGATTTGATTTCCGGGGATACGTCTCGGCCCTTTGGTTATTGTAACACAAACCATGAGCTCTGATGTGTACGTTGACGTTGTGGATAATTCTGCCCTATCAAAAATGTAGCAGTGTTATGGGAATAACTGTTGTCCCTTCCAGCACGATCGATCTCCCTACCATACTGTACGACGTGTGCAAGACTGGTTTCTTGAAATTGAGGTGGAATTGTTAGACTGGCTTGCTCTGAGTCCTGATCTTAATCTCAGAGAACACCACTGGGAAGAACTGGAGCAACGGATAGGAAATCGACCACAACGACCGTCTTCGCTCTCCACTCTAGCAGTAGCCTTGCAATCCTAATGGCGAGCCCTTCCTACCGAAACCTACCGGACGTTGGTTGATAGTATGCCTCGACGTGTTGCCGCTGTCATACAAACTAAAGGTGGGCCGACTAAATACTAACTGCCCTAATATTGTCCCAAAACGTTGTAGTGTCTGTGACGTATATTCTAAATGAACTTTCCTTTTTAGTTTCTTTCCCTATGTAAATCTCGAGTTTGTACTCAGTTATACTTCACACTTAACGTGATATCTTTTCTCTCAAACGAATACTGTTGACAACATAATTGAGGTTGAATGAACGTGACGTATGCCTGAGATAAGATAAGAACGAGAGATAAAAACGACACGACTGTTGCTTGGTGAGCGTCGTTAGCGAGCGTTGTTAAAGAGAGCGTTGCTTGCGAGCGTTGCTTGGAGAAGTGTTGCAAGTTGAGCGTTGTGTTAAGAGCTGTGTGGTGTGTGGAGAGTTTAGTGCAATATGCTATGTTACGATGTGTTTGCTACATCCTGAATAAAGCATCTTTTCCGTAAGTTTGACTTCTGTTTTGAAGATGACAATCTGATTTTTGGCGTAAATGTGACAAGGATGGTAAGTCAGATAATATCCGAAAACTTGAAAATTTTCATCGTCCTGGAGCGTGACTCGAACCCGCGTCTCCCAGAAAACGCCTAGGTATGCTAACCACTACACCACCCAGAACGACCAAGTTTCAAGTTTCCGATCAATTTGAATATAACCATCACAGGATTCGCTAGTCGAAGTAACCGGCATTCATGTTTAGCGAATCTGGAGGTTAAGAATCTTATCCCGTGTTTTCCCGGAGAAGCAGATAAATCATGAAAGAAATACGGGATTACGTCATATAATACAAATTTTGAAGATGACAATCCGATTTTTGGCGTAAATGTGACAAGAATGAGATTCTTAACCTCTAGATTCGCTAAACATGAATGCCGGTTGCTTCGACTAGCGAATCATGTGATGGTTATATTCAAATTGATCGGAAACTTGAAACTTGGTCGTTCTGGGTGATGTAGTGGTTAGCATACCCGGGCGTTTTCTGGGAGACGCGGGTTCGAGTCCCGCTCCAGGACGATAAAAAATTTTCAAGTTTTCGGATATTATCTGACTTACCATCCTTGTCACATTTACGCCAAAAATCGGATTGACATCTTTAAAATTTGTATTATATGGCGTAATCCTGTATTTCTTTCATGATTGAATTCTGTTGTTTAAATGTTTCATCTGGCCGTTAAGGTTTAATTTAGGAACTCTTTCATCTTATGGTTATGTTTTTAAAATAACGTATAAGTACGAAAAGACTTCTACGTCATATTGGCGCCCGAAATTCCCGGATGACCCCGCCGTTCAAGATCTCGCAATGGTGTGATGTTCTTTCCACACCGCAAGAAAGGAAAAATAAGAGAATCCCTTCTCCAACGCTTCGAAAAATAAATGTGTGTGACGTTGCATTCCACACACCAGATTGACTGGGAATTCTCAAGTGCACGTTCTACAGCGGATGGCTACCTACGACGATTCATGTTCACGGCTGACCCGTGGGCCATGCCCCCGTCCCTCTTTCGGGTGGGGGGGGAGATGTGACGTACCTGCCAGCAGGACGCACATGACATAAAGGCAGATAGCAGCGATAACGAACTTCCGCGTAGCTCAATTGGTAGAGCGACTTATTCCGGAATGAGAGGATCCGAGTTCGAGCCCCGGCGTGGACAGAAATGATGGAGAAATGTACTTCGTTATTTGTCCGAATACTTTTGATAATATAATGCATGTAACATACTACACAGTCGAGTCACATTATTGTGACAATCTCCTACTTTTGACGTCACCAGAGCTTAGCCAATGAAAGAATGCATGTGTCGTGAGCTGGCTTGGAGGCTATATTAGGTATGCTGTAGGCAATCTGAAAACATGTCACTCGTTGCTATCATGGATAAAAGGAGCGATTTATCAGATTTTCCAAAAGGGATGATTATAGCCTTTTGGGCCAAGGGTGGCAGCATTTCTGAAACAGCGCAGTTTGTGAACTGTTCGCGTGCTGCTGTGGTTGAAGTGTATCGTGATTGGAGAAATGGCACCATTGCGAATAAGCGACGTGGAAACTGTGGAGCACCACGTGCCATTGATGTGAGAGGTGAACGTCGGCTTCGAAGGTGAGTGAGGGCCGATCGAAACGTTGCAGTGAAGCAACTCACTGACCGTATGCACCAGGGGGCTACCCAGAAGTGTGTCTAGAAAGACAGTTCAGCGAAACCTGCTGCTTATGAGACTCCGATGCAGGCGCATGATCACTGCACCTATGCTAACGAAGGTGCATCGGCAGAAAAGGCTTACATTTGCGTGGCAGTACCGGAATTTGACCTCCGCTGGTTGGCAAAGGATTACCTTCTCCGATGAGTCACGTTTTCTGCTTCATCGTACGGATGGACGTTGTCGTAAAAGGCGAGAAACATCGGAGAGCAAACACTCTTCAACCATTGCTGGAAGAACGCAAGCTCGCGAGGGCAGCGTTATGGTTTGGGTAATATCTTCGTGGCATTCTCTGGGTCCACTCATACCTGTGGAAGCCACAGTGGACCGAATTCGTTATGAATCCTAATTGTCTTCCCGGGGGCGGATGGCATTTTCCAGAACGACAATGCGACGTGCCACACAGCTGGAAATGTCCGACAGTGGTTGAAAGAGCACGATGAAGACTTCAAAGTACTTCGCTGGCACCCTAATTTCCCAGACTTAAACCCAGTTGAGTGTCTGTGGGATCACTTCGATCGTGTTGTTCGCTCTATGGATCCTCCACCAGGTGCCCTCCAGCAACTGTCAGATTCACTGCAGTCAGAATGGCTCCACATACCTGAGAATACCTTTCAGAACCTTAGTGAGACACTACACACCCGTCTAGCTGCTGTCGGCGCTGCACACGACGGTTATTCTGAATATTAGCTGGTGGTCACAATAATGTGACTCGACCGTGTACAATACACAAACCAGTAAAACTGTACCAGTAATCCGATTTATCGGCAAAATAAAAGTAGAAATAATGGTTTCCAAACTTTCGCGCATCAACTAGATGGCTTTTCAAAGAAGGTAGACACAGAAAACTGTAATCTGAGTAATAGAAGTGTTACTGAAAATTATTCTCTAAAATTATAACTGATGAAAATTATAACTACGTGCGTGTGTAAAAATGTGTCGTTTTACCATACTTCCTTTTCTCCTTATTTCTTTTTTGCAGTATACATTGGAGAGTTTCACAGAAATGCGGCAGGTGTGTTGGAACTACGAACCCTACACAGGTACGAATTGTTATCTGTCGTTATTATTGCTTCATTTTCATTAGAATCAGGTTAATCTACACGAAAGTGCCCAAAGTCATGAGATAGCAGTATGCAAATTTTTAAGGGGCGCGGCAGTCGTATAACTGCTTCGACGCATTCCACGATTTTTATCAGTTGCAAGGTATAATCTCGTGAATCAGGTTGAACAACCGCCAGTAGGATTATGGCAAGCCGACGTGAATTCTCGGAATTTGAACGAGGCATGGTAGTGGGAGCCAGACCGATGGGACATTCAATTTCCGAACATTCAACATTCCTCGTTCCACGGTGTCACATGTGTACCGAGAGAGTACCACATGGAAGGCATTACCAACCCACCGTGGAATGCGCAGTAGCTGACCACGGAAGCTGAATGACCGTGACCAGCGGCGTCTGAATATGATTATTCATGCTAACAGACAAGCGACACTGGCTCAAATAACATCCACATTCAATGCAGGAGGTACCACAGACATATCCATCAGGTCAGTGCAGTGTAATTTGGTGTCCATGCTAACAGACAAGCGACACTGGCTCAAATAACATCCACATTCAATGCAGGAGGTACCACAGACATATCCATCAGGTCAGTGCAGTGTAATTTGGTGTCCATGCTAACAGACAAGCGACACTGGCTCAAATATCATCCACATTCAATGCAGGAGGTACCACAGACATATCCATCAGGTCAGTGCAGTCTGATTAGGTGTCCATGCTAACAGACAAGCGACACTGGCTCAAATATCATCCACATTCAATGCAGGAGGTATCAGAGACATATCCATCAGGTCAGTGCAGTGTAATTTTATGTATCCATGCTAACAGACAAGCGACACTGGCTCAAATAACATCCACATTCAATGCAGGAGGTACCAGAGACATATCCATCAGGTCAGTGCAGTGAGACAAGCAACACTGACTCAAATAACATCCACATTCAATGCAGCAGGTACCAGAGACATATCCATCAGGTCAGTGCAGTGTAATTTGGTGTCCATGCTAACAGGCAAGTGATACTGGCTCAAATATCATCCACATTCAATGCAGGAGGTACCAGAGACATATCCATCAGGTTAGTGCAGTGTAATTTGGTGTCCATGCTAACAGACAAGCGACACTGCCTCAAATATCATCCACATTCAATGTAGGAGGTACCAGAGACATATCCATCAGGTTAGTGCAGTGTAATTTGGTGTCCATGCTAACAGACAAGCAACACTGACTCAAATAACATCCACATTCAATGCAGGAGGTACCAGAGACATATCCATCAGGTCAGTGCAGTGTAATTTGGTGTCCATGCTAACAGGCAAGTGACACTGGCTCAAATAACATCCAAATTCAATGCAGGAGGTATCAGAAACATATCCATCAGGTTAGTGCAGTGTAATTAGGTGTCCATGCTAACAGACAAGCGACACTGGCTCAAATAACATTCACATTCAATGCAGGAGGTATCAGAGACATATCCATCAGGTCAGTGCAGTGTAATTTGGTGTCCATGCTAACAGACAAGCGACACTGGCTCAAATAACATCCACATTCAATGCAGTAGGTACCAGAGACATATCCATCAGGTCAGTGCAGCGTAATTTAACGCCTATGGAGTATGGGAGCTGAAGACCCACCAGAGTAGCTTAGTTAACACCACTGACAAGTTTACCTTTTTCTTATTATCTATTACCTATTTTACCTTTTTCTAATTCTTCTTCCAGCCCTTTGGATATAAACATATCTTATGATCCTCTATCTAAACAACATACTTTGGTTTTGCAATCAGCGACAACCACATGTCCGTTTCCTTGTAAGATGTGTTTCTTGATAAACCAAGTTTCATCACCCTAAGTCATAATGTTTATTGCACATTCACTGAAAAGTTTTTATCTGTTTTCCGGCTTTATTTTACTACAGAGAATCTTCTTTAATTTCCCAAAAGCTGTCCATTTGATTTTTATTCTTCTGTCAATTTCTTCCATAATTTCCTATTTCTTTGTTGTAATTAATTTTCCTAGGTACATATATTCTTCCACATATTCAATTTCTTTATCATCTATTCTAGTATTTTCTTGTGCTTCGCTATTATTAAGTTGGTTTGACATTATATTTGTTTTATCAATATTGATTTCTAATCCAATTTCTTTTGATAAATCTGTTAGTTCTTCCATCCTTAATTTCTTCATTATCAATTTTTTTCTCATTATCAATTACTTATGTTGCCTTTTTCTTATTATCTATTTGTTATTTTACTTTTTTTTTACGCTTTCCAACCATAGTTTGAAGAAGCGTATATGCTGTAGCTTTGTCTGTCTGCCTGTCGGCACGATAACTCACGTGCAAATGGGTCGATTTCGATGAAATTTTAGTATGTGGTAGGGGACAACATGGGGACGAACCCCATTGAAAATGGGCGAAATGGGATCAAAGCTCAGGACGTAGGAGCGGGATCCATTCCATCGCCCTTATTTGTCATAACTTACGTAAAACTATTCCGACTGAGACAAACCTTCATCATGTTGTTCCAGTGGTACACTGAATCGGTTCTGTTGAATATAATCGAAATGGGGTCAAAGTTCAGGACACAGCAGCGAGATTTATTCCACAGCCATTATCCTCATAACCTGATTAAAAATGCTTCGATTGCAACAAAACTGTAGTATGTTGTTCCAGAAGTATACTGAATCGATTCTGTTGAATATAATGTAAATGGGGTCAAAGGTCAAGACACAGGAGCGAGATTTATTCCACAGCCATTATCCTCATAACTCGACTAAAAATGCTTCTATTGCGACAAAAGTTTAGTATCTTATTCCGGAGGTATACTGAATCAATTCTGTTTAATATCACTAGAATGGGGTCAAAGGTCAGGGCACAGGAGCGAGACTTATCCCACAGCCATTATCCTCATAATTTGATTAAAAATGCTTCTATTGCGACAAAACTGTAGTATGTTATTCCGGAGGTATACTGAACCAATTCTGTTTAATAACATCGAAATGGGATAAAAGGTCAGGGCAAATGAGCGAGATTTATTCCACAGCCATTATCCCCATAACTTGACAAAAAATGCTTCTATTGCGACAAAACTTTAGTATGTTGTTTCGGAGGAATGCTGAACCAATCTGTTTAATATCATCGAAATGGGATCAAAGCTCAGGGCGCAGAAGCGAGATTTATTCCACAGCCATTATCCTCATAACTTGAGTAATGATTCCTGGTATGTTGGAAAGCGTATCATAATCAATGCATTGCATTATTTTACTAACTTGTCTTATTATCTACTCTTTATTTTACCTTTTTCTTACGATCTATTTTTTATTTGACCTTTTTCTTATTATGTAGGTGACACGCCTTCAGAGAATTCTCTTTCCAACACAGAGGTGCCGCCTGAGGCCTGGGATATCTTATGCCCATGTCCATCGTACTTCCACAGTCACATGACAATCGCAGAAGTGCCTAACACATCTACAGTGAGAACGTGTCACTACTGTGGCGGCGTCGGCCGAAGGAGGTGCAATGCTTGTAATTCAAGCGGATGGGTAAGCAACCACTACTGCTACCTTTTACCTACACGTTTCTCTTACGACAGCTCCATGCTCATTTTTTTTTTTTTTGATTGGAGGTTTAACGACCACCGTGAGCAACTCAATGGGCTATAAGCAGTCGCCCGTCCCTAATTTAGGGTCACTGGTTCCAGGGAAGGGAGAGAACCAGTGCCGTAAGACAAACACAACATCCACCATGCTCATTATACATATGGTGATTTGCACTGTTTCAAATTGGTACTTACAAATAAGCAAAATGTATTCGCGTTTTAATACATTCTGGGCTTATAATAGCTCAGAGAACTTATGTCTCATTTTTGGAAAAGACACATATTCGTTTTTGAGTACATTCTGGGCTTATAATAGCTCCGAGTACTTGTGTCTTGTTTTTGGAAAAGACACGTACTCATTTTTGAGTACATTCTGGGCTTATAATAGCTCCGAGCACTTGTGCCTCATTTTTGGAAAAGAAACGTACTCATTTTTTAGTACATTCTGGGTTTATGATAGCTCCGAGTACTTGTATTTAATTTTTGAAAAAGACATGTACTCATTTTTGAGTACGTTCTGGGCTTATATTAGCTCCGAGTACTTGTGTCTAATTTTTGAAAAGGACACGTACTCATTTTTGAGTACATACAGGGAATCAATTGTGAGTATATCTGGCATTTCTAATTTGAACTATATGTACCCATTTTTGAGTATATGTTTTTCAAATCTGTGTATTCGAAAAAAAGCCATATATTTGAAATTTACACTGGCGGAAAGTGAAAAAAGAACACTAAGAAGGAATTGGCGGACGATCATGAAATTTACACATGTTAATGGGGTCGAGTTTACGTAGGTGTGATGTTAATGTCGGGACCAACCGGTGAGCGCTTACGCCACAGCACGGCATAATATGCAAATTATCGTCGGTGGTATTTAAGGAGTACGGCGAAGTGAATGTAATCAGTCGTCGGCGTACGGACACGTACGAAGACCCTGAAGAAGCTGCAATGACTGGACATGGAAGACGTGTACGATTTCAGCAGTTATCGGACTTTGAGCGAGGTCATCTAGTCGGACTCCGCGAGGCCGGGTGGTCATATCGTCATATTGCGGAGCGAATTGGACGGGAAGTATCGGTGGTGGTACGATGGTGGCGTAGATGGTCCGAGGAACATTCCCACACGAGAAGACGTGGAACCGGGAGTCACAGACGGACTGATGAGCGGACCGATCGACGCATAAGAAGAGCGGCGTTGTCAAGCAGAACATCCACTGCGACGCAAATCCGAGCTGCCGTTGCACCTGAGGTGACTGTGCGAACAATCTGCAACCGTCTACTGGATGCAGTACTACGTTCACGTGTGCCTCTGCCATGTGTACCTCTGACTCCAGCCCACCGTCAGGAACGGCTGCAGTAGTGTCACCAGCGTCTGCACTGGAGAACGCAATGACGATCTGTCGTGTTCAGCGATGAACGCAGATTATGCTTGGGAGCCTCCGATGGCCGTATGCGTGTTCGCAGACGCACAGGGGAGCGTCTCCACCATTTTTGCATCCGCCAGCTACACACAGGGCCTACACCTGGTCTCCTGGTGTGAGGGGCGATCAGCTATCACTCCCGTACACAACTAGTGTTTGTACCGGGTACGTTAAACAGCACCTCCAACATCAACAAAATCATTCAGCCCGTTGTTGTGCCATTTGTAAGGTCGGTCCATCATGGTGTTTTCCAGCAAGATAACGCACACCCACACACGGCACGTGCAGCGCAACATGCACTTCAGGGTGTGAGACAACTTCCATGGCCACCGGATTTGTCCCCCATTGAGCATGTGTGGGATTTTATGGGACAACGACTTATCCGGTCTCCACGGCCAGCCACGACCATCCCCGATTTACGCGTCCAGGTTGAGTATGCTTGGAACTCAATACCCCAAACTTACATCCAACATCTGTACAACAGACTCCATGCCAGAATTGCACAGTGTGACGCAGTTCATTATGGTTCAACCTCGTACTAACCATGTTACATGGAAATGTTATTTTTCAGTTTACCAGCAAGTATTTTGCCATAATGTTTTGATCACGTTATCCTCTGTATTCCGTTATTATGCTGTATAAATTTCGTTGGTATCAGACGTCTCCTTCTTGGTGTTCTTTCTTCACTTTCCGCCAGTGTATGTGTTCTAACTTCGTTCAATTTCTGTGCCCTTTCGGGCAGAGCACAGAAACCGAAGGAAGTTAGAGCAAATCTACCGTTTCTGACAAGACAATTTGCAAGTGAGAGAGAGCACACTAAATGGCAGCGCGTTACAAGCTTACGATTTCGTACATAGAAGGCACAGAGAAATTAGGGGGAGGCTTAGGAACTTTAACCGGGGGATTCCTTCCCATGTGCCGTCACTTAACCGATATTCAGCAATTGTTACAAACTCACACTACCAGGCTATGTTTAAACCTTGGGTACCTCCATCAGTAGTCTGAATCTCTAACCACTAAGCCATCCGATTTCAAATTTTGAATACGTGTACTCCATACATACTCATTTATTCATAGGATCAACTGGAAGTATATTATTCGATGGCAAATCTGGAATAATAGATATACCCGTTGTCACATGCTGGGCAAATGGACCGCACAATTTTATGGCAAATATATCATTTATGAGATTGGCACAATGTGACGTGCCTGCAACGCATGACGCACATGAGATAAAGGCAGATAGCAGCGAGAGCATACGTCCGCGTAGCTCATGAGAGTGACTTATTCAGGAATGAAGACACCCGGGTTCGATGCCCGGCGTGGACAAAAATTACGGAGAAATTTACATCGTTATAACAAATATAGTTAATGTAAAAACGTACACAAAGATATTTCATGCATAATTAAATTACTTGTGATCAGTGACTTTGCTGTACTAATTATTTATGTGTGTCACTTTTTTTTTTTTTTTTTTTTGAGTGGAAGTTTAACGACCACCGTGAGCAACTCAACGGGCTATAAGCAGTCGCCCGTCCCTAATTTAGGGTCACTGGTTCCAGGGAAGGGAGAGAGCCAGTGCCGTAAGACAAACACAACATCCATGCCTCACCGGGATTCGAACCCGGACCCCTTCGGACGAATGATCATAGGCCAACACCTTAGACCACTGCGCCACCGGGGCGGCTGTGTCACTTTGCACGTTCATTAAACAATTTCTCTTGAAATCTATATAAATAAGTTTTGAGGGATTTCTGTTCTGTGTCGTACTTATTACTGCTCGCATGTATTTTAAGGTGGCAACACTGCGATATCGCAGTACGAGACGCCATCTGTCGGAGTCAGTATACGACGTTCAATTGAGGTGCGAAGACGTACACTATCTACCAACAAGTAATTCGACACCTGTGATAGCAAAGGAAAACGAAGTTTATTCACGTTCAGTAGTTGGTGGAGCCTCCACGAGCAGCGATTACAGCTGCAACCCTCCGGGGCATACTCTCAACCAGGCGTTGTACGACGGCTAGCGGTATTTTCTTCCACTCGGCTTGGAGAAGACAGGTCAGTTCCTTCACCGATTTCGGACGGTAGGGGCACCCCTTAAGTCGATGCTCCAACTCGTCCCAGAGGTGCTCGATAGGGTTAAGGTCCGGGCTCTGCGCAGGAGAGTCCATTCGATTAACCCCATTGTCACCATACCAAGCCATGGTGGACCTCGCAACATGACAGGTGGCATTGTCATCCCGAAAGTAACATGGGTCCACCCCGTAAAACTGCCACAACGTAGGAAGCGCATGGTCATCCAAAATGGTGCAGTAGGTCTCGGCGTTGAGTCTACCAGGAATTGCGACCAAGGGTCACGTGCCATACCAGGAGAAACACCCCCATAGCATAATTCCACCGCCGCCGAACTTCACAGTTGGCACAATACATTCCGGCAGGAGGCGTTCTCCAGGCAGACGCCAAACCCAGACCCTGCCATCCGAACGGTAGAAGGTGAACCTTGATTCGTTACTCCAGAGAACCTGTTTCCACTGTTCAACGGTCCACTGTCGACGTTCTTGGCACCACGTTAGCCGAGCAGCGCTATTGGACTTGGTGATCAAAGGCTTGTGGGCGGCAGCACGTCCATGATAACCGAGCAGATGGGCTTCTTTACGGATGGTATTCATCGAAAGAACACTCCCGGATGCCTGTTGAAACTCCTCGCGGATGTGGCCCACCTATTTGGTGCGGTTCTTTCGAATTTCTCTGGCCAGCACCCGTCGGTCTCTAACTCCCAGTTTTGTGGGTCTGCCGGATCGGAGCACATTCCGACAGTCACCTCTCATCTTCCACTTGCCAATCACGTAGGCCACTGTCGATTTTGGGTACTTCAACTCGCTGGATATGTCATAAGAGGCCATTTTTGTGATACCCGACGATTACACCTTTCTCGAAATCAGAGAGCTCCGAATTGCGTGGCATGTTTCATGCCACTGGTTGCGTTTTTGTTTCCTACACGATATTTAACGGCGGCGACCGTGACGTTGTTTCAGGACCGCAGATATCGTCGATTGCAGGAGTGTCCAATTACTTGTTGGTAGATAGTGTATTTGTGTTACTCGATGGAAAATGGCAATTTTCGTCCCGACAAAACAGCATTTGCGGGAAGTGTTAGTGCATTACTTTATTGTCAAGAAAAGTGCTGCCGACAGCTATCGCTTAATGTCGGAAATCTATGGTGAACATTCCCCATCCATAAAAACATGTGAGTATTGGTTTAGACGATTTAAAAGGAACGATTTCGATGTCAGTGATAAAGAACGTTCTGGACCACCCAAAAAATTGCTGATGCCGAATTGGAAGCTTTAAAACTCAACGACGATCCGTGCCAGACCCAAAAAGAACTTGCAGCAGCATTAAATGTTTGTCAACCATGCATTTCACAACGTTTAGCTGCCATGGGAATGGTGCAAAGAGAAGGGAATTGGGCTCCACGTGCTTTGCGGAAAAGAGACCTTGAACGTCGAAGAAGATTTTTTTTACATCGTATTATTACTGCCGACGAGAAATGGATATGGTATGATAACCCTAACCGGCAGAAAGCATGGGTGAAGCCAGGTGAACCAGGTTCTTCAACGCCAAAATGCAATATCCATGGTTCAAAGGAAATGCTGTGTATCTGGTGGGACTAGAAGGGTGTGATCCACTATGAACTGCTGAAACCGCCTCTTACTGGTGATCGGTATCGAACCCAATTAATGCATTTAAAACGAGCTCTCACGCAAAAACGGCCGGAATGGGAGAATAGACACAACAAAGTCATCTTACAGCATGACAACGCAAGACCACATGTTTCTCAACCTGTGAAAAAGTACTTAGAAGGATCCGACTGGGAAGTTCTACCCCACCCGCCATATTCGCCAGATATTGCGCCATCGGATTACCATTTCTTCCGATCGATGCAGTCAGCACTTTCTGGAGAACGGTTTAGTTCTTACAAAGACATCAAAAATTGGCTGGACAACTGGATCTCTTCCAAGAAACCGGAATTCTTCCTTCGGGGCATACGTTCACTACTCGAAAGATGGGGTAAAGTTGTAGCTTCAGAGGGAGCATACTTCGATTAATATTAAAATATTAGTTCTATTCTCCAACAACGTGTTTTTTTCACCTCAAATCCCTCAAAACGTATTTATATACCCAATATAATATCTAAAATGAAGTAATACGAGATTATATTTATATTTATTGACGCAGTTATTTGTAAGTACGTATGGTTACTTTACTATACGATTGTACTTGAAAAAACCGAGTAGGTTCAGGTTCTCAAAGTAGATTTTTTTTTTTTACAGTGTGGGAACACAACTATAGTACAGCTGAGTCCATATACCCTGAGGAGCCAAAATAAACAAGAAAGATGACACCGAATTTTCGGGGGTAATAAGCACGTCTTTTGAATCCGGTCTGACGCAAATTAAATTTATCAAAGCTATTCAAAGTCAATGGAACCGGTATGGAAAACAATAGATCTGACCAAAGAAAGAAGATTTTGAATCGAGTTTTTAGTCCCTCAGATATTGCTGTAAACGGAATAGTGAGTTTACGAACTCTTAGAAACAGAGGTATCGACAAAAATAAGATGTGACTTTACGTCCTCTGGTGGGAAAACCATGCATTATTTTAGGAAGAAAGTATTCACAAAAGGTTTATCCATATGAGCAGTATCGGTCCAAGAAAAAAAAAATTTAGTCGAGTTTTCAGGAGCCCAGATTTTGCTACAAATTCATCAGAAGCAGAAATTAACACTTATGACCCCTGGTGGCCAAACCATTCTTTACCAAACATTAGAAATTACGTGAAAAATATTTTCCGTCACGTCTTGTATGCGATACAGGAATAATTTTTCAAATCGGAATTTTAGGAGCAGAAAACGCAATTTACCATTGTGCGCATTAGCGGAAAGTCTATGATTTACTTGAAAATTTTGAATTTATAGGAAAAACATTTCGCATCGGAAACACTATCCAACAAAGAAGGAATTTTTCAAATCGGACTTTTAGAGGTAGAGATATTGACAAAAATAAGATATACATCTACGCCCCTGGCGTAGAAACCATGCATTATTTCAAGAAGAAAATGTTCCTAAAATGTTTGTCGACATGAGTAGTATCGGTTTACAAAAGACTTTTTTTCAATCGAGATTTTAGAAGCTCATATTTTGCTGCAAATACATCAGAACCGGAAATTAAGACTTACGTGACCTGGTGGCCAAACAATTTCTTACAAAAATTTGAAATTACGTGCAAACGATTTCCCATCAGGAGCTGTATCCGGTGCAGAAAGATTTTTTCATATCGGAGATTTAGAAGCAGAAATATAGGGGGAAACACAATTTACGTTTACGCCCCCTAGCGGAAAGTCTATGAATTACCTGAACATTTTGAATTTATAGGAAAAACATGTCACACTAGAAACACTATCAACCAAAGAAGGAATTTTTAAAATCGGATTCTTTGAAGTCGAGATATTGACAAAAATAAGATATACATCTACGCCCCCTAGCGCAGAAACCATGCATTTTTTCAAGAAGAAAATTTTCCTGAAAGGTTTGTCGACATGAGTAGTATCGGTCAACAAACGACGTTTTTTTCAATCGAGAATTTAGAAGCTCATATTTTGCTGCAAATACAACAGAAGCGGAAATTAATATTTACGCCCCCTGGTGGCCAAACTGTTTTTTACAAAAATTAGAAATTATGTGCAAACGATTTCCCATTAGGAGCTGTATCCGGTGCTGAAAGAATTTTTCAGATCGGAGATTTAGAAGCAGAGATATAGAGGAAAACACAATTTACCTTTACGCCCCCTAGCGGAAAGCCTATGAATTACTTGACAATTTTAAAATTATATGAAAAGCATGTCACAGGGAAAACACTATCCAACAAAGAAGGAATTTTTCAAATCGGACTCCTAGAAGTAAAGATATTGACAAAAATAAGATGTACATCTACGCCCCCTGGCGGAGAAACTGTGGAATATTTTAAGAAGAAAATATTCGGAAAAGGTTTATTGAAGTGAGTGGCATCAGCCCACAAAAGAATTTTTTAATCGATCTTTTAGGAGCTACGATTTTATGGCAAATACATCAGAAGCAAAAATTAACACTTACGCCCCCTGGTGGCCAAAGTATTCTTTACCAAAATTTTTAAATTATATGCAAAAGATTTTCCATCAGGAGATGTATCCGCTGAAGAAAAAAAATTTCAAATCGGAGTTTTAGAAGAAGAGTTATCGGGGGAAATGTAATTTACTTTTACGCCCCCTAGCGGAAAATCTATGCGTAATTTGAAAAGGAAACTATATCTAAAATACTCTTCGACATAAATGGAATCGAAAGATATAAATTTTTTTCAACCGGATGTTTAGAAGCAAATATGTGGAATAAAACGTATTTTTGAATTCGACATCATCTGCATTTACGCCCCCTAGCTGCGAAATTGTACATCGTAAGAAAAATCGAAATAAAGGATCACCATTTGCATATTTCAGGCTTCCCAATGAAAAAGAATTTTTCAAATCGGACTAATAGTTGCTGAGATATCGTGGGTACAGACGGACTGACAAACCGATAACAGAAGCACGATCTTTTTTTACAAAAGACGTGCTAAAAATGGGAAGGGTGTTACAATTTCCATGACATGCTACCACACCTATGTGGTAGATGGTATCGTCTGCAAACGACGTATATTCGGGGTGTATAGGAAAGTCCTTAAACAGGAAAATAACTTCTGAACGCAAAATGGTAGAGTTGTGGAAGTAGTGTGTACATATAGTAAAGTGACCATGTTCTATCAGATGAGACCGATTGCAGCACCCCTAGCGGCGAATTTTGGAAGTTAGCGAATTTTGGAAGTTAGATCCTATCGCGAGAACCAAGAGAGATAGCGAAAAAAGGTCAATAGCAAACGTGTAGAGCGTCACCGATTTAGTATGAAATAACGCCCTACATTCACCAAAAACTCCATTAGAAGTCCGGAACCGATCACCGGCATAAATACGTCACAAAGGACCTCGCAAAGCGTAAAATCTGTAAACGAATTTTGTCTGCAAAACAGCGAAGGATGGATGAAAGTATGCAAATGGAAACGCCACTTCATACCTCATCGGGAAGCACAAATTGGCGGTCAGGGAAGGTTTGTCAGACAGTGCGTGGACTGGATCACAGAGAATGGAGAGACAGAGCGTGCACAAGCCAGAGTTATGGAAATTGGTGGGCGGGGAAAAAGAACGATAGCAGAGCACCGTCGGCGCTTTATGGAACTAAACCCCACGTGCTCTCTGACGTAACGTCCCTACTGTAACGCTCATAATTCGAAATTGGTTACTTTGCTTGTTATTACTACCGTTACCACTGTGTGATTCTGTGATTATAACAACGCTTTTCGTTATTTCGTAGAAGTTATTTTCGGCGGATAATTATTTCATCTTTTATATGTAGGAAATCTTTGTCTATTTTTTAACTGTTAAAAATCGATATAAGTAAAATTTATATCAGAGTAGAACCCTTACTGTATTTTGTTTTTCGTAATTCCATTTGATCCTTCGGGCAGATGTTTACAGATGTTTGATTCGTGATACAATTATGTCAGTTTGTTACTTTTTATTTGCCATTGCTTTGATATTTTTCCGTTGTTTATTTTCAAATTCCGGCAGTAGTATGTTGCGTTGACGAAGGTCTGCATTTTGAGAACGAAAGCTGCTACAGATTTATTAGTTTCTTTTAAGTCAGAGTTAGTACTTTATTTCTCAGTATAATTCCCGACTGCAAAGTGCTGTTCTTACGATTAAGAATATACGCCTAATTCCGTTACATTTACCGCAAAATTCCTCGGTCAATCACGCTACAGTGAACCTAACCAACTCGGGAAGTAAGGAAAATGGCGGCTCTCGCAGGGAAGGAAAGTCGAGAGAGACATTTGTAAACAAGTGGGAGGAGCGTAGTTGTGACGTCACTTTTAGTTCTCATTAACAGGCCGTGGGGCCGCCAACGTCTATGTGAGTTTAACATTATGCTGTTGCCATCGGACAAAGTGGAGAATTTCCTTTACGATCTTCTAGAGTGCACACTCTGTACCTCTCTTCTCTGTGGACTGGATCTTCGAGTCTACACATGGTTAATTATTCCAACGAGGAGTACTGCGAGATGGGTACGTTGTACGGGGAATGCGGTCTTCGGGCAAGAGAGGCAGCACGCCAATATGCATTACCATTCCTTAACCGTTCTCATCCTACTGCGGTTACTATCATCAGTGTCGTCCGCCGGCTAAGAGAAATCAGGAGCATTACAAGTTGTTCCCGTTCAAGTACGCCGTATAACGAAGTAAATTTCTCCGTCATTTCTATCCGCGCCAGGATTCGAACCCGGATCGCCTCATTCCGGAATAAGTCACTCTACCAATTGAGCTACGCGGACGTTTTGTTATGATTCCTATCTGCCTTTATGCCGTGTGCGTCCTGCTGGCAGGTACGTCACATCTCCTGGTACGTTACAGCCGATACTTGCAGGTGTGCACGTGCAGCCAGTGGACTTCCTGGCCTATGCGGTAGCCCACCCACACTGCAGTACGAGAGACATCACTGCGACGTGTGGCCTTACATTTGGCCGTGTATGGTAAATTTTTACAACCCCGTATTATCCAAGCATGCGTTAACGCCACACCTGAAATTCTGCAGAACTTCCAACAAGAAGTTGTAGCTCGAATGTAGATGTATATTCCTGCCGATGGCGGAGACATCGCGAATGCTTAAGTATTAGTACTGACATTTTGTATTTCTAGAACATTATTTTGTGTTTTTCTTCTTCATAATGTCCTACTGCTGTATGAGTTTTTTTTTTTTTTTTTTATTTGATTGGAGGTTTAACGACCACCGTGAGCAACTCAATGGGCTATGAGCAGTCGCCCGTCCCTAATTTAGGGTCACTGGTTCCAGGGAAGGGAGAGAGCCAGTGCCGTAAGACAAACACAACATCCATGCCGTACCGGGATTCGAACCCGGACCCCTTCGGACGAATGATCAGAGGCCAACGCCTTAGACCACTGCGCCACCGGGGCGGCCTGTATGAGTTTCCTACTACTTTACTGCACAGTACATCATAAATAGTACCTTGCTGAGACGTACATGTATTAGTTTTATTAGTAAATTTGCATTACCTTATAAAGTCACACTTCTGCACGCGATGAGTGACGTATTTATGCAGGTGATCGGATACCGAGAGATCTGCATTTCCGGACTTCTATTGGAGTTTTTGATGGATGTAGGGCGTCATTTCATACTAAATCGGTGACGCTCTACATGTTTGCTCTTGACTTTTTTTCGCTATCTCTCTTGGTTCTCGCGATAGGATCGCTAACTTCCAAAATTCACCGTTAGGGGTGCTGCAATCGTTCTCATCTGATAGAACACAGTCACTTCACTATATGTGCACACTACTTCTACAACTTCCACAACGGTCTGTCTTGTCCGGTAGTGTATATATCATCATCATCATCACCATTGTCAGCCATTATCAATCCACTGCTGGACGAAGGTCTCCCCAAGTTTCCTCCACAACGGTCTGTCTTGTGCCAGTCTCCTCCATGTCACTCCCGCATACTTTCGAATTTCATCCACCCATCTCCCATGTGGTCTTCTTCTGGGTCTTTTCCTGTCCCTTGGAATCCAATCTAAAATTTCGGCTGTGTCTGTCCTTCTAGCAGTATGTCCAGCCCATTGCCATTTCAGGGATTTAACTCTGATCACGATGTCTTCCACTCTTGTCATTTTTCGGATCCACGAGTTCCTCTTCTTATCTCTCCTGGTTACACCAAGCATGCACCTCTCCATGCTACCTTGAGTTGTCTGCAGCCTTTGTATGTCTCTTTTAGTTAAGGTCCACGTCTCTGCACCATACGTAAGCACTGGAAGGATGCATTGATCAGACACTTTTCTTTTAAGACATAATGGCATATTGCTCTTGAAAATTATGCTGTTTCTTCCAAAAGCTCTCCAGGCAAGTTTTGTACGCCGATTAATTTCTTCATCAATGTGACCCTCACTTGATATCTGCTGTTCAAGATAAACGTACGTGTCTGTTATCTCCAGCTTTTCTCCATCAATCGATAAATCTTCATTTCTTGTAAAAGCATTGAACATCACTTTTGTCTTCTGAAAGTTCATTTTTAATCCCACTTCTTTACTCTTGTCAGCAAGTTCCTGGATCATACTCTGCAGTTCTGATGGGGTAGTTGCAGAAATGACTAGCCACCCCGGTGGCGCAGTGGTCTAAAGCGCTGGCCTCGGATCATTCGTCCGTAAGGTGTCCGGGCTCCAATCCCGGTCGGGCATGGATGTTGTGTTTGTCTTACGGCACTGGCTCTTTCCCTTCCCTGTAACCAGTGACCCTAAATAAGGGACGGACGACTGCTTGTAGCCCATTGAGTTGCTCACGGTGGTCGTAAAACCTCCAATCAAAAAAAAAAAAAAATGACGACGTCATCAGCAAAACGAAGGTGAGTTAGATAATCTCCATTAATCTTTATCCCTTTGTTTTCCCAGTTCAGTGATTGAAAGACATTTTCCAATGTGGTATTAAAGAGCTTGGGAGATATGGTGCCACCTTGTCTCACTCCCTTTCCAATTTTTATGGGTGTTGTATTTTCAAACAGCCCCGCAGGACACACACGACATAAGGGCAGAAGATAGCAGCGATAACGAACGTCTGCGTAGCTGAGTTGGTAGAGCGACTTGTTCCGGAATGAGTGGACTCGGGTTCGATCCCTGCCGTGGACCGAAAATGACGGAGAAATTAACTTCGTTGTACAATTGTGGACAGCGGCGTCTGGCACACATCTCGACATCCCCTAGGCATGCAACATTGCCGCAAATCACAGAGCAATTCAATGCTGGTGCCAATAGTTGCATCAACTTTGGGACAGTTCAACATTCCCTGTGTTCTATGGGGGTTCCGGAGCCAACGACACACCCGGGTGCCATTGGTGAACCGACGACACGAGGCTGTGCCCCTCACCAGGGCCCCGGAATACGCAAGATGACTGAAAACCTGTAGACTAGTCCGACGAATCGCGGTACCAACTGTTTCGGGCAGATGGACGACTCAGGGTGTGGCGACAACCCCACGAGGCAATGGATCCCACATGCTACAAGAGACAGTGCCAATCGCGTATATTCGAGGCAGCTCGGCTAGCTGCCAAGCCTAGAGAATGCACAAATAAAAGTCAATTATCAACGGCATTAAAATACACTGAAGAGCAATTGAATTAGAGATACCTGTCTAGTAACATGTAGCACTACCTTTCGTCCTGAAGACGGCGGCGATTCGTCTCGGCATGGACTCGACAAGATACCGGAAGCGTTGGGAAGCCATACGGATCCACGACCCCTGAACAAGCTCCCACAGTTCACGAAGATTTCATGGAGGGGGTTCAGAGCCTCGAACATCTCTCTCGATGGGATTGAGGTCGGGTGACTTAGCTGGCCAAAGAAGCGAGATCACGTCGGTGGAGTGTTCATCCAACCATTCGGATACAATTCGGGAGCTGCATTGTCTTATTGCAGGATGAGGTCCCCAGTGGGATGTTGAAGACGCGCAAACGGGAGCAAATGGTCGTCCAGGATATCACGGTAACGTTGACCTGTGAGGGACGATGTCGCACGTACCAGGGGTCCCATTTCACTCCACGTAAACAGTCCCCAGACGAGAATGCCACCCCCACCAGCTTGAAGAGTACCCTGCTGGTAAGAAGGATCGATCGCTTCATGTGGTTTGCGCCGTACTCGTATCCTGCCATCCACATGTGCCTACGTGAATCTCGACTCATCAGTCCAGGCAGCATTTTTCCACATGTCTAGGGTCCAGTGGCGATGTTCCCGCACCCATGCTAATTTTTGCATCCTGTGATGTGCCGTCAGCAGCGGTACCCTCGTGGGACGATGGCTTCTGTACCCCATAGCGAGGAGATGGTTCTGAATTGTGTGGCTGCTTACACGTTTTTGTGCACCAGCGTTAAAGTGCAGAGTGACTTCTTGCACTGTTTCCCGTCTATCCGCTGTAACAATGCGAGCTAGCCGACGATGACCCCGCTCATCCACACGCTGTTGTCCACGGCAGTTGGCCCTTGCAGGGATGGTTTTACCGGATTCGATGCACTCACGGTGCACCCGTGACACAGTGGCTCGTGAAAATCCCAGTGCCTGCACGACTTCCGAGATGAAGTGACCCATTCGTCGGGCCCCGACAATTTGCCCACGATCAAATGAGCTTAGATCCTTCGTCTTACCCATACTGCTTCCGACTCTTACTGATTCCCGTCGCATCACTCCTTATGTTGTCGGATCGCTGCATACGTCATGTCGTTTCCGTTTATAGGGCCGCCCACAGCGCCATATTTGCATAACGCCAGCTGTCTCTAATTCAATTGCTCTTCAGTGCATGTCGATGCTTTCGCGGCGAAAAAAAAAACGCGTGCGGATTCGTTTCTTTGACTCAGTATGGCGAGCGAAACCCAAAGGCACAAAGCAAGCAGCTCTTCCAGAGTCTTCGCAGTTCTGATACGAAAACCTTCCGTACGACCGTCTGCTAGCGTTTCCATGACAACATGAATTAGCTGGTAGAGGGGAATGGTCCATTGCTTTGGGAAAGGGTTAGCTCAGAATAGCGAAGACTTAGACTATCTCAGTCACTCGCATACTCTCGCCCATAAGAGTGTTTCGCGAGAGTTGTTTCAGTTTTTGTGAAGTGTCAATGAATTAAAATCAGATATATTATATCTTAAATTCGTGGCTTTCTTGGATTCGAACTGTTTTGATAAATTTTGTGAAAGCTTCCCTGAACATCTACTGTTAGAACTTAAAGAACTCTATGCTTCAAATTTTGATACAGCTCGACTAAAAAATGATCTGAAGGTGTTTTATTCATTTGATGAATACAAAAAGAAATCATTAAGAGACATTACGTGTTACATCATCATCATCATCATTGTCAACCATTATCAATCCACTGCTGGACGAAGGTCTCCCCAAGTTTCCTCCACAACGGTCTGTCTTGTGCCAGTCTCCTCCATGTCACCCCTGCATACTTTCGAATTTCATCCACCCATCTCCCATGTGGTCTTCTTCTGGGTCTTTTCCTGTCCCTTGGAATCCAATCTAAAATTTCGGCTGTGTCTGTCCTCCTGGCAGTATGTCCAGCCCATTGCCATTTCAGGGATTTAACTCTGATCATGATGTCTTCCACTCTTGTCATTTTTCGGATCCACGAGTTCCTCTTCTTATCTCTCCTGGTTACACCAAGCATGCACCTCTCCATGCTGCTTTGAGTTGTCTGCAGCCTTTGTATGTCGCTTTTAGTTAAGGTCCACGTCTCTGCACAATACGTAAGCACTGGAAGGATGCATTGATCAAACACTTTTCTTTTAAGACATAATGGCATATTGCTCTTGAAAATAATGCTGTTTCTTCCAAAAGCTCTCCAGGCAAGTTTTGTACGCCGATTAATTTCTTCATCAATGTGACCCTCACTTGATATCTGCTTGGACGTGTTACATAAAGTTGAATAAATTGGACATAGTGTTTAATGAGGTGTATAAATTAGCAGACCTCATATTAAGCTTTGCATCAACAACTGCAACTGCCGAAAGAAGTTTTTCAGCATAAAAAAGAATCAAGATATATCTTAGAGCCAGACATTGACATGCACATTCGAAAACCTTGGCTGTTTTGTTAAGAAAAACATTCTTTTTAAATATGAAAAAGTACTCGGAAGAAACATTTTATGAAAACGTAGCACTCAAGTTCACACAGCAGGAGAAGAAGAATGGAGTTCATGTACATGTAAATTATTCAGAAGAAGAATGGAGTTCATGTACAAATAAGTGTTCAAATCCTAATCCTCATAATTATTTGGTATCATGTTAGCAATGGCATGTACCTAAAATTTAGAAAAAAAGTTACTTCTATTACTTAACAATTCAAAATTAAAGTTTGCAATTTAAAAAAGACAGTACTGGAGGAAGGTGGGGGGGGGAGATTGCCCAAGTCTCGGACATGAGATACGCAACTGCTCAGTGCAGGTCGGTGGTGGATCTGTTATGATGTGAGGTGCTTTCACCTGGCACGCTTATGCAGGCTGCATAACGGCCCTTGGGGATGATTTGCGCCTGTTCATGTCATGCAACCATTCAGACCGGTGACCAAAGCCATACGTTGGAGATGACGATTTTCCACCTCGTTCATCTGTCTCTGAGCACCAAATCCCTCACGTCGGTGCGTCAGAACTTCTTTTTCCCACTGAATCCATATTCGGATCACAGTTCTTGTGTTTCGTCCAACACGAACGGTGATGTTTCGAAAACTAGGAAGTCTGCTATAAGAAGAAAAGTCAGCCAACATCAACCTCGCTCGTAGCTGTATGCACAGGTTTCGTTTGCTGCGTCGTGGCATACTACACTGCCGGAAAGTGAAAAAGAACACCAAGAAGGAATTGGCGGACGATCATGAAATTTACATATGTTAATGGGGTCGAGTTTACGTAGGTGTGATTTTAATTTCGGGACCAACCGGTGAGCGCTTACTCCACAGCACGGCACAATATGCGAATTATCGTCGGTGGTATTTCAGGAGTACGGCGAAGTGAATGAAATCAGTCGTCGGCGTACGGACACGTGCGAAGACCCTGAAGAAGCTGCAATGCCTGGACATGTAAGACGTGTACGATTTCATCAGTTATCGGATTTTAAGCAAGGTCGTCTAGTCGGAGTCCGCGAGGCCGGGTGGTCGTATCGTCGTATTGCGGAGCGAATTGGACGGGAAGTATCGGTGGTGGTACGATGGTGGCGTAGATGGTCCGAGGAACATTCCCACACGAGAAGACGTGGAACCGGGAGTCACAGACGGACTGATGAGCGGACCGATCGACGCATAAGAAGAGCGGCGTTGTCAAGCAGAACATCCACTGCGACGCAAATCCGAGCTGCCGTTGCACCTGAGGTGACTGTGCGAACAATCCGCAACCGTCTACTGGATGCAGGACTACGTGCATGTGTACCTCTGACTCCAGCCCACCGTCAGGAACGGCTGCACTGGAGATCGCAATGGCGATCTGTCGTGTTCAGCGATGAAAGCAGATTCTGCTTGAGAGCCTCCAATGGCCGTATACGTGTTCGCAGACGCACAGGGGAGATTCTCCACCCTTCTTACATCCGCCAGCGACACACAGGGCCTACACCTGGTCTCCTGATTTGGGGAGCGATCAGCTATCACTCCCGTACACAACTAGTGTTTGTACCGGGTACGTTAAACAGCACCTCCTACATCAACAACATCTTTCAGCCTGTTGTTGTGCCATTTGTAAGGTCGGTCCATCGTGGTGTTTTCCAGCAAGATAACGCACGCCCACACACTGCACGTGCAACGCAACTTGCACTTCAGGGTGTGAGACAACTTCCATGGCCACCGGATTTGTCCCCCATTGAGCACTTGTGTTATTTTATGGGACAACGACTTATCCGGTCTCCACGGCCAGCCACGACCATCCCCGATTTACGCGTCCAGGTTGAGGATGCTTGGAACTCAATACCCCAAAATTACATCCAACATCTGTACGCCAGACTCCATGCCAGAACTGCACAGTGTGACGCAGTTCATGGCGGTTCAAACTCGTACTAACCATGTTACATGGAAATGTTATTTTTCAGTTTACCAGCAAATACAGCTGTATTTGGCCATAATGTTTTGATCACGTTATCCTCTGTATTCCGTTATTATGCTGTATAAATTTCGTTGGCATCAGACGTCTCCTTCTTGGTGTTCTTTTTTCAATTTCCGCCAGTGTAGTTACTGCCACCGCCTTGGTTACTACAATAATGACCTTTCCAAACACTTTCCCATGCACATTCAGCGGACTGAGAGCTGCTTTATATTCATTTGCATGCTAAAACCATTCGCCAACTCAGTTTTCACTTTGTTGTTAAAGAAAGCTGTCGAAGAATTTCCTATTTCTTTCTTAGTGAGCCTCTTCAAAAAATATTTGTATCGAATCTCTTTAATAACTACAAAGAACGGTTAAAGCACTGATATCCTCAGATAATTCGACACGAATTATGCATGGATTGTTTCCAAACTGGGTACGGACACGACAAAAGGATTTCTCCAAACCATTTTCGTTTCCCAGTCTACAAGTAAATTATTCCTGAGTGCCATTGTTTGCAGATGTTGAATTATAGCTTACATATCGGCGTTGATTCCAAATGAATAAAAAGTATATTTATTTGTGTATTTACAGGAGAATTGCCATTATTGTCATGGCGACGGTTTGAAGGTTTCTATGCAAGGACTACGTGAGCGCTGCTACGTATGTGTCGGCAGCGGGAGGAAAAAGTAAGTGGTTCCATTTTCAGCTCTTCAACAGGTCGATATAGCATTTATTTCCGCGGAGGTCAAGGATACAACAGTTGAAAAGCTATCAACGGGCATCGTTCTACATCTCAAACCAACGAAAAAAAAACCGCATATAAACATACTTTCATTTTACTTGCACGAACGAAACGCGAAAAAAAAAAATGTTGATCCGTACGTGCTTTAAGCCTAACGATCGATTTTTAGAAAGATGTGCAGAAAATTAAAACATTTCTTAATCTTCAGAAGAGAATTATTGACGGGGAAAAGGGAAAGGCTTCTCTGGAATTGTACACATAATTCTGAAAATCCTAATAGGAAATCGAAGTCGCGGTATCTGTTTCTTTAGGGCAACCCAAATCAATGAGAGTTATTTGTGATGCGTATAAAAGCTACTAGCCGGGTATATACCTACTTCACACGATCGCTTCAATAGAGTTAAAAATTACATGTTTACTTTATACTAAAGTATATAACGAAGTAAATTTCTCCGTCATTTCTGTCCGCGCCAGGATTCGAACCCGGATCCCCTCATTCCGGAATAAGTCACTCTACCAATTGAGCTACGCGGACGTTTTATTCTGATTCCTATCTGCCTTTATGCCGTGTGCGTCCTTCTGGCAGGTACGTCACATCTCCTGGTACGTTACATCATCTCACCCTTATTTTTATTTCTTTTTCGAAGTGCTGGAGAAGGGATTCTCTTATTTTTCCTACCTCGCGGTGTGGAAATAACATCACACCAATGCGAGATTTTGAACGGTCGGGTCATCCGGAAAGTTCGGGCGCCATTATAAAGAAGTAAATTTCTCCGTCATTTCTATCTGCGCCAGGATTCGAACCCGGATCCCCTCATTCCGGAATAAGTCACTCTACCAATTGAGCTACGCAGACGATTATTCTGATTCCTATCTGCCTTTATGTCGTGTGCGTCCTTCGGGCAGGTACGTCACATCTCCTGGTACGTTACATCATCTCCCCCTTATTTTTATTTCTTTTTCGAAGTGCTGGAGAAGGGATTCTCTTATTTTTCCTATCTCGCGGTGTGGAAATAACATCACACCAATGCGAGATTTTGAACGGTCGGGTCATCCGGAAAGTTCGGGCGCCATTATAACGAAGTAAATTTCTCCGTCATTTCTATCCGCGCTAGGATTCGAACCCGGATCCCCTCATTCCGGAATAAGTCATTCTACCAATTGAGCTACGCGGACTTTTATTCTGATTCCTATCTGCCTTTATGTCGTGTGCGTCCTTCTGGCAGGTACGTCACATCTCCTGGTACGTTACAAGTAATTGAATTAGAATTGCTTTTTATTTGTGTGGTGAGTCAACTTTTGATCGTGCCTGCCCAGCAGGACCCACACGACATAAAGGCAGATAGCAGCGATAACGAACGTCCGCGTAGCTCAATTGGTAGAGCGCCTTATTCCGGAATGAGGGGACCCGGGTTCGAAGCCCGGCGTGGACAAAAATGACGGCAAAATTTACCTCGTTATAATGGCGCCCGAGCTTTCCGGATGACCCGGCCGTTCAAGATCTCGCAATGGTGTGATGTTATTTCCACACAGCGAGATAGGAAAAATAAGAGAATTCCTTCTCCAGCGCTTCGAAAAATGTATGTGTGTGACGTTGCATTCCACACATTAGATCGAATGGGAGTTCCCAAGCGGACGTTGTGACCGCAGGTAGCCAAGCGGGCAACGTTCGTGACTGTCGCGGAAAGGACCTCAGGTTCGATTCTAGGTAGGTACGAACGCTCAATCCACTAAATATCCGCCGTGCGTCGGACGGGCATGTTAAGCCGTCGGACCCCGGGTACTGTCCCCCCCGGTAATAAATAAGGGCGTCTTTCTCCCCCATTCTACTTCGCTTCCGTGTCGCTTTCCTATCGGGCACTCTAGCCCAAATCTCCTAGCTTCCTATTTCTAAGGGTTGTTTAAGACCTGGGGTCGGACACTCCTTTCCTAAAATCCTCTACATATGATCATGATCATGATAACGTGGACGTTCTACAGCGAATGGCTGCCTGCGACGATTCATGGTCACTGCTGTCCCGTGGGCCATGCCCCCGGCCCTCTTTCGGGGGTGGGGGGAGATGTGACGTGCCTGCCCAGCAGGACGCACCCGATATAAAGGCAGATAGCAGCGATAACGAACGTCCGCGTAGCTCAATTGGTAGAGCGACTTATTCCGGAATGAGGGGACCCGGATTCGAGGCCCGGCGTGGACAAAAATGACGGAGAAATTTACTTCGTTATAATCGTGGATCCGAAAAATGACAAAAGCGAAAGACATCATGATCATAGTTAAATCCCTGAAATGGCAATGAGCTGGACATACTGCCAGAAGGACAGACCATCGATGGACAGCCGAAATTTTAGATTGGATTCCGAGTGACAGGAAAAGACCCAGAAGAAGACCACATGGAGATGGGTGGATGAAATTCGAAAATATGCGGGAGTGACATGGAGGAGATTGGCACAAGACAGACCGTTGTGGAGGAAACTTGGGGAGACTTTCGTCCAGCAGTGGATTGATAATGGTTGACAATGATGAAATGATGAATGGCGCCTGAACTTTCCGGATGACCCGGCCGTTCAAAATCTCGCAATGGTGTGATGTTATTTCCACACCGCGTGATAGGAAAAATAGTACACTTATTAATAGTACATAAAAATAGTACATCGTCGCTCCAGAGAACCTGTTTCCACTGTTCAACGGTCCACTGTCGACGTTCTTTGCACCACGTTAGTCGAGCAGCGCTATTGGACTTGGTGATCAAAGGCTTGTGGGCGGCAGAACGTCCATGATAACCGATCAGATGGGCTTCGTTACGGATGGTATTCATCGAAAGAACACTCCCGGATGCCTGTTGAAACTCCTAGTGGATGTGGCCCATCGATTTGGGGGTTCTTCCGAATTTCTCTGGCCAACACCCGTCGGTCTCTAACTCCCAGTTTTGTGGGTCTGCCGGGTCGGGGCACATTCCGACAGTCACCTCTCATCTTCCACTTGCCAATCACGTAGGCCACTGTCGATTTTGGGTACTTCAACTCGCTGGATATGTCACGTATGGATCGGCCATTTCTGTAATACCCGACGATTACACCTTTCCCGAAATCAGAGAGCTCCGAACTGCGTGGCATCTTGCATGCGACTGGTTGCGTTGTTCTTTCCCACATGATATTTAACGGCGGCGGCCGTGACGTGTATCAGGACCGCAGATATCGTCGATTGCAGGGGTGTCCAATTACTTGTTGGTAGATATAGTGTATACACTATATTGACAAAAGTCACCGGACATTACTTCAAAAGCAAATGAACGGATTCGCTACGTTGTTAAGATGCGCTCTACAGCTACAAACGGTATAAAAACAAGCCTGCAGCTGACCGCGATCATATCGCCCTGTGAGGTTGACTGAAAATGTCGCAGAACTGACTTTGAGAAAGGAAAGATTGTTGGGTGTTACATTAGTGTGTTGTCCATAAGAGAAACCGAGAGGCGTTTAAACATACTCAAGTCAACTGTTTTGGATGTACTGAATAAGTGGAAGACACATAGTATGCCTGAAGCAGCAAAACATACCGGCAGACCAAAGAGAATCAGTGATAGAGGACGTCGAATCCTCAGGAGAGTCGTTACAGCTAATCGACGAAGTGCTGCACAAGACCTCAGTGTACAGGTGAGTAAAAATGCTGGAACCTTGATATGTACACGTACCATTCGCAGAGAACTTCATTCCATGGGTTACCGCGGTCGTGCGGCTGTTCATAAGCCTTTCATCTCCACTCGGAATTCTACTCGCCGTTTAGCATGGTGTAAAGAATATTTATCGTGGACCATAGATCAATGGAAACGGGTCTTATGGACTGATGATTACAGATACAAGATCCATCTGTCTGGTGACCGTTTGTGTATATGGCGGCATACGGAGGAACGCTATTTACCACAGTGTGCTGTTCCTACCGTCAAGTTTGGAGTTGGCAGTGTACTCGTGTGGAGGTGTTTTTCGTGTAATGGTCCCGGCCCAATGGTTATCGTGGACAAACCTGTTAACCAGCACATCTACCTCAATATTCTGGACAGTTATGCCATACCAACACTCTGTGGCAATACTATGGAACCAAGCCTTGTCGGTACCAGCAAGATAATGCACCGAGCTATAAAGCTAGGACTGTTACTGCGTGGTTTGACGATAATTCCTTATCGTGTGTGGCCTGGCTAGCACAGAGCCCTGGTCTTAATTCCATAGAGCACCTATGGGATGAATTAGAGCACCGCATAAGAACTTTGGAACCAAGGCCTACTGCTAAACAGCAGTTAGCAGCAGCATTATGTACTGAATGGAAGCGCATACCTATCGCTGTGTTCCAAACCCTTGTCGAAACCATGTCTCGAAGGGTCAGTGCATGCATTAAGGCCAAAGGTGGACTGACACTGTACTAATGTACACTGCTGGACAATTGCTAAGGACGGATCATAAACGGCTATATAGCGCATAAAAAAGTGAGTGTGGTTGGATGCCAAGTGAAATAAGATAATGTCAGAATGCCAGGACATTACAAGAAAGACAATTTATTGTGCTCTGAAATCCAGAAGGCTTTGGAACGTGTTCAAGGGACAAGCAGGCCATTTTGTGCAGAAGGCGTAAACGTGAAAAAAATGCAATTACCGTCCGCAGGCGTTCCGGCGTAAGATGTCAATACGGGATATGGCCACCATGGAGGGCGATGCGAGATTCCACACGTCGTGTCATGCTTTGCACAACATTATCAAGCAGCTGTTGGGGTAATTTATCCCATTCCTCTGTCAGTGCACGGATGAGGGTGTCCTTGTTTATTGGAGGGCATTGGCGACCAGCAAGACTCCTCCCTAAGGCATCCCACACATTTTCAATGGGATTCAGATCTGGAGAACGTGCTGACCATACGAGGCGTTGAATATCCTCGCTCTCAAGACACTCCTGGACAGCGACTGTTCGAAGACATGTTGCGTTGTCGTCCATGAAAATAAATCTACCACCGACAGCACCACGGAACATGCGAACATGAGGTAGCAGAACATCATTAATTTATCGTTGGCCAGTCATAGTCCCAGTTGGAAGCACATAGAGGGACGTACGGCCATTGATCATGATGGCAGCCCATACCATGACACTACATGTCGGATATCGGTCCCTTTCCTGTATGTTTGCTGGACAATATGCAGTACCACTATCACGCCAGATCAGTTGTCGTCGACAATCAGACGATAGACTGTATCTACTCTCGTCTGAGAAGAGGACAGCAGACCAGTCGTTATCAGTCCAATTGCGATGTTGATGGCACCATTGCAAACGGGCGGTACGGTGACGTCTGGACAATGGGATGCACACAACAGGACGGCGGGCGTATAGTCCTCCTTCATGCAAACGTCTGGCGACAGTTTTTCGGGAGATCCGCTTGCCAGTAGCAGCCTTAAACTGATTTGCTACCTCACTAGCTGTGCTGCGCCGGTGTCTTTTTGTTGATAGCACTATGTACTGATCTTCTGCAGGTGTCGTACTGCGAACACGACCTCCCCGTGACGTTTGCTACACTCTCCATTTGTTTGAAATGATTTCCAAAGCCTTGAAACAACACTGTGGCTGACGTCGAACTATCTGGCAACATCTGTTAATTTTCGCCCTTCTTCAATCTTGCCAATAATACGGCCACGCGTAAAATCATCTAGGTGATGTCGGGAAGACATACTGAAAATTGCAAGTTCGTCAATTGATTCTTTCCATTTCAACTTTGCGTTTGAACAACAACGGTCAATACGCGTCAAATCCTTTATATCTCTTATCAGCGCTATGACATCACGAACAAGTTCGGCAATCCAAAATTTGCATACACACAACACGTCTTACTGTATCTCGCACCTATGCTAATTTCCACATTTTCGTGCCTTCCATTTTATGGTTGCTATCGTTACTATTGTCATCCGTCCTTAGCAATTGTCCGGCAATGTATTTCAATAAATGCTATGTTGTGTTTCTCTTCTAGGTGTCCGATGACTTTTGTCAGTATAATGTATAAGGTGTGAGCGGAGGAGTATGTAGTAAAATTCGGACAGTGCACTATAAAACATAAAACAAATAAGAAAACAGGTAGGCTCAGTTCTGATTGAGCCGTGAGTTTGAAACGTAGGACTACGACTTGCAGATCGGAGAGTTAAAATGAGCTAGTCGAGTTTGGTTTCAAAGCGTTTATTTATTTTGGTATAGCCAACACAGGTCTATGATATGTAAAGCAGCTTACATAATTTTTGCAAATAATGTTAAACACATTGAGAACACAAAGCAGATCGATACACGAATTACCCAAAGTGGTGATCTGTCTTTTTGGACTTCTTACATTCCTCATCCCTTGCTCTTGCCTCTCGTTTGGATTTTCTCCACTTTTGCTTGCGTTCATTCTGCGAATACCGCGGCGTTGTCGGAAAAGTTAGACAGTTCACACGAAAACAATTTTTAGAAATTTTAGTTTAAACCACTGCGATATGCTCTTTATACACTGGTGGGCAAAAATTAAGGACGAAGAGGAGAAATTAGCGTAACAGCAGAACGAGCAGGCAGAACGGACCGAAAGACCACTCAGGAGATAGACTAGGGTCCGGTACGATAGGGCATGCGCATATATGCAGCATGACGTAGGGAGGCGGGCGGGGGGTGTTGGAAGGGTATAAAGCACACGGACGGTGTACGCTCAGCAATTCGGTGAAAGCTATTGCACGGTGTACATCGGTTTGAACGACGTCGAGTTGATGCCACCGTGTGATATGGCAAACAGGCCATCCAGTAGACGACATCTGGATGACTTTACCCGAGGTCGCGTCATTGGGAAGTTGGAAGAAGGTCGAAGTGTGACTGAGGAGTTCGGGATCGCTCACAGCATCGTTTTACGAGCTTGGAGAGCATTTCAAACGACAGGAGCAGCTGTCCGAGAGTTTAGCAGTGGTCGTCCACGAGCAACCACGGCGGCGGACGACCGGTATATTGTCCTACAGGCGAGAAGAGACAGACGGCAGACAGCGGGAGAAATGGCAAGGCACATGCAACAGACAACTGGACGTCCGTTATCGCGTTTTACCGTGGCCAGGAGGCTGCACAAAGGTGGTCTATTTGCAAGACGACCAGTCCCGTGTGTGCCATTAACGCCTGCTCATCGGAGACGGCGGTTACTGTGGTACCAGGAACACAAGAACTGGGCACATCAGCAATGGGGTCGAGTTCTCTTTACGGATGAGAGCCGAATTAGTGAGACGAGCGATTCTGGACGTACACACATCTGGAGAGAGCAGGGAATACGCAATCACGCCTCCAACATTATCCAAAGGGACCGGTTTGGGGGTGGCGGAGTTCTCGTTTGGGGCGATATCATGCTTGGTAGCCGTACTGACCTCCACATCTTCCAAGGAGGTTCAGTCACTGGTGTCCGCTATTGTACCGAGGTTCTCCTGCCTCACGTGCGCCTGTTTAGAGCTGCTGTGGGTCCTGAGTTCCTCTTCATGGACGACAATGTTACACCTCATCGTACAGTGGCTGTCGCAGAGCTGTTGGAGAGTGAAGATATTCAACGCATGGAATTGCCCGCAAGGTCCCCGGACCTAAATCCAGTAGAACACGTGTGGGATCTTCTCGGGAGACGCTTGGCAGTGCGTCACCTGCCGCCAGCAACGATTCCGCGGATGCGATTGGCGCTACAAGAGGAATGGGCAGCGATGCCTCAACAGCTCCTTGACAACCTCGTCCTCAGCATGGACGGACGTTGTAAATCCTGCAACGCAGTCAGGGGTAGTCATATCCCTTACTAAAGACTGGATTTTTCTTAGCAGCCGCCTGTCACATGGACGCTTCTATCTTCTGTCCAGTGGTCGTACAGAAGGTTTTCGCATCAAAACTGCGAAGACTCTGGAAGAGCTGCTTGCGTTATGCCGTTGGCTTTCGCTCGCCAGACTGAGTCAAAGAAACGAATCCGCACGCGTTTTTTTATTCATACCGAAAGCATCGATATACACTGCCGGACAATTGCTAAGGACGGATGACAATAGCAACGATAGCAACCATAAGATGGAAGGCAGGAAAATGTGGAAATTAGCATAAGTGCGGGATACAGTAAGACGTGTTGTGCGTATGCAAATTTTGGATTGCCGAACTTGTTCGTGACGTCATAGCGCTGATAAGAGATATAAAGGGTTTGACGCGTATTGACCGTTGTTGTTCAAACCCAAAGTTGAAAGGGAAGGAATCAATTGACGAACTTGCAATTTTCAGTATGTCTTCCCGACATCACCTAGATGATTTTACGCGTGGCCGTATTATTGGCAAGATTGAAGAAGGGCGAAGCATAACAGATGTTGCCAGGGAGTTCGACGTCAGCCACAGTGTCGATTCAAGGCTTTGGAAATCATTTCAAACAAATGGAGAGTGTAGCAAACGTCACGGGGGAGGTCGTGTTCGCAGTACGACACCTGCAGAAGATCGGTACATAGTGCTATCAACAAAAAGGCACCGGCGCAGCACAGCTAGTGAGGTAGCAAATCAGTTTATGGCTGCTACTGGCAAGCGGATCTCCCGAAAAACTGTCGCCAGACGTTTGCATGAAGGAGGACTATACGCCCGCCGTCCGGTTGTGTGCATCCCATTGTCCAGACGTCACCGTACCGCCCGTTTGCAATGGTGCCATCAACATCGCAATTGGACTGATAACGACTGGTCTGCTGTCCTCTTCTCAGATGAGAGTAGATACAGTCTGTCGTCTGATTGTCGACGACAACTGATCTGGCGTGATAATGGTACTGCATATTGTCCAGCAAACATACAGAAAGGGACCGATATCCAACATGAAGTGTCATGGTATGGGCTGGCATCATGATCAATGGCCGTACGTCCCGCTATGTGCTTTCAACTGGGACTATGACTGGCCAACGATACATTAATGATGTTCTGCTACCTCATGTTCGCATGTTCCGTGGTGCTGTCGGTGATAGATTCATTTTCATGGACGACAACGCAACATGTCATAGAACAGTCGCTGTCCAGGAGTGTCTCGAGAGCGAGGATATTCAACGCCTCGTATGGCCAGCACGTTCTCCAGATCTGAATCCCATTGAAAATGTGTGCGATGGTTTGGGGAGGAGTCTTGCTGGTGCCCAATGCCCTCCAATAAACAAGGACACCCTCATCCGTGCACTGACAGAGGAATGGGAAAAATTACCCCAACAGCTGCTTGATAATGTTGTGCAAAGCATGACACGACGTGTGGAATCTTGCATCGCCCTCCATGGTGGCCATATCCCGTATTGACATCTTACGCCGGAACGCCTGCGGACGGTAATTGCATTTTTTTCACGTTTACGTATTCTGCACAAAATGGCCTGTTTGTCCCTTGAACACGTTCCAAAGCCTTCTGGATTTCAGAGCACAATAAATTGTCTTTCTTGTAATGTCCTGGCATTCTGACATTATTTTATTTCACTTGGCATCCAACCACACTTACTTTTTTATGCGCTATATAGCCGTTTAGGATCCGTCCTTAGCAATTGTCCAGTAGTGTATTTTAATACCGTTGATAATTGAATGTGTATATTGAATTCAGTTTTATTTGTGCATTTTGTAGGCTTCGCAGCAAGCCTAGCTAGCCTCGAATAAAGGCCACTTGGGCAACTCCTGTATGTTTTTGTAGCATTGATTAAGATGAGATTTTTTTCTGTATTTAGGTGCTGGAAATGCAATGGAGATGGACTGGCTATGTGTAAAGCTTGTGGTGGAACAGGCCAGATTCGGTGTCATATTGCACTCACGGTAACATGGTAATGCACTTATTGCTATTTTGAAACTTTTATAATTAGTGTTATTTTCACACGGGCGTGTGAGTGTGTGCAAATTCGTCTAAAGTATCGGTTCTTTACGTGTGGCTTCCGATTCCTCATGGGTAGTCCTGAAGTGCCCGTTTAAAAAGGATTATATAACAGTGCTCTCCATACTCACGCACAAGGTATATTTTGACAAGAACAGGCGGTTTCACTGCTGTAAGTTACAGAGATTGGGCACAATAATCTAAACGCCTATAGGAAAATAGAAGGTTTTACGTACCTGAAGGGGTGTATGGCCACCCTTATTATTCAAAACCGCCTGAATCCTCCTTGGAATGGACGCATACAAATCCTTGATGGTGGTTAGTGGGATGTTACACCATTCTTCATGCAGAAAGAATGTGTTATGTACCTAATAGGGTGTGGGACCACCTTTGGCATTCAAAATCTCCTGAATCCTCCTTAGAATGGAGGCATACAAATTCTGGATCGTGATTAGTGGAATGTTACACCATTCTTCATGCAGAAAGAAGGTTTTACGTACCTAATAGGGTGTGGGACCACCTTTAGCATTCAAAACCACCTGAATCCTTCTTGGAATGGACGCATACAAATCCTAGATGGTGGTTAGTAAGATGTTACACCATTCTTCATGCAGAAAGAAGGTGTTACGTACCTAATAGGGTGTGGGACCACCTTTGGCATTCAAAACCGCCTGAATCCTCCTTAGAATGGACGCATACAAATCCTAGATGGTGGTTAGTAAGATGTTACACCATTCTTCATGCAGAAAGAAGGTGTTATGTACCTAATAGGGTGTGGGACCACCTTTGGCATTCAAAACCGCCTGAATCCTCCTTAGAATGGACGCATACAAATCCTAGATGGTGGTTAATGGGATGTTACACCATTCTTCATGCAGAAAGAAGGTGTTATGTACCTAATAGGGGGTGGGACCATATTTCGCATTCAAAATCTCCTGAATCCTCCTTAGAATGGAGGCATACAAATCCTGGATCGTGATTAGTGGGATGTTACACCATTCTTCATGCAGAAAGAAGGTGTTATGTACCTAATAGGGGTGGGACCACCTTTCGCATTCAAAATCTCCTGAATCCTCCTTAGAATGGAGGCATACAAATTCTGGATGGTGATTAGTGGGATGTTACACCATTCTTCATGCAGAAAGAAGGTGTTATGTACCTAATAGGGGGTGGGACCACCTTTCGCATTCAAAATCTCCTGAATCCTTCTTAGAATGGACGCATACAAATCCTAGATGGTGGTTAGTGAGATGTTACACCATTCTTCATGCAGAAAGAAGGTGTTATGTACCTAATAGGGTGTGGGACCACCTTTCGCATTCAAAACCTCCTGAATCCTCCTTTGAATGGACGCCTACAAATTCTGGATGGTGATTAGTGGGATGTTACACCATTCTTCATGCAGAAAGAAAGTTTTACCTACCTAATAGGGTGTGGGACCACCTTTGGCATTCAAAATCTCCTGAATCCTCCTTAGAATGGAGGCATACAAATTCTGGATGGTTAATAGTGGGATGTTACACCATTCTTCATGCAGAAAGAAGGTGTTATGTACCTAATAGGGTGTGGGACCACCTTTCGCATTCAAAACCGCCTGCATCCTCCTTGCAATGGACGCATACAAATCCTAGATGGTGGTTAGTGGAATGTTACACCATTCTTCATGCAGAAAGAAGGTGTTATGTACCTAATAGGGTGTGGGACCACCTTTGGCATTCAAAACCACCTGAATCCTCCTTGCAATGGACGCATACAAATCCTGGTTGGTGGTTAGTGGTATGTTACACCTTTCGTCATGCAGAAAGAAGGTTCTACGTACCTAATAGGATGTGGGACCACCTTTGGCATTCAAAACTGCCTGAATCCTCCTTAGAATGGACGCATACAAATCCTAGATGGTGGTTAGTGAGATGTTACACCATTCTGTAACGTACCAGGAGATGTGACGTACCTGCCAGAAGGACGCACACGACATAAAGGCAGATAGGAGTCAGAACAAATGTCCGCGTAGCTTAATTGGTAGAGCAACGTATTCCGGAATGAGTGGACCCGGGTTCGAACCCCGGCGCGGATAAAAATGACGGAGAAATTTACTTCGTTATAATGGCGCCCGAACTATCCGGATGACCCGACCGTTCAAAATCTCGCATTGGTGTGATGTTATTTCCACACCGCGAGATAGGAAAAATAAGAGAATCCTTTCTCCAGCACTTCGAAAAAAAAAAAAATAAGGGGGAGATGATGTAACGTACCAGGAGATGTGACGTACCTGCCAGAAGGACGCACACTGCATAAAGGCAGATAGCAATTCGAATCATCGTCCGCGTAGCTTAATTGGTAGAGCAACTTGTTCCGGAATAAGCGTACTCGGGTTCGAATCCCGGCGTAGACCAAAAATGACGGAGAAATTCACTTCGTTATAATGGCGCCCGAACTATCCGGATGACCCGACCGTTCAAAATCTCGCATTGGTGTGATGTTATTTCCACACCGCGAGATAGGAAAAATAAGAGAATCCTTTCTCCAGCACTTCGAAAAAAAAAAAAAAAAAAAATAAGGGGGAGATGATGTAACGTACCAGGAGATGTGACGTACCTGCCAGAAGGACGCACACGACATAAAGGCAGATAGGAATCAGAATAAAATGTCCGCGTAGCTTAATTGGTAGAGCAACTTATTGCGGAATGAGTGGACCCGGGTTCGAACCCCGGCGCGGATAAAAATGACGGAGAAATTTACTTCGTTATAATTCTTCATGCAGAAAGAAGGTGTTATGTACCTAACAGGGTGTGGAACCACCTTTGGCATTCAAAATCTGCCTGAATCCTCCTTGGAATGGAGGCATACAAATTCTGGATGGTGGTTAGTGGGATGTTACACCATTCTTCATGCAGAAAGAAGGTCTTACGTACCTAATAGGGTGTGGGACCACCTTTGGCATTCAAAACTGCCTGAATCCTCCTTGGAATGCACGCATACAAATCCTGGTTGGTGGTTAGTGGGATGTTACACCTTTCGTCATGCAGAAAGAAGGTTCTACGTACCCAATAGGATGTGGGACCACCTTTCGCATTCAAAACTGCCTGAATCCTCCTTGAAATGGACGCATACAAATCCTAGATGGTGGTTAGTGGAATGTTACACCATTCTTCATGCAGAAAGAAGGTGTTATGTACCTAATAGGGTGTGGGACCACCTTTGTCATTCAAAACCGCCTGCATCCTCCTTGCAATGGACGCATACAAATCCTAGATTGTGGTTAGCGGAATGTTACACCATTCTTCATGCAGAAAGAAGGTGTTATGTACCTAATAGGGTGTGGGACCACCTTTGTCATTCAAAACCGCCTGCATCCTCCTTGCAATGGACGCATACAAATCCTGGTTGGTGGTTAGTGGGATGTTACAGCTTTCGTCATGCAGAAAGAAGGTTCTACGTACCTAATAGGGATGTGGGACCACCTTTGGCATTCCAAACTGCCTGAATCCTCCTTGGAATGGGCGCATACAAATCCTGGTTGGTGGTTAGTGGGATGTTACACCATTCGTCATGCAGAAAGAAGGTCTTACGTACCTAATAGGGTGTGGGACCACCTTTGGCATTCAAAACTGCCTGAATCCTCCTTGGAATGGGCGCATACAAATCCTGGTTGGTGGTTAGTGGGATGTTACACCATTCGTCATGCAGAAAGAGGGTCTTACGTACCTAATAGGGTGTGGGACCACCTTTGGCATTCAAAACTGCCTGAATCCTCCTTGGAATGCACGCATACAAATCCTGGTTGGTGGTTAGTGGGATGTTACACCTTTCGTCATGCAGAAAGAAGGTTCTACGTACCTAATAGGATGTGGGACCACCTTTGGCATTCAAAACTGCCTGAATCCTCCTTGGAATGGGCGCATACAAATCCTGGTTGGTGGTTAGTGGGATGTTACACCATTCGTCATGCAGAAAGAAGGTCTTACGTACCTAATAGGGTGTGGGACCACCTTTGGCATTCAAAACTGCCTGAATCCTCCTTGGAATGGGCGCATGCAAATCCTGGTTGGTGGTTAGTGGGATGTTACACCATTCGTCATGCAGAAAGAAAGTCTTACGTACCTAATAGGGTGTGGACCACCTTGGCATTCAAAACTGCCTGAATCCTCCTTGGAATGGACGCATACAAATCCTGGTTGGTGGTTAGTGGGATGTTACACCATTCGTCATGCAGAAAGAAGGTCTTACGTACCTAATAGGGTGTGGAACCACCTTTGGCATTCAAAACTGCCTGAATCCTCCTTGGAATGGACGCATACAAATCCTGGTTGGTGGTTAGTGGGATGTTACACCATTCGTCTTGCAGAAAGAAGGTCTTACGTACCTAATAGGGTGTGGGACCACCTTTGGCATTCATAACTGCCTGAATCCTCCTTGGAATGGACGCATACAAATCCTGGTTGGTGGTCAGTGGGATGTTATACCATTCGTCATGCAGAAAGAAGGTTTTACGTACATAATCGGGTGTAGGACCACCTTTGGCATTCAAAACTGCCTGAATCCTCCTTGGAATGGACGCATACAAATCCTGGTTGGTGGTTAGTGGGATGTTACACCATTCGTCATGCAGAAAGAAGGTCTTACGTACCTAATAGGGTGTGGGACCACCTTTGGCATTCAAAACTGCCTGAATCCTCCTTGGAATGGGCGCATACAAATCCTGGTTGGTGGTTAGTGGGATGTTACACCATTCGTCATGCAGAAAGAAGGTCTTACGTACCTAATAGGGTGTGGGACCACCTTTGGCATTCAAAACTGCCTGAATCCTCCTTGGAATGGACGCATACAAATCCTGGTTGGTGGTTAGTGGGATGTTACACCATTCGTCATGCAGAAAGAAGGTCTTACGTACCTAATAGGGTGTGGAACCACCTTTGGCATTCAAAACTGCCTGAATCCTCCTTGGAATGGACGCATACAAATCCTGGTTGGTGGTCAGTGGGATGTTATACCATTCGTCATGCAGAAAGAAGGTTTTACGTACATAATCAGGTGTAGGACCACCTTTTGGCATTCAAAACTGCCTGAATCCTCCTTGGAATGGGCGCATACAAATCCTGGTTGGTGGTTAGTGGGATGTTACACCATTCGTCATGCAGAAAGAAGGTCTTACGTACCTAATAGGGTGTGGGACCACCTTTGGCATTCAAAACTGCCTGAATCCTCCTTGGAATGGACGCATACAAATCCTGGTTGGTGGTTAGTGGGATGTTACACCATTCGTCATGCAGAAAGAAGGTCTTACGTACCTAATAGGGTGTGGAACCACCTTTGGCATTCAAAACTGCCTGAATCCTCCTTGGAATGGACGCATACAAATCCTGGTTGGTGGTTAGTAGGATGTTATACCATTCGTCATGCAGAAACTGCTCCAGGTCCTTGAGAGATGCAGGAAGATGTTACTTGTTTTCCAACACGGACCACAGTGTCTCAATGATGTTTAAGTCTGATGATTCGGCAGTGGGGCCGGGTTGCTAGGAAATTGTGAAAGTTGGTCGTCATGTTCCTCAAACCATGATTAGACATTCCGAGCTCTGTTAATTGGGGCGTTCTAATCTTGATAGATGGCATCATCTGCAAGAAGAAACGCCTGAGCCATTGGATGGACATGGTCGGCCAAAATGGTTTCATACGCTCTGTCAGTCATCCGTCCTTGAAAGGTTATCAGGGGACTTGCTTAAAACCACGATATGACTGCTCAGAGCATGACAGAACCACCACCATGCAGCTTTGTTGGGAGCAGACAGTCTGGGTTGTACGCTTCTGACGGTGTTCTCCACACGTAAACATGTCCTGCGAGGGGAAATAGTGTGAATGTGGATTCATCCAACCACATTACACGCTTCCATGCATAAGCAGTCGACGCTGTATGCTCCTCGCACCACTGCCATCGTCGTTGTGCATTCACCTGGGTCACCAGTGGTTTTGCCATAGCAGCTCTGCCATGAATATCTTTTTTATGCAATTCCTTGTGCACTGTTTTCGTTGATACTGGAATCCGGAGATGTAGTTTGAGCTCCGTACTAATTTTCAGCGCCATGGTCTTCTTCTTACGGGTAGCAATCCTCTTTAATTCTGTCCTATCTCTATCAGTCAGGGTCGTTTTCCGGCCGCTCTTGTGCTTCTCAGACGAGGTTTTGCCACGAACACGGTATGCTGTCATGCCGCTAGACACAGTAGCTTTCGATACCCCCACTACCTTGGCGACTTTTGTCACGGAGACACCAACTAGCCGGCCATCAACAATTGATTCTCTTTCAAAGTCTATTAGGCTGCTCATTTCGTCGTCACACTGAAAGAAATTTTGCAAGAAGACACTTTAAACGCACTTAAACAGGACATTGAGGTTCGAAACAAAGCTATTACAACCAAAAAGTGGTGGATACCTTTGCGTATTGGGACGTACGCAGCTGCATTGAAAGACACGTCTCTGAGCGTGGTGTTCACATTATTCTGTCCAACCCCTGTATACAGACGGTAATAACCCAAGAAAATGAATTACGAGATCTAAAAACTTGGTTGAATCAAGGTTTAAGAACAATAAATGAAGCGCAAGTTCTAAGAAGGGGGCCAAAAACGGCTGGAAGGTGTGAATTTGTGCATCAGGAAGCGTTGCTTTCTCTCTAGCTTTGTTATTCAAAATGGTCGTTATTCCTTTCTGACTCTGCAGAAAGCGATGTAACGATGACGACAAACTAGGACCTTCCTTTTTAAAAGATCTAATGTATTTATTCTTTTGTGTGACGTACCAGGAGATGTGACTTACCTGCCAGCAGGACGCACACGACATAAAGGCAGATAGGAATCAGAATAAAACGTCAGCGTAGCTCAATTGGTAGAGTGACTTGTTCCGGAATGAGGGGATCCGGGTTCGAATCCTGGCGTGGACAGAAATGACGGAGAAATTTACTTCGTTATAATGGCGCCCGAACTATCCGGAGGACCCGACCGTTCAAAATCTCGCAAGGGTGTGATGTTATTTCCACACCGCGAGATAAGAAAAATAAGAGAAGCCCTTCTCCAGCACTTCAAAAAAAAAAAAAAAAAAAAAAAAATAAGGGGTAGATGATGTGACGTACCAGGTGATGTGACGTACCTGCCAGCAGGACGCACACGACATAAAGGCAGAGAGGAATCAGAATAAACGTCCGCGTAGCTCAATTGGAAGAGTGACTTGTTCCGGAATTAGGGGATCCGGGTTCGAATCCTGGCGTGGACAGAAATGACGGAGAAATTTACTTCGTTATAAGCCGCCCCGGTGGCGCAGTGGTCTAAGGCGTTGGCCTCTGATCGTTCGTACGTAAGGGGTCCGGGTTCGAATCCCGGTCAGGCATGGATGTTGTGTTTGTCTTACGGCACTGGTTCTCTCCCTTCCCTGGAACCAGTGACCCTAAATTAGGGACGGGCGACTGCCCATTGAGTTGCTCACGGTGGTCGTTAAACCTCCAATCAAAAAAATAAATAAATAAAACTTCGTTATAATGGCGCCCGAACTATCCGGAGGACGCGGCCGTTCAAAATCTCGTAAGGGTGTGATGTTATTTCCACACCGCGAGATAGGAAAAATAAGAGCAGCCCTTCTCCAGCACTTCAAAAAAAAAAAAAAAATAAATAAATAAAAATAAGGGGGAGATGATGTGACGTACCAGGAGATGTGACGTACCTGCCAGAAGGACGCACACGACATAAAGGCAGATAGGAATCAGAATAAACGTTCGCGTAGCTCAATTGGTAGAGTGAGTTATTCCGGAATGAGGGGATCCGGGTTCCAATCCTGGCGTGGACAGAAATGACGGAGAAATTTACTTCGTTATATTTGCTAACTACAAGGTCAATCCCACTGATAGAACACGACTCTTATATCTTCACTCATGACTCTCAGGTCTTCACTCGTGACTAAAATCCAACCTCTTTATTCTTTTGCTAACTGCAAGGTCAAACACACTGATGAAACATGACTTGTAGGTCTTCACTCATGACTCTCAGGTCTTCACTCATGATTCTCAGGTCTTCATTCATGACTCTTGGGTCTTTACACATGACTCTCAAATCTTAACTCATGACTTTCAGGTTCCTCGCTCATGACTCTCAGGTCTTCACTCGTGACGCTTATACAGTATAAACCCACGTCCGTCTCCAACCTGATGATCCGCAGCTCCTTCCGTCCCGCAGAATACAAAACAGCTATCTTCCGTTCTCGAATTCGAAGAACCTTCGCCGTTTCCTCCGATACCCGTTCTAGACAACACGAAATTGAAAGCGTCATCAAGTTGGCCACAGATTCAGGATATTCATTGAATAAGATACGTAACTTTATCCAAAAAGCCAGGGTCAAACATTCTAATCTTCCTGTGTTGCAGCTTCGTTATTTAGGCTAAATTCCCTACATACCAAGTGTGTCTTACAAACTCAAAAACTCCCTCAAGAAGATGAACTACGGCGTCGGCATAAGGTCTCCTGCATCTTTATATACTATATTAAGGAGAAATAGTGTAAAACCACACCTCTCCTGCGAAATAAGTGTTTATGCGATCCTTCTACAGTAATCAGACGGCTCTGAACGATACTACATTGGAATGACCGAGCGTTCGTTTGGAATCAGAGTCAACGAACATAAAAGGTACACAAAATACGGTAAAGTAGCCACGGCACTATCCAGAGAAGTCAAATTCAAGTCCGCTACTCCCATGTGGGATGATTTAAAGAAATTAGCTAGCTACTCTACCCCTAGATGTACAGCCATTCGGGAAACCTTGGAGATCATTACCAACAGCGATACTTGCAATGATTGCATCTCACTCGAGTTGCTACGATTTTGGAACCAATCCTTCAAGTAACACCTTCTCCCTACCAGGATACTGCGCGCTCAACCAACGTGATGCCTCGTATCTTTAAGTGAATATGACGTCATATACACTGGCGGAAAGTGAAAAAAGTACACCAAGAAGGAGACGTCTGATACCAACGAAATTTATACAGCATAATAACGGAATATAGAGGATAACGTGATCAAAACATTACGGCAAAATACAGCTGTATTTGCTGGTAAACTGAAAAATAACATTTCCATGTAGCATGGTTAGTACGAGGTTGAACCGCCATGAACTGCGTCACACTGTGCAATTCTGGCATGGAGTCTGTCGTACAGATGTTGGATGTAAGTTTGGGGTATTGAGTTCCAAGCATCCTCAACCTGGACGCGTAAATCGGGGATGGTCGTGGCTGTCCGTGGAGACCGGATAAGTCGTTGTCCCATAAAATCCCACACGTGCTCAATGGGGGACAAATCCGGTGGCCATGGAAGTTGTCTCACACCATGAAGTGCATGTTACGTTGCACGTGCCGTGTGTGGGCGTGCGTTATCTTGCTGGAAAATACCATGATGCACCGACCTTACAAATGGCACTACAACGGGCTGAATGATGTTGTTGATGTAGGAGGTCTAGTTTAACGTACCCGGTACAAACACTAGTTGTGTACGGGAGTGATAGCTGATGGCTCCACACCCCAGGAGACGAGGTGTAGGTCCTGTGTATCGCTGGCGGATGCAAGAAGGGTGGAGACGCTCCCCTGTGCGTCTGCGAACACGCATACGGCCATCGGAGGCTCCCAAGCAGAATCTGCTTTCATCGCTGAACACGGCAGATCGCCATTGCGTTCTCCAGTGCAGACGTTGGCGACACCACTGCAGCCGTTCCTGACGGTGGGCTGGAGTCAGAGGTACACATGCCAGAGGCACACGTGCACGTAGTCATGCATCCAGTAGACGGTTGCGGATTGTTCGCACACTCACCTCAGGTGCAACGGCAGCTTGGATTTGCGTCGCAGTAGATGTTCTGCTTGACAACGCCGCTCTTCTTATTTTCGTCGATCGGTCCGCTCATCAGTCCGTCTGTGACTCCCGGTTCCACGTCTTCTCGTGTGGGAATGTTCCTCGGACCATCTGCGCCACCATCGTACTACCACCGATACTTCCCGTCCAATTTGCTCCGCAATACGACGATACGACCACCCGGCCTGGCGGAGTCCGACTAGACGACCTTGCTTAAAATCCGATAACTGCTGAAATCGTACACGTCTTCCATGTCCAGGCATTGCAGCTTCTTCAGGGTCTTCGCACGTGTCCGTACGCCGACGACTGATTACATTCACTTCGCCGTACTCCTTAAATACCGCCGACGATAATTTGCATATTATGCCGTGCTGTGGCGTAAGCGCTCACCGGTTGGTTCCGAAATTAACATCACACCTACGTAAACTCGACTCCATTAACATATGTAAATTTCATGATCGTCCGCCAATTCCTTCTTGGTGTTCTTTTTTCACTTTCCGCTAGTGTATGTTTATTTTCAAGTCAAGTTCCCGCGTTCAAATTTTTAAAGCGTTGTATTATTCAGTTTGCAGTTTCTGTCCAACTTCCTTGAAAAAGCCATCTGGTTGAAGTGCGAAAGCTTGGAAACGCTAATGTGTCTACTTCCTACGCTAATAAATCGGATCACTAGTATAGTATTACTATTTCCTACATAATTAGTGTGCTGTTCCTCGTTATCAAAGAAACTAGAGAATTTATTGAGGAGCTAGAGGAGAGAGAGAGAGAGAGAGAGAGAGAGAGAGAGAGAGAGAGAGAGAGATTGTGAATGCTTGCTTAAATGCATCTTATCATTTTGTATTTACTTTTTAAATAAATCTGAAGTTCTTTCTGTTTTTAAATCCACAGGACGAATCACACGGAGGAACATGTTGAAGAACCAACAACCGCAATCCGTGACAAGTTAGAGAGGGTATCCGGCCATCTTGTGTTGGAAGAAGAAATGCACCAGGTTGGCCACGTTATTTTCTTTTCTCTCGAATACGAACTTTTCTCAGAATATCGAACATTTGACCGCATCGCTTAAAAGTACAGTATATGAGGTTTAATTAAAATATCTAGTTGGGAAAACGGGTCGGGCCTTCAATATTTAATGTAACACAAACATGGGAAGATCAGGGTTGTTTTTTTTATGAGCAAAACGATCGCTGTACGATGTCTTTCTCGTTTGGAAAACTCGCAGCATACAGCAGCAGGATAAGATTGAATAATTTCCCCCGATAGAAAAAATGGAAGTTTTACGACATCCTCCCCTCGTACAAAACAATATTGGAGTGGGTCAGCTCCCTTAGTATTTCAATGTGAATGCGGTCCCTTCTCTCTATCCCTAACGTTCACCATCGTCTCATGCTTCAGGGCAGGCTATTAACTGCAGCATTTCTAAACCGAGCCACCCGCTCGTAGACAAGGACTGTCTCAGACGATCTTTTTTACTGTTCTGGTCGGCGGCATTTTGTTCTCTAAATGTGTGAAAAGCGTTTAAGTTGTTTTAAATGGCACGGGAGAAATGGGCTGAGAGAAACTTACTTCTGTGTATAAATCTGTGCCGTATTTTCCCCATTTGTACTCTCAGGCAGCCGTTTTCGAAACTTCTGTGACACTGTTTAGCTGGGCAGTCTGTCGTTGTTTTCCCTTAGCATATGCTCAGTTCAGTGTTGCTGATAAATACTCTTCCATACTTATTAAGGAGTTTAAGAAAGCGAAAGGTTTTCGCGAGAAAATCGCTTCCGGAGAATATGGGCTTGTAGACTACGACATTATCGTCAAACCACGCCGTAACAGTCCTTGCTTTATGGTTCGGTGAATTATCTGCTGGTACCAACAAGGCTCGATTCCGTAGTATTGCCACAGAGTTGGTATGGCATAATTGTCCAGAATATCGCGGTAAACGTGCTGGTTAACAGGTATGTCCACGACAACCAATGGGCCGGGACCATACGAAGAGAAACACCCCGACACGAGTACACTGCCAGCTCCAAACTTGACCGTAGGAACAGTACACTGTGGTAAATAGCGTTCCCCCGGACCACACACGGCCATCAGACTGATGGATTGTGTATCTGGATTCATCACTCCATAGGACCCGTTTCCATTGATCTACGGTCCACGATAAATATTCTTTACACCATGCTAAACGACGAGTAGCATTCCGAGTGGAGATCAAAGTCTTATGAGCAGCCGACCACGGTAACCCATGGAATGAAGTTCTCTGCGACTGGTACGTGTACATACGGAGGTTCCAGCATTTTTACTCACCTGAACACTGAGGTCTTGTGCAGTACTCCGTCGATCAGCTGTAACGACTCTCCTGATGCTTCGACGTCCTCTATCACTGATTTTCTTTGGTCTGACGGTATGTTTTGTTGCTTCAGGTACGCCATGTGTCTTCCACTTATTCAGTACATCCAAAACAGTTGACTTGGGTATGTTTAAACGCCTCTCGGTTTCTCTTATGGACAACCCACTAATATAACACCCAACAATCTTTCCTTTCTCAAAGTCAGTTCTCTCCCGCCGCGACATTTTCACTCAACCTCACAGTGCGATATGATCGCGGTCAGCTGCAGACTTGTTTTTATACCGGTTGCAGCTGTATCGCGCATCTTAACAACGCAGCGGATCCGTTCATTTGCTTTTGAAGGGGTGTCCGGTGACTTTTGTCAATAAAGTGTGTATATATATATATATCATCATCATCATCATCATTGTCAACCATTATCAATCCACTGCTGGACGAAGGTCTCCCAAGTTTCCTCCACAACGGTCTGTCTTGTGCCAGTCTCCTCCATGTCACCCCTGCATACTTTCGAATTTCATCCACCCATCTTCCATGTGGTCTTCTTCTGGGTCTTTTCCTGTCCCTTGGAATCCAATCTAAAATTTCGGCTGTCCATCGATGGTCTGTTCTTCTGGCAGTATGTCCAGCCCATTGCCATTTCAGGGATTTAACTCTGATCATGATGTCTTCCACTCTTGTCATTTTTCGGATCCACGTGTTCCTCTTCTTATCTCTCCTGGTTACACCAAGCATGCACCTCTCCATGCTTCTTTGAGTTGTCTGCAGCCTTTGTATGTCTCTTTTAGTTAAGGTCCACGTCTCTGCACCATACGTAAGCACTGGAAGGATGCATTGATCAAACACTTTTCTTTTAAGACATAATGGCATATTGCTCTTGAAAATTATGCTGTTTCTTCCAAAAGCTCTCCAGGCAAGTTTTGTACGCCGATTAATTTCTTCATCAATGTGACCCTCACTTGATATCTGCTGTCCAAGATAAACGTACGTGTCTGTTATCTCCAGCTTTTCTCCATCAATCGATAAATCTTCATTTCTTGTAAAAGCATTGAACATCACTTTTGTCTTCTGAAAGTTCATTTTTAATCCCACTTCTTTACTCTTGTCAGCAAGTTCCTGGATCATACTCTGCAGCTCTGATGGGCTAGTTGCAAAAATGACTACGTCATCAGCAAAACGAAGGTGGGTTAGATAATCTCCATTAATCTTTATCCCCTTGTTTTCCCAGCTCAGTGACTGAAAAACACCCTCCAATGTGGCATTAAAGAGCTTCGGAGATATGGTGTCACCTTGTCTCACTCCCTTTCCAATTTTTATGTGTGTTGTATTTTCAAAAAGCCTAATCTTTGCACTTGCATTTTCATAGATGTTATTAATAATATTAATGTATGCATCTTCAATACCGCAGGTTTTCAGAGCCATTGTAACTGCTGATGGTTTCACCGAATCAAAGGCTTTTTCATAATCGATAAAAGCCATGCACAATGGAAGTTCATATTCCCTCGCTCTTTCAATTAGTTCTCTCAGCACATGGATATGATCTATTGTGCTGTAGCCACTCCTGAATCCAGCTTGTTCTCTCGGTTGAGCCATGTCCAGTGTTACCTTCAAGCGGTGTGAAAGAACTTTAGTGAAGATTTTATAAACTACTGATAGGAGGCTGATAGGTCTGTAGTTTCCGAGATCTTCAATGTCACCTTTCTTATGTAGCAGGATCATTGTAGCGGTGTTCCAATCCTCAGGAATCTTTCCTTCATTAAGGCATCGAGTGAAAATTTGGGCAAGTACTGTTTCGATTTCTCCACTTGCTTCTTGTATGATGTCTACAGTAATTCCATCTTCTCCTGGAGCTTTTCCCCGCTTCATGTTCTTGATTGCATGTGCAACTTCTGCTGGAAGGACTGGAGGAACTCTGGTACTGGTATCTTTCATGATGTCTGGAGTGCATGTATCATCCCTTTCATATAATTTGGAGTAGAAATCTTTCACTCTTGTCAAAATTTCGCCTCTATTTCTTGTTACGGAACCATCTTCTTTTCTCAGTGCCATAATCTGTTTTCTTCCCTTACTGAGATGTCCCTTTGCTATCTTTAGGCTTTGGTTGTTTTCAATTGCTTTCCTCACTAGTTCACAGTTGAATTTTCTTACGTCTTCAGTGATACTTTTTCGTACTGCCTTGCATAGCTCTATATATTCCACTTTGGAAGTCACATCTTCTTTAGTTGTCCTCATCTCTCTTCTTTTTTGCATCAACATTTTCGTTTTTCCTGATAATTTATTTACATGCAACTTGTTCTTAGACCCAGCTAATTTTGTTGCTGTTTCCATAAGAGCTTTGGTTACTTTTCTGTTAACTTCAGAGATGTCCACTTCTTCCGATGTTAGGCCTTCTAAAGCAGAGAACCTGTTCTTCAGTTCCAACTTGAAGGTATTATGGTGTTTTTTAAGGTTGGTTATGTCAATACATTTTGTTTGTCTTATGAGCTTGCCACGTTCAAGTTTAGTGTTGAGGTGCATCTTACATCTCACCAATCTATGGTCACTACCTGTGTTGAACTTGTTTAGCACACTGCAGTCTTCTATGACGAATTTTTTGTTACACATAATAAAATCAATTTCACTTGTCATCCCATTTGGATGTCTCCATGTCCATTTCCTGTGTGGCTTTTTCTTGAAGAAGGAGTTCAAGATGAAAAACCCTTCTGCCTCTGCAAACTCAACGAGAGTATTTCCACGCTGGTTTCTGTTGCCGTGACCGAATTTACCTACTGAAGTTTCATTCTGTTGCCGTTGCCCTATTTTTGCATTGAAATCTCCCATAATTATTTTCAAGTGCTGCTTACCTTTATTATTTAGATGACAAATTTCCTCATAAAATTCTTCTATTTCTTCTTCAGGATGACTTGTGGTGGGTGCATAAGTTTGGATAATCTGAGCCTGGTATCTTTTCGAGAGTTGGATAACAAGCCGTGCAGCTCTGTCAGAGGAACTTTCAACTTCTACAACTTTATCCTTCAGTTTCTTGTTTATTATAAATCCAACACCACTAGTTCTGCCAGTATCTGTCCCACGATAGTAGAAGAGATGTCCACTTTTCAGTTCGATGAGATCTTCTCCTTTTCTCCTTACCTCACTTAGCCCCACGATGTCCCACTTGATCCTTTGTAGTTCCTCTTCCAATTCAAGAAGCCTTGAATCAGAAGATAGGGATCGTCCATTGTACGTTGCCAAGGTCAGCATCAGATGGCAGCCTAGTCCGGTCCTCCGGGGATTCTTAGCACCCTCTGCCTTCATGTCGCACTGGCCGCTGCCTTGGCCAGGTACATTCCAGCTGCCGGAGACTGAGGGCCAAGATTTAAGTTGTGGAGTCATTTTGGAGGGGTTTGGCCATAACTCACCACGCTGGCCAAGCGGGTTGGTGAGTGTGGGATAGAATTTCCTCTAATCCCGATGGTATAGTTATACCGCTATTGGCGGTCGTCAGAGCCCCTTTAGTGGGAACAGGATGCACCACGAGAAGGCGGGGTTGACATTTGTCAAGGAGAGGCTTTGATGTTACGCATCACCTGACCTTACATCCCATATATATATATATATATATATATATACTTAAGAGCAAAACTGAAGACTAAGGAAAAACTTTAGAATTTAGAACGAAGGTTGCAAAATAACCTGAAAATCAAAACGCGCAACGCAGCAGTTTTGAAAATTCAGAATTCACATACTATAAAGAAGATACCTAAGCAAAAAAATACATATATAATTTTGACTCACACCTAGTACAACATAGAAAAGGTTATGTATCTACCTGTGTGAGTAAAAGGAGAAAAGATAAAAAAATAAAATAAAACAACTGAATGTAGAAGGTGTCGAGAATACTGAGCCTTGGCTTTATCAAGGACCGGCAAAAACTCTGCATTTTCTCACTTCCACAAAGACCTAGTTGGAAATGGGTTTCTGCAAGGGCATAGATGCAAGTAACATTCCCACCTAAAATAGTTTAACAAATATATATATGTCATGTCCTCCGTAGAGTTGCATGACCTAGCACTAGTTAACAATTTCGCTTGCATCCATTAACCTTCCTGGCCCGACCCATGCTCTTCATCTGTTACTATTAAACAGAGAGAAGAAGATTAAAGAGAACTCAAGCTGTGAGAGTGACATAATAATTAGAAATGATTTTCAGCCATAACGAAATTCCAAGTTCGTTTGAGAGAGAATTTAAACCTGAAAATCGATGCAAAAAGAAATCCAAATTTTTAAATTGCAATTAAAAAAGGAAATATTAATTTTTAACGAACAGATTTTTGAAAGAAAACTTGAGTCTAAAACCCCCTACTCTACAACTTATGACAGCACGAAAACGAGAATAAGTTAAAGATAATAATTAACTAAAGAAAACTTTGTGAAAGTTATATACCTTAAACAGTTAGTTGCAATATGTACAAAGTATTTCAGCAGTGCTTTAAGTGCATAATTAATTAGTTATTAAGAACTTAACTACTTTGAAAAAACAGCGCATAGACAGCGCATAGAAAAGGAACAAGCTTAGCCATCTTCTGTTCCTAGGTACCCCAAAAGACGCTCAAAGTTACAGAGAAAAGAAAGAGTTAAAACCCGCAAAAATGTTAACAGACAAACCAATGCCTAAAAGCTGGAAAGCTAAAAAACGACAGAGAAAAAGTACATGAAGTACAAACATTGAACTTATAAAACCTAGAACCCAAAAACAGGGAAGAGAGCTTACCTCTTGTGTGACAAAAACATTTCTCCTCACAAGAGAACATGGCTGACCTCTTCCGCCACTCCCTAGACGCTGGGGGGCAGTGAGGGTGGGGCTGATGGCCTCCTCATGCAGCAAGAAACCAACGCGCGGAAATTTTAACCAGAGAAAAAAATATAAACTTAAGACTGTGGATCTGTATGATCAGAAAGAGCAGAATTAACTCTCCAGAATACATGAGAAATATTATAAAATACACGAGCAGTGTATTTAATAATCTTTGCATGTATTAAATCACCTTAGTGAGCTTCTATAGATTAATCAGAATCTTATTAATTTTAAAGTTGGTTTTACTATTTTTAGTATAGCTATCCTAGTGATGAATAACTAGTTTTCTTTTTTATTTGTTTTTATTTTCTTTTATAAACAGATTTTTAAGCTTTTTTTGTGATTTTGTTTATATTATTTAATTTTTTGTTTTAATAGGACCGTCATATCCATAGCACTAAGGTTCCTTTAGGTAGTTAATAGGCATCCTCTAGCCAACTTCCTTACGGCTTTGATTGGTCAGAATCATATTATTAACTGTGTAGAAAATTAAAGCAGATCTGCCAACCTTACTCTATTATTCAGAATAATTTTTCTTAAAGTTCTTTTGATGAAAGAAGAAGGAATTTCGTTCTCTAGAAAACTTTCTAATAGTATATTAATGTGGTAATTGAAGTCCAAATTGTTGCTGCAAATTCTTGAAATTCTTAGGACCTGAGAAATTAGTACATTCTCAATTACTTTGGTTGAAATGTTATTATTCCAGTGTAGATATTTAATTACTTTGAAAGAAAAATTAACTCTTTTATCAAAGAGGCTAATAGATGGGTTACCTCTGTTGAGCTTAATGCTTAAGTCTAGGAACTCAAGTTCCTGATTACTGTGTTTGGTTTTACATAAATTAAGAGAGCTAGGATAGATATTATCAAAATCACTCTCTATAACTTCTGAATTATTGATACACAGCAGATCATCAATATATCTAAAAGTGTAAAGGTAGTTATCTGAGCAGGTGGGGTGATTTTTAATGAATTTATATTCCTTAAAGAACAGGAATAGATTAGCGATATTCGTGGACGTTGATGTTCCCATGGGAATACCGTTCACTTGCTTATAGAGAGTATTATTATATAAGATATGGTTATTTTTTGTGCAGCAATTGAGATAAGAGTTCCAAGTTCCTACATCAACAAATTGGTTAAGTTTAAATTCTGCATACAGCTCTTTAAAGGTAGTGATTATATCTGACAGAGGCAGATTAGTATATAGGTTTTCAAAATCATAACTATTAATATCTAGGGGACAAACTTTGAGTATAGTAGAAATTACTTCTGCATTATTATTAATAATCCAAAAATCTCTGTACATCAAGTTAGAACAGTTTCTAATGTGTTTCAAAACCTTCTTTAAGACATCTTCAAAAGCAAGATCTATTTTCTTTTTATGACTCCTTACTCCACTAGCTATGAACCTGAACTTCACAGGATCCTTATGAAACTTAACCGTTGCAAAAAGAAATGGAAATTCAGGCTCATATCTTCTAGTTTGTGGAATTTTAAGTTTCTTGAAGAATGCCTTAAACCGATTTTCTAACTGCTTGGTAGAATAACTTACGGGCTCGTATGTTACTCTATTATTGAGTTCCATAGTTAACAATTCAAAATAGAACTTCTTACAGATAATTGCAAAATTATTGCTAGCTTCCGTAGTGGTAAAAATAAATTGGTCTTGTAGTTTGGAGAGTGACCTTTTAGCTTCTCCAGAGAAAAAGAGATTTCTGTCGAAACAAAAGTCCAGACCTGCCAACTCACCGGTGAAGCTATTGATTATATTATATTTCCATTCTGCGAAGGCCTCAATAGGCTGATTGTACGTTAAACTGGTTTTTACGACGTACCTATTAACATCTTGAGTGAAGCTCTCAAGAATCCTTTCTTTGGAAATTGTGAAGGAAGGTCTGAATTTAGAGCCATACTCTAATAAATTCCTAAGCTTTTCATTTTCAACAAAACTCAAGTTTCCGGTGATAATATGGTTGTAATTCTTATCATAGTGAACTGTTTCTTTATGTTCATCACAAGAACATGTAGTAATTACAGGAATGTAGCTCGAAGAGTTAAGTTTGTAGTTTTTAACTATTGACCCTAAGGTCTTAACATAATTAAAACTTACAATAGACTGGTGCCTGTGGATGGGAAAAAAAATTGCATTATTGTAGAACAGCTTCCTAACATTGAGATTATCGTAGGCTTTATTTAAGAACCTGATGGTAACAAAATTACTGGAAAATTCTTTAAGAGAAATTTTATCTTTAAGAATATGTTTAAGAATGTCCAGAACCAAAGCAAAAACATGCTTATCAACATGGTCAGCAGTTTCATTCCAGAATTTGAAAAAACTTTTAAGGACAGAGTGCTTGAAGGACTTGAGAATTTTGTAAGTATTTTTAACAAAATTAGTGCCAGTTTTAAAGCTTTCCAGAGTTTTTAGCAGGTTAGCAAAATCAACTTTGCTTGATGTGCGAAATAACCTCTGTCCTCTATTACCTCTAGAGCAGCTCTTATTATTAACAAGAAAGAAGAGTTCACGAATTGAAAATTTATGCTGATTATGCTTATTGTCAGATAGAGTGGAATTAAGGCCATAGGGATAAAGAGACTGATGCTGCAAAATTTCAAGGGATTCAGTTTCTAGCCGAGCATAGAGGTCAGGGATTATATGTAGTACCTCTATTTTCACTTTGTCAAAACCATGAGTATGGAAATGCTCTAATTCAAAGGTAGAGTACTGGTTGGCGTTTGTGGAGGGTTCACTCCTGAATTAGAGAACTTGTTTACTAGAGATCTGTGACCATTAATCCTAAGATGAAGAGGATTTTTACTTTGGCCAATATAGCTAAGGTTGCAGACAGTACAGGTGAGCTTATAGATGGTATTGTAGGCTTTGCAAAACTTGTTGGAGCAATTATCCTCAACAGAAGAATACAGGTTAGGATCTGCAGATTTACATGTCAAACAACGTTTGTCATTTCATAACTTTAGATTACCTTTGCCAGCGAGTTCATACACTATGGGAAAGGGTGCTAGCCTAACCGAGCGGGAGGACTTAAAATATCTGAACTGACCTCCAATCCTTTCATCGTCCTTAGAACTCCACTTGGGCCAAAACATACAAATTCTGAGCAAACCAACTAGGAAAAACTTTTTAGAAATAAGCAGTCCAAGAAAAGACCAAACTCGAGTATAAACTACACTCCAAAAAGCCGCATCCAAAACATACTAAAAATAAAAATTAGAAAATGAAAAAAACCTCAAATAAAAAAATAGTAATAAAAAAAGTAATAATAAAACATTTCAACTAGAATTTGCGCATGAGCTGCTAAATAATAAATTGAAATTAGTTACTTAAGAGCAAAACTGCAGACTAAGGAAAAACTTTAGAATTTAGAACGAAGGTTGCAAAATAACCTGAAAATCAAAACGCGCAACGCAGCAGTTTTGAAAATTCAGAATTCACATACTATAAAGAAGATACCTAAGCAAAAAAATACATATATAATTTTGACTCACACCTAGTACAACATAGAAAAGGTTATGTATCTACCTGTGTGAGTAAAAGGAGAAAAGATAAAAAAATAAAATAAAACAACTGAATGTAGAAGGTGTCGAGAATACTGAGCCTTGGCTTTATCAAGGACCGGCAAAAACTCTGCATTTTCTCACTTCCACAAAGACCTAGTTGGAAATGGGTTTCTGCAAGGGCATAGATGCAGGTAACATTCCCACCTAAAATAGTTTAACAAATATATATATGTCATGTCCTCCGTAGAGTTGCATGACCTAGCACTAGTTAACAATTTCGCTTGCATCCATTAACCTTCCTGGCCCGACCCATGCTCTTCATCTGTTGCTATTAAACAGAGAGAAGAAGATTAAAGAGAACTCAAGCTGTGAGAGTGACATAATAATTAGAAATGATTTTCAGCCATAACGAAATTCCAAGTTCGTTTGAGAGAGAATTTAAACCTGAAAATCGATGCAAAAGAAATCCAAATTTTTAAATTGCAATTAAAAAAGGAAATATTAATTTTTAACGAACAGATTTTTGAAAGAAAACTTGAGTCTAAAACCCCCTACTCTACAACTTATGACAGCACGAAAACGAGAATAAGTTAAAGATAATAATTAACTAAAGAAAACTTTGTGAAAGTTATATACCTTAAACAGTTAGTTGCAATATGTACAAAGTATTTCAGCAGTGCTTTAAGTGCATAATTAATTAGTTATTAAGAACTTAACTACTTTGAAAAAACAGCGCATAGACAGCGCATAGAAAAGGAACAAGCTTAGCCATCTTCTGTTCCTAGGTACCCCAAAAGACGCTCAAAGTTACAGAGAAAAGAAAGAGTTAAAACCCGCAAAAATGTTAACAGACAAACCAATGCCTAAAAGCTGAAAAGCTAAAAAACGACAGAGAAAAAGTACATGAAGTACAAACATTGAACTTATAAAACCTAGAACCCAAAAACAGGGAAGAGAGCTTACCTCTTGTGTGACAAAAACATTTCTCCTCACAAGAGAACATGGCTGACCTCTTCCGCCACTCCCTAGACGCTGGGGGGCAGGAGGGTGGGGCTGATGGCCTCCTCATGCAGCAAGAAACCAACGCGGTTTAGCAGCTCATGCGCAAATTCTAGTTGAAATGTTTTATTATTACTTTTTTTATTACTATTTTTTTATTTGAGGTTTTTTTCATTTTCTAATTTTTATTTTTAGTATGTTTTGGATGCGGCTTTTTGGAGTGTAGTTTATACTCGAGTTTGGTCTTTTCTTGGACTGCTTATTTCTAAAAAGTTTTTCCTAGTTGGTTTGCTCAGAATTTGTATGTTTTGGCCCAAGTGGAGTTCTAAGGACGATGAAAGGATTGGAGGTCAGCTCAGATATTTTAAGTCCTCCCGCTCGGTTAGGCTAGCACCCTTTCCCATAGTGTATGAACTCGCTGGCAAAGGTAATCTAAAGTTATGAAATGACAAACGTTGTTTGACATGTAAATCTGCAGATCCTAACCTGTATTCTTCTGTTGAGGATAATTGCTCCAACAAGTTTTGCAAAGCCTACAATACCATCTATAAGCTCACCTGTACTGTCTGCAACCTTAGCTATATTGGCCAAAGTAAAAATCCTCTTCATCTTAGGATTAATGGTCACAGATCTCTAGTAAACAAGTTCTCTAATTCAGGAGTGAACCCCTCCACAAACGCCAACCAGTACTCTACCTTTGAATTAGAGCATTTCCATACTCATGGTTTTGACAAAGTGAAAATAGAGGTACTACATATAATCCCTGACCTCTATGCTCGGCTAGAAACTGAATCCCTTGAAATTTTGCAGCATCAGTCTCTTTATCCCTATGGCCTTAATTCCACTCTATCTGACAATAAGCATAATCAGCATAAATTTTCAATTCGTGAACTCTTCTTTCTTGTTAATAATAAGAGCTGCTCTAGAGGTAATAGAGGACAGAGGTTATTTCGCACATCAAGCAAAGTTGATTTTGCTAACCTGCTAAAAACTCTGGAAAGCTTTAAAACTGGCACTAATTTTGTTAAAAATACTTACAAAATTCTCAAGTCCTTCAAGCACTCTGTCCTTAAAAGTTTTTTCAAATTCTGGAATGAAACTGCTGACCATGTTGATAAGCATGTTTTTGCTTTGGTTCTGGACATTCTTAAACATATTCTTAAAGATAAAATTTCTCTTAAAGAATTTTCCAGTAATTTTGTTACCATCAGGTTCTTAAATAAAGCCTACGATAATCTCAATGTTAGGAAGCTGTTCTACAATAATGCAATTTTTTCCCATCCACAGGCACCAGTCTATTGTAAGTTTTAATTATGTTAAGACCTTAGGGTCAATAGTTAAAAACTACAAACTTAACTCTTCGAGCTACATTCCTGTAATTACTACATGTTCTTGTGATGAACATAAAGAAACAGTTCACTATGATAAGAATTACAACCATATTATCACCGGAAACTTGAGTTTTGTTGAAAATGAAAAGCTTAGGAATTTATTAGAGTATGGCTCTAAATTCAGACCTTCCTTCACAATTTCCAAAGAAAGGATTCTTGAGAGCTTCACTCAAGATGTTAATAGGTACGTCGTAAAAACCAGTTTAACGTACAATCAGCCTATTGAGGCCTTCGCAGAATGGAAATATAATATAATCAATAGCTTCACCGGTGAGTTGGCAGGTCTGGACTTTTGTTTCGACAGAAATCTCTTTTTCTCTGGAGAAGCTTAAAGGTCACTCTCCAAACTACAAGACCAATTTATTTTTACCACTACGGATAAAGCTAGCAATAATTTTGCAATTATCTGTAAGAAGTTCTATTTTGAATTGTTAACTATGGAACTCAATAATAGAGTAACATACGAGCCCGTAAGTTATTCTACCAAGCAGTTAGAAAATCGGTTTAAGGCATTCTTCAAGAAACTTAAAATTCCACAAACTAGAAGATATGAGCCTGAATTTCCATTTCTTTTTGCAACGGTTAAGTTTCATAAGGATCCTGTGAAGTTCAGGTTCATAGCTAGTGGAGTAAGGAGTCATAAAAGAAAATAGATCTTGCTTTTGAAGATGTCTTAAAGAAGGTTTTGAAACACATTAGAAACTGTTCTAACTTGATGTACAGAGATTTTTGGATTATTAATAATAATGCAGAAGTAATTTCTACTATACTCAAAGTTTGTCCCCTAGATATTAATAGTTATGATTTTGAAAACCTATATACTAATCTGCCTCTGTCAGATATAATCACTACCTTTAAAGAGCTGTATGCAGAATTTAAACTTAACCAATTTGTTGATGTAGGAACTTGGAACTCTTATCTCAATTGCTGCACAAAAAATAACCATATCTTATATAATAATACTCTCTATAAGCAAGTGAACGGTATTCCCATGGGAACATCAACGTCCACGAATATCGCTAATCTATTCCTGTTCTTTAAGGAATATAAATTCATTAAAAATCACCCCACCTGCTCAGATAACTACCTTTACACTTTTAGATATATTGATGATCTGCTGTGTATCAATAATTCAGAAGTTATAGAGAGTGATTTTGATAATATCTATCCTAGCTCTCTTAATTTATGTAAAACCAACCACAGTAATCAGGAACTTGAGTTCCTAGACTTAAGCATTTAGCTCAACAGAGGTAACCCATCTATTAGCCTCTTTGATAAAAGAGTTAATTTTTCTTTCAAAGTAATTAAATATCTACACTGGAATAATAACATTTCAACCAAAGTAATTGAGAATGTACTAATTTCTCAGGTCCTAAGAATTTCAAGAATTTGCAGCAACAATTTGGACTTCAATAACCACATTAATATACTATTAGAAAGTTTTCTAGAGAACGAAATTCCTTCTTCTTTCATCAAAAGAACTTTAAGAAAAATTATTCTGAATAATAGAGTAAGGTTGGCAGATCTGCTTTAATTTTCTACACAGTTAATAATATGATTCTGACCAATCAAAGCCGTAAGGAAGTTGGCTAGAGGATGCCTATTAACTACCTAAAGGAACTTTAGTGCTGTGGATATGACGGTCCTATTAAAACAAAAATTAAATAATATAAACAAAATCACAAAAAAAGCTTAAAAATCTGTTTATAAAAGAAAATAAAAACAAATAAAAAGAAAACTAGTTATTCATCACTAGGATAGCTATACTAAAAATAGTAAAACCAACTTTAAAATTAATAAGATTCTGATTAATCTATAGGAGCTCACTAAGGTGATTTAATACATGCAAAGATTATTAAATACACTGCTCGTGTATTTTATAATATTTCTCATGTATTCTGGAGAGTTAATTCTGCTCTTTCTGATCATACAGATCCACAGTCTTAAGTTTATATTTTTTTCTCTCTGGTTAAAATCTCCGCGCGTTGGTTTCTTGCTGCATGAGGAGGCCATCAGCCCCACCCTCACTGCCCCCCAGCGTCTAGGGAGTGGCGGAAGAGGTCAGCCATGTTCTCTTGTGAGGAGAAATGTTTTTGTCACACAAGAGGTAAGCTCTCTTCCCTGTTTTTGGGTTCTAGGTTTTATAAGTTCAATGTTTGTACTTCATGTACTTTTTCTCTGTCGTTTTTTAGCTTTTCAGCTTTTAGGCATTGGTTTGTCTGTTAACATTTTTGCGGGTTTTAACTCTTTCTTTTCTCTGTAACTTTGAGCGTCTTTTGGGGTACCTAGGAACAGAAGATGGCTAAGCTTGTTCCTTTTCTATGCGCTGTCTATGCGCTGTTTTTTCAAAGTAGTTAAGTTCTTAATAACTAATTAATTATGCACTTAAAGCACTGCTGAAATACTTTGTACATATTGCAACTAACTGTTTAAGGTATATAACTTTCACAAAGTTTTCTTTAGTTAATTATTATCTTTAACTTATTCTCGTTTTCGTGCTGTCATAAGTTGTAGAGTAGGGGTTTTAGACTCAAGTTTTCTTTCAAAAATCTGTTCGTTAAAAATTAATATTTCCTTTTTTAATTGCAATTTAAAAATTTGGATTTCTTTTGCATCGATTTTCAGGTTTAAATTCTCTCTCAAACGAACTTGGAATTTCGTTATGGCTGAAAATCATTTCTAATTATTATGTCACTCTCACAGCTTGAGTTCTCTTTAATCTTCTTCTCTCTGTTTAATAGTAACAGATGAAGAGCATGGGTCGGGCCAGGAAGGTTAATGGATGCAAGCGAAATTGTTAACTAGTGCTAGGTCATGCAACTCTACGGAGGACATGACATATATATATTTGTTAAACTATTTTAGGTGGGAATGTTACTTGCATCTATGGCCTTGCAGAAACCCATTTCCAACTAGGTCTTTGTGGAAGTGAGAAAATGCAGAGTTTTTGCCGGTCCTTGATAAAGCCAAGGCTCAGTATTCTCGACACCTTCTACATTCAGTTGTTTTATTTTATTTTTTTATCTTTTCTCCTTTTACTCACACAGGTAGATACATAACCTTTTCTATGTTGTACTAGGTGTGAGTCAAAATTATATATGTATTTTTTTGCTTAGGTATCTTCTTTATAGTATATATATATATATCTTTACTCGTTCTTATCAAAATGCATACGTCACTTACGTACTGACCTCGGCGGTGTTGCCAAACCTCCAGTCATGTGAGAGAGAAGATATCACGTTAAGTTTCGAAAGTGCAAAAGAGAACAAACTCAAATGTACATAGGAAAAGGAACTAAAAATTAAAGTTAAAATAGAATATACGTCACACATGTTAAGGTTTCGTTGGAAGAAGAGGTCAGACCCTGCGAAATTTACGGAAGAATAACAATTGTACAGCAAGCTGACCAGAAGTCCCGAATTCTTGAGGACAGTCCTCGAATTTAGTTTATTGCCCCCAAAGACGTCCAATGGCTCTGGGGACGCAAATTATCCTAGAATTTTGATTTCTGTCTTCAAATGTAGTTGAAGTAGATCCAAATTATCCTCGAATTTTGATTTCTGTCCTCAAATGTAGTTGAAGTAGATCCAAATTATCCTCGAATTTTGATTTCTGTCTTCAAATGTAGTTGAAGTAGATCCATATTATCCTCGAATTTTGATTTCTGTCCTCAAATGTAGTTGAAGTAGATCCAAATTATCCTCGAATTTTGATTTCTGTCCTCAAATGTAGTTGAAGTATATCCAAATTATCCTCGAATTTTGATTTCTGTCCTCAAATGCAGTTGAAGTAGATCCAAATTATCCTCGAATTTTGATTTCTGTCCTCAAATGTAGTTGAAGTAGATCCAAATTATCCTCGAATTTTGATTTCTGTCTTCAAATGTAGTTGAAGTAGATCCAAATTATCCTCGAATTTTGATTTCTGTCTTCAAATGTAGTTGAAGTAGATCCATATTATCCTCGAATTTTGATTTCTGTCCTCAAATGTAGTTGAAGTAGATCCAAATTATCCTCGAATTTTGATTTCTGTCCTCAAATGTAGTTGAAGTATATCCAAATTATCCTCGAATTTTGATTTCTGTCCTCAAATGCAGTTGAAGTAGATCCAAATTATCCCCGAATTTTGATTTCTGTCCTCAAATGTAGTTTAAGTAGATCCAAATTATCCTCGAATTTTGATTTCTGTCCTCAAATGTAGTTGAAGTAGATCCAAATTATCCTCGAATTTTGATTTCTGTCTTCAAATGTAGTTGAAGTAGATCCATATTATCCTCGAATTTTGATTTCTGTCCTCAAATGTAGTTGAAGTATATCCAAATTATCCTCGAATTTTGATTTCTGTCCTCAAATGCAGTTGAAGTAGATCCAAATTATCCTCGAATTTTGATTTCTGTCCTCAAATGTAGTTGAAGTAGATCCAAATTATCCTCGAATTTTGATTTCTGTCTTCAAATGTAGTTGAAGTAGATCCAAATTATCCTCGAATTTTGATTTCTGTCTTCAAATGTAGTTGAAGTAGATCCATATTATCCTCGAATTTTGATTTCTGTCCTCAAATGTAGTTGAAGTAGATCCAAATTATCCTCGAATTTTGATTTCTGTCCTCAAATGTAGTTGAAGTATATCCAAATTATCCTCGAATTTTGATTTCTGTCCTCAAATGCAGTTGAAGTAGATCCAAATTATCCCCGAATTTTGATTTCTGTCCTCAAATGTAGTTTAAGTAGATCCAAATTATCCTCGAATTTTGATTTCTGTCCTCAAATGTAGTTTAAGTAGATCCAAATTATCCTCGAATTTTGATTTCTGTCCTCAAATGTAGTTGATGTAGATGCAAATTATCCTCGAATTTTGATTTCTGTCCTCAAATGCAGCTGAAGTAGATCCAAAAAATTATCCTCGAATTTTGATTTCTGTCCTCAAATGTAGTTTAAGTAGATCCAAATTATCCTCGAATTTTGATTTCTGTCCTCAAATGTAGTTTAAGTAGATCCAAATTATCCTCGAATTTTGATTTCTGTCCTCAAATGTAGTTGAAGTAGATCCAAATTATCCCCGAATTTTGATTTCTGTCCTCAAATGCAGTTGAAGTAGATCCAAATTATCCTCGAATTTTGATTTCTGTCCTCAAATGTAGTTGAAGTAGATCCAAATTATCCCCGAATTTTATTTTGATTTCTGTCCTCAAATGTAGTTGAAGTAGATCCAAATTATCCCCGAATTTTGATTTCTGTCCTCAAATGTAGTTGAAGTTGATCCAAATTATCCCCGAATTTTGATTTCTGTCCTCAAATGTAGTTGAAGTATATCCAAATTATCCTCGAATTTTGATTTCTGTCCTCAAATGTAGTTGAAGTAGATCCAAATTATCCCCGAATTTTGATTTCTGTCCTCAAATGTAGTTGAAGTAGATCCAAATTATCCTCGAATTTTGATTTCTGTCTTCCAATTCAGTTGAAGTAGATCCGTTTCGAATATCACATTGGTGTTCTGTCAAATGAGTTTTAAGTGCCCTAGACCTGGAACCAATGTATCAGGTGCGCAAATAAGTTTTAAAACGTTTTAAGACAACGCAACATGTAATTTGAGAGAAAACAACAATATCTTTACGAATCAAAATATGCGTCGTCGTTATCTATCACCTTCCGCCATCGGTCGGGCAGATGACGGATTCCAGCCATGACGAATACTTCGTCGTGTGACGCAATGAAGTCGTCAACCCATTTTTTGGCAGTTCGTCACATGTCCGGAACCGTACAGCAGACAAACCATGTTGCATCGATCGGAACAAATGTTAATCTGAAGGGGGCTATGTAGGGATTATACTCCGGGTGCTCCAGAACTTCCCAGCCAAGCGTCAATAACGTTCCTTGACCGATTTCGCATTGTCATGCAGTAATTTCACGGGACGCCATCCTTTGCCTGTGAATGGACGTTTCCCACACATTTCCTGGTTCAATCGCAGCAATTGTTGCTTTGTAGCGATCATCAGTAACAGTTCGACCCTGTTCCAATAGTTCATAATAGAGCACACCCTTCAGATCCCACCAAATAAATGCACAGCAGAACTTTTTTGGAGTGAATATTGAGTTTCGGGGTCGAAGTCGTTGCTTCACCGGGGTCAACCCCAGTGTTTTTTGCGATTGGGATTGTTGTACTATATCCACTTTTCATCACCCGTAACGATTTTTCACAGGAAAGACATTCTGTGTCGTTTATTCAACAGATTCAAACACTTTATGATACGCTCCTCCTTGTTCCTTTGGCTCAGGCCATGTGACACCCATTTTCCTTCCTTCTGAATCTTTCCCATTGAGCGTAAACGATTGGAAATGGTTTGTTGAGAGTCCCCCAGTTGTTCAGCTAGTTCCTTTTGCATTTGAGACGAATCTTCATCCAGCAATGCTTGCAGTTCCTCGTCTGCAACCTTCCACTACGTTCTCGATTGCTGACATGAAAATCATCTGCTTTAAACCGTCTAAAGCAAACCTCACACGTGCTTTTGGATACAATATTCTCCCCCAGAACACATCAGATCGATGCACGTGCTTTTGCAGCATTTTGAGGAAATTCGTAACGAATGCAGTGTCGAATAAATGCAGTATCGCTTGCCATCTTTCATCTACCGATGTGCAAGTGCGTTTGACTGTTGAGCAAACTTCTGTGTCACATTTTCTACTCTGGACCAGTTACGGTCACATGCCAACAACGCGGGGGAATGTCGGATATGTAAATTAGCGGTATACGTCACACAAAAAAACCGCTTTAAAACTTATTTGTACACATCATAACAGTGGTCAGCATTCTCTGGGGATAGTGATCTTAAAGGAATTTTGTATATCCCGTGCCTATGAAAATCATCAGGTTGACCCCGGTCCTTTTTTAGCACGTCTTTTGTAAAAAAAGATCGTGCTTATGTTATCCGTTTGTCCGTCCGTCCGTCTGTACCCACGCTATCTCTGCAACTATTAGTCTCCGATTTGAAAAATTCTTTTTGCATTCGAAAGCTTGAAATATGCGAATGATGATCCTTCATTTCGTTTTTTTTTTTTTTCGATGTACAATTTCGCCGCTAGAGGGCGTAAATGCAGACGATGTCGAATTCAAAAATACGCTTTATTCCACATATTTGCTTCTAAACATCCGATTGAAAAAAACTTTATCTTTCGATTCCATTTATGTCGAAGAGTATTTTGGATATAGTTACTTTTTCAAATTACGCATAGATTTTCCGCTAGGGGGCGTAAAAGTAAATTGCATTTTTTCCAATAACTCTTCTTCAAAAACTCCGATTTGAATTTTTTTTTTCAGCGGATACATCTCCTGATGCACAATCTTTTGCATATAATTTCGAATTTTTGGTAAAGAATAATTTGGCCACCAGGGAGCGTAAGTGTTAATTTTTGCTTCTGATGTATTTGCCGTAAAATCTGAACTTCTAAAATATAGATTGAAAAAATTCTTTCGTGGAATGATGCCACTCACATTGATAAACCTTTTCGGAATATCTTCTTAAAATATTCCACAGGTTCTCCGCCAGGGGGCGTAGATGTATATCTTATTTTTGTCAATATCTCTACTTCTAGAAGTGATATGTTTTTCATATAATTTCAAAATTTTCAAGTAATTTGTAGACATTCCGCTAGGGGCGTAAAGGTAAATTGCTTTCCCCTATATCTCTGCTTCTAAATCTCCAATTTGAAAAATTCTTTGGGGGCGTAAACCTTAATTTCCGCTTCTGACGTATTTGCACCAAAATATGAGCTTCTAAATTCTCGATTGAAAATACCATCGTTTGTAGACCGATAGTATTCATGTCGACAAACCTTTTAGAAACATTTTTTTCTTCAAATAGTGCACTGTTTCTACGCCAGGGGGAGTAGATGCATATCTTATTTTTGTCAATATCTCGACTTCTAAGAGTCCGATTTAAAAAATTCCTTCTTTGTTGGATAGTGTTTCTAGTGTGACATGTTTCCCCTATAAATTCAAAATTTTCAAGTAGTTCATGGATTTTCCGCTAGGGGGCGTAAAGTTAAATTGCGTTTTCCCCTATATCTCTGCTTCTAAATCTCCGATCTGAAAAAATTCTTTCTGCACCGGATACAGCTCTTGATGGGAAATCGTTTGCACGTAATTTCAAATTTTTGTAAAAAATTATTTGGCCACCAGGGGGCGTACACCTTAATTTCCGCTTCTGATGCATTTGCAGCAAAATGTGAGCTTCTAAATTCTCGATTGACAATAACATGGTTTGTAGACCGATAGTACTCATGTCGACAAACCTTTTAGAAACATTTTCTTCTTAAAATAGTGCACGGTTTCTACGCCAGGGGGCGTCGATGTATATCTTATTTTTGTCAATATCTCGACTTCTAAGAGACCGATTTGAAAACTTCCTTCTTTGTTGGATAGTGTTTCCGATGCGAAATGTTTTTCCTATAAATTCAAAATTTTCAAGTAAATCATAGACTTTCCGCTAGGGCGAACAATGGTAAATTGCGTTTTCTGCTCCTAAAACTCCGATTTTAAAAATTCTTCCTGTATCGCATACAAGACCTGGCGGAAAATATTTTTCACGTAATTTCTAATGTTTGGTAAAGAATGGTTTGGCCACCAGGGGTCATAAGTGTTAATTTCTACTTCTGATGTATTTCTAGCAAAATCTGGGCTCCTGAAAACTCGATTACATTTTTTTTTCTTGGACCGATACCGCTCATATGGATAAACCTTTTGTGAATGCTTTCTTCCTAAAATAATGCTTGGTTTTCCCACCAGCGGATGCAAAGTCACATCTTATTTTTGTCGATAACTCTGTTTCTAAGAGTTTGTAAACTCAAGATTCCGTTTACAGCAATATCTGAGGGACTAAAAACTCGATTCAAAATCTTCTTTCGCCGCCCCGGTGGCGCAGTGGTCTAAGGCGCTGGCCTCTGATCATTCGTCCGTGAGGGGTCCGGGTTCGAATCCCGGTGAGGCATGGATGTTGTGTTTGTCTTACGGCACTGGCTCTCTCCCTTCCCTGGAACCAGTGACCCTAAATTAGGGACGGGCGACTGCTTATAGCCCATTGAGTTGCTCACGGTGGTCGTTAAACCTCCAATCAAAAAAAAAAAAAAAAAAAAAAAAAAAGAAAAAAAAAAATCTTCTTTCTTTGGTCAGATCTATTGTTTTCCATACCGGTTCCATTGAATTTGAATAGCTTTGATAAATTTAATTAGCGTCAGAACGGATTCAAAAGACGTGCTTATTACACCCGAAAATTCGGTGTCATCTTTCTTGTTTAATAGATGAGAAGATGTTTCATAATTTGAGTCCTAAGCTCAAATTATGCCGCCTTCTAATAGAAACATTAAGAGAAATTCTACTTACAGTTCCATTAGAGAAAGTAATAGATAAATATACAGGGTGAGTTAAAAGTCGCAGGACACCCTTGTATTTCAGAAACAGGAGGGCAGATGAAATATCTGAATACCCGATCAGAGAATTGGTGAGGGGGTATACCTTTTAGGCTATTTCTGGAACGTGGCCGACATCTTGAAATCCGCCATATTGGATCAAGGTCAAATTTTTCAAATGGTAAGAGGGTCATGTTGCGTATCAAACAAGACCAAAATCTTCTCGATTTCCATAATCAGATTTTTTTTTTTTGATTGGAGGTTTAACGACCACCGTGAGCAACTCAATGGGCTACAAGCAATCGCCCGTCCCTAATTTAGGGACACTGGTTCCAGGAAAGGGAGAGAGCCAGTGCCGTAAGGCAAACACAACATCCATGCCTCACCGGGACCCCTTTCGGACGAATGATAAGAGGCCATCGCTTATACCACTGCCCTGTGTGTTGTGGTTAACAAGTTATCAACACAGAAAGTTCCTTGATAATTAAGGTGCGCATGCCACCCCGGTGGCACAGTGGTCTAAGCGATGGCCTCTGATCATTCGTCTAAAAGGAGTCCGGGTTAGAATCCCGGTGAAGCATGGAAGTTGTGTTTGTCATACGGCGCTGGCTCTCTCCCTTCCTTGGAACCATTGATTAGGGACGGACGATTGCTTGTAGCCCATTGAGTTGCTCACGGTGGTCGTTAAAATTCCAATCAAAACAAAAAAAAGGTACGCATATTTGTTTTATCAAAACATTCTCAATTGTTTTTTTTGTTTTTTTTTTTTTTTTTTTTATTGGAGGTTTAACGACCACCGTGAGCAACTCAATGGGCTATAAGCAGTCGCCCGTCCCTAATTTAGGGTCACTGGTTCCAGGGAAGGGAGAGAGCCAGTGCCATAAGACAAACACAACATCCATGCCTCACCGGGATTCGAACCCGGACCCCGTTCGGACTCAATTGTTTTGAAACAACCCTTGTAGAATATTAATTTACTGTAGGATTCTCCAAATAAAATGCAATGCAATGCATATTAAAGCTGCATAAGGAACCTGAATAAGTTCATTACGTTCCAGCGTATATAGAGGGAGTGCCATATAAAAGTGGCCCGAGTATGATGAACGACAACAACCAGACAATGTTACTATACACTGAAGAGCAATTGAATTAGAGACAGCTGGCGTTATGCAAATGTGGCGCTGTGGGCGGCCCTGTAAACGGAAACGACATGACGTATGCAGCGATCCGACAATATAAGGAGTGATGCGGGAATCAGTAAGATTCGGACGCAGCATGGGTAAAACGAAGGATCTAAGCGCATTTGATCGTGGGCAAATTGTCGGGGCCCAACGAATACCTCGGAAGTCGTGCAGGCACTGGGATTTTCACGATCCACTGTGTCACGGGTGCACCGTGAGTACATCGAATCCGGTAAAACCATCCCTGCAAGAACCAACTGCCAAGGACAACAACTTGTGGATGAGCGGGGTCATCGTCGGCTAGCTCGCATTGTAACAGCGGATAGACGGGCCACAGTGCAAGAAATCACTCGGCAATTTAACGGTGCTGCTCAAAAACGTATAAGCAGCCACACCATCCAGAACCATCTCCTCGCTATGGGGTACAGAAGCCATCGTCCCACGAGGGTACCGCTGCTGACCGCACATCACAGGGTGTAGAGATTAGCACGGGCGCAGGAACATCGCCACTGGACCCTAGACATGTGGAAAAATGATGCCTGGATTGATGAGTCGAGATTCACGTTGGTACATGCAGATGGCAGGATACGAGTACGGCGCAAACCACATGAAGCGATGGATCCTTCTTGCCAGCAGGGTACTCTTCTAGCTGGTCGGGGTGGCATTCTCGTCTGATGACAGTTTACGTGGACTGAAATGGGACCCCTGGTACGTGTAACATCGTCCAACGTTATCGGGATATCCTGGACGACCATTTGCTCCCGTTTGTGCGTCTTCATCATCCCACTGGGGGGACCTCATCCTGCAACAAGACAATGCAGCTCCCGAATTGTATCCGAATGGTTGGATGAACACTCTACCGACGTGACCACGCTTCCTTGGCCAGCTGGGTCACCTGACCTGAATTCCATCGAGCACATCTGTGATGCCATCGAGAGAGATGACCCCCTCCATCAAATCTTCGTGAACTGTGGGAGCTTGTTCAGGGGTAGTGGATCCGTATGGCTTCCCAACGCTTCCGGTGTCTTGTCGAGTCCATGCCGAGACGAATCGCAGCCGTCATCAGGACGAAAGGTGGTGCTACACGTTACTAGACTGATATCTCTAATTCAATTGCTCTTCAGTGTACATGGTAAAGAATAGTTGAAATGACAGAAAACAGGAGTAACTCACGTGCGTTTACAACAAGTGCTGTCCTCCGATATCAAGACACAGCTGCACACGATGGAACATGTTGTTCGTGATGCGCCACAACTCATCGGCAGTAATCTGAGCTATGGCATCTGTAATGTTCACTTTTAATTCATCAAGGGTGTGCGGATTAGTTGCGTACACTTTCCCTTTCAATGCTCCCCACAGATAAAAGTCACAGGTGGAGAGGAGATCTGGTGATCTGGGTGGCCATAGTCCCTTCCATACAGTTGTGACTTCCCCAAACACTTCATGCACAGCATGTAGACTGTACCGCGCAGTATGTGCCGCTGCACCATCCTGCTGAAAGAAAGCGTATGTTCGCTGTTCTTCTGTAAGAGCGGCAACAAATGGGTTGAACAGTTGCTGAACATAGCGCTCCGAGTTGTTGGTTTCAGTGAAAAAGAATGGGCCGACTATCCTCTTCGCAGACACGGAGCACCAAACGCCTATCTTTTGGTCGTACAGAGGAGTCTCCATTGTCCGTCTGGGATTCGTGTCGGTCCAAATCCGGCTGTTTTGCGCATTGACATACCCGGACAAATGAAACCATGCTTCATCTGTCATGTGTTGTGTCCATTTCACCGCTGAGAATGGTCTCCTGAAACCACTTTAAATATTTCATCCGTTTTGCATAATCAGGTGTTTTAAGTTCTTGGAGCGCCATAACTTTGTACTGCCGAAAATGCAAATCCGCCTTAAGTATGCGTCGGCATGACGTGGCAGATATTCTCGTTGCAGATGATAATCGGCGAATCGACTTCCGAGGGCTTTGTAACCTCATTGTGCACACATCCTTGATATTGTCTTCAGTACGAATTGTCTTGGGTTTGTTTCTTTTCCTGTCGTGCCGGTTTCACGAAATTTCCGCACTAACTTCTGATCCGCTGATTTCGCTGGTGCTGCACAATGTGAAAATTTTGCTGTAAAGAACTCATTTAAAATCTTGTATGAGTTATTCCTGAAATACTGTTCCACAATAAAAAATCGCTGTTCCGTACTTAAAACCATTTCCGTTGCCTTTGTTCTCTCTTCACTTACACTTATGACCGCGTACCTACACTGCTCTGGCTGTGACTAACCACTCCGGAGAATTCCTTTGCAGCTGTACACGCAGAAACCGGTTAGAAGTGGAAAAAGCGGTTTTAACTGGAAACCCACCAAACAACTTTAACCGGCCTAACAATGTCTGGCCACGGGGGCTCTGTTATATGGCGCACCCCGTATATACGTACAGTATACACGTGGATCATCATATTTTGACATACTATACTGTGCAAATTAATTGGGACAAAGTAAAAAATCACTCTATTTTCCAAAACTATGCCTTTATATCATTCTATGCCTTGATATACACTAATAAATACCTGTATTAGTATGAAGCATGTCCTCCTTTATTTATTTATTTTTATTGGAGGTTTAACGACCATCGTGAGCAACTCAATGGGCTATAACCAGTCGCCCGTCCCAAATTTTGGGTAACTGGTTCCAGGGAAGGGAGAGAGCCAGTGCCGTAAGACAAACACAACAACCATGCCTCACCGGGATTCGAACCCGGACCCCTTTTGGACGAATGATCAGAGGCCATCGCTTAGACCACTGCGCCACCGGGGCGACGTCATCCTTTAACAGAAATGACCTCTTGATTTCGTTTTGGCATTGACTCCACTAATTGAGTGCACATATTTTTGACTTCATAATCGTGGAACCACACTTTTATAGCATTCGTTATCATGCGTTCTTTGGTTGTACAGTCCATTTTACCTAAACGTCTCTTCAAAATATTCCACATGGGATTTAAGTCTGGTGAATTTCCAGGCCAATGAATTTGATTTTCCAGCATGAAATTCTTGACCAATTTCAAATTGTGACATGGGACCAAGTCATGTTGAAATGTCCCGTCAACAGTTTACAAGAATATAACAATCCTACGTTGTAATATTTCTACGTACTTGGCGGAATCCATCATATACCTTGAACAGGAACTAAAATTCCAGTGCCATTTGATGTGAAAAAACCCCAAAACATCTGTTTCAGAGGGTGTTTTACAGTTTGTTTGACATGCTCAGGTCTTAAGTTGCTTCGTCTAACGACATTTGCTTGGTAAACCTTGCACAAATAAATGAGTTTCATCACTGAAAATTACCTTTTTCCAGTCGTCAGCAGTCCATGATTTATATTTTTTTGGCCCATGCTAAATGTTTTCACTTCACTTTCGGATTCAAATATTGTTTTTTCGTTGGTCTCCTTGCCTTCCGGCTAACTTCCAGAAGCCTACGGCGTACAGTTGAATCACTAACATCACAACCACTAGCCAATAAATCTCTTTGAAGGTCGGTGCTTGTTTTTTTGGATTCATTTTACTATTTCTGATTAGATATTTATCGGTTCGTGGAGTTGTTTTTCGTTTTCTTCCACATTTACCTCTCCTTTCTGGAGACGATGATCCAGATGCATTGTATCGCGTAAGCAATCTTGATACACTTGATTTGCCTACACCAACTGCAGAAGCGAAATCTCTCAGTGTCATAGAAGTGTGATCCTTCAGAGCAATTATTTTTGCACGCTTCCTTGGGGAAATATATATTTTTCAATACACGAAAGCTCACAACTGAAGCTGAAGTGCCTATTTCCTGTTTAAAACTGGTCAAACCACATTCTTACTATCAAGTTCTAACAGTGACACTACCTCACAGCTGATAAAACCGGTTTACGTGGGTTTCCGACATCAACTGGCGATCACATTACAATTCTGAGATTAAAATCGCTTGTCCCAATTAATTTGCACGGTATAGTAAACTCTCCTTTTGTTTCTCCTAGATTTCTCCCATTGGAAGCTTTCCAGAGAAAAGCATTGTAGAAGCTTCAGTTAATCTACTGGAAAAACACAGAACGGCCTTCACCTCAGAGAAGATCCTTATGCAGGTGAGCAAGTGTTTCGTATACTTTCTGCGTATTAAAAATTTAAGAGAATTTCTTTTCTTACGAGGGTCAATTCAAAAGTATTGCACTCTGTGGCTTATCGCTTAAAAACGAATTTTCACCGATAAGCTATTCCATTATAACCACCCCCAGCAATAGGGAAATGAGCGCGCCTGGAGACCGAGCGGTGGCGCAGGTGAAGTTCGCTGAGCAGTAGATACCCAACCCGATGACCGTCTTTCCGTTAGTAGAGTGTTCGATGTCAGAATGGGAAAAGCTGCCGATTTATCTGAGCTTGATAAAGGACAAATTGTGATGGCGGGGCATCTCGGAACTTCGATCTCGGAAACGGTCAGGCTTGTGGGTTGTTCAGGTGCCGCTGTAGCGAGCACGTATCAAAATTGATGCCCAGGTGATCAGAGCAACCTGCGGCGACAATTCTGATGCGAAGCCCATTTGGCAGCCACTTTTCTCTTCTTTAATTTTTTACGCTTTCCAACCGTAGGTTGAAGAAGCGTATATGCTCCAGCTTTGTCCGTCTGTCTGTCCCTCTCTCCGTCTTTCTATCAGCACGATAACTCGCGTAACAATAGCTCGATTTCGATGAAATTTTAGTATGTGGTAGGTGACCACCTGGGGACGAACCCTATTGAAAATGGGCAAAATGGGGTCAAAGGTCGCGACATAGGAGCGGGATCCATTCCATTGGCCTTATACGTCATAACTTGCGTAAAAATGGTTCGATTTCGATGAAAGTTTAGTATGTGGTAAATGACTACCTGGGGACGAACCCAATTGAAAATGGACAAAATGGGGTCAAAGGTCACGACATAGGAGCGGGATTCATTCCATTGCCTTTATACGTCATAACGTGCGTAAAAATGGTTCGATTTCGATGAAATTTCAGTATGTGGTAGGGGAACACCTGGGGACGAACCCTATTGAAAATGGGTGAAATGGGAGCAAAGGTCACGTCATAGGAACGGGATCCCTCCATTGCCCTTATGCGTCATAACTTGCGTAAAAATGGTTCGATTTCGATGAAATTTTAGTATGTGGTAGGGGACTACCTGGGGACAAACCTTATTGAAAATGGACGAAATGGGGACAAAGGTCACGACATAGGAGCGAGATCCATTTCATTGCCCTTATGCGTCATAACTCGCGTAAAAATAGTTCGATTTCGATGACATTTTAGTATGTGGTAGGGGACCACTTGGGAACACACGCTATTGAAAGTGGACGCAATGGGGTCAAAGGTCACGATATATGAGCGGGATCCATTCCATTATCCTTATGCGTCATAACTTGCGTAAAAATTGTTCGATTTCGATTAAATTTTAGTATGTGGTAGGTGACCTCCTGGGAACGAACCCTATTGAAAATGGACGAAATGGGGTCAAAGGTCACGACATATGAGCGGGATCCATTCCATTGTCCTTATGCGTCAATAACTTGCGTAAAAATGGTTCGATTTCGATGAAATTTTAGTATGCGGTAGGGGACCACCCGGGGACAAACCCTATTGAAAATGGGCGAAATGGGTTCAAAGGTCAGAACATAGGAGCGGGATATATTCCATCTCCCTTATGCGTCATAACTTATTTAAAAATGCTTAGATTGCGACAAAACGTTATCATGTTGTTCCGGAGGTATACTGAACCGTTTCTGTTGAATATCATGGAAATAGGGTTAAAGGTCAAGGCACAGGAGCGAGATTTATTCCACAGCCATTAATTATCCTCATAACTTGAGTAACGATTTCTGGTATGTTGGAAAGCGTATCATAATCAATGCATTGCATGGTTTTACTAACTTGTTGAGTTAGGATTCTGAAAACCGAAGCGGTAGACATGTTTGCTTCATATGCAATCACTTCCAAAACAGAGGTAAATCGTGCTAAAAAGTCATGCTACAAACGACAAATCGTCTTCACTCGATATATAAAAAAAGTTTTATGATGGAATAAAACCTTTAATGATAATTAAAAATTTAAAAGCGTGAGACCTTTCGCGTCCTGCCAACAGGCACCCATCCTCAAAACGAGAAGCCCACCCTGACACAGTACTACGATCCACTATACTAATCCCACAAACTTCGCACAAAGCTTTATGAATTTTGATCGAAGATTTTCCTCGCAAAGTTTCAATTTTAATGTAGGATCGCTAATCGTTACGCGAGACTTGACTTGACTTACTTTCTTTCTCCATTTCTAGGCAGAATTTTTCGGAACAAGAACAGATCAAGGAGGTTAGAAGAAGAGGAGGTTAAGGGATCCCGTTTTGAGTGAAGCCAAAACAGATCAACTGTTTCTGTCTTCTCTCTCTGAGGTGCTGGGAGTCTGCGCTGCGAGAGTTCGGAAACGTGACGTCACTTCCTGTGGCTTAAGCAGTTTTGCTTAGCGCATGCAAACCAAGGATGGAATGAAGGAATATTTCGGACTTCTTATTTCTTAACATTAGGCTTTTGGTTAAATTTCAAACATGGTTACTTGCACATGGGCAGTAAGTAACCATGCGCACTATGCGCTTCCGCTCAAAAAATCATTATTTTGTTCTATTTTTTAAAGAAATACCAACACATATTTTCCTGTTTTTTATCAAAATATTTTATTATGGGAATGAATATTTCAGCCTCATTTTTTATCATGCCTGTATAGGTAGAGTAAGGGTTCGAAAAACCCGTTCAAAATCGCGATTTCCCCATAGAGATATACAGGAGATTCTAAGGTTGGTCGCATTGGCGTAGTCAGTTGATAACAAGTTAGTAAAATCATGCAGTCAATTGATTATGATACGCTTTCCAACATACCAGAAGCCATTACTCAAGTTATCACTCAAGTTATCACTCAAGTTATGAGGATAATGGCTGTGGAATAAATCTCGCTCCTGTGTCCTGACCTTTGACCCCATTTCGATTATATTCAACAGAACCGGTTTCAGTACACCTCAAGAATAACATACTAAAGTTTTATCGCAATAGAAGCAGTTTTACGCAAGTTATGAGAATAATGGCTGTGGAATAAATCTTGCTTTTGTGCAATGACCTTTGACCCCATTTCGTTGGTATTCAACAGAACCGGTTCACTATACCTGCAGAACAACATAATAACGTTTTGTCGCAATCGAAACATTTTTTGGTAAGTTATGATGCACAAGGGCAATGGAATGGATCCCACTCCAGTGTCCTGACCTTTGACCTCATTTCACCCATTTTCAATAGGGTTCGTCCCCAGTGGTTCCCTACCACATACTAAAATTTCATCGAAATCGAACCATATTTACGCATGTTATGACGCATAAAGGCAATGGAATGGATTCCACTTTTATGTCCTGCCTGACCTTCGACCCCATTTCGCCCATTTTTAATAGGGTTCATGCCCAGGTGGTTCCCTACCACATACTAAAATTTCATCGAAATCGAACCATATTTACGCATGTTATGACGCATAAAGGCAATGAAATGGAACCCGCTTTTATGTCCTGACCTTTGACTCCATTCCACTCATTTTCAATAGGTTTCGTTCCCAGGTGGTTCCTTACCACATACCAAAATTTCATCGAAATCGAACCATTTTTACGCAAGTTATGACGCATAAGGGCAATTGAATAAATCCCGCTCTTATGCCCTGCCTGACCTTTGACCCCAATTTGCCAATTTTCAATAGGGTTCGTGCCCAGGTAGTTTCCTACCACATACTGAAATTTCATCGAAATCGAACCATATTTACGCATGTTATGACGCATAAAGGCAAAGAAATGGATCCCGCTCTTGTGGCGTTACCTTTGACCCCACTTCACCCATTTTCAATAGGGTTTGTCCCCTGGTGGTCCCCTAACACATACTAAATTTTCGTCGAAGTCGAACCATATTTACGCAAGTTATGACGCATTAAGGGAAATTGAATGGATCCTGCTCTTTTGGCGTGACCTTGGACCCCACTTCACCCATTTTCAATAGGGTTCGTACCCTGTTGGTCCCCTACCACATACTAACATTTCATCGAAATCGAACCATTTTTACGTGAGTTATCGTGCCGACAGACAGACGGGCGGACGGAAAAAGCTGGAGCATATACGCTTCTTCAGTTCAACACAATTTTATTAACAAGGTTGGGTTCAGGAGGCGAACATGGGCGTCCTGGTACATATATTGTACGGTAAAATATACTAACTCTAAAATTCTATGTACATTATATACAGCACGATGTATTGATTCACAAAGGAGCCTCGTGGTAAGAGGTGCAGGCATTTTGCACAAGAACAATAACAGAGATTGTCGAAACATTTCGTCTCGAAGCATAAGTATATTATAGTGCTGACAAATAACAGAACGAGAATATTATAATGAAGCACTGTACAAAAGGAGAACTGTAGATGACAAAGTAGACAATGTGAAACCTAAGGCAAACGGAATTACGATGTCTTAGCACTGGTAGAAAAAATGATAATCAAAGAAAAAACAAGTAAGACTATATACATTTGTACACTATGGTGCATATATATTCACATGTGTTAGAAGATATAAGCTGTATGTTGAAGTTTGATTCCGAAAACCAATGGTGAGCATGCACGTTGAACTGAAGTTCAACAGAGCTAGGAGCAACGAGGTTATAAACTACCGACAGTCAGTTGCAACGTCGCTGGCATGCCGGCGAACCAGGAAGCGGCCGGAGACCAGGTGCAACGGAAATGTTGTTCTCTCTGTTGGGCAACGGCCACAAGGTTCTCTAGACGAAGTCTTGAGAGGAGACGCTCCCGAAAGTGGCACAGTAGTTCCACAGAAGCTTGGTGGATGGTATAAGGAGATGAGATATCTCGGCAGCGCTGATGAAATACGTAGATGACGTGTTTCACCAGGATGAAAATATATGAGCAGATTGGTGGAAGCTTGACTGGCGGAGAGACCTGCAGGAGGAGTGTCTTATAGGCATCGAAAGGAAGATCAGTTGTGGCTGAACGTTGAGCAATGGAAAATGCAAGATGGAGTAGTGGAAGGAGGATGACACAATGTAGATAAACGTGAGAGACATCAGCTACTTGAGCACAGAAGGGTCAAAGAGGTGAGTCAAGAATGGTCATGCGGTGGAGGATGGATGGAACGGGAAGACGGCGGTGGAGAAAAAGCCAGTGAGGTGTTTATTTCAAGAGGAGCTGAAAGAGGAGAAAGGGTGGCAGACCCGACAGCGGTGAGAGAGGATTAGGAGACATCAGGCAACCTACGGTGGGAAAGCGTAAAAAAGTGGCGTCAAGCCAGAAACACAGGGAGAGGGGCTGTTGCCAACTCCTCTTACTTCTAACCTCCTTGTAACAGATTAGCGAGCAAACGTAGACACAACCTTATATACTGAAGTCTCTCTCACAACTGGCGAAAAGATTGGAGCGATTAGTTCATCATTCGGGCAGTTTTTTTTGTTTTTTTTTAATTGGAGGTTTTACGACCACCGTGAGCAACTCAATGGGCTATAAGCAGTCGCCCGTCCCTAATTTAGGGTCACTGGTTCCAGGGAAGGGAGAGAGCCAGTGCCGTAAGACAAACACAACATCCATGCCTGACCGGGATTCGAACCCGGACCCCTTCTGGACGAATGATCAGAGGCCATTGCCTTAGACCACTGCGCCACCGGGGCGGCCATTCGGGCAGTAATTGCACAGTGTACAAAACTTTGAAATTATTTACGTAATAATAAACGGTGACCCTTAACGTCCGGAAGGTATTCGAGGGATTCAAGGAAAACACATAACATACACGTTTGGCATGTAAAGAGAGATATGCATAAAGGGTAATGAGCATTTTATAACAACACCACAAACATGTACGCATTTTCACAGGCGCCGACTTGAAAAATTATTAGGGGTTCCGGAAATTTGTAATCGAATTACCCACGCATTTTTTCAAAGTATCTATTTTAAATTTCATTCAGTCAGATTATCTGGCACAATAAGAGGCCTGAAATGCTAAAATGAAGCAAATTATAGTGAATTACAGAATTTTTTTCTCCAGGTAATTATTTATTTCATTTATATTTTGCTTTTGTAGGGGCGACATTATTATATACACTGCTGGACAATTGCTAAAGACGGATGACAATAGCAACGATAGCAACCATAAAATGGAAAGGCAGGAAAATGTGGAAATTAGCATAAGTGCGGGATACAGTAAGACGTGTCGTGCGTATGCAAATTTTAGATTGCCGAACTTGTTCGTGACGTCATAGCGCTGATAAGAGATATAAAGGATTTGACGCGTATTGACCGTTGTTGTTCAAACGCAAAGTTGAAAGGGAAAGAATCAATTGACGAACTTGCAATTTTCAGTATGTCTTCCCGACATCACCTAGATGATTTTACGCGTGGCCGTATTATTGGCAAGATTGAAGAAGGGCGAAAAATAACAAATGTTGCCAGGGAGTTCGACGTCAGCCACAGTGTTGTTTCAAGGCTTTGGAAATCATTTCAAACAAATGGAGAGTGTAGCAAACGTCACGGGGGAGGTCGTGTTCGCAGTACGACACCTGCAGAAGATCGGTACGTAGTGCTATCAACAAAAAGACACCGGCGCAGCACAGCTAGTGAGGTAGCAAATCAGTTTATGGCTACTACTGGCAAGCGGATCTCCCGAAAAACTGTCGCCAGACGTTTGCATGAAGGAGGACTATACGCCCGCCGTCCTGTTGTGTGCATCCCATTGTCCAGACGTCACCGTACCGCCCTTTTGCAATGGTGCCATCAACATCGCAATTGGACTGATAACGACTGGTCTGCTGTCCTCTTCTCAGATGAGAGTAGATACAGTCTATCGTCTGATTGTCGACGACAACTGATCTGGCGTGATAGTGGTACTGCATATTGTCCAGCAACCATACAGGAAAGGGACCGATAACCGACATGTAGTGTCATGGGATGGGCTGGCATCATGATCAATGGCCGTACGTCCCTCTATGTGCTTCCAACTCGGACTATGTCGGTAATAGATTCATTTTCATGGACGACAACGCAACATGTCATCGAACAGTCGCTGTCCAGGAGTGTCTTGAGAGCGAGGATATTCAACGCCTCGTATGGCCAGCACGTTCTCCAGATCTGAATCCCATTGAAAATGTGTGGGATGCTTTGGGGAGGAGTCTTGCTGGTCGCCAATGCCCTCCAATAAACAAGGACACCCTCATCCGTGCACTGACAGAGGAATGGGATAAATTACCCCAACAGCTGCTTGATAATGTTGTGCAAAGCATGACACGACGTGTGGAATCTTGCATCGCCCCCCAAGGTGGCCATATCCCGTATTGACATCTTACGCCGGAACGCCTGCTGACGGTAATTGCATTTTTTTTTCACGTTTACGTATTCTGCACAAAATGGCCTGTTTGTCCCTTGAACACGTTCCAAAGCCTCCTGGATTTCAGAGCACAATAAATTGTCTTTCTTGTAATGTCCTGGCATTCTGACATTATTTTATTTCACTTGGCATCCAACCACACTTACTTTTTTATGCGCTATGTAGCCGTTTATGATCCGTCCTTGGCAATTGTCCAGCAGTGTACAATACACAGATACTCTGTGAATTTCCAACTCAATTGTCTTATAAAAGCAACAAAACCATGTGTAATGTATTGTAAGTTTTGTTTTACCAATTTTAAAAAAGCCAACAATTTTTTTCTTCAAACGATTTCTGAGTTAAAATCAAAGAAGTTAGAAGTAAGAGGAGGTGGCAACAGCCCCTCTCCCAGTGCTTCCGGCGTGACGTCACTTTTTACTAGCTGACTACGCCAATGCGCTCCTGTATATCTCTATGGGGAAATCGCGATTTTGAACAGGTTTTTCGAACCCTTACTCTCCCCATACAGGCATGAAAAAAATTTGAGGCTGAAATACTCATTCCCATAATAAAAAATTTCCAGAAAAAACAGGAAAATATGTGTTGGTATTTAAAATTGAACAAAGTAATGATTTTTTAAGCGGAAGTGCATAGGGCGCATGCCCATGTGCAAGTAACCATGTTTAAAATATAACCAAAAGCCTAATGTTAAGAAATAAGAAGTCCGAAATATTCCTTCTTTCCATCCTTGGTTTGCATGCGCTAAGCAAAACTGCTTAAGCCACAGGAAGTGACGTCACGTTCCCGAACTCTCGCAGCGCAGACTCCCAGCACCTCAGAGAGACGACAGAAACGGCTGATCTGTTTTGGCTTCACTCAAAACGAGTCCCTTCAACTCCTCTTCTTCTAACCTCCTTGGTTAAAATAGGAGGTTAGAAGGGAGAGGACATGGTATCAACAGTACTCCCTGCGTTTTCCGTGGGCTTTACTTCGTATTGGCTGTGTATGCCCACAGATTTGGGCTGCTTCTGTACTTTTCTATGAGTAAATCGTTTACTTTGAAGATGTTTAGAAGCACTTGTGTAGCATGTACAGTCAGGAAGAAATGAGACCGAAATATACATGCCCATAACTAAACATTTGCAAAAAGTTACAAAAATAGTTTAGTATTTACTAAAACAATTAAACAAAATTATGCTTCGTCGAACGGAAGTGCGTATTGCGTATTAACCAGTCACGGCCTTACTAAAGCTGTGGGAGGTATGTTGATCTTCAGGGTATGCTGCAGAGAGTAAGAGACGGACGTTATCAACCTATGCTCCATCACAGGTCTTCAGGAAGTGACGTCACGTCACTGAACATTCCCCACCCGGAGGACGCAAGAAACCAGATGATCAAATTTGGCTTCACCAGCGGCGGCTGATGCCATCTTCTCTCTCTTCTAACCTCCTTTGTCCCCGACTGTCCGAAGATAGAGTGGGTCAACTGACTGTACAACAAATTTTCGCCTTTATCGCTATGACCTCGAATAGGTTCTCGTCTCCGAATGTAGAGCTAGACTTTTGTATTTTGTGGGAACCCAGACAAACCAAAGAATTTTCTTTTGTAAAGGAGGCAGTTTTAAATGTTCTTAAATAAACGGTACTTGAGGTATTGTCTGTCGCGTCAAATTTGATGAGCACGAACAAACACTAATTATTTTTGGGGGCACAATAAACAGTCTGAGGGGTAAATTTCTATGCACACTTTCTATATATAGTCAACGGGGAATGAATAATAAAAACTTTGAAGAATTGATAACGAAAAACAAAATGTATGCACATATGCGTACGCGTATTTTTCCTACGAACTACGAACAAAAATATTAGGGGTTCGAGGAACCCACAACAAAATTATTGGGGTTCAAAGAGTGTTTTGAACCCACGAAGTCGGCGCCTACGCGCATTTTACTTACACAGGATGGTATTCTGCAATGTAAACAAAGTGATATGGGAGAATGTAACTAAATAATGTCTTAACCCTCCAGGTGGCAGGAGCTTTGGAAGACCCAATGCTAAATTTTATTAACATGTATAACAGAAGACTCTTATAAGAGGAGACTCCTTCTTGTAGTATTCGTCGTAGATAAGATGCGTATATACACTATTCCAACAAAAGTCACCGGACACAACTTCAAAAGCAAATGAACGGATCCGCTGCGTTGTTAAGATCCGCAGAACAGCTGCAAACGGTAAAAAGAAAAGCCTGCAGCTGACCGCGATCATTTCGCACTGTGAGGTTGAGTGAAAATGTCACTGAACTGACTTTGAGAAAAGAAAGATTGTTGGGTGTTATATTTGTGGGTTGTCCATAAGAGAAACCGAGAGGCGTTTAAACATACCCAAGTCAACTGTTTTGGATGTACTGAATAAATGGAAGACACATGGCGTGCCTGAAGCAGCAAAACGTATCGGCAGACCAAAGAAAATCAGTGATAGAGGTCGTTGAAGCCTCAGGAAGGCCGCCCCGGTGGCGCAGTGGTCTAAGCGATGGCCTCTGATCATTCGTCCGAACGGGGTCCGGGTTCGAATCCCGGTGAGGCATGGATGTTGTGTTTGTCTTACGGCACTGGCTCTCTGCCGCCCCGGTGGCGCACTGGTCTAAGCGATGGCCTCTGATCATTCGTCAGTAAGGGGTCCGGGTTCGAATCCCGTTGAGGCATGGATGTTGTCGTTTGTCTTACGGCACTGGCTCTCTCCCTTCCCTGGAACCAGTGACCCTAAATTAGGGACGGGCGACTGCTTATAGCCCATTGAGTTGCTCACGGTGGTCGTTAAACCTCCAATAAAAAAAACTGGCTCTCTCCCTTCCCTGGAACCAGTGACTCTAAATTAGGGACGGGCGACTGCTTATAGCCCATTGAGTTGCTCACGGTGGTCGTTTAACCTCCAATAAAAAAAACTGGCTCTCTCCCTTCCCTGGAACCAGTGACGCTAAATTAGGGACGGGCGACTGCTTATAGCCCATTGAGTTGCTCACGGTGGTCGTTAAACCTCCAATCAAAAAAAAACTGGCTCTCTCCCTTCCCTGGAACCAGTGACCCTAAATTAGGGACGGGCGACTGCTTATAGCCCATTGAGTTGCTCACGGTGGTCGTTATACCTCCAATCAAAAAAAAAAAAAAAGAATAAGCCTCAGGAGAGTCGTTACAGCTAACCGGCGGAGTACTGCACAAGACCAGATGAGTAAAAATGCTGGAACCGTGGTATGTACACGTACCATCCGCAGAGAACTTCATTCCATGGGTTACCGTGGTCGTGCGGCTGCTCATAAGCCTTTCATCTCCACTCGGAATGCAACTGGTCGTTTAGCATAATGTAAAGAACATTTTTCGTGGACCGTAGATCAAAGGAAATGGGTCCTATGGACTGATGAATCCAGATTCACAATCCATCAGTCTGATGGCCCTGTGTGGGTAAGGCGGCAGCCGGGAGAACGCTATTTACCATAGTGTACTCTTCCTACTGTCATGTTTGGAGCTGGCAGTGTACTCGTGCAAGGGTGTTGTTTCTGGTATGGTGCTGGCCCGTTGGTTATCGTGGACAAACCCGTTAACCAGCTCGTCTACCTCGATATTAAACGAATATGGTTAAGCGTTCTGCAAAAAAGAGCAAGTGTGACGTGTCAAAGCAAAAGAGTTATCTAGGTGTTGGAAATCTTCGGCTGTAAACGATCTTTCCAACAGCATTTTGAAGTTTGTCACGATTAAAATTGTCAGATCTTTTATTAGTGATGTGTGCTATGTTAAGATTATATTTAATTAAACTACTGCCCCGAGATAGTTGATTGAAAAGTCCTAATACAAAACGAAAAGGGTATTTATTAGATAGTAGTGCATAGAACAGTTAGCTTAATGACTGACATAAGGATTACTTGGTGTTGCAGATATTGACAAAACGATAAAATTGCGAAATAATAAGATTTCTAAATACTGAAATTGAAATATTTGATTCCCAGTGTGTGTAATGTTTGATATGGAAGTTGAAATCTCTTTTTTGTTATAAACATCTAATATATACTCGTCAGATTTATTTGATGATTCTTATATCTATGAAGTGAACCTCAAAGACCTTTAAGATACATAGATCGGAAAACCGTAAGTTAACCGTGGGACATTTGAAGTTCTTTCTTCTTCTTCTTATTGGAGGTTTAACGACCACCGGGAGCAACTCAATGGGCTATAAGCAGTCGTCCGTCCCTAATTTAGGGTCACTGGTTACAGGGAAGGGAGAGAGCCAGTGCCGTAAGACAAACACAACATCCATGCCTCACCGGGATTCGAACCCGGACCCCTTACGGACGAATGGTCAGAGGCCAGCGCCTTAGACCACTGCGCCACCGGGGCGGCCATTTGAAGTTCAGGGTTGTACGGAAAGAATCTGTCACATCTCGTTGTTTACTAAAGGCGTTCGCATGTTTTATGAGTTACGTCCATGTTTTTATATATACAACCAGTAAAATTCATTATTTTTTGTTTTATAATAGTATGCATATATTGTAAAGTATTTCAGAAAATAATATAGCCAGATTTAATGGGCTAAACAAATTTTCAATTAAACAAAACTTTTTAATTAGCTGCAATTTTTTCAATTTAAACAATTCTATTTTCCGATACATGTAATCCCCGAGATTTAAAATTGTCTAAGCTCTAAATTATGTGAATAGGTCATATCTTTCTATAATATATTTAATTTTATTTATTTTTTCTCCCGTTGAGTAGCTATTACGAACTCATAATACTGCAGGAAGAACCTCCACTTAAGGCTGTCTTTGAATGAGTGTTAGGCTTCATCTTCTGCGATAGATGGCGCAAAATATCACTCCATGGGCGTAGCTTTTACGTCTCCAGGAATTGTCCCAGAAGTTGGTGTCAGCGAATGACTGAAGACCTTACCATATTCAGAATGGAAGCGGTCTCTCGTTGGCTCCACAATGAAAAGACAAAATACGCATGGTTACGTTTTAACCAATGACATTATTTAGGGGTGGAGCTTAGTGAGGAGGCGTGGTTTCTGTCTCAAATTCAAGTGTTTTCTGGTAATGTACACATTTTCTCTTCAAAAAATGAACGTACAGTAGAATTTAAGATGATCTATAGAAGACAAGATTCCAATCTCACTTCAGTGCCCATTCTTTGATTTCTATTTGGCCTAGATAATTAAAAAAATCAGACAGAAATGAGTGATTTCGTTTCTTCAACACAGAAACACTGCCAAGCTAACATCTGGCGCCATCTAGTGCCAAATTGGAATACTTTCGAGTCAAATAAATTGAATTTTAAAAGAAATTCTAACAAATTTTTCGGGAAAATAACTGCGACACGTATTAGCTACGGATCGTTTTTATTTGTGCTCAAAATTTCAAACTCTACAAAGTAATAGTTTTGGACAAAAAGGGGCACAAAAGAATTTGCATTACAGATATACGAAAGAATTTCTGTTACGCTCATTCAAAGACAGCCTTAAAAGTTTTGTTCTCGGCAACTTCTCTTAAGAATAAACAAATGGCCACATTAAAATGATTTTTGACATTACTTAGAGTATGAAATACGAATTTCATGCAACTTGATTACGCAGTTTGTTAGAAACAGAAGGGGAGATACAGTATATTGACAAAAGTAATCGAACAGCTAGAAGAGAAACACAACATAGCATTTATCGGTCCATTTTTGGCCTTAATGCATGCACTGACCCTTTGAGACATGCTTTCGACAAGGTTATGGAACACAGCGATAGGTATGCGCTTCTATTCAGTACATAATGCTGCAGCTAACTGTTGCGCAGTAGTAGGCCTTGCTTCCAAACTTCTTATGCGGGGCTCTAATTCATCCCATAGGTGCTCTATGGGATTAAGATTAGGGCTCTGTGCTGGCCAGTCCACACACGATACGGAATTATCTTCAAACCACTCCGTAACAGTGCTTGCTTTATGGCTGGGTTTCCATACTATTGCCACAGAGTCGGTAGGGCATAATTGTCCAGAATATCGCGGTAGACGTGCTGATCAACAGGTTTGTCCACAATAGCCAGTGGGCAAGGGCCATACCACGAAAAAAAACCCCACACGAGTACACTGCCAACTCCAAACTTGACCGTAGGAACAGTACACTGTGGTAAATAGCGTTCCCCGGCTGCCGCCATGCCCACACACGGCCATCAGACTGATAGATCGTGTATCTGGATTCATCAGTCGATAGGACCCGTTTCCATTGATCTGCGGTCTACAATAGCTGTTCTTTGCACTGTGCTAAACGACGAGTAGCATTCCGAGTGGAATGCTACTGATAGGATCTCAAAAATGGTAAGTTAACTACGGCTTTAGACCGTTGTGTTCAGGAAGGACAGCATTATCCACAATGGAAGGAAGCAGCGATACTGCAAAAAGCAACTAATAATAATTCCTTACTGTTGTGAGAAAGCTTACATATTATAGCTAACACTACCTTTTGCTGTAATGTTAATTTGCCTAGTTATATATCACAAACTTGGAGATCCCTGATCCCTCATGGACAAAACTCAGTTCTCGATGTTATGCATCAAGGAGGTTATATTACTGGAGACACCACTCCTATCCACGCAGCATTGGCCGCCATAAGTCACCGTCCGTGCTACAAATGACGTCATGAGCAGGCACGACGCAGCCGCAGGAGAGAAGCTGCTTGGAAACCAATGGAACAAAAGCTTCTAAGCGTATAAACAGATAAAATGAGTAATTCAATAATCTTTATCAATGATACACAAGCTTACTGTTTCATCAACGGTGTAATTTAGTTCATTTTTGCCTGCTTGTGACGTCACACCACAGATTAGCTGTGACCTAGGGCGGCAGAGCCAGTGGTGTCTCCAGTAATATACCCTCCTTGTTATGAGTATATGACTCTTTATGTAAATCACTCTACGCAATTGTACAGGTCACATGTTACGTATTTACTTTATTTAATGCCGGTCTCCGTTCCACTCTTTGTCAAACATCTGATGATGACCCCAAAGTGGTAGTCGAAAGATCTCACGTGGTCATTTTATTTCATTTATTTTAACTGTAAATAAATGTTTTTAAATTATCCATCTCTGACCATTTGTCTTCATATTTATATCGTACAACGATAGCTTGCTCCTCATTTATTCCCAAAAATTCCGAGTGGAGATGAAAATCTTATGAGCAGCCTTACGACTACGGTAACATATGAAATGAAGTTCTTTGCGAATGGTACGTGTACATACAGAGGTTCCAGCATTTTTACTCAACTGTACACTGTGTCTAGTGTACACTGAGGTCTTGTGCAGTACTCCATCGATTAGCTATAACGACTCTCCTGAGGCTTCGACGTCCTTTATCGCTGATTTTATTCGGTCTACCTGTACGTTTTGCTGCTTCAGGCACGCCATCTGTGTTCCACTTATTCAATACATCCGAAACAGTTAACTTGGGTATGAATAAACGCCTCTCGGTCTCTCTTATGGACAACCCATTAATATAACACCCAACAATCGTTCCTTTCTCAAAGTCAGTTCTCTCCCACCGCGACATTTTTTTTTTTTTTTGATTGGAGGTTTAACGACCACCGTGAGCAACTCAAAGGGCTATAAGCAGTCGCCCGTCCCTAATTTAGGGTCACTGGTTCCAGGGAAGGGAGAGAGCCAGTGCCGTAAGACAAACACAACATCCATGCCTGACCGGGATTCGAACCCGGACCCCTGACGGACGAATGATCAGAGGCCAACGCCTTAGACCACTGCGCCACCGGGGCGGCCGCGACATTTTCACTCAACCTCACAGTGCGATGTAGTGATGGGCATAATCGAGCAGAAATAATCGATTTATTCGATTATGGAAATCTCTCGAAACATTCGATTAAGCCAAATTTATTCGAATGAAAAAATCTCTCGAAAGAACTCTCGATTACACCTACGCTGTCTCGTTTGAACGAGTGCATTCGAAAGGCGAAATCGCTCGTGTCTTTTCGAGAACATAGGTTCCGAACAAAATCGCTCGTCTACCCGAAAACATAAGCATATACTCGAACGTGACAAATTAGTCCGGTCTAAGCGCTGGCCTCTGATCATTCGTCCGAACGGGGTCCGGGTTCGAACCTACTCAGATACGAACGAATGTTTTTCAGATCTGTTGAGAAAATTTCCCCAGCGCAGTGCGTTTAATTTACAAACTTCGGAAGGGTAGAAAAAAAAATTGTAGCTTTGGGAAACTGCGGTTGTCTTTGCTTTTTTTTTTTCTTTTTTATTATTATGGCTACTACTGGGAAATTGGCGGACAGTGCTGGCCCAGCAAGACTGTTTTTGCTGGGTACCTAATGTTTACGTTTTGTGGGAACCCATTCCTTTGTTTTGCTACTGAAGCTTAGCTTCCTTTCCGTGAAATAGGCTTCCCGTCCCGTGTCTCCAACGCTTTTTGCGCCTGAATGTTAACTTTCCCGCAGAGCATCTGCTACCGCATTACATGGTGGCGCTGCTGTCGCCTGTTTTACATTATCTCTACGAGAGTTGAGCTTCTTCACGCGAAGCGTTTATATTCTTTGTCCTAAGTTCTTGAACTAGGTTATGCTATTCGAAAAAATTTAGACGTCATTCCGACCAGCGAAAGAAAGCTCAGAGCGTATAACACCAATTAGAAATCGTTCGAATGATTATTTTGATGCCGCCTCGGTGGCGCAGTGGTCTAAGCGATGGCCTCTGATCATTCGTCCGAACGGGGTCCGGGTTCGAATCCCGGCGAGGCATGGATGCTGTGTTTGTCTTACGGCACTGACTCTCTCCTCCCCTGGAACCAGTGACCCTAAATTAGGGACGGGCGACTGCTTATAGCCCATTGAGTTGCTCACGGTGGTCGTTAAACCTCCAATAAAAAAAAATTATTTCGAATGAATATCTCGATTTGTCAGATCTCTCGATTACAACCTTTCAATTCTTAAATTCAATCGATTATGCCCAATAGTAGTGCGATGTGATCGCGGTCAGCTGCAGGCTTGTTTTTATACTGTTTGCAGCTGTACCGCGTATTGTAACAACACAGCGGATCAGTTCATTTACTTTTGAAGGGGTGTTTTTTTTTTTGATTGGAGGTTTAACGACCACCGGGGGCAACTCAATGAGCTATAAGCAGTCGCCCGTCCCTAATTTAGGGTCACTGGTTCCAGGGAAGGGAGAGAACCAGTGCCGTAAGACAAACACAACATCCATGCCTCGCCGGGATTCGAACCCGGACCCTATTCGGACGAATGATCAGAGGCCATCGCTTAGACCACTGCGCCACCGGGGCGCGGCAAGTGGTCTAAGCGATGGCCTCTGATCATTGTGACTTTTGTCAATGTAGTGTATATATGCGTGTGTGTGTGTGTGCGCGCTGCTTTCTATGTATGAGGCGCAGATAATACAGCAAGAGTAAACCTGTAAAATATTTATATATTTGTTTTAAAAAGTGACGTCATTTGTGCTTTACACACACTTTAGTTAGATGGAAATTAACCGAATGTACTTCCATTTTCTTTGACAGAGACAGCGAGTGAAAATGATTCCCGTGACTTCGGTATCTTACCAATGGAGGAGTCACGTGGGTCTATACTTCGTCTATGGTACTGAGAAGAAAGTATATGCTCCCGACTACCCACAAGCTTCGTGTTGCAATCTGATATGACATGCGCAAACAAATAAGGAATTTGGAAGAAATGTATTGGTCTCTGTCGTTCTTGTGAACGTCTTCGCGCAGACACAGTAGCTGTGCTGGTTCCAGAAAATACTTCAAGCGAGCCCACCGTTGTCGTATGCCTTAACTCTCTTACTAAAGACCAGTTAAAAGCCTCGACTCCATTGATCAGTCAGAAACCCTAGCTTCTGTAAAAAAAAAAAAAAACATTTAACAAGAAGAGTTTGCGAAGGTACAAACCAATAGACAATGCTGATGAATCAGCTTCAAGCACATTTCACGCGATTTTTGGTAAAGGTGTGAGAGTTGATGACCTCATATCTTCGAAGTTACTGTTCTTTTCTTGTGTTAGTGCTGCCCTCTATCTTCTAAAGTCACCTTCAACGCCTTCCAGCGATTTTAAAAAGCAGAGTCAAGTCCATACAGTTTCGCCGGCTTGACTCCAAAATTGTAACATAATTATTTCCCTATTTCTCTGGTCGCCGAGATCTGTGCACCAATTTCAATTTCACTGGAACACTTTCTTTAAACTTGTTATTTGCTATGTTGTTTTGAGTACACGCTTGAATATCACACGGTTTCATCATACAGAGAAAAATGGCACTACACGTTACCGTCGAATTTTTTTTTTTTTTTTTTTTTGATTGGAGGCTTAACGACCACCGTGAGCAACTCAATGGGCTATAAGCAGTCGCCCGTCCCTAATTTAGGGTCACTGGTTCCAGGGAAGGGAGAGAACCAGTGCCGTAAGACAAACACAACATCCATGCCTCACCGGGATTCGAACCCGGACCCCTTACGGACGAATGATCAGAGGCCATCGCTTAGACCACTGCGCCACCGGGGCGGCCGTCGAATTAAGGTGGATCCATCTAAAATCTTTGCATTGTATTTTCAATGGGTAAACTTCTGTAGCCATTTTCTTCACAATTAATGCGTGCCCAAGGTTGAAAATTTGAACATCGATACAACAAACTTCATCTCATTGCCTAGTATACTGAATATTTTCTAAAATTTAACCATAATTAAACAATCCAACATTTGTTTGTTTACTGACGTCATAAATGTACAGGTTGCGCCATCTATATTCTGGTCTCAACACCAACAAAGGAAAAGTTATTGATTTTTAATATAATTATGGTTAAGTTCTAGAAAATATTAAGTATACTAGGATATAATATGATATTATTTTTATCGATGTTAAAGTTTGGATCCTTGGGAACGCATTAATTGTGAAGAAAATGGCTACAAAAGTTTGCTACTTGGAAATACAAAGCGAAGATTTTAAGTGGATACACCTTAACTCCTTTTTTTTTTTTTTTTTTTTTTTTTGATTGGAGGTTTAACGACCACCGTGAGCAACTCAATGGGCTATAAGCAGTCGCCCGTCCCTGATTTAGGGTCACTGGTTCCAGGGAAGGGAGAGAGCCAGTGCCATAAGACAAACACAACATCCATGCCTGACCGGGATTTTTTTTTTTTTTTTTTTGATTGGAGGTTTAACGACCACCGTGAGCAACTCAATGGGCTATAAGCAGTCGCCCGTCCCTAATTTAGGGTCACTGGTTCCAGGGAAGGGAGAGAGCCAGTGCCGTAAGACAAACACAACATCCATGCCTGACCGGGATTCGAACCCGGACCCCCTACGGACGAATGATCAGAGGCCAGCGCCTTAGACCACTACGCCACCGGGGCGGCAACTCCTTTTGTAAGTACTGTTTTAGGATAATCAGCTACTACGACAAAAGCCCCATTCTAATAACTGTTTTTAACACGAAGGCGAAAGCTCTACGCCTTAATACTTGTAAAGAAAAAACAAATGACGCTGACTTTCTAAACCTGTTTAATTTGAGTATCTACAGCAGTGTGCAAACGCACTGCATCACTTGCAAGAACCGTGGCAGCCCGGTGGCGCAGTGGTCTAAGCGATGGCATCTGATCATTTTTTTTTTTTTTTGATTGAAGGTTTAACGACCACCGTGAGCAACTCAATGGGCTATAAGCAGTCGCCCGTCCCTAATTTAGGGTCACTGGTCCAGGGAAGGGAGAGAGCCAGTGCCGTAAGACAAACACAACATCCATGCCTGACCGGGATTCGAACCCGGACCCCTTACGGACGAATGCTCAGAGGCCAGCGCCTTAGACCACTGCGCCACCGGGGTGGCCACTGATCATTCGTCCGAAAGGGTTCCGGGTTCGAATCCCGGTGAGGCATGGATACTGTGTTTGTCGTACGGCACTGGATCTCTCCATTCCTTGGAACCATTGACCCTAAATTAGGGACGGGCGACTGCTTGTAGCCCATTGAGCTTCTCACGGTGGTCGTTAAACCTCCAATCAAATAAAAGAATACCGTGAATTTTTAAGTTTAACTTTTTTCTTAACTAACACATTTTCATAGTTTTTTCACAAATTACATGCCATTAGATGCGAAATTTAAGAGATTTCAAAAATGTCTTGGATTTTCCTGTAGCTGTTTTTGTTCTTAAGATACACTGCTGGCCACCCAAAACACAACACCAAGAAGAAAGCATCCGATTGGCCTGAAATTCGCAGCATGCGTCGCCCGCGAGAGGACATGCAAGCGATTAGCATTGCAGGGCATATGCAAATCATGCGCGCCCGGCACGCCACCGAAAAGCACTATAAGAAGGGTGCACAGAAGGCTGGGTGTAAGTAGTGGAAGTGTGTTGTGCTGCCGGACCTGTGCGTGGGAAGCTTCCTGATGCCACGTCACAGAATACGGCAGTCATTCCAGCACGTTTCGGAGTTGGCCAGACGACGAATAGTGGCTTATCACGACAGCGGTTTATCGTACCGAGACATCGGCGCCCGTGTAGGACGACATCCAGCCACAGTGAGGCGAGTACGGATTCGGTGGGTGCAGGAGGGACGGACGGAGCGACGTGAGCGATTGCCGCAGCCGCGGCACACCACCGAACGGTAGGACCGGCATGTTGTGCGGAGGGTATTGACGGCTCGCACCAGCACATCACGAACGTTAGTGCAGGAATTAGGGTGTGTTGCGCAACAACCTGTGTCAGCACGTACCGTTCGATGTCGTCTGCAGGAGCGGGGACTTGTCGCACGGCGCCCATTGCTCCGATTGCCAATGACGTTACACCACCGGCGAGTGCGGCGGCAGTGGACCGTTGAACGCCGATGAACGCCGAACCTGGGCTACGGAATGGCACGACATTGTCTTCTCCGACGAATCCCGCTTCGCCTGCAACACCACGATAGTCGGATCCGCATGTGGCGGCACCGCGGCGAGAGACTGTATGACGCCTGCATTATGCATCGTCATACCTGTCTGTAGCCTAGCGTTATGGTTTGGGGCGCAATTGGATATGACACCCGCACCCCTCTGGTACGCATCGCCGGTACACTCAACAGCCACCGCACCATCTCCGACGTTTTGGAGCCTGTAGTCCTCCCTTACCTGCAGGACCTACCAGCGGCCACGTTTCAACAGGACAATGTGCGCCTGCAAGTGGAACGCATCGTGCAACAATTCTTCACGGCCCACCAGGTGTCACTGCTGCCGTGGCCAGCCTGTTCTCCCGATATATCGCCCATCGAACACGTCTGGTCGCTGATCGGCAACCGAGTGGCCCGGCAAGCTCCACCCGCGGCTACGCCTGATGAACCGTGGCAACGTGTGGAAGCAGCCTGGACCGACATACCCCAAGCCAACATCCAAAGCCTCTTTCGTTCGATTCCGCGGCGTGTAGCGGCCGTTATTGCCAGCCATGGGGGCCACACGAACTACTGATGTCTGCGTGTTCCGCAAGTCGCACGGGCCTGTAAGCTGAATCGTTTCATCTTTGTATTTGTTGTTATGTGTCCAGTAAATCTGGCTTTGCTATCTCGTGTCCTTCTTGGAGTTGCATTTTGGGTAACAGCAGTGTATATTACAAAAACCATGATCAAGTCGAAATTATTATAAAAGGATCATTTATCAAACACTCAAGTTTACAGCAATAAATTGTTTTTGTAATGTAATTCATAAGGAATGAAATAACGTTTAAATAGAGAAATATAATGAACAAGGAGGTTATATTACTGGAGACACCACTGGCTCTGCCGCCATAGGTCAAAGCTAATCTGTGGTGTGACGTCACAAGCAGGCAAAAATGAACTAAATTATACCGTTGATGAAACAGTAAGCTTGTGTATCATTGATAAATATTATTGAATTACTCGTTTTATCTGTTTATACGCTTAGAAGCTTTTGTTCCATTGGTTTCCAAGCAGCTTCTCTTCTGCGGCTGCGTCGTGCCTGCTCATGACGTCATTTGCAGTACAAATGGTGACTTATGGCGGCCAATGCTGCGTGGATAGGAGAGGTGTCTCCAGTAATATAACCTGCTTGATAATAAAGCAAAATTGTAAAATGTACCTAACACTTTGTTGCCCAATGCCAAGCCTTTAGTTGAGTAACAACTGTGTACAAAGTTTTAAAATACGGTGCAGTACTTTGTGGAATTTTCTTGTGGTAACAAAAAAAATTTTAACACATGATGCAGTTGCTTTGTGGGATCTTTTTTTACGCTTTCCAACCGTAGGTTAAAGAAGCGTATATGCTTCAGCTTTTTCCGTCCGTCTGTCTGTCGGCACGATAACTCACGTAAAAATGGTTCGATTTCGATGAAATTTTAGTATGTGGTACGGGACCACCAGGGGACGAACCCTATTGAAAATGGGTGAAGTGGGGTCAAAGGTCACGCCATAAGAGCAGGATCCATTCAATTGCCTTTATGCGTCATAACTTGCGTAAATATGGTTCGATTTCGATGAAATTTTTGTATGTGGTAGGGGACCACCAGGGGACGAAACCTATTGAAAATGGGTGAAGTGGGGTCAAAGGTCACGCCATGAGATCAGGATCCATTCAATTACCCATATGCGTCATAACTTACGTAAATATGGTTCGATTTCGATGAAATTTTTGTATGTGGTAGGGGACCACCAGGGGACGAAACCTATTGAAAATGGGTGAAGTGGGGTCAAAGGTCACGCCATGAGAGCAGGATCCATTCAATTGCCCTTATGCGTCATACCTTGCGTAAATATGGTTCGATTTCGATGAAATTTTAGTATGTGGTAGGACACCACCAGGGGACGAACCCTATTGAAAATGGGTGAAGTGGGGTTAAAGGTCACGCCATAAGAGCAGGATCCATTCAATTGCCCTTATGCGTCATAACTTGCGTAAATATGGTTCGATTTCGATGAAATTTTAATATGTTATAGGGGACCACCTGGGTACGAACCCTATTGAAAATGGGTGAAGTGGGGTCAAAGGTCACGCCATAAGAGCAGGATCCATTTAATTGCCCTTATGCGTCATAACTTTCGTAAATATGGTTCGATTTCGATGAAAATTTAGTATGTAGTAGGGGACCACCTGGGGACAAACCCTATCGAAATGGGTGAAGTGGGGTCAAAGGTCACGCCATAAGAGCGGGATCCATTTCATTGCCTTTATGCGTCATAACATGCGTAAATATGGTTCGATTTCGATGAAATTTCAGTATGTGGTAGGAAATTACCTGGGCACGAACCTTATTGAAAATTGGCAAATTGGGGTCAAAGGTCAGGCAGGGCATATAAGCGGGATTTATTCCATTGCCCTTATGCATCATAACTTGCGTAAAAATGGTTCGATTTGGATGAAATTTTAGTATATGGTAGGGAGCCACTGGGGACGAACCCTATTGAAAATGAGCGAAATGGGGTCAAAGTTCAGGACACTGGAGTGGGATCCATTCCATTGCCCTTGTGCATCATAACTTACCAAAAAATGTTTCGATTACGACAAAACGTTATCATGTTGTTCCGGAGGTATAGTGAACCGGTTCTGTTGAATATCAACGAAATGGGGTCAAAGGTCATTGCACAAGAGCAAGATTTGTTCCACAGCCATTAATCTCATAACTTGCGTAAAACTGTTTCTAACTGCGACATAACTTTAATATGTTATTCTTGAGGTGTACTGAACCGGTTCTGTTGAATATCATCGAAATGGGGTCAAACGTCAGGACATAGGAGCGAGATTTATTCCACAGCCATTATCCTCATAACTTGAGTAATAATTTCTGGTATGTTGGAAAGCGTATCATAATCAATGCATTGCATGATTTTACTAGCTTGTTTGAATTCACATTTGGAAAGGAAGCTCAGAGATCACCACTTAGAACTGCATGAGCGGTCAGCTTGATTACTATAAATATTTCATTCAAAATGCAATAATTACTGAGAATTTCACGTTAATCAATGTCTTTGGACATCACCTGAGTGTCGTTTCCCAGCGATGTTTATATACGCAATGTAAACAACTAAAACACTTGGCTCTTCCCCCTTTCCCGAGAAACATTTACGTAAATTTGCATTCCAACTCTAAAAAGGTTGAGCAGGCTCCTGTCACCTTCTGTTGTAGCAAGGAAGATGAGAAAGACGGAAGTATTTGTTTATATACAGAATTTGGGAATCGAGGCTTCCTTGCTTACAGTTAAGTGAGAAATGAATTTACGTTTTTAACAAAAACTGGTTACCAGGTCTACACCTCATCTGCGGGGGGAGTTCCTACGAGATATACAAGGTGTTTCACTAGGTATTCCCCTTCAAGTATCAGTCACATTTTGCAACACACTCTACTTAGAAGAGAGGTTTACAAGACACCTTAGTTAATGGGAGTGTAACACCTTTTACAATAAATGCTGGAAATGTCCTCCACCGACATCCAAACACACTTTTCTTAGAAACATGACATGTGGTTTACAACGTACCTTAGTTCATGGGAATGTAGCACCATTCACAATAAATGTTGGAAATGTCCTCCATCGACATCCAAACACACTCTACTTAGAAACATGACATGTGGTTTACAAAGTACCTTAGTTCAAGGGAATGTAGCGGTATTCACAATAAATGCTGGAAATATCCTCCATCGACATCCAAACCCACTCTACTTAGGAACATGACATGTGGTTTACAACGTACCTTAGTTCATGGGAATGTAGCACCATTCACAATGAACGTTGGAAATGTCCTCCACCGACATCCAAACACACTCTACTTAGAAATATGACATGAGGTTTACAAGGCACCTTAGTTCACGGGAATGTAGCACCATTCACAATAAATGTTGGAAATGTCTTCCATCGACATCCAAACACACTCTACTTAGGAACATGACATGTGGTTTACAACGTACCTTAGTTCATGGGAATCTAGCGCTATTCACAATAAATGCTGGAAATATCCTCCATCGACATCCCAACGCACACTACTTAGGAACATGACATGTGGTTTACAACGTACCTTAGTTCCTGGGAATGTAGCGCTATTCACAATAAATGCTGGAAATATCCTCCATCGACATCCAAACACACTCTACTTAGAAACATGACATGTGGTTTACAACGTACTTTAGTTCGTGGGAATGTACCACTATTCACAATAAATGCTGGAAATGTCCACCACCGACATCCAAACACACTCTTCTTAGAAACGAGACATGTGGTATACAACGTACCTTAGTTCATGGGAATGCAGCACTTGTAACGTACCAGGAGATGTGACGTACCTGCCAGAAGGACGCACACGACATAAAGGCAGATAGGAATCAGAATAAACGTCTGCGTAGCTCAACTGGTAAAGTGACTTATTCCGGAATGAGGGGATCCGGGTTCGAATCCTGGCGTGGACAGAAATGACGGAGAAATTTACTTCGTTATAATGGCGCCCGAACTATCCGGATGACCGGCCGTTCAAAATCTCGCATTGGTGTGATGTTATTTCCACACCGCGAGATAGGAAAAATAAGAGAATCCCTACTCCAGCACTTCGAAAAAAAAAAAAATAAGGGGGAGATGATATAACGTACCAGGAGATGTGACGTACCTTCCAGAAGGACGCACACGACATAAAGGCAGATAGGAATCAGAATAAAACTTCCGCGTAGCTCAATTGGTAGAGCAACTTATTCCGGAATGAGGGGACCCGGGTTCGAATCCCGGCGTAGACCAAAAATGACCGAGAAATTTACTTCGTTATACACTATTCACAATAAATGCTGGAAAAGCCCTCCAGCGACATCCAGACACACTCTTCTTAGAAACATGACATGTGGTTTACAACGTACCTTAGTTCATGGGAATGTGGCACCATTCACAATAAATCCTGGAAATGTCCTCCACCGACATCCAAACACACTCGACTTAGGAACATGACATGTGGTTTACAACGTACCTAAGTTCATGGCAATGTAGCACTATTAACAATAAATGCTGAAAAAGCATTCTACAGACATCCAAACACACTCTTCTTAGAAACATGACATGTGGTTTACAAAGTACCTCAGTTCATGGGAATGTAGCACTATTCACAATAAATGCTGGAAATGTCCTCCACCGCCATCCAAACACACTCTTCTTAGAAACATGACATGTGTTTTACAACGTACCTTAGTTCATGGGAATGTAGCACTATTCACAATAAATGCTGGAAATGTCCTCCACCGACATCCAAACACACTCTACTTAGGAACATGACATGTATTTTACAACGTACCTTAGTTCATGGGAATGTAGCACTATTCACAATAAATGCTGGAAATGTCCTCCACCGATATCCAAACACACTCTTCTTAGAAACCTGACATGTGTTTTACAACGTACCTTAGTTCATGGGAATGTAGCACCATTCACAATGAATGCTGAAAATGTCCTCCACGCACATCCAAACACACTCTTCTTAGAAACATGACATGTGGTTTACAACGTACCTTAGTTCATGGGAATGTAGCACTATTCACAATAAATGCTGGAAATGTCCTCCACCGACATCCAAACACACTCTACTTAGGAACATGACATGTATTTTACAACGTACCTTAGTTAATGGGAATGTAGCACTATTCACAATAAATGCTGGAAATGTCCTCCACCGACATCCAAACACACTCTACTTAGGAACATGACATGTATTTTACAACGTACCTTAGTTCATGGGAATGTAGCACCATTCACAATGAATGCTGAAAATGTCCTCCACGCACATCCAAACACACTCTTCTTAGAAACATGACATGTGCTTTACAACGTACCTTAGTTAATGGGAGTGTTACACCATTTACAATAAATGCTGGAAATGTCCTCCACCGACATTAAAACACACTCTTCTTAGAAACATGACATGTGGTTTACAACGTACCTTAGTTAATGGGAGTGTACCACCATTTACAATAAATGCTGGAAATGTCCTCCACCAACATTAAAACACACTTTTCTTAGAAACATGACATGTGGTTTACAACGGACCTTAGTTCATGGGAATGTAACACCATTCTCAATAAATGCTGGGAATGTCCTCCACCGACATCCAAATACACTCTACTTAGAAACATGACAGGTGGTTTACAACGTACTTTAGTTAATGGGAGTCTAACATCATTTACAATAAATGCTGGAAATGTCCTCCACCGACATCCAAACACACTCTTCTTAGAAACATGACACGTGGTTTACAACGTACCTTAGTTCATGAGAATGTAGCATCATTCACAATAAATGCTGGAAATGTCCTCCACCGACATCCAAATACAATCTACTTAGAAACATGACATGTATTTTACAACGTACCTCAGTTCATGGGAATGTAGCACTATTCACAACAAATGCTGGAAATGTCGTCCATCGACATTCAAAATACACTCTTCTTAGAAACATAACATGTGTTTTACAACGTACCTTAGTTCATGGAAATGTAGCACTATTCACAATAAATGCTGGAAATGTCCTCCACCGACATCCAAAACACACTCTTCTTACAAACATAACATGTGGTTTACAACGTACCTTAGTTCATGGGAATGTAGCACTATTCACAATAAATGCTGGAAATGTCCTCCACAGACATCCACACGCACTCTACTTAGGAACAAGACATGTGGTTTAAAACGTACCTCAGTTCATTGGAATGTAGCACTATTCACAATAAATGCTGGAAATGTCATCCACCGACATCCAAATACACTCTTCTTAGGAACATGACATGTGGTTTACAACGCACCTTAGTTCATGCGAATGTAGCACTATTCACAATAAATGCTGGAACTGTCCTTCACCGACATCCAAACACACTCTTCTTAGGAACATGACATATGGTTTACAACGTACCTTAGTTCATGGGAATGTAGCACTATTCTCAATAAATGCTGGAAATGTCCTTCACCGACATCCAAACACACTCTTCTTAGAAACATGTCATGTGGTTTACAACATACCTCAGTTCATTGGAATGTAGCGCTATTTACAATAAATGCTGGAAATGTCCTCCACCGACATCCAAAATACACTCTTCTTAAAAACAAAACATGTGTTTTACAACGTACCTTAGTTCATGGAAATGTAGCACTATTCACAATAAATGCTGGAAATGTCCTCCACCGACATCCAAAACACACTCTTCTTACAAACATGACATGTGGTTTACAACGCACCTTAGTTCATGCGAATGTAACACTATTCACAATAAATGCTGGAACTGTCCTTCACCGACATCCAAACACACTCTTCTTAGGAACATGACATATGGTTTACAACGTACCTTAGTTCTTGGGAATGTAGCACTATTCACAATAAATGCTGGAAATGTCCTCCACCGACATCCAGATACAATCTACTTAGAAACATGACATATGGTTTACAACGTACCTTAGTTCTTGGGAATGTAGCACTATTCACAATAAATGCTGGAAATGTCCTCCACCGACATCCAAAACACACTCTTCTTACAAACATAACATGTGGTTTACAACGTACCTTAGTTCATGCGAATGTAGCACTATTCACAGTAAAAGCTGGAAATGTCCTCCACCGAAATCCAAACACACTCTACTTAGGAACATGACATATGGTTTACAACGTACCTTAGTTAATGGGAATGTAGCACTATTCACAATAAATGCTGGAAATGTCCTCCACAGACATCCAAACGCACTCTACTTAGGAGCATGACATGTGGTTTACAACGTACCTTAGTTCATGGTAATGTAGCACTATTCACAATAAATGCTGGAAATGTCCTCCACCGACATCCAAACACACTCTACTTAGGAACATGTCATGTGGTTTACAACGTACCTTAGTTAATGGGAATGTAGCACCATTCACAATGAATGCTGAAAATGTCCTCCACGCACAGCCAAACACACTCTTCCTAGGAGCATGACATGTGGTTTACAACGTACCTTAGTTCATGGGAATGTAGCACTATTCACAATAAATGCTGCAAATGCCTTCCACCGACATCCAAACACACTCTACTTAGGAACATGACATGTGGTTTACAACGTACCTTAGTTAATGGGAGTGTAACACCATTCACAATAAATGCTGGAAATCTCCTCCACCGACATCCAAACACACTCTACTTAGGAACATGACATGTGGTGTACAACGTAGCTTAGTTCATAGGAGTGTATCACCATTCACAATAAATGCTAGAAATGTCCTCCAGCGACATAAAATCACACTCTACTTAGGAACATGACATGTGGTTTAAAACGTACCTAAGTTCATGGGAGAGTAACACCATTCACAATAAATGCTGGAAATATCCTCCCCGACATCCAAACACACTCTACTTAGGAAAATGACATGTGGTTTACAACGTACCTAAGTTCATGGGAATGTAGCACTATTCACAATAAATGCTGGAAAAGCCCTCCACAGACATCCAGACACACTCTTCTTAGAAACATGACATGTGTTGTTTTTCAACGTACCTTAGTTCATGGGATTGTAGCACCATTCACAATAAATGCTGGAAATGTACTTCACCGACATCTAAATACACTCTACTTAGAAACATGACATGTTGGTTTCAACGTACCTTAGTTCATGGGCATGTAGCACCATTCACAATAAATGCTGGAAATGTACTCCACCGACATCTAAAGACACTCTACTTAGAAACATGACATGTGGTTTACAACGTACCTTAGTTCATAAGAATGTAGCAACGTTCACAAAAATTGTTGGAAATGTTCTCCATCGACATCCAAACACACTTTACTTAGGAACATGACATGTGGTTTACAACGTACCTTAGTCCATGGGAATGTAGCACCATTCACAATAATTTTTGGAAATGTCCTCCATCGACATCCAAACACACTTTACTTAGGAACATGACATGTGGTTTACAACGTACCTTAGTTCATGGGAATGAAGCACCATTCACAATATTTGTTGGAAATGTACTCCATCGACATCTAAACACATTCTACTAAGAAACATGACATGTGGTTTACAACGTACCTTAGTTCAAAGGAATGTAGCACTATTCACAATAAATGCTGGAAATGGCCTTCACCCACATCCAAACACACTCTTCTTAGAAACATGACATGTGGTTTTCAACGTACCTAAGTTCATGGGAATGTAGCACTATTCACAATAAATGCTGGAAAATCCCTCCAGCGACATCCAGACACACTCTTCTTAGAAACATGACATGCGGTTTACAACGTAACTTAGTTCATGGGAATGTAGCACTATTCACAATAAATGCTGGAAATGTCCTCCACCGACATCAAAACACACTCTACTTAGGAACATGACGTGTGGTTTACAACGTACCTTAGTTCATGGGAATGCAGCACTATTCTCAATAAATGCTGGAAATGTCCTTCACCGACATCCAAACACACTCTTCTTAGAAACATGTCACGTGGTTTACAACGCACCTCAGTTCATGGGAATGTAGCACTATTTACAATAAATGCTGGAAATGTCCTCCACCGACATCCAAAATACACTCTTCTTAAAAACAAAACATGTGTTTTACAACGTACCTTAGTTCATGGGAATGTAGCACTATTCACAATAAATGCTGGAAATGTCCTCCACCGACATCCAAACACACTCTTTTTAGAAACATGACATGTGTTTTACAACGTACCTTAGTTCATGGGAATGTAGCACTATTCAAAATAAATGCTGGAAATGTCCTCCACCGACATCCAAACACACTCTACTTAGGAACATGACATGTATTTTACAACGTACCTTAGTTCATGGGAATGTAGCACTATTCACAATAAATGCTGGAAATGTCCTCCACCCACATCCAAACACACTCTTCTTAGAAACATGACATGTGTTTTACAACGTATTTTAGTTCATGGGAATGTAGCACTATTCACAATAAATGCTGGAAATGTCCTCCACCGACATCCAAACACACTCTACTTAGGAACATGACATGTATTTTACAACGTACCTTAGTTCATGGGAATGTAGCACTATTCACAATAAATGCTGGAAATGTCCTCCACCGCCATCCAAACACACTCTTCTTAGAAACATGACATGTGTTTTACAACGTACCTTAGTTCATGGGAATGTAGCACTATTCACAATAAATGCTGGAAATGTCCTCCACCGACATCCAAACACACTCTTCTTAGAAACATGACATGTGTTTTACAACGTATTTTAGTTCATGGGAATGTAGCACTATTCAAAATAAATGCTGGAAATGTCCTCCACCGACATCCAAACACACTCTACTTAGGAACATGACATGTATTTTACAACGTACCTTAGTTCATGGGAATGTAGCACTATTCACAATAAATGCTGGAAATGTCCTCCACCGCCATCCAAACACACTCTTCTTAGAAACATGACATGTGTTTTACAACGTACCTTAGTTCATGGGAATGTAGCACTATTCACAATAAATGCTGGAAATGTCCTCCACCGACATCCAAACACACTCTTCTTAGAAACATGACATGTGTTTTACAACGTACCTTAGTTCATGGGAATGTAGCACTATTCACAATAAATGCTGGAAATGTCCTCCACCCACATCCAAACACACTCTTCTTAGAAACATGACATGTGTTTTACAACGTATTTTAGTTCATGGGAATGTAGCACTATTCACAATAAATGCTGGAAATGTCCTCCACCGCCATCCAAACACACTCTTCTTAGAAACATGACATGTGTTTTACAACGTACCTTAGTTCATGGGAATGTAGCACTATTCACAATAAATGCTGGAAATGTCCTCCACCGACATCCAAACACACTCTTCTTAGAAACATGACATGTGTTTTACAACGTATTTTAGTTCATGGGAATGTAGCACTATTCACAATAAATGCTGGAAATGTCCTCCACCGCCATCCAAACACACTCTTCTTAGAAACATGACATGTGTTTTACAACGTATTTTAGTTCATGGGAATGTAGCACTATTCACAATAAATGCTGGAAATGTCCTCCACCCACATCCAAACACACTCTTCTTAGAAACATGACATGTGTTTTACAACGTATTTTAGTTCATGGGAATGTAGCACTATTCACAATAAATGCTGGAAATGTCCTCCACCCACATCCAAACACACTCTTCTTAGAAACATGACATGTGTTTTACAACGTATTTTAGTTCATGGGAATGTAGCACTATTCACAATAAATGCTGGAAATGTCCTCCACCGCCATCCAAACACACTCTTCTTAGAAACATGACATGTGTTTTACAACGTATTTTAGTTCATGGGAATGTAGCACTATTCACAATAAATGCTGGAAATGTCCTCCACCGCCATCCAAACACACTCTTCTTAGAAACATGACATGTGTTTTACAACGTATTTTAGTTCATGGGAATGTAGCACTATTCACAATAAATGCTGGAAATGTCCTCCACCCACATCCAAACACACTCTTCTTAGAAACATGACATGTGTTTTACAACGTATTTTAGTTCATGGGAATGTAGCACTATTCACAATAAATGCTGGAAATGTCCTCCACCCACATCCAAACACACTCTTCTTAGAAACATGACATGTGTTTTACAACGTATTTTAGTTCATGGGAATGTAGCACTATTCACAATAAATGCTGGAAATGTCCTCCACCGCCATCCAAACACACTCTTCTTAGAAACATGACATGTGTTTTACAACGTATTTTAGTTCATGGGAATGTAGCACTATTCACAATAAATGCTGGAAATGTCCTCCACCCACATCCAAACACACTCTTCTTAGAAACATGACATGTGTTTTACAACGTATTTTAGTTCATGGGAATGTAGCACTATTCACAATAAATGCTGGAAATGTCCTCCACCCACATCCAAACACACTCTTCTTAGAAACATGACATGTGTTTTACAACGTATTTTAGTTCATGGGAATGTAGCACTATTCACAATAAATGCTGGAAATGTCCTCCACCCACATCCAAACACACTCTTCTTAGAAACATGACATGTGTTTTACAACGTATTTTAGTTCATGGGAATGTAGCACTATTCACAATAAATGCTGGAAATGTCCTCCACCGCCATCCAAACACACTCTTCTTAGAAACATGACATGTGTTTTACAACGTACCTTAGTTCTTGGGAATGTAGCACTATTCACAATAAATGCTGGAAATGTCCTCCACCGCCATCCAAACACACTCTTCTTAGAAACATGACATGTGTTTTACAACGTACCTTAGTTCATGGGAATGTAGCACTATTCACAATAAATGCTGGAAATGTCCTCCACCTACATCCAAACACACTCTTCTTAGAAACATGACATGTGGTTTACAACGTACCTTAGTTCATGGGAATGTAGCACTATTCACAATAAATGCTGGAAATGTCCTCCACCGACATCCAAACACACTCTACTTAGAAACATAACATGTGTTTTACAACGTACCTTAGTTCATGGAAATGTAGCACTATTCACAATAAATGCTGGAAATGTCCTCCACCGACATCCAAACACACTCTACTTAGGAACATGACGTGTGGTTTACAACGTACCTTAGTTCATGGGAATGTAGCACTATTCACAATAAATGCTGGAAATGTCCTCCACCTACATCCAAACACACTCTACTTAGAAACATAACATGTGTTTTACAACGTACCTTAGTTCATGGAAATGTAGCACTATTCACAATAAATGCTGGAAATGTCCTCCACCGACATCCAAACACACTCTACTTAGGAACATGACGTGTGGTTTACAACGTACCTTAGTTCATGGGAATGTAGCACTATTCACAATAAATGCTGGAAATGTCCTCCACCGACATCCAAACACACTCTACTTAGAAACATAACATGTGTTTTACAACGTACCTTAGTTCATGGAAATGTAGCACTATTCACAATAAATGCTGGAAATGTCCTCCACCGACATCCAAACACACTCTACTTAGGAACATGACGTGTGGTTTACAACGTACCTTAGTTCATGGGAATGTAGCACTATTCACAATAAATGCTGGAAATGTCCTCCACCGACATCCAAACACACTCTACTTAGAAACATAACATGTGTTTTACAACGTACCTTAGTTCATGGAAATGTAGCACTATTCACAATAAATGCTGGAAATGTCCTCCACCGACATCCAAACACACTCTACTTAGGAACATGACGTGTGGTTTACAACGTACCTTAGTTCATGGGAATGTAGCACTATTCACAATAAATGCTGGAAATGTCCTCCACCGACATCCAAACACACTCTACTTAGAAACATAACATGTGTTTTACAACGTACCTTAGTTCATGGAAATGTAGCACTATTCACAATAAATGCTGGAAATGTCCTCCACCGACATCCAAACACACTCTACTTAGGAACATGACGTGTGGTTTACAACGTACCTTAGTTCATGGGAATGTAGCACCATTCACAATGAATGCTGGAAATGTCCTCCACGCACATCCAAACACACTCTTCTTAGGAACATAAAATGTGGTTTACAACGTACCTTATTTCATGGGAATGTAGCACAATATACAATAAATGCTAAAAATGTCTTCCACCGACATCCAAACACACGCTACTTAGGAACATGACATGTGGTTTACAACGTACCTTTGTTAATGGGAGTGTAACACCATTTACAATAAATGCTGGAAATCTCCTCCACCGACATCCAAACACACTCTACTTAGGAACATGATATGTGGTGTACAACGTACCTTAGTTCATGGGAATGTAGCACTATTCACAATAAATGCTGGAAATGTCCTCCACCGACATCCAAACACACTCTTCTTAGGAACATGACATGTGGTTTACAACGTACCTTAGGTCATGGGAATGTAGCACTATATACAATAAATGCTGGAAATGCCTTCCACCGACATCCAAACACACTCTACTTAGGAACATGACATGTGGTTTACAACGAACCTTAGTTAATGGGAGTGTAACACCATTCACAATAAATGCTGGAAATCTCCTACACCGACATCCAAACACACTCTACTTAGGAACATGACATGAGGTGTACAACGTACCTTAGTTCATAAGAGTGTATCAATATTCACAATAAATGCTAGAAATGTCCTCCAGCGACATCCTAACACACTCTACTTAGGAACATGACATGTGGTTTACAACATACCTAAGTTCATGGGAGAGTAACACCATTCACAATAAATGCTGGAAACATCCTCCACCGACATCCAAACATACTCTACTTAGGAAAATGACATGTGGTTTACAACGTACCTAAGTTCATGGGAATGTAGCACTATTCACAATATATGCTGGAAAAGCCCTCCAGCGACATCCAGACACACTCTTCTTAGAAACATGACATGTGGTTTACAACGAACCTTAGTTCATGGGAGTGTAACACCATTCACAATAAATGCTGGAAATGTCCTCCACCGACATCCAAACACACTCTACTTAGGAACATGACATGTGGTTTACAACGTACCTTAGTTCATGGGAATGTAGCACTATTCCCAATAAATACTGGAAAAGCCCTCCACAGACATCCAGACACACTCTTCTTAGAAACATGACATGTGTTGTTTTTCAACGTACCTTAGTTCATGGGAATATAGCACCATTCACAATAAATGCTTGAAATGTACTCCACCGACATCTAAACACACTCTATTTAGAAACATGACATGTGTTGGTTTCAACGTACCTAAGTTCATGGGAATGTAGCACTATTCACAATATATGCTGGAAAAGCCCTCCAGCGACATCCAGACACACTCTTCTTAGAAACATGACATGCGGTTTACAACGTACCTTAGTCCATGGGAATGTAGCAACGTTCACAAAAATTGTTGGAAATGTCCTCCATCGACATCCAAACACACTTTACTTAGGAACATGACATGTGGTTTACAACGTACCTTAGTTCATGGGAATGTAGCACTATTCACAATATTTGTTGGAAATGGCCTTAATCGACATCCAAACACACTTTACTTAGGAACATGACATGTGGTTTACAACGTACCTTAGTTCATGCGAATGTAGCACTATTCACAATAAATGCTGGAACTGTCCTCTACCGACATCCAAGCACACTCTACTTAGGAACATGACATATGGTTTATAACGTACCTTAGTTCATGGGAATGTAGCACTATTCTCAATAAATGCTGGAAATGTCCTTCACCGACATCCAAACACACTCTTCTTAGAAACATGTCATGTGGTTTACTACGTACCTCAGTTCATGGGAATGTAGCACTATTTACAATAAATGCTGGAAATGTCCTCCACCGACATCCAAAATACACTCTTCTTAGAAACATAACATGTGTTTTACAACGTACCTTAGTTCATGGGAATGTCGCACTATTCACAATAAATGCTGGAAATGTCCTCCACCGACATCCAAACCCACTCTTTTTAGAAACATGACATGTGTTTTACAACGTACCTTAGTTCATGGGAATGTAGCACTATTCACAATAAATGCTGGAAATGTCCTCCACCGACATCCAAACACACTCTACTTAGGAACATGACATGTGGTTTACAACGTACCTTAGTTCATGGGAATGTCGCACTATTCATAATAATTGTTGGAAATATCATCCATCGACATCCAAACACACTTTACTTAGGAACATGACATGTGGTTTACAACGTACCTTAGTCCATGGGAATGTAGCACCATTCACAATAATTGTTGGAAATGTACTCCATCGACATCTAAACACATTCTACTTAGAAACATGACATGTGGTTTACAACGTACCTTAGTTCAAAGGAATGTAGCTCTATTCACAATAAATGCTGGAAATGTCCTCCACCCACATCCAAACACACTCTTCTTAGAAACATGACATGTGGTTTACAACGTACCTTAGTTCATGGGAATGTAGCACTATTCACAATAAATGCCGGAAAAGCCCTCCACAGACATCCAGACACACTCTTCTTAGAAACATGACATGTGTTGTTTTTCAACGTACCTTAGTTCATGGGATTGTAGCACCATTCACAATAAATGCTGGAAATGTACTCCACTGACATCTAAACACACTCTACTTAGAAACATGACATGTGGGTTTCAACGTACCTTAGTTCATGGGCATGTAGCACCTTTCACAATAAATGCTAGAAATGTACTCCACCGACATCTAAAGACACTCTACTTAGAAACATGACATGTGGTTTACAACGTACCTTAGTCCATGGGAATGTAGCACCATTCACAATAATTGTTGGAAATGTCCTCCATCGACATCCAAACACACTTTAGTTAGGAACATGACATGTGGTTTACAACGTACCTTAGTTCATGGGAATGTAGCACTATTCACAATATTTGTTGGAAATGTCCTCCATCGACATCCAAACACATTTTACTTAGGAACATGACATGTGGTTTACAACGTACCTTAGTCCATGGGAATGTAGCACTATTCACAATAAATGCTGGAAATGCCCTTCACCCACATCCAAACACACTGTTCTTAGAAACATGACATGTGGTTTACAACGTACCTTAGTTCATGAGAATGTAACACCATTCACAATAAATGCTGGAAATGTCCTCCACCGACATCCAAACACACTGTACTTAGGAACATGACATGTGGTTTACAACGTACCTAAGTTCATGGGAGTGTAACACCATTCACAATAAATGCTGGAAATGTCCTCCACCGACATCCAAACACACTCTACTCAGGAACATGACATGTGGTTTACAACGTACCTAAGTTCATGGGAATGTAGCACTATTCACAATAAATGCTGCAAAAGCCCTCCAGCGACATCCAGACACACTCTTCTTAGAAACATGACATGTGGTTTACAACGTAACTTAGTTCATGGGAGTGTAACACCATTCACAATAAATGCTGGAAATGTCCTCCACCGACATCCAAACACACTCTACTTAGGAACATGACATGTGGTTTACAACGTACCTTAGTTCATGGGAATGTAGCACTATTCACAATAAATGCTGGAAAAGCCCTCCACAGATATCCAGACACACTCTTCTTAGAAACATGACATGTGTTGTTTTTCAACGTACCTTAGTTCATGGGAATGTAGCCCCATTCACAATAAATGCTGGAAATGTACTCCACCGACATCTAAACACACTCTACTTAGAAACATGACATGTGGTTTACAACGTACCTTAGTCCATGGGAATGTAGCACCATTCACAATAATTGTTGGAAATTTCGTCCATCGACATCCAAACACACTTTAGTTAGGAACATGACATGTGGTTTACAACGTACCTTAGTTTATGGGAATGTAGCACTATTCACAATAAATGCTGGAAATGCCCTCCACCCACATCCAAACACACTCTACTTAGAAACATGACATGTGGTTTACAATGTACCTTACTTCATTCTATTCTCAATAGATTCTGGAAATGTTCTCCTTCGGCATCCAAACACCCTCGAACGCGAAGCTGCAGGTTATCGAAGGTCTTCCCCAGAGTGTGCTTATCAACAGTCTGGATTGCTGGACTGATGCTGCTTTCGAAGTCTTCTAACGTGCGGGGCTTATTGCTGTAAACGCGACACTTCGAATACCCCCCTAGGAAGGCAATGGGAATAGTCAGATCGGGTGAATGAGGTCTCTACGCTCTTTAAGAGATCTCCCGTTCACCGGAGGAATAGGAAATTTCACTCATGCTTGCACGGGACGTGTGGCACGTCACTCCATACTGTTGAAATTATCCCCGTTGTCAAATCGATGTCGGTTAATTGGCCTACAAATTGTCTGAAAATGTTCACATCCTGAAGAAAATGTGTCCAATCACTCTGGTCCAAAACACCGCACATCAAACACCGACTTTTGCAGAATGTAATGGGGTTTCGTGTAATTCATGTGGATTATCTGTAACCCAGACGCAGGAGTTTTGGGAATTGACATACCCGTCCAAATCAAAATGAAAATTCTCTAAATACGTGGCGTCAGTGAATAAACAAAGACATCGTTGTTTCCACGTTTTAGCAACACACAACCACCGAAAAATTGTTATTCCGTCACCGCTAGGGATCCGAATTCCAGATCTCTCGATATCTAGCCGAGCACATTAGCCTTACACCACGGTGGCCAACAATCTACTGCGCTATGTGTGTTTTTCTGTCAGCTTCTGACATAATTCCGTGAGATGGGCTCAGCTACTGAGACGTCTCTATCTGGTGGGCAATAACGGCACTTGCTATATATTAATTACACTGGCGGAAAGTGAAAAAAGAACACCAAGAAGGAGACGTCTGATACCAACGAAATTTATACAGCATAATAACGGAATACAGAGGATAACGTGATCAAAACATTATGGCAAAATACAGCTGTATTTGCTGGTAAACTGAAAAATAACATTTCCATGTAACATGGTTAGTACTAGGTTGAACCGCCATCAACTGCGTCACACTGTGCAATTCTGGCATGGAGTCTGTCGTACAGATGTTGGATGTAAGTTTGGGGTATTGAGTTCCAAGCATCCTCAACCTGGACGCGTAAATCGGGGATGGTCGTGGCTGGCCGTGGAGACCGGATAAGTCGTTGTCCCATAAAATCCCACACGTGCTCAATGGGGGACAAATCCGGTGGCCATGGAAGTTGTCTCACATCCTGAAGTGCATGTTGTGTTGCTCGTGTCGTGTGTGGGCGTGCGATATCTTGCTGGAAAACACCACGATGGACCGACCTTACAAATGGTACAACAACGGGCTGAATGATGTTGATGTAGGAGGTGCTGTTTAACGTACCCGGTACAAACACTAGTTGTGTACGGGAGTGATAGCTGATCGCTCCCCACACCAGAAGACCAGGTGTAGGCCCTGTGTGTCGCTGGCGGATGCAAGATAGGTGGAGACGCTCCCCTGTGCATCTGCGAACACGCATACGGCCATCGGAGGATCCCAAGCAGAATCTGCTTTCACCGCTGAACACGACAGATCGCCATTGCGTTCTCCAGTGCAGACGTTGGCGACACCACTGCAGCCGTTCCTGACGGTGGGCTGGAGTCAGAGGTACACATGCCAGAGGCACACGTGCACGTAGTCTTGCATCCAGTAGACGGTTGCAGATTGTTCTCACAGTCATCTCAGGTGCAACGGCAGCTCGAATTTGCGTCGCACTGGATGTTCTGCTTGACAACGCTGCTCTTCTTATGCGTCTATCGGTCCGCTCATCAGTCCGTCTGTGACTCCCGGTTTCACGTCTTCTCGTGTGGGAATGTTCTACGGACCATCTACGCCACCATCGTACCACCACCGATACTTCCCGTCCAATTCGCTCCGCAATACGACGATACGATCACCCGGCCTCGCGGAGTCCGACTAGACGACCTCGCTCAAAGTCCGATAACTGCTGAACTCGTACACATCTTCCATGTCCAGGCATTGAGCTTCTTCAGGGTCTTCGCACGTGTTCGTACGCCGACGACTGATTACATCCACTTCGCCGTACTCCTTAAATACCACCGACGATAATTTGGATATTATGCCGTGCTGTGGCGTAAGTGCTCACCGGTTGGTTCCGAAATTAACATCACACCTACGTAAACTCGACCCCGTTAACATATGTAAATTTCACGATCGTCCGCCAATTCCTTCTTGGTGTTCTTTTTTCACTTTCCGCCAGTGTATAACAGTTAAATCCAAAGGGCGAGATCCAAAGTGAAAATCCCCCAAATACGTGGCGTCAGTGAATAGACAAAGACATCGCTCCTTTCACGTTTTAGCAACACACAGGAACCAAAATTGTTATTCGGTCTCCGCTGGGGATCCGAATTCCAGATCTCTCGATATCTAGCCGAGCCCGTTAGCCTTTCAAAACCTTATAAAGCATGTTAGCCTTGCAAATCATGCTTCGTGAGTGAACCACATAAATCCAAAATGTTCGGAATTGCGAGTAAAAACGTCAAGAACCAGTGTCAATAAGACACACCCTTTTCAAAATCCGGTTCTTGCAACTCTTGCGCAGCTGTCACACTGTACGGACGAAGAAACGCTTCGTTCTCGGCTCTTTGGCAGGTGGAAACAGAATACCCAGTTTCTTGTGACAAACGTCGTAGTGACTTCTTCGGTGATGCCAGCAGCCGGTGCTTCACCTCTTCGATTCTTTCTTCCGCTAAAAGAGGACGTCCGTCAATGTGTTGGTTGAAAACACTTCCCGTGGTCTCAAATTTGTTCGCTAACCTGACGAAGTAACGTTTGTCTCGTGCTTTTCTTCTCCCAAACTTCTCCAGGAAATCACACTGTGTTATCTTTATGGACTTTGCTATCCGATAACTTTTCATAATAACACCCGCTCCGCAACGGTATACACAGCCATCCTGAAAGACGTTCAGTGACACATTTAAACACGCAGATTGCTTCCGGACAGAATTAGCGAGACCGGCCGTCTAGTGGGATGACGTCACGATCAGTCATCACCTCATAATGAAAATCTCTCCCGCGTGTTTCTCAAGGATCAAGGTCACTTGTAAACCAAACGTCGTGTTTCTGTCTAGAGTGGGAAGAAAACAATATCTGGTTCTTTGAGGGGGGGGGGACTGCCAAGTGAAATACCCACCGTGTAGCACGCTCTTCTGTGTTAGATTAAGTTCAGCAGAGAAGCTTTGTTTCTCCAAAAGAAGCCTTACCTTATTTGCAAACAAGTTAGTAAAATCATGCAATGCATTGACTATGATACGCTTTCCAACATAATCATTACTGAAGTTATGAGGATAATGGCTGTGGAATAAATCTCGCTCCTGTGTCCTGACCTTTGACCCCATTCCGATGATATTAAACAGAATTGGCTCAGTATACCTCCGGAACAACATACTAAAGTTTTGTCGCAACAGAAACATTTTTAAGCAAGTTATGAGGATAATGGCTCTGGAATAAATCTCGCTCCTGTGCCCTGACCTTTGACCCCATTCCGATGATATTAAACAGAATTGGTTCAGTATACCTCCGGAACAACATACTAAAGTTTTGTCGCTATAGAAACATTTTTAGTCAAGCTATGAGGATAATGGCCAGTGGAATATATCTCGCTCCTGTGTCCTGACCTTTGACCCCATTTCGATGATATTCAACAGAATTGGCTCAGTATACCTCCGGAACAACATACTAAAGTTTTGTCGCAACAGAAACATTTTTAGTCAAGCTATGAGGATAATGGCCAGTGGAATATATCTTGCTCCTGTGCCTTGACCTTTGACCCCATTTCGATGATATTAAACAGAATTGGTTCAGTATACCTCCGGAACAACATACTAAAGTTCTGTCGCTACAGAAACATTTTTAGTCAAGCTATGAGGATAATGGCCAGTGGAATATATCTCGCTCCTGTGCCTTGACCTTTGACCCCATTCCGATTATATTGAACAGAATTGGTTCAGTGTACCTCCGGAACAACATACTAAAGTTTTGTCGCAATCGAAGCATTTTTAGTCAAGTTATGAGGATAATGGCCAGTGGAATATATCTTGCTCCTGTGCCTTGACCTTTGACCCCATTTCGATGATATTCAACAGAATTGGCTCAGTATACCTCCGGAACAACATACTAAAGTTTTGTCGCAATCGAAGCATTTTTATTCAAGTTATGAGGATTATGGCCAGTGGAATATATCTTGCTCCTGTGCCTTGACCTTTGACCCCATTCCGATGATATTGAACAGAATTGGTTCAGTGTACCTCCGGAACAACATACTAAAGTTTTGTCGCTACAGAAACATTTTTAGTCAAGCTATGAGGATAATGGATGTGGAAGAAATCTCGCTAATGTGCCCCGATCTTTGACCCCATTTCGATGATATCAAACTGAACCAGTTCACCATATCTCCAGAACAACATGACAAAGTGTTGTCGCAATCGAAGCATTTTTACGTAAGTTATGTCGCATAAGGGCGATGAAATGGATCCCGCTCCTATGTCCTGACCTTTGATCCCATTTCGCCCATTTTCAATAGGGTTCCTCCCCATGTTATACCCTACCACATACTAAAATTTCATTGAAATCGAAGCATTTTCACGCGAGTTATCGTGTGGACGGACAGACGGACAAAGCTGGAGCATGAACGCTTCTTCAACATACGGTTGGAAAGCGTTAAAAAATGTCGGTTCAAATTAAGGTCCGTTCAGACGTCCACTCATTTTTCTACTTGCTTTACTTATTAGCCAATCAGAACAACAGAAAAAAATATATGTTTTGCTTGATGTTAAGCATCTGATAAACAAGTTTTCACTACTTGATATTCTATAAAGTGTAGACTTGACAGGATACATAAATGCCGTTGAACTGAATTAATTCTAATTAACGTAGTATTCTAGATTCGCCATTTTTTTTACAGTTTCTACGTCATAAAGCATCAGAAACATGCTAAGAAATTATAATGTCGAATATAAAGGATGAACAGCTGTGAAAGTACAATTTTGTTAACTCTTTGAGTAAAGAGATAGCTTGTGTGTATGTGTGGGTTTAAAATTACCTGCGATCTTACTTGTTTTCAGCATCAAAGGCACTGTTAGCTAAAGGCAAATAAATGAAATTTATTCCTCTGGTTTCAATTGTCTGTTGATTTGTTGTTCTTTCGTTGATATCATAAGTACAAAACATTCTACTAAAATTTCATGGCGCCTAACTAATTACCCGTGGCGGTTCGTGGAGTAAAATGTTGGTGAGGTAAAGACCCAGACCATGACATATATGTTATTGAAGGTGTAAGTTAAAAACTAAGAAATAATTTGCAGCGGTAACTATGTTCATAATCGACAGCCTCCTGATTAAAATTTTTCGTTATTTATTCTTTACTAAACACACAACTAACACGCTGAGCCGCGGATGGCTTAGTGGTTAGCGAGTCAGACTATCAATGCAAGGTCCTCAGGTTCGAACCTGGGCTGATCTTTCAGAGATGGTGTGGTTTACTAACAATCGCTGAATATCCGCCGTGCATCGGACGAGCACGTTAAGTGACGGCCCCCAGGCTGGACCCACTGGTTAAATGGGTATCCTTTCCTATGCCCGCCCCCCTGAAATTCTCTCACCCCCTCTGTGTGCAACATCGTACTTGTACGGTGGCGCCATCTATTGTAGTCTTATCTCACTACAAACTGTTCTGTCAAAGTCGCTAGACTTGCTCTCATTCCTTCCGTTTCTGTGTCCTGCCCAAAAGGCGATCTCGCTGTAGGTGGCTGGGACCTAAAATCTACTCACTGTGGACGGAAGTCCTACAAGACAATGACAAATTAAAACAACTAACATGCTATCAAAAGCTGACGGATATACATGTATTATAAACATAGGATGAATGAGTTATTAAACAATAATAACACCATGCTTTAAGGATATTTCGTACTTTGTTTGCTATTTAGTCTGTTTTAAACGGGTCTGGTACGATTCGTCCAACGACGATTGGTCCAAAGGGAAGATTCGTTTAATGGACAATTGATCCAAAGGTACAATTCGTCCAATGATACGAATGGTCCAATGCCGATTCGTCCAATGGTACGACTGGTCCAATGCCGATTGGTCCAAAGGGAAGATTCGTTTAATGGACAATTGATCCAAAGGTACAATTCGTCCAATGGTACGAATGGTCCAATGCCGATTCGTCCAATGGTACGACTGGTCCAATGCCGATTGGTCCAAAGGGAAGATTCGTTTAATGGACAATTGATCCAAAGGTACAATTCGTCCAATGGTACGATTGGTCCAATGCCGATTCGTCCAATGGTACGATTGGTCCAATGCCGATTGGTCCAAAGGGAAGATTCGTTTAATGGACAATTGATCCAAAGGTACAATTCGTCCAATGGTACGATTGGTCCAATGCCGATTCGTCCAATGGTACGACTGTTTTAAACGGGTCTGGTACGATTCGTTCAATGCCGATTGGTCCAAAGGGAAGATTCGTTTAATGGACAATTGATCCAAAGGTACAATTCGTCCAATGATACGATTGGTCCAATGCCGATTCGTCCAATGGTACGATTGGTCCAAAGGTACAATTCGTCCAATGGTACGATTGGTCCAATGCCGATTGGTCCAAAGGGAAGATTCGTTTAATGGACAATTGATCCAAAGGTACAATTCGTCCAATGGTACGATTGATCCAATACCGATTCGTCCAATGGTACGATTGGTCCAATGCCGATTGGTCCAAAGGGAAGATTCGTTTAATGGACAATTGATCCAAAGGTACAATTCGTCCAATGGTACGATTGGTCCAATGCTGATTCGTCCAATGGTACGATTGGTCCAATGCCGATTCAACCAATGGTACGATTGGTCCAAAGGGAAGATTCATCCAATGGACAGTTGATCCAAAGGTACAATTCGTCCAATGGTACGATTGGTCCAATGCCGATTCGTCCAATGGACGATTGGTCCAATTCCGTCCTATCTGTCCGAAGTGCTACTCGTGTTATAAAAATCTCAGCTGTTCTTATTTTATCTCCGATGTTATAAGAAAGTACCGGTAGTCCAAAGAATGTAAAATAATGTTACATTTCAGGCGTAATATTGTGGTTACAGATTTTTTTTTTTTTTTTTTTTCGGAATCGCGTTTTTTTGTTATACTCCCCTTGCTGCCGTATGAAGTTGCTGATGTACGAGCCGTTCAATCAACTTCAATGTTTCTCTTTTGCATGAAATAATATAAAATACTAATTTTCCGTTTCTGTTTGTAGCATGCAGTGGGGTTTTCCGCCAACTGGCCAATGGAAACAACTGGTCGGGGTTCGGACAGAGGCTTTTCAACAGTTTTTATTCTAGCGATGTCATGTTCATAACGTTTACATATCAAATCAAGTTAATAATATTGCGCTTTTAATTAAGTAAGAAATATTAATTCATAGGCTCTAGGCCTAGGCTTTTTTAACAGTTTTAATTCTATCGATGTCAGATTCATAACGTTTACATATCAAATCAAGTTAATAATATTGCGCTTTTACTTAAGTAAGAAATATTAATTCATCGGCTCTAGGCCTAGGCTTTTTTAACAGTTTTAATTCTATCGATGTCAGATTCATAACGTTTACATATCAAATCAAGTTAATAATATTGCGCTTTTACTTAAGTAAGAAATATTAATTCATAGGCTCTAGGCCTAGGCTTTTTTAACAGTTTTAATTCTATCGATGTCAGATTCATAACGTTTACATATCAAATCAAGTTAATAATATTGCGCTTTTACTTAAGTAAGAAATATTAATTCATAGGCTCTAGGCCTAGGCTTTTTTAACAGTTTTAATTCTATCGATGTCAGATTCATAACGTTTACATATCAAATCAAGTTAATAATATTGCGCTTTTACTTAAGTAAGAAATATTAATTCATAGGCTCTAGGCCTAGGCTTTTTTAACAGTTTTAATTCTATCGATGTCAGATTCATAACGTTTACATATCAAATCAAGTTAATAATATTGCGCTTTTACTTAAGTAAGAAATATTAATTCATAGGCTCTAGGCCTAGGCTTTTTTAACAGTTTTAATTCTATCGATGTCAGATTCATGACGTTTACATATGAAATCAAGTTCATAACATTGAGCCGCCCCGGTGGCGCAGTGGTCTAAGCGATGGCCTCTGATCATTCGTCCGTAAGGGGTGCGGGTTCGAATCCCGGTGAGGCATGGATGTAGTGTTTGTCTTACGGCACTGGCTCTCTCCGTTCCCTGGAACCAGTGACCCTAAATTAGGGACGGGCGACTGCTTATAGCCCATTGAGTTGCTCACGGTGGTCGTTAAACCTTCAATCAAAAAAATAACATTGAGCTTTTACTTAGGCACGAAATATTAATTCATAAGGCTTAGGCTTTTTTAACAGTTTTAATTCTACCGATGTCAGATTCATGACGTTTACATATCAAATCAAGTTCATAACATTGAGCCGCCCCGGTGGCGCAGTGGTCTAAGCGATGGCCTCTGATCATTCGTCCGTAAGGGGTGCGGGTTCGAATCCCGGTGAGGCATGGATGTTGTGTTTGTCTTACGGCACTGGCTCTCTCCCTTCCCTGGAACCAGTGACCCTAAATTAGGGACGGGCGACTGCTTATAGCCCATTGAGTTGCTCACGGTGGTCGTTAAACCTTCAATCAAAAAAAAAAAAAAAAAAAAAAATAACATTGAGCTTTTACTTAGGCACGAAATATTAATTCATAAGGCCTAGGCTTTTTTAACAGTTTTTATTCTACCGATGTCATATTCATAACATTTACGTATCAAGTTTATAATATTGGCTTAACTGGGAAGTATAAAAAGAGGGAGGTGCGGACTAAAGCTCACCGGACATATGCCCACTATGGAAAATTTGTAGATAATACGTAACGTCGGAGGTCGTTTCCCATCTAGTGTAAGAAAACTGATCCCATAAATATTTACGGACTTTATAAAATTGCACTTTGTTTTAGAAATGTTGAAATTTAAGGGGGTTACCCCCAAACCTAAACTAATATACTGTATATCACCTTTCTTATGGGTTCAAGAGGCTCAAACTTAAATCATTAGACAACGCTATCAATAGACGAACAACACATTTGAACATTTTGAAAAGTTTGAATTTAGGGGTGTTAACCCCCTAAACGTAAACTAACATACATAATCTTTTTCGTGGGCTCTAAAAGCTCAAACTATATCTACGTTATAACTTGAAATCTTCTAAAAAGGCTCGCGGCCAAGGTGCTTTGTAAAGAGCCGGGAAATAATCTGTTGAGTGCCTTTTATGAAGTTTAATAAACTGTTTACAAGAATATCTAAGTTGCATAACAAATATCTAAGTTGTAACTTAAAATCTTCTAAAAAGGCCCGCGGCCTAGGTGCCTTGTAAAGACCTGATAAAGGATACGATGAGTGCCTTTTATAAGGTTTAATGAAATGTTTACAAATACCAAATATCTAGGTTGTAACTCAAAATCTTCCAAAGAGGCCCGCGGCCTAGGTGCCTTGTAAAGACCTGAGAAATGATACGATGAGTGCCTTTTATTAGGTTATATAACATATTTAAAAATACCAAATATCTAGGTTGTAACTTAAAGCCTTCTAAAAAGGCCCGCGGCCTAGGTGCTTTGCAAACAGATGAGAAATGCTCCGTTGAGTGCCTTTTACCAGGTTTATGTAAAAGGTTTACAATTACCAAATATACGGAAATTATCTTTCAAAAGGATATAAAGATGACAATAATTTAAATTATTATTCCTTTCTGGAAAATAAAAAAATTTAGCGTTGTTAAGATGATACCATTGGACAAATCGGCGTTGGACCAATCGTCCCATTGGACAAATCGGCATTGGACGAATTGGACATTGGACCAATCGGACATTAGATCAATCGGCATTGGACCAATTGTCCCTTTGGAAGAATCGGCATTGGAACAATCGTCGCTGGACGAATCGTCCGGGACCGGTTTTAAAGAGTCTTACGATGATTAATATTCCTTTTATCACTTCACGGAAAAACACTTTGTATAATCAATCGAGAATACTTTTAGGTAATGATAATACTCTTTTAGAGCAGTTTTTGTAAGAACACCAAATACAGCATGTTCACACACAGCGAAGCAACGACGCCATCATCCCATAATTCTTTGCAACAAATCGCTGGCTGGATGCTCGGTATCAACGCAACTGAAAACTCACAAATGTAAACAAACTTGCAGCAGGTGTTCGACGAAAATAAAAGAAGCCAGCAAAGCACGCTAACATCCAACAGTTATGAAAAATAATTAAAACCAAATCATCATCATTGTCAACCATTATCAATCCACTGCTGGACGAAGGTCTCCCCAAGTTTCCTCCACAACGGTCTGTCTTGTGCCAGTCTCCTCCATATCACTCCTGCAAACTTTCGAATTTCATCCACCCATCTTCCATGTGGTCTTTTTCTGAGTCTTTTCCTGTCCCTTGGAATCCAATCTAAAATTTCGGCTGTCCATCGATGATCTGTCCTTCTGGCAGTATGTCCAGCCCATTGCCATTTCAGGTATTTAACTCTAATCATGATGTCTTCCACTGTTGTCATTTTTCGGATCCACGAGTTCCTCTTCTTATCTCTCCTGGTTATACCAAGCATGCACCTCTCCATGCTGCTTTGAGTTGTCTGCAGCCTTTGTATGTCTCTTTTAGTTAAGGTCCACGTCTCTGCACCATACGTAAGCACTGGAAGGATGCATTGATCAAACACTTTTCTTTTAAGACATAATGGCATATTGCTCTTGAAAATTATGCTGTTTCTTCCAAAAGCTCTCCAGGCAAGTTTTGTACCCCGATTAATTTCTTCATCAATGTGACCCTCACTTGATGTTGTCATGGCGAAAATTTTAACCTCTGGTGAATTTCAGAGAGACCTGATCAATCTTTCTGTTGGTTTATCAGAGATTAATTAGTGCAAAAAAATTTTCTCCCATGACATACGTTAGAAGAAAATTCCTGGTTGAAAGGCAGGCGAATTCGTGCGCAAAAATTCGCTTGTCTTAATCACAACCAGGAAAACAATGTTGGAAAAAAAAAGAGAATAATATTTGATTTAACTGACTTTGGGGTTTTGAAAATAATTAATTTATCTGTTCTTTTATCGCGATAGGAAAAGGCGAGTAGGTGTGCAGCTCAGAGAATCAAAATTAATTTTAGTTTAACAAACATCACGGAACGAGAGAAAAAGAAAATTAAAATTAGTGATTTTCTGCAAGGCAAGAATTCGCCATTTTTGCGTTCCTGTTTCCAAACGTCGTGAAAAAGTCGCCCAAAAGTAACATCTTTTCGTCTTTTGGGTAAGGAATTCAGCAACAGAATCTATTTTTAGACCTCAGGGTCAAAAGCGGGGTCCCTACGTGTGAAGGTCAGTGTGTCACCCCTGGCTTGCGAGGGAGTGAAATTCCGTTGGGGAGTCGTTAGTTGCTAGGCTGAAGTTTCGACCAATGGGAGGGGTCAGCGGTTTCAAGCACCCCAGAGTTTTATCCGTTGAGAAAACACTTTTGTTCTGGTCGCTGCGTTAGCTGGTGGACAGCGGAAAGCAAAATTTTCTCTCCTCGCCTTTTTGGCGGAGGAGGGGGCAGCAAGAAGGAAAATTTCGTATTGAAATCTAAACGGACACCAGCTAAAATGATGATTTTGAAGGATCTCATTACTGGAGAGGAAATGCTCGCAGATTCAACCCTCTCCTCCTCTCCTAGTGGACGACGGCAGTATTGAGCTGCAATAAAAAGAAAATTAGTAACTACCGTGAATTGGTCTCCGCAGGAGAATTTTCTGCCAGCGCAACCCGAATGCTGTTACCGCTCGGTTCAATATGGAAGGGACTCTTCAAGCCAGTTCAACCAGACACTGGAAGTTCCGGAAAAAGGGGCATGCATGGCTTTGTGGAAGATACCGCCTTTAACTGCTGAATCGTCGAGTTGGGCCCTACTGATTACCGCAAAGGTCCACCAGCATGTTTCAAAAATGCCCGGTTCCTGTTTCGTTGGCCAGGCTCGCTGTGGCAGAAAAAAGGGAAAGAAAAAAGCACCTTGGAAGTGAAGTGAAAATCAACCGGGACAGTGGTGTTCTCTCAGGGAGAGTTTTTTTTTATTTATTTATTTTATCTATTATTAGGCTGTGAAACCTTTTTTTTTATTATTATCAACGGTTAGTGTGCTTGTCAGGAAGTGTTGCTGCCCCAGTCCAAAAGGTAAATTTCTCTCGGCATTTTCTTTTTTGTATTATGTTGTGGTTTCTTTAAAAATTATAAAACGAGTTGATTTTAAAATTGGGGGCTGTCGGAAAAATATATTGCAAAGAAAAAAAGAAGGGGAGTTGTAAATGTTTTCATTCAGGTTTTTTTCTTTTTTTTTTCCTTTTTTAGTGTTCGGTGTGCTTAAAGAATGAAACCACCTGATTTAATCTTAGGCTGTTTAAATAAATTTCATGTTATCTTCTGTGGATAGGTAATTGAAAAACAAAACAAAACAAAGAATGGAAGTGAATAATTTTCTGGGTCATGTAGGGATAGATGATATAATAAGAATATTAAGTTATTTCGGAACGAACACCTCTCCAGACCAGTATTTTTCTTAGGTGAAATTTAACTCTTTTTGTGCTCGGTGATTTTTGTATTTGTGAAGTAGAATTTGTATTTATGAACTTAGCGTAGGTGCGATGTAGTTGGGAATTTTTCTTGTAGGCTGGTAATTATTTTGGTTTAGTGTTTTGGTAAATTTAGGTGCTAAATTACTCTTTAAAATTTAATTTTTTGTATTAGTGAGGGCTAATTTCTAGTTTCAGCCCGTAGATTAGAAAAACAGGTTTTTATGGGGAAAAGAATATAAGAATTGGGCATACAGGCAGATATGAGCATATGTATAGTGTGACTAAAAAAATAACCCGAATAGCTGTTGTGTTTCTTCAAGAAGTGATGATTTTTTTCAGGAAAAGAGTGATCTAGGAAGTATGGTGATGTATAGATTTTTCAGGAAATAAAGTAAGGTTTGGTATAGTGTGTCAAGTATGGTGTTATGGAGTTTTCTGGGAAATGAATATGTACAGTGTGTTCCTGGGAAATAAAGATAAGTGATTTTCTGGGAAATGAGTGTGTTCCTGGGAAAATAAGGATATGAAGTGTGTTCCTGGGGAAAATAAGGATATGAAGTGTGTTCCTGGGGAAAATAGGATAAGAAGTAATTTTCTGGGAAAAAGGGTGATGTATTGAATTTTCTGGAAAATGGACGAAGAGATATTTTGGGGACAAGAGAACTCTTGTGGGATACTTTACCCTATGTAGACAATGCCGCGGGGTCTGAAAGGGTGCACGAAACAAATTGGGGGATTTGTTTTCTGCCCAAGTAAGCTTGTTCGGTCCATAGGAGGTGGTACCTATGAGGTGAGTGATATAGGTTGTCCCCAAATCAGAGTGAAGGAACAGAAAAGGGTTAGGTCGCACTTTGCTCCACTACACTGTATAAGCTGGGAATGGATTCACGACCCATTCCCGCCTTCAGACTCAAACTTTGTTGTTCTCCCTGAAAAATAGTGTTTTTCTTGAGATGTGGGACTCATTGGTTGAGATGATTGTTTGGCTTTATGCCCGAGTTGATTATTACATGGGTGCCAGTTGACTGGAAAACTTATAGTATGGAATTTTGAAATGTTGGATTTTCATGATGATGGTGTAAGTAAGATTCTCTTGTCGGTGTAGCAATTTAATGATAACTTTGTGTAATTTGAATAAGGTATCTAGTGCATTAGGTTTTGGTATGGTGTATAGAATGGGTTGAGTATCCGGTAAGGCTAGAAATGTTGATTGTAAGACAAATGTTGATTTAAGACAGGGTTATGCTGATTTTAAGACAAATTTTCCTGGAAGGGTAGAATCTTTTATTAAATTAACTTTCATTATACGTAGAATTTTGGCAGTTGTTATAGTAGTTTAAAATTAAAAGTGGATTCGGAAGTCTGGTCTGAGAAGGTTGGTTCGAGCGATTTAATTAGAACAATATAGTGTACACATATGCATATAATATTTTTTTTTGAGAGAGAGTGTGAGATATTTTCACTTCAAATACTTAAGTTGTACACCATGTTAAATCAAGTGTTGGTGCTGTTGAAGTACAATGAAATTCTTGTGTTTATTATTTTTATCAGTAGTGTCCCTGGTGCTAGTTTTTCCGGAAAGAAACTAACCTGTCATCCGTTTATTTTTATTGGGCCCTGTGGCCAGGCATAAAATCTGTGACCTAAAAATTTAACTTGTTAAGTTTTTAAAATAAATATAGGCCAAGTGGCCTTTCAAAAACCTAAACCTTAGTGCAGTGAAGTTTTAGATATTTTCAGTTTAAATTTTCATCACATGGTTCAAGTGCATCCCCCTCAGCAATGACTGAGGTGGGAATGTAATCTGAGGTTATAGCCGTAAAATCAATGTTTTTGTCCTAACTAGCTAATTTGATCATCGCCACTTCCAAAAGGTTATTTACACGTGTACATTGTATACCATTAAATTTTATTGTTTACAAATTTGGTACACATGCAAACAAGAGTTACCTTTTCTTACACTTTCAGGTGTATCTACTCTTCAAACGCAAACAATACAATAGTAACTTTTGGGAGTTACCAAATTCAGTGGTGCATTTTATTTTATTTTTCTATTTTGTTTCATGGCCTTATTCAAAATTTCAGTTTTGTTTCGAAATGCATCCACCCATTTCCCAAATTTAAATTTTCTATAATTTCCATATAAATTTTAATACCAGCATAAATATAGCCTTTTGATAAATAACTTCAATCAATAAAGAAAATAAATGATGATTTTTTTTTCCTCACCAAAACAATATCTGTTGTCCAAGATAAACGTACGTGCCTGTTATCTCCAGCTTTTCTCCATCAATCGATAAATCTTCATTTCTTGTAAAAGCATTGAACATCACTTTTGTCTTCTGAAAGTTCATTTTTAATCCCACTTCTTTACTCTTGTCAGCAAGTTCCTGGATCATACTCTGCAGCTCTGATGGGGTAGTTGCAAAAATGACTATGTCATCAGCAAAACGAAGGTGGGTTAGATAATCTCGATTAATCTTTATCCCTTTGTTTTCCCAGTTCAGTGATTGAAAGACATTTTCTAATGTGGCATTAAACAGCTTCGGTGATATGGTGTCAACTTGTCTCACTCCCTTTCCAATTTTTATGTGTGTTGTATTTTCAAACAGCCGAATCTTTGCACTTGCATTTTCATAGATGTTATTAATAGTATTAATGTATGCATCTTCAATACCGCAGGATTTCAGAGCCATTGTAACTGCTGATGGTTTCACCGAATGAAAGGCTTTTTCATAATCGATAAAAGCCATGCACAATGGAAGTTCATATTCCCTCGCTCTTTCAATTAGTTCTCTCAGTACGTGGATATGATCTATTGTGCTGTAGCCACTCATGAATCCAGCTTGTTCTCTCGTTTGAGCCATGTCCAGTGTTGCCTTCAAACGGTGTGAAAGAACTTTAGTGAAGATTTTATAAACCACTGATATAGGAGGCTGATAGGTTTATGGGAAGTACTATCCACTATATGACAACACAAAATTCAGAGTGAAAGCTAATAGTATCATGAAAGTATTTTGAAATAACTGTAAGATTATTTGCGGGGGTGATCATTCACGGTCCCTTTCCCCGAAATGTTCTACCTACGCAGCCTACGCTCCTTGTGATAACTGACAAATGCTGCAGATGAAGGCATTTACAGAGATATCATTTCAACATGAAGTTGCAAAATGTTTATTTACGTTATTTAGTAAGGCGTCTTTACAATACATACCGCTGCATAAAAGCACGTTTAGTAATTGAAACACATACGAATATACACTACTGGCCACCCAAAATGCAACTCCAAGAAGGACACGAGATAGCAAAGCCAGATTTACTGGACACATAACAACAGATACAAAGATGAAACGATTGAGCCTACAGGCCCGTGCGACTTGCGGAACACGCAGACATCAGTAGTTCGTGTGGCCCCCATGGCTGGCAATAACAGCCGCTACACGCCGCGGCATCGAACGAAAGAGGCTTTGGATGTGGACTTGAGGTATGTCGGTCCAGGCTGCTTCCACACGTTGCCACAGTTCATCAGGCATAGCCGCGGGTGGTGCTTGCCGGGTCACTCGGTTGCCGATCAGCGAAAAGACGTGTTCGATGGGCGAGAACAGGCGGGCCACGGCAACAGTGACACCTGGCGGGCCGTGAAGAATTGTTGCACGATGCGTGCCACGTTAGGGCGCGCATTGTCCTGTAGAAACGTGGCCGCTGGCAGGTCCTGCACGTAAGGGAGGACTACAGGCTCCAAAACGTCGGAGATGTAGCGGTGGCTGTTGAGTGTACCGGCGATGCGTACCAGAGGGGTGCCGGTGTCATATCCAATTGCGCCCCAAACCATAACGCCAGGCGACGGACTGGTACGGCGATGCATAATGTTATACAGTCTCTCATACAGTCTCTCGCCGCGGTGCCGCCACACGCGGATCCGACCATCGTGGTGTTGCAGGCAGAAGCGGGATTCGTCGGAGAAGACAATGTTGTGCCGTTCCGTCGTCCAGGTGCGGCGTTCAACGGCACACTGCCACCGCATTCGCCGGTGGTGTAACGTCAATGGTAATCGGAGCATTGGGCGCCGTGCGACAAGTCCCCGCTCCTGCAGACGAGTAGAGCGGTACGTGCTAACACAGGTTGTTGCGCAACACACCCTAATTCCTGCGCTAACGTTCGTGATGTGGCGGTGCGAGCCGTCAATGCCCGCCGCACAACATGCCGGTCCTCTCGCTTGGGGGGTGTGCCGCTGCTGCGGCAATCGCTCACGTCGATCCGTCCGCCCCTCCTGCACCCACCAAATCCATACTCGCCTTACTATGGCTGGATGTCGTCCCACACGGGCGCCGATGTCTCGGTACGATAAACCGCTGTCGCGATAAGCCACTATTCTTCCTCTGTCGAACTCCGAATCGTGCTGGAATGACTGCCGTATTCTGCGACGAGGCAGCAGGAAGCTTTCCACGCACAGGTCCGGCAGCACAACACACTTCCACTATTTACACCCGCCTTCTGTGCAGCCTTCTTATAGTGCTTCTCGGTAGCGTGCTTGGCGCACATGGTTTGCATATGCCCTACAATGCAAATCGTTTGCATGCCCTACCGCGAGCGACGCATCCTGAGGATTTCCGGCCAATCGGATACTTCCTTCTTGGTGTTGCATTTGCAAATATTTTCCCGAACCCTTTTGCGACCGCCAGTTCGCCCCTGTATATAGATACTTACGTACATTTTATATCTATTTATATTACTCGACGGTCGTTCAAGAAATTCATAGGAAGACATCAAGCACGGGAGGGAAAAGAGGTAGACTTAAGACATTGGAAACAGTTTCGGAGGGGGAAACGTATATTTGCCGCCCCGGTGGCGCAGTGGTCTAAGCGATGGCCTCTGATCATTCGTCCGAAAGGGGTGCGGGTTCGAATCCCGGTGAGGCATGGATGTTGTGTTTGTCTTACGGCACTGGCTCTCTCCCTTCCCTGGAGCCAGTGACCCTAAATTAGGGACGGGCGACGGCTTATAGCCCATTGAGTTGCTCACGGTGGTCGTTAAACCTTCAATTAAAAAAAAAACCGTATATTTTTTAGAAAAAAAATGAGGAAGAATGGTTAACCTGTTTTACGGTAGATCACCCTTCCTGAGCACAAACGCACGTTTTGCGCTTAATTTTTATTTTCTACCGATAGTTAATGAGTGGTCATTGCATCACGCACAACACTAATTGAACGTCCACTCCTCCAAAAATTCAAAATAATTTTAATAGAAAAAACTACTTTTTACAAAAGATGCTCCCGAGTCCAGAAAAAAGCATCGTGTCTGTTTGCGAGAGTGCAGCACGTGTGTAGGTCACAATTAAGGCCCACGGGCCACAAATTATGGCGCTGACCCATGGATACGGTGTCTAAAATAAATCAACCGGAAGTACGTTTCTATATACATTATATTGACAAAAGTCACCGGAAACCCCTTCAGAGCCGCCCCGGTGGCGCAGTGGTCTAAGGCAATGGCCTCTGATCATTCGTCCGAAAGAGTCCGGGTTCGAATCCCGGTGAGGCATGGGTGTTGTGTTTGTCTTACGGCACTGGCTCTCTCCCTTCCCTGGAACCAGTGACCCTAAATTAGGGACGGGCGACTGCTTATAGCCCATTGAGTTGCTCACGGTGGTCGTTAAACCTCCAATCAAAAAAAAAAAAAACCCTTCAGAGGCAAATAAACAGGTCCTCTGCGTTGTTAAGATGTGCGATACAGCTTCAAATGGTATAAAAACAAAACAGCAGCTGACCACGCACTGTGAGGTTGAGTGAAAATGTCGCGGGTCTAAGGCGTTGGCCTCTGATCATTCGTCTGTAAGGGGTCCGGGTTCGAATCCCAGTCAGGCATGGATGTTGTGTTTGTCTTACGGCACTGGCTCTCTCCCTTCCCTGGAACCAGTGACCCTAAATTAGGGACGGGTGACTGCTTATAGCCCATTTGAGTTGCTCACGGTGGTCATTAAACCTCCAATCAAAAATAAATAAATAAATAAATAAAAAAAAATGTCGCGACGGGAGAGAACTGACTTTCAGAAAGGAAAGATTGTTGGATATTGTATTAGTCGGTTGTACATAAGAGAAACCGAGAGGAGTTTAAACATACCCAAGTCAACTGTTTTGGATGTATTGAATAAGTGGAAGACACATGGCGTGCCTGAAGCAGCAAATCGTACCGACAGACCAAAGCAAATGAGTGATACAGGACGTTAAAACCTCAGGAGAGTCATTACAGCTAATTGACGGGGTTCTGCACAAGACCTCAGTGTACAAGGCAGCAACAATGCTGGAACATCGGTATGTACGCGTACAATTCTCAGAGAACTTCATTCCATGAGTTACCGTGGTCGTGCGGCTGCTCATAAGCCTTTCATCTCCATCTCGGAATGCAATTTGTCGTTTAGCGTGGTGTAAAGAACATTTATCGTGGACCGTAGATCAATAGAAAGGGATCCTATGGGCTGATGAATCCAGATACATGATCCAAAGTCTGATGACCGTGTGTGGGTAAGGCGGCAGCCTGGGGGAACGCTATTTACCACTGTGTACTGTTCTTACAGTCAAGGTCAGAGCTAGTAGTTTACTCGTGGAGGGGGTGTTTTTCGTGGTATAATCTCAACCCATTGGTTATCATAGACACACCTGTTAACCAGAACGTCTACCTTGATATTCTGGACAATTTTGCCTTACCAACTCTGTGGGAATACTGTGGAACCGAGCAATTCAATAGGCTATAAGCAGTCGGCCGTCCCTAATTTAGGGCCACTGGTTCCAGGGAAGGGAGAGAGCCAGTGCCGTAAGAGAAACACAACATCCATGACTCACCGGCATTTTATTTTTATTGAAATTTTTAACGACCGCCGTGAGAAACTCAACGGGCTATAAGCAGTCGCCCGTCCCTAATGTAGGGTCACTGGCTCCAGGGAAGGGAGAGAGCCAGTGCCGTAAGACAAACACAACATCCATGCCTCACTGGGATATTTTTTTTGATTGGAGGTTTAACGACCACCGTGAGCAATTCAATGGGCTATAAGCAGTCAGCCGTCCCTAATTTAGGGCCACTGGTTCCAGGGAATGGAGAGAGACAGTGCTGTAAGACAAACACAACATCCATGCCTCACTGGGATATTTTTTTTGATTGGAGGTTTAACGACCACCGTGAGCAATTCAATGGGCTATAAGCAGTCGCCCGTCCCTAATTTAGGGTCACTGGTTCCAGGGAAGGGAGAGAGCCAGTGCCGTAAGACAAACACAACATCCATGCCTCACTGGGCCGCCCCGGTGGCGCAGAGGTCTAAGGCGTTGGCCTTTGATCATTCGTCCGTAAGGGGTCTGGGTTCGAATCCCGTCAGGCATGGATGTTGTGTTTGTCTTACGGCACTGGCTCTCTCCCTTCCTGGAACCAGTGACCCTAAATTAGGGACGGGCGACTGCTTATAGCCCATTGAGTTGCTTACGGTGGTTGTTAAACCTCCAATAATAAAAAAAAATGCCTCACTGGGATATTTTTTTTGATTGGAGGTTTAACGGCCACCGTGAGCAATTCAATGGGCTATAAGCCGTCGGCCGTTCCTAATTTAGGGCCACTGGTTCCAGGGAAGGGAGAGAGCCAGTGCTGTAAGACAAACACAATATCCATGCCTCACTGGGATATTTTTTTTGATTGGAGGTTTAACGACCACCGTGAGCAATTCAATGGGCTATAAGCAGTCGGCCGTTCCTAATTTAAGGTCACTGGTTCCAGGGAAGGGAGAGAGCCAGTGCTGTAAGTGAAACACAACATCCATGACTCACCGGCATTTTATTTTTATTGGAATTTTGAACGACCGCCGTGAGGAACTCAATGAGCTATAGGCAGTCGCCCGTCCCTAATGTAGGGTCACTGGCTCCAGGGAAGGGAGAGAGCCAGTGCCGTAACACAAACACAACATCCATGCCTCACAGGGATTCGAACCCGTACCTCTTTCTGATGAATGATCACGAGCCATCGCTTAGACCACTGCGCCACTGGGGCGGCTTTTAATTTATGCGATATTCATTATTCATGAGCTCATGGGGTAAGAATATTTTTCAATAAAACAATCTGAGGAACAAAATCGGGTGATTAATGGTAATATGAAGGAACGATGAACCGCCCCGGTGGCGCAGTGGTCTAAGCGATGGTTTGTGATCATTCGTCTGAAAGGGGTCCGGGTGCGAATCCCGGTGAGGCATGGATGTTGTGTTTGTCTTACGTCACTGGCTCTCTCCCATCCCTGGAACCAGTGACCCTAAATTAGGGACGGGCGACTGCTTATAGCCCATTGAGTTGCTCACGGTGGTCGTTAAACCTCCAATCAAAAAAAAAAAAAAAAAAAAAAACGATGAGCCGCCCCGGTGGCGCAGTGGTCTAAGCGATGGTTTGTGATCATTCGTCTGAAAGGGGTCCGGGTGCGAATCCCGGTGAGGCATGGATGTTGTGTTTGTCTTACGGCACTGGCTCTCTCCCTTCCCTGGAACCAGTGACCCTAAATTAGGGACGGGCGACTGCTTATAGCCCATTGAGTTGCTCACGGTGGTCGTTAAACCTCCAATCAAAAAAAAAAAAAACGATGAGCCGCCCCGGTGGCGCAGTGGTCTAAGCGATGGTTTGTGATCATTCGTCTGAAAGGGGTCCGGGTGCGAATCCCGGTGAGGCATGGATGTTGTGTTTGTCTTACGGCACTGGCTCTCTCCCTTCCCTGGAACCAGTGACCCTAAATTAGGGACGGGCGACTGCTTATAGCCCATTGAGTTGCTCACGGTGGTCGTTAAACCTCCAAACAAACAAAAAAACAAACAAAAAAAAAACGATGAGCCGCCCCGGTGGCGCAGTGGTCTAAGCGACGGTTTGTGATCATTCGTCGGAAAGGGGTCCGGGTGCGAATCCCGGTTAGGCATGGATGTTGTGTTTGTCTTACGGCACTAGATCTCTCCCTTCCCTGGAACCAGTGACCCTAAATTAGGGACGGGCGACTGCTTATAGCCCATTGAGTTGCTCACGGTGGGCGTTAAGGTGGTTTCACCTAAAATATCTCCCTTATGTCTCCAATGGTAAAACTTCTTTATATATTTTTTTCGCAATTAATGTATTCCCAAGAATCAACATTTGCACAATGATAAATCTCACTTTAAGTTATATCATGGGATTCTTAATTCTTGCTGAAACATAACCATAATTAAGCAATGAATCATTTCTTTATCGACTGACGTCATTAATGTACAGGTCGTGCCATTTATTAACAGATCTGAACATTACTCAAAGAAAAAGTTATTGTTTTTTAATATCATTGTATTTATGTTTTAGCAAGTATTAAGTATCCCATGTTGTAACTTAAAGTTAGTTTTATTCATGTGCAAATTTTCTTCCTTTGGGATGTTCTAATTGCGAAGAAAACATTTAAAGAAGTTTTACCATTGGAAACATAACGCAGAGATTTTAGGTGGAATAATCGAGCTTATACTGTATTAGATGGAGACACCACTCCTATCCACGCAGCATTGGTCGCCATAAGTCACCGCCAAGGAGTATAGAATAAGGGGAGAGAGCATGTGCTCTCACCATTGAAGCCAGTTAAGTTCCGTGGCCGCCATGTTATATTACCCTCAGTTGCTCATTTTTGCTTTGTAAGTTAAGGAAGATTTCAGTTTTTTATTTCGTGTGAGAAGGGCATTTGCTTTTGACTGATTTATGGAATTGTTCATTTGAAGTTCAACTAAACATTAAAAGCTGAAGAGAGATCTATTGTATTTGCGGATCTGGAATAGCTAAACATTTGTAGTAGGAATTAGAAATGTGTCCAGCTTTCAATAACTCCTGGTCAAAGATCACATTCCCGAAAACGTTTTATCAAAACTTTGTAAAAAGTATTCGTTTCTCGCGCACAATAAAATCCGTGTTTCTTTTTTTTTTTTTTTTTTTTTTTGTTATTTTAAATTCGTAAATTATCGCATTTCTTATTAGTACATAGTAATCTATCAACGCTAACGGATTTTATTGTGCGCCACAAACGTTTTTCAATTTGCATATTCCGTGTACTCTTCGTTCAAATTTTGTAAATTATCAAAGTTTAGCACGAACTATTGTTTGTAAGATTTCGTTGCGTTTCTGTCTTCAGAAACATTCGTTCGATCACATGAAATAAATCAGGGTTTTTTTCTTCACTTTAGAGTCTGTGAACAGGTTCATGCATTACCTTAAACAGCATGTACTTTTTGTGTGATGAGTCAAAGGGATTTTTGTCGTACGCAGCAGTAAAACGTGACTTAGCAGTGCTTTGAAAGGAAAGAATAGAAAACAGTGGTGTTATAGACTACATCCATAAATGTAAATGCTATTTTTTCTTTTCGCAAGAAGGCTTTTTTTTTTTGATTTGAGGTTTAACGACCACCGTGAGCAACTCAATGGGCTATAAGCAGTCAGCCGTCCCTAATTTAGAGTCACTGGTTCCAGGGAAGGGAGAGAGCCAGTGCCGTAAGACAAACACAACATCCATGTCTCATTGGGATTCGAACCCGGACCCCGTTCGGACGAATGATCAGAGGCCATTGCTTAGACCACTGCGCCACCGGGGCGGCCCAAGAAGGCTTTAAAAGTGTTAGTCTGCCTATATTGTTAGGTACGTAATTCGATGTGAACGCAATGAGAAGGGTAACATAAGATGGCTACCGCTCAGAGCGTCGGCTTCAGAGCTTTACGTAGGGCTTGTTTGTTATGCTCCCTCCCCTTATTCTATCCTGCTTGGTCACCGCCAGCGCTGCCAGTGACGTAGCAAGCAGGCAAAAGCTGCTTTGAAACTATGGAAACCACTGAAGTTACGAAGCGTTTAGACAGATAAAGTGAGGGATTTAATGATTATCAATTATACAACCTTACTGTTTAATCAACTGTGCAAATAAGAATGTTTTTTTCTTCTTAATTTCACAAGATTTCTACAGGACGCCTCAATCAAATTTTACGGTTAATAAATTAATGTCAGTGACGTAGAAGAAGATTCCGGGGCGACAGAACGCCTCAATCAAATTTTACGGTTAATAAATTAATGTCAGTGACGTGGAAAAAGATTCCGGGGCGACAGAACGCCTCAATCAAATTTTACGGTTAATAAATTAATGTCAGTGACGTGGAAGAAGATTCCGGGGCGACAGAACGCCTCGATCAAATTTTACGGTTAATAAATTAATGTCAGTGACGTGGAAGAAGATTCCGGGGCGACAGAACGCCTCGATCAAATTTTACGGTTAATAAATTAATGTCAGTGACGTGGAAGAAGATTCCGGGGCGACAGAACGCCTCAATCAAATTTTACGAAATTAATGTCAGTGACGTAGGAGATAAGATTCCGGGTGCGGCAGAACGCCTCATTCAAATTTTACGGTTAATAAATTAATGTCTGTGACGTGGAAGAAGATTCCGGGGCGACAAAACGCCTCAATCAAATTTTACGGTTAATAAATTAATGTCAGTGACGTGGGAGATAAGATTCCGGGTGCGACAGAACGCCTCAATCAAATTTTACGGTTAATAAATTAATGTCAGTTACGTGGGGGAAGATAAGAAAACGTTTTACTATGAGAAATCGTAATGCTGCGTGGCACGTTTATTTTTTTAGTAAAAGCAATTCACTGTATAATTCAACAGAAAATACTTTGAAATGAGACAATAACTTTTACTGTTTTGCTCAATAACGGATACCGCGGGCAAAGGATTAAAAAATATGTTTCTAATTTCTTTTTTTTATATCTTGAAGATTTCAGCATTCATGAAATGCACGGCCAGCTCTATGACAATGGGGCCAATATGAAGAAAAAACACAATGGACTTCAAAAAACAGTTTTTCAACATAAAACCATTATGCATTTTATGTACTTTGAGCGGCTGATACTTTAAATCTTGTCGTAAATAAAGATGAAAAAAATTTCTTTACAGATTGTGAACATTTTCAGCGTTCTTCAAAAAATATGTGTTTTATTTTTTTTGAATTACCTTACTGTTGGTAAATTTTAAAGAAAGAGCTTCTAGCGTTGACCGTAAAACCGTGTTCTGAAACAAGGTGGGGAAAACCGGATCGATGCAATAAGGGTAATGAAGACTGGGGTACAATTTCAGCGTAATCCTCCATATAATATATTGGTCTCTCCATATCACTTTCGAATTTCATCCACCCATCTCCCATGTGGTCTTCTCTTGAGCCTTTTTCTGTCCCTTGGAATCCAGACTACTATTATACTTATGGGAAATAGAAAATCGTGTTACTAAAGATATTTATTTCATATAAAAATAAATAATAATTGAAAAATATTCTAGTACAAGAAGGCAGCAAATCTGGGCTTGCACCCAGGCGGCAAATGCCCTTGGCACGCCCCTGAAAACGATGACCAGTTTTTTTTAATAATTTTACATTGGTTTTACCATTAATAATGGTGCAGCTCATGTGTTTGGAGTGTAATTTATTCTGTAAATTCCCCCATTGTAATATTGCATTAAAAAATATATATACTATACCAATGTGTACCTCGTCTACATTTACCAGTGCCAACAAATAAAATGTTATCACACAAGCAAATAATAGTAATAATACAAACGATCGACGGTTTAAATGTGTTCTACGTTAATTTAAAGCAGGTGAACCTTAGGAGGGGAAAAAAGAACTGATCCTAAGATCTAATAAAATATTGTTGTTTTCTCAAGTTTACACTAAAACTATAACTGAAACACTATTGAATATAAATATAAAACAGGTAAAGTATCCTGAAAATCATAACAAACTATGATTTTTAACAGTATGTGCACTCCATACAAAACCAACCTATATATCAGTTATTAAAGAAAGCAAGTATGAATGTATTAATTTACTACAAATTTTCACTTCTATTCCATCATCATCTCATCATTGTCAACCATTATTAATCCACTGCTGGACGAAGGTCTCTCCAAGCCTCTTCCACAGCGGTCTGTCTTGTGCCAGTCGCCTCAATGTTACTCCTGCATACTTTCGAATTTCATCCACCCATCTTCCATGTAGTCTTCTTCTGGGTCTTTTCCTGTCCCTTGGAATCCAATCTAAAATTTCGACTGTTCATCGATGGTCTGTGCTTCTAGCAGTACGCCCAACCCATTGCCATTTCAGGGATTTTACTCTGATCATGATGTCTTCCACTCTTGTCATGTTTCTGATCCACGAGTTCCTATTCTTATCTCTCCTGGTTATACCAAGCATGCTCCTCTCCATGCTCCTTTGAGTTTTCTGCAGCCTTTGTATGTCTCTTTTAGTTAAGGCTCACGTCTCTGCACCATACGTAAGCACTGGAAGGATGCATTGATCAAACACTTTTCTTTTAAGACATAATGGCATATTGCTCTTGAAAATTATGCTGTTTCTTCCAAAAGCTCTCCAGGTAAGTTTTATACGCCGATTAATTTCTTCATCAATGTGACCCTCACTTGATATCTGCTGTCAAAGATAAACGTACGTGTCTGTTATCTCCAGCTTTTCTCCATCAATTGATAAATCTTCATTTTTTGTAAAAACATTGCGCATGACTTTTGACTTCTGAAAGTTCATTTTTAATCCCACTTCTTTATTCTTGCCATACAATACTTCAAATACAGAATTTACATTTATCTGTTCCATATCAATATGCACTGAATCAATATGTACCAGGTACTATATATGTTATTCCGTGAATAGGCTCCTGATAATTAGTAAAAAAAAAAAATCCCTAACTAGTCAAACTGTCTTTTTCCTAAAGAGATTCTTCACATTAAAAAAAAAAAAAAGAAAAAAAGATTAAGTACAGTATACAGCAATTTTCCATTATGTCTTAAAAGAATGTTTAATAAATAAATCATTCCAGTTCTTACTTGTTTACCAGTGACATGCACCGTAACTAAAAAGGACATACAGGTGCTGTGAACAACTCAAAGAGGCATGGAGAGCTGCATGCTTGGCATAACCAGGAACTCATGAATCCAAAACATGAAGATCAAAGTAAAGTCTATAAAGTGACAATGGATGGGACACATTTCTAGAACTGACCACCATTCGACAACTGAAATATTAGACTGGATGCCAAGGGACAGAAAAAGACCAAGAAGAAGACCGCATGGGAGTTGGGAGGATGAAATTTGAAAATTTACTTAAGTAACATGGAGGAGACTAGCTTACTACTGAAAATCGTGGTAGAAACTTAGGGAGAGTTTCATCCAGCAGTGGATTGGTAATGGTTGATGATGATATACATACTCGTATAGGGGAGGAAGCATTTACAGAACATAAAATGTCATATAAATCAACTTGTCCATCATACCTACATTTACTGATTTTTGTGCAATATTAGGTTTCAGCGTACATTAATTCATGTTTAGCTGCATGGTGCAATCTCATAGTTGCATATTCTCTTATAATTAGTTGTTTTTAATGTCGTGACGTGATTAAAACAACGCTTTTAATGTTGTGACATTAATAAACCTCTAGCACTTCCCGACTTGTTAATTTATCGTTTTTGTGGTATCAGAAATGGGAAAAAAGTTCTCCCCACCCACCTCACAGTTTCATTACCAGCTGGAGAACGGGTTGGCGAGACAACTCACTATATAAGGTGCTCATAAGATATGCAGAGGTGTAGCGGTGTTCTTCTCGTCTCCCCATCCTAGTTACTGAATAAATGTCTCACCTATTTACTTCACTGAAGCAATGGCAGTGATTATGGGTACCCTAGCAAATTTAATACCAGTGTGGACTACAGTGACTTTATTTATATATAGTCCCAAATAAAGCAAAAAATATGCAGTTTTGGGATTAAATGCCAACACCCATGTCATGCAACCTGTGTCATCTAGTGCTTTAAAAATAAACTGATGCATGGCTGTAACTAAAAATTGAAAGAGTAAGTTTCAGAAATAACTAGAATGTTAGGTAACATGAACAATTCGGTTAAGAGTTAAGTGAGTATTGCTCAAAAACATGTAAAACCAAGTGCAATTTTAAATGTTTTCCCTCCTGGTAGCACAGCCTAGAAGTAAAATAAATGATGTGTTGTAACTTTCAATATGCAACTGGTGTACACATTTGATTTCAATTTAATGTGTTTTTTAACGTCTGGTTTGGTTTCAGACAACTAAATTAAGAAATGAAACTATTAACAATTTACACAAGTTCTAAAAGTGTACGATTTCAAAGACTTTAAAATCACCCATTTATATGTTGAAGTACTTTTGAAGAAAAGTCACAATGAGCGATTATTGTGCTAAATATTTATATATATATATTACACAATATCTTACTTTTATTTCAATGACAGCAGTTTCCTGTCTTTTACATACCTATGGAATTTAATGTAATACTTATTTTATATTGCGATTGCAAAACATGAATGTAGCACCTGAAGCACAACACGAATGTAGCACACTAACATGTATCTTTTCAACCAGAGAGTTTGGTTTTGCCTGCTTGTGACGTCACGCCACAGATTTTTTTTTTGAAGGTTTAACGACCATCGTGAGCAACTCAATGGGCTATAAGCAGTCGCCCGTCCCTAATTTAGGGTCACTGGTTCCAGGGAAAGAAAAGAGCCAGTGCCGTAAGACAAACACAACATCCATGCCTCACCGGGATTCGAACCCGGACCCCGTTCGGACGAATGATCAGAGGCCATCGCTTAGACCACTGCGCCACTGGGGCGGCCGCCACAGATTAGCTGTGACTTATGGCGGCAGAGCCAGTGGTGTCTCCACCTAATATGTACAAGCTCCATGGGTGGAACCACCTTAAACCTCCAATCAAAAAAAGAAAAAAGGATCGATAATGTGGTATATTTAAATTCGCATTGTTGCAACTTTTTTTTAATTGGAGGTTTAACGACGACTTTGAGCAACTCAGTGGGCTATAAGCAGTCGCCCGTCCCTAATTTACGGTCACTGGCTCCAGGGATCAGAGAGCCAGCACCGTAAGACAAACACAACATCCAAGCCTCACCGGGATTCGAACCCGGACCCATCTACAACTCAGTATCTAGGAGGCTGTGACCCATCTCGGACGAAAAATCAGAAGCCATCGCTTAGACCACTGCGCCACCGGGGCGGCTTCATGGTTTTCAAGGCTATTGCAATGCGTTTGTGTTGGCCAAATCGTCTTCTTTCGTCGCAAATGATTTTAATTTCCCATAGTAACTTGTTGCCGATTTGTGAGAAAATGCTGTTATAAAATTCTTAATTATATTGAGGCTCCTTCCTATTTTTATTTAAAACTCAAATACACGAACATTGGGTAAGAAGTATAATTCATTCCGGTTTGATATGAACACGGTTTCTGCAACCAAAAACCACGCAATTCCAAAATACAAACAGGTAAAATTACATAGGTATCCTGTAAAGTGATCTAAGCAATGGCTTCTGATCATTCGTCCGAAAGGGGTCCGGGTTCGAATCCCGGTGAGGCATGGATGTTGTGTTTGTCTTACGGCACTGGTTCCCTCCCTTCCCTGGAACCCAGTGACTCTAAATTAGGGACGGGCGACTGCTTATAGCCCATTGAGTTGCTCACGGTGGTCGTTAAACCTCCAATAAAAAAAAAATCTCCAATCAAAAATACAAAAAAAAAAAAAATACAAAAAAATGGCAAATTCCCACACATTGTGGCATCACAGTTAAAAGACCAGGGCATCTCCAGAAGTATTATTCTAACCTCCTTGGCTTGTGGCCTCCGGAGGGCTTGCCAGTTTATTCTTCTCCAAGGTCTTTGATATTTATAGTGAAATAATAATTTCATGTCATCATCTCCGATTTGTAATTCGGAAAAACCGTAACCACACATACGTTGTTGACAAATGCTAAATACCACTTCCGGTTTGCTGCTGTCAATTTTATCGCGAAAGTTATAGCAATTAAGTGATTTGATTTCTTGCGAATTCTCAGTTGTAGCTAGTTGGTGTTATATATATATATAACTTGAATGGATCGATCGTGCAGCATTTCTTTTCCCAGCGACGACGAAGATGTGATCAGTCGCGGCACATAAACTAATAAACAGTTCGAGTCATGTCTAAATTTCACGAAGCCCTTCGTGAGTTGTTGGAAGGTGGGTGTTGTATTTCAGATTTATTTGTTTGTTTTGTTTGTGATACTGATTCTTACGAAAAATCTGACCAAAAGCCTTAGTCATATTTTGCTTCATTATGATTTGTATAGTTCTATACACAGAGTTAGTGTAATTTTTGGTTTACAGTAATTTTCTGGTATAACAAAGAGCTCTTGAGAATGGAGAATCAGATGCTTGAAACGTTGCAAGTTTAGATTGCTGATATGTTTTGTCAACCGTAGACCAAATACCAGACTGAGTGAAACTGAATTTTAAATCTTACATGTATACAAATTAGAGGTGCGAAGACCAGGTTTATACACTGAGTTAGCTTCGCATTAGGAACACCCCTATTTTACATACTCGGGGCGGTAACAAAGTACCACGTGATATCAATGTCACGTTCGGCTAATATAAATTGTGCACAGCTATCCACTGCACATAATCGGGCCGCGGATGGCCTAGTGGTCAACGTTCATGCGCCACGGAGGAATCTCAAGTTCCATCCCATGCAGGTACAAACGCTCGAACCACTACATATCTGCCGTGCGTCGGATGGGCACGTTAAGACGTCGGATCCCGCTACTCCCCCCCCTTAATAAATAAGGGCATCTTTCTCCCCCTTTCTACTTCGCTTCCATGTGATTTTCCTATTGGGTACTCTAGCCCAAATCTCCTAGCTTCCTATTTCTAAGGGTTGTTTAAGACCTCGGGTCAGACACTCCCTTCCTAAAATCCTCTACATACGAGGATCTAATCTGACCTTTCTACCATGCTTCCGTGTGGCTTTCCTATCGGGCACTCTAGCCCAAATCTCCCAGCTTTCTATTTCTAAGGGTTGTTTAAGACCTGAGGTCAGACATTCCCTTCCTAAAATCCTCTACATATGATCTATGATCTGATCTTTGCACCTTGCTTCCGTGTGACTTTTCTATTAGGCACTCTAACCCAAATCTCCTAGCTTTGTATTTCTAAGGGTTCTTTAAGACCTAGAGTCAGACACTCCCTTTCTAAAAATCCTCTCCCTTAGATGATCTAATCTGATCTTTCTACCTTGCTTCCGTGTGACTTTCCTACCGGGCACTCTAGCCCAAATCTCCTAGCTTTGTATTTTTAAAGGTTGTTTAGGACCTCGGGTCAGACACTCCCTTCCTAAAATCCTCTACATATGATCTAATTTGATCTTTCTACCTTGATTCCGTGTGACTTTCCTATTGGGCACTCTAACCCAAATCTCATAGCTTCCTATTTCTAAAAATTGTTTAAGACCTCGGGTCAGACATTCCTTTCCTAAAATCTTCTACATATGATGATCTAATCTGATCTTTCTACTTTGCTTCCGTGTGACTTTCCTATCGGGTACTCTAGCCCAAATCTCCTAGCTTTGTATTTCTAAAGGTTGTTTAAGACCTCGAGTCAGACACACCCTTCCTAAAATCCTCTACATATGATCTGATCTTTCTACCTTGCTTCCGTGTGACTTTCCTATCGGGCACTCTAGCCCAAATCTCCTAGCTTCCTGTTTCTAAGGGTGGTTTTAAGACCTGAGGTCAAACACTCCCTTCCTAAAAGCTTCTACATATGATCTATGATCTGATCTGATCTTTCTACCTTGTTTCCGTGTGACTTTCCTATCGAGCACTCTAGCCCAAATCTCCTAGCTTCCTATTTTTAAGGGTTGTTTAAGACCTGGGGTCAGACACTCCCTTCCTAAAATCCTCTACATATGATCTATGATCTGATCTGATCTTTCTACCTTGCTTCCGTGTGACTTTCCTATCGGGCACTCTAGCCCAAATCTCCAAGCTTTGTATTTCTAAAGGTTGTTTAGGACCTCGGGTCAGACACTCCCTTCCTAAAATCCTCTACATATGATGATCTAATCTGATCTTTCTACCTTGCTTCCGTGTGACTTTCCTATCGGGCACTCTAGCCCAAATCTCCAAGCTTTGTATTTCTAAAGGTTGTTTAGGACCCTCGGGTCAGACATTCCCTAAAATCCTCTACATATGATGATCTAATTTGATCTTTCTACTTTGCTTCCGTGTGAGTTTCCTGTCGGGCACTCTAGCCCAAATCTCCAGGCTTTGTATTTCTAAAGGTTCTTTAAGACCTGGGGTTAGACACTCCCTTCCTGAAATCCTCTACATATGATCTGATCCGCACATAATCAGTAAAGTTTGCTGGTAATGGGGAAATGTGGCAACGTGAGCCAATTTGACTGTAGTGAGATAGTTCGGTCCTGGAGGTCAGGTGTCAGTATTTCGGAAACAGCCGCTGTTGTTGCTGCTGCCTTACTACTGTATCAAGGGCTTGGTTGCCCAAGATGCCTGGGTCATGTAAATTATTGGCCTGGGCAGGTGAATAAAAAACCTGGTTGCCTGTTTTGGGTAACTAAATTTTAAAATAAAAAAGTTTGGAATCATTTCCAGTAAATGTGTAGATTAGCTTCCTAAATTATTTCATTGGAAAATTATTACCTTGAAAAAGTGAGACACAGATTTTAGAGTATGGAAATTAATGGCAAATGGTGTAGAAATTTCATATTTGAAATATGTCTCTTAAAGATTTTTATCGTTGTATTTTCCTGTAAGTGCGATGCTGTGAAGAGACACTGCGGTAGGCCTAATGCACTGCTACCACGATGATACCAGGCTTTGCTCCATTGAAAGGAAGGTTCGTTGACGTTCGGAAATGACGGGCAGGGGAGTACAAGAGAAAGCGGTTACGTTGTTGGCACGAGAGCGATAAATCTTGTAGTGATACGCTACAGAAAATAGGTCCAGATTATCCGCCCTTTCTTATGTTGTATCCTGTATGTTGTTGGCAGGAAAAACCGGAAAAAACCTCTTGGATTTGTAAAAGATACGTATCAGCGAGATAGAAACTGACCTGCGAACAAAGTATTAATACACTATCTACCAACAAGTAATTGGACACCTGTGATAGCAAAGGAAAACGAAGTTTATTCACCTTCAATAGTTGGTGGAGCCTCCACGAGCGGCGATTACAGCTGCGATCCTCCGGGGCATACTCTCAACCAGGCGTTGTACGAAGGCTAGCGGTATTTTCTTCCACTCGGCTTGCAGAAGACAGGTCAGTTCCTTCACCGATTTCCGACGGTGGGGGCACCCCTTAAGTCGACGCTCCAACTCGTCCCAGAGGTGCTCGATAGGGTTAAGGTCCGGGCTCTGCGCAGGCCAGTCCATTCGATTAACCCCATTGTCACCATACCAAGCCATGGTGGACCTCACAACATGACAGGTGGCATTGTCATCCTGAAAGTAACATGGGTCCACCCCGTAAAACTGCCACAACGTAGGAAGCGCATGGTCATCCAAAATGGTGCAGTAAGTCTCGGCGTTGAGTCTACCAGGAATTGCGACCAAGGGTCCCCGTGCCATATCAGGAGAAACACCCCCATAGCATAATTCACCGCCGCCGAACTTCTCAGTTGGCACAATACATTCCGGCAGGAGGCGTTCTCCAGGCAGACACCAAACCCAGACCCTGCCATCCGAACGGTAGAGGGTGAACCTTGATTCGTCGCTCCAGAGAACCTGTTTCCACTGTTCAACGGTCTACTGTCGACATTCTTTGCACCACGTTAGCCGAGCAGCACTACTGGACTTGATGATCAAAGGTTTGTGGGCGGCAGCACATCCATGATAACCGAGCAGATGGGCTTCCTTACGGATGGTATTCATCGAAAGAACACTCCCGGATGCCTGTTGAAACTCCTTGCAGATGTGGCCCATCGATTTGGTGCGGTTCTTCCGAATTTCTATGGCCAGCACCCGTCGGTCTCTAACTCCCAGTTTTGTGGGTCTGCCGGGTCGGGGCACATTCCGACAGTCACCTCTCATCTTCCACTTGCCAATCACGTAGGCCACTGTCGATTTTGGGTACTTCAACTCGCTGGATATGTCACGTATGGATCGGCCATTTCTGTGATACCCGACGATTACACCTTTCTCGGAATGAGGGAGCTCCGAACTGCGTGGCATCTTGCATGCGACTGGTTGCGTTGTTGTTTCCCACACAATATTTAACGGCGGCGGCCGTGACGTGTATCAGGACCGCAGTTATCGTCGATTGCAGAGGTGTCCAATTACTTGTTGGTAGATAGTGTAGGAGAACCAAAAGTACAAAACCACAGCAAATCAGCTGCGAATGGGAGCTGTTCAAAGCAGAACCAAAAGTTATACTTCCCCAGTTTTCTGTACAACGTAGAAAGGCGTATTTGTACTGTAATTTTGGGTAAATAAGCCACACTGGCATGTACACCGCAGCGATTAAAAAACGGGCGGAAGTAAAAAAAATCATCAGAAGTACTGTACCTCTGTATATGCCGCACCTTCGCAGTAAAAACATTACGTAGATAATGACGATTATGGGCAAAACACGTAACAATATTAACAAAGAAAGGTAACTTGATCACGCTAGTTACGTTAACTGAAAACGTTTACAAAAAGTTCGTAAGTTGGAAGCTTTCGACCTTATCTTAGGTCTTCATCACGCCAATGTAGGACTAAGATTGTTGCCAGATTCTACATTTGAATTTTTCCTATTTTTGTTTGCCAAAACTTAGAATTGATCTCCAGATCAACGGAATGTAGAGAGGAGATTCGGAGTTGCAAGTCATTGAGTTGAAAATAATTTCTATGCTTTCACGGTAACGGAGGGCAAAACGATTGTCAAAAGAAGCAATTCGTTTTGCTTCGTTCCAGTGGGGAACTGCAGAAGTGTCTTCCATTGTCAAAATAGACAAGGCAGTATTGGGATTGGCTTTCGAAACATCTTTTCTATGTTCTAAAATTCTATGGCTAATGCTCCTGTATGTGCTTCCAATGTATAAGTTATCCCCAGTAGAAGAAGAGATAGGAATGCAGTAAACTCCTGGGAGGTTCAGGCTTTCAACTCCATTGGCGTGATGAAGACCTAAGATAAGGTCGAAAGCTTCCAACTTACGAACTTTTTGTAAAAGTTTTCAGTTAACGTAACTAGCGTGATCAAGTCACCTTTCTTTGTTACGTAGATAAACATTTAGTACGTGATCTTTCAAATAATAAATAAAAATATCAAGTAAACAAGATTCAATCTTAAGGATAACACTTACCCTACCACCTATTTTATAAACATTTATTCAAAAAATTCATAAGGCGCTTAAACCAATTACATAAAGCATTTATACTTCAAGAATTAAAAAAAAACACACACACGACATTCTGAAAATGTATGGTACGCGTAGTTTTTCAATCAAATCCATCAAAATCGGAAACTTTAGGCGCCCGAATTTTTAAAGCTCATCATCTAAAAAAACTTCAGGGTCGCCCGCATCACTTTCGCTGTCTTCCGGCGTTTCACTGCAGTTTTTAGAAATAATGTTTGCTTCGTTGAAGTCCAAAATAGTCGTCGAAGTTTTGATGTTTTCCCATGATTCGGAAAAACATATTATTTTACCATAGCTTAGAACTAGAAGTATAAATAACTTCTGCATTTCGTCATTTTACTTTCCATGATAACGTAGACCTACGCAAACTCGATAAAATGCGATTTGGCAAACTAAATGCAACGAACGCACACGTCGCTGACGAAATTTGCACGTGCTGTCCAACGACGATCGATCTTGGATGGTAGTCGAATATCCCGTTTCAAGAGGGGACGGAGAGCGAAGCTTATGACATCACGAGTTCAAAGAGAGTTGCTCGGAACAGGAAACAACTAACAAGGGCGATCCTTGCTAACTAGATCGATTCCCTGCGAAGCCCCCGCCACGGATTTTTCCCCCGAGTTTTATCGGAGTCGCCAGCTCTTACTTGTCCCACCTCAATCCTATATAACCTATTATTGTCATGTCTTCTTTTAAGAGGGGGTGGGTGGAATTTATTGCACGTGGTTGTATAACATCGTTATTCTATTCCCTCTCTATTGAGATATCTTCCCGCGGGAAAAAGAATGGAACAAGCCAAAACGTTTCTTGTTACGTAATCTCGCTCCGCCAAAAAAAAAAAAAAAGAAAAAAGCTGTGTACGTCGTCATGCTGTGTATGAGTCGCGCAGGCCGAAAATTTACTTTTGAACTCGTATACGCCCCGGCTTATCTACCCAAAATTACTGTACTACTTTCTATTTGTAATCAGGAAATTGTGCGAAAGAACGAAACATTTCTCAACACCTGCTTTATAAACAACGACAAAACATGACCGAACTATATTCTGTAGCGTATGAGTACACGATGCTTCGCTCTCCTGGCGAGAACCTACGCGGCTGCACTTGTAGAATCACACGCCGCAGCGAATCTTCCTTTTAACGGAGCAGAGCTTGACATCGTCGCAGTAGCGATGTGTTAGGCCTACCGGAGCGTCTCTTCGTAGCATCACACTGACGGGCGAATACGAGGTGATTCAAAAGTCCCAGAACTCTGAATTCAAATATTGAATATAATAATGCATAACTATTTTTACATACTGTTATATTGACACTCATACTTACAGGTGATGAAAACCACTTTACAATAGATGCTGGAATCGTCCACCATTCCGTTGAAGACACAAATTCACCCGACGACACGTGTTGGCGGACACTCTTTTCAGCGTGTTGGCTGGTATGTCCCTCGCGGATGTAATGATGTTGTTCCGCAGGTCCTGCACCGTCTTAGGGTTGTTGCGGTTAAACGGTGTCTTTCAGATAGCCCCGCAAATAAAAGTCTGGAGGACTCGAGTCCGGTGAGCAAGGCGGCCAAAGTTTTTTCGAGATTAATCGATCGTGGAGAACTCACGGAGCATCTCCATTGTGTCGTTTGATGTGTGGCATGTTGCTCCATCTTGCTGAAACCAACAGTAATGTTCGTGTTCTTCCAGCATCGCTACAAATTGATGGATGATGGCTGCATACACAGCAGAATTTACAGTTGTGTAAAAAAATGACTTTTATCTAGACATGGATGACTTTTTATCTAGACACGGTGGTGTGTCCATCTTTATAATCATGTCCATCTTTTTATCTAGACATGGATTGTGTCCATCTTTATAATCATGTCCATCTTTTTTACCTAGACATGGATTCAGCTTTTTATCTAGACAAGGTGGTGTGTCCATCTTTATAATCATGTCCATCTTTTATCTAGACATGGATTCTTTTATCTAAACATTTTGAAAGCACATTGATGCTCTACTGTAGCGTGTCGATCGGCCCTTTTATCTAGACATGATGATAATGTTTTTTTAATCATAAAGGTGTAGTCTACCATCTTTTATCTAGACATGGTGGTGTGTCCATCTTTATAATCATGTCCATTTTTTATCTAGACATGGATTCAGCTTTTTCAGTGGCATCCACCCCCAAAGACCTATAGATTCAGCTTTTTCAATGCTATCCACCCACACCTTCAAATTGATAGACATGAATGACATTTTATCTAGACATGGTGGTGTGTCCATCTTTATAATCATGTCCATCTTTATCATGTCCATCTTTATAATCATGTCCATCTTTATAATCCTTAGTCCATTCACATGGATGACTTTTTATCTAGACATGGATGACTTTTTATCTAGACATGGATGACTTTTTATCTAGACATGGCGCACCACACTCCAACTTTCTGACAGTGAAGTCCAACCTCATGCAATGCGTGTGGATTATCTGCAGCCCAAATGCGAGTGATTTGGCTATTGACATATCCATTCAATTGAAACCATGCCTCGTCACTGAAAAAAGTGTTGTTAAGCTGGTTAGTCACATTGTTGCGAATGAAACTCAAAAACCATTGGCAGTAGGCAATGCGCTTTTCCGAGTCCAAAGGACGTAGCTCTTGCACTATTCGAATTCTGTACGGCTGTAGCTTTAGACGTTTAGTAGCCCTCTGGCAGGCTGAATACGATGACCCTAACTCTTGAGACAGCTGCCAAAGTGACTTCAGGGGAGAGCGCTGCAGGGAAACATGAATTTTCTCCAGAAACGTGCTCATCACCACGGACGAACTGCCGCTTTTAGGCTTATTCTGAACACTGCCTGTCTCGCAAAACCGGTTCACAAGGTTGTACACAGTTGTTTTCCCTGGTATAGGAGCATCAGGAAACTTCCTTTGAAAGAGCTGGATGCAACGTTGGTAAGATTTTTCCGCAAAATAAACTTCTAACAAAGCGACTCTCTGTTCTTGCGTGAGACTCGTGGCTGACTGAACATTGCTGCTTGCCAGCGCCCACGTAAGCGTCGGGTCACGTGGCGCAGCTCGTTCCCCAAGGTCACACACAACAGCCACAAGCAGCAATACTCGGATATCTTTTATGGTTTTACAGCAAATACATTTTAAAAATAGAGTTCGGGGACTTTTGAATCACCCTGTATTACGATAAAGATATTTAAAAGGCATTTAAAACATGAAATTTCTGCACCATTTGCAATTAATTTCCATACTCTAAAATCTGTACATCACACTTTTTCCAGGTACTAACAGTTTTCCGACGAAATAATTTAGGACGCTAATCTACACATTTATCGAATTTCCTACTATAAGACAAAGGACAGTTGTCATATGTTGTGTTTCATTTCACTGCTCATTACTGGAAGTTGCGTTATTGTTACAGAGTGCCAAGGACAGAAGAATATCACTTCTTTAATTATATTATGCTCTAGGTCCAGAAATTGGAACCATATGTAGTTTTGTTGCTTATAGTCAGCAACGGGATGCATGTCTCTGATGGAACTAGCCTCTGGTGTTTAGTCTCAAGGACAGAAGAATATCATTTCTTTAATTATATTATGCTCTAGGTCCAGAAATTGGAACCATATGTAGTTTTGTTGTTTATAGTCAGCAACGGGATGCGTGTCTCTGATGGAACTAGCCTCCGGTGTTTAGTCTCAAGGACAGAAGAATATAATTTCTTTAATTATATTATGCTCTAGGTCCAGAAATTGGAACCATATGTAGTTTTGTTGCTTATAGTCAGCAACGGGATGCATGTCTCTGATGGAACTAGCCTCTGGTGTTTAGTCTCAAGGACAGAAGAATATCATTTCTTTAATTATATTATGCTCTAGGTCCAGAAATTGGAACCATATGTAGTTTTGTTGTTTATAGTCAGCAACGGGATGCGTGTCTCTGATGGAACTAGCCTCCGGTGTTTAGTCTCAAGGACAGAAGAATATAATTTCTTTAATTATATTATGCTCTAGGTCCAGAAATTGGAACCATATGTAGTTTTGTTGCTTATAGTCAGCAACGGGATGCATGTCTCTGATGGAACTAGCCTCTGGTGTTTAGTCTCAAGGACAGAAGAATATCATTTCTTTAATTATATTATGCTCTAGGTCCAGAAATTGGAACCATATGTAGTTTTGTTGTTTATAGTCAGCAACGGGATGCGTGTCTCTGATGGAACTAGCCTCCGGTGTTTAGTCTCAAGGACAGAAGAATATCATTTCTTTAATTATATTATGCTCTAGGTCCAGAAATTAGAACCATATGTAGTTTTGCTCTATAACTAACAAACAAATTAAGAAGATGGTTGTGTAGAATAGATATGAGCTTGGGCCCGGGCTCGCCTTCAGAGCCCGGGCAGGTGGGCACGTTGATTATTTATTTATTTTCAAATCCACATTTTAGAACATTTGGCTTTATGTGTAGTATTTCTAAAAACATATTAATATTGTGAAGTGGATTAACTGAACTAAACTTTTAAAACGAATCCTTGCTTGGGCCATATCTTCGGCCAGTGTATAATGCATAAATGCAAGCCTTGATAAACAAAATTTACCAAGAATCTGGGCTGGGGTAAGCCTGGGCTCAGCAAACATATGTAATCAAAGAAAGCGGGCCAGCCTGGGCCCTAAAATTGAGCCAGAACTCATCTCTAGTGTGGAACACGCTAAGTTACGTATAAAAGTTTAAAGGCAAATATATTTCAGCCATTACTATAGCCTCATCAGCATTATTCCTTTCAATTCTCATACCTTCCACCATATAAACTGTCAGCCCTTAAGTCTCTCATTCATTGAGCTCATTTGGTTTGTAACTCTGAAGGTAATCTAAAAAATGAATTAGCAAACATCCGCTTGATCCCTACTCAACATGGCTTTCCCCCCGCTCCTGGTTTCTAAATTAGTTCAAAATGCTAAGAAAAACCAGTAGTTGCTCTTCAACCTGTTCACCAAAAAAAGGAACTAATGTTTGCTGGCTCTATCCCTTTCCACGAACTTTCCGCCTATAAGCTCATCAGTATCTTCAAAAGAGAAGGATATAGACTTGCCATTCGTTCTTCTCCTTCAATTTCTGTTATCCTCCGTACTGACAGAGACCCAAGACCTCTGCTTTCTTCGCCTGTAGTGTATAAAATTCTGGTCAAGACTAACGTTGGATTAACCGCGCACATAGGAAGTTCATTCCAAAAATTATCTGAAGACTTCAGGAACACAAATCTGATGTGAAATTTGGGAAACCTTCCTCTTCCTTGTCTCAACTTACCATGGCTGACACTTCTGCTATTCCAATTTGGTCCGATACTAAAAAGTTGCCTCCCTTCCAAAATCAGTATGCTCCGAGGTTTAGAGAAAGTTTGGAAATTTTATTTTCCAAAAATTGCAACTCTGAGCTCCCCATTTTCATTTCATACATCTGGAAATCTCTCATTGCATCACGTCGCCCGGAGTTACCATTACAAAACTTACCTTTCCAATCTGGCAACGTAAACCAATCGTAGTAGCACTGATGAAGGCCATAGTAATGGCTGAAATATATTTGCATTAAACTTTCATACGTAACTTAGCGTGTTCTACACTACCTTCTTCTTAAAATGCTCTGCCTCATACTGTGTGAACGACCCGGGCAAAACTCCAGGAACTTGAGGGCATGGAACTGGTGCCACACCCAGCATGTAGTCCTGATCTTGCCCCGTCAGATTATTACTTGTTCTGGTCCATGGCCCATTTCCTTTGTGGGCAGCACTTCAATAACCAAGAGCCTGTATTAATGTATTAACCAAGAGAAGGTGGCTGCTGGGGTGAAGGAGTTCTTTGCCTGGAAGGACAAGAACTGGTACCACCGTGGAATCGAAGAACTAGCAGACAGATGGATAAAAATGGTGCAACACAATGGCCTGTACATTGAATGCTAGTCAGCTTTCGTCATAATGGTACGTATGAAGACATAAGGTGATCCAAATATTGCAAAAGTTTTGACTCACTCTCTTTAATTATTTATTGTTTTATTAATTTTTCTTTAAACTATCTTATTCTATTGTTATCATGGTTCTTATTCTATTGTTATAATCTTATTCTACTGTTATATATCTTATTCTATTGTTATCTATCTTATTCCATTGTTATGTTATCTACCTGTTATGTTATCATATTATGATAAGATATTATGTTATCTTATTGTGATAAGATATTATGTTATCTTATTCTATTGTTATTCTTATTCGAATTTTATTATTCTATTGTTATTATTCTTATTCTTATTATTATATAACATTCTCATTCTTATATAATATTCTTATATATTATTCTTATTATTATATAATATTCTTATATATTATTCTTATTATTATATAATATTCTTATATATTATTCTTCTTATTATATAATATTCCTATTATTATATAATATCTTATATAATATTCTGATTATTCTATTGTTATATAATATTCTTATTATTATATAATATTCTGATTATTCTATTGTTATATAATATTCTTATCTTGTTATATAATACTCTTATTATTATATAATCTTATTCTATTGTTATTCGATTGTTATTCTTTATGTTATCTTATTATGATAAGATATTATGTTATCTTATTATGTTATTGTTATGTTATCTTATTATGTTATTGTTATGTTATCTTATTATGTTATTGTTATGTTATCTTATTATGATAAGATATTATGTTATTGTTATGTTATCTTATTATGATAAGGTATGTTATTGTTATGTTATCTTATTATGAAATGATATTATGTTATCTTATGTTATCTATCTGTTATGTTATTTTATTTTATGTTATCTATCTTATTCTATTATATAACTTATTCTATTGTTATCTATCTTATTTTATTATATAACTTATTCTATTGTTATCGTGGTTCTTGCTTTGCAGGTTTGCAGCAAGTTTTCTGCAATGGTTGTGTACAGAGATAAATTTTATTTTTGTACAACTCTGGTAATACCCTAGCATTATCTCTACATGGCAGGTACAACCAAACTGTGACTATTTCTACAGCTTTTCACGAATGCTTTGGAGTTCGGATCTTTGGTGCCACAACAAATGCACTGAATATAGCTGATAGTCATGGCTGTCAGCCATAGTAATGGTCAAATAGCACCCAAAGAATCTTCAACAATGTGAACGACATCCTTATTTTGCAACGTATGCATAGTTAATCCAATTAAAGGAAACCTGCAGGCCCGATTGTTGTCGATGAAGGCTGTGGTTCTTCTTCAGTTGGACCGACTGTAAATCCACTCTCTGGTTCTCAATGTGGGAAGCGGGCACCTCTTGAACATTTTGAGGAATTAATGTAAATACTGAGCTACCAAGGCCACCGAAACTGGGGGAACTTATTATAAGCAAATTTTGTAAATGGACAAATGACAAAGTTTTATGGCGTACTAGAAACTGGTGCAAGAATTTCAATTCCAGTTTTAATCAGACTGTAAGCAGTGGTTTTTGTTCCCTCTCTTCAGCTGCAACCGGAGCGGCAGCCCCGCCGCATTTATGCCTCTGCTCTCACCAGTGTGCATGGTAATTCAACCCACCATTACTGCGACACTCCCTGAAGTCGCAGTGTGTTTAATCTCCTTCCATGTCCATGAGTTCGAAGAAGAATTCCCAAGAAGTAATATAGAGAATTAATAAGTGTCAACCGTTAGGCGAGTGAGCAATCAGCAGTGAGCTAGGAAATAATGGTGAAACTTTATAATGGGAATGATACGTTTAACTTTCTTCCGCCTTCATGAGTTCGGAAACGAATTCCTAATAAGAAAAGTAATGTTGAGAATTAACAAGTGTCAACGTTATGCGAGTGAGCAATCAGCAGTGAGCTAGGAAATAATGGTGAAACTTTATAATGGGAATGATACGTTTAACTTTCTTCCGCCTTCATGAGTTCGGAAACGAATTCCTAATAAGAAAAGTAATGTCGAGAATTAATAAGTGTCAACCGTTATGTGAGTGAGCAATCAGCTAGGAAATGATGGTGAAACTTAAGAATGGGAATGATACATTTAACTTTCTTTCGCTTTCATGGGTTCAGAAATGAATTCGCAACAAGAAAAGTAATGTTGAGAATTAAAAAGTGTCAACCGTTATGTGAGTGAGCAATCAGCTAGGAAATGATGGTGAAACTTAAGAATGGGAATGATACATTTAACTTTCTTTCGCTTTCATTGGTTCAGAAACGAATTCGCAACAAGAAAAGTAATGTTGAGAATTAAAAAGTGTCAACCGTTATGTGAGTGAGTAATCAGCAAACAGTTAGGAAATAATGGTGAAACTTAAGATTGGGAGGAATATGTGAATGCCATTCATTTGAATTGTGTGCATGAATTATTATGGCAAAGCTTGAATAATGAAGAGCTGTAGTGTTTGGGGTAGTTAGCTGAAAATGGCTGTGGATTTGAAAGTATAACACAGGGTCCCCTTCAGTGTATGATTTACTCAGTGAATGTATTGACAACATGGAAATTGGATCATTCATGAATGATGAATGAACTCCCAAGAAGGAATGTTTTATGCACTCGTTATTCCAGTGTTGTGAGTTCAGTGTGATTTTTTGCTGTTTTGATTATTCATTTGTTTTAGGGGAAACATGTAGAATATGATATCTTTTATTTTGCAATTTGCAGATGTTCATCACTTCCTCCAAGGAACTCTTCAAAATGAGCTTTTATCAACCACAGCCCTAACTCATAAAGAATCACTGCTCATCAGGCTCCATGCTCTGAAAGCAGAGTATCCTCAATTGCAGCTAAGCCTAAAAGATGGATCTTCCTTTGTAGTCAGGCAAGAAGGAGCAGCACAGTCTGAAGGTACTCCACAACCATCAAGCCCGCCACCTTATGTTGATATGAATGGAACAAACTCCACCAATCGTTCGCACTTTGGTATTTGTCCATTCCACTTTAGTTTCTTTATGGTAGATGTAAATGAAAGATGTAATATGTATTGGGTTGTGTACAAAGTCTTTAAATATTTGTAGAAAAGAGTGAAAGGCAGAACTTTTACATGCTTTTGCCACCTGTGGTTGCATTTGGGAGGACGTAAGAGACGCGTTTCCTCCTCAGAATTTTAAGACTCACAATTATTCATTTTATTCATTTAGTACGTTCACACACATCAGTTTATGTTACATACATGCGTATCATTAAGCTGTTTTCTGATATTCAGAGGTTAACTCCTCAAAGAAAGACCATCTGACAAATAAACATTTAACAGGTAATACAAACCAGCAGATAAATTTTTAACTGCTTATTTACTTACTGTTGCCATATCAAACTTTTCCATTTAAAGCGATCTTGACACACAACACGAGCTTCAGTAACACCCATCACACGACGTACACAAGACCTTCTATACTTCATACTCATAATCTTTTCCTTATTCAGGCACTCCTGAATCTGATCCTCCCATGTCTTCCTTGCCCTTCCTCTACCTTTCTTTCCTGCCACCTGGGGCGAAAAAATATTCTTAGTAAGCATCTCATCACTCGTTCTTTCAACATGACTTAAACCACCTAAGAATATTAGCCTCCACCTTGCTAACAATATTTTGCTTCACATTACACAACTGCAACACATCTTCATTCCTCACATGATCTGAACATGTCTTCCCACAAACCCCACATAAGTAATACATTTCTCCAGCACACAAATGACTCCTATGTCTCTTCTGTAGTACCCAGGTTTCACTGCCATATGTCAGAGTAGGAACAATTACACTTTCATACACGGCCATTCGTGACTCTTTTGAGAAACCGTCATTCCTGTGAAAACCTCCTAAAGCAGCTATGACTTTCAATGAAGAATTCGTTCACCTACTAATTTCACCATTTAATCTGTTCTCTATGTCACACAAGTTTCCCAAATATATAAACTCATTCACCTGGTCAGTCGCTGTGCTATTTAGACTTACATTATATCCAGTACTAACAACTCCTCGCTCAAAAACCATAACTTTGGTTTTTCCCTTATTTATACTTAGTTTGAATTTCATGCAAACTTTGTACATCTGGAACCAGGGCTCCACAAATGCGGTCGCCAACGGTGACCAAAATATTTTGGCTGGCGACTATGTTTTCAAAAGTTTTAATAAGTAGTTATTATTTTTTTGTTTAATGTAATGAAGCAAATTTTGGAATGGTTGTGTTTTTATCTTTCACGTAAATCAGTTAACAGAAAGGTGTTCGTGCGGCCGCACGAATTGCAGTCTTTCTCTTATCTGCCTATCCCCACCACACATCATGTGACTGGTGGGAAAGGCTTGCTCCTCTTTGTTCTCTGTCGCAATATAGGAAGGGTAGGGGACCCAGAATCCTTTGCGCTGAACGAATTTTAAACTGGGAACGCATGCTTGCTGGCTCCTATGCTGCATAAAACAAAATTTTTGCGATAAAGGAACTTCTGTCCCAGTCGCAACTTTCTTGACCTACTTAGCAGGTCAAAAACATAATGACGTTAAGAGAGTTTGATATAGAAATAAACTGTATAGATTCTCTTTTCTTCATTTACTGTAAAGAAAAAAGTGTTTTAGTGAATACGTAATTCTGCATAAAAATGTAATAGCTTTGCTTTATCACTTTCATTTCTGAGTGCATGATATTTTTGTAAACAACTCCGTACTTTTTTTTTGTGCGCTGTTAAAGTTTACCAAAGCTCTCCGTTTTCCGAAGTGGGATATCATCGGAACTTGTGTCATTGCTTTGTTTCGAGTTAAGAGTTTCGGCTGTAACGACATAGCCTTAGTCCTCCGCTACGCATAGCGCAGGTAGCCATCTTGGAACACATTGTTGTTGGTTTTTTTTTTTTTTTTTTTTTTTTTTACCTTGGTGGGGATGGGGGTATGGAATGGCAAAGTAAAAGGGCCGGGTTTTTTTTTTATCATAGAGAAGCGTGCAAACTCTATTTGCTTTATGCAACTATACATTTCTTGCAATTACCCTTAGCACTTCAAAGGGAGGATCAGGTACAAGATTTTTTTTTAAAGTAAATTTATGACGGTAAGATTACGTAAACAATGTGCGTTGATTTCTGGAACTCCTTTGCATCTCGGTATATATTTATACAGCTCTGTATATATCTGCGTGTCTGTTAATTATTTATTTGAAAAAGCTAAAAATGCTTTTCTCCGTAATTTTTAAGTATTTATAATGCACTCATAAATTGACTTTTGCACCATATGCTGTTCTTGATTTTTGAAATATCTTCAGGATGTTTTTAAGCAGTTTTCTAGATTTTCACTAAAATTAGTTGGCAGCAGGGCGCGATTTCACCGATTAGCAACTAGCAAATAGCTAGTGAAAAATCAAATTTGCTAGTGAAAAAAAATCGCAGTAGCAAATATTGCTAGTAAGGTAATTTCTTTATTTAAAGTAACCAAAAATCATTATTAATCCACGAAGTTTACATAACAGTTTCTATTATCACTTGTTAAAACAGCGACGATCAGCGATTCTCTTTCGCCAATTTTCTTTCAACACTTAATACCCATCCTCCCCATATCTTTCATCCCTTCCAAACTGTCATAGAAGCGCATTGAAACTCCTCTCCATCGTGCCCTCATTGGTCTATTACAGAAACTGAACGTGACGTCGGCAATGGTTGCTGTGGCAACCCAGAGCTCTGGGATGGATCGGTTGTTTGACCACCTGCTCTGCCACCCTCCCTTCTTTTGCCCCACGAACTTTGTCCTCAACTCCTGTCGTACCCTAAGCCAAGCGATCGCCTTTATTGCGTGGCATAGATAGACGCTTTTTTACGAAACGTGTTCGTGGAGGGGGTAAACGATTACGGAAGAAACTTTTGCTTCGTCTGACTTCTGGTTTTGGAAATTTTCCTTGTATTTTCAAGCTGAAATACAAATATTTATCCAGTAAAATGTTAATGAGCAATAATATTTGACAGAGGCAACATCGTGAGAAAAAAAAAAAAAAATTATGATTACGGAAAAAATCCGAATTCCGTCGACCTTTTGTTTTCTAGTTTCGTAAAGCCGGAATTCCAATAATAACGAAAAAGCCGGAATTCCTTGAATTCACGGAAGAATCTCATGCCTGAAGATTACAGAAAAATTTTGCAGCAGCCAACTTCCGTTTTTGCAAATTGTTCTCCACAGTTTCAAGCTAAAATGCAAACATTCACGCAATAAAATGATATTTAACAAGAAAAGCTAACACAAAGACAACATTGGGAGAACAATTTGCGATTACGGTAAAATTTTCTTACTCCGTTTCACTACTGTGCTCGAAAGTTTTGAAGCACGAAATTTCGTCTCCAGATGGAAGACTACCCCCCCCTCTCCCAAATATCGATCTTCAGAATGATCTAACTGATGACAAAAAAAATAAAGCGGTATTCCGCGAATCCCTGTAAGAATCTCGTGTATATCATAAAAATAATAGCAAAAGAAAAATTTGAAACAAAATGAAAATTTGTAGAATCCGTAGTTTTGATATTGAGTTCCGTAGTCAGACAACTAATTCCGTAAAAACTACGGCATCGTGTGGTAGTTGGCAGATATGAAGTGTGTAGAAGTTTAGCAGAAATTTGTGCGATACTTCCACTTAGTACTGCATGTTGTGAGGTGGGATTCAGTTTTTTAAAAAGAATACAAGGGGATTGGAGGAACAATTTGTCTGTTGAAACTTTAAATGCTCTGATGACAATTGAAATACTGTAGAAGGGCCACAAGAAGAGATTTTTAATCCACGGTCAGCAGTTATAAAGTGGTATGATGACAAAGTCAGACACCGTGAGTGTAAACCATATGGGAAGAAATCTGAATTAGAATGTCAGTGAAATATATTCATGTGGTATGAGAATTTGTTAGAAATTAATAGTCACTAAACTCATCTAAGATTCTATTCATTATTCAAAAAGGTAAGTCAAAATATTTATACACATATTTAAATTTCTGTGTAACTTTATTAGAAAATAAGTTACGATGTGATTTAGTTTTACTTGCTAGTCATGCAAATGTTTTGCTAGCAAACTATTTGGTCACTAGCAAAATTTGCTAGTGAGCAAAAAAGATGAAATCTTGCCCTGGTTGTCAGGTATGCAATTAGGAAAATCACTTCCTTCATGAACTCTATTATTTTTAAGCACCCAGACTTATGCAGATCTTTGAAGTTGAATGGTTTTTTTTTTTTTTTGCGTAAAACGCCGTCGTAACACAGCAGAAGGAACAAGAAATTGAGAGTGTCATCATTTTTGGTGTCGTCTCCCTCCCCGTCACAGGTGTGCCATCTTTTGTCCCACTGGACTTCGGGTGCCAACACCCATGCCTGCGACGGTCACAGGCATGGGTAATAGCTGTTCTGATACTTTGGAAGGATTCCGACTGTGATAATAAAAATTTATAACCAGCTTCATGCCACTTAAGAAACCATTTGGTTTGCTTCAAATTAAAAGTGCTTGACTTCCTCAGCTCACTTCGAGGCACGGTTCTTTCATGCTCGAGTTGTTTTTATGATGGAACAAAAGAGTCTACTTTCAGAAGTGACCGCCATTTGGAACTCCGCAAAATGACGACAAAGGCCGAATTGAACAAGTGCCTCAAGAAAACAAACTTGGATTGTCTCAAAAGACTACAAGTGAAAATAAGACAGATGGCAAGAAAAAATTTCAGAAAAAATGGTGTGAAGAATTTCCATGGTTAGTGTTTGAAAACGATAAAAGCTTCATGCAAAATATCCCAATATTTCAAATAAAAACTCAAAATTTGTTCGTGGTTTCCAGTGGCCTTTCAAAATTGAGACTTTCAAGATAGACCAGCTTTCAAAAATGCACAGAAACTGCATTGAGCATGATCTTGCTGTAGAAAAACCAGAGTGTACACCATTAGCAGTGTGTCACAAAAAGATGGATGAAAAAATGTTTAACCGTCTTGAAAAGCTCTTCAACACTGCATATTATGTGGCAAAATATAATAAGCCATTTACAGATTTTTCAAATCTGATTGTGTTATTAAATAAATTTGATGTAAATGTGAGTCTTGAACAATATCAGAATGATATGAGGTGTAAAAAGTTAATATTGCAGATGAGGTTAGGCAAGCACTAATTGCAGAAGTTAAACAGTGTAACCATGCAACTATCCTTCTTGATGCATCAACTGATAAGTCCACAGTAGAAGAGTTACTTATTTATATTTGCTATGTCAAAGACAAGAAAGTGAAAGAAGTGTTCCTGTCAGTTGCACCTCTTCAGTCATCTACTGTTGAAGTTTACTACAAGGTCTTGGATGAAGAAATGAGAAATGTGGGAATTAGTTGGTTAGAAGGACAGTGGTTGGTCGGGCTTGGTACAGATGGTGTGGCAAACATGATTGGGAAAGAAAATGGGCTAACTACAAAAATAAAGAGAAGCATCCCAGATGTTGTTTCCCAACACTGTGTTGCTCACAAATCAAATTTGACTGTTCTGAGCTCAATAAAAAATTTTAAATATCTAGATGAATTAAATGCTGTTCTCAAAAAGCTGTACAAGTTTTACCGGAACTTGCCTAAACGAATGGGAGAGTTAAACAGTATTGCTAAAATCTGGAGTCAAAGATTCTGAAATTTCAGTATCAACACAAGGTTTGGTGGGTTTCAAGCAAAGTAGGTGCTCTTACTAAATTAGTAAAGAATTATAATGTAGTTATAGCTCATTTAGAAGATGTATCAAATGAGAAGGGGGATAATGCTGCTGTTGCCAGAGGAATTGTAAAAAAAAAAAAAAAGTTTCAGATTTGTTGCAATGTTACACTTTTTACTGGATTTTTGCTAAAATTTAAAGAATTGATTTTTCAAAAACAGCAGTTACTTTTAAGCCAAGTTGAGCTACACATTAAAAGATCACTAAATGAACTTAAGAACTTGGAATCTAGGTCTGCCTCATATGAAAGCCAATTCACAAATGTGACAACCATTAGTGGAAACTACTTGGGCATTCAACTTACAAACATTGACAGTAAAAGCTTTGAGTCAGACAAGAACAAAATGATCAGCGATGGGATAAGGTACCTTCAGGAATAATTTTTAGAGTCTGAGACTACTTTACAAAAAGCTTCTTCAGTGTTCGACACCTTTGTCTGGCAAGAAGAAAACCTGAAAGATTTTGGGAACAGTGAAATTGAAGTTCTTGCCAAGCACTTTCAAAGACATCTTTCTTTCCATAATGAAACCTCGTGGGAAACTAAAATGAAGTCTCTAATGAGTGAGTGGTAGTAATTTAAAGTTTTATGGCAAGGTTTGCATATTGCAGATTTACTCCAAAAAAACATTATCCAACCAAGAGAGATTTCCAGTTCTTGGCCACCTACTAGAAATTGTTGCAGTTCTACCAACATGTACTGCATCATGTGAACGTGGTTTCAGTCACATGAATTTGATAAAAACAAACAACAGAACATCCATGGAAGCATCAACTTTGAATGATCTCATGATGATTCACTTGAATGGCCCTCCACTTAAAGACTATAAACCACAGAAAGCTATTGATAGGTGGTTCTTTGAATATAAAAAATCTAGACACACACAAGGACATATGCCAGTAGTTAAGAAGCAAAAATTAGGAAACACAGAATTTGAAGAACTACATCAGAAATAGAATTATTGTAGTTAAATTTTGCATTACAGGGATTACTAGGATATAAGTTTTCACTTTGTCAAATTTTCGGGTTGTGCCCCAACCCTTCTTCAGGACAGACTAAGATAGAAGGTGCTGCCACTCAAGTGGTAATAACATACCGCTATGTTCGTTAATCGTGGAACCTCTTCTTCTCTCAATGTGTAGACTTTCTTCAAGTTTCCGTTTTAGTCAGTGTTGTTGGTGTGCAATAATTTTTAAAGGTTCCCAGTCCATTGAATGTCCAATACTTTGTACATGTTTATCAAGGCCTGTTTTGCTTATAATGTTCCTAATTGCGGCTTTGTGATCTGCTACTCGGGTGCGAAGTTGTCTTCCAGTTTCTCCTACATATATGTTACCACAATTGCGGTTTACACTGTAGATAACTCCTTCTCGTAGTAGCTTATTATTTTCTTTTTGTTTAAACTGTGGAAAATATTTTTTTTATTTTATTGTGTAAGTGAGGAGCAAGACAAATATGGAAGTTAAGGCTAATTCTCTGCAGCCTTTCAAACAACCCATTATGGTAAGTTACTTTTCTAGTGAGTTTAATGGTTTTTTCAGACTTTTTATGGCTTGACTTATCTTTTTTTCCCCTTAAAACCGTTTTCTATTCAATTTTTCGGGTAATTGTTATCTATCAGCGACTTCTTTAACTCTTTTTTAAGGATTTCTTTGGAAGTTATTTCAGAATCTAAAGTTTCTATATTTTCTAAGTGAAAACTTATATCCTAGTAATTTCCGTAATACACAACTTAACTACAATAATTCTTCACTAGGATTTGCCATGTCTTCATTAATTCGCAAGAAATAGAATGTTAAAAGAACGTTTTTTTTCCCCCTAGTGGGATGTCTTTTATAAGGCACACTACTACTGCACAAACATTTGAGAATGTGTTAATGCAATTTTCGTTTACAATTTCTTGAACCTTGTGTATGCGACATAAATTCTTATTGACATTTTTTCAAAATCCCTATTAACAGTGAACATTTGAAGTTACCAAATGCAACATCTCAATTCACCGTCGATATTAATTACTATATTAGCAATTACTCTTTCTCAATCAATACAATAAAAACTTAGGCTTTTTCGAAAATGCACAGTTAACAAAATGTGCCCCACAAAATTCAAGAGATGGACCAGACCACCACCCATTTTTCTTGCAAAATTGTATTCAGTTCTGATCAGTATGCAGTTCTTTTTTATTAAGTTAATGTGAGAACATGAAAAGTGTAACTTTGGACACAAACATTTCAACGTATGTATATTGTACAATTTCTTATTAACATTTATTCAGCATGTTGGAAACATTCTATGATCACTTACTGAAACAGTACAGTCTACTTTATATAATTTCTGATTTCCACATAAATGAATGTATGTAATTTATGTAAAAGCATATACAGTAATTTATACTTGTAACTGGGATCCACAAATATGTTTGCCACTAGAAACTATAGTTTCAGCAGTTTTATTAGTATATCTTTTCTGCCATGCAATGAGCTACAGCTAAAAAAAATCTGTGCTATTGATCTTCAACGAATCCTCAGTTTTTGAAAAAATAACTTCATGTCTATGCGATTTTTCCTTCCATCAGATGTTTTTCAATAATGCTTTTGGGAATCTAAGGAAAATGATGCAGGTGTTTCATATCTGCACCTGAGACCTGTTCCTTTTGCCTTTTGTATTTTACAAAAGGGACTGAAAATACACTGCCGGACAATTGCTAAGGACGGATGACAATAGCAACGATAGCAACCATAAAATGGAAGGCTGGAAAATGTGAAAATTAGCATAAGTACGGGATACAGTAAGACGTGTTGTGCGTATGCAAATTTTGGATTGCCGAACTTGTTCGTGACGTCATAGCGCTGATAAGAGATATAAAGGATTTGACGCGTATTGACCGTTGTTGTTCAAACGCAAAGTTGAAAGGGAAAGAATCAATTGACAAACTTGCAAGTTTCAGTATGTCTTCCCGACATCACCTAGATGATTTTACGTATGGCCGTATTATTGGCAAGATTGAAGAAGGGCGAAAAATAACAGATGTTGCCAGGGAGTTCGACGTCAGCCACAGTGTTGTTTCAAGGCTTTGGAAATCATTTCAAATAAATGGAGAGTGTAGCAAACGTCACGGGGGAGGTCGTGTTCGCAGTACGACACCTGCAGAAGATCAGTACATAGTGCTATCAACAAAAAGACACTGGCGCAGCACAGCTAATGAGGTAGCAAATCAGTTTATGGCTGCTACTGGCAAGCGGATCTCCCGAAAAACTGTCGCCAGACGTTTGCACGTAGGAGGACTATACGTCCGCCGTCCCGTTGTGTGCATCCCATTGTCCAGACGTCACCGTACCGCCCGTTTGCAATGGTGCCATCAACAACGCAATTGGACTGATAACGACTGGTCTGCTGTCCTCTTCTCAGATGAGAGTAGATACAGTCTATCGTCTGATTGTCGACGACAACTGATCTGGCGTGATAGTGGTACTGCATATTGTCCAGCAAACATACAGGAAAGGGACCGATATCCGACATGTAGTGTCATGGTATGGGCTGGCATCATGATCAATGGCCGCACGTCCCTCTATGTGCTTCCAACTGGGACTATGACTGGCCAACGATACATTAATGATGTTCTGCTACCTCATGTTCGCATGTTCCGTGGTGCTGTCGGTGATAGATTCATTTTCATGGATGACAACGCAACATGTCATCGAACAGTCGCTGTCCAGGAGTGTCTTGAGAGCGAGGATATTCAACGCCTCGTATGGCCAGCACGTTCTCCAGATCTGAATCCCATTGAAAATGTGTGGGATGCTTTGGGGAGGAGTCTTGCTGGTCGCCAATGCCCTCCAATAAACAAGGACACCCTCATCCATGCACTGACAGAGGAATGGGATAAATTACCCCAACAGCTGCTTGATAATGTTGTGCAAAGCATGACACGACGTGTGGAATCTTGCATCGCTCTCCATGGTGGCCATATCCCGTATTGACATCTTACGCCGGAATGCCTGCGGACGGTAAGGGCATTTTTTTCACGTTTACGTATTCTGCACAAAATGGCCTGTTTGTCCCTTGAACACGTTCCAAAGTCTTTTGGATTTCAGAGCACAATAAATTGTCTTTCTTGTAATGTCCTGGCATTCTGACATTATTTTATTTCACTTGGCATCCAACCACACTTACTTTTTTATGCGCTATATAGCCGTTTGTGATCCGTCCTTAGCAATTGTCCAGCAGTGTAAATAAATTCTGTAGACCGATTTTTGTAAAACTTTTTGGATATGTTTGTAACAGTAAAAAAAAACAACAGTCCAGTCAATGAAAGTTAAGCCTGGTCCCACACTATTTATGCTGGAAGAATCGCATGAACAGCGATTCTCTTGGTGGTGTGTGTGTGTGTGTGTGGGGGGGTCATAAATATGTTCTGTACTTGAAAAAATGGGGCTGGCCACTGAAAACTTTTGCTGGCTACCAGGTTTTTTCAATTTGTGGAGGCCTGTCTGGGACAACATACTCTGCAACTCACTCTCACTCTCTGCCAACAGGACTGTGTCATCAGCATACAGCAAGCTGCACACACAGATATCACCAAGACATAAACCAGTATTGTCAATCTTGGCATCATGCATGCATGCATCCATAAATATACTAAGCAGCAATGGTGACATTACACAACCTTGCCTGACTCCTGCACCAATGGAAAACCATTTTGATACAACACCATTCATTCGTACACAAGCTCTACTGCCAGCATTCATGGATTTCACACTATTAAGTAGATTCCCAGTAACACCATATTCATTCAGCACCTTCACCAGAAGTATCCTATTTACTCAGTCATATGGTTTCTCTAAATCTATAAAGGCTGTAAAATCTTTCTTACCAACAGCCAGATACTTTTCAATCATCATACATAATGCAAAAATTTTGTTAAGTGCAACCTTTACCTGGCAAAAAACCACTTTGAATATCCCACACTTTCTCTGATGTAAGACCTCGTACTATTTAGGTAAACTGCAGGTCTAGGTTTTCAAATAGTTCCAAACTCTGTGCATATCACTCTACTTTATTTACTTATATCCTGCTCACTCCCACATTAAGGGGCAAAGGAGCAATAAAAACATAGGACAGGAAAGAAATTTTACATTTGGAACGTTTTTATTTTTGAGTAGACTTTATTGAAAAGATGAAGTGTACCTAACGGGAACAAGAGGTAGAAATTGTAAGACAATGTAATGTTAGCTTTTTTTTTTTTTTTTTGTTACTTGCAGGAGCATTGTTTTTAGAAGTCTTCAGCACCCTTATTTTTACTTCTTTTGGCATCAGTTGAGTAAAAGGTGTATATAGAATTACATTTGAGGTGAAAAAGATATTCATTTCAGCCATATATTTAATCTTCAATAAATATGCTGAATAAAATATTGATTTTGATGCAGTGGATCTCATACTGAAACTGACTTAGCAGTTCCTAGGACATCCAAGAGGAAACTGCCAACAGAGAAAAAAAGAATATATACACTGAAGAGCAATTGAATTAGAGACAGCTGACGTTATGCAAATATGGTGCTGTGGGTTGTCCTGTGAACAAAAACGACATGACATATGCAGCGATCCGATAATATAAGGAGTGATGAAACGGAAATCAGGAAGAATCGGACGCAGTATGGGTAAGACGAAGGATCTAAGCACATTTGATCGTGCGCAAATTGTCGGGGCCCGATGAATGGGTCACTCCATCTCGGAAGTCGTGCAAGCACTGCGATTTTCATGAGCCACTGTGTCACGGGTGCACCGTGAGTACATCGAATCCTGTAAAACCATCCCTGCAAGGGCCAACTGCCGTGGACAACAGCGTGTGGATGAGCGGGGTCATCGTCGGCTAGCTCGCATTGTAACAGCGGATAGACGGGAAACAGTGCAAGAAATCACTCGGCAATTTAAAGCAGCAACATCATCCAGAACCATCTCCTCGCTATGGAGTACAGAAGCCATCGTCCCATGAGGGTACCGCTGCTGACTGCACATCACAGGGTGCAAAGATTAGCATGGGCACTGGAACATCGCCACTGGACTCTAGACATGTGGAAAAATGTTGCCTGGACTAATGAGTCGAGATTCACGTTGGTACATGCGGATGGCAGGATACGAGTACAGCGCAAACCACATGAAGCAATGGATCCTTCTTTCCAGCAGGGTACTCTTCAAGCTGGTGGGGGTGGCATTCTTATCTGGGGACTGTTTACGTGGACTGAAATGGGACCTCTGGTACATGTGACATTGTCCCTTACAGGTCAACATTACCGGGATATCCTGGACGACCATTTGCTCCCGTTTGTACGTCTTCAACATCCCACTGGGGACCTCATCCTGCAACAAGACAATGCAGCTCCCGAATTGTATCCGAATGGTTGGATGAACTCTCCACCGACGTGACCTCGCTTCCTTGGCCAGCTCGATCACCTGACCTCAATCCCATCGAGCACATCTGGGATGCCATCGAGAGAGATGTTCAAGGCTCTGACCCCTCCATCAAATCTTTGTGAACTGTGGGAGCTTGTTCAGGGGTCGTGGATCCGTATGGCTTCCCAATGCTTCCGGTGTCTTGTCGAGTCCATGCCGAGACGAATCGCCACTGTCATCAAGTCGAAAGGTGGTGCTACATGTTACTAAACAGGTATCTCTAATTCAATTGCTCTTCAGTGTATATATCAGGGGTGAATATTCGGAGTGTGCTAGGTGTGTGGTGCACACTCACATAGAGTCGCAATTTAACCTATATTATCAATATTATTTTTTCGGATTTGTTTCTAATAAAACTCGTGAGAGTTCGTCCTAAGGCTTCTAATGGTGATTAAAATTAATTTCTCCACATAATGTTTTTATTAATAAGAAAAGATTCGTTCAGTGAGCATATCGCATTCCAGCTAGAATCCTGGGGTGTGCTGTTCTGCGTCCGCACATCCGACGATCATAAAGCAGATGTGGTCAAGCGCTACCTAGATGGCGCTGCAGGTGACATTCTTATTCCCCTGTGGTCTCAATCATACCAGCGGAACTCTCAAGGTGTGCCACCCAAAATCAGCACTGCTTGAGTCTCACGGAGCGGCCAATTGCTGTTATATTGTGTGTCAAAGAAAGGTGACTTGATCACGCTAGTTACGTTAACTAAAACTTTTACAAAAAGTTTGTAAGTTGGAAGCTTTCGACCTTATCTTAGGTCTTCATCACGCCAATGGAGGACTAAGATTGTTGCCAGATTCTACATTTGAATTTTTCCTATTTTTGTTGCCAAAACTTAGAATTGATCTCCAGATCAACGGAATGTAGAGAGGAGATTCGGAGTTGCAAGTCATTGAGTTGAAAATAATTTCTATGCTTTCACGGTAACGGGGGGCAAAACGATTGTCAAACGAAGCAATTCGTTTTGCTTCGTTCCAGTGGGGAACTGCAGATGTGTCTTCCATTGTCAAAATAGACAAGGCAGTATTGGGATTGGCTTTCGAAACATCTTTTCTATGTTCTAAAATTCTATGGCTAATGCTCCTGTATGTGCTTCCAATGTATAAGTTATCCCCAGTAGAAGAAGAGATAGGAATGCAGTAAACTCCTGGGAGGTTCAGGCTTTCAACTTTGTCCCTATCCCTTTGTAGAAGTTTCAAGATGTTTGGGGTAGATTTAATGGCAAGATGGTTACCAAAACTTCTAAAAAGAATCTGTAACTTATAAGCATAGGAAGGATGGTAAGGAACAGAACCACAGAATTTCAGGTCTTCTTTCTTGTGAGGAAGGAGGCATTCGATTTTCGAATGGTTTTCATATTTCTTTATGAGGGAGTTGACTGTAACAGCAGGGAAACCATGAGAGAGGGCTATTGTAGAAATTTTGGAGAGTTCTTCTTGAAGAGAGAGTTGGCTGTTGCAAATGATATGAGCCCTGTGGATGTAGGACTTCAATGCTGCAAGCTTGTAGAGATGCAGGGTGCAAGATTTGTAGGGAATGATGTTAGTGGCCGCAGAAGGTTTTCGATAGACGGAACGAGTAATGGAGAGATCAGCGTTTCTGCAGATAGATACATCCAGGAAATCAATTTTGTGATTTACTTCCTTAGATATAGTGAGCTTAATGGAAGGAAATTTTTCTGTAATGGAGTTGATCAGTATCTGTAGTTCAGACTCGGAATGTGGCCAGCTAATGAAAATGTCGTCTACATATCTTAACCATAGGGAAGGTTGAAAAGGGTGTAGAGGAATTATGGAAACTTCAATATGTTGCATGTAGATTTCAGCAAGCAGAGGGGAAAGAGGTGAGCCCATGGGGAGACCAGATTGTTGCCTATACCCGCTTTACACAATCTGCAAAATCTCTGGCAAAAAATGTAACTAAAACTTTAACTTTTTGTAAAAGTTTTAGTTAACGTAACTAGCGTGATCAAGTCACCTTTCTTTGTTAATATTGTTACGTGTTTTGCCCATAATCGTCATATATTGTGTGTTTTTTTTTTTTTGTTCTTTCTTTTTATGTATTTCTAGCAAGACTCCCTGAAGTTTGTCCGCTAAACTTAATTCCCTTGTGCAATATTTTCATGAAGAGGAGAAGGTTCGTTGCTTCATGCAAGAAACAAAATGTAGGAAGTAATATTTGCAGCTGCAGGAGTGCCATTTTAACAGCGGACATCCTAAGTCGTTAAAGCAATTGCAATTCAAAGCTCTCCAGATGGCGCTACGGGTCATGTTTTGATTTCCTCGTGGATCCAACGCAGAGGTTTAAATTCCTAGGGTGTGCGCGCTTAAAAAAGCACCACTGGTCGTACTCATTTCCGTTTGGAATAGCGTGGAGTCGTAAACACACTTCAACGTCTGCTACGCGTTTTCTATCTTTCCGCCGCTGTGTGAATCAGTGTGTTTATGAGCACAGATACAATTGAATTGTGACATCCATTTAGGTTGACGATGTACTAAGTGCCGCATTTTTTTGCCAGAGATTTTGCAGATCATGTAAAGCGGGTTAAAGAAAGTAAGCTTTGCGCTGTATTTAAAATTTATATATAAAAAAAGACACCGGAAATTTGTTCATCACTCAAGTATTTGCACAGGAAATTCATATTTTTCTTACAATGGAGTGTACGTAAAATTTTATGCCGTAAGTTATTAGACAACAGCTTAATAAAAGAAATGGTTTTCGTATTTTCAAAATCAATGCACGAATTTTGCAGCTCAGGATACAAAATAAAATTTTTGCGTGTTTTTTCTCATAACAGCACACACCCAACCTAAATAGGCATCCGACGCCACTGATATATATATATACATATACACTGACGGAAAAAAAACCCCAACACCAAAAGGGGTTGTGTTAGATAAACGACAGTTGGTAGGCGGTGAGAGTACATCTGTAAGATGACGTCTATGCAAATTTCGCACTCGGCGCATACGTGTGGCGCTAGTAGCGCCCCTCAGAACATGCAAAGCAGATTTGCTGTAAATACGCGCTGTAACGTTCGTGAGCGTTAGTTATCGTTGAGATTCGACGTAGGGTGTTGATGTTAGTCAAGAATGCCTTTAAGAAGACGAAGAAGCCATTATCAACAGCTCACGGAGTTTGAACGAGGTCGTGTTTTAGGGCTACGAGAAGGGGGATTTTCTTTCCGCAATATTGCAGAACGACTTGGCAGGAATGTAGCCACTGTGCATGATTGTTGGCAGCGGTGGTCAAGGGAAGGTACTGCCTCAAGAAGACCGGGTTCCGGCCGGCCACGTGGCACTGCTGAGAGGGAAGACCGCCGTGTACGGCATATGGCCGTGGCGCATCGTACCGCATCTGCGGCAGCAATTTGAGCTGCAGTTGCCACCACAGTGACACAACGAACTGTTACAAATCGGTTACTTGAAGGACAGCTCCACGCCAGACGCCCTGTAGTGTGCATTCCACTTACTCCAAACCACTGCCGTTTGCGACGTCAGTGGTGTCAAGCTAGAGCTCATTGGAGGACGGAGTGGAGATCTGTTGTGTTTTCTGATGAAAGCCGGTTCTGCCTGGGTGCCAGTGATGGCCGTGTGTTGGTTAGAAGGAGGCCAGATGAGCGCCTCCAACCAACCTGTCTGCGGCCGAGACACACTGGACCTACACCTGGAGTTATGGTCTGGGGAGCACTCTCGTGATTATCCCACGCACCCTGACGGCACAGTTGTACGTCGGTCTGGTGATTCAACCTGTTGTGCTGCCATTCATGAACAGCATTCCAGGGGGTGTTTTCCAACAGGATAACGCTCGCCCGCATACCGCTGTTGTAACCCAACATGCTCTACAGAGTGTCGACATGTTGCCGTGGTCTGCTAGATCACCAGATCTTTCACCAATCGAGCACGGATATCATTGGACGACAAATGCATGAACATTTGCGTGCTTGCATTCAACATTCTGGCGGTTACACCGGTTATTAATGTGCCAGCATTTCACATTTAAAATGGCTCTTCTCGCGCTTACAATAAGCTGTGATCTTGAAACCTTAATCGATTAAATATGTTACCTATACAAATGTATTGCCGCCATTTCATTCCTCTGCAACTTTTTTTTCGTGGTGTTGGGATTTTTTTCCGTCAGTGTATATACATGCAGAGTAGCAGAATGTAGACGTACACTGTACGTGGATAGTTTCCAAATTATTCACAGATTTTGCAGATAGTTTTTGCATGTAGATTGAAAAAAACGAAAATGTTTTCTACAGCAATTAAAATACTTATTCAAGGCTTTACTCAGATTAATACATTTAATCGTATTTTAACTTGAAGAACTTGCACTTCTTTTTCACATCTTCTGAGTTGTTATGTTTTTACACACGTTTCTGGCCTCTAGATTTTATCAAGGTCTGTTATCAGTGTATCAAAATTGTATCAATGCTTTCGTTCATACAGAAAGAATTTAAATTTCATTGCCAATCCCTCTTGCAGCTGCCAGTTAAATTTAAATCATTTCATTATGTATTTTTAAGTCTACTATTTTTGACTTTATTTGTTGAAAATGCAATTTATAATTTTTGAAAATTCATTAGTGGAACTGTTTTTCTGGGGATGTTAAAGCTTTCTTTAATTAGTCTCTTGTTTTTTTTGAGGTTCATAACCTAATATTTTAATATTTTGCCATAAAGGTCCATTTCAGACACATTGCTGCACATTCAATTGTAATATGCATATGTTGTCCTCATTGGAATCTGTAATGATCTAACAATTATTTATTCCTAGTTGTAAATGCATTTATGGCACCTCTATTCATAGTGATTGTGGAATAGCTTTATTACGGGTCTTATAGAGGTTATTTTTCATCAAAGTTTGTTGTCAAATTTTCGAACTAAAGCCTAGTTCGTCATCAGGACTATGTCACTGGAGTAGTTGCTGCCACTCAATTGGAAGAGTCCATCCGCAATTATCGTTAATTGTGGTACTTCTTCTTCTTGCTATTTCGATCCCTTCTTCTAGTTTCCTCTTTACTAAGTTTGACTGGTGGGCGATTATTTTCACTGAGTCCCAATTTATGGAGTGTCCACTTGCTTGTATATGTCTGTCTAGCCCTGTTTTGTTCCCAATGTTCCTAATAGCTGCTTGGTGTTCTTTCATTCGGACCTTAATACTTCTCCCTGTTTCTCCTATATAGCTGAGTCCGCAGTTACAGTCGATGCAGTAAATTACTCCTTCCTGCAATTGGATGTCCAATTCTTTCTGCTTTAAAGTTGGCAGGAATTTCTTTATTTTGTTATTAAGATCTGGAGCTAGCCTGATATTATATTTTGCTCCGATCCTTTTCAGGTTCTAGACTTCTGCTCATTCCACCCTGATTATATTAAATCGAATACGGCGAGACAATTTTTGGAAAAGATTGAAATCCTGGTCTCTTCAGCTACTCAGAAAGATCTTCACAAAGAAGAATTAAAGGAAATATTGGCAGAAAACAATTACCCCTCCCCATATGTTGAGAAAATATTTAAACAAGTGCCAAAAAAGAAGCAGGAGAAAACCAACTTCAAATTCACCAGCAAAATTACGTACCACAAGGGACTTTTCGAGAACCTGAAAAGGATCGGAGCAAAATATAATATCAGGCTAGCTCCAGATCTTAATAACAAAATAAAGAAATTCCTGCCAACTTTAAAGCAGAAAGAATTGGACATCCAATTGCAGGAAGGAGTAATTTACTGCATCGACTGTAACTGCGGACTCAGCTATATAGGAGAAACAGGGAGAAGTATTAAGGTCCGAATGAAAGAACACCAAGCAGCTATTAGGAACATTGGGAACAAAACAGGGCTAGACAGACATATACAAGCAAGTGGACACTCCATAAATTGGGACTCAGTGAAAATAATCGCCCACCAGTCAAACTTAGTAAAGAGGAAACTAGAAGAAGGGATCGAAATAGCAAGAAGAAGAAGTACCACAATTAATGATAATTGCGGATGGACTCTTCCAATTGAGTGGCAGCAACTACTCCAGTGACATAGTCCTGATGACGAACTAGGCTTTAGTTCGAAAATTTGACAACAAACTTTGATGAAAAATAACCTCTATAAGACCCGTAATAAAGCTATTCCACAATTATTTATTGTTTTATTAATTGTTCTTTAAATCATCCTTTTCCACTATTATTGTGGTTAACGCTTCGCAGGTTTGCAGCAAGTTCTATGTTTTAATGGTTTTGCACGCAGATACATTTTATACAACTCTGTATACACGATCGTATCAGAATGATATGACCACCTACCTAATAATGGGAATAACCACCCTTTGTCTGGACGACAGTGGCGAGACGGCATTGCAAGGACGCAACGAAACCTTCGAAGGTTGCCCGAAGCACACGTGCCTATTCGGACTGCAGCAGAGCACAGTGCTTCCTGAAATGACGTGGCTATGGGTCGTCACGTCGAACTTGTTGATCCGAATAGTCCCACACTTTTATTGGATTGTGGTCGGGCGATTTTGCCTGCCAAGGAAGAACAGAGACATTGCAGTTGTGCTCCTGGAACCAGTTACGCATCCCCTTAGCGACATGGCAGGGCGCACTGTCCTGTTGGTAGACACCATCACCACCAGGGTAAACATCCAACATGAAGGGATGCATGTGTTCAGCGAGGATGGGCAGGTAGCCATTGGCATTTAGAGACCCATCCAGTGGTACCACCTGTCCCAGGTCATACCAGGTATCTCCACTGCCACCCCCAGCCTGTATTTGACTGCCCTTTACTTCTGTGGAGTAGAAACCTCAATTTGTTGGAGAAGGCAACAAAACTTTGTTCATATGGTAGCAAAACAGATGTTGTAACGACAGTCCCATTCATTGACTCATCTGTTTATCGGACAGATGTTGTAACGACAGTCCCATTCATTCACTCATCTGCTTATTGGACAGATGTTGTAACAACAGTCCCATTCATTGACTCATCTGTTTATCAGACAGATGTTGTAACGACAGTCCCATTCATTGACCCATCTGTTTATTGGACAGATGTTGTAACGACAGTCCCATTCATTGACTCATCTGTTTATCAGACAGATGTAACGACAGTCCCATTCATTGACTCATCTGTTTATCGGACAGATGTTGTAACAACAGTCCCATTCATTCACTCATCTGCTTATTGGACAGATGTTGTAACGACAGTCCCATTCATTGACTCATCTGTTTATCAGACAGATGTTGTAACGACAGTCCCATTCATTGACCCATCTGTTTATTGGACAGATGTTTCAATACCCACATGGCACAGACGTTATGATGTTCAAGGTGCAAATGCATGATGATATTGACAGTTCTGATGCTTCACACTCACATTGTTCACCAGTTCTTGAATCATGATTCTTCGGTTGGCCTTTACTGCAGCATTCACACATGCAGTTGTCATCACTGAAACATCACGACATGGTGCTCGTGACTTAAGCTGGTCAGCAGTGCTTGTTCGTCCACCACTAAAGAGCTGGCACCATTTCATTACAGTACTGCGTGGAAGACAAGCAGGCCCATACACCACCTTCATTCATCTATGAATTTTGCTTCATGGCATTTTCTCCTCTTTCCAAAACTTGAGTTACAGCACATTGAACAATCTTGGATGTATCTATCTCCTACGACAGAACAATTCTGGATGTATCCATCTCCTATGAGAGAACAATTTTAGATGTATCCATCTCCTACAAGAGAACAATTTTGGATGTATCCATCTCCTACGAGAGAACAATTTTGGATGTATCCATCTCCTACGAGAGAAAAATTTTGGATGTATCCATCTCCTACGAGAGAACAATTTTGGATGTATCCATCTCCTATGAGAGAACAATTAACAATTTGGGATGTATCAATCTCCTATGAGAGAAAAATTTTGGAGGTATCCATCTCCTACGAGAGAACAATTTTGGATCATGTATCCATCTCCTACGAGAGAACAATTTTGGATGCATACATCTCCTACGAGAGAACAATTTTGGATGTATCCATCTCCTACGAGAGAACAATTAACAATTTGGGATGTATCCATCTCCTACGAGAGAACAATTAACAATTTGGGATGTATCCATCTCCATGAGAGAACAATTAACAATTTGGGATGTATCCATCTCCTACGAGAGAACAATTTTGGATGTATCCATCTCCTACGAGAGAACAATTTTGGATGTATCCATCTCCTACAAGAGAACAATTTTGGATGTATCCATCTCCTACGAGAGAACAATTTGGGATGTATACATCTATGAGAGAACAATTTTTGATGTATCCATCTCCTACGAGAGAACAATTAACAATTTGGGATGTATTCATCTCCTATGAGAGAACAATTAACAATTTGGGGTGTATCCATCTCCTACAAGAGAACAATTTTGGATGTATCCATCTCCTACGAGAGAACAATTTCGGATGTATCCATCTGCTACGAGAGAACAATAAAATTAGTCCAGCACACTACACGGCTTTCATAACAAACAAGCTGCAATCTAGTTGTGAAGCCTTTAAATTGCCTGTACACTAGCGCCACTCATTGACATAATTAGGAAGTGCAAATGCACTCCAGCCAAAAAGTCTCATTACTTATTGAACAACTCTTATGTAATAATATTTTGATATCTGTAGTGAATTACTGTTGAACTTTTTCGATGAGTTGAGGCTGCTTGTATGGTCTTGTTTTTGTAAGGTCCATGTATACTCTAATGTCCTTTGAAAGTGTAAGCTGTCCTTTTTTCCATAACAAGCACTCTCCCCTTTTTAGTCCTCGGATGAACCCTGTATACGTTAAACAGATATTTTAAGAAACAATGCTGCTTGTACGGCCTTGTTTTTGTAAGGTTGATGTATACTCTAACGCCCTTTGAAATTGTAAGCTACCCTTTTTTTCTATAACAAATAACAAGTGCCTTGCCCTTTTTTAGTCGTTGCATGAATCCTGCTTCACACGTGCCTTTGTTTGCCTGGAGTTGCTTTGATTTGCATAAAGATGTGCAGGCTATAATGTTTCTGCTCTTCAGTGTCACTATATTTATGTAATTGACCATAAACTTTGTTAAAATGAGCAGTTGAGTTCTTAATTTACATGTGATTCATTGACATAATGCATTGTTCAATTTTTTTTATGTCTGCTTGCTTTTTAAATGATATTGTTTGCTCTTTCAGAGTATGTGAGTTCCGATACTGTGCAAGAAGAAAGTTATGACACCTGTCTTAGCGACAAGTCTTCCGTCACAGAAACTTCACCTGTACCAAGACCTGAAGAAGAAGGTGTGTGGCTTTGTGTTAGTCAACTGTTTACATTACCAGTTTTAATTCTGGTGTAATTCGACTTAATAGTTCACTACTGTTTGTGAAAACTCCAACACTACGAATGAATCTTACTATTCAAAAGAAATTTTTCACCGATTTCTTATGCTACACATACATGAGATTCCTCCGCGGATTCGCAGAGTTCCGCTTTTTTTTCCGCCATCATTTGGCTCGTGCTCGAGATCGATGAAAAACTGGAGAGAAATTTTTTGGGTATTAGTTAGGGGCGGGATTAGTTTCCCGTCAGGAACTAATATTTCATCTTTTGAAACTTTCGAAAACGGAAATTAAACGGATAAAAAAAAAAATTCCAGTTATCGTAATGCCCTTTTCTCGCGATGTTTATTTTGCCCCGGTATTGTGAAATAAAATTTTATTCCATAAATATTTGCATTTCAGCTTGAAAACGGAGGAAAATTTCCCTGTAATCTTTCAGGCATGAGATTGGTCGGCGAATTCGGGGTATTTCGTCTTCTTCACCATCATGTGTGTGGTTCTCGTGATCGAAACATACCTGAACAGAATTTGGGGGGACAGTCGTTTTCCGTCGGAGGATGAAAGTACCGACTTTCGAAATCGGAAGTTAGACGGAGTGAAGATTTCTCCTGTAATCGTAATGTTTTTCTTGCAGAATCCTTTTATTCAGTATTGTTATTAAATATTATTTTATTGAATAGTTGTGTGTTTCAGCTTGAAAATGGAGAGAAATTTTCTGAAAACGGAAGTCAAATGGTGCGAAGATTTCGCCCGTAATCGTTATTCCCCTCTCCGCGCAATGTTTTCTGTGCCTCGTGTTGTTAAACATTAATAATTTTATATTTTGAATAGAGTGATGTGGTCCAATTTAATATTTACATAAATAAATTAACACGAACAATTTTATTGAGTATCTTCAATCATTTGAAGAATTCTTAGCAGTTCGCTTTTGCCACGTTATATTCTGGACGTCGGAAAGTTGAAATTTTTTTTTCGTATTTGAGACATAATGTTACTGTAAAAAGAAAGGAATAAAAAGGCTCTACTCACAATGTTTTTTTCTTGGTGGTCCTCTTCACTCTATTGTTTTAAATTTTTGACGTTAAAATATCTTGGTTCATGCCTAAAAGGTGATTATGATTTACAAAACGAAGTCTTGGCTAAAAATCAATGGAACTGACGAAATTTTTTGTTAACCCTAATTATCAAACAAAAAATTACTTAGGTGAGCATTCAAGCCCCCTTTTTTTTTTTTTTTTCTTAAGGTTTGAATGCTCACCTAAGTAATTTTTCGTTTGAGTTTGATAATTAGGGTTAACAAAAAATTACTCAGGTAAGCATTCAAGCCCCCTTTTTTTTTTTTTTTTTTTTTCTTTCTTTCTTTCTTTCTTTCTTAAGGTTTGAATGCTCACCTAAGTAATTTTTCGTTGGATAATTAGGGTTAACAAAAAATTACTTAGGTGAGCATTCAAGCCCCCCCCCCCCTTTTTTTTTCTTTCTTTCTTTCTTTCTTTCTTAAGATTTGAATGCTCACCTAAGTAATTTTTCGTTTGATAATTAGGGTTAACAAAATTACTTAGGTGAGCATTCAAGCCCCCCTTTTTTTTTTTTCTTTCTCTTTCTTTCTTCCTTTCTTAAGGTTTGAATGCTCACCTAAGTAATTTTTCGTTTGATAATTAGGGTTAACAAAAAATTACTTAGGTGAGCATTCAAGCCCCCCTTTTTTTTTTTCTTTCTCTTTCTTTCTTCCTTTCTTAAGGTTTGAATGCTCACCTAAGTAATTTTTCGTTTGATAATTAGGGTTAACAAAAAATTACTTAGGTGAGCATTCAAACCCCTTTTTTTTTCTTTTTTTTTCTTTCTTTCTTTCTTTCTTAAGGTTTGAATGCTCACCTAAGTAATTTTTCGTTTGATAATTACGGTTAACAAAAAATTACTTAGGTGAGCATTCAAACCCCTTTTTTTTTTTTTTTTTTCTTTCTTTCTTTCTTAAGGTTTGAATGCTCACCTAAGTAATTTTTCGTTTGATAATTAGGGTTAAAAAAAAATTTGTCAGTTCCATTGATTTTTAGCCAAGACTTCGGTTTTGTAAATCATAATCACCTTTTAGGCATGAACCAAGATATTTTAACGTCAAAAATTGAAAACAATAGAGTGAAGAGGACCACCAAGAAAAAAACATTGTGAGTAGAGCCTTTTTATTCCTTTCTTTATGTGTCAAATACGAAAAAAATTTCAACTTTCCGACGCCCAGAATATAACGTGGCAAAAGCGAACTGCTAAGAATTCTTCAAGTGATTGAAGATACTCAATATATTTACAAGATACTCAATATATTTACAAGATACTCAATATATTTACAAGCACACGTTATTAATTTAAAATTTGTTTCCCATCATGGGAAATAAATAATATGATGAAAATTTTTGTTTTGCTCCTGCTGTGTTTTGTTCACAGTGTTTCGCCATGCATTCAGATTTTTACGTCGTTAAAAAGTTCAGCTTTCTTTTTTTCTTCATCAGTCTCATGTATGGTTACAGGAGATAACTGAACAAATGAAAACGCAAAGGTATCGCATACCTAATATTGAACCATATATCGCACGTCACACACTCAGCGAGACCCATGCTCCCGCCCCGAGAGAAGCCTAAATTACGCAACGAGTCTTGGTTAGTTAAAGATATTTACAAATTAAGACATTTTGGTTAAAATATTAATTTACAATTCTCAATTGAACACTCACTCCCTGAAACATTCATACATTTAGAAATATCTAGTAATTAAAATTATATCACATTGGGAACAAATAAAACTCATTAGGGTTGGGAGGCAGGGTTCACTCAAAAGACACTCCGTCGACGTTGTCTCGGCGAGCGCTTTCGCAAACTCTCAGTTTGCATCGTCGGGCCATCAACAAACTGCACGAGGACAGCCTCGCACATGTGTAGCATTCAGAAGTTGTATGCCGGGAAACAGAGGAAGGGGTGCGGCTCTTCACTGAGTTTCTAGGTAAATCTCTTCAAGCGCCGCCATCTACTGAAGGAGTTGGTAAATATATCTGTCGTAAGTATAAATCATTTTCTATTAATATAGAAACGAATGTAATATTACTAATCTTTTGGTTAGTAATATCACATTAGGTACGCGATACCTTTGTTATTTAATTTGTTCACTTAGAAGCGCGTTTTACTATGAAACTATTCAAAAGGTTAGTAATTTTACATTCGTTTCTATATTAATAGAAAATGATTTATACTTATGACAGATATATTTACCAACTCCTTCAGCAGATGGTGGCACTTGAAGAGATTTACGTAGATACGTAGCGAATGGCCGCACCCCTTCCTTCATTTCCTGGCATGCAACTTCTGAATGCTACACACACGCGCAAGGATGTCCTCGCATGCAGAGTTCGCCGAAAAATAATTTGAAGGAGTATTTTTACTCCTTTGGAAAAATTTAGGGAGTAATTTTTAAAAGTGAGGAGTATTCTAAAAAAATTAACGAGTGGAATAAAAAAAAACAACCCTGGGTTTGTTTTTTTTTCATATTAAAAAATATTTCACTACTACTGAATGCATTTGGATGTTTTGCTTCTTTTTTTAGTTAAAAAAAATATATATATAATACATAAATAACGTAAACACTACAAGTGCATGGAAAGTAATCCCTGGAAATTCTTTGTACCATTTTGGTAAAGAACAAGAATGAATTTCCAACTTTGACGTCAATGTAACACAACGTATTCTTCATTTTCTAATGAAGTGTCCATGTTCGTTGGCTGCTTTCGTATTTCCACCGCTAATTTTTTGCAGATTTCATTGTTTCCTTCCTCTGCGTTTTGTTTCTTTTCTACACCACTGGACTGAGTCTAGCCGAAAAAAAAAAAAAAAGACGTTAAAGTACGCTGTCTCGACACATCATTCAATACTACGGCGTCTGATAAAGCTGTTTCAATCTCTACAAATCACGACCACGTACCACTGTCACGAGTTTTTTGCAGATTTCATTGTTTCCTTCCTCTGCGTTTTGTTTCTTTTCTACATCACTGGACTGAGTCTAGCCGAAAAAAAAAAAAAAAAGACGTTAAAGTATGCTGTCTCGACACATCATTCGATACTACGGCGTCTGATAAAGCTGTTTCAATCTCTACAAATCACGACCACGTACCACCGTCACGAGTTTTTTGCAGATTTCATTGTTTCCTTCCTCTGCGTTTTGTTTCTTTTCTACACCACTGGACTGAGTCTAGCCGGAAAAAAAAAAAAAAGACGTTAAAGTACGCTGTCTTGACACATCATTCGATACTACGGCGTCTGATAAAGCTGTTTCAATCTCTACAAATCACGACCACGTACCACCGTCATGAGTTTTTTGCAGATTTCATTGTTTCCTTCCTCTGCGTTTTGTTTCTTTTCTACACCACTGGACTGAGTCTAGCCGAAAAAAAAAAAAAAAAAAAAAGACGTTAAAGTACGCTGTCTCGACACATCATTCGATACTACGGCGTCTGATAAAGCTGTTTCAATCTCTACAAATCACGACCACGTACCACCGTCACGAGTTTTTGCAGATTTCATTGTTTCCTTCCTCTGCGTTTTGTTTCTTTTCTACACCACTGGACTGAGTCTAGCCGAAAAAAAAAAAAAAAAAAGACGTTAAAGTACGCTGTCTCGACACATCATTCGATACTACGGCGTCTGATAAAGCTGTTTCAATCTCTACAAATCACGACCACGTACCACCGTCACAACGAAGTACAAATCACGACCACAAGGCGCTCCGGAATTGCGATTGCGAAAGCGTACTTCACTCATCTGATCGAGCACGAGCTGTAGCGGCAGTGACAGGAATTTTGCGATGCGATTGCGCTCTCGATGAGCCGATGACGTCGAGGTAAGGAACGATGTCTCCCTGACGTCACGCCCTGACTGGCTGGCAGATCACGCCGCCATAGTTCCGGTCGTGCCAAGCAAACCTTGGCCAGGTATGGATCGTCTACAACGTGAAATCTGGCCTGAGGTAACAAAGGATATCGCTGATCACGTGTTTGAAATACAAAATTCGAATAAAAAGTTGAAAATAAAAAGTTTTCAGCTTAAAATTCTCGATTTGTATCTTTACGCGTTGGCAAAATTTCTATGCGTAAACACACTTTTCGATGCGTCCTAGACGTGTAATTACGCCTTTTGGCGAACTCTGCTCACGTGTGTGTTTCAGCATTACACATTTCTAGCGCCCACATTCAAGCTGTTTTAGAAAAAGGAACCTTGAACACATCTAGCACGTTCAAACTGGCCAGATGGTTAATTGCATTTGATTAAAATTATCTTTGACATTCTTAGTTTCCTTCTTTTATTAATAAATGTGTTTTTCTCCCTTCTTTGCAATTCAGGAGAAAAAGATTATGGTCAAGTGCCTGCTATCGATTTGCATTCCTGTGAGAAAAATGGATTTTTGGAAAAGAAAGGAAGAGGTATATATATATATATTTCATAAAAATTTATAAAGTAGTATAACTATACTAGTTATCCGAATTTATTGGCATAGATAAAATAAAAGTTTCCAAGCTTTCACACATTAACCAGGTGGCGTTTTCAAGGAAGGTAGACAGCAAACTGGATAATAGAACGCTTCAACAACTTGAATGCGGTGACTTTTGACAATAAACGAAGAGGCGTGAATGTAATTATTCTATAAAAGCACGAGGCATCATGTTCGTTTTGCAGGCGGAATCTTTGGAGGAAAACAAAAGGCATTAATTATTTGAAGAATTGGTTCCAAATGCGTGATAACTCTAGTGAGACGCTATCATTGCAGGCCTCATTGTTGATAATGATCTCCAGTGTTTCTCGAATGCCAGTGGATTTAGGAGTAGAGTAGGAAGCTAATTTCTTTATGTCATCCCGCATAGGATCGGCAGACTTGAACTGGACTTCTCTGCATAGGGAAGTGGTTAATTTTCCATTCTTTATGTCCCTCTTATGCTCATTGACTCTAATTCTAAATGAACTTTTGGTCAACCCAATGTAGTATCTCTTGGAGCCATCCGGATATTATAGAGGGATGGCATAAACATCTGCTTCGTTGGAAAGTGGGAGCTTTCCAACGAAGCACGTTCATTTAGAATTAGAGTCAACAAGCTTAGCACGTTCATTTAGAATTAGAGTCAACAAGCATAACACGTTCATTTAGAATTAGAGTCAACAAGCATCCCTTTTATGCTTGTTGACTCTAATTCTAAATGAACGTGCTTTGTTGGAAAGTTCCCACTTTCTAACGAAGCAGGTGTTTATGCCATCCCTCTATAATATCCGGATGGCTCCAAGTGATACTACATTGGGTTGACCAAAAGTTCATTTAGAATTAGAGTCAATGAACATAAGAAGGACATAAAGAACAGAAAATTAACCACTTCCCTATGCAGAGAAGTCCAGTTCAAGTCTGCCGATCCTATGTGGGATGACATAAAGAAATTAGCTTCCTACTCTACTCCTAAATTCACTGGAATTCGAGAAACACTGGAGATCATTACCAACAATGAGGCCTGCAATGATAGCGTCTCACTAGAGTTATCACGCATTTGGAACCAATTCTTCAAATAATTAATGCCTTTTGTTTTCCTCCAAGGATTCTGCGCACTAAACAAACATGATACCTCATGCTTTTATAGAATAATTACATTCGCATCTCTTCATTTATTGTCAAAAGTCCCCGCATTCAAGTTGTTGAAGCGTTCTATTATCCAGTTTGCTGTCTACCTTTCTTGAAAAAGCCATCTGGTTGATGTACGAAAGCTTGGAAACTTTTATTTTATCTATGCCAATAAATTCAGATAACTACGTAGTATAGCTATACTATCTTATGTATAGTTGGTGTACAGTTCCTTGCATTATTATAAACATTTATGTTTCATTGAAATGTTGTAGTGTAACAGTAGGATTACTTAGTAGCCAAGCACTTGAGATACATAGTGGGATTTGTGACAGGTGCATTGAAGACTGTGGAGTTGTGCATTATTTATAAAACTGGTTGCACAGTATCATTGGTGTCATAATTTTGACACATTTGTAAGTTTTTGTGATCTAACTGAAAATTCCCAAGTTGAAGATAAAGAAACATGCCAAATATTACATATTTCAAAACAATTTTAAAATCCTTTTACGAAATTCAAAGATTACTTTCCAGAAGATTACCCATAGATCAGCTTCATCCTGGCAGTAGACCAGGACTGGACAAATTTCTAGCACAGTCTCCCTGGTGTCCAATTTTTTTATTTATTTCAAATTTTGTAATTTGCAATACCATAATTTCCACTGCGTTATTTGCGGATTGTCAGCTTAGGTTCTGTGTATAGTATTCTGCTTTATATATATATACAGTATATATATATATATATGTGTGTGTGTGTGTGTACGTTTATCTTGGACAGCAGATATCAAGTGAGGGTCACATTGATGAAGAAATTAATCGACGTATAAAACTTGGATGGAGAGCTTTTGGAAGAAACATCATAATTTTCAAGAGCAATATGCTGTCATGTCTTAAAAAAAAAGTGTTTGATCAATGCATCCTTTCAGTGCTTACATATGGTGCAGAGACGTGGACCTTAACTAAAAGAGACATACAAAGACTGCAGACAACTCAAAGAAGCATGGAGAGGTGCATGCTTGGTGTAACCAGAAGAGATAAAAAGAGGAACTCGTGGATCTTAAAAATTACAACAGTGGAAGACATCATGATCAGAGTAAAATTCCTGAAATGGCAATAGGCTGGACATACTGTCAGAAGGGCAGACCATTGATGGGCAGCCGAAATTTTAGAGTGGATTCCAAGGGACAGGAAAAGACCCAGAAGACCACATGGGAGATGGGTGGATGAAATTCAAAAATATGCGGGAGTAACATGGAGCAGACTGGCACAAAACAGACTGTTGTGGAAGAGACTTGGAGAGACCTTTGTCCAGCAGTGGATTGATAATGGTTGACAATGATGATAATGATGATGATATAGATCTGTCCTTCTGGCAATATGTCCAGCCCATTGCCATTTCAGGGATTTAACTCTGATCATGATGTCTTCCACTCTTGTCATTTTTCTGATCCATGAGTTCCTCTTCTTATCTCTCCTGGTTACACCAAGCATGAACCTCTCCATGCTGCTTTGAGTTGTCTGCAGCCTTTGTATGTCTCTTTTAGTTAAGGTCCACATCTCTGCACCATACGTAAGCACTGGAAGGATGCATTGATCAAACACTTTTCCTTTAAGACATAATGGCATATTGCTCTTGAAAATTATGCTGTTTCTTCCAAAATCTTTCCAGGCAAGTTTTATACGCCGATTAATTTCTTCATCAATGTGACCCTCACTTGATATCTGCTGTCCAAGATAAATGTAGGTATTGGTTATCTCCAGCTTTTCCCCATCAATCGATAAATCTTCATTTTTTGTAAAAGCATTGTACATCACTTTTGTCTTCTGAAAGTTCATTTTTAATCCCACTTCTTTACTCTCGTCCGCAAGTTCCTGGATCATACTCTGCAGCTCAGATGGGGTAGTTGCAAAAATGACTATGTCATCAGCAAAACGAAGGTAAGTTAGATAATCTCCATTAATCTTTATCCCTTTGTTTTCCCAGTTCAGTGATTGAAAGACATTTTCCAATGTGGCATTAAAGAGTTTGGGAGATACAGTGTCACCTTGTGTCATTCCCTTTCCAATATTTATGAGTGCTGTATTCTCAAATAGCCGAATCTTTGCCCTTGCGTTTTCATAGATGTTATTAATAATATTAATGTATGCATCTTCAATAGCGCAGGACTTCAAAGACATTGTTACTTGCTGATCGTTTCTCCGAATCAAAGGCCCTTTCATAATCGATAAAAGCCATGCATAATGGAAGTTCATATTCCCTCACTCTTTCAATTAGTCCTGTCCGTATGTGGATATGATCTAGAGTGCTGTAGCCAGTCCTGAATCCAGCTTGTTCTCTCGGTTGAGCCATGTCCAGTGTCACCTTCAAGCGGTGTGAAAGAACTTTAGTGAAGATTTTATAAACCACTGATAGGAGGCTGATAGGCCTGTAGTTCCTGAGATCCTCAATGTCACCTTTTTTATGTAGCAAGATCATTGTAGCGGTGTTCCAATCCTCAGGAATCGTCCCTTCATTATGATAGCATTGAGTGAAAACTTGGGTGAGTACTGTTTCAATTTCTACACTTGCTTCTTGTATGATGTCAATGGTAATTCCATCTTCTCTTGGAGCTTTACCCCATTTCATGTTCTTGATTGCATGTGCAACTTCTGCTGGGAGGACTGGAAGAACTCTGGTGCTGGTACCTTTCGTAATGTCTGGAGTGCATGTATCATCCCTTTCATATAATTTGGAGTAGAAATCTTTCACTCTTGTCAAAATTTCACCTCTATTTCTTGTTACAGAACCATCTTCTTTTTTCAGAGCCATAATCTGTTTTCTTTCCTTACTCAGATGTCCCTTTGCTATCTTCAGGCTTTAGTAGTTTTCAATTGCTTTCCTCACTAGTTCACAGTTGAATTTCCTTACATCTTCAGTGATACTTTTTCGTACTGTCTTGCATAGCTCTCTTTCTCTCTCTATATATATATCATCATCATCATCATTGTCAACCATTATCAATCCACTGCTGGACGAAGGTCTCCCCAAGTTTCCTCCACAACGGTCTGTCTTGTGCCAGTCTCCTCCATGTCACTCCCACATACTTTCGAATTTCATCCACCCATCTCCCATGTGGTCTTCTTCTGGGTCTTTTCCTGCCCTTTGGAATCCAATCTAAAATTTCGGCTGTCCATCGATGGTCTGTTCTTCTGGCAGTATGTCCAGCCCATTGCCATTTCAGGGATTTAACTCTGATCGTGATGTCTTCCACTCTTGTCATTTTTCGGATCCTCGAGTTCCTCTTCTTATCTGTCCTTGTTACACCAAGCATGCACCTCTCCATGCTGCTTTGAGTTGTTTGCAGCCTTTGTATGTCTCTTTTAGTTAAGGTCCACGTCTCTGCACCATACGTAAGCACTGGAAGGATGCGTTGATCAAACACTTTTCTTTTAAGACATAATGGCATATTGCTCTTGAAAATTAAGCTGTTTCTTCCAAAAGCTCTGCAGGCAAGTTTTGTACGCCGATTAATTTCTTTATCAATGTGACCCTCACTTGATATCTGCTGTCCAAGATAAACGTACGTGCCTGTTATCTCCAGCTTTTCTCCATCAATCGATAAATTTTCATTTCTTGTAAAAGCATTGAACATCACTTTTGTCTTCTGAAAGTTCATTTTTAATCCCACTTCTTTACTCTTGTCAGCAAGTTCCTGGATCATACTCTGCAGCTCTGGTGGGGTAGTTGCAAAAATGACTACGTCATCAGCAAAACGAAGGTGGGTTAGATAATATATATATATATATATACCCAAAAGCGGAGTTAAAGACAAAATTTAAAAACGGAATTTAAAACCAAATTTTTTTTTTTTTTTTTAAACATACATTCTGAAGATCGTGACGCGCAACGTAGCAGTGACGAATATTCAGAAATTACAAACTACAAAGCAGAGTCTAAAAAACAAAAAAGTTATTTAACGAGGTCAAAAACTACGAATTAAACCTCAAAACCCAACAGGCAAGAGTAAAAAAAAAATAATAAATTAATAGCAAAACCAGAATGCAGAAAGTGTTGTCGAGAATGCCGAGCCTTGACTTTATCAAGGACTCAACCACATGCTTTAACTGAATTTTTCTGTTGTTTTGTTCTAGCCTTCTCACATTTTGTGAGTTTTTTTTAAAACGTTTTTGGTTTTTTGTGACAGATGATGAGTTTGGATTGGCCAGGAAAGTAATAGATGTATGCAAAAACTTTTGCTAAATTATTTTTTTCCCCACCATTGAGGGTGGCTATGTTAATTAAAAATTCTTGTGGGACTTATACTTGCATCTACGGCTTTGCAGAAACCCATTTTCAACTAGGTCTTTGTGGAAGTGAGAAAATGCAGAGTTTTGCTGGTCCTTGATAAAGTCAAGGATTGGCATTCTCGAAACTTTCTGCATTCTGGTTTTGCTATTAATTTATTATTATTATTTTTACTCTTGCCTGTTGGGTTTTGAGGTTTAATTCGTAGTTTTTGACCTCGTTAAATAACTTTTTTGTTTTCAGACTCTGCTTTGTAGTTTATATATACACTATCTACCAACAAGTAATTGGACACCTGTGATAGCAAAGGAAAACAAAGTTTATTCACCTTCAATAGTTGGTGGAGCCTCCACGAGTGGCGATTACAGCTGCGACCCTCCGGGGCATACTCTCAACCAGGCGTTGTACGACGGCTAGCGGTATTTTCTTCCACTCGGCTTGGAGAAGACAGGTCAGTTCCTTCACCGATTTTGGACGGTGGGGGCACCCGTTAAGTCGACGCTGAGGTGTTCGATAGGGTTAAGGTCCGGGCTATGCGCAGGCCAGTCCATTCGATTAACCCCACTGTCACCATACCAAGCCATGGTGGACCTCGCAACATGACAGGTGGCATTGTCATCCTGAAAGTAACATGGGTCCACCCCGTAAAACTGCCACAGCGTAGGAAGCGCATAGTCATCCAAAATGGTGCAGTAGGTCTCGGCGTTGAGTCTACCAGGAATTACGACCAAGGGCCCCGTGCCATACCAGGAGAAACACCCCCATAGCATAATTCCACCACAGCGGAACTGCACAGATGGCACTATACATTCAGGCAGGAGGCGTTCTCCAGGCAGACGCCAAACCTAGACCCTACCATCTGAACGGCAGAGGGTGAACCTTGATTCGTCGCTCCAGAGAACCTGTTTCCACTGTTCAACGGTCCACTGTCGACGTTCTTTGCACCACGTTAGCCGAGCAGCGCTATTGGACTTGGTGATCAAAGGCTTGAGCACATCCATGATAACCGAGCAGATGGGCTTCGTTACCGATGGTATTCATGGAAAGAACACTCCCGGATGCCTGTTGAAACTCCTCGCGGATGTGGCCCATCGATTTGGTGCGGTTCTTCCAAATTTCTCTGGCCAGCACCCGTCGGTTTCTAACTCCCAGTTTTGTCTGTCTGCCGGGTCGGGGCACATTCCGACAGTCACCTCTCATCTTCCACTTGCCAATCACGTAGGCCACTGTCGATTTTGGGTACTTCAACTCGCTGGATATGTCATAAGTCATTTTTGTGATACCCGACGATTACACCTTTCTCGAAATCAGAGAGCTCCGAACTGCGTGGCATCTTGCATGCGACTGGTTGTGTTGTTGTTTCCCACACGATATTTAACGGCGGCGGCCGTGGCGTGTATCAGGACCGCAGATATCGCCGATTGCAGGGGTGTCCAATTACTTGTTTGTAGATAGTGTATATCATCATCATCATCATTGTCAACCATTATCAATCCACTGCTGGACGAAGGTCTCCCCAAGTTTCCTCCACAACGGTCTGTCTTGTGCCAGTCTCCTCCATGTCACCCCTGCATACTTTCGAATTTCATCGACTCATCTCCCATGTGGTCTTCTTCTGGGTCTTTTCCTATCCCTTGGAATCCAATCTAAAATTTCGGCTGTCCATCGATGATCTGTCCTTCTGGCAGTATGTCCAGCCCATTGCCATTTCAGGGATTTAACTCTGATCCTGATGTCTTCCACTCTTGTCATTTTTCGGATCCACGAGTTCCTCTTCTTATCTCTCCTGGTTACACCAAGTATGCACCTCTCCATTCTCCTTTGAGTTGTCTGCAGCCTTTGTATGTCTCTTTTAGTTAAGGTCCACGTCTCTGCACCATACGTAAGCACTGGAAGGATGCATTGATCAAACACTTTTCTTTTAAGACATAATGGCATATTGCTCTTGAAAATTATGCTGTTTCTTCCAAAAGCTCTCCAGGCAAGTTTTGTACGCCGATTAATTTCTTCATCAATGCGACCCTCACTTGATATCTGCTGTCCAAGATAAACGTACGTGTCTGTTATCTCCAGCTTTTCTCCATCAATCGATAAATCTTCATTTCTTGTAAAAGCATTGAACATCACTTTTGTCTTCTGAAAGTTCATTTTTAATCCCACTTCTTTACTCTTGTCAGCAAGTTCCTGGATCATACTCTGCAGCTCTGATGGGGTAGTTGCAAAAATGACTACGTCATCAGCAAAACGAAGGTGGGTTAGATAATCTCCATTAATCTTTATCCCCTTGTTTTCCCAGCTCAGCGACTGAAAAACACCCTCCAATGTGGCATTAAAGAGCTTCGGAGATATGGTGTCACCTTGTCTCACTCCCTTTCCAATTTTTACGTGTTTTGTATTTTCAAACAGCCTAATCTTTGCACTTGCATTTTCATAGATGCTATTAATAATATTAATGTATGCATCTTCAATACCGCAGGTTTTCAGAGCCATTGTAACTGCTGATGGTTTCACCGAATCAAAGGCTTTTTCATAATCGATAAAAGCCATGCACAATGGAAGTTCATATTCCCTCGCTCTTTCAATTAGTTCTCTCAGCACGTGGATATGATCTATTGTGCTGTAGCCACTCCTGAATCCAGCTTGTTCTCTTGGTTGAGCCATGTCCAGTGTTACCTTCAAGCGGTGTGAAAGAACTTTAGTGAAGATTTTATAAACTACTGATAGGAGGCTGATAGGTCTGTAGTTTCCAAGATCCTCAATGTCACCTTTCTTATGTAGCAGGATCATTGTAGCGGTGTTCCAATCCTCAGGAATCTTTCCTTCATTAAGGCATCGAGTGAAAATTTGGGCGAGTACTGTTTCGATTTCTCCACTTGCTTCTTGTATGATGTCTACAGTAATTCCATCTTCTCCTGGAGCTTTTCCCCGCTTCATGTTCTTGATTGCATGTGCAACTTCTGCTGGAAGGACTGGAGGAACTCTGGTACTGGTATCTTTCATGATGTCTGGAGTGCATGTATCATCCCTTTCATATAATTTGGAGTAGAAATCTTTCACTCTTGTCAAAATTTCGCCTCTATTTCTTGTTACAGAACCATCTTCTTTTCTCAGTGCCATAATCTGTTTTCTTCCCTTACTGAGATGTCCCTTTGCTATCTTTAGGCTTTGGTTGTTTTCAATTGCTTTCCTCACTAGTTCACAGTTGAATTTTCTTACGTCTTCAGTGATACTTTTCCTTACGGTCTTGCATAGCTCTATATATTCCACTTTGGAAGTCACATCTTCTTTAGTTGTCTTCATCTCTCTTCTTTTTGCATCAACATTTTCGTTTTTCCTGATAATTTATTTACATGCAACTTGTTCTTAGACCCAGCTAATTTTGTTGCTGTTTCCATAAGAGCTTTGGTTACTTTTCTGTTAACTTCAGAGATGTCCACTTCTTCCGATGTTAGGCCTTCTAAAGCAGAGAACCTGTTCTTCAGTTCCAACTTGAAGGTATTATGGTGTTTTTTAAGGTTGGTTATGTCAATAGATTTTGTTTGTCTTATGAGCTTGCCACGTTCAAGTTTAGTGTTGAGGTGCATCTTACATCTCACCAATCTATGGTCACTACCTGTGTTGAACTTGTTTAGCACACTGCAGTCTTCTATGACGAATTTTTTGTTACACATAATAAAATCAATTTCACTTGTCGTCCCATTTGGATGTCTCCATGTCCATTTCCTGTGTGGCTTTTTCTTGAAGAAGGAGTTCAAGATGAAAAACCCTTCTGCCTCTGCAAACTCAACGAGAGTATTTCCACGCTGGTTTCTGTTGCCGTGACCGAATTTACCTACTGAAGTTTCATTCTGTTGCCGTTGCCCTATTTTTGCATTGAAATCTCCCATAATTATTTTCAAGTGCTGCTTACCTTTATTATTTAGATGACAAATTTCCTCATAAAATTCTTCAATTTCTTCTTCAGGATGACTTGTGGTGGGTGCATAAGTCTGAATAATCTGAGCCTGGTATCTTTTCGAGAGTTGGATAACAAGTCGTGCAGCTCTGTCAGAGGAACTTTCAACTTCTACAACTTTATCCTTCAGTTTCTTGTTTATTATAAATCCAACACCACTAGTTCTGCCAGTATCTGTCCCACGATAGTAGAAGAGATGCCCACTTTTCAGTTCGATGAGATCTTCTCCTTTTCTCCTTACCTCACTTAGCCCCATGATGTCCCACTTGATCCTTTGTAGTTCCTCTTCCAATTCAAGAATCCTTGAATCAGAAGATAGGGAGCTTCCATTGTACGTAGCCAAGGTCAGCATCAGATGGCAGCCTAGTCTGGTCCTCCAGGGATTCTTAGCACCCTCTGCCTTCATGTCGCACTGGCCGCTGCCTTGGCCAGGTACATTCCAGCTGCCGGAGACTGAGGGCCAAGATTTAAGTTGCGGAATCATTTTGGAGGGGTTTGGCCATAACTCACCACGCTGGCCAAGCGGGTTGGTGAGTGTGGGATAGAATTTCCTCTAATCCCGATGGTATAGTTATACCGCTATTGGCGGTCGTCAGAGCCCCTTTAGTGGGAACAGGATGCACCACGAGAAGGCGGGGTTGACATTTGTCAAGGAGAGGCTGTGATGTTACGCATCACCTGACCTTACATCCCTTATTCCATATACTTGCTTCTAAACATGGAATTAGAAAAATTCTTTTATCTTTCGATTCCATTTATGTCGAAGAGTATTTTAGGTATAGTTACTTTTTCAAGTTATGCATATACTTTCTGCTAGAGGGCGTAAAAGTAGATAACGTTTTTCCCGATATCTCTTCTTCTGGAACTCTGATTTGAAATTATTTTTCTTCAGCGGTTACAGCTCCTGATGGAACATCTTTTGCATATAATTTCTAATTTTTGGTAATGAATGCTTTGGCAACCAGAGGGCGTAACGGTTAATTTCTGCTTCTGATGCATTTGCCTTAAAATCTGAGCTTCTAAAATCTCGATTGAAAAAATTATTTCGTGGACCAATGACACTCACATCGATAAACCTTTTTCGGAATTTTTTTTCTTAAAATATTGCATAGTTTCCCCACCAGGGCGTAGATGTACAAGGTTTGTCCGGAAAGTAATAAGACCACTTTTCCTGGGCCAATCAGAAGGGCCTATGGGCAGAGTCTCAGGGGGTGGCGGGGTATGGTAGGTAAACAATCGACGTCTCGTCAGTTGTCTCTGAGCTTTTAACAGAGTGAGGATCGCTTGCGAAGTTGACGGCTGTGTGAGCGTCGCACAACGGTCAAAATTCAGAAGAGTGGCGAATAGCAACACGCGGTAAAGTTTTGTGTTAAACTTGAAAAATCTGTGACCGAGGCGCTTGCTGTGATACAGAAAGCCTACAGGAAGGATGCTTTATGGAAAGCACAAGTGTTTCGGTGGCACAAAACGTTCACAGAGGGAAAAGAGAGGGTCGAGGACGAGCCACGCCCAGGGCGCCCTTCAACGTCTCACACTTCGGACAGTGTGGAAAAGGTGAAAGCGGTTTCGGACCCTGACCGACGTCCGAGTGTTAGATTGGTAGCAGAGCACGTGTGACTCGTGAAATCCATTGTGCATGAAACCGTCACGTAATAATTGCAGATGCAGAAAGTTTGCTCCAAATTGGTTCCTAAGGTTTTTACCGATGAACAGAGGGACAACCGTGTGTCGATTTCTCGTGAGCTTGTGGACCATGTGAGGAGCGAACCTGGTTTTTTGGAATAACAGGTGATGAAACGTGGGTCTTTGAGTACGATCCGGAGACGAAAAGACAGAGCTCAGAGTGGCACACTCCCGAGTCTCCTAGACCAAAGAAGGCTTGAATGTGCAAATTGAAGCTCATTGTCTTCTTTGACTGTAAAGGTGTTACGAAAAATGCAATTCATGAGGCAGCCTTATAGGTTGTCTTATGTTATAAATGTGCTTTTGATTAAAATATGTATAATATCTAAGGTATTTTACCTGATATTGTCAAAGTATTTATCACGTTGTTTGCTCTGTGAAGCACGTGCTCCCGGCCCTGAGAGGTCCCTTATGTTACGGAACTTTGGAGAAATAAAACAGTTAGGTTATATATTTTCAGTTCCACATTCATTCACTTGCACAATCAAACGTCTAAAATTTACTATTAATTAAAAGATTTTATTAGAAAGAGTTATACTCAGTGGGTCAGGAGACGTCTCACAAGGGGTTCGTTGTTACTGCGAGCGCTTTCTGCGGTGCTTAACCGCCATCTTCGGGCCACTACTTCTACACGAGGGTTAATTGCGTGTGTGTAGTTTTGGAGTTGCATGTCTCAGGAATTGATGAAAAGGTTTGCTGCCTGTATGTGTTAGGTGATTTGTTTCCAATGTGTCGCCATCTATTGGATGAGTTGGTAGGTATCAGTCGTAAGTACAGGGTGATCCATTTAAACCAGTACCATGTGATAGACTTATAACTTTTTTATAAATAACAACAAAATCATACAGTAAGTTGAGAAATATGCATGTGGTATGGGAGAATCATTTTATCAAAGCAAATATTGGAATTGTCCTCCAATTTTCTTGTAAACACAGTTGAACACGCCGCACCATATTTGGTGATGTCTCGTGTAGAGTACGAGCAGTAACATTGCCAATTTCAATCGTGATTGTTTCATGCAATGCATCCAATGTTTTTGGATGGGTTTTGTAAACTCTATCCTTTAAGTAGCCCCATAAAAAAAAGTAAGGAGAAGTTAAGTCCGGAGATCGGGGAGGCCATATGTTTTTTGAAATTAATCTGTCATCAAAGAAGCTGGTTATGAGTTCCATTGAGACTTTCGATGTGTGACACGTAGCGCCATCCTGCTGAAAGTAGCCCTCTGTCAATTCAATGTCATCAAGTTGTTCTACAAATTCATTGAATATGCGGCAATAAACGTTATTGTTGACAGTCTCAGAGAAAAAAATGGGGCCAATAATTTTCGTAGACGAAACCGCACACCATACACCAACCTTTTGTGAATGCATCGGTGTTTCTCACATAACATCTGGGGTTTGGGCTGCCCAGTATCTGCTGTTTTGCGAATTGACGTAGCCTGACAGATGAAACCAGCCTTCATCCGTAAACCATGTCATGGAGAGAATATCAGATCGCAAATTAAGAAAATTTTGAAACCATTTGCAGTAACTTACTCTCTTTCCCTTGTCCGGTTCCTGCAGCTGATGGATTACGTGCACTTTAAATGGTCGAATATTCGTTTTTTTTTTTGCTGCCCTTTGACAAGTTCCGTATTAATATCCTGTCTGTTGGCTTAATCTGTGCAACGATTTCCTCGGAGATTGAAGTAAACGTTGCCGCACATCGTCCACACGAGTTTGGGGCATCGGAGGGTGATGTCTACCGCTACCGCTGAGAAGAGAACCGGTTTGCTCCAGTTTTTTTGCCATCGACAGAATTGTTGACTTGCTTGGCACTTTTCAAACTCCAAACTCTCTTCGAAATGCTTGTTGCGTTTTGATGACAGAATTGGTTACTCAATATGATTTCACTAAAAAAACCCACTCTGGAACAGAGTACTGCATGTTTCCGAATGCACGCAAGTGAATGACAACGCAACAACAAACAAATCACGAGCTAAGTTACAGTTACGGTTAACAATCTTCTTCACGGTGGCGGTTTTCATTCTCCAGGAGTTGCTGCTTCTTTTGAAAAGAAGAAGTTCCTTGCGCGATCCCTTGCAAAAATGTAAGGTTTTTTCAGGGTACTGGTTTAAATGGGTCACCCGTTATAATTCTTTTGTGTAAATATTTTTGGGCTATTATTATTTGTTCGTAGAAAAAAAAATACACCTGTTTCTACGAACAAATAATAATAGCCCAAAAATATCTACACAAAAGAATTATACTTACGACTGATACCTACCAACTCATCCAATAGATGGCGACACATTGGAAACAAATCACCTAACACATACAGGCAGCAAACCTTCCCATCGATTCCCGACATGCAACTCCAAAACTACACACACGCGAGGAACCCTCGTGTAGAAGTAGTGGCCCGAAGATGGCGGTAAATGTACCGCAGAAAGCGCTCGCCGTAACAACGAACCCTGTGTGAGACGTCTCTTGACCCGATGAGTATAACTCTTTCTACTAAAATCTTTTAATTAATACTAAATTTTAAACGTTTGATTGTGCGAGTGAATGAATGTGGAACTGGAAATATATAACCTAACTTTTTTATTTCTCCAAAGGTCCGTAACATAAGGGACCTCTTGAGGCCGGGAGCGGTCCGGAGCACATGCTTCACAGAGCAAACAACGTGAGAAATACTTTGACAATATCAGGTAAAATACCTTAGATATTATGTATATTGTAAAGGTGTTGTCCATAAGGAGTTTGTACCACCCTTACAGACAGTCAACGCTGCATTTTACGTGGAAGTGCTTCTACGGCTCAAGAACAGAGTTGCGCGCGTCCGCCCGGAGATCACCAACACTTGGGTTCTTCACCACGATAATGCGCCGGGCCATGAGTCGCTGAGAGTGAGAGAGTTTCTGGCGAAACACAACCGTGGCAACGCTGCCCCAACCTCCCTACAGCTCGGACTTGACCCCTGCTGACTTCTTTTTGTTTCCCGGGCTCAAATCCAGCCTGAAAGGACACCGTTTTGGAACTGTTACAAATGTACAAACTGACGCGACGAATGCTTTAAAAGCGATCCGTGTTCCTGACTTCCAGGCAAGCTATGTGGCGTGGCAGAACCGCTGGCAGCGGTGTAGTGATGTTCAAGGATGTTATTTCGAGGAATTTTAATGTTATGTGAGTTTAACTCTAATTAACCATCTGTTACTGAATGAGTCTCATTACTTTCCGGACAGACCTTGTATATCTTATTTCTGCCAATATCTCTGCTCCTAATGATCCAATTTCAAAAATTCTTTCTTTATTGTATAGAGTTTCCTCGTCTGACATGTTTTTTCATTTATTTTCAAAATTTTCAAGTAAATCATAGACTTTCTGCTAGGGGGCACAAAGGTAAACGAAGTTTCCTGCGTTATTTCTGCTTCTAAAACTCCGATTTGAAAAATTCTTCCTGTATCACATACAGTTCGTGATGGGAAATGTTTTTCATGTAACTTCTAATATTTGGTATAGAATGATTTGGCCACCAGGGGGCATAAGCTTTAATTTCTGCTTCTGATGTATTTGCAGCAAAATCTGAGCTCCTGAAGACTCGATTAAAAAAAATCTTTCCTGGACCCACACCGCTCACACCGAAAAACCTTTTGAGAATACTTTCTTCTTAAAATAATGCATGTTTTTCCCGTCAGGGGGAGTACATGCATATCTTATATTTGTCGATATCTCTGCTTCTAACAGTCCGATTTTTAAATTCCTTTCTTTGTTGGGGAGCGTTTTCGTTGGGAAATGTTTCTCGTATAATTTCAAATTTTTCTTAATGCACAAGTCTGCAACCAGAGGGCATAACTCACGACTCCGTTTGCAGCAATATCTGCAGGATTAAAAGCCCAATTGAAAAACTTCTTTCTTCAGTCATATACTACTGTTTTCCATACCGGTTCCATTAACTTTAATTTAATTTGCGTCAGAACGGATTCAAAAGATGTGCTCATTACACCCAAAAATTCGGTCTCATCTTTCTTGTTTCATTTGCTACTCAATTTCTCACTTTTTGTGACTTTTAAAATATGAGAAGTCCTTTGAATGTGTATCTAATTGAAATAACTTCGTTTTGTGATTCTAGAGCGCTTGGGCTTCTTAAATCCATTTCAAAGAAGATGGTGTGCTATCAAAGATGGAGTCTTGTACTATTACGAACGATCTTCTGACAGACGGCAAAAGGGAATGATTCCACTTGCTGGCTATCAAGCAAGGCCCTTCTCAGCTTCTAGTAAAGACACAAAGAAAACTAACTTCTGTTTCGAACTGGTTTGTCCCGGAAAGCGCACCTATCAGGTAAATGTTTTTTGTCCTTCACTTCTCCCATCTTGTGATTTTTGCAATTAATGTTTTATTCCCATTTTCTCTCCCTCATCTTTTTTTTTTTTATTATTTTGCAGTTTCAGCTTTGAAGAACTTAACCGTACAACTTTTTAAGTAAAATGCTTGGCTACCATTTCTCACTGGTAGGATCTCATACATACATACATACACAGTCTTAGCACAAATACTGTTACAAACGCACGACAGAATGGCGCGCAACCGGTGTGCAACGTCACCGACCAGCCAGGAGGCATGAAGCAAATAGTGAATCATTGTGCGTTCAGTCACAGAGGGCTGGTGAATCATTGTGCGTTCAGTCACAGAGGGCTGGTGAACTATTGTGCGTTCAGTCACAGAGGGCTCGTGAATCATTGTGCGTTCAGTCACAGAGGGCTAGTGAATCATTATGCGTTCAGTCACAGAGGGCTCGTGAATCGTTGTGCATTCAGTCTCAGAGGGCTAGTGAATCGTGCGTTCAGTCACAGAGGGCTAGTGAATCGTTGTGCGTTCAGTCACAGAGGGCTAGTGAATCGTTGCGCATTCAGTCACAGAGGGCTAGTGAATCATTATGCGTTCAGTCATGGAGGGATAGTAAATCATTGTGCATTCAGTCACAGAGGGCTAGTGAATCATTGTGCATTCAGTCACAGAGGGCTAGTGAATCATTGTGTGTTCAGTCACAGAGGGTTAGTAAATCATTGTGCATTCAGTCAGAGGGCTAGTGAATCATTGTGCGTTCAGTCACAGAGCGCTAGTGAATCATTGTGCGTTCAGTCACAGAGGGCTCGTGGAATCGTTGTGCATTCAGTCACAGACGGCTAGTGAATCGTTGTGCATTCTGTCACAGAGGGCTAATGAATCGTTGTGCGTTCAGTCACAGAGGGCTAGTGAATAATTGTGCATTAAGTCATTAGCTAGTGAATCATTGTGCGTTCAGTCACAGAGGGCTAGTGAATCATTATGCATTCAGTCAAAGAGGGCTAGTAAATCATTGTGCGTTCAGTCACAGAGGGATAGTGAATCATTGTGCATTCAGTCACAGAGGGCTAGTGAATCATTGTGCATTCAGTCACAGAGGGCTAGTGAATCATTGTGTGTTCAGTCATATAGGGCTAGTGAATCATTGTGCGTTTAGTCACAGAGCTAGTGAATCATTGTGCGTTCAGTCACAGAGGACTAGTGAATCATTTTGCATTCAGCCACAGAGGGCTAGTGAATCATTGTGCATTCACTCACAGGGGGCTAATGAATCATTGTGTGTTCAGTCACGAGGGCTACTGAATCATTGTGCGTTCAGTCACAGAGGGCTAGTGAATCATTGTGCGTTCAGTCACAGAGGGCTAGTGAATCATTCTGCGTTCAGTCACAGAGGGCTAGTGAATCATTGTGCATTCAGTCACAGAGGAGATAACATGGTTCATACACTCCTTAAAAACCTTGAAAAGTCCTTGAATAAAAAGTTCATTTTCAAGTTCTTGAAAGTACTTGGAAAAGTTTAAGGCTCTGTAAATAGTACTGGATTTTTTTTTTAAGTAATGATATGAAAGAGCATGTGTTAAATAATTGTGTGTGCTAAAAATATGAATAGGAGGTTTTTGTGTAATTCTGATAAAAACACCAAGCTGATCAAATAACGCAGAACTTGCAGTCAACCCAGGGGAGTGTGTGGACAGCTGGTGTCTTGGCTATGATATCACTACAGAGTAAAGAATCGGCCATGTGAGTAAAATAAGTGGAATGATGTGTTCACAAATTGTGATGGGCTTCTGTTTACTGGAGTTAGGGACGCATTCTTGCAGGAGGGTGGAACTTCCAGGAATTGCTTGTGCTTCATGCATGGAACCTTTCTTCTCCTGGCTGCATCAAAAAATGTGTCAAAGCATCAAAGTCATGCATCAAAAATAAAAAGTTAAAGGAAACAATAAGTGTCATACCTGCAGATGAATATTAAAATAATGTACCCTTTTTAAAATATTCCACAGAACAAAATGATTTCAAAATACACCGAAACAGAGGGGCAATTCAAAGTTAATAAAATACACCGACTGGAGGCAAGCGTAATGACAGGCCATTGAAGGTGTGCCCACCCCAGCTTAAGAATAATGATCTGAACTTACTAAAATACCTACCTACTGACTGACAGACATATGATAATTCGGGTTTAAAAAGTCCTTGAATTTATTTTGCTTGGAAGAATATGAACCTTGGATAACATGTTTCATGAAATACTTGGCATGGAGTGGGGCGATTATGAGAATCATGTTGCTGTAATTGCGCTGCACAAAGTTGGAAAATCAGCTTCCGAGATTTTCAGCATTCCACGGTTCGTACACTCCTTGAAAACCTTAAAAAGTCCTTGAATAAAAAAATTCATTTTCAAGTCCTTGAAAGTACTTGAAAAAATTTGTAAATAGTACTTGAAAAGTTTAAGGCTCTGTAAACAGTACTTGAAAAAAATTGTTTTGTTTGTTAAGTAATGATATGACAGAGCATGTGTAAAATAATTATTTGCGCTAAAAAGTTGTATAGGAGATTTCTGTGTAGTTAAAAAACACCAAGCTGATCAAACAGTGCAGAACTTGCGTTCAACTCAGGGGAGTGTGTGGACAGCTGGTACCTTGGCTATGATATCACTACTGAGTAAAGCATCAGCCATGTGAGTAAAATAAGTGGAATGATATATTCACAAATTGTGATGGGCTTCTGTTTACTGGGGTTAGGGACACATAGACAGCTGGTGCCTTGGCTATGATATCACTACAGAGTAAAGCACCAGCCATGTGAGTAAAATAAGTGGAATGATGTATTCGTGAATTGTGATGGGCTTCTGTTTACTGGGGTTAGGGACACATAGACAGCTGGTGCCTTGGCTATGATATCACTACAGAGTAAAGCATCAGCCATGTGAGTAAAATAAGTGGAATGATGTATTCGTGAATTGTGATGGGCTTCTGTTTACTGGGGTTAGGGACACATAGACAGCTGGTGCCTTGGCTATGATATCACTACAGAGTAAAGCATCAGCCATGTGAGTAAAATAAGTGGAATGATGTATTCACAAATTGTGATGGGCTTCTGTTTACTGGGGTTAGGGACACATAGACAGCTGGTGCCTTGGCTATGATATCACTACAGAGTAAAGCATCAGCCATGTGAGTAAAATAAGTGGAATGATGTATTCACAAATTGTGATGGGCTTCTGTTTACTGGGGTTAGGGACACATAGACAGCTGGTGCCTTGGCTATGATATCACTACAGAGTAAAGCATCAGCCATGTGAGTAAAATAAGTGGAATGATGTATTCACAAATTGTGATGGGCTTCTGTTTACAGGGGTTAGGGACACATAGACAGCTGGTGCCTTGGCTATGATATCACTACAGAGTAAAGCATCAGCCATGTGAGTAAAATAAGTGGAATGATATATTCACAAATTGTGATGGGCTTCTGTTTACTGGGGTTAGGGACACATAGACAGCTGGTGCCTTGGCTATGATATCACTACAGAGTAAAGCATCAGCCATGTGAGTAAAATAAGTGGAATGATATATTCACAAATTGTGATGGGCTTCTGTTTACTGGGGTTAGGAACACATAGGCAGCTGGTGCCTTGGCTATGATATCACTACAGAGTAAAGCATCAGCCATGTGAGTAAAATAAGTGGAATGATATATTCACAAATTGTGATGGGCTTCTGTTTACTGGGGTTAGGAACACATAGGCAGCTGGTGCCTTGGCTATGATATCACTACAGAGTAAAGCATCAGCCATGTGAGTAAAATAAGTGGAATGATATATTCACAAATTGTGATGGGCTTCTGTTTACTGGGGTTAGGGACACATAGACAGCTGGTGCCTTGGCTATGATATCACTACAGAGTAAAGCATCAGCCATGTGAGTAAAATAAGTGGAATGATATATTCACAAATTGTGATGGGCTTCTGTTTACTGGGGTTAGGGACACATAGACAGCTGGTGCCTTGGCTATGATATCACTACAGAGTAAAGCATCAGCCATGTGAGTAAAATAAGTGGAATGATATATTCACAAATTGTGATGGGCTTCTGTTTACTGGGGTTAGGAACACATAGGCAGCTGGTGCCTTGGCTATGATATCACTACAGAGTAAAGCATCAGCCATGTGAGTAAAATAAGTGGAATGATATATTCACAAATTGTGATGGGCTTCTGTTTACTGGGGTTAGGGACACATAGACAGCTGGTGCCTTGGCTATGATATCACTACTGAGTAAAGCATCAGCCATGTGAGTAAAATAAGTGGAATGATATATTCACAAATTGTGATGGGCTTCTGTTTGCTGGGGTTAGGGACACATAGACAGCTGGTGCCTTGGCTATGATATCACTACAGAGTAAAGCACCAGCCATGTGAGTAAAATAAGTGGAATGATGTATTCGTGAATTGTGATGGGCTTCTGTTTACTGGGGTTAGGGACACATAGACAGCTGGTGCCTTGGCTATGATATCACTACAGAGTAAAGCATCAGCCATGTGAGTAAAATAAGTGGAATGATATATTCACAAATTGTGATGGGCTTCTGTTTACTGGGGTTAGGGACACATAGACAGCTGGTGCCTTGGCTATGATATCACTACAGAGTAAAGCACCAGCCATGTGAGTAAAATAAGTGGAATGATGTATTCGTGAATTGTGATGGGCTTCTGTTTACTGGGGTTAGGGACACATAGACAGCTGGTGCCTTGGCTATGATATCACTACAGAGTAAAGCATCAGCCATGTGAGTAAAATAAGTGGAATGATATATTCACAAATTGTGATGGGCTTCTGTTTGCTGGGGTTAGGGACACATAGACAGCTGGTGCCTTGGCTATGATATCACTACAGAGTAAAGCACCAGCCATGTGAGTAAAATAAGTGGAATGATGTATTCGTGAATTGTGATGGGCTTCTGTTTACTGGGGTTAGGGACACATAGACAGCTGGTGCCTTGGCTATGATATCACTACAGAGTAAAGCATCAGCCATGTGAGTAAAATAAGTGGAATGATATATTCACAAATTGTGATGGGCTTCTGTTTACTGGGGTTAGGGACACATAGACAGCTGGTGCCTTGGCTATGATATCACTACAGAGTAAAGCACCAGCCATGTGAGTAAAATAAGTGGAATGATGTATTCGTGAATTGTGATGGGCTTCTGTTTACTGGGGTTAGGGACACATAGACAGCTGGTGCCTTGGCTATGATATCACTACAGAGTAAAGCATCAGCCATGTGAGTAAAATAAGTGGAATGATATATTCACAAATTGTGATGGGCTTCTGTTTGCTGGGGTTAGGGACACATAGACAGCTGGTGCCTTGGCTATGATATCACTACAGAGTAAAGCACCAGCCATGTGAGTAAAATAAGTGGAATGATATATTCACAAATTGTGATGGGCTTCTGTTTACTGGGGTTAGGGACACATAGACAGCTGGTGCCTTGGCTATGATATCACTACAGAGTAAAGCACCAGCCATGTGAGTAAAATAAGTGGAATGATATATTCACAAATTGTGATGGGCTTCTGTTTACTGGGGTTAGGAACACATAGGCAGCTGGTGCCTTGGCTATGATATCACTACAGAGTAAAGCACCAGCCATGTGAGTAAAATAAGTGGAATGATATATTCACAAATTGTGATGGGCTTCTGTTTACTGGGGTTAGGGACACATAGACAGCTGGTGCCTTGGCTATGATATCACTACAGAGTAAAGCATCAGCCATGTGAGTAAAATAAGTGGAATGATATATTCACAAATTGTGATGGGCTTCTGTTTACTGGGGTTAGGGACACATAGACAGCTGGTGCCTTGGCTATGATATCACTACAGAGTAAAGCACCAGCCATGTGAGTAAAATAAGTGGAATGATATATTCACAAATTGTGATGGGCTTCTGTTTACTGGGGTTAGGAACACATAGGCAGCTGGTGCCTTGGCTATGATATCACTACAGAGTAAAGCATCAGCCATGTGAGTAAAATAAGTGGAATGATGTATTCGTGAATTGTGATGGGCTTCTGTTTACTGGGGTTAGGAACACATAGGCAGCTGGTGCCTTGGCTATGATATCACTACAGAGTAAAGCACCAGCCATGTGAGTAAAATAAGTGGAATGATGTATTCGTGAATTGTGATGGGCTTCTGTTTACTGGGGTTAGGGACACATAGACAGCTGGTGCCTTGGCTATGATATCACTACAGAGTAAAGCATCAGCCATGTGAGTAAAATAAGTGGAATGATGTATTCGTGAATTGTGATGGGCTTCTGTTTACTGGGGTTAGGGACACATAGACAGCTGGTGCCTTGGCTATGATATCACTACAGAGTAAAGCATCAGCCATGTGAGTAAAATAAGTGGAATGATGTATTCACAAATTGTGATGGGCTTCTGTTTACTGGGGTTAGGGACACATAGACAGCTGGTGCCTTGGCTATGATATCACTACAGAGTAAAGCATCAGCCATGTGAGTAAAATAAGTGGAATGATGTATTCACAAATTGTGATGGGCTTCTGTTTACTGGGGTTAGGGACACATAGACAGCTGGTGCCTTGGCTATGATATCACTACAGAGTAAAGCATCAGCCATGTGAGTAAAATAAGTGGAATGATGTATTCACAAATTGTGATGGGCTTCTGTTTACAGGGGTTAGGGACACATAGACAGCTGGTGCCTTGGCTATGATATCACTACAGAGTAAAGCATCAGCCATGTGAGTAAAATAAGTGGAATGATATATTCACAAATTGTGATGGGCTTCTGTTTACTGGGGTTAGGGACACATAGACAGCTGGTGCCTTGGCTATGATATCACTACAGAGTAAAGCATCAGCCATGTGAGTAAAATAAGTGGAATGATATATTCACAAATTGTGATGGGCTTCTGTTTACTGGGGTTAGGAACACATAGGCAGCTGGTGCCTTGGCTATGATATCACTACAGAGTAAAGCATCAGCCATGTGAGTAAAATAAGTGGAATGATATATTCACAAATTGTGATGGGCTTCTGTTTACTGGGGTTAGGAACACATAGGCAGCTGGTGCCTTGGCTATGATATCACTACAGAGTAAAGCATCAGCCATGTGAGTAAAATAAGTGGAATGATATATTCACAAATTGTGATGGGCTTCTGTTTACTGGGGTTAGGGACACATAGACAGCTGGTGCCTTGGCTATGATATCACTACAGAGTAAAGCATCAGCCATGTGAGTAAAATAAGTGGAATGATATATTCACAAATTGTGATGGGCTTCTGTTTACTGGGGTTAGGGACACATAGACAGCTGGTGCCTTGGCTATGATATCACTACAGAGTAAAGCATCAGCCATGTGAGTAAAATAAGTGGAATGATATATTCACAAATTGTGATGGGCTTCTGTTTACTGGGGTTAGGAACACATAGGCAGCTGGTGCCTTGGCTATGATATCACTACAGAGTAAAGCATCAGCCATGTGAGTAAAATAAGTGGAATGATATATTCACAAATTGTGATGGGCTTCTGTTTACTGGGGTTAGGGACACATAGACAGCTGGTGCCTTGGCTATGATATCACTACTGAGTAAAGCATCAGCCATGTGAGTAAAATAAGTGGAATGATATATTCACAAATTGTGATGGGCTTCTGTTTGCTGGGGTTAGGGACACATAGACAGCTGGTGCCTTGGCTATGATATCACTACAGAGTAAAGCACCAGCCATGTGAGTAAAATAAGTGGAATGATGTATTCGTGAATTGTGATGGGCTTCTGTTTACTGGGGTTAGGGACACATAGACAGCTGGTGCCTTGGCTATGATATCACTACAGAGTAAAGCATCAGCCATGTGAGTAAAATAAGTGGAATGATATATTCACAAATTGTGATGGGCTTCTGTTTACTGGGGTTAGGGACACATAGACAGCTGGTGCCTTGGCTATGATATCACTACAGAGTAAAGCACCAGCCATGTGAGTAAAATAAGTGGAATGATGTATTCGTGAATTGTGATGGGCTTCTGTTTACTGGGGTTAGGGACACATAGACAGCTGGTGCCTTGGCTATGATATCACTACAGAGTAAAGCATCAGCCATGTGAGTAAAATAAGTGGAATGATATATTCACAAATTGTGATGGGCTTCTGTTTGCTGGGGTTAGGGACACATAGACAGCTGGTGCCTTGGCTATGATATCACTACAGAGTAAAGCACCAGCCATGTGAGTAAAATAAGTGGAATGATGTATTCGTGAATTGTGATGGGCTTCTGTTTACTGGGGTTAGGGACACATAGACAGCTGGTGCCTTGGCTATGATATCACTACAGAGTAAAGCATCAGCCATGTGAGTAAAATAAGTGGAATGATATATTCACAAATTGTGATGGGCTTCTGTTTACTGGGGTTAGGGACACATAGACAGCTGGTGCCTTGGCTATGATATCACTACAGAGTAAAGCACCAGCCATGTGAGTAAAATAAGTGGAATGATGTATTCGTGAATTGTGATGGGCTTCTGTTTACTGGGGTTACGGACACATAGACAGCTGGTGCCTTGGCTATGATATCACTACAGAGTAAAGCATCAGCCATGTGAGTAAAATAAGTGGAATGATATATTCACAAATTGTGATGGGCTTCTGTTTGCTGGGGTTAGGGACACATAGACAGCTGGTGCCTTGGCTATGATATCACTACAGAGTAAAGCACCAGCCATGTGAGTAAAATAAGTGGAATGATATATTCACAAATTGTGATGGGCTTCTGTTTACTGGGGTTAGGGACACATAGACAGCTGGTGCCTTGGCTATGATATCACTACAGAGTAAAGCACCAGCCATGTGAGTAAAATAAGTGGAATGATATATTCACAAATTGTGATGGGCTTCTGTTTACTGGGGTTAGGAACACATAGGCAGCTGGTGCCTTGGCTATGATATCACTACAGAGTAAAGCACCAGCCATGTGAGTAAAATAAGTGGAATGATATATTCACAAATTGTGATGGGCTTCTGTTTACTGGGGTTAGGGACACATAGACAGCTGGTGCCTTGGCTATGATATCACTACAGAGTAAAGCATCAGCCATGTGAGTAAAATAAGTGGAATGATATATTCACAAATTGTGATGGGCTTCTGTTTACTGGGGTTAGGGACACATAGACAGCTGGTGCCTTGGCTATGATATCACTACAGAGTAAAGCACCAGCCATGTGAGTAAAATAAGTGGAATGATATATTCACAAATTGTGATGGGCTTCTGTTTACTGGGGTTAGGAACACATAGGCAGCTGGTGCCTTGGCTATGATATCACTACAGAGTAAAGCATCAGCCATGTGAGTAAAATAAGTGGAATGATGTATTCGTGAATTGTGATGGGCTTCTGTTTACTGGGGTTAGGAACACATAGGCAGCTGGTGCCTTGGCTATGATATCACTACAGAGTAAAGCACCAGCCATGTGAGTAAAATAAGTGGAATGATATATTCACAAATTGTGATGGGCTTCTGTTTACTGGGGTTAGGGACACATAGACAGCTGGTGCCTTGGCTATGATATCACTACAGAGTAAAGCACCAGCCATGTGAGTAAAATAAGTGGAATGATGTATTCGTGAATTGTGATGGGCTTCTGTTTACTGGGGTTAGGGACACATAGACAGCTGGTGCCTTGGCTATGATATCACTACAGAGTAAAGCATCAGCCATGTGAGTAAAATAAGTGGAATGATATATTCACAAATTGTGATGGGCTTCTGTTTGCTGGGGTTAGGGACACATAGACAGCTGGTGCCTTGGCTATGATATCACTACAGAGTAAAGCACCAGCCATGTGAGTAAAATAAGTGGAATGATATATTCACAAATTGTGATGGGCTTCTGTTTACTGGGGTTAGGGACACATAGACAGCTGGTGCCTTGGCAATGATATCACTACAGAGTAAAGCACCAGCCATGTGAGTAAAATAAGTGGAATGATATATTCACAAATTGTGATGGGCTTCTGTTTACTGGGGTTAGGAACACATAGGCAGCTGGTGCCTTGGCTATGATATCACTACAGAGTAAAGCACCAGCCATGTGAGTAAAATAAGTGGAATGATATATTCACAAATTGTGATGGGCTTCTGTTTACTGGGGTTAGGGACACATAGACAGCTGGTGCCTTGGCTATGATATCACTACAGAGTAAAGCATCAGCCATGTGAGTAAAATAAGTGGAATGATATATTCACAAATTGTGATGGGCTTCTGTTTACTGGGGTTAGGGACACATAGACAGCTGGTGCCTTGGCTATGATATCACTACAGAGTAAAGCACCAGCCATGTGAGTAAAATAAGTGGAATGATATATTCACAAATTGTGATGGGCTTCTGTTTACTGGGGTTAGGAACACATAGGCAGCTGGTGCCTTGGCTATGATATCACTACAGAGTAAAGCATCAGCCATGTGAGTAAAATAAGTGGAATGATGTATTCGTGAATTGTGATGGGCTTCTGTTTACTGGGGTTAGGAACACATAGGCAGCTGGTGCCTTGGCTATGATATCACTACAGAGTAAAGCACCAGCCATGTGAGTAAAATAAGTGGAATGATATATTCACAAATTGTGATGGGCTTCTGTTTACTGGGGTTAGGGACACATAGACAGCTGGTGCCTTGGCTATGATATCACTACAGAGTAAAGCATCAGCCATGTGAGTAAAATAAGTGGAATGATATATTCACAAATTGTGATGGGCTTCTGTTTACTGGGGTTAGGGACACATAGACAGCTGGTGCCTTGGCTATGATATCACTACAGAGTAAAGCACCAGCCATGTGAGTAAAATAAGTGGAATGATATATTCACAAATTGTGATGGGCTTCTGTTTACTGGGGTTAGGAACACATAGGCAGCTGGTGCCTTGGCTATGATATCACTACAGAGTAAAGCATCAGCCATGTGAGTAAAATAAGTGGAATGATGTATTCGTGAATTGTGATGGGCTTCTGTTTACTGGGGTTAGGAACACATAGGCAGCTGGTGCCTTGGCTATGATATCACTACAGAGTAAAGCACCAGCCATGTGAGTAAAATAAGTGGAATGATATATTCACAAATTGTGATGGGCTTCTGTTTACTGGGGTTAGGGACACATAGACAGCTGGTGCCTTGGCTATGATATCACTACAGAGTAAAGCACCAGCCATGTGAGTAAAATAAGTGGAATGATGTATTCGTGAATTGTGATGGGCTTCTGTTTACTGGGGTTAGGGACACATAGACAGCTGGTGCCTTGGCTATGATATCACTACAGAGTAAAGCATCAGCCATGTGAGTAAAATAAGTGGAATGATATATTCACAAATTGTGATGGGCTTCTGTTTGCTGGGGTTAGGGACACATAGACAGCTGGTGCCTTGGCTATGATATCACTACAGAGTAAAGCACCAGCCATGTGAGTAAAATAAGTGGAATGATATATTCACAAATTGTGATGGGCTTCTGTTTACTGGGGTTAGGGACACATAGACAGCTGGTGCCTTGGCTATGATATCACTACAGAGTAAAGCACCAGCCATGTGAGTAAAATAAGTGGAATGATATATTCACAAATTGTGATGGGCTTCTGTTTACTGGGGTTAGGGACACATAGACAGCTGGTGCCTTGGCTATGATATCACTACAGAGTAAAGCATCAGCCATGTGAGTAAAATAAGTGGAATGATATATTCACAAATTGTGATGGGCTTCTGTTTACTGGGGTTAGGGACACATAGACAGCTGGTGCCTTGGCTATGATATCACTACAGAGTAAAGCACCAGCCATGTGAGTAAAATAAGTGGAATGATATATATTCACAAATTGTGATGGGCTTCTGTTTACTGGGGTTAGGAACACATAGGCAGCTGGTGCCTTGGCTATGATATCACTACAGAGTAAAGCATCAGCCATGTGAGTAAAATAAGTGGAATGATGTATTCGTGAATTGTGATGGGCTTCTGTTTACTGGGGTTAGGAACACATAGGCAGCTGGTGCCTTGGCTATGATATCACTACAGAGTAAAGCACCAGCCATGTGAGTAAAATAAGTGGAATGATATATTCACAAATTGTGATGGGCTTCTGTTTACTGGGGTTAGGGACACATAGACAGCTGGTGCCTTGGCTATGATATCACTACAGAGTAAAGCATCAGCCATGTGAGTAAAATAAGTGGAAAATGATATATTCACAAATTGTGATGGGCTTCTGTTTACTGGGGTTAGGGACACATAGACAGCTGGTGCCTTGGCTATGATATCACTACAGAGTAAAGCACCAGCCATGTGAGTAAAATAAGTGGAATGATATATTCACAAATTGTGATGGGCTTCTGTTTACTGGGGTTAGGAACACATAGGCAGCTGGTGCCTTGGCTATGATATCACTACAGAGTAAAGCATCAGCCATGTGAGTAAAATAAGTGGAATGATGTATTCGTGAATTGTGATGGGCTTCTGTTTACTGGGGTTAGGAACACATAGGCAGCTGGTGCCTTGGCTATGATATCACTACAGAGTAAAGCACCAGCCATGTGAGTAAAATAAGTGGAATGATATATTCACAAATTGTGATGGGCTTCTGTTTACTGGGGTTAGGAACACATAGGCAGCTGGTGCCTTGGCTATGATATCACTACAGAGTAAAGCATCAGCCATGTGAGTAAAATAAGTGGAATGATGTATTCGTGAATTGTGATGGGCTTCTGTTTACTGGGGTTAGGAACACATAGACAGCTGGTGCCTTGGCTATGATATCACTACAGAGTAAAGCACCAGCCATGTGAGTAAAATAAGTGGAATGATATATTCACAAATTGTGATGGGCTTCTGTTTACTGGGGTTAGGGACACATAGACAGCTGGTGCCTTGGCTATGATATCACTACAGAGTAAAGCATCAGCCATGTGAGTAAAATAAGTGGAATGATATATTCACAAATTGTGATGGGCTTCTGTTTACTGGGGTTAGGGACACATAGACAGCTGGTGCCTTGGCTATGATATCACTACAGAGTAAAGCACCAGCCATGTGAGTAAAATAAGTGGAATGATATATTCACAAATTGTGATGGGCTTCTGTTTACTGGGGTTAGGGACACATAGACAGCTGGTGCCTTGGCTATGATATCACTACAGAGTAAAGCACCAGCCATGTGAGTAAAATAAGTGGAATGATATATTCACAAATTGTGATGGGCTTCTGTTTACTGGGGTTAGGGACACATAGACAGCTGGTGCCTTGGCTATGATATCACTACAGAGTAAAGCACCAGCCATGTGAGTAAAATAAGTGGAATGATATATTCACAAATTGTGATGGGCTTCTGTTTACTGGGGTTAGGAACACATAGGCAGCTGGTGCCTTGGCTATGATATCACTACAGAGTAAAGCATCAGCCATGTGAGTAAAATAAGTGGAATGATGTATTCGTGAATTGTGATGGGCTTCTGTTTACTGGGGTTAGGAACACATAGGCAGCTGGTGCCTTGGCTATGATATCACTACAGAGTAAAGCACCAGCCATGTGAGTAAAATAAGTGGAATGATATATTCACAAATTGTGATGGGCTTCTGTTTACTGGGGTTAGGGACACATAGACAGCTGGTGCCTTGGCTATGATATCACTACAGAGTAAAGCATCAGCCATGTGAGTAAAATAAGTGGAATGATATATTCACAAATTGTGATGGGCTTCTGTTTACTGGGGTTAGGGACACATAGACAGCTGGTGCCTTGGCTATGATATCACTACAGAGTAAAGCACCAGCCATGTGAGTAAAATAAGTGGAATGATATATTCACAAATTGTGATGGGCTTCTGTTTACTGGGGTTAGGGACACATAGACAGCTGGTGCCTTGGCTATGATATCACTACAGAGTAAAGCACCAGCCATGTGAGTAAAATAAGTGGAATGATATATTCACAAATTGTGATGGGCTTCTGTTTACTGGGGTTAGGGACACATAGACAGCTGGTGCCTTGGCTATGATATCACTACAGAGTAAAGCACCAGCCATGTGAGTAAAATAAGTGGAATGATATATTCACAAATTGTGATGGGCTTCTGTTTACTGGGGTTAGGAACACATAGGCAGCTGGTGCCTTGGCTATGATATCACTACAGAGTAAAGCATCAGCCATGTGAGTAAAATAAGTGGAATGATGTATTCGTGAATTGTGATGGGCTTCTGTTTACTGGGGTTAGGAACACATAGGCAGCTGGTGCCTTGGCTATGATATCACTACAGAGTAAAGCACCAGCCATGTGAGTAAAATAAGTGGAATGATATATTCACAAATTGTGATGGGCTTCTGTTTACTGGGGTTAGGGACACATAGACAGCTGGTGCCTTGGCTATGATATCACTACAGAGTAAAGCATCAGCCATGTGAGTAAAATAAGTGGAATGATATATTCACAAATTGTGATGGGCTTCTGTTTACTGGGGTTAGGGACACATAGACAGCTGGTGCCTTGGCTATGATATCACTACAGAGTAAAGCACCAGCCATGTGAGTAAAATAAGTGGAATGATATATTCACAAATTGTGATGGGCTTCTGTTTACTGGGGTTAGGGACACATAGACAGCTGGTGCCTTGGCTATGATATCACTACAGAGTAAAGCACCAGCCATGTGAGTAAAATAAGTGGAATGATATATTCACAAATTGTGATGGGCTTCTGTTTACTGGGGTTAGGGACACATAGACAGCTGGTGCCTTGGCTATGATATCACTACAGAGTAAAGCACCAGCCATGTGAGTAAAATAAGTGGAATGATATATTCACAAATTGTGATGGGCTTCTGTTTACTGGGGTTAGGGACACATAGACAGCTGGTGCCTTGGCTATGATATCACTACAGAGTAAAGCACCAGCCATGTGAGTAAAATAAGTGGAATGATATATTCACAAATTGTGATGGGCTTCTGTTTACTGGGGTTAGGGACACATAGACAGCTGGTGCCTTGGCTATGATATCACTACAGAGTAAAGCATCAGCCATGTGAGTAAAATAAGTGGAATGATATATTCACAAATTGTGATGGGCTTCTGTTTACTGGGGTTAGGGACACATAGACAGCTGGTGCCTTGGCTATGATATCACTACAGAGTAAAGCACCAGCCATGTGAGTAAAATAAGTGGAATGATATATTCACAAATTGTGATGGGCTTCTGTTTACTGGGGTTAGGGACACATAGACAGCTGGTGCCTTGGCTATGATATCACTACAGAGTAAAGCACCAGCCATGTGAGTAAAATAAGTGGAATGATATATTCACAAATTGTGATGGGCTTCTGTTTACTGGGGTTAGGGACACATAGACAGCTGGTGCCTTGGCTATGATATCACTACAGAGTAAAGCATCAGCCATGTGAGTAAAATAAGTGGAATGATATATTCACAAATTGTGATGGGCTTCTGTTTACTGGGGTTAGGAACACATAGGCAGCTGGTGCCTTGGCTATGATATCACTACAGAGTAAAGCACCAGCCATGTGAGTAAAATAAGTGGAATGATATATTCACAAATTGTGATGGGCTTCTGTTTACTGGGGTTAGGGACACATAGACAGCTGGTGCCTTGGCTATGATATCACTACAGAGTAAAGCACCAGCCATGTGAGTAAAATAAGTGGAATGATATATTCACAAATTGTGATGGGCTTCTGTTTACTGGGGTTAGGAACACATAGGCAGCTGGTGCCTTGGCTATGATATCACTACAGAGTAAAGCATCAGCCATGTGAGTAAAATAAGTGGAATGATGTATTCGTGAATTGTGATGGGCTTCTGTTTACTGGGGTTAGGAACACATAGGCAGCTGGTGCCTTGGCTATGATATCACTACAGAGTAAAGCACCAGCCATGTGAGTAAAATAAGTGGAATGATATATTCACAAATTGTGATGGGCTTCTGTTTACTGGGGTTAGGAACACATAGGCAGCTGGTGCCTTGGCTATGATATCACTACAGAGTAAAGCACCAGCCATGTGAGTAAAATAAGTGGAATGATATATTCACAAATTGTGATGGGCTTCTGTTTACTGGGGTTAGGGACACATAGACAGCTGGTGCCTTGGCTATGATATCACTACAGAGTAAAGCACCAGCCATGTGAGTAAAATAAGTGGAATGATATATTCACAAATTGTGATGGGCTTCTGTTTACTGGGGTTAGGGACACATAGACAGCTGGTGCCTTGGCTATGATATCACTACAGAGTAAAGCACCAGCCATGTGAGTAAAATAAGTGGAATGATGTATTCGTGAATTGTGATGGGCTTCTGTTTACTGGGGTTAGGGACACATAGACAGCTGGTGCCTTGGCTATGATATCACTACAGAGTAAAGCATCAGCCATGTGAGTAAAATAAGTGGAATGATATATTCACAAATTGTGATGGGCTTCTGTTTGCTGGGGTTAGGGACACATAGACAGCTGGTGCCTTGGCTATGATATCACTACAGAGTAAAGCACCAGCCATGTGAGTAAAATAAGTGGAATGATATATTCACAAATTGTGATGGGCTTCTGTTTACTGGGGTTAGGGACACATAGACAGCTGGTGCCTTGGCTATGATATCACTACAGAGTAAAGCACCAGCCATGTGAGTAAAATAAGTGGAATGATATATTCACAAATTGTGATGGGCTTCTGTTTACTGGGGTTAGGGACACATAGACAGCTGGTGCCTTGGCTATGATATCACTACAGAGTAAAGCATCAGCCATGTGAGTAAAATAAGTGGAATGATATATTCACAAATTGTGATGGGCTTCTGTTTACTGGGGTTAGGGACACATAGACAGCTGGTGCCTTGGCTATGATATCACTACAGAGTAAAGCACCAGCCATGTGAGTAAAATAAGTGGAATGATATATTCACAAATTGTGATGGGCTTCTGTTTACTGGGGTTAGGAACACATAGGCAGCTGGTGCCTTGGCTATGATATCACTACAGAGTAAAGCATCAGCCATGTGAGTAAAATAAGTGGAATGATGTATTCGTGAATTGTGATGGGCTTCTGTTTACTGGGGTTAGGAACACATAGGCAGCTGGTGCCTTGGCTATGATATCACTACAGAGTAAAGCACCAGCCATGTGAGTAAAATAAGTGGAATGATATATTCACAAATTGTGATGGGCTTCTGTTTACTGGGGTTAGGGACACATAGACAGCTGGTGCCTTGGCTATGATATCACTACAGAGTAAAGCATCAGCCATGTGAGTAAAATAAGTAAAATGATATATTCACAAATTGTGATGGGCTTCTGTTTACTGGGGTTAGGGACACATAGACAGCTGGTGCCTTGGCTATGATATCACTACAGAGTAAAGCACCAGCCATGTGAGTAAAATAAGTGGAATGATATATTCACAAATTGTGATGGGCTTCTGTTTACTGGGGTTAGGAACACATAGGCAGCTGGTGCCTTGGCTATGATATCACTACAGAGTAAAGCATCAGCCATGTGAGTAAAATAAGTGGAATGATGTATTCGTGAATTGTGATGGGCTTCTGTTTACTGGGGTTAGGAACACATAGGCAGCTGGTGCCTTGGCTATGATATCACTACAGAGTAAAGCACCAGCCATGTGAGTAAAATAAGTGGAATGATATATTCACAAATTGTGATGGGCTTCTGTTTACTGGGGTTAGGAACACATAGGCAGCTGGTGCCTTGGCTATGATATCACTACAGAGTAAAGCATCAGCCATGTGAGTAAAATAAGTGGAATGATGTATTCGTGAATTGTGATGGGCTTCTGTTTACTGGGGTTAGGAACACATAGGCAGCTGGTGCCTTGGCTATGATATCACTACAGAGTAAAGCACCAGCCATGTGAGTAAAATAAGTGGAATGATATATTCACAAATTGTGATGGGCTTCTGTTTACTGGGGTTAGGGACACATAGACAGCTGGTGCCTTGGCTATGATATCACTACAGAGTAAAGCATCAGCCATGTGAGTAAAATAAGTGGAATGATATATTCACAAATTGTGATGGGCTTCTGTTTACTGGGGTTAGGGACACATAGACAGCTGGTGCCTTGGCTATGATATCACTACAGAGTAAAGCACCAGCCATGTGAGTAAAATAAGTGGAATGATATATTCACAAATTGTGATGGGCTTCTGTTTACTGGGGTTAGGAACACATAGGCAGCTGGTGCCTTGGCTATGATATCACTACAGAGTAAAGCACCAGCCATGTGAGTAAAATAAGTGGAATGATATATTCACAAATTGTGATGGGCTTCTGTTTACTGGGGTTAGGGACACATAGACAGCTGGTGCCTTGGCTATGATATCACTACAGAGTAAAGCACCAGCCATGTGAGTAAAATAAGTGGAATGATATATTCACAAATTGTGATGGGCTTCTGTTTACTGGGGTTAGGGACACATAGACAGCTGGTGCCTTGGCTATGATATCACTACAGAGTAAAGCACCAGCCATGTGAGTAAAATAAGTGGAATGATATATTCACAAATTGTGATGGGCTTCTGTTTACTGGGGTTAGGGACACATAGACAGCTGGTGCCTTGGCTATGATATCACTACTGAGTAAAGCATCAGCCATGTGAGTAAAATAAGTGGAATGATATATTCACAAATTGTGATGGGCTTCTGTTTACTGGGGTTAGGGACACATAGACAGCTGGTGCCTTGGCTATGATATCACTACAGAGTAAAGCACCAGCCATGTGAGTAAAATAAGTGGAATGATATATTCACAAATTGTGATGGGCTTCTGTTTACTGGAGTTAGGGACACATAGACAGCTGGTGCCTTGGCTATGATATCACTACAGAGTAAAGCACCAGCCATGTGAGTAAAATAAGTGGAATGATATATTCACAAATTGTGATGGGCTTCTGTTTGCTGGGGTTAGGGACACATAGACAGCTGGTGCCTTGGCTATGATATCACTACAGAGTAAAGCACCAGCCATGTGAGTAAAATAAGTGGAATGATATATTCACAAATTGTGATGGGCTTCTGTTTACTGGGGTTAGGGACACATAGACAGCTGGTGCCTTGGCTATGATATCACTACAGAGTAAAGCATCAGCCATGTGAGTAAAATAAGTGGAATGATATATTCACAAATTGTGATGGGCTTCTGTTTACTGGGGTTAGGGACACATAGACAGCTGGTGCCTTGGCTATGATATCACTACAGAGTAAAGCACCAGCCATGTGAGTAAAATAAGTGGAATGATATATTCACAAATTGTGATGGGCTCCTGTTTACTGGGGTTAGGGACACATAGACAGCTGGTGCCTTGGCTATGATATCACTACAGAGTAAAGCATCAGCCATGTGAGTAAAATAAGTGGAATGATATATTCACAAATTGTGATGGGCTTCTGTTTACTGGGGTTAGGAACACATAGGCAGCTGGTGCCTTGGCTATGATATCACTACAGAGTAAAGCACCAGCCATGTGAGTAAAATAAGTGGAATGATATATTCACAAATTGTGATGGGCTTCTGTTTACTGGGGTTAGGGACACATAGACAGCTGGTGCCTTGGCTATGATATCACTACAGAGTAAAGCACCAGCCATGTGAGTAAAATAAGTGGAATGATATATTCACAAATTGTGATGGGCTTCTGTTTACTGGGGTTAGGAACACATAGGCAGCTGGTGCCTTGGCTATGATATCACTACAGAGTAAAGCATCAGCCATGTGAGTAAAATAAGTGGAATGATGTATTCGTGAATTGTGATGGGCTTCTGTTTACTGGGGTTAGGAACACATAGGCAGCTGGTGCCTTGGCTATGATATCACTACAGAGTAAAGCACCAGCCATGTGAGTAAAATAAGTGGAATGATATATTCACAAATTGTGATGGGCTTCTGTTTACTGGGGTTAGGAACACATAGGCAGCTGGTGCCTTGGCTATGATATCACTACAGAGTAAAGCACCAGCCATGTGAGTAAAATAAGTGGAATGATATATTCACAAATTGTGATGGGCTTCTGTTTACTGGGGTTAGGGACACATAGACAGCTGGTGCCTTGGCTATGATATCACTACAGAGTAAAGCACCAGCCATGTGAGTAAAATAAGTGGAATGATATATTCACAAATTGTGATGGGCTTCTGTTTACTGGGGTTAGGGACACATAGACAGCTGGTGCCTTGGCTATGATATCACTACAGAGTAAAGCATCAGCCATGTGAGTAAAATAAGTGGAATGATGTATTCACAAATTGTGATGGGCTTCTGTTTACTGGGGTTAGGAACACATAGGCAGCTGGTGCCTTGACTATGATATCACTACAGAGTAAAGCATCAGCCATGTGAGTAAAATAAGTGGAATGATATATTCACAAATTGTGATGGGCTTCTGTTTACTGGGGTTAGGGACACATAGACAGCTGGTGCCTTGGCTATGATATCACTACAGAGTAAAGCATCAGCCATGTGAGTAAAATAAGTGGAATGATATATTCACAAATTGTGATGGGCTTCTGTTTACTGGGGTTAGGAACACATAGGCAGCTGGTGCCTTGACTATGATATCACTACAGAGTAAAGCATCAGCCATGTGAGTAAAATAAGTGGAATGATGTATTCACAAATTGTGATGGGCTTCTGTTTACTGGGGTTAGGGACACATAGACAGCTGGTGCCTTGGCTATGATATCACTACAGAGTAAAGCACCAGCCATGTGAGTAAAATAAGTGGAATGATATATTCACAAATTGTGATGGGCTTCTGTTTACTGGGGTTAGGAACACATAGGCAGCTGGTGCCTTGACTATGATATCACTACAGAGTAAAGCATCAGCCATGTGAGTAAAATAAGTGGAATGATGTATTCACAAATTGTGATGGGCTTCTGTTTACTGGGGTTAGGAACACATAGGCAGCTGGTGCCTTGGCTATGATATCACTACAGAGTAAAGCACCAGCCATGTGAGTAAAATAAGTGGAATGATATATTCACAAATTGTGATGGGCTTCTGTTTACTGGGGTTAGGGACACATAGACAGCTGGTGCCTTGGCTATGATATCACTACTGAGTAAAGCATCAGCCATGTGAGTAAAATAAGTGGAATGATATATTCACAAATTGTGATGGGCTTCTGTTTACTGGGGTTAGGGACACATAGACAGCTGGTGCCTTGGCTATGATATCACTACAGAGTAAAGCACCAGCCATGTGAGTAAAATAAGTGGAATGATATATTCACAAATTGTGATGGGCTTCTGTTTACTGGGGTTAGGGACACATAGACAGCTGGTGCCTTGGCTATGATATCACTACAGAGTAAAGCATGAGCCATGTGAGTAAAATAAGTGGAATGATATATTCACAAATTGTGATGGGCTTCTGTTTACTGGGGTTAGGGACTTGTTCTTGCTGGAGGGTGAAACTTCCAGGAATTGCTTGTGCTTCATGCATGGACCCTTTCTTCTCCTCACTGCATCAAAAACATCCATCAAAGCATCAAAGTCATGCATCAAAAGTAAAAGGTTAAAACAAACAATAAGTGTTATACCAGCAAATGAATACGAAAATAGTGTACCCTTTCAAAATATTTCGCAAGATAAAATGATTTCAAAAAATACCAAAACAGAAAGGCAATACAAAGTTAATAAAATAAACAAACTGTTTGTAAGGGGAAGGCGTAATGGCAGGTCATTGAAGGTGTGCCAGCCCCAGCTAAGATTAATTTTCTGAACTTACTAAAATACCTACCTACTGACTAACGGACAGTACACACATATGATAATTCAGGTTTAAAAGTCCTTGAAAAGTGCTTGAATTTATTTTGCTTGGAAGAGTACGAAGCTTGACACATATGTTAATTCTGGTATAAAAAGTCCTTCAAAAGTCCTTGAATTTATTTTGCTTGGAAGAGTATGAACCTTGACACATATGATAATTGTGGTATAAAAAGTCCTTGAATTTATTTTGCTTGGAAGAGTATGAAACTTGACACATATGATAATTCGGGTATAAAAAATCCTTGAAAAGTGCTTGAATTTATTTTCTTGGAAGAGACGAACCTTGACACATATGATAATTCTGGTATGAAAAGTCCTTGAATTTGTTTTGCTTGGAAGAGTATGAACCTTGACACACATGATAATTCGGATATAAAAAGTCCTTGAAAAGGGCTTGAATTTATTTTGCTTGGAAGAGTACGAACCTTGTCACATATGATAATTCTGGGATAAAATGTCCTTGAAAAGTCCTTGAATTTATTTTGCTTGGAAGAGTACGAACCTTGACACATATGATAATTCTGGTATAAAAAGTCCTTGAAAAGTGCTTGAATTTATTTTGCTTGGAAGAGTACGAACCTTGACACATATGATAATTCGGGTATAAAAAGTCCCTGAAAAGTCCTTGAATTTATTTTGTTTGGAAGAGTACGAACCTTGACACATATGATAATTCAGGTATAAAAAGTCCTTGAAAAGTCCTTGAATTTATTTTGCTTGGAAGAGTACGAACCTTGACACATATGATAATTCGGGTATAAAAAGTCCTTGAATTTATTTTGCTTGGAAGAGTACGAACCTTGACACATATGATAATTCGGGTATAAAAAGTCCTTGAAAAGTGCTTGAATTTAATTTGCTTGGAAGAGTACAAACCTTGACACATGATAATTCGGGTTTAAAAAGTCCTTGAAAAGTGCTTGAATTTATTTTGCTTGGAAGAGTATGAACCTTAACACATATGATAATTCTGGTATAAAAGTCCTTGAATTTTGGAAGAGTACGAACCTTGACACATGTGATAATTCGGGTATAAAAAGTCCTTGAAAAGTCCTTGAATTTATTTTGCTTGGAAGAGTACGAACCTTGACACATATGATAATTCAGGGTATAAAAAGTCCTTGAATTTATTTTGCTTGGAAGAGTACGAACCTTGACACATATGATAATTCGGGTATAAAAAGTCCTTGAAAAGTGCTTGAATTTAATTTGCTTGGAAGAGTACAAACCTTGACACATGATAATTCGGGTTTAAAAAGTCCTTGAAAAGTGCTTGAATTTATTTTTCTTGGAAGAGTATGAACCTTGACACATATGATAATTCTGGTATAAACAGTCCTTGAATTTATTTTGCTTGGAAAAGTACGAACCTTGACACACGTGATAATTCGGGTATAAAAAGTCCTTGAAAAGTGCTTGAATTTAGTTTGCTTGGAAGAGTACAAACCTTGACACATATGATAATTCTGGTATGAAATGTCCTTGAAAAGTCCTTGAATTTATTTTGCTTGGAAGAGTATGAACCTTGACACATGATAATTCGGGTATAAAATGTCCTTGAAATTATTTTGCTTGGAAGAGTACGAACCTTGACACATATGATAATTCTGGTATAAAAAGTCCTTGAATTTATTTTGCTTGGAAGAGTATGAACCATGCATTCTGAAGAAGCTAAAAATCAGCCGAACTGTAAAAAGGTTGCTTGAGACTGGGACCATTGCTAACTGCCCCGGAAAAGGGAAAAGGTTGGCCGCGTACCGCAAGGACTGCTCGCATGGTGAAAGCAGTGACAGCCTGCATTCGGCAAAATCCTGTCGGAAAACAATCGGCGATGGCTCGTGAGCTGAACATTTCAGGAATGTCGATGTCACGCATGCTGCCGAGTGACCTAAGGGTGAGAGCTTACCGTCGGCGTACAGTCCTCACGCCATAACTGAAGAAGCAGAGGGTGCTAAAAGCGAAACATTTGCTGCAGTATCATTCAAAAAGGCCAAACACACACCTAAAAGCTCTTGGCTACTTTCTTGCTATGCACTTCATGCACATCAATTAGAACATCCTGTTATGTAGCTGACCTTCAAAGGTTGAAAACTTCCTGTTTATAGTGCGCTGTTTTATATTTGTTCTTCCGGTCATGAAACATCATATTTTTTTGTTTTTTTTAATTATTATTATTTACAGGACAAACAACGCTGATTTCTGTCTGCCGTCTGAGATGTAATATAGCTCGTCATCACTAGGTGTATACTCACTATAACGTGAGTGTTGTCAACTTTCATTGCGCCTAATTTTTTTATCGTATTCCTCTTTCACTCCTCCATATGCAACATGGCCTTAAAATTCACAATTAGTACTATCAACAATTTATACCCTCCATAAAAACCACTCTAAGGTACACTATATACACTGCTGGACAATTGCTAAGGACGGATCATAAACGGCGATATAGCGCATAAAAAAGTAAGTGTGGTTGGATGCCAAGTGAAATAAAATAATGTCAAAATGCCAGGACATTACAAGAAAGACAATTTATTGTGCTCTGAAATCCAGAAGGCTTTGGAACGTGTTCAAGGGACAAACGGGCCATTTTGTGCAGAATACGTAAACGTGAAAAAAATGCAATTACCGTCCGCAGGCGTTCCGGCGTAAGATGTCAGTACGGGATATGGCCACCATGGAGGGCGATGCAAGATTCCACACGTCGTGTCATGCTTTGCACAACATTATCAAGCAGCTGTTGGGGTAATTTATCCCATTCCTCTGTCAGTGCACGGATGAGGGTGTCCTTGTTTATTGGAGGGCATTGGCGACCAGCAAGACTCTTCCTCAAAGCATCCCACACATTTTCAATGGGATTCAGATCTGGAGAACGTGCTGGCCATACGAGGCGTTGAATATCCTCGCTCTCAAGACACTCCTGGACAGCGACTGTTCGAAGACATGTTGCGTTGTCGTCCATGAAAATGAATCTTATCACCGACAGCACCACGGAACATGCGAACATGAGGTAGCAGAACATCATTAATGTATCGTTGGCCAGTCATAGTCCCAGTTGGAAGCACATAGAGAGACGTACGGCCATTGATCATGAGGCCAGCCCATACCATAACACTACATGTCGGATATCGGTCCCTTTCGTGTATGTTTGCTGGACAATATGCAGTACCACTATCACGCCAGATCAGTTGTCGTTGACAATCAGACGATAGACTGTATCTACTCTCATCTGAGAAGTGGACAGCAGACCAGTCGTTATCAGTCCAATTGCGATGTCGATGGCACCATTGCAAACAGGCGGTACGGTGATGTCTGGACAATGGGATGTACACAACAGGACGGCGGGCGTATAGTCTTCCTTCATGCAAATGTCTGGCGACAGTTTTTCGGGGGATCCGAAAAACTTTTAGCTTGCCAGTAGCAGCTAAAACTGATTTGCTACCTCACTAGCTGTGCTGCGCTGGTGTCTTTTTGATGATAGCACTATGTACCGATCTTCTGCAGGTGTCATACTGTGAACACGACCTCCCCCGTGACGTTTGCTACACTCTCCATTTGTTTGAAATGATTTCCAAAGCCTTGAAACAACACTGTGGCTGACGTCGAACTCCCTGGCAACATCTGTTATTTTTCTCCCTTCTTCAATCTTGCCAATAATACGGCCACGCGTAAAATCATCTAGGTGATGTCGAGAAGACATACTGAAAATTGCAAGTTCGTCAATTGATTCTTTCCCTTTCAACTTTGCGTTTGAACAACAACGGTCAATACGCGTCAAATCCTTTATATCTCTTATCAGCGCTATGACGTCACGAACAAGTTCGGCAATCCAAAATTTGCATACGCACAACACGTCTTACTGTATCCCGCACTTATGCTAATTTCCACATTTTCCTGCCTTCCATTTTACGGTTGCTATCGTTGCTATTGTCATCCGTCCTTAGCAATTGTCCGGCAGTGTACAACACATTCATACACTCAATTAAAACCACTATGTACATAATTACACTATTTACATTCCACGGCAGTCAAACTGTTGTCAACTGTGACTAATGTATTGCTCCCTCTGCCTCATATACAGCACAGTGAGTATACACCTAGTGATGACGAGCTATATTACATCTCAGATGGCGGACAGAAGTCAGCGCTGTTTGTCCTGTGAATAATAAAAAAAAACAAAAAAAAAACGATGTTTCATGACCGGAAGAACGAATATAAAACAGCTCCCTATAAGCTGAAAGTTTCAACCTCTGAAGGCCAGCTACATAACAGGATGTTCTAATTGACGTGCATGAAGTGTATAGCAAGAAAGTAGCCAAGAGCTTTTAGGTGTGTTTTTGGCCTTTTTGAATGATATGTCAGAAATGACTTGCACATAAATACGCGCACTTTGCTGGTATTTAATGCCGTTAAAGATGCAAATAATATGATTTGCAGCAGTGTTACAGAGACAATTGCCACAGACATCTTTTTCTGCGATGAAAAAAAATTCACTATTGAAGAGCCTTTCAACCATCAAAATGACAGGGTGTATGCGGCCACCCCACAAGAAGCTTAAGAGAAAGCTCCAAGGATCATGAGGGGCCGTCACCTTGCTTCTGTCATGGCTTGGCGGGGAGTCTCCTACGAGGGTACCACGGGGCTCCATTTCTTTGAGAAAGGAGTGAAAACATCCACCAAAGTCTACCAGGACAAGGTTTTGGAGCCAGTGGTCAAAAATGTGAGTTACACCCTCTTCCAAAACCGACAGTGGAGCTTTCAGCAGGATTCCGCACCTGCCCACAGGGCCAAGTGAACCCAGGAGTGGCTTCGGGCGAAGTTGCCAGACTTCATTTCTCCAGCAGATTAGCCTTCAAGCAGCACAAACCTCAACCCATTGGACTACAAGTTGTGGTCCACACTGGAGGACATGGCCTTCAGAAAGAGACACCCCAGCATTGATAGTCTCAAACGCTCTTTGGTGCGGGCAGTAGCAGCTTTCCCTGTGGACACCCTGCGTGAAGCTATTGAAGAGTGGCCACACAGGCTGAAGGACTGTGTGAAGGTAAAAGGGTGCCATTTTGAAAAGTGATTGGTGCCATGTAGTCACAAGTGTACTACACTATCTACCAACAAGTAATTGGACACCTGTGATAGCAAAGGAAAAGCATGTGAAGCATGGATGTTGTGTTTGTCTTGTGACACTGGTTCTCTCTCTTCCCTGGAACCAGCGGAACAGTGGTCTAATCGCTGGCTTCTGATCATTCATCCGTGTTGGATCCGGGTTTGAATCCTAGTGAGGCATGGATGTATTTGTCTCACATCACTGGCTCTCTACCTTCCTTGGAATCAGTGGCCCTAAATTAGGGACGGGCGACTGCTTATAGTCCAATGAGTTGCTTATGGTGGTTGTTAAACCCCCAAAGAAAGGAACTGAACCCCTACGAGTGCCAAATCCTTTGCTGCCTTGGGGGCGCAGTGGACTAAGTGCTGGCTTATGATCATTGGTCAGAGTTAGGTCTCAGTTTGAATAATAGTGAGGCATGGATTTTGTTGGTCTTGCGTCATTGGCTCTCTCTCTTCCCTGGAACCAGTGGCTCAGTAGTCAAAGCACTGGCATCTGATCATTCATCCGTGAAGGGCACAGGTTCAAATCCTGGTGAAGCATGGATGTTGTGTTTGTCTTACGGCACTGGCTGTCTCCCTACCCTGGAACCAGTGGCTCAGTAGTAAAAGCACTGGCTTCTGATAATTCACCTGTCAAGGGCCCAAGTTCTAATCCTGGTGAGGCATGGATGCTGTGTTTGTCTTACGACACTGGCTCTCTCCCTTCCCTGGAACCAGTGGTGCAGTGGTGTAAGTGCTGGCTTCTGATCATTTGTCCGTTAAGGGCCCCGGTTTGAATCCCGGTGATACATGGATGTTGTCTTACGGCACTGGCTCTCTCCCTTCCCTGGAACCAGTGGCTCAGTGGTCTGAGCACTGGCTCCTGACCATTCATCCGAGATGGGTCTGGGTTCGAATCCCGGTAAGGCATGGATGTTGTGTTTGTCTTAAGGCACTGGCTCTCTCCCATCCCTGGAACCAGTGGCACAGTGGTCTGATCGCTAGCTTGTGATCATTCACCTGTGTTGGGTCCGGGTTCGAATCCCAGTGAGGCATGGATGTGTTTGTCTTACAGTAGTGGCTCTCTATCTTCCCCGGAACCAGTGGCTCTAAATTAGGGACAGGCGACTGCTTATAGTCCAATGAGTTGCTTATGGTGGTTGTTAGACCCCAAAAGAGACAACCCATACCCCAACGAGTGCCCAATCCGTTGCTGCCTCGGTGGCGCAGTGGACTAAGTGCTGGCTTAGGATAATTGGTCAGAGTTGGAATCCCGGTGAGGCATGGATTTTGTTTGTCTTGCATCATTGTCTCTTTACCTTCCCTGGAACCAGTAGCCCTAAATTAGGGACGGGCAACTGCTTATTGTCCAATGAGTTACTCGCTGTGGTTGTTAAACTTCGGATAAAAAAAATGTTCCTCATTTCCATTACATCTTAATTTTTTACTTAGGATTTACTTAACTACTGTTGGGAAAGATGCACAGTTATCTAAACGGAATTGTCGCATTTGTAACACTATGTTCAAGTGCTGTTCAAGTGATGTATATGCTGAGTCACTTAATGTGTGATATGAATTAACTTAAAAAAAATGGTTCCTATTATTTACTGTACTGTATTTTATTCTCAGTTTGTTGCTGTTTCTGCAAAGGACATGAAACAGTGGATGGCAGCAGTGGAACGCAACAGTGGTCCCGCTTCAAAACCAGGTGAGTGCCGAAATGCCTCTGGCGCTTTAATTTTTAGTGGTGTTATGTAGTCTGGTAATAAAAATTAAAAAAAGTATCGCCACCTTCCCAGTAACATGAATGACATCATAGGCATGCAAAATTGTGGCAGTTAATCCGTGAATGGACTGAGCAGGATGCTGATATACGGTTGTACCAAAATAATATGACCACCTAACCCCCCCCCCCAATAGTGGGAATAACCACCCTTGGCATGAAAAAGGGTGTGGCATTAGGCCACGGGTGGCCTAGTGGGCTACGTTCGTGACTGCCATGAAAAGGACCTCAGGTTCGATCCCAGCAGGTACGAATGCTCAATCCACAAAATATCCGCCGTGCGTCGGATGGGCACGTTAAGCCGTCGGACACCATTTACTGCCCCCTGTAATAAATAAGGGCGTCTGCCTTCCCCTTTCTACCTCGCTTCCGTGTGACTTTCCTATCGGGCACTCTAGCCCAAATCTCCTAGCTTCCTATTTCTAAGGGTTATTTAAGACCTGGGGTCAGACACTCTCTTCCTAAAATCCTCTACATATGATCTGATCTGATCTACTAGAGCATTGAATGGACACGTTAAGCCGTCGGACCCCGGGTACTGGCCCCCTCCCCCGTTAGTAAATAAGGGCGTCTTCTACCTCGCTTCCTTGTCACTTTCCTATCGGGCACTCTAGCCCAAATCTCCTAGCTTCCTATTTCTAAGGGTTGTTTAAGCCCTAGGGTCAGGCACTCCCTTCCTAAAATCCTCTACATATGATCTGATCTGATCTACTAGAGCATTGAATGGGCACGTTAAGCCGTCGGACCCCGGGTACTGGCCCCCCGGTAGTAAATAAGGGCGTCTTCTACCTCGCTTCCGTGTCGCTTTCCTATCGGGCTCTCTAGCCCAAATCTCCTAGCTTCCTATTTCTAAGGGTTGTTTAAGACCTGGGGTCAGACACACCCTTCCTAAAATCCTCTACATATGATCTGATCTGATCTACTAGAGCATTGAATGGGAACGTTAAGCCGTCGGACCCCGGGTACTGGCCCCCGGTAGTAAATAAGGGCGTCTTCTACCTCGCTTCCGTGTCGCTTTCCTATCGGGCTCTCTAGCCCAAATCTCCTAGCTTCCTATTTCTAAGGGTTGTTTAAGACCTGGGGTCAGACACACCCTTCCTAAAATCCTCTACATATGATCTGATCTGATCTACTAGAGCATTGAATGGGCACGTTAAGCCGTCGGACACCGGGTACTGGCCCCCGGTAGTAAATAAGGGCGTCTTCTACCTCGCTTCCGTGTCACTTTCCTATCGGGCACTCTAGCCCAAATCTCCTAGCTTCCTATTTCTAAGGGTTGTTTAAGACCTGGGGTCAGACACTCCCTTCCTAAAATCCTCTACATATGATCTGATCTGATCTACTAGAGCATTGAATGGGCACGTTAAGCCGTCGGACCCCGGGTACTGGCCCCCGGTAGTAAATAAGGGCGTCTTCTACCTCGCTTCCGTGTCGCTTTCCTATCGGGCTCTCTAGCCCAAATCTCCTAGCTTCCTATTTCTAAGGGTTGTTTAAGACCTGGGGTCAGACACACCCTTCCTAAAATCCTCTACATATGATCTGATCTGATCTACTAGAGCATTGAATGGACACGTTAAGCCGTCGGACCCCGGGTACTGGCCCCCCGGTAGTAAATAAGGGCGTCTTCTACCTCGCTTCCGTGTCACTTTCCTATCGGGCACTCTAGCCCAAATCTCCTAGCTTCCTATTTCTAAGGGTTGTTTAAGACCTGGGGTCAGACACTCCCTTCCTTAAATCCTCTACATATGATCTGATCTGATCTACTAGAGCATTGAATGGACACGTTAAGCCGTCGGACCCCGGGTACTGGCCCCCCGGTAGTAAATAAGGGCGTCTTCTACCTCGCTTCCGTGTCACTTTCCTATCGGGCTCTCTAGCCCAAATCTCCTAGCTTCCTATTTCTAAGGGCTGTTTAAGACCTGGGGTCAGACACTCCCTTCCTAAAATCCTCTACATATGATCTGATCTGATCTACTAGAGCATTGAATGGACACGTTAAGCCGTCGGACCCCGGGTACTGGCCCTCCGGTAGTAAATAAGGGCGTCTTCTACCTCGCTTCCGTGTCACTTTCATATCGGGCACTCTAGCCCAAATCTCCTAGCTTCCTATTTCTAAGGGTTGTTTAAGACCTGGGGTCAGACACTCTCTTCCTAAAATCCTCTACATATGATCTGATCTGATCTACTAGAGCATTGAATGGGCACGTCAAGCCGTCGGACCCCGGGTACTGCCCCCCTCCCCCGTTAGTAAATAAGGGCATCTTCTACCTCGCTTCCGTGTCACTTTCCTATCGGGCACTCTAGCCCAAATCTCCTAGCTTCCTATTTCTAAGGGTTGTTTAAGACCTGGGGTCAGACACTCCCTTCCTAAAATCCTCTACATATGATCTGATCTGATCTACTAGAGCATTGAATGGGCACGTTAAGCCGTCGGACCCCGGGTACTGGCCCTCCGGTAGTAAATAAGGGCGTCTTCTACCTCGCTTCCGTGTCACTTTCATATCGGGCACTCTAGCCCAAATCTCCTAGCTTCCTATTTCTAAGGGTTGTTTAAGACCTGGGGTCAGACACTCTCTTCCTAAAATCCTCTACATATGATCTGATCTGATCTACTAGAGCATTGAATGGACACGTTAAGCCGTCGGACCCCGGGTACTGGCCCCCGGTAGTAAATAAGGGCGTCTTCTACCTCGCTTCCGTGTCACTTTCCTATCGGGCACTCTAGCCCAAATCTCCTAGCTTCCTATTTCTAAGGGTTGTTTAAGCCCTAGGGTCAGGCACTCCCTTCCTAAAATCCTCTACATATGATCTGATCTGATCTACTAGAGCATTGAATGGGCACGTTAAGCCGTCGGACCCCGGGTACTGGCCCCCGGTAGTAAATAAGGGCGTCTTCTACCTCGCTTCCGTGTCACTTTCCTATCGGGCTCTCTAGCCCAAATCTCCTAGCTTCCTATTTCTAAGGGTTGTTTAAGACCTGGGGTCAGACACTCCCTTCCTAAAATCCTCTACATATGATCTGATCTGATCTACTAGAGCATTGAATGGACACGTTAAGCCGTCGGACCCCGGGTACTGGCCCCCGGTAGTAAATAAGGGCGTCTTCTACCTCGCTTCCGTGTCACTTTCCTATCGGGCTCTCTAGCCCAAATCTCCTAGCTTCCTATTTCTAAGGGTTGTTTAAGACCTGGGGTCAGACACTCCCTTCCTAAAATCCTCTACATATGATCTGATCTGATCTACTAGAGCATTGAATGGACACGTTAAGCCGTCGGACCCCGGGTACTGGCCCCCCGGTAGTAAATAAGGGCGTCTTCTACCTCGCTTCCGTGTCACTTTCCTATCGGGCACTCTAGCCCAAATCTCCTAGCTTCCTATTTCTAAGGGTTGTTTAAGCCCTAGGGTCAGGCACTCCCTTCCTAAAATCCTCTACATATGATCTGATCTGATCTACTAGAGCATTGAATGGGCACGTTAAGCCGTCGGACCCCGGGTACTGGTCCCCCGGTAGTAAATAAGGGCGTCTTCTACCTCGCTTCCGTGTCACTTTCCTATCGGGCTCTCTAGCCCAAATCTCCTAGCTTCCTATTTCTAAGGGCTGTTTAAGACCTGGGGTCAGACACTCCCTTCCTAAAATCCTCTACATATGATCTGATCTGATCTACTAGAGCATTGAATGGACACGTTAAGCCGTCGGACCCCGGGTACTGGCCCCCGGTAGTAAATAAGGGCGTCTTCTACCTCGCTTCCGTGTCACTTTCCTATCGGGCTCTCTTGCCCAAATCTCCTAGCTTCCTATTTCTAAGGGTTGTTTAAGACCTGGGGTCAGACACTCCCTTCCTAAAATCCTCTACATATGATCTGATCTCATCTACTAGAGCATTGAATGGACACGTTAAGCCGTCGGACCCCGGGTACTGGCCCCCGGTAGTAAATAAGGGCGTCTTCTACCTCGCTTCCGTGTCACTTTCATATCGGGCACTCTAGCCCAAATCTCCTAGCTTCCTATTTCTAAGGGTTGTTTAAGACCTGGGGTCAGACACTCTCTTCCTAAAATCCTCTACATATGATCTGATCTGATCTACTAGAGCATTGAATGGGCACGTCAAGCCGTCGGACCCCGGGTACTGCCCCCTCCCCCGTTAGTAAATAATGGCATCTTCTACCTCGCTTCCGTGTCACTTTCCTATCGGGCACTCTAGCCCAAATCTCCTAGCTTCCTATTTCTAAGGGTTGTTTAAGACCTGGGGTCAGACACTCCCTTCCTAAACTCCTCTACATATGATCTGATCTGATCTACTAGAGCATTGAATGGGCACGTTAAGCCGTCGGACCCCGGGTACTGGCCCTCCGGTAGTAAATAAGGGCGTCTTCTACCTCGCTTCCGTGTCACTTTCATATCGGGCACTCTAGCCCAAATCTCCTAGCTTCCTATTTCTAAGGGTTGTTTAAGACCTGGGGTCAGACACTCTCTTCCTAAAATCCTCTACATATGATCTGATCTGATCTACTAGAGCATTGAATGGGCACGTCAAGCCGTCGGACCCCGGGTACTGCCCCCTCCCCCGTTAGTAAATAAGGGCGTCTTCTACCTCGCTTCCGTGTCACTTTCCTATCTGGCACTCTAGCCCAAATCTCCTAGCTTCCTATTTGTAAGGGTTGTTTAAGACCAGGGGTCAGACACTCCCGTCCTAAAATCCTCTACATATGATCTGATCTGATCTACTAGAGCATTGAATGGGCACGTTAAGCCGTCGGACCCCGGGTACTGGCCCCCGGTAGTAAATTAGGGCGTCTTCTACCTCGCTTCCGTGTCACTTTCCTATCGGGCACTCTAGCCCAAATCTCCTTGCTTCCTATTTCTAAGGGTTGTTTAAGACCTGGGGTCAGACACTCCCTTCCTAAAATCCTCTACATATGATCTGATCTGATCTACTAGAGCATTGAATGGGCACGTTAAGCCGTCGGACCCCGGGTACTGGCCCCCCGGTAGTAAATTAGGGCGTCTTCTACCTCGCTTCCGTGTCACTTTCCTATCGGGCACTCTAGCCCAAATCTCCTTGCTTCCTATTTCTAAGGGTTGTTTAAGACCTGGGGTCAGACACTCTCTTCCTAAAATCCTCTACATATGATCTGATCTGATCTACTAGAGCATTGAATGGGCACGTTAAGCCGTCGGACCCCGGGTACTGGCCCCCCGGTAGTAAATTAGGGCGTCTTCTACCTCGCTTCCGTGTCACTTTCCTATCGGGCACTCTAGCCCAAATCTCCTAGCTTCCTATTTCTAAGGGTTGTTTAAGACCTGGGGTCAGACACTCCCTTCCTAAAATCCTCTACATATGATCTGATCTGATCTACTAGAGCATTGAATGGGCACGTTAAGCCGTCGGACCCCGGGTACTGGCCCCCGGTAGTAAATAAGGGCGTCTTCTACCTCGCTTCCGTGTCACTTCCCTATCGGGCACTCTAGCCCAAATCTCCTAGCTTCCTATTTCTAAGGGTTGTTTAAGACCTGGGGTCAGACACTCCCTTCCTAAAATCCTCTACATATGATCTGATCTGATCTACTAGAGCATTGAATGGGCACGTTAAGCCGTCGGACCCCGGGTACTGGCCCCCCGGTAGTAAATAAGGGCGTCTTCTACCTCGCTTCCGTGTCACTTCCCTATCGGGCACTCTAGCCCAAATCTCCTAGCTTCCTATTTCTAAGGGTTGTTTAAGACCTGGGGTCAGACACTCCCTTCCTAAAATCCTCTACATATGATCTGATCTGATCTACTAGAGCATTGAATGGGCACGTTAAGCCGTCGGACCCCGGGTACTGGCCCCCGGTAGTAAATAAGGGCGTCTTCTACCTCGCTTCCGTGTCACTTTCCTATCGGGCACTCCAGCCCAAATCTCCTAGCTTCCTATTTCTAAGGGTTGTTTAAGACCTGGGGTCAGACACTCCCTTCCTAAAATCCTCTACATATGATCTGATCTGATCTACTAGAGCATTGAATGGGCACGTTAAGCTGTCGGACCCCGGGTACTGGCCCCCCGGTAGTAAATAAGGGCGTCTTCTACCTCGCTTCCGTGTCACTTCCCTATCGGGCACTCTAGCCCAAATCTCCTAGCTTCCTATTTCTAAGGGTTGTTTAAGACCTGGGGTCAGACACTCCCTTCCTAAAATCCTCTACATATGATCTGATCTGATCTACTAGAGCATTGAGTGGGCACGTTAAGCCGTCGGACCCCGGGTACTGGCCCCCCGGTAGTAAATAAGGGCGTCTTCTACCTCGCTTCCGTGTCACTTTCCTATCGGGCACTCCAGCCCAAATCTCCTAGCTTCCTATTTCTAAGGGTTGTTTAAGACCTGGGGTCAGACACTCCCTTCCTAAAATGCTGTACATATGATCTGATCTGATCTACTAGAGCATTGAGTGGGCACGTTAAGCCGTCGGACCCCGGGTACTGGCCCCCCGGTAGTAAATAAGGGCGTCTTCTACCTCGCTTCCGTGTCACTTTCCTATCGGGCACTCTAGCCCAAATCTCCTAGCTTCCTATTTCTAAGGGCTGTTTAAGACCTGGGGTCAGACACTCCCTTCCTAAAATCCTCTACATATGATCTGATCTGATCTACTAGAGCATTGAATGGGCACGTTAAGCCGTCGGACCCCGGGTACTGGCCCCCCGGTAGTAAATAAGGGCGTCTTCTACCTCGCTTCCGTGTCACTTTCCTATCGGGCACTCTAGCCCAAATCTCCTAGCTTCCTATTTCTAAGGGCTGTTTAAGACCTGGGGTCAGACACTCCCTTCCTAAAATCCTCTACATATGATCTGATCTGATCTACTAGAGCATTGAATGGGCACGTTAAGCCGTCGGACCCCGGGTACTGGTCCTCCGGTAGTAAATAAGGGCGTCTTCTACCTTGCTTCCGTGTCACTTTCCTATCGGGCACTCTAGCCCAAATCTCCTAGCTTCCTATTTCTAAGGGTTGTTTAAGACCAGGGGTCAGACACTCCCGTCCTAAAATCTTCTACATATGATCTGATCTGATCTACTAGAGCATTGAATGGGCACGTCAAGCCGTCGGACCCCAGGTACTGCCCCCTCCCCCCGTTAGTAAATAAGGGCGTCTTCTACCTCGCTTCCGTGTAACTTTCCTATCGGGCACTCTAGCCGAAATCTCCTAGCTTCCTATTTCAATGGGTTGTTTAAGACCTGGGGTCAGACACTCCCTTCCTAAAAATCCTCTACATATGATATGATCTATACACACCATAGACCCGGATACTGGCCCTCTGGTAATAAATAAGGGCGTGTTCCTCCCCCTTTCTACTTCGCTTCCGTGTCACTTTCCTATCGGCCGCTCCAGCCCAAATCTCCTAGCTTCCTATTTCTAAGGGTTGTTTAAGACCTGGGGTCAGACACTCCCTTCCTAAAAATCCTCTACATATGATATGATCTATACACACCATAGACCCGGATACTGGCCCTCCGGTAATAAATAAGGGCGTCTTCCTCTCCCTTTCTACTTCGCTTCCGTGACACTTTCCTATCGGGCACTCTAGCCCAAATCCCCTAGCTTCTTATTTCTAAGGGTTGTTTAAGACCAGGGGTCAGACACTCCCTTCCTAAAATCCTCTACATATGATATGATCTATACACACCATAGACCCGGATACTGGCCCTCCGGTAATAAATAAGGGCGTCTTCCTCCCCTTTTCTACCTTGCTTCCGTGACACTTTCCTATCGGGCACTCTAGCCCAAATCTCCTAGCTTCCTTTTTCTAAGGGTTGTTTAAGACCTGTGGTCAGACACTCCCTTCCTAAAATCCTCTACTGAAGATCTGAAGACGGTGTGGCATTGATGCAATAAGGCCCCGGAAGCTTACTCGTGGCAGATGTGCTCATTCAGACTGCAGCAGAGCATGGAGGTTCAAGAGATGACGTGGTTGTGGGTCGGCACGTTGAACCTGTAAATCCAAATAGTCCCCACAAGTGCTCTATGTGATTTAGGTTGGGCGATTTCACCACACAAGGGAGAACAGAGGCATCGCTGTCGAGTTCTTGGAACCAGTCATGCACCCCGCTAGCAACATGGTAATTAAACTACAATTACCAATTACCAGTCACGCACCCCCTTAGCAACATGGTAATTAAACTACAATTACGAATTACCAGTCACGCACCCCCTTAGCAACATGGTAATTAAACTACAATTACAAATTACCAGTCACGCACCCCCTTAGCAACATGGTAATTAAACTACAATTACAAATTACCAGTCACGCACCCCCTTAGCAACATGGTAATTAAACTACAATTACAAATTACCAGTCACGCACCCCCTTAGCAACATGGTAATTAAACTACAATTACCAGTCACGCACCCCCTTAGCAACATGGTAATTAAACTACAATTACCAATTACCAGTCATGCACCCCCTTGGCAACATGGTAATTAAACTACAATTACAAATTACCAGTCACGCACCCCCTTAGCAACATGGTAATTAAACTACAATTACAAATTACCAGTCACGCACCCCCTTAGCAACATGGTAATTAAACTACAATTACCAGTCACGCACCCTTAGCAACATGGTAATTAAACTACAATTACCAATTACCAGTCATGCACCCCCTTGGCAACATGGTAATTAAACTACAATTACAAATTACCAGTCACGCACCCCCTTAGCAACATGGTAATTAAACTACAATTATCTATTACCAGTCACGCACCCCTTAGCAACATGGTAATTAAACTACAATTACCAATTACCAGTCACGCACCCCCTTAGCAACATGGTAATTAAACTACAATTACCAATTACCAGTCACGCACCCCTTAGCAACATGGTAATTAAACTACAATTACCAATTACCAGTCACGCACCCCCTTGGCAACATGGTAATTAAACTACAATTACAAATTACCAATCACGCACCCCCTTAGCAACATGGTAATTAAACTACAATTACAAATTACCAGTCACGCACCCCCTTAGTAACATGGTAATTAAACTACAATTACAAATTACCAGTCACGCACCCCCTTAGTAACATGGTAATTAAACTACAATTACAAATTACCAGTCATGCACCCCCTTAGCAACATTGGTAATTAAACTACAATTACCAGTCACACACACCCTTAGCAACATGGCACGGCGCACTGCCTTGTTGGTAGACACCATCAGCACCAGGGTAAATGTCCAACATGAAAGGGTGCATGTGGTCAGTGAGGAAGGATAGGTAGCCATTGCCATTCAGGGACCAATCCAGCGGTACCAGCGGTTGCAGTCATACCAAGAAAACATCCCCCAGACATGCACATTGCCACCGCCGACCTGTACTTGACTGACAAGTGTGTCCGGGTGTTGGTTCTTGTGTGTCTGACGATAGTCCCATGCGAACTGCAGGCGCCGTTGCCGATGGACCTGGGTTAGCATGGGCGCCTGGACTCAGCGTCCACTCTAGAGACCCATGCTTTATGGGGTTCGCTCTTCTGTTACCGGGAACACATACCTGGGTGCCCCAGCTTTCATTTGCATGGTCAATTGCTGCACTGTTGTGCGTCGATTGCCCTTTGATAGTCGATGGAGTCGACGTTCTCCTGTGGGGGTCGGTGGTCTTTCGGGGCTCCACAGTTATGACGTCGGAAGGTACTCGGTGTGCCAGCGGTCCGTTCTTGGTACACCCTTACTACACCACCTCGCGAACAGTCCACAATGTCTACTGTTTGTGAGATGCTTCCACCCTTGGTGCAGTGATCATTCCTTTTTGAACGTCCGTCAAATCACTACCTCTGCCCATTGTGTGTACGTAACACACTATGGCTCATGTGTCCTGGCTGGCCACATACCTCTGTGTGGTCAACCTTGTCACATGCACTCTGTGATTCCGGGTGCGATCATATTATTCTGATCCAGCTGTGTATATAGTCCCTGTACTTTTTAACACACCTTGTGTTTAAAAATTGTGTAATGCTTGGATATTGATGCGTTTAGGAAATTAAACCTTAATTTATTTGATACAATGTAACTTGGATAATTCGAAGCTGAAGGGACCACAAAAATAATTCGAATTGGGCAAGTTTGAATATGGGCACATTCAAGTACTGTAAAAAGTAACGTATTTATTCATAACATACAAAAAAAAAAAAAAGTACAGTACCGTAAATTTACAAATTTTTTGTTCAAAAAACTTCAAATTGTGGCCTGCTTCTTAGAATTTAAGTTAATGGTAAGTGTAAATTCCTCAAGCTTATCGAGTGTATGAAATAGAGAGTCACTTACATTCTGCTGTCCCTCAACAAACTTCCTTAACTCTTGGAGATGAACCAAGCCCTCTACTGAATTTGGAAGGTGCTGTTCAGGAAATTCTTGCCGTTCCAGTTCTTCATCTGATGATACACAGTAGGTCTTTTTATTCATAACATCAGCCAAGATCTCATCATCTGCGAGCTCACCACAAACAGCTAAATTGTCATCAACTCTCACAAAAGCCTCATACGGTACATCACGGCCTACGTCTTCCCAGTACTCCACAGTGGGTATGATATTCTCGCCACCATTACCTTGATGTAGTTGAGAATCATCATCGGGGTAATGGAAGCCTGCCTTTACCGAAGCAGTTGGCTATAGTTTCAGTTTTAACTTGTTGCTTCATCCAGAACTTGGAACTTCATCCACATACCCATTTTAAAAGGTAATTGTTTAAAATACGAAAATAAGGCTTTCTTCGAATTAAACAGAAAAAAGTTCGAATTAAATGGGTTATTTTTAACATTATTTATATAGAAAATTCGCATGGGCGCTCGAACATGCGAATTTTCTGTATAAATAATGTTAAAATAACCAATTCGAATTAAAAACGTTCAAATTAGACAAGTTACACTGTATTTTATATTCTGTAGTAGAGTAACTAATTTCCAATAGGATCTGTCTTGCTCAGTATTGTAAGACACATTATTGGAAGCCTGATGCATACACTGAAGAGCAATTGAATTAGAGATGCCTGTCTAGTAACATGTAGCACCACCTTTTGCCCTCATGACGGCGGCAATTTGTCTTGGCATGGACTCGACAAGACACCCGAAGCGTTGGGAAACCAAACGGATCCATGACCCCTGAACAAGCTTCCACAGTTCACAAAGATTTGGAGGGGTGGGGAGAGGGTCAGAGCCTCGAACATCTCTCTCGATGGCATCCCAGATATGCTCGATGGGATTGAGGTCAGGTGACCTAGGTAGCCAAGGAAGCGAGGTCACATCGGTGGAGTGTTCATCCAACCATTCGGATACAATTCAGGAGCGATGGCACCGTGCATTGTCTTGTTGCAGCATGAGGTCCCAGTGGGATGTTGAAGACGCACAAATGGGAGCAAATGGTCGTCCAGGATATCCCGGTAAGGTTGACCAGTTAGGGACGATGTCACACGTACCAGGGGTCCCATTTCAGTCCACGTAAACAGTCCCAGGACGAGAATGCCACCCCCACCAGCTGGAAGAGTACCCTGCTGGAAAGAAGGATCCATCGCTTCATGTGGTTTGCGCCGTACTCGTATCTTGCCAACCGCATGTACCAACGTGAATCTCGACTCATCAGTCCAGGGTGCAAAGATTAGCATGTTCTCGCGCCCATGCTAATCTTTGCACCCTGTGATGTGCAGTCAGCAGCGGTATCCTCGTGGACGATGGTTTCGGTACCCCATTAGCGAGGTGATGGTTCTGGATGGTGTGACTGCTTACACGTTTTTGTGCACCAGCGTTAAATTGCCGAGCGATTTCTTGCACCGTGGCCCGTCTATCCGCTGTTACAATGCGAGCTAGCCGACGGTGACCCTGCTCATCCACACGCTGTTGTCCACGGCAGTTGGCCCTTGCAGGGATGGTTTTACCGGATTCGATGTACTCACGGTGCACCCGTGACACAGTGGCTCGTGAAAATCCCAGTGCCTGCACGACTTCCGAGACGGAGTGACCCATTCGTCGGGCCCCGACAATTTGCCCACGATCAAATGCGCTTAGATCCTGTGTCTTAACCAGACTGCGTCCAACTCTTACCGATTCCCGTCGCATCACTCCTTATATTGTCGGATCGCTGCGTGCGTCATGTCGTTTCCGTTTACAGGGCTGTCTCTAATTCAATTGCTCTTCAGTGTATAATTATTAGTTTGATGATCCCTTTTGTTTTTTTCCTTTTATTTTCAGATGCAAAAGCTTCTGTAACCGCAGCTCATGAAAGCAGCTCCACGATAAAGCATTTAAATTCGTTTTCTAGTGATACTGAAGATATATATGAACTGGTCGAAGAAGAGAAAGGTCTGAAGGACAGCTTGCAGTCTGAAGATCAACAGCAGCAGTTGTACGACGAAGGGCAGTCTCTTGTTGGAAACGAATCTGTGGAAACTGAGCATTCAAATGACAGCAGCGACATTTTTAACTATCAGGAATGGTACGTGGGACTCTGGGACTGCAAAGCCGACGAGCCAAACGAATTGAGTTTTGTTCGTGGCGATGTCATTCACATTACTAGCAAAGAGTATGACTTGCATGCTTGGTGGATTGGGGAGAAGCAAGGACAAGTAGGATTTGTTCCCAAGTCATATCTCATGGAAGCATATGAAGCATGCTGAATGCTCTCTGTGGTTTTTATTGCGGGGACATGTGAATCTCTGATGTGCCTTACTCCAAAACTATGTTTTATTTTTGGCAATAAAATATCATCTCATTTTTTTGGTAAAGCTAGTCCTGATTTTCCTCATTATCGTGAAAATAATGAGCATTAGAAAATTGTAAAGAAATTTTTTTCAGTCTCTTGTCATAAAAACGTGCTTAGAACTACAGCTGTACCTCGTTTATACAGGGTGGTTATAAATTAGTTGGACAAAATTATAGGTATAAGGATGTTGCACATGATAATAAGTACGAATAATCTACAGGGTGTCCGAGAATTATTGGACACATTACAAAATTATATAAAACAAAACATTAAACAGATAGAAAGAAACTGACTGTACTAACTTACAATGTAACTACACAAGTTAATAAATTTCGATGTGAGATCCCTTGGTTGCTCGTAGTACGTCCAAGTGATACTCGATTTCATGCCATGTATTGGCAAGCATCTGAGGAGTTATGGAATTAATAGTAGCTGTGATACGCTGCTTCAGTTCCTGCAAATCAGTACAAGGCGTCTGATAGACACGATCCTTCACATAACCCCACAGGAAATAATCCAATGGAGTTAGATCTGGAGAGCGAGGGCGCCACGGAATGAGACCACCACGCCCAGTCCATCTGTTGGAAAAATGCTCATTTAGGCACTTACGTACACATGTTGACCAATGCAGAGGCTAGTTGGAAAATGATGTCATATCTTTTGATCTGGGGTATAGCAAAATTTTCTAGCATATCCAAGTAAATGTCCCAGTCACCATTTATGTTTTTTGCAGAAGAAGAAAGGGCCAATCCTTTCTCTTTTTGATAGGGTGCACCACACATTAACTTTTGGAGAATCACGTTCCTGTTCAATAGCAGCATGAGGCAGTTCACTGCCCCATATCCTACAGTTGTGATGATTTACAATACCTGATACTTGAAATGTGGATTCATCACTAAAAATCACAGTACTGAGAAAGTTTTCGTCGTTTTCCACTCGATTCAGCATATCCACAGCAAAAACAGCGTAAAGGCCATGTACATTACGAAAAGACTTCAGACGAATTTGTAACGAAAGAAGGCTTAAAGACCGTGGGCATTACGAGAAGACTTCAGACGAATTTGTAACGAAAGAAGGCGTAAAGACCGTGGGCATTACGAGAAGACTTCAGACGAATTCGTAACGAAAGAAGGCGTAAAGGCCGTGGACATTACGAAAAGACTTCAGACAAATTTGTAACGAAAGCAGGCGTAAAGGCCGTGGGCATTACGAGAAGACTTCAGACGAATTTGTAACGAAAGAACGCATAAAGGCCGTGGGCATTATGAGAAGACTTCAGACGAATTTGTAATGAAAGCAGGCGTAAAGGCCGTGGGCATTACGAGAAGACTTCAGACGAATTTGTAACGAAAGAAAGCATAAAGGCCGTGGGCATTATGAGAAGACTTCAGACGAATTTGTAACGAAAGAAGGCGTAAAGGCCGTGGGCATTACGAGAAGACTTCAGACGAATTTGTAACGAAAGAAGGCGTAAAGGCCGTGGGCATTACGAGAAGACTTCAGACGAATTTGTAACGAAAGAAGGCGTAAAGGCCGTGGGCATTACGAGAAGACTTCAGACGAATTTGTAACGAAAGAAGGCGTAAAGGCCGTGGGCATTACGAGAAGACTTCAGACGAATTTGTAACGAAAGAAGGCGTAAAGGCCGTGGGCATTAGGAGAAGACTTCAGACGAATTTGTAACGAAAGAAGGCGTAAAGGCTGTGGGCATTATGAGAAGACTTCATGGACATTACGAAAAGACTTCAGACGAATTCGTAACAAAAGAAGGCGTAAAGGCCGTGGACATTACGAGAAGACTTCAGACAGTGTATGGTGATGCATCTTTGTCACCTTACAGTGTTTATGAATGGGTTACGAAGTTCAAAGCTAGCCATGAGAGCATTGAAGATGAGGCACGGTCTGGTAGGCCTCACACGGCGGTGATTGGTTAAACGGGTTGACGACTTTCTTAAGGCTGTCTTTGAATGAGTGTAAGAGAAATTCTATCCTACATCTGCAATGTAAATTCTTTTGGGCACATTTTCTCGAAGACTATTACTTTGTAGTGTTTGAAATTTTGAGCACAAATGAAAACGACCTATGGCTAATATATGTCATAGTTATTATTCCGAAAAAATTGTTAGAACTTATTTTAAAATTCAATTGATCTGACTCGAAAGTATTCCAGTTTGAGCGCTAGATGATGCGATAAGTTAGCTTGGCAGTATTTCTGTCTGGAAGAAACGAAATCTCTCATTTCTGTCTGATTTTTTTTTTTTAATTATCTAGGCCAAATAGAAGTAATTAAATGGGGCCAAAAGTGAGACTGGTCTCCCATAAATCATCTTAAATCCTACTGTACGTTCATTTTTTAAAGAGAAAATGTCTACATTAGCAGAGAACCCTTGAATTTGAGACAGAAACTACACCTACCTACCAAGCTCCACCCCCAAACAACGTCATTCGTTAAAACGTAATAGCGCGTATTTTGTCTTTTCATTGCCAACAAGAGACCGCTTTCATTCTGAGTATGGTAAGGTCTGCAGTGATTCGCTGACGCCAACTTCTTGGACAATCTCTCAAGACGTGAAAGCCACGCCCAAGGAGTGATATTTTGCGCCATTCCTCGCAGAAGATTAACCCTAACTCTCATTCAAAGACAGCCTTAAAGGTGACAAACGCATTCGTGTTCGGAATATTGCCAAGGAATTAGATATCAATAAAGATTCTGTTGAACGAATTATTCACGAACATCTTAACTATATGAAGTTCTGTGTACCCCGAATGCTTACAGCGGTGCATAAACGCCAAAGGCTAGACATTTGCAATGAACTGGTACAGCGCTACGATAAGGAGGGTGACACAATCCTGGGATGCATAATCACAGGCGAGGAAACGATGGATTCATCAGTTCGAACCGGAGACAAAACGGAACTGTGTGCAATGGCGTCATCCGAATTTGTCCCCATCAAAGAAGTTCACAGTTGGTTCGTCGGCATCCAAGGTCATGGCTACTGTCTTCTGGTACAAACACGGTTTCCTTCTGGTTGAGAACTTGGCAAACAATAAATGCAAATGCCTATGTGAAGACGCTAAGAAAACTTGCGCAGTATCCGGACCAAACGGCCAACGTTGAAAAAGAATCAAGTGTTGCTGCAGCATGATAACGCTCTCTCGCATATTGCTAAACCAGTGCAAGCAGAAATCGCTAAACAGAGATGGACCGTTTTTCCGCACTCTGCTTGACGATGATGGGCAAAACCCGTAACCATATTTACAAATAAAGGTAACTTGATCACGCTAGTTACGTTAAATGAAAACTTTTACAAGAAAGTTCGTAAGTTGGAAGCTTTCGACCTTATCTTAGGTCTTCATCACGCCAATGGAGGACTAAGATTGTTGCCAGATTCTACATTTGAATTTTTCCTATTTTTTGTCGCCAAAACTTAGAATTGATCTCCAGATCAACGGAATGTAGAGAGGAGATTCGGAGTTGCAAGTCATTGAGTTGAAAATAATTTCTACGCTTTCACGGTAACGGAGGGCAAAACGATTGTCAAAAGAAGCAATTCGTTTTGCTTCAGTTCCAGTGGGGAACTGCAGAGGTGTCTTCCATTGTCGAAATAGACGAGGCAGTATTGGGATTGGCTTTCGGAAACATCTTTTTTATGCTCTATGGGATTGCGATCAGGCCTCTGTGCTGGTCATTCCACACACAATACGCACTCTGCTAACAGTCCGGACTTGGCACCTTCCGATTTTCATGTTTCAGGTCGCTTGAAGGGTAGTATTTGTGGCCACCGCTATGAAAGCATGGACGATCTGCGTGCTGCTGTCCGTCAATGGATGCTCTGCTGATTTCTTCGCTACCGGAATGAATCGACTTGTTAGTCGGTGGAGGAAATTAATTATGCTGAACGGAGAATACATGGAAAAGTGACTTTCACTGTTCGTAGCACTGCATTACATACATTATATTGACAAGTCACCAGACACCTAGAAAAGAAACACAACATAGCATTTATTGACATACGTTAGTACGGTGTCGGTCCACCTTTGGCCTTAACGCATGCACTGACCCTTCGAGACATGCTTTCGACAAGGTTTTGGAACACAGCGATAGGTATGCGCTTCCATTCAGTACATAATTCTGCCACTAGCTGTTGCTTAGTATAGTAGGCCTTGGTTCCAAACGTTTTATGCGGCGCTCTAATTCATCCCATAGGTGCTCTATGTGATTAAGATCAGGCCTCTGTGCTGGTCGTTCCACACACGATACGGAATCATCCTCGAAACGCGCCGTAACATATCCTTGCTGTATGGCTCGGTGCATTATTCTGCTGGTACAAACAAGGCTCGGTTCCATAGTATTGCCCCCCGCACGGGGATAACCGGTTATTTGGGGAGCGGCGCCCCCCGGCCCGAGCTGACCTTGTGACGGAACATCTTACTTTTTCTTCTTGCACGATTGATTATGTTACCGAAGGGACAGCTGTTCGTCCAGCTGCTGGGGGATGGCGTCCCCACGGCCCGAGCCGGCATGTACTATATGTGAATTTTCACATTTTTTGTTTTTTTCACTTGACACGCTCCCGCCTCAGTTATAGGTTGCGGAGGTTGTGATTATGCGCCAGCTCTGGATTTTAGTTTCTCGTTTTCTTTTCTGTCTTCTGCATTGTGTGTTCCCTTCCTTGTTTTTCCGAGTTGGTTAGCTAGACCTACCTGCACGTTTGCCGTGTGCGGTGACCCGTAAGGTGGAAAAGGGGATGCTGGAGGCTGAGGTTTCTGGACGCCTGGGTGTTGTTGTCGCCAGTTGCCAACACTCCTCTTTGCCCCCTGCTTCACCCTAAACGGGCGGCTGGGAACTAACCCACTCCTAGTCAATGAGGTCTGTGGCCGAGTGGAGCCCAGACCTCTTAACGGCTTGTCGTTTCGCACGACAAGGTCAGTCTGGGGATAGGATGGGCATGCTAAAGGGGTGTTCCCCAGGCATGGGAAAGTCTGGGTGCACGCCGAGCGCATGTCTGCCCTATCAACTTGCTATATCCGCTTCCTATCCCTAGAGCCGTGTCCTGTGTCCACTTGGGCTTGTGGACCTCCGGTTCTCCCTTGTTGGGCTCGATTGTGGGTGGGGAAGTCTGCGGATGAATTCTAAAAAATTTTCATGGCTCTCAATTCTGTTTCCCACGAACCAACAACCAAAAGTGGTGTGGAGGAAGGCTCATCCCCTTCCGCAAAAAAACATATTCTTGATTGCTCGAATGCTCGTTTCTTTTTTGTGCACTCATTGGACCCTTCAAAGCCTTTGAGTGCCAAAAGTCCATTTTGGATCCATAAAGCACTTCAATCTATAGCAAGCTCTCCTAAGAGCATTAAGAAGCTCCAATCTGGAGATCTTCTTGTTGAGATGTCTACTGTGGCCTACAGTTCCACACTTGTCAACACCAGCATGCTGCTTGAGACTCCGGTCAAAATAACACCACACGGTTACCTAAATTCATCTCGAGGTGTTGTCTCCTCTCGGGATCTTATTGAATGCACTGAGGATGAACTTCCCGAAGAACTGAGGAGCCAACATGTTACGGGTGTGCGGCGTATTTCTTTCAGGAGGAATGGGCAGTTTGTCCCATCCTGGAACATTATCTTGACATTCAACAGCCCTTCCCTGCCTACATCCATCAAGGCAGGGTATCTCCACCTCGAGGTTCAACCATACATTCCTAACCCGTTGAGATGTTTTAGGTGCCAGTCATACGGCCACTCTCAGCAGACATGTAGGAGTACTCCTAGGTGTGGACGCTGTGGTGCCACAGAGCATCTACTTTCAGAATGTGTGGCCGAGGCCGAGTTTTGTGTGAACTGCAAGGGTTCACACCCAGCATCAGCCAAAGATTGTCCCAAAGTGGAAGGAGAAGAAAATCCAAAGGCTCAAAACGATGGAAAATATTTCCTATCCTGAGGCCAGAAGAAGAGTAGTTCCTGTTACATCTTATCGGCGATCATACGCTTCAGTGGGGGTTGCCAAATCTACGGTTGCCATTCAGACCGACATTCAGATCCCCCCTAAATGTCCATACAATGTAGACGAAATCATCGCAGCCGGACTGGAGGCACTCCAGTCTCGAGCTAGGGGTCTGAGAGCGCCACCCACCACTTCACTGAAGCAGACTCATCTCACCACCAGCAAGGGAACTCAGGCCAGCCGCCCCGGTGGTGCAGTGGTCTAAGGCGATGGCCTCTGATAATTCGTCCGTGAGGGTCCGGGTTCGAATCCCGATCAGGCATGGATGTTGTGTTTGTCTTACGGCACTGGCTCTCTCCCCTGGAACCAGTGACCCTAAATTAGGGACGGGCGACTGCTTATAGCCCATTGAGTTGCTCACGGTGGTCGTTAAACCTCTAATCAAAAAAAAAAAAAAAAAAAAAGAACTCAGGCCACTTTTTCTGTCGAGAAAACCAAAGCCCAGGATAAGAAAAGCGTTTCTTCTCCAAAATCTGAGCAAACGACTCAAACGTCGTGCGCCTCCCGTTAAGACACTTGGGACAAAGCATGCTCCCATCTTGACCCCTGGTCACACGCCTCCAGATCTGGGGGAACCCCCATCAGAGGCGATGGAGCCTGACTCCGTTTGATCATTTTCATTTCACTTTTAACCATGGCTTCAATCATTCAGTGAAACTGTCGAGGTTTTCGGACGAGTTTTGATGAAGTGAAACATCTGCTTTCATTTTACTCTCCGGTGTGCCTTTGTCTACAGGAGACGAAGCTTAAACCATCAGACCTGCTTTCAGTTCGAGGCTATAGTGCGTATCGGACGGATAATGCATCGGGAGATATCGCCTGTGGGGAAGTCGCTATTCTTGTCCCTCACAGTGTTCCGGTGTAATCCGTTGCGATATCCACAACTTTGCAGGCTGTGGCGGTGCGAATATCTGTGCCTGGGCTTCTTACTGTCTGCAGTGTCTATATCGCAACGGAAGACGAATATCTGTGCCGCCGGACGAGAACGTAAGCGTCTTTGTTCTGAAGAGATTGGTTGATCAGCTGCCTTCACCCTTTCTTTTACTGGGTGACTTCAATGCTCATCATCATTTGTGGGGTAGTGTCAGCATCAGCACGAGAGGTCGTCGCATAGTCTCTTCTGTCCTCGGCCTCTTTGTGCCTTTTTAACACCGGTGCGGACATGTACTTCCATGAGCCGACAAGATCCTTCAGTGCTATCGATTTGACCTTGGGATCACCATCGATTATTGCTGATTGGTCGTGGACGGTGTATAACGACCTCCACGGGAGCGACCATTTTCCAGTTGTCCTCTCGCATCATGCGAACATGGCATCTTCTGCCTCCCGCCCTCCTCGGTGGAGGATGGAGCGTGCGAGATGGGCGGTCTTCACATCGTCCACAGTAATATCTTCTGCAATGGTGACCCAAGAGTCAATCGACGCATCGGTTCTTGAAGTCACAAATTGTATTCTTCAGGCAGCTGATCTTTCTATACCAAAAATATCTACGACACTCTCCAGAAGTCCGAAGCCGTGGTGGACCCCTGAATGCGCAGCGGCTGGGAAAGCTCAACATAAGGCCTGGTCTACGTTTCGGCGTTATCCAACCGATGCCAACCTCGTTACATTCAAACGAGCAAAATCCTATTCTCGGTTGGTGCGTCGACGTAGCAAAAGGGAGTCTTGGATCCAGTATGTTTCATGTCTCACTTCACGTGCCAGTTCTAAAAGTGTGTGGTACAAGATTCGTAAGGTCCAGGGTAACTACAGCTCTCACCAGATCTCCATTCTTGAGAGTAATGGCTGCACATATGCTGAAGTCGGGGAGATTGCTGACTGTTTGGGGAGGCGTTTGCCTCCGTGTCGAGTGACCTGGCGTATCCTTCCTCCTTTCTGAGGATTAAATCCACTGCGGAACGCCAGAGAATCTCCTTTGCACCTTTTAACGACACTAGTTATAACTCCCCCTTCAGCATAGTTGAACTACGGGTGGCTCTGCATCGGTCCGGCGCTACATCTGTCGGTCCCGATGGCATCCACTATGACATGCTTCGTCATCTCTCGCAGTCGTCTCTCGAGAATCTCTTAATCTTGTATAATCGTATTTGGTCGGAGCACAGTTTCCCAGAATCTTGGCGAAAAGCTTTTGTTCTGCCTTTTCCCAAACCTGGCAAGGATCCCAAGTCTCCCTCTAGTTATCGTCCAATTGCTCTCACTAGCTGTCTGTGTAAAGTTCTTGAACGCATGGTTAATTCCCGGTTAGTTCATTTTTTAGAATATCAAGTACTTTCACCATCACAAAGCGGCTTTCGCCGTCATCGTTCACCTCACGATCATCTCCTGCACCTTGAGACATCTGTGCGCGAGGCGTTCGTGCGTAGGCAGCACCTGGTTTCTGTATTTTTTGATATTGAGAAAGCCTATGATCGGGCGTGGCGGCACGGTATTATCCGTGACGTCTACGCATGCGGATTGCGAGGAAACCTTCCAACCTTCATCTTTAAATTTCTTCGCAATTGGGTGTTCCAGGTGCGCTTGGGTGCGACGCTCTCGGCACCGTTCCATCAAGAACAAGGTGTTCCTCAAGGTTGCATTTTATCTGTCACATTGTTCATCCTCCGCATTAATTTTCTTTTCATAAATCTTCCTCCTGCGGTTTCGGCTACTGTTTATGTTGCTGACTTGCACTTTTTCTGCTCGTCATCCAGCATGCATTTTTTTGAAAGGCAGTTGCAGTCTGCAATTAACCAGATCTTTAAAGCGGCGAATAGCAATGGTTTCGTTCTTTCTCTCGACAAGACAGCGTGTGTCCATTTCTGCCGGAGGCGTGGCGTGGCCTCCATCCTGACCCAGAGCTGTATTTAGACTGTGCAGCCATACCAGTTTTGCCCGAGACCAAGTTCCTTGGTTTGACCGTTGACCGTGCGCACGTTCGGCGGCTCAAGATTTCCTGTCTGCGGGCCCTATCTATTCTTAAGATCCTTTCGAGAGTCTCGTGGGGTGCAGACAGGGTGTCGCTGTTTCGCATTTACCATTCTTTAAAACGGTCGAAACTGGATTATGGTTGTATCGTGCATGGCTCTGCTCGTCGTTCCGTTCTCCGGCCTTTGGACACTATTCACCATCAAACACTGCTTCTTTGTTCGGGACCATTTCGAACATCTCCGATTCCCAGCCTTTACGCTGATGCGAACGAACCATCGTTTGAATTACGCCGTCTGCAGCTGTCTATTCAATTCTACCTGCAACTTGGATCTAGATCTCTTCCAGACCATCCTTTATACGATGCAGTTTTTCATCCACAGCATGCTCGTTTATTCGGGAACCGGCCCTCGTGCATTTCAACCTTCGGTCTTCGTATGGCGACCGTAGCCCGTGATGTAGGGCTCGACTTGTCACTTGTTGGAGAGACCAGGGGCTTTGGGGATCCTCCATGGCACCCGCTTGGTGTCATGGTTGATACCACCTTTACATCTTTCGATAAATCCTCAACCCCTGCGTCAGTGTACCAGCAGCTCTTCGCTGAGCACCGTGCCCTCAATTCTGACTACACTCCCATTTTCACTGATGGCTCCAAGATGCATGGAGTCGTTGGATCAGCGGCGGTTTGTATTGATCACGTTTCAGTAGCGCGGATCCCAGCTGAGGCCACGGTGTTTTCCGGCGGAGATGCATGCTGTTTATCTCGCCCTTCTCCATGTTCAGTCGGGTTCACATCATCGTGCTATGGTCTATACGGATTCCTTAAGTGCCCTGCAGTCTTTATCATCTGCAGATTGCCGTGACCATCCTGTTCTCTTGGATGTGAGACAGTTACTTCTTTGTTTGCTCGGGGCCGGTCTTCACGTTCAGTTTTGCTGGATTCCTGGGCATGTTGGAATGTCAGGTAACGAGTGTGCTGATGCGGCTGCTAGATCTGCTTCCTCTTCGGTCGTCACACCCTTGCCACTGTTTCACTGGGATTTCCGCTCTCTTGTTCACGAACATATCAAGCGAACGTGGCAGGGTCTGTGGGACCAACAGGTGGAAAATAAACTGCATCGTATTAAACCTAATCTTGAAGTCTGGAAATCCTCATATCGTCGGAGCCGTAGGGAGAAAGTGGTGCTTGCGCGTCTCCGCATTGGGCATTGTCGTTTCACTCACCGCTTTTTTACTGTGTGGCGACATTGCGCCGATGTGTGAGACGTGCAATTGCCGACTCACCGTCACTCATCTTCTGTGTAGCTGTGTTCGTTTTCGTGATGTACGTTTTCATTTCTTTCATTCTCATTTGTTGAACGAGGACGCCGCTACACTGCAGCGGCTCCTAAATGACCACTGCGATACTGTTGCTGTCTTTACATTTTTTAAAGAAATTGACTATTTTAAACGTATCTAGATTTTAGCCTTATCATCATCCTCATTTCTCAGTTTTACTGAATCAGCTAGATTTTAATCATTGTATCATGTTTTTAATACTGTTTGTTTCATTATCTTTTTTAGCCCTTCCATCGTTCTCATTTTTCAGTTTTACATGATCAGTCAGATTTTAAGCTTTTTACCACATTTTTAATACTGTTTGTCTGTCTTGTGTCTGGCGCTCTTTGGCCAAACATAGCCCTTGCGCCATAAAAATTGACCAACCAACCAACCATAGTATTGCCACCGAGTTGGTAGGGCATAATTATCCAGAATATCGTGGTAGACGTCCTATTTAGCAGGTTTGGCCGCGATAAGTAATGGGCCATGACCATACCAAGAAAAACACCCCCCACACGAGTACACTGCCAGCTCGAAACTTGACCGTAGAAACTGATGGATCGTGTATCTGGATTCATCAGTCCATAGGACCCGTTTCCATTGATCTACGTTCCACGATAAATGTTCTTTACGCCATGCTAAACGACGAGTACCATTCCGAGTGGAGATGAAAGGCTTATGAGCAGCCGCACGACCACGGTAATCCATGGAATGAAGTTCTCTGCGAATGGTACGTGTACATACCGAAGTTCCAGCATTTTTACTCACCTGTACACTGAGGTCTTGTGCAGTACTCCGTCAATTAACTGTAACGACTCTCCTGAGGCTTCAAAGTTCTCTATCACTGGTTTTCTTTGGTCTGCTGGTACGTTTTTCTACTTCAGGCACGTCATGCGTCTTCCGCTTGTTGTTACATCCAAAACAGTTGAGTTGGGTATGTTTAAACGCCTCTCGGTTTCTCTTATGGACAACCCACTAATATAACACCCAACAATAATTCCTTTCTCAAAGTCAGTTCTGCGACATTTTAAGTCAACTTCCCAGTGCGATATGGTCGCGGTCAGCAGCAGGCTTGTTCTTATATCGTTTGCAGCTGTACCGCGCATCTTAACAACGCAGAGGATCCGTTGATTTGCTTTTGAAGAGGTGTCTGGTGACTTTTGTCAATATAATGTATATGAGTATCATATTTATGCATCCTGTATTTTTTAATCTCTCCTGTGATTGATAGGAATAAAAATTCGAATGCTAATCGGACATCCTTCGTATGTGTTACTTAAAGTAAAACAAAGAACTGAACTTTCAAGAGCTTTTTAACCATTTTGTGTGGTCCGATGTTAATCACTATGACATAAATCAAAGTTTATTCCAATGGCCACAATTATATTGGATTATAGAGGACAATTTTAGATCACCCTTTCTTCTGTATGTAAAAAAAAATATATTTTCTTCACTCCGCAAGTCACAGCAAATGCCAGTCAAAACAATATTTTACCATTATACTGTACCTATTACTAATAGAAAATGGAAACATCTTTTTTAAATAAGTACGAAATTTCTGAAAGAACATAAATTATGTGTTGAAGGACCCTCGATTTTCGGCAGACATCATATTATATTTCTTAAGCCTATTTCCAGTTCTTTTCATAAAGTACACTGCCGGACAATTGCTAAGGACGGATGACAATAGCAACGATAGCAACCATAAAATGAAAGGCAGGAAAATGTGGAAATTAGCATAAGTGCGGGATACAGTAAGACGTGTTGTGCATATGCAAATTTTGGATTGCCGAACTTGTTCGTGACGTCATAGCGCTGATAAGAGATATAAAGGATTTGACGCGTATTGACCGTTGTTGTTCAAACGCAAAGTTAAAAGGGAAAGAATCAATTGACGAACTTGTAATTTTTAGTATGTCTTCCCGACATCACCTAGATGATTTTACGCGTGGCCGTATTATTGGCAAGATTGAAGAAGGGCGAAAAATAACAGATGTTGCCAGGGAGTTCGACGTCAGCCACAGTGTTGTTTCAAGGCTTTGGAAATCATTTCAAACAAATGGAGAGTGTAGCAAACGTCACGGGGGAGGTCGTGTTCGCAGTACGACACCTGCAGAAGATCGGTACATAGTGCTATCAACAAAAAGACACCGGCGCAGCACAGCTAGTGAGGTAGCAAATCAGTTTATGGCTGCTACTGGCAAGCGGATCTCCCGAAAAACTGTCGCCAGACGTTTGCATGAAGGAGGACTATACGCCCGCCGTCCTGTTGTGTGCATCCCATTGTCCAGACGTCACCGTACCGCCCGTTTGCAATGGTGCCATCAACATCGCAATGGGACTGATAACGACTGGTCTGCTGTCCTCTTCTCAGATGAGAGTAGATACAGTCTATCGTCTGATTGTCGACGACAACTGATCTGGCGTGATAGTGGTACTGCATATTGTCCAGCAAACATACAGGAAAGGGACCGATATCCGACATGTAGTGTCATGGTATGGGCTGGCATCATGATCAATGGCCGTACGTCCCTCTATGTGCTTCCAAATGGGACTATGACTGGCCAACGATACATTAATGATGTTCTGCTACCTCATGTTCGCATGTTCCGTGGTGCTGTCGGTGATAGATTCATTTTCGTGGACGACAACGCAACATGTCATCGAACAGTCGCTGTCCAGGAGTGTCTTGAGAGCGAGGATATTCAATGCCTCGTATGGCCAGCACGTTCTCCAGATCTGAATCCCATTGAAAATGTGCGGGATGCTTTGTGGAGGAGTCTTGCTGGTCGCCAGTGCCCTCCAATAAACAAGGACACCCTCATCTGTGCACTGACAGAGGAATGGGATAAATTACCCCAACAGCTGCTTGATAATGTTGTGCAAAGCATGACACGACGTGTGGAATCTTGCATCGCCCTCCATGGTGGCCATATCCCGTATTGACATCTTACGCCGGAACGCCTGCGGACGGTAATTGCATTTTTTTCACGTTTACGTATTCTGCACAAAATGGCCTGTTTGTCCCTTGAACACGTTCCAAAGCCTTCTGGATTTCAGAGCACAATAAATTGTCTTCCTTGTAATGTCCTGGCATTCTGACATTATTTTATTTCACTTGGCATCCAACCACACTTACTTTTTTATGCGCTATATAGCCGTTTATGATCCGTCCCTAGCAATTTTCCAGCAGTGTATAATCCAGCGCCCCCTTTACACGAAAAGCTATTAGTTGAAACCACGTGGTAGAAATTCGAATTAGCACTTGCTGTCTTGATCTTGCCGTTTGATTCTTTTGAGCTGTGTGCGTTTTTGTCTTAACTTTCAAGATTTTCTTCGGTCTTTTATATTGTTTTAAAGGTACGTGTGTCTTATTTCAATAGTCTAGCACCTGAGCCGTGTGTTTTACGCCAAATTTTATAAATTATTTTCCTCCTGAATGAAAAGAAACTTCGAAACTGTTTCTCATTACTTGAAAACTAAATCTTGTTGTGGAGACTTATGCAGAAAGCTTGATACTTCACCAGAATAAGTGTTGGCATATTTAAAGAATAGCAGATAGCATAGTGAGAGATTTTATTAACGATTTGCCATGCTTAGTATACAAAGTGCATAAAAAAATCCCTTTAGCCTGGAATAACTAGCGAACGGAGAGAGGTACAGTTATGCAAGGGAGATAACGGTATAGTAAAGCGACTACGCCCGATCGAATGCAACCGATAGCAGCGCCCCTAGCGGTGAAATGCGGAAGTTAGCTTTTGCAAATCGAAAACCAAAAGAGATAGAACAAAATTTCCAATTACAAAGTTGTAGAGCATCAATTACTTAGTACAAAACAACATTTGTTTCACACGGATAAAATAAATTTTCGCCTGGATACCCTAAAATGTCCGAAATCGATGCGCGACGATTCGAATTAGCATATTCACATTTCGCAAATGTAGCCGTATGCAAATGCAGATTGTGACGTTGTGCCGTACCTACGATATAAAAACCAGTAGCAGGATGTACCCTGATCAGAAGTTTAGGTCTACGTACGCTGTGTGAGAATGGCGAGCTTGGATGTCTGGGGTTACGTAAAAAATCAGGTGTACGCAACAGCGCCTACAAATCTGCTGGATCTACGTCGTCGTGTTACAGATGCTTGCAATGGCGTGACACCTTTCCATTCTGAGGAATGTGCATGCAGAGTTACTTTCACGAATAGAAATGTGTATCGTGGGCAATGGCGAACTCTTCGAACATACTCGACATTAACTTTTTATCACTGTGCGCCAGTTTGCCTATTTTGTTTTTGTTTTGTCTGACGTCATCAAACTATATTGACATAAGTACGCATTTATGCAATCAATTGTGTGTATTTGTTCATACCTATGCCTGTTCCCTTCAAACGTTCACACAAATGGTCGCGCATCGATTTCGGACATTTTAGGGTATTCAGGCAATAATTTATCTTATCCGTGTGACACAAATCTCGTTGTGTACTAATTAATTGATGCTCTACAACTTTGTAATTGGAAATTTTGTTCTATCTCTTTGGGTTTTCGATTTGTAATGGCTAACTTCCGCATTTCGCCACTAAGGGCGCTGCTATTGATTGAATTCGATTGGGCGTACTCGCTTTACTATACCGTCATCTCACTTGCATAACTGTGTCTCTCTCCGTTTGCAAGTTATTCCAGGCTAAAGGAACTTTCCTATGCACCCTGTATACCGAAGAGCAATTGAATTCGAGACAGCTGGCGTTATGCAAATATGGCGCTGTCGGCGGCCCTCTAAACGGAAACGACATGACGTATGCAGCGATCCGACAATATAAGGAGTGATGCGACATCAGTAAGAGTCGGACGCAGTATGGGTAAGACGAAGGATCTAAGCGCATTTGATCGTGGGCAAATTGTCGTGGCCCGAGGAATGGGTCACTCCATCTCGGAAGTCGTGCAGGCACTGGGATTTTCACGAGCCACTGTGTCACGGGTGCACCGTGAGTACATCGAATCCGGTAAAACCATCCCTGCAAGGGCCAACTGCCGTGGACAACAGCGTATGGATGAGAGGGGTCATCGTCGGCTAGCTCGCATTGTAACAGCGGATAGACGGGCCACAGTGCAAGAAATCACTCGGCAATTTCACTCTGGTGCACAAAAACGTGTAAGAAGCCACACCGTCCAGAACCATCTCCTCGCTATGGGATACAAAAGCCATCGTCCCACGAGGGTACCGCTGTTGACCGCACATCACAGGGTGCAAAGATTAGCATGGGTGCGGGAACATCGCCACTGGACCCTAGACATGTGGGAAAATATTGCCTGGACTGATGAGTCGAGATTCACGTTGGTACATGCGGTTGGCAAGATACGAGTACGGCGCAAACCACATGAAGCGATGGATCCTTCTTGCCAGCAGGGTACTCTTCAAGCCGGTGGGTGTGGTATTGTCGTCTGGGGACTGTTTACGTGAACTGAAATGGGACCCCTGGTACGTGTGACATCGTCCCTCACAGGTCAACGTTACCGGGATATCCTGGACGATCATTTTCTCCCGTTTGTGCGCCTTCAACATCCCACTGGGGACCTCATCCTGCAACAAGACAATGCAGCTCCCGAATTGTATTCAAATGGTTGGATGAACACTCCACCGACGTGACCTCGCTTCTTTGGCCAGCTAGGTCACCTGATCTCAATCCCGTCGAGCACATCTGGTATGCCATCGATAGAGATGTTCGAGGCTCTGACCCCCCTCCATCAAATCTTCGTGAACTGTGGGAGCTTGTTCAGGGGTCGTGGATGCATATGGCTTCCCAACGCTTCCGGTGTCTTGTCGAGTCCATGCCGAGGCGAATCGCCGCCGTCATCTGGGCGAAAGGTGGTGCTACACGTTACTAGACAGGTGTCTCTAATTCAATCGCTCTTCAGTGTATACAAACGCAAGAAATAATCTGGGAACCAGTGCAGTAGCAACTAATGAAATAATCATTATTGATGCTGATAGGAGGGTAGAACTTGGCTCTCACCTTTCATGGTTGAACAAACAGGATAAAAAAAAATAAGAGACCATTAAGGGCCAGAACAGGGCCAGAACAATCTGTGCAAAAAAGTTTATCTATGTCGTATCTCTATTCTGGAAAGCGTGCCAGTAAAAAAAAATAAAATCCCTTAAGAACTGGACCAAGAAACCCAGCAGCCAACAGGTGCTAAAAGATTAAGCTATTAGGGGTAGGAGGGAGGGTTTTCGAAACGTGCGAAGTTGATGAAAATTAAGTCAAGAAACATGGAAACTTCCGGTGTCCATTACGCTCGCAACGTAAAGTTTTGTTGCATGAAGCGAGCAAAGTGGGCCCAAAAAAAAAAAAAAAAAAAAGGTCCTTTTCAGGGAATCTCAGGAAAAAAATCGATGTTTTTCGTGGGATTCTTTTCGGTGTTGCTTTATTTAATTTTTTAGGCTTTCCCCTTTTCTGCCCTTTGCTCTTTTTCTGCTTCCTGACGCCTGGGTGCTTTTCGGTGTGAGACAACAGGTATAGTACATGTAGGACAGTTCATAACTTCACCCACTTAACGGGAAACCGTATACGGTGAACCTTCCATTAATGTAAAGTTTCGTCGCTTTGAGATTTCCAGAATTTATTAACTTGCTTGGAGATACGGTTACCCAAAATCTATAATACACTGGCGGAAAGTGAAAAAAACACCAAGAAGAAGACGTCTGGTACCAACGAAATTTATACTGCATAATAACGGAATACAGAGGATAACGTGATCAAAACCTTATGGCAAAATACAGCTGTATTTGCTGGTAAACTGAAAATTAACATTTCCATGTAACATGGGTAGTACGAGGTTGAACCGCCATGAACTGCGTCACACTGTGCAATTCTGGCATGGAGTCTGTCGTACAGATGTTGGATGTAAGTTTGCGGTATTGAGTTCCAAGCATCCTCTACCTGGACGCGTAAATCGGGGATGGTCGTAGCTGGCCGTGGAGACCGGATAAGTCGTTGTCCCATAAAATCCCACACGTGCTCAATGGGGGACAAATCCGGTGAACAATGGAAGTTGTCTCACACCCTGAAGTGCATGTTGCGTTGCACGTGCCGTGTGTGGGTGTGCGTTATCTTGCTGGAAAACACCACGATGGACCGACCTTACAAATGGCACAACAACGGGCTGAATGATGTTGTTGATGTAGGAGGTGCTGTTTAACGTACCCGGTACAAACACTAGTTGTGTACGGGAGCGATACCTGACCGCTCCCCACACCAGAAGACCATTTGTAGGCCCTGTGTGTCGCTGGCGGATGCAAGAAGGGTGGAGACGCTCCCCTGTGCGTCTGTGAACACGCATACGGCAATCGGAGGCTTCCAAGCAGAATCTGCTTTCATCGCTGAACACGACAGATCACCATTGCGTTCTCCAGTGCAGACGTTGGCGACACCACTGCAGCCGTTCCTGACGGTGGGCTGGAGTCAGAGGCACACGTGCACGTAGTCCTGCATCCAGTAGACGGTTGCGGATTGTTCGCACAGTCACCTCAGGTGCAACGGCAGCACGGATTTGCGTCGCAGTGGATGTTCTGCTTGACATCGCCGCTCTTATGGGTCGATCGGTCCGCTCATCAGCCCGTCTGTGACTCCCGGTTCCACGTATTCTCGTGTGGGAATGTTCCTCGGACCATCTACGCCACCATCTACGCCACCATCGTACCACCACCGATACTTCCCGTCCAATACTAGACGACCTCGCTCAAAGTCCGATAACTGCTGAAATCGTACACGTCTTCCATGTCCAGGCATTGCAGCTTCTTCAGGGTCTTCGCACGTGTCCGTACGCCGACGACTGATTACATTCACTTCGCCGTACTCCTTAAATACCACCGACGATAATTTGCATATTATGCCGTGCTGTGGCGTAAGCGCTCACCGGTTGGTCCCGAAATTAACATCACACCTACGTAAACTCGACCCCATTAGCATATGTAAATTTCATGATCGTCCGCTAATTCCTTCTTGGTGTTCTTTTTTCACTTTCCGACAGTGTATATAAAATAGTTATTAAGATTCGTAGACAAGCACTTACCAAACTACAAAGGGAGCACACCCAAAAACGCTATGTGGGCTCCATGGACCATACACCTGAAGTTAATGTTTTAAAAAACTGTTGCCGCAAAACCAACCTCAGTCTACAGCTCTTGTTCGTACAGTCAGTCGAGGAACTCACCAACTGCAGTGGGAAGACACTACGATTTTATCAACACCTTCCACAAAATTTCATACACTGTTTGCTGAAAGTTTGTACATACATAAATTTGTAAATACTGTTTGTAACGCTGACACCCCGTTCTTAATTCCGCAACCTTGGAAACAAATTATATAATTTTTCCCTATTCTTCACCATGTTATGTATTATGCTGATTATGAGTGGTAGTATTGTTGTTATTATCATACACTGGCGTGCAAAAATTAAGGACAAGACGGTTTTTCGAATGTAACGTCGTGCAGAAGTGCTCCACATCGACTCAAATCATACCATAAGATCCCCAAGATGTAAGAATATGGGACAAGTGAGCAAAACCGTACAAACAAGGAATCCAAAGGATACAGAGGCACTTTATTGAAAAGGTAGCTTCGAGCACAACTGGACAGAAGACAGAAACGTCCATGTGACATCGGCTGCCAAGAAAAATCCACTTTTTAGTACGGGATATGATCACCCCTGACTGCGTTGCAGGATTTACAACTTCTGTCCATGCTGAGGACGAGGTTGTCAAGGAGCTGTCGAGGTTGTCAAGGAGCTGTCGAGGCATCGCAGCCCATTCCTCTTGTAGCGCCAATCACAGCTGCGCAATCGTTGCTGGCGGCTGGTGACGTGCTGCTAAGCGTCTCCCGAGAAGGTCCCACACGTGTTCGATTGGATTTAGGTCCGGGGACCTTGCGGGCCAATCCATGCGTTGAATATCTTCATTCTCCAACACCTCTGCGACAGCCACTGTACGATGAGGTGTAGCGTTGTCGTCCATGAAGAGGAACTCATGACCCACAGCACCTCTAAACAGACGCACGTGAGGCAGGAGAACCTCGGTACAATAGCGGACACCGGTAACTGAACCTTCTTGGAAGATGTGGAGGTCAGTACGACTACCAAGCATGATACCGTCCCAAACGAGAACTTCGCCACCTCCAAACCGGTCCCTTTCGATGATGTTAGAGGCGTGATCGCGTATTCCCTGCTCTCTCCAGATATGTATTCGTCCAGAATCGCTCGTCAGACTAAATCGGCTCTCATCCGTAAAGAGAACTTGACCCCATTGCTGATGTGTCCAGTTCTTGTGTTCCTGGCACCACAGAAACCGCCGTCTCCGATGAGCAATCGTTAATGACACACACCGTACTGGTCGTCGTGCAAATAGACTACCTTTGTGCAGCCTCCTGGCCACGGTAAAACGCGATAACGGACGTCCAGTTGTCTGATGCATGTGCCTTGCGATTTCTCCCGCTGTCTGCCGTCTGTAGAATAATATACCGGTCGTCCGCCGCCGTGGTTACTCGTGGACGACCACTGCTAAACTTTCGGACAGCTATTCATGTCGTTTGAAATGCTCTCCAAGCTCGTGAAACGATGCTGTGAGCGATCCCGAACTCCTCGGCCACATTAGTCACACTTCGACCTTCTTCCAACTTCCCCATGACGCGACCTCGGGTAAAGTCATCCAGATGTCGTCTACTGAATTGCCTGTTGGTCATATCACACGGTGGCAGCAACTCGACGTCGTTCAAACCGATGTACCCCGTGCAATAGCTTTCATCGAATTGCTGAGCGTACACCGCCCGTGTGCTTTATACCCTTCCGACACTCACCCGCCCCCTACGTCATGCGGCATATATGCGCATGCCCTACCGTACCGGACCCTAGTCTATCTCCCAAGTGGTCTTTCGGTCCGTTCTGCCTGCTCGTTCCGCTTAAATAAGTCATTTGATTCTGTAATGTTTTTGAAAAACACGGTTGTTTTGAACTCCATCATGTGTGTTTCTTTATGCAATTCCCTATCTCTTTTTGTTGCGCAATCCCTCCAGTTGGAGGGCAATTTCTGTACCTATCTTTGGTTTCACGTGCGATGTATAATTAATTCTGGAATGTCGATGAGCTTGTTGTATCTTTTTACCACGTGATTCAGTGCACGTTACAGAATTAATATATTTTAGCATTATATTTATTTCCTGGCCTAGTACGAGGTCCGGCATTTGTGGATATTACATGATAAGTTCCTTCGATTCTTTCTCATTGTCTTATTATAAGTCAATTGACTCTGTAATGCACTTTTGTCAATAAAGAATGTTTTGAGCTCCAGATCGTGCAATTACGGATAAAAACTGGAATTCACGAACATTGACCACTAGGCCACACGCGGCCCCTCATTTCCCCCATTTTGTGCACCAGCTTTTACATGTATTACCGTAAGAAACCGGTTACTTAATCCATTGTACAGGTGATTGTACGATGTCTATGTATCAGGCTATAGAGTGCTTACGACAAAGGTTATTACAGCTATCAAGAGTAAATTTTATGTTTAGGTTTGTGAAATAATACAGTACTTCTGGCACGAATTTAAAATTAATCAAGTTTAATAAGAGTTACAAATAGTTAAAAATTGGGATTTTGAAGCGTTGCATTATCAACTAGAGAACTTGTGGATTTTAAACGTATTTTTTAAACGATTTTAATGATTGATTGATTTTTTAGGTTTAACGACCACCGTGAGCAACTCAATGGGCTATAAGCAGTCGCCCGTCCCTAATTTAGGGTCACTGGTTCCAGGGAAGGGAGAGAGCCAGTGCCGTAAGACAAACACAACATCCATGCCTCACCGGGATTCGAACCCGGACCCCTTACAACCGCTGTTAACCATTTTTCAACGTTGAAACAACCAATTCGTACTACGTAGGAAATATTTGTCACGTTTTTTAAACTGCCTTTCACTAATAACTGGAAACGCACTTAAATATGGAGGAGATATATATATTTTTTATCTCTTTCTAATATTTTGGGAAAGGTTTTCTCCGGGTTATTTTATTTGCATCTTCGATATTTTGGGCCACGCTCATAAATAAATCTTGAATGCGCCTCTGACCACAACGAACGCTGAGAAAAACACTCAATCTCCTGAATGCTACAGTATTCTCCTCGGCTCACTCTTCAAATTTAAGTAAGCAAAATAGTTTCTTAAAATAGTTGAAGAGAATTTTTCCTTGACTCGCTTATAAACGTGGAAAGAGCGAGGACTTCTGTTTGAAGTTTCTTAACAGATCAATATTTCAGCTTTTTGCTTGATTTAGTGTCACAAGATGGCAGCAGAGTACTATAGTTTCTAGATCACACTTCATATTATTTCCTTCCTCTTACTTGTTTACCAACATTAAGAAAAAACATTCCATCTCCTAAATGCTACAGTATTTCTCCTCGGCTCCCCCTTCAAATTTAAGTAAGTTCTTATCTGTATGTCTAAGCCCCCTTTAGTTCATTCTTTTCTTTCTTTTTTCTAATTACGAAACAGTTAACAGAACTGTATTTAAGCATTTTGCTTAATTTAACATCACTAGGTGGCAGCACAATACTAAAGTTTCAAGAGTCCACTTGAAGTTAAAGCATCTGATTTCTTTTCTTAAGAAATCATACTTCAAAATTCATATGCGTAATAATTGCTATTTAATATTGTCACAACAAATAACTGCTTGGAAAAACGAAACAAAGTAATGTACATAAAGTAATATTATGTATGTTTAAAGAAAACATTTATTTCGTATTAGCGATCGCTATCTAATGATTTGTATTTTTTTTTCACTGAAGGGTTTTTTTCTTTCTTTAAAATTTATTTGACCTGGTGTTACATACAGTGACACGATAAACCGACATAGGTGTATAGTATTTTCAGGCAGACATAGAGAGTACACAGTGCGTCAAAGAATTTTTAAGACTGGGTCTGTAAAATGAAATAGAAACAAGAAATTATAATTTGTTTTGGTTTGTTATTTAAAATAAGACCCTCCGGCTTCAATACACGTGTTACAGTGATTTAATAATGATTCGAATGCCTCTTTCAGTTCACTTTGCGGAATTGCCTTCAAAGCACGCGTCGAAGCTGTTTGTTTGGTCGAAATATCATAAAAAAAACCACACCCTTTTAACGTCATTTTAAGTTTTGGGAACAAAGGAAAGTCGCAGGGTGCTAAATCAGGCGAACACGGTGGAGGTTTCAACACACAGATGTTATTTTTCGCCAAAAATCTACGAACAAGAAGTGAGGTGTGACTGGGTGCATTATCGTGAAACAAACACAAACTATTTTCATCCCGATATTCTGGGCGAATGCGACAAATTCTGCCCATCAAACGCCTCAAAACATTTAAATAGAACTCACCAGTAATTGTTTGTCCACTTGGAACAAATTCTTTGTGGATAATATACCATTACTACGAAGAATGTAATGAGCATTGTTTCGATTTTCGATGGAACTTTTCTTGTTTTTTTTTTTTGGCTTGTGGTGAGTTTTTTGACTTCCATTCCGCATTTTGTCGCTTTGTTTTAGGATCATATTGAAAACACCATGCATCATCACTTGTAACAATCGATTTTAAGAAGTTTGGATCATTTTGAGCGGCTGAAATGATATCTCTGCAATGTGCACTTCTCCTTGATTTTTGTTCATTGGTTAACGTGTGTGGAACAAATTTAGCACAGACTTTTGTTTTGCCCAAATCTTCATGCAGGATGGTTCGAATCGTTTCTTTGTTGATGTTTAAAGACTCTTCCATCATTCTCAGTGACGCACATCGATTGTTTGCCACGAAATCACGCACTTTTTCAATAATCTCAGGTGTCCTAGATGAACTTGGTCTTCCGGAATGTTTATCATCTTCTATCGTATCTCTTCCGTCCAAAATACGTTTGTGCCACAGGAAAACATTTGATCTACTTAAACAAAACTCACCGTAAACTTGTTTATCATTGGGTACGTTTCCGAGGCACAAGTTTTGCGTTAAATTTAATAACAGCCCTTTGTTCCATCTTAATAATTCAACATGAAAAAAATTTTACTTCTCTAATGAACGACCGTTTCGTTGGAGTTACTTTAACAACTGCGCAGTACTTTTGGCAGAAAGCAAGCAGCTGGTCACGGTTTATAACGCATTCGCGATTACACTGGTGGCGCCACCGTAGGCTGAAATCTATCGCCAGTTTTTAAAATTCTTTCTTTATATACATTTTATGTCAAAAATGTACATGTCGAACATGGTATACAGTATGTCAAAATATTAGCACATCAAAACACGTACCATAAAAACTAGAGTTTACAACAAAATAATTAGCTCGTTATTCACACTTTATCATTTAATTTAGTTTTTAATTGCTAGTTTTTTTTTATTTAAACTTATTATAAAATAGAATATAATCAGTCAAAACCGAAAGTTCAAAATTTTGAAGTACGCACACTTCAGTAATTTTGAAAACTTCCTTATGGTTCGTAGTCTCTTCAAAAGATTTAGTCGCCGACACACGAGCACCTAGGTGCCTTGAAAGACGTGACGCCATAGGTCCAACCGTCTTGAAAGAAGGAATGAACAGATGTGTGACAGGAAGGCATTAACCGTTTCCATTGATCTACGGTCCACGATAAATGTTCTTTACACCATGCTAAACGACGAGTAGCATTCCGAGTGGAGATGAAAGGCTTATAAACGATGATCACGGTAACACATGGAATGAAGATCTCTACGAATGGTACGTGTACATACCGAGGGTCAGGGCCGGCTGGACTATAGGGGCAACCGGGGTTGTTGCCCCGGGCCCCGCGCCTTCAAAGGGCCCCGCAGTTTAGAAAACAAAATAATTTTCGGTAAAAAAAATTTAACTACATATTTTTTTATAACTTTTGGGGCGCAAGGCCCTTAAAAATATATTTTTGATTTTTTTTTGTTTGTTTCCAATCTCCCCATTTTTGAATACGTTATCCCCCCTGTTCGTCGTACGGACACTGAGATTTGCAGATTCGAAATGATTTTTGTAACCACCTTAATCTTTTCCGCATTCGTGAAAGAGCAAATTAAATTTCATCATTTTGTGGTCCCCTACTTTTATATATCCAACAATTTGTGTGAAAACCTGATACTTAAATTTAAGGAAATAAAAAGAACAATATCTAAGTTACTTTCGGACTACATATGGAGGCCACTTTTCCAACATTATAAGAAATTGAAAATAAAAAAAAAAAAAAAAAAAAGACCAACTTTCATACATGAACACGTACGTATAAAAGTTTAGAATGTCACTAATTTGTCAGTTACTCCACTGTGCATTAAAAATCAATCACTAAACAGGTATCCGGGGGAAAAAACTGTTTATACCAATTTATTTTAGAGGGATCCTTATTATATTTCCTATACAGAAATATTCGCAATGAGAAAATATTCGCTAAGCAGGCACCTTTTTACCATTTTGTGAATAAGCTGTTATAAGAGTCACAATGCAACCTAAACATCTTCTCCCGGGAAAAAAGAAAATCGTAGATTTTCACACTTTTTACTCTCTCTCTCTCTCTCTCTCTCTCTCTCTCTCTCTCTCTCTCTCTCTCTCTCTCTCTCTCTCTCTCTCTCTCTCTCTCTCTCTCGCTTTCTTTCTCTTTTCTCTCTCTCTCTCTCTCTCTCTCTCTCTCTCTCTCTCTCTCTCTCTCTCTTCCTCTTTCTTTTCTCTCTCTCTCTTTCTTTCTCTTTATCTCTCCCTCTCTCTTTCTCTCTCTCTTTCTCTCTTTTCTCTCTCTTTTTCTCTCTATCTCTCTCTTCCTTCCTGTCTCAATTTCTCTTCCTCTCTATCTCTTTTCTCTCTCTCTCTTTTTCTCTCTTTCTCTATCCCTATCGTTTTCTCTCTCTCTTCCCTCCTGTCTCTATTTCTCTTCCTCTCTATCTCTTTTCTCTCTCTCTCTCTTTTTCTCTCTTTCTCTATTCCTATCGTTTTCTCTCTCTCTTCCTCTGTCTCTTTCTCTCTCTCTTTCTTTCTCTATCTCTCTCCCTCTGTCTCTATTTCTCTTCCTCTCTATCTCTTTTCTCTCTCTCTCTCCTTTTCTCTCTTTCCCTATCCCTATCGTTTTCTCTCTCTCTTCCTCTCTATCTCTTTTCTCTCTTTCTCTATCCCTATCGTTTTCTCTCTCTCTTCCTCTCTATCTCTTCTCTCTCTCTCTCTTTCTTTCTCTATATCTCTCCCTCTCGCTTTCTTTCTCTTTTCTCTCTCTCTCTTTCTTTCTCTATATCTCTCTCTCTTTCTTTCTCTCTTTTCTCTCTCTTTTTCTCTCTATCTCTCTCTTCCTTCCTGTCTCTATTTCTCTTCCTCTCTATCTCCTTTCTCTCTCTTTTTTTCTCTTTCTCTATCCCTATTGTTTTCTCTCTCTCTTCCCTCCTGTCTCTATTTCTCTTCCTCTCTATCTCTTTTCTCTCTCTCATTTTCTCTCTTTCTCTATATCTCTCCCTCTGTCTCTATTTCTCTTCCTCTCTATCTCTTTTCTCTCTTTCCCTATCCCTATCGTTTTCTCTCTCTCTTCCTCTCTATCTCTTTTCTCTCTCTCCTTTTCTCTCTTTCTCTATCCCTATCGTTTTCTCTCTCTCTTCCTCTCTATCTCTTTTCTCTCTCTCTCTCTCTTTCTTTCTCTATATCTCTCCCTCTCGCTTTCTTTCTCTCTCTCTCTCTCTCTCTCTCTTTCTTTCTCTCTTTTCTCTCTCTTTTTCTCTCTATCTCTCTCTTCCTTCCTGTCTTTATTTCTCTTCCTCTCTATCTCTTTTCTCTATTTCTCTATTCCTATCGTTTTCTCTCTCTCCCTTTTCTCTCTCTCTCTTTCTCTCCCTCTCTCTCTATAAACTTTCAGTCGGTATTATGGTCTTTTTCTTAAGCTTAAAGCAAATATTTCTTTGAGATAATCATTTTGTCTTTACGGTAGTGTTCATGTGTCTTCCTCACGAACGGTAATTTTCAGAAACGACTTTATTAAAATATGAGATTTATTTTTTAGTGCCCACAAAACGAAATTTTGCTCAGGGCCCCCCAATGAAATTTCGCCCATGGCCTCGCAAGATCTCCATCCGGCCCTGCTGAGGGTCCAGCATAGTTACTCACCTGTACAGTGACGTCTTGTCCTTTCTCAAAGTCAGTTCTGCGACATTTTCACTCAACCTCACAGTGCGATGTGATCGCGGTCAGCTGCATCCGTTCATTTGCTTTTGAAGGGGTGTCCGGTGACTTTTGTCAATATAGTGTGTATGCATCGCCTAAGGCTGAATGCTAAGTTGGTTAAAAGCTACGCTAACATCTGTGCTCTATAAACGTCTAATTTTGTCATGAGTGGCTATGGTTAGCTCTTTTGTTAAATGAGTGTCTGGTGATTTTTATTAATTACTAGCGTATAACGTGTCCTAGCAGTGTTGTTTTAAAACTTTAAATACATATTAATATATAGGGGGCACATTGGAAAATGTATTTCAATCACTGAACTGGGAAAACAAAGGGATAAAGATTAATGGAGATTATCTAACCCACCTTCGTTTTGCTGATGACGTAGTCATTTTTGCAACTACCCCATCAGAGCTGCAGAGTATGATCCAGGAACTTGCTGATAAGAGTAAAGAAGTGGGATTAAAAATGAACTTTCAGAAGACAAAAGTGATGTTCAATGCTTTTTCAAGAAATGAAGATTTATCGATTGATGGAGAAAAGCTGGAGATAACAGACACGTACGTTTATCTTGGACAGCAGATATCAAGTGAGGGTCACATTGATGAAGAAATTAATCGGCGTACAAAACTTGCCTGGAGAGCTTTTGGAAGAAACAGCATAATTTTCAAGAGCAATATGCCATTATGTCTTAAAAGAAAAGTGTTTGATCAATGCATCCTTCCAGTGCTTACGTATGGTGCAGAGACGTGGACCTTAACTAAAAGAGACATACAAAGGCTGCAGACAACTCAAAGCAGCATGGAGAGGTGCATGCTTGGTGTAACCAGGAGAGATAAGAAGAGGAACTCGTGGATCAGAAAAATGAGAAGAGTGGAAGACATCACGATCAGAGTTAAAATCCCTGAAATGGCAATGGGCTGGACATACTGCCAGAAGGACAGACCATCGATGGACAGCCGAAATTTTAGATTGGATTCCAAGTGACAGGAAAAGACTCAGAAGAAGACCACATGGGTGATGGGTGGATGCGATTCGAAATTATGCGGGAGTGACATGGAGGAGACTGGCACAAGACAGACCGTTGTGGAGGAAACTTGGGGAGACCTTCGTCCAGCAGTGGATTGATAATGGTTCACAATGATGATGAGGATGATATAGGGGATGTTGCCCGTCCTGTAACGGAATGAAATTTTTAATTGAAGCAGATTGAAAACAAATGAAATACACGCCGGATTTCTGTAAGGAAACATTAAAAACTGATATAGTAAGAACTCAACCATGCCGCCCCGGTGGCGCAGTGGTCTAAGCGATGGCTTCTGATCATTCGTCCGAAAGGGGTCCGGGTTCGAATCCCGATGAGGCATGGATGTTGTGTTTGTCTTACGGCGCTAGCTCTCTCCCTTCCCTGGAACCAGTGACCCTAAATTAGGGACGGGCGACTGCTTATAGCCCATTGAGTTGCTCACGGTGGTCGTTAAACCTCCAATCAAAAAAAAAAAAAAAAAAAAACTCAACCATGTTAGAACTAAATATTATATGATCTTCATTTCCGTTTTTAAAAAAGACCTAGCGATAAATAACATTCTGTGTAAAATATTTGTTGTTTAACAATTGTAGATTAGAGCGTTTAGATAGATAAATATACAGTTGACGTAGATTAGGAGCATCAAACAGAAGTCATCGCACTTTCCACGTTTGTAAGTGAGTCACGGAAAAATTCTCATGGAAACGGGTCTTATGAATCCAGATACACGATCCATCAGTCTGATGGGCGTGTGTGGGTATGGCGGCAGCCGGGGAACGATATTTTCCAGATTGTACTGTTCCTACCGTCAAGTTTGGAGCTGGCAGTGTACTCGTGTGGGGGTGTTTTTCGTGGTATGGTCCCGACCCATTGGTTATCGTGGACAAGCCTGTTAGCCAGCACGTCTACCTCGATATTCTGGACAATTATGCCCTACCAACTCTGTGGCAATACTACGGAACCAAGCCTTGTTGGTACCAGCAGGATAGTGCACCGAGCCATAAAGCAAGGTTTCAACATACACTATCTACACCTGTGATAGCAAAGAAAAATGGACACCTGTGATAGCAAAGAAAAATGGACACCCGTGATAGCAAAGGAAAACGAAGTTTATTCACCTTCAATAGTTGGTGGAGCCTCCACGAGCGGCGATTACAGCTGCGACCCTCCGGGGCATACTCTCAACCAGGCGTTGTACGACGACTAGCGGTATTTTCTTCCACTTGGAGAAGATAGGTCAGTTCCTTCACCGATTTTGGACGGTGGGGGCACCCCTTAAGTCGACCCTCTAACACGTCCCAGAAGTGTTCGCTGGGGTTAAGGTCCGGGGTTAGTCCATTCGATTAACCCCATTGTCACCATAGCAAGCCATGGTGGACCTCGCAACATGACAGGCGGCATTGTCATCCCGAAAGTAACATGGGTCCACCCCGTAAAACTGCCACAACGTAGGAAGCGCATGGTCATCCAAAATGGTGCAGTAGGTCTCGGCGTTGAGTCTACCAGGAATTGCGACCAAGGGTCCCGTGTCATACCAGGAGAAACACCCCCATAGCATAATCCCACCGCCACCGAACTTCACAGTTGGCACAATACATTCCGGCAGGAGGCGTTCTCCAGGCAGACGCCAAACCCAGACCCTGCAATCTGAACGGTAGAGGGTGAACCTTGATTCGTGACTCCAGAGAACCTGTTTCCACTGTTCAACGTTCCACTGTCGACGTTCTTTGCACCACGTTAGCCAAGCAGCGCTATTGGACTTGGTGATCAAAGGCTTGTGGGTGGCAGCACGTCCATGATAACCGAGCAGATGGGATTCCTTACGGATGGTATTCATCGAAAGAACACTCCCGGATGCCTGTTGAAACTCCTCGCGGATGTGGCCCATCGATTTGGTGCGGTTCTTCCGAATTTCTCTGGCCAGCACCCGTCGGTTTCTAACTCCCAGTTTTGTGGGTCTGCCGGGTCGGGGCACATTCCGACAGTCACCTCTCATCTTCCACTTGCCAATCACGTAGGCCACTGTCGATTTTGGGTACTTCAACTAGCTGGATATGTCATCGGCTATTTCTGTGATACCCGACGATTACACCTTTCTCGAAATCAGAGAGCTCCGAACTGCGTGGCATCTTGCATGCGACTGGTTGCGTTGTTGTTTCCCACACGATATTTAACGGCGGCGGCTGTGACGTGTTTCAGGACCGCAGATATCGTCGATTGTAGGGGTGTCCAATTACTTGTTGGTAGATAGTGTAGCTTTAATGGGTCTCGTGGAACCAGTACACAAGAGAAACATGAAATTATATGGCGTAATAAAACAACAAATAGTAAAGCTAAACGAGCGACACAGGCAGTCTGTAGAGAAATTTTTCGCAACTCACTTATAAACGTGGAAAGATAATTTTTCCATGACTCACTTATAAACGTGGAAAGAGCGATGACTTCTATTTGATGTTCAGATAGATGGATATTTTGCAAAATGTGTAATATAATCAGCACTAAACTTGGAAAGTTCTTTTCGTGTAAACTTACCTTACTAACTTTTTCTTTGATATTTCGCGTTGAATTACTTTTTCTCAGGCACATTTGTTATTTCCTTCATGGCTTGTTTCATACTGTCCTGTTCGACGGTTACTTTGAAACTTCATACCAAAGCTTTTTCTACAAAATAATGCGACATCTGGTGTTACAAATCGGAACTATCTGAATTCTCGGCAATGTGCTATTGGGGACCACATCTGCATTTAAGATGCAATTTTACGCACTCTGACATCTCAAGATTTCAGTTTCTATTGTAGGTTACGGCGTTTAGATAGATTGATATTTTGCAAAAATGTATAATACAGTATAAACAGTACTAAGCCGCCCCGGTGGCGCAGTGGTCTAAGGCGTTTGCCTCTGATCATTCGTCCGTAAGGGGTCCGGGTTCGAATCCCGGTCAGGCATGGATGTTGTGTTTGTCTTACGGCACTGGCTCTCTCCCTTCCCTGGAACCAGTGACCCTAAATTAGAGACGGGCGACTGCTTATAGCCCATTGAGTTGCTCACGGTGGTCGTTAAACCTCCAATCAAAAAAAAAAAAAAAAACCTTCAGTCAAACAAAATAAATCACGAACCTGGACTATTTTCTTTGAAGCGATTGAATAAAGTTTACATAATTTGTTTCATATCAGTTTATTCTTTTCAAAAATAAAAAAAAAAAAAACTAACCGTCGGTTCCGAATCCCGGTAAGGCATGGATGTTGTGTTTGCCTTACGGCACTGGCTCTCTTCCTTCCCTGGAACCGGTTACCCTAAATTAGGGACGGGCGACTGCTTATAGCCCATTGAGTTGCTCACGGTGGTCGTTAAACCGCCAATCAAAAAAAAAAAAAAAACCTTCAGTCAAACAAAATAAATCACGAACCTGGACTATTTTCTTTGAAGCGATTGAATAAAGTTTACATAATTTGTTTCATATCAGTTTATTCTTTTCAAAAAAAAAAAAAAAAAAAAAAAAAACTAACCGTCGGTTCCGAATCCCGGTAAGGCATGGATGTTGTGTTTGCCTTACGGCACTGGCTCTCTTCCTTCCCTGGAACCAGTGACCCTAAATTAGGGACGGGCGACTGCTTATAGCCCATTGAGTTGCTCACGGTGGTCGTTAAACCGCCAATCAAAAAAAAAAAAAAAAACCTTCAGTCAAACAAAATAAATCACGAACCTGGACTATTTTCTTTGAAGCGATTGAATAAAGTTTACATAATTTGTTTCATATCAGTTTATTCTTTTCAAAAAAAAAAAAAAAAAAAAAAACTAACCGTCGGTTCCGAATCCCGGTAAGGCATGGATGTTGTGTTTGCCTTACGGCACTGGCTCTCTTCCTTCCCTGGAACCGGTTACCCTAAATTAGGGACGGGCGACTGCTTATAGCCCATTGAGTTGCTCACGGTGGTCGTTAAACCTCCAATCAAAAAAAAAAAAAAAAAAAAAAAAAAAAGAAAAACAGTACTAAACTCGGAAAATTAGTTAAAGTAAAAAAAATAATATTCGAACTGTGTTTAGCCGGCCCCGGTGGCGCAGTGGTCTAAGGCGTTGGCCTCTGATCATTCGTCCGTAAGGGGTCCGGGTTCGAATCCCGGTCAGGCATGGATGTTGTGTTTGCCTTACGGCACTGGCTCTCTCCTTCCCTGGAACCAGTGACCCTAAATTAGGGACGGGTGACTGCTTATAGCCCATTGAGTTGCTCACGGCGGTCGTTAAACCTCCAATCAAAAAAAAAAAAACTGTGTTTAATTAAATTAATATACAAACGCAACTTGCCGTGATATTAAGATTTTAAATCTAATTTTGTAGATCGGATAGATACAACTCGAGTCATTGATAATCCAATATTTTTAAAATATCACGTGATCACCTTGTCATCTCAATGTAATCGCGTTCAAACTCAAGTTGCTGTGATATTAAAAATTCAATTCGAATTTTGTAGGTCGAAAAAATAGAACTGGTGTCATTAATAATCCAATGTTTTTAAATTAGCACGCGATCACCTTGATATCTAAAAGTGATCGCGTGCTATTATATAGCTGGCAATCATTTGGAATCGCGAGAGCCCACACGAATTATTCGATAAGTGATGGCGCAATAATGGAAACGTTCCTGTGACGTCAAGCGTTCCAGAGAGACAGATAGATCTGAGTGTTTATATCTTACATATAAAACACAAAACGTCTGTTTGTCTGAAGCAGCAAAAACTCTCGAACGCCGAACTGTGGCATCGTGAAATTTGCATAGCTTATTAATACTGGAATTTCTAGGTCAACGCAACTATTTTAAGATTTCTAAGTTGTTCCTTTCGCGAGTTATGAATGAATTAATAAGCTAATCAATAAAGTCAGCGTCGTTTGCTACGTCATAGTTATCTGAAACCACGTGACTGCATTCATTGCCGCGACACATCCACAGGTATTTCTATTCTTTGAGAACTATGCATAAAAAATGCAAAACAGAACTTTGCGAAATCTTAACGAAAAGGGCAAAAATTTTTTATCAACGCTATGAATTGGTAATAAGAGGAATCCCTTAAAATTTCACTGGAATCCGGTTAAAACTTTTTAAAATAGACATGTAATTTTTAATTCATCGGTAAACAAAAATATATACGCAGAAACGGTTAATAAAATTTTGACGGCTAATATAAAACGTTGTTTATCGATTCAGGCGAAATTTGGAGGTCATTAACGATTTATGGTGTTCAATAAAATTTCAGCCAGTTTCATAAAATATTCGCAAAGATACGTTTTTTATTTTTTTATCCCAGAGATTCGCCCCTGAAAGACGTCTGAAACAGAAAGCAGGTGTTGCATTTGATCGTCGATAACAAATTGTTAACGGATTTTGTTCAGTCAGTGTTCTAATACTGTGTCTCCTGCACGCGTGTTAAATAATTCGTAACGCTTTTGGTCCGTTTGATTCTACAGACAGTTGTATGTTGGAATGTCAAAAAAGCAAAGGATCCAACAAAATTATATATTGTCGCCGAAGAAGGAGAAACCAAAAATGTTGTGTACGGCCAAGTGCTGAAATAATCACACTATAAATAAATAATTTGTAATGACCGAATTTGTGAAATCAGCATTTTTCTTTCTGCCAAGCATCAATTTTTTAACCGATTTTTTCAGTGACATATAAGGGAATATGAAATTAATGAGCCTAAATCCCGGGCAAAGCCAGTTAGTAAAGCTAGTATATACACTGCTGGCCACCCAAAATGCAACACCAAGAAGAAAGCATCTGGATTGGCCTGAAATTCGTAGCATGCGTCGCCCGCGAGAGGACATGCAAACGATTAGCATTGCAGGGCGTATGCAAATCATGTGAGCCCGGCACGCCACCGAGAAGCACTATAAGAAAGGTGCACAGAAGGCGGGATGTAAGTAGTGTAAGTGTGTTGTGCTGCCGGACCTGTGCGTGGGAAACTTCCTGATGCCTCGTCGCAGAATACGGCAGTCATTCCAGCACATTTCGGAGTTCGACAGAGGACGAATAGTGGCTTATTGCGAGAGCGGTTTATCGTACCGAGACAACTGCGCCCGTGTGGGACGACATCCAGCCACAGTGAGGCGAGTATGGATTCGGTGGGTGCAGAAGGGACGGACGGACCGACGTGAGCGATTGCTGCAGCCGCGGCACACCACCGAACGAGAGGACCGGCATGTTGTGCGGCGGGCATTGACGGTTCGCACCGCCACATCACGAACGTTAGCGCAGGAATTAGGGTGTGTTGCGCAACAACCTGTGTCAGCACGTACCGTTCGACGTCGTCTGCAGGAGCGGAGACTTGTCGCACGGCGCCCATTCCTCCGATTACCATTAACGTTACACCACCGGCGAGTGCGACGGCAGTGGGCCGTTGAACGCCGCACCTGGACTACTACCTTGTCTTCTCCGACGAATCCCGGTTCCGCCTGCAATACGACGATGGTCGGATCCGCGTGTGGCGGCACCGCGGCGAGAGACTGCATGACGCCTGTATTATGCATCGTCATACCGGTCCGTCGCCTGGCGTTATGGTTTGGGGAGCAATTGGATATGACACCCGCACCCTCTGCTACGCATCGCCGGTACACTCAACAGCCACCGCACCATCTCCGACGTTTTGGAGCCTGTAGTCCTCCCTTACCTGCAGGACCTGCCAGCGGCCACGTTTTAACAGAACAATGCGCGCCGGCACGTGGCACGCATCGTGCAACAATTCTTCACGGCCCACCAGGTGCCACTGCTGCTGTGGCCCGCCTGTTCTCCCGATATGTCGCCCATCGATCACGTCTGGTCGCTGATCGGCAACCGAGTGTCCCGGCAAGCACCAGCCGTGATGAACTGTGGCAACGTGTAGAAGCAGCGTGGACCGACATACCCCAAGGCCACATCCAAAGCCTCTTTCGTTCGATGCCGTGGCGTGTAGCGGCCGTTATCGCCAGCCATGGGGGGGCCACACGAACTATTGATGTCTGCGTGTTCCGCAAGTCGCACGGGCCTGTAAGCTCAATCGTTTCATCTTTGTATCTGTTGCTATGTGTCCAGTAAATCTGGCTTTGCTATCTCGTGTCCTTCTTGGTGTTGCATTTTGGGTGGCCAGCAGTGTAAGACTTTCTGTATATGTATCATTATATGACATGTAGTGTTTTGCTCTTTTAACTACGATATTCGCGTTTGGTGTGTAGATGTTATGGATAATTTGCCTGGGTATCATACGCTTGCAAGGAGCCCTTCTGACATTGCTTTTGCTTTGGGTAACTTACGCTTCTAGATCAGCCCTTTGCAAAGCAAGTAATCCTTTAATTTGTGTGCCACTGCTTTTGCCTAGGGTAACTTACTCTTCTTGTGCTCCCCTTTGCAAAGCAAGTAATCCTTTAATTTGTCTGCCACTGTTTTTGCCTAGGGTAACTTACTCTTCTTGTGCTCCCCTTTGCAAAGCAAGTAATCCTTTAATTTGTCTGCCACTGCTTTTGCCTAGGGTAACTTACTCTTCTTGTGCTCCCCTTTGCAAAGCAAGTAATCCTTTAATTTGTCTGCCACTGCTTTTGCCTAGGGTAACTTACTCTTCTTGTGCTCCCCTTTGCAAAGCAAGTAATCCTTTAATTTGTCTGCCACTGCTTTTGCCTAGGGTAACTTACTCTTCTTGTGCTCCCTTTGCAAAGCAAGTAATCCTTTAATTTGTCTGCCACTGCTTTTGCCTAGGGTAACTTACTCTTCTTGTGCTCCCTTTGCAAAGCAAGTAATCCTTTAATTTGTCTGCCACTGCTTTTGCCTAGGGTAACTTACTCTTCTTGTGCTCCCCTTTGCAAAGCAAGTAATCCTTTAATTTGTCTGCCACTGCTTTTGCCTAGGGTAACTTACTCTTCTTGTGCTCCCCTTTGCAAAGCAAGTAATCCTTTAATTTGTCTGCCACTGCTTTTGCCTAGGGTAACTTACTCTTCTTGTGCTCCCCTTTGCAAAGCAAGTAGAATTCCGTTAGTGTCAGAGGAAAAAAAAAAAAGGATGTATACCAAAAGGGAGCATTAGAATATTCAGAATGCGCGGGAAAGCTTAAGCAGGTAGGGTCCCTTAAAGCCACAAACAGCTTAAAAGGGGACTTGGCCCCCCTTGGACCAACGCATCAGTCAATCTGTGGCGAGAAGAGTGGAGCGTGGAAAAGGAATTCTCATACGGGGCTCTAATACCCGTTATGCAACTTGACCCATCCTAAAAGATGGGTCAGCAAGTAGCTCCCACCCATCCTATACGAGAATGTCTTCCATTAATTTAGAAAATAGAACTCACATCAGATCATATGTCATCATCATCATTGTCAACCATTATCAATCCACTGCTGGACGAAGGTCTCCCCAAGTTTCCTCCACAACGGTCTGTCTTGTGCCAGTCTCCTCCATGTCACTCCCGCATACTTTCGAATTTCATCCACCCATCTCCCATGTGGTCTTCTTCTGGGTCTTTTCCTGTCCCTTTGAATCCAATCTAAAATTTCGGCTGTGTCTGTCCTTCTGGCAGTATGTCCAGCCCATTGCCATTTCAGGGATTTAACTCTGATCATGATGTCTTCCACTCTTGTCGTTTTTCGGATCCACGAGTTCCTCTTCTTATCTCTCCTGGTCACACCAAGCATTCACCTCTCCATGCTACTTTGAGTTGCCTGCAGCCTTTGTATGTCTCTTTTAGTTAAGGTCCACGTCTCTGCACCATACGTAAACACTGGAAGGATGCATTGATCAAACTCTTTTCTTTTAAGACATAATGGCATATTGCTCTTGAAAATTATGCTGTTTCTTCCAAAAGCTCTCCAGGCAAGTTTTGTACGCCGATTAATTTCTTCATCAATGTGATCCTCACTTGATATCTGCTGTCCAAGATAAACGTACGTGTCTGTTATCTCCAGCTTTTCTCCATCAATCGATAAATCTTCATTTCTTGAAAAAGCATTGAACATCACTTTTGTCTTCTGAAAGTTCATTTTTAATCCCACTTCTTTACTCTTGTCAGCAAGTTCCTGGATCATACTCTGCAGCTCTGATGGGCTAGTTGCAAAAATGACTACGTCATCAGCAAAACGAAGGTGGGTTAGATAATCTCCATTAATCTTTATCCCCTTGTTTTCCCACTTCAGTGATTGAAAGACATTTTCCAATGTGACATTAAAGAGCTTCGGAGATATGGTGTCACCTTGTCTCACTCCCTTTCCAATTTTTATGTGTGTTGTATTTTCAAACAGCCGAATCTTTGCACTTGCATTTTCATAGATGTTATTAATAATATTAATGTATGCATCTTCAATACCGCAGGATTTCAGAGCCATTGTAACTGCTGATGGTTTCACCGAATCAAAGGCTTTTTCATAATCGATAAAAGCCATGCACAATGGAAGTTCATATTCCCTCGCTCTTTCAATTAGTTCTCTCAGTACGTGGATATGATCTATTGTGCTGTAGCCACTCCTGAATCCAGCTTGTTCTCTCGGTTGAGCCATGTCCAGTGTTACCTTCAAGCGGTGTGAAAGAACTTTAGTGAAGATTTTATAAACTACTGATAGGAGGCTGATAGGTCTGTAGTTCCGGAGATCCTCAATGTCACCTTTCTTATGTAGCAGGATCATTGTAGCGGTGTTCCAATCCTCAGGAATATTTCCTTCATTAAGGCATCGCGTGAAAATTTGGTACAAGACATCATACAAGATCATATGTACAGGATTTTATATAGGAAGGGAGTTTCTGACCCCAGGTCTTAAGGCTGTCTTTGAATGAGTGTAATCAGTGGCGGATTTAGGGCTGCCGGGGCCCCGGCCACAGCTTCAGTTTTGGGGCCCTCCTCACTTTGCCCGCCAGCGGTGAAAAATAATTTTTTTTGTTGCCGCTCTAACTACCTACTAAGCTCCACCCCAAACTACGTTATTGGTTAAAACGTAACAGCGCGTATTTTGTCTTTTCATTGTGGAGCCGACGAGAGACCGTTTCCATTCTGAATATGGCGTGGTCTGCGGTGATTCGCTGACGCCAACTTCTGGGACAGTCCCTCAAGACGTAAAAGCCACACCCAAGGAGTGATTTTTTGAGCCACTTATCGCAGAAGTTGAAACCTAACACTCATTCAAAGACAGCCCTAAGCAATCCTTAGAAATAGGAAGCTAGGTGATTTGGGCCGATTGGAAAGTCACACGGAAGCGAGGTAGAAAGGGGGAGGAAGATGCACTTATTTATTACCGGGGGCCAGTACCCGGGGTCCGATGGCTTAACGTGCCCATCCGACGAACGGCGGATATTTAGTGGTTCGAGCGTTCGTACCTGCCTGGGATCGAACCTGAATTTCCTCCGTGGTAGTCGCGAACGTTGACCACTAGGCCATCCGCGACCGTAGGAGATAGAAACCATTGTTTAAAAGAAATTATGAAAGTATTAAAAAAATGGATACATTTTTAATATTATCATAATTTCTTTTTCAAAGTAAATAGTGGTGACAACAAATTGTTTTATTTCAGTCGGTTATTTTTTTTTCTTTTAATTTAGACAGATTAGAAAGTTTAAATCATCTTTTCATCCCCTTTCTAATTTGTTAATTCAAAACACAGAATAAGCGAGGAAGAATAAATTTTGCACAAACGTTACTTGCTTTGAAAAAGGAAATTGTTAAGGAAATGAGTTCGGATGGAGAGTGTAGTGTTACAAAAATAATGTCATATCCTTCTGCATCTCGAGAGCCCTCTATCTGGCCAAAGCAGTTCCACAAAAAAAAAAAAAAAAAAAAGATATTGGTCACGATGACTATTTTCTGACAATGATAAATACTCCATAAAACCTTCATCATATATTACGTAAATCCGGTCAAAATGACGAAAATAATTTAATACAAGTTTCAGTCTTTGCTAGAAACTTTCATGGCTCGCAAAAGCAGTAATATTCGTGAAATTCCTGCCACTTTTGTCCGTGCCTAAGAGCGCCATTAAATGTTTCCAGACTGAAAGCATAAAAAAAAAAAGGGTAAGATAAAAATGGAAGAACAGCTATAACGATCCACTTGACAGAGGTAATGATTAATTTGGGATCAATAAAGCAATAACCTCTGAAAGGAAAAAGAATACGACTGTTATTTCGACATTGCATGAATTGTTCTGTACTTTCTCTGAAAGACCTGCTTTCTCTTAATTTGATAACGTTTTATTATTTTCTGTCTGGTGAACTGTTTCCGACAACGTTTTATTGTTCACGAAAGCATTTCTCAGTATTTTCTTTATGCTAACCCTAATTGATATGGGCTTCTGTGTGAACTCATGAATGAATCAAGTTTTTAGAAAGATTTTCCAGCAGTATAATTAATGTTTAAAATAAAATTATTTCTTTCTTAAATGTTCTATCTGATAGCTCCTTCTCCGGCCTATTAGCATACATCTAGATTTCCAAGATAACAGGACATTTCTTAAAACTGGTAGTGGCATTTTATTCCACTCCTCGTCCACTGATTTCAATAGTCCAATCATTGCTTTAGGTCTGCGTTTAGAAAGAGCTCTTTTTAGCAGTCCGATAGTCCATTGGTGATACATCAGGGGACTTTGAAATAATATCAGCATAGACTTGACACCAGTCTTTTCTTGCCAGTCTTTTTAGCAGTCCGAAGTCACAATAGTCCATTGGTGACACATCAGGGAAATTTGAAGGAATTTGAGCAAAAGGTATAGACTTGATACCAGTCTTTCTAGCAGTCCGAAGGCACAATTAGCCATTGGTGACACATCAGGGAACTTTGAAAGAATTTGAGCAAAACGTATAGACTTGAAACCAGTCTTTTTTACTATTTTTTTTTATCAGTCCGAAGGCACAATAGTCCATTGGTGACACATCAGGGAACTTTGAAGGAAAGTGAGCAAAAGGTATAGACTTAATACCAATCTTTTTATACCCGTCTTTTTAGCAGTCCGAAGGCACAATAGTCCATTAGTGACACATCAGGGAACTTTGAAGGAATATGAGCGAAAAGTATAGACTTGACACCAGTCTTTTCTTACCAGTATTTTTAGCAGTTCGAAGGCACAATAAGCCATTGGTGACACATCGGGGAACTTTGATAGAATTTGAGCAAAAGGTATAGGTTTAATACCAATCTTTTTATACCAATCTTTTTAGCAGTCCGAAGGCACAATTGTCCATTGGTGACACATCAGGGAACTTTGAAAGAATATGAGCAAAAGGTATAGACTTGATACCAGTCTTTTTAGCAGTCCGGAGGCACAATAGTCCATTGAGGTACTTTGAAGGAATATGAGCAAATGGTAGAGACTTAATGCCAGTCTTTTTAGCAGTCTGGAGGCACAATAGTCCATTGGTGACACATTGGGGAACTTTGAAGGAATATGAGCAAATAGTATAGACTTGATGCCAGTCTTTTTAGCAGTCCGAAGACACAATAGTCCATTGGTGACACACCAGGGAACCTTGAAGGAATATGAGCAATAGGTATAGACTTGATAATAGTCTTTTTAGCAGTCTGAAGGCACAATAGTTCATTGGTGAAACATCAGAGAACTTTGAAAGAATTTGAGAAAAGGGTATAGACTTGATACCAGTCTTTTTAGCAGTCCGAAGACATAGTAGTCCATTGGTGACACACCAGGGAACTTTGAAGGAATTTGAGCATAAGGTATAGACTTGTAACCAGTCTTTTTTTACGAGCCTTTTTAGCAGTCCGAAGACGCAATAGTCCATTGGTGACACATCAGGAAACTTTAAAGAAATTTGAGCAAAAGGTATAGATTTGACACCAGTCTTTTTAACAGTCTTTTTAGCAGTCCGAAAGCACAATAGTCCATTGGTGACACATCAGGTAACTTTGAAGGAATTTGAGCAAAAGGTATAGACTTGATACCTGTCTTTCTAGCAGTCCGGAGGCACAATAGTCCATTGGGGTACTTTGAAGGAATATGAGCAAATGGTAGAGACTTAATGCCAGTCTTTTTAGCAGTCTGAAGGCACAATAGCCCATTGGTGACACATTGGGGAACTTTGAAGGAATATGAGCAAAAGGTATAGACTTGATGCCAGTCTTTTTAGCAGTCCGAAGGCACAATAGTCCATTGGTGACACGCCAGGGAACCTTGAAGGAATATGAGCAGTAGGTATAGACTTGATACCAGTCGTTTTAGCAGTCTGAAGGCACAATAGTTCATTGGTGACACATTAGAGAACTTTGAAAGAATTTGAGAAAAAGTATAGACTTGATACCAGTCTTTTTAGCAGTCCGAAGACACAATAGTCCATTGGTGACACATCAGAGAACTTTGAAAGAATTTGAGAAAAAGGTATAGACTTGATACCAGTCTTTTTAGCAGTCCGAAGACAGAATAGTCCATTGGTGACCCACCAAGGAACTTTGAAGGAATATGAGCAGAAGGTATAGACTTGGTACCAGCCTTTTTTTACGAGCCTTTTTAGCAGTCCGAAGGCACAATAGTCCATTGGTGACACATCAGGGGACTTTGAAGGAATATGAGCAAAAGGCATATAATATAGACTTGTTGATACCACCTCTCTTTTGCCATTTCTACGAAAAATAGATTGGTAGATTTGGATGTATGACTGGTAGTCTTATCGTGTTTTAGTTCTACTCTTTGAAGGCTTTGTGGATAAAGGAATGGTATTTTTTCTTGAAATATAAGAGTAAAACGTTATTTTGGTCATGTGTAGAATTGATTTTAACATTCTTTTCAACTTTAATTTCCCATTGTACAGGAAGTCAGCAAGAATCATTAATCCTTTACTGAAACTTTCTTTGAATTCTTGAAACCAAGTTTGTAAGTCTTTTTCTGTCCTTTTGCGATAGCAAATCGACCTTTTTACGCTTTCCAACCGTAAGTTGAAGAAGCGTATATGCACCAGCTTTGTCCGTCTGTCTGTCTTTCCACACGATAACTCGCGCAAAAATGGTTCGATTTCGATGAAATCTTAGTATGTGGTAGGGAACAACCTGGGGACAAATCCTATTGAAAATAGGCGAAATGGGGTCAAAGGTCAGGACATAGGAATGGGATCCATTCCATCTCCCTTATAATGCCGCCCCGGTGGCGCAGTGGTCTGAGCGATGGCCTCTGATAATTCTTCCGAACGGGGTTCGGGTTCGAATCCCGGTGAGGCATGGATGTTGTGTTTGTCTTACGGCTCTGGCTCTCTCCCTTCCCTGAAACCAGTAACCCTAAATTAGGGACGGGCGACTGCTTATAGCCCATTGAGTTGCTCACGGTGGTCGTTTAACCTCCAATAAAAAAAAAATCTCCCTTATGCGTCATAACTTGACTAAAAATGCTTCTATTGCGACAAAACTTTAGTATGTTGTTCTGGAGATACACTGAAGTAATTCTGTTTAATATCCTCGAAATGGGGTCAAAGGTCAGGGCACAGGAGCGAGATTTATTTCACTGCCAGTATCCTCATAACTTGACTAAAAATGCTTCTATTGCGACAAAACTTTAGTATGTTGTTCCGGAGATACACTGAAGTAATTCTGTTTAATATCATCGAAATGAGGTCAAAGGTCAGGGCACAGGAGCTATATTTATTCCACAGCCATTATCCTCATAACTTGACTAAAAATGCTTCTATTGCGAAAAAACTTTAGTATGTTGTTCCGGAGATACACTGAAGTAATTCTGTTTAATATCATCGAAATGGGGTCAAAGGTCAGGGCACAGGAGCGAGATTTATTTCACAGCCAGTATCCTCATAACTTGACTAAAAATGCTTCTATTGCGACAAAACATTAGTTTGATGTTCCGGAGGTATACTGAACCAATTCTGTTTAATATAATCGAAATGGGGTCAAAGGTCAGTGCACAGGAGCGAGATTTATTCCACAGCCATTATCCTCATAACTTGACTAAAAATGTTTCTATTGCGACAAAACATTAGTTTGATGTTCCGGAGGTATACTGAACCAATTCTATTTAATATAATCGAAATGGGGTCAAAGGTCAGTGCACAGGAGCGAGATTTATTCCACAGCCATTATCCTCATAACTTGAATAAAAATGTTTCTATTGCGACAAAACTTTAGTATGTTGTTCCGGAGGTATACTGAACCAATTCTGTTTAATATCATCGAAATGGGGTCAGAGGTCAGGGCACAGGAGCGAGATTTATTCCACAGCCATTATCCTCATAACTTGACTAAAAATGTTTCTCTTGCGACAAAACTTTAGTATGTTGTTTCTGAGCTATACTGAACCAATTCTGTTGAATATCATCGAAATGGGGTCAAAGGTCAGGGCACAGGAACGAGATTTATTCCACAGCCATTATCCTCATAACTTGAGTAATGATTTCTTGTAGGTTGGAAAGCGTTTCATAATCAGTGCATTGCATGATTTTACTAACTTGTTTTTTGTTACAGTTTTAGATCCATGCTTCATCAATTGTCACAATAAATTTCCATTTGTCTCCGGCTAAGTGATTTTCATAAAGAAGTCTACACCGTGTTCAGCGCTCAGCTATGTGCCTAGGGAAAAGGCGGACAACATTATGTTTTTTTTTTTTTTTTTTTTTAAGATTCAAGCCTTTGTTTATCATCTTGTTTACAGTTGATACAAAGATTTTTAAAGACTTAGCGATCAATGCTGAGTATTACATTTCAGTTTGAAGCGTCTGCGAGGACACATATCGATTAAGCGATCGGAACCTGGTGGGCAAGGGGATACTACACCATGATAATGCCCTCCCACATGTGGCCAATATTCCCTCTAATGCGCACTTAACCCAATGAGCTGGGAAGGCATCAAAACCACTTGGGAATTTTTTTTTATTTTCTCAGCTTCTCTTACTAATGCTACTAGTAGAAGTTGGAACTTGGATTGGAACCCTTATTTTTTCTAATCCTTCCATTTTTATCACCGTTCTTTCCACAATTGATTTTAAATCCCAAAAAAATATTTAAAAAAAAATCATTAATTACAATTTTCATTTTATGAAAAGTGAGGAACTCAAACTTACTTCTGGAATAAAAGGCACTGGAATGGAAAGCATATGTCTACGCACGCATAATGCACAGTTTCTTTGCATGTCAAAACACTAAGAAGACTAAGAAACAAAATAACCACCAGGGCTTAATTTCTAAAAAAAAAAAGTACCAAAGCCCCGCTTTTAAGCTACGTCATTAAGTAATGCGTCATTCCAGTTTGATTGTAGCCTGTCCTTTCACCCAATGAGAAGAGAGTGCTAAAAATAGCTGCGTCATCATGGCAGCAGGTCACGGGGCCAGAACGTTCCTCTGTGATTATCGTGAAGACATGCACCGTTCGTTTCTTTCCTTTGCGTCTTTAAAAACTGCTTAAAAATCAGAAAATGACTTTTTCTTAAATTTCTTTTTTTGCAAAAAAGGGGATGATAGTTGTAAGTTTACGCCATAGAAATTGCAATGCGTTATGATTAATAGTTTGTCATATATCCGTTTTTTAAAAATTGGTCCCATCGCGAAATAGAGAATTTTGTGAAATTTAAAAATTTAATTTCTCGTAAACTAAATCGAAAATCAAAGAAATGGCGACGAGGTGCAAAAATCCAGGCATGGGCCCTAAAAAGTTTCGTGGTTTTGTTGCTGTTAGTGAGACCGGAACGCGAACTGATAGAATTTTTTTGCTAACCTTAACTTTGAAATACAATAGCTCTTGAAGTATATCCAGAATCGAAAAATGGTTTATTTTAGCGTGCTCTCCGAACAATTCTCTGCAAACGGTGTAAAATTTCGTATTTTTGTGCTCAATACTTTTTGCGCTGCGAGCTAGAAAAGCCCCAGTGTCGCGAAATTTCTAGAACAGCGGCGACGGCAGTTACTTTTCTTTTCTTTTTTAGCACAGCTTTTGTAAAACAAGTTAGTAAAATCATGCAATGCATTGATTATGATACGCTTTCCAACATACCAGAAATAATTACTCAAGTTATGAGGATAATGGCTGTGGAATAAATCTCGCTCCTGTGCCCTGACCTTTGACTACATTTCGATGATATTAAACAGAATTGGTTCAGTATTCCTCCGGAACAACACGAAAACGTTTTGTCGTAATCTTTACGTAAGTTATGATGCAAAAGGACAATGGAATGAATCCCGCTCCTATGTCCAGACCTTTGACCCCAGTTCACACATTTTCAGTAGGGCTCGTCCCCGGAAGGTCCCCTAGCACATATTAAAATTTCATCGAAATCGAACCCTTTTTTATTAAAGTTATTACGCATAAGGGCAACGGAATGGATCCCTCTCCAATGTCCTGACCTTTTACCCCATTTCACTCATTTTCAATAGGGTTCGTCCCCAGTTGATCCCCTATCATATACTGACATTTCATCGAAATCGAAACATTTTTACTCGAGTTATGGCGCATAAGGGCATTGGAATGGATCCAGCTCCGATGTCCTGACCTTTAACCCCATTTCAGCCATTTTTAATTGGGTTCATCCCCAGTTGATTCCCTATCATATACTGACATTTCATCGAAATCGAAGCATTTTTTCTCAAGTTATGGCGCAGGGCAATGGAATGGATCCCGCTCCGCTGTCCTGAACGACCTTTGACCCTATTTCACCCATTTTCAAAAGGGTTCGTCCCCAGGTGATCCCCTATCATAAACTGAAATTTCATCGAAATCGAACATTTTTACAAGTTATGTCGCATAAGGGCAACGGAATGGATAACGCTCCGATGTCCTGACCTTTGACCCTATTTCACCCATTTTCAATAGGGTTCGTCCCCAGTGATCCCTTATCATATACTGAAATTTCATCGAAATCGAACCATTTTTACAAGTTATGTCGCATAAGGGCAACGGAATGGATCCCGCTCCGATGTTCTGACCTTTGACCCTATTTCACCCATTTTCAATAGGGTTCGTCCCCAGGTGATCCCCTATCATATACTGAAATTTCATCGAAATCAAACCATTTTTACAAGTTATGGCGCATAAGAACAACGGAATGGATCCCGCTCCGATGCCCTTATCTTCTACCCCGTTTCACCCATTTTTCAACAGGGTTCGTTCCCTTGCGATTCCCTATCATATACTGAAATTTCACCGAAATCGAACCATATTTATGCAAGTTATGACGCATAAGGGCAATGGAATGAATCCCGTTCCTATGTCGTGACCTTTGACCCCATTAACCCCATTTTCAATAGGGTTCGTCCTTATGTGGTCCCTTACCACATACTAAAATTTCACTGAAATCGAACGGTATTTACGCAAGTAATTACGCATAAGGGCAATGGAATTAATCCCGTTCCTATGTCGTGATCTTTGACCCCATTAACCCCATTTTCAATAGGGTTCGTCCCCAGGTGTTTCCCTACCACATACTAAAATTTCATAGAAATCGAATGATTTTTACGCGAGTTATCGTGCGGACGGACGGACGGACAAAGCTGGAGCATATAAGCTTCTTCAACCTACGGTTGGAAAGCGTAAAAAAGATCGTGCTTCTGTTATCGGTTTGTCCGCCCGTCCGTCTGTACCCACGATATCTCTGCAACTATTAGTCCGATTTGAAAAATTCTTTTTGCATTCGGAAGCTTGAAATATGCAAATGATGATCCTTTATTTCGTTGGTTTTTTTTTTTACGATGTACAATTTCGCCGGTAGAGGGCATAAATGCAGGTGATGTCGAATTCAAAAATACGTTTTATTCCACATATTTGCTTCTAAACATCCGATTGAAATTTTTTTATCTTTCGATTCCATTTATGTCGAAGAGTATTTTACATATAGTTACTTTTTCAAATTACGCATAGATTTTCCGCTAGGGAGCGTAAAAGTAAATTACATTTTCCCCGATAACTCTTCTTCTAAAACTCCGATTTGAAAAATGTTTTCTTCAGCGGATACATCTCCTGATGGAAAATCTTTTGCATATAATTTGAAATTTTTGGTAAAGAATACTTTGGCCACCAGGAGGCGTAAGTGTTAATTTTTGCTTCTGATGTATTTGCCATAAAATCGGAGCTTCTAAAATATCGATTGAAAAAATTCTTCCGTGGACTGATGCCAATCACATCGATAAACCTTTTCGGAATATTTCTTAAAATATTGCACAGTTTCTCCGCCAGGGGGCGTAGATGTACATCTTATTTTTGTCAATATCTCTACTTCTAGGAGACCCATTTGAAAAATTCCTTCTTTGTTGGATAGCGTTTTCCGTGTGACATGCTTTTAATAAAATTTCAAAATTTTCAAGTAATTCATAGACTTTCCGTTAGGGGGCGTAGCGGTAAATTGTGTTTCCCTCTATACCTCTGCTTCTAAATCTCCGATTTGAAAAATTCTTTGTGCACCGCATACAGCTCCTGATGAGAAATCCTTTGCACATATTTCTAATTTTTGTAAGAAATGGTTTGGCCACCAGGTGGCGTAAGTCTTAATTTCCGCTTCTGTTGTATTTGCAGCAAAATATGAGCTTCTAAAATCTCGATTGAAAAGAAAGTCGTTTGTTGACCGATACTACTCATGTCGACAAACCTTTTAGGAAAATATTCTTCTTGAAATAATGCATGATTTCTACGACAGGGGGCGTAGATGTATATCTTATTTTTGTCAATATCTCTAATTCTAAGAGTACGTTTTGAAAAATTCCTTCTTTGTTGGATAGTGTTTCCGATGCGAAATGTTTTTCCTATACATTCAAAATTTTCAAGTAAATAATAGACTTTCCGCTAGGGGGCACAAAGGTAAATTGCGTTTTCTGCGTTATTTCTGCTCCTGAAGCTCTGATTTGAAAAATCCTTCCTGTATCGCATACAAGACCTAATGGAAAATATTTTTCACATAATTTCTAATGTTTGGTAAAGAATAGTTTAGCCACCAGGGGTTATAAGTGTTAATAACTGCTTCTGAAGTATTTGTTGCAAAATCTGGGCTCCTGAAAACTCGACTATTTTTTTTTTTTCTTGGACCGATACCGCTTATATGGATAAACCTTTTGAGAATACTTTCTTCCAGAAATAATGCATGGTTTTCCCACCAGGGAACGTAAAGTCACATCTTATTTTTGTCGATATCTCTGTTTCTAAGTGTTTGTAAGCTCACGATTCCGTTTACAGCAATATCTGAGGGATTAAAAACCCGATTGAAAATCTTCTTTCTTTCGTCAGATCTATTGTTTTGCGTACTGGTTCCATTGACTTTGAATAGCTTTGATAAATTTAATTTGCGTCAGAACGGATTCAAAAGACGTGCTTATTACACCCGAATGTTCGGTGTCATCTTTCTTGTTTTTCTTTTTTGTTTTTTTTTTGGAATAGAGAGATACAATCCCTGATTGTTTGACCAGCATGATGGCAAATTTTCTGAAAAGGGGTTTTCACCTGGAATCTCTTCAGTTGAAACACATGGATGGTTTGTTGTCGTCGTCTGCAGTTCGGTCACGCTGAACGGTTCAGTCAGAGCTGCCGTTTTACTGCTGAAACAACCAAAAACAATCATTAATTTTTCGCTTACTCATACACTGCTGGCCACACAAAATGCAACACCAAGAAGGAAGCATCCGATTTGGCCTGAAATTCGCAGCATGCGTCGCCCGCGAGAGGACGTACAAACGACACGCCACCGAGAAGCACTATAAGAAGGGTGCACAGAAGGCGGGGTGTAAGTAGTGGAAGTGTGTTGTGCTGCTGGACCTGTGCGTGGGAAGCTTCCTGATGCCTCGTCGCAGAATACGGCAGTCATTCCAGCACGTTTCGGAGTTCGACAGAGGACGAAAAGTGGCTTATCGCGACAGCGGTTTATCGTACCGAGACATCGGTGCCCGTGTGGGACGACATCCAGCCACAGTGAGGCGAGTATGGATTCGGTGGGTGCAGGAGGGACGGACGGACCGACGTGAGCGATTGCCGCAGAGGCGGCACACCACCGAACGAGAGGACCGTCATGTTGTACGGCGGGCATTCCGTCACATCACGAACGTTAGCGCAGGAAATAGGGTGTGTTGCGCAACAACCTGTGTCAGCACGTACCGTCCGACGTCGTCTGCAGTAGCGGGGATGTTCAAATTTTCATCCTTGGGAACGCATTAAATTGTCAAGAAAATGTGTACAGAAGTTTTTCCATTAGAAGTATAGGAAGCAAAACTACTTGACGTCCATCTTAATCATAAACCCTATCTCTCCCAAATTTTGAGACAAGTTCACGCCCATATACGAGTTGCTGATACTGGTCGTTAAAACCTGAAACGAGAATAACAGCACCAGCAAAAGGTTGCTTTCTTGTTCATTGTGAAAGAACGACTTGAAAGTGCACTATTCGAAGTCTTGTAAGCCAAATTAGACGCATTAAACAGCACACTCGCTGCATATTGATTTGTTGCTGTGCTATTGTTCCAACGTTGTTGAAAAAAATCAAAGTAAAAAGTAACGAGTTTGCGCTCACACAAAAGAAGATTTTTCACGAACATTTTTGCGCCGTAGAAATCATGCAAATTTCTTTATTCTATTAATTTGAAGTAAGAGCTTTAAACAGTTTGTCTTCCCAATGCCATGTACTTCTTATTTTTTGAACGGTTCCCTAAGCTTTCGATAAGCATCGGATATAATGCAAAGAAAGGAAAATCTTGGCTTCCTTTGTTTACAGTTACAGCTAATAGCACCCGCCCACTGTTCGTATTCTTTCTCTGCCTCGGATTGCGAGAGTTGGCTCCAATCCAAGTGGGGTTCCAAAGAAGTTCCCATCGAATCTTTCGGACTTTGAAATGTCAAAGGGACACATTCAAAAATTTCAGAAGCATTCCGAGCTGCTGGAATCTTTTCCTGAAAAATCATGCTTCACTCGAGATTGAATTCGTGAACCAATATTCAATACACGACCAAAAACAGAAGAGGTAATCTGGAGACAGAACATTAAAGAAAAAGAAATTTTACGAAAGGAATAATAGATAGAACAAAGAATTTCCATCCTAATCTGCAAATAATATTTTTCCTTCTTTCTCCTTCCACATCGATTCGTATTCATGCTTTTATTTATTTTCCTATTCGCTCTTTTGATGTATTGAAGCCGAATCAAATTCCAATTGATTTTACAGTCATTTTATCTACGGCAGTTTATACTTCCTTTGAGATATATTCAGTGCTTTTTTTCTCTTTTTTTCTAAAATAAAGTTTACGGGTTCTCTTTTATCCCATCCCCTTACGCAACTCTATTGTTTTCATCGATACAATGTAAACTAAATAGACAAAGTCATCGCTCTTTTGAACGGTTTTATTTAATTAAAACACAACAACCCAAAAATTGTATTTCGACATCGAACTCCAGATCTCTCGATAACTGCCGAGTGCGTCCGCCTTACGCTAAGGTGCCAACAATCCACGGCGCTGTTATAACCAAATGACCAAAGTTATTCAAATGTGAAACACGTGTTAATGTTATGAACAATGGAACACGTGTTAACGTCACCAATGATATATATAATGCGTAAATTTTATAAACACAATGGGTTAATTGTAGCTATGTTATATTTATTATTATGTACAAATTATATGTGCATCAATTACAGATCGTTTACCGATTAAATTTAATTTAATGTGCCAATGCTATAACTATGGGAATTTTGTTCTACAGTGATCGTATATGGACAAAAACGTGCCTCTTATATGTACTGGCATATAATAAAGCACGGCGTTGTGATTCACCTTTATCCCGTCACTGGAATGGTGGGGGAATAAAGGTGCCGCTCGTGAAAGAAATTAGAAACGTAAACACATATCTTAGTTTACACATACCTTAATTTATGTCTTGTGTGGTTATAAAGAAAACAAACAGGACTCTTATGTTGAAGTAATCAAATTGGTTTAATACTTGAGAGTTAGGAATACTAAGTTACCACGTGCGTGGGTGCAGCCGTTAACAATACCTTACACATAAAATTTATTATTATTACGATTTTGCTCTACAACGTCTCCGATCATTTCTACATACATATATATATATATACACAGTGCGTCAAAGAATTTTTAAGACTGGTGCTAGATTTCAGCCTACGGTGGCGCCACCAGTGTAATCGCGAATGCGTTATAAACCGTGACCATCTGCTTGCTATCTGCCGAAAGTACTGCGCAGTTGTTAAAGTAACTCAAACGAAACGGCCGTTCATTAGAGAAGTAAAATTTTTTTCATGTTGAATTATTAAGATGGAACAATGGGCTGTTATTAAATTTAAAGAAAAACTTGGTAAAAGTGCCTCGGAAACGTACCAAATGATGAAACAAGTTTACGGTGAGTTTTGTTTAAGTAGATCAAATGTTTTCCTGTGGCACAAACGTTTTTTTGACGGAAGAGAGACGCTAGAAGATGATAAGCATACCGGAAGACCAAGTTCATCTAGGACACCTGAGATTATTGAAAAAGTGCGTGATTTCGTGGCAAACAATCGATGTGCGTCACTAAGAACGATGGAAGAGTCTTTAAACATTAATAAGGAAACGATTCGAACCATCCTGCATGAAGATTTGGGCAAAACAAAAGTCTGTGCTCAATTTGTTCCACACACGTTAACCAATGAACAAAAATCAAGAAGTGCACATTGCAGAGACATCATTTCAGCCGCTGAAAATGATCCAAACTTCTTAAAATCGATTGTTACTGGTGATGAAACATGGTGTTTTCAATATGATCCTAAAACAAAGCGACAAAGTGCGGAATGGAAGTCAAAAAGCTCACCACAAGCCAAAAAAGCAAGAAAAGTTCCATCGAAAATCAAAACAATGCTCATTACATTCTTCGATAGTAAGGGATTATCCACGAAGAATTTGTTCCAAGTGGACAAGCAATTACTGGTGAGTTTTATTTAAATGTTTTGAAGCGTTTGATGGGCAGAATCCGTCGCATTCGTCCAGAATATCGAGATGAAAACAGTTGGTGTTTGTTGCACGATAATGCACCCAGTCACACCTCACTTCTTGTTCTTAGATTTTTGGAGAAAAATAACGTCTGTGTGTGTTGAATCATCCACCGTATTCACCTGATTTAGCACCCTGCGACGTTTCTTTGTTCCCAAAACTTAAAATGACGTTAAAAGGGTGTTATTTTGATGATATTTCGACCATACACACAGCTTCGACGCGTGCCAATTCCGCAAAGTGAACTGGAACAGGCATTCGAATCATTATTAAATCGCTGTAACAAGTGTATTGAAGCCGGAGGGACTTATTTTGAATAACAAACCAAAACAAATTATAATTTCTTGTTTCTATTTCATTTTACAGACCCAGTCTTAAAAATTCTTTGACGCACTCTATATATCATGAAGGAGTAAGTTATTATCGAATAAAAGTGATTCGGTGTCTGAGATGAAATTCTTTATTCGCAATCTCTTTAGGCTGATAGATGGGGGGGGGGGCACTGAGAATTATCGAAGTGAGTTCTCTCAAGCCCATGGTCCGTCAATTGTCTACTTCCTTAGTGTCTTTCCGTACGCGCTAAGACAATCTCGCCTTTCTCGAAACTCCTTCTTCAAAATAACCTCAACCTCTCTCTAGCTCTCTCAGATAAACACTACCCCGAAAAACGACATCGTCCTCTCAGTGCCGTTGTTAAGGCTTTTGAGGCCCTAGGCCAAATTTTCTAAGCCCCCCCCCGGCCACCCACATTTGAATTTGCTCCTATAAGATTTTCTAATAAACTTATCTTTAAGTTAAGAATATAATAATTGGTAGTATAATTTTATTGTTAAATAAGTACTATTTAAATAAAAATTATTTTGATTTAACTTGTAATTAAATTAAAGGTTATAAAAACAGTACTTGTAAACATAGACAAAGAGGTTCATTCTTATTCAGGAACAACACTTTACATTTTGAAACCTTAGACCTACATTTGAAACTGATACACGACAGTAAACAATAGTATTTCTTCTTTTCATTGTTTAAAATTGCGCAACAAAAATTAATAAAGTATACAAAAATTAATTGTAAGGTGTTTTAGGAAGTGATATAAACTGACACATTTTTTTTTAAGTTTGATTTTAGAGCTCTCTATCGCATTCGTACTCAGTGTTTCTTTCAGGCATATATTCAGGGGGGCGAAGCCCTCCCGGAAACGACCATCCCCCCCCCGAGACATTTTAGGTCACCGAGCCAAATTTTAATAAATTCAGGCTATGATGAAAAAGGAAGTTTCGTTTTTTTATATGATACAAATACGTCTTCAATTTTTTTTAATGTTTGTTCAAATGGTACTAGTTACACACTATCTACCAACAAGTGATAGTAAAGGAAAACGAAGTTTATTCACCTGCAATAGTTGGTGGAGCCTCCACGAGCGGCGATTACAGCTGCGACCCTCCGGGGCATACTCTCAACCAGGCGTTGTACGACGGCTAGCGGTATTTTTCTTCCACTCGGCTTGGAAAAGACAGGTCAGTTCCTTCACCAATTTCGGACGGTGGGGGCACCCCTCAAGTCGACGCTCCAACTCGTCCCAGAGGTGCTCGATAGGGTTAAGGTCCGGGCTCTGCGCAGGCCAGTCCATTTGATTAACCCCATTGTCACCATAGCAAGCCATGGTGGACCTCGCAACATGACAGGTGGCATTGTCATCCTGAAAGTAACATGGGTCCACCCCGTAAAACTGCCACAACGTAGGAAGCGCATAGTCATCCAAAATGGTGCAGTAGGTCTCGGCGTTGAGTCTACCAGGAATTGTGACCAAGGGTCCCGTGCCATACCAGGAGAAACACCCCCATAGCATAATTCCACCGCCGCCGAACTTCACAGTTGGCACAGTACATTCCGGCAGGAGGCGTTCTCCAGGCAGACGCCAAACCCAGACCCTGCCATCCGAACGGTAGAGGGTGAACCTTGATTCGTCGCTCCAGAGAACCTGTTTCCACTGTTCAACGGTCCACTGTCGACGTTCTTTGCACCACGTTAGCCGAGCAGCGCTATTGGACTTGGTGATCAAAGGCTTGTGGGCGGCAGCACGTCCATGATAACCGAGCAGATGGGCTTCCTTACGGATGGTATTCATCGAAAGAACACTCCCAAATGCCTGTTGAAACTCCTCGCGGATGTGGCCCTTCGATTTGGTGCGGTTCTTCCGAATTTCTCTGGCCAGCACCCGTCCGTCTGTAACTCCCAGTTTTGTGGGTCTGCCGGGTCGGGGCATATTCCGACAGTCACCTCTCATCTTCCACTTACCAATCACGTAGGCCACTGTCGATTTTGGGTACTTCAACTCGCTGGATATGTCACGTATGGATCGGCCATTTCTGTGATACCCGACGATTACACCTTTCTCGAAATCAGAGAGCTCCGAACTGCGTGGCATCTTGCATGCGACTGGTTGCGTTGTTGTTTCCCACACGATATTAAACGGCGGTGGCCGTGACGTGTATCAGGACCGCAGATATTGTCGATTGCAGGGGTGTCCAATTACTTGTTGGTAGATAGTGTAGTTCATTTTATTAAAAAGTGTATTATGACGCATGTTATTCTTCAAAATATAATGAGTAGACTAATCGTACCTAATTATCTGGGAATCGTGATTTTGGAACAAAACTGCGTTGAATGCATTTTAAGAGATAAAAATTTCAAACCTGCGGAATCTCTCCCTTCCCTTCTTTAGCTGAGAATAGTTTGTTATTCCTGAAATGTTTGAAGAAGTAACTACTATATCAGGTATGTATATAGAATTTTTCTTGGGGGTGGGGGGGTCGAAAAAGAGAAGTTCTTGAAATCCACCATCTGGAACAAAATTAAAGTTAATGAAAATTTGAAGAAAATTTAAAGCAGTTTTTTTCTAATGTAAGTTGATACATTTTTATTAAATTAAGGTATTTTTTCTAATGTAAGTCGCATTTTATTTAAAAATAAAACAATGAAGCATTTTCCGGGGGGGGGGGTCTAAATGCGCCCCTGTGCTAGATAAATAGTAATTCATCATCATCATCATCATTGTCAACCATTATCAATCCACTGCTGGACGAAGGTCTCCCCAAGTTTCCTCCACAACGGTCTGTCTTGTGCCAGTCTCCTCCATGTCACTCCCACATACTTTCGAATTTCATCCACCCATCTTCCATGTGGTCTTCTTCTGGGTCTTTTCCTGTCCCTTGGAATCCAATCTAAAATTTCGGCTGTCCATCGATGGTCTGTTCTTCTGGCAGTATGTCCAGCCCATTGCCATTTCAGGGATTTAACTCTGATCATGATGTCTTCCACTCTTGTCATTTTTCGGATCCACGTGTTCCTCTTCTTATCTCTCCTGGTTACACCAAGCATGCACCTCTCCATGCTACTTTGAGTTGTCTGCAGCCTTTGTATGTCTCTTTTAGCTAAGGTCCACGTCTCTGCACCATACGTAAGCACTGGAAGGATGCATTGATCAAACACTTTTCTTTTAAGACATAATGGCATATTGCTCTTGAAAATTATGCTGTTTCTTCCAAAAGCTCTCCAGGCAAGTTTTGTACGCCGATTAATTTCTTCACCAATGTGACCCTCACTTGATATCTGCTGTCCAAGATAAACGTACGTGTCTGTTATCTCCAGCTTTTCTCCATCAATCGATAAATCTTCATTTCTTGTAAAAGCATTGTACATCACTTTTGTCTTCTGAAAGTTCATTTTTAATCCCACTTCTTTACTCTTGTCAGCAAGTTCCTGGATCATACTCTGTAGCTCTGATGGGGTAGTTGCAAAAATTACTATGTCATCAGCAAAACGAAGGTGGGTTAGACAATCTCCATTAATCTTTATGCCTTTGTTTTCCCAGTTCAGTGATTGAAAGACATTTTTCAATGTGGCATTAAAGAGTTCGGAGATATGGTGTCACCTTGTCTCACTCCTTTTCCAATTTTTATGTGTGTTGTATTTTCAAATAGCAGAATCTTTGCACTTGCATTTTCATAGGTGTTATTAATAATATTAATGTATGCATCTTCAATACCGCAGGATTTCAGAGCCATTGCAACTGCTGATTGTTTCACCGAAATTACTTCTATATATATATAAATATAGTAGTTAAAACACTACTGGAATATTTGTAAATATTGCAACTCATGGTTAACTTCATATAATTTTTTCCAATGCAGGTTTTTATTTTTATTATTATTTTTTTTTTCTTGTGATGTCAGTTGTTGAGAAAGTTGTGGGTACCAAAATCCTGATTACTTTTAGGAATCTCATTTTTTTTAAAAACTTTTTATTCTCTTGTTTCTTATTTTATGGCATTTTCGATAAAGCTTTTTTCCCCACAAAGCATAAAATTTTGTAGTACTTTGGTACTGTTAGGCATGTTAAAATCTCTCTTAGGGGGCAAGGTTGCTTGGCAATGTGTGCTTTAGCTGAATAATTCTGATGGCTTATTAAGACACACTCACAACTTGTGTTTTTTTTTTTATCGTTTTTCTGTTTTTTGTGGCAGATGACGAGCGTGGGTTGGGCCAGGAAAGCTATAGATGCATGCAAAAACTTTAACTAAGTGATTCCTCATGCAACTCTGAGGAAGTTATATTAATTATAAAAACATTTTTGTGGGCATTTAACTTGCATTTAAGGCTTTGCAGAAACCCATTTCCAACTAGGTCTTTGTGGAAGTGAGAAAATGGAGAGTTTTGCTGGTCCTTGATAAAGCCAAGGCTCGGTATTCCCTACATTCAGGTTGCTATTATTTTATCTCTTTTTTACTGATACCTGTTGGTTTTTTAGTATTTCTTAGTTGTTTTAGTACCAGATAAAGATTTTTTTGCATCTCTCTTTTCTTAATAGTATGTGAATTTTGAAAATTCATAACTACTGCGTTGCGCGTCATGATCTTCAGGTTTTTTAGCAAACTAAGTTTTAAATTCTTAGGTGAAATTTTGTCTCTGACTTTGCTCTTGAGTTAAAATTATATATATATTATCAGGAAAAATCAAAATGTTGATGCAAAAAAGAAGAGAGATGAGGACAAGTAAAGAAGATGTTACTTCCAAAGTGGAATATATAGAGTTATGCAAGATAGTACGAAAAAGTATCACTGAAGACGTAAGGAAATTCAACTGGGAACTAGTGAGGAAAGCAATTGAAAACAACCAAAGCCTAAAGATAGCAAAGGGACATCTCAGTAAGGGAAGAAAACAGATTATGGCACTGAGAAAAGAAGATGGTTCTGTAACAAGAAATAGAGGCGAAATTTTGACAAGAGTGAAAGACTTCTACTCCAAATAATATGAAAGAGATGATACATGTACTCCAGACATCATGAAAGGTACCAGTACCAGAGTTCTTCCAGTCCTCCCAGCAGAAGTTGCACATGCAATCAACAACATGAAGCGGGGAAAAGCTCCAGGAGAAGATGGATTTACTGTAGACATCATACAAGAAGCAAGTGGAGAAATCGAAACAGTACTCGCACAAATTTTCACTCGATGCCTTAATGAAGGGAAGATTCCTGAGGATTGGAACAACGCTACAATGATCCTGCTACATAAGAAAGGTGACATTGAGGATATCAGGAATTACAGACCTATCAGCCTCCTATCAGTGGTTTATAAAATCTTCACTAAAGTTCTTTCACACCGCTTGAAGGTTAACACTGGACATGGCTCAACCGAGAGAACAAGCTGGATTCAGGAGTGGCTACAGCACAATAGATCATATCCATGTGCTGAGAGAACTAATTGAAAGAGCGAGGGAATATGAACTTCCATTGTGCATGGCTTTTATCGATTATGAAAAAGCCTTTGATTCGGTGAAACCATCAGCAGTTACCACGGCTCTGAAATCCTGCGGTATTGAAGATGCATACATTAATATTATTAATAACATCTATGAAAATGCAAGTGCAAAGATTCGGCTGTTTGAAAATACAACACACATAAAAATTGGAAAGGGAGTGAGACAAGGTGACACCATATCTTCGAAGCCCTTTAATATCACATTGGAAAATGTCTTTCAATCACTGAACTGGGAAAACAAAGGGATAAAGATTAATGGAGATTATTTAACCCACCTTCGTTTTGCTGATGACGTAGTCATTTTTGCAAGTACCCCATCAGAGCTGCAGAGTATGATCCAGGAACTTGCTGACAAGAGTAAAGAAGTGGGATTAAAAAATGAACTTTCAGAAGAGAAAAGTGATGTTCAATGCTTTTACAAGAAATTAAGATTTATCGATTGATGGAGAAAAGCTGGAGATAACAGACACGTACGTTTATCTTGCACAGCAGATATCAAGTGAGGGTCACATTGATGAAGAAATTAATCGGCGTACAAAACTTGCCTGGAGAGCTTTTGGAAGAAACAGCATAATTTTCAAGGGCAATATGCCATTATGTCTTAAAAGAAAAGTGATTGATCAATGCATCCTTCCAGTGCTTACGTATGGTGCAGAGACGTGGACCTTAACTAAAAGAGAGATACAAAGGCTGCAGACAACGCAAAGCAGCATGGAGAGGTGCATGCTTGGTGTAACCAGGAGAGATAAGAAGAGGAACTCGTGGATCCGAAAAACGACAAGAGTGGAAGACATCATGATCAGAGTTAAATCCCTGAAATGGCAATGGGCTGGACTTACTGCCAGAAGGACAGACCATCGATGGACAGCCAAAATTTTAGATTGGATTCCAAGGGACAGGAAAAGACCCAGAAGAAGACCACGTGGGAGATGGGTGGATGAACTTTGAAAGTATGCGGGAGTGACATGGAGGAGACTGGCACAAGACAGACCGTTGTGGAGGAAACTTGGGGTGACCTTTGTCCAGCAGCGGATTGATAATGGTTGACAATGATGATGATGATGATATAGCAAATGGAAAACTTGCCCCCTCTAAGGTTTCATTTGCCCCCCCCGGGCCAAAACGTCCTGAAATAAACACTGTTCGTACGAACATGGGCGTGCTCGCAATAGAGCTATTATTACGTTCTTATTTCTTTAGTTATCATTCAAGATAAAATAAAAAAATTACCACTACTTTATTTTATTCAAGTAAATTGAAATAACGGTGCCTCCGTTTTCTAAGTTTTTCTGGATTCTACATCTGCGGCCCTCTAGAGCTTGCGGCCTAGTGGTAAACCCGCCGCTGCTTCCTCTTTCTTCATATTACACGCTTCAAGTGGAATGATGTCGACATTTCTTTATAGAGGTCGTCTGAGAAGAAATTTGATAGGGTGTTGCAGGGGGGTGTTAAGGATGTGTGTATAAATCCCTGTCCGGCGTGACGGAAAATAAGCCGTCTTCGAAAGTTTTGAGAAATCTATCGACGTCGAACTTTACAATACCAGGACAGATTTTTTTTTCATGTTTTCGTGATGTAGTGGATATCTATAACTCACGATGCCAGATGAAGAATGGATTGACTGGTTGTTGCTAATTCTTAAAGATGTTTTCAAGACGCGGACAAAGCGAAGGGAGAGATGGAAGATACAGAGAGAGAGGAGAACACTGTGTGCAGCAGCGACAGACCGTCGCCACGTTACCATGGCAACGGAGGAGACCCGCCGCGGAGACGGAATCCTCCGGTCTGACCTCCTTAACTGATGCTCTCGGCTTCTTGAGCGGAAGTAAAGAAAACACCAGGCACGTTTGCACGGTGGGTGAACATGGGAATCCCTTCGGAGGCGGGGTGGGGGGGGGGGGGGGCATCGTGATTCCAAAAACCGAGCAACAACCCCATCGAAGGCCTGATTTTCTTTATTCGCTCCTTGTCGCCTTTCTTTTGTGCTGCGAGAAACAAGAAAGCTTTTTGTGATTCCCTTCTATTTATCTATTCTGCGATGTCATACAACTGTTTCTTGCTCCTTTGAAGTCTAGTCATGTTAAATATGTATTCTTACTCATAAGAAGGGAAAATTTACCCAGAAAGTTATTTTTGGTCATCATATTATCACCTTTATAAATCTTTACGCGTAAATAACAAGCCTGGTCCTTCACGCGGGCTTTGGAGGGTGGAGAGGAAGGGTACATTGCCTTCGGAGCTGTGAAGCACCGAGGATTTCTTTATGCGGGTGGCCAAAAATATTGAAGATGTATGCACGTATGGATTGGGTCGACGAAACCGGGCCGGGAATTTTAAGCTTGTGGTCCACTGCAGAAACACACGTACCCACATCAGGAGCGATGCTACGGGTGCGCTGAAGCCCACTCAACTTTACTTTGATCATTTCCTTTAGACCCACCCCCCACCCCAATATTTAAGCAGTTGGAACATATGGCGGGTACAACCATTTATGATTCTAGTGAACTTGAATAAACATATGTGGATTTTTCGAATTCACCGAAATTTTGTTATACAGTATAAAACGAATTTTTTGTTACATTTAGAATTTGTACTTATGTGAAATGGAGAGACTCCTCTGAACGAATTTCTAAGAAAGCAGTAGAAGCACACCATTTTGTAATTTATAGTTTTAAACGATGAGAGAGAGAGAGAGAGTAACAGAGAAAGACAGAGAGAGACAGTAAGTGAGAGAGACAGAGAGAGAGAGACAGTAAGTGAGAGAGACAGACAGACAGAGAGACAGAGAGAGAGACAGACAGACAGAGAGACAGTGAGGAGAGCAAAACAGAGTGAGAGAGGCAGAGGGAGAGAGAGGGAGACAGACAGAGAAAGTGAGAGAGAGTGAGGCAGAGAGAAACACAGAGAGAGACAGACAGAGAAAGTGACAGTAAAACAGAAAGAGAGACAGAGAAAGTGAGAAAGAGTTAGAGAGATACAGAGAGGGAATGAGAGAGACAGAAAGAAAATGAGAGAGACAGAGAGTGAGAGAGGCAGAGGGAGGGAGGGAGGGAGAAACAAAGAGACAGAGAGAGAAAGTTAGAGAGAGAGTCGGAGAGACAGAGATAGACAGAGAGAAAGTGAGAGAGACAGGAAGAATGAGGAGAGACATAGATAGGGACAGAGAGGCAGAAGGAGAGATGATGAGAGAGGCAGAAAAAGAGAGAAACAGAGAGAGACTGAGAGAGACACAGAGAGAGACAGAGATAGACAGAGAGTCCGAGAGGCAGAGGGAGAGCTTGACAGAGAGTGAGAGAAACAGAGAATGAGAGAGGCAGAGGGAGAGAGAAACAGAGAATGAGAGAGGCTGAGGGAGAGAGAGACAGAGCATGAGATAGGCAGAGGGGGAGAGAGAGAGAGAAAGTGAGAGAGAGAAAGTGAGAGAGAGAAAGAAACAGACAGACAAAGTGAGAGAGAAAGAGTGAGACAGAGAGAGAGAGAGAGAACACACAGAGAGAGATGCACAGAGAAAGTGAGAGAGAGAGAATGAGAGAGACAGATACAGAGTGAGGAGAGAGACAGAGATAGAGACAGAGAGTGAGAGAGACAGAGAATGAGTGATAGAGAGTGAGGACAGAGATAGAGACAGACAGAGAGAGAGAGAGAGAGAGAGAGAGAGAGAGAGAGAGAGAGAGAGAGAGAGAGAGACAGAGAGAGAATGAGGAGAGAGAGGAAGAGAGAGAGACAGAGAGAGAGACAGAGAAAGTGAGATAGAGTGAGAGAGATACAGAGAGAGGATGAGAGAGTCAGAAAGAAAATGAGAGAGACAGAGAGTGAGAGAGGCAGAGTGAGGGAGGGAGGGAGAAACAAAGAGACAGAGAGAGAAAGTTAGAGAGAGAGAGAGAGTGGGAGAGACAGATATAGACAGAGAGAAAGTGAGAGAGACAGGAAGAATGAGGAGAGACATAGATAGGGACAGAGAGGCAGAAGGAGAGATGATGAGAGAGGCAGAAAAAGAGAGAAACAGAGAGAGACTGAGAGAGACACAGAGAGAGACAGAGATAGACAGAGAGTCGGAGAGGCAGAGGGAGAGCTTGACAGAGAGTGAGAGAAACAGAGAATGAGAGAGGCAGAGGGAGAGAGAAACAGACAATGAGAGAGGCTGAGGGAGAGAGAGACAGAGCATGAGAGAGGCAGAGGGAGAGAGAGAGAGAGAGAGAAAGTGAGAGAGAAAAAGAAACAGACAGACAAAGTGAGAGAGAAAGAGTGAGACAGAGAGAGAGAGAGAGAGAGACACAGAGAGAGATACACAGAGAAAGTGAGAGAGAGAACACACAGAGAGAGATACACAGAGAAAGTGAGAGAGAGAGAGAGAGAGAGACAGAGAGTGAGAGAGAGACAGAGATAGAGACAGAGAGTGAGACAGACAGACAGAGATAGAGACAGACAGAGAGTGAGAGAGACAGAGAATGAGTGATAGAGAGTGAGGACAGAGATAGAGACAGACAGAGAGAATGAGGAGAGAGAGACAAAGATATTATTCTGATACGACTGTGTATACAAACAGCGGTGCAGTGGGTCCGGAACGGCGCCACTGCACCGCTGTTTGTATACACAGCAGGGTTAGCCGTCACGCGTTCCGGTAAACCCTATACAGAATACTGATTTCGAATGATCGCTATACTTTCTTATACTATTAATATCAGAAAGTAAGAGAGGCGCAATGGGCGAAGAGAGTAATAAGGGAAAGGTACTGAAGACGTATAAACACCGAGCGTTCCTGTATTCTTTCAATTAGCAGTACACCACTAACAAATACAGGGTTCAAAAGAAAGTCTTTATTCAGGGAAATAACTGCGGAAAGAAAGGTCCGAGTGGTGCACAAGTTAGGCCTATAAGGAACGATGGCCGATCGAATGAAAGTGATTGGAGCTCCCCTAGCGGGAAAGATAAGAAGTTAGAAAACCTAACTCCCCAACAACGCGAGAAACGAAAGTGTAGTTAAAAAAATGTTGCGCAGCGTCGAATTAATAGGGAACGGCATTGGTTACGCACGAATTGCGTACATGGGCGGCTAGAAACGCTGTTAATTCGAAATTATTAATGCATGTAGAAACAGACTGATAGATAATGACACGAGACAGAAGCTTTGCAGGCTTATTTACATATAACACTGAATAATGGTTACAGAGATATTCCGACTGGCTACTACAGTAAAACTTCTGAAACTCGAACTTCTATGAGTCGAATTTGTTCGTAACTCGAAGAATTTTGGCATTTTGCATAACGTTTTCTCTTTTCTCGTGCCTTTTTTCTTCTATAAGTCTAATTTCTGAAACTCGAATTTGTCTGTAACTCGAAACGTTATTTCGTGTTTTGTGCAAAATCCCAGTGAAAATCGTATCCTGCTCCCATCCGCCCTATGTAGGGGTGTTTTAATCCCTTCGAGAATTTAGTCCTTAGCTACAAGGCCTGTCCAGTTGCATGGGATAGAATTCTTTCGCAAGTTACACTATCTACCAACAAATAATTGGACACCTGTGATAGCAAAGGAAAAGGAAGTTTATTCACCTTCAATAGTTGGTGGAGCCTCCATGAGCGGCGATTACAGCTGCGACCCTCCGGGGCATACTCTCAACCAGGCGTTGTACGACGGCTAGCGGTATTTTCTTCCACTCGGCTTGGAGAAGACAGGTCAGTTCCTTCACCAATTTCGGACGGTGGGGACACCCCCCAAGTCGACGCCCCAACTCTTCTCAGAGGTACTCGATAGGTTTAAGGTCCGGGGCCAGTCCATTCGATTAACCCCATTGTCACCATACCAAGCCATGGTGGACCTCGCAACATGACAGGTGGCATTGTCATCCTGAAAGTAACATGGGTCCACCCCGTGAAACTGCCAAAACGTAGGAAGCGCATGGTCATCCAAAATGGTGCAGTAGGTCTCGGCGTTGAGTCTACCAGGAATTGCGACCAAGGGTCCCGTGCCATACCAGGAGAAACACCCCCATAGCATAATTCCACCGCCGCCGAACTTCACAGTTCGCACAATACATTCCGGCAGGAGGCGTTCTCCAGGCAGACGCCAAACCCAGACCCTGCCATCCAAACGGTAGAGGGTGAACCTTGATTCGTCGCTCCAGAGAACCTGTTTCCACTGTTCAACGGTCCACTGTCGACGTTCTTTGCACCACGTTAGCCGAGCAGCGCTATTGGACTTGGTGATCAAAGGCTTGTGGGCGGCAGCACGTCCATGATAACAGAGCAGATGGGCTTCCTTACGGATGGTATTCATCGAAAGAACACTCCCAAATGCCTGTTGAAACTCCTCGCGGATGTGGCCCATCGATTTGGTGCGGTTCTTCTGAATTTCTGTGGCCAGCACCCGTTGGTCTCTAACTCCCAGTTTTGTGGGTCTGCCGGGTCGGGGCACATTCCGACAGTCACCTCTCATCTTCCACTTGCCAATCACGTAGGCCACTGTCGATTTTGGGTAATTCAACTCGCTGGATATGTCATAAGTCATTTTTGTGATACCCGAGGATTACACCTTTCTCGAAATCAGAGAGCTCCGAACTGCGTGGCATCTTGCATGCGACTGGTTGCGTTGTTGTTTCCCACACGATATTTAACGGCGGCGGCCGTGTCGTGTATCAGGACCGCAGATATCGTCGATTGCAGGGGTGTCCAATTACTTGTTGGTAGATAGCGTATTTCTTAAGTCTGCACTCTGCATTCTTTTGGGCCAACTTCATGCAGTGGGTTCTGTGCACACAGTTTTACAAAATTTTTTGTCTGTCATCGTAGTGGAAATATTTGTGATGTTTAAAAGGAAGCTTAAAGTGGTATCATTGCCGTAAAAAAAATGAAGCTAATACGGGTATATCTAGTGGATACTAGAGGAATAAGGAGAAAATATACTGCTGAAAAATATGGATTAACTCTATAACTCAAATTTTCCGCAGCTCGAAGTTAATCTTAGTTCTCTTGAAGATTCGAGTTATAGAAGTTTTACTGTATCAATATTTACACACGCACTTGAATCGTTCTCCATCGTGGGCCAGCATTTTGCATCGCCTACACTGTTAAAACAGATCTACTTAAAAATGAGAACATGAACCTACTTGTTTTTGTTTTTTTTCATTTTGAAGTACAATCATATCGTAAACGAGTACATGACATGCTCAAATATAAGTAACCATACGTACTTACAAATAATTGCGTCAATAAATATAATCTAAGCTTAAAGTAGCTTTGTGTACGTTTTTACATTAACTATATTTATGTCAATTTCATAAATAATATATTATCGCTTCATCACTATATTTGTCATAAAATTGTGCTGTCTATTTGCCCAGCATGTGACAACGGGTATATCTATTATTCCAGATGTGCCATCGAATAATATACACTGGCGTGCAAAAATTAAGGACGAGACGGTTTTTCGAATGTAACGTCGTGCAGAAGTGCTCCACATCGACTCAAATCATACCATAAGATCCCCAAGATGGAAGAATATGGGACAAGTGAGCAAAACCGTCCAAACAAGGAATCCAAAGGATACAAAGGAACTCTATTGAAATGGTAGCTTCGAGCACAACTGGACAGAAGACAGAAACGTCCATGTGACAGGCGGCTGCCAAGAAAAATCCAGTCTTTAGTAGGGGATATTATCACCCCTGCCTGCGTTGCAGGATTTACATCGTCTGTCCATGCTGAGGACGAGGTTGTCAAGGAGCTGTTGAGGCATCGCGGCCCATTCCTTTTGTAGCGCCAATCGCAGCTGCGGAATCGTTGCTGGAGGCTGGTGACGTGCTGCCAAGCGTCTCCCGAGAAGGTCCCACTCGTGTTCGATTGGATTTAGGTCCGGGGACCTTGCGGGTCAATCCATGCGTTGAATATCTTCACTCTCCAACAGCTCTGCGACAGCCACTGTACGATGAGGTGTAGCGTTGTCGTTCATGAAGAGGAACTCAGGACCCACAGCACCTCTAAACAGACGCACGTGAGGCAGGAGAACCTCGGTACAATAGTGGACACCAGTGACTGGACCTCCTTGGAAGATGTGGAGGTCAGTACGGCTACCAAGCATGATACCGCCCCAAACGAGAACTCCGGCACCTCCAAAACGGCCCCTTTCGATGATGTTGGAGGTGTGATTGCGTGTTCCCCCCTGCTCTCTCCAGAAGTGTATACGTCCAGAATCGCTCGTCAGACTAAATCGGCTCTCATCCGTAAAGAGAACTCGACCCCATTGCTGATGTGTCCAGTTCTTGTGTTCCTCGCACCACAAAAACCGCCGTCTCCGATGAGCAGGCGTTAATGGCACACACCGTACTGGTCATCGTCCAAGTAGACCACCTATGTGCAGCATCCTGGCCACGGTAAAACGCGATAACGGACGTCCAGTTGTCTGTTGTGTGTGCGTTGCGATTTCTCCAGCTGTGTGCCGTCTGTCTGTTCTCGCCTGTTGGACAATATACCGGTCGTCCGCCGCCGTGGTTGCTCGCGGACGACCACTGCTAAACTCTCGGACTGCTGTTCCTGTCGTTTGAAATGCTCTCCAAGCTCGTGAAACTATGCTGTGAGCGATCCCGAACTCCTCGGCCACACTAGTCACACTTCGACCTTCTTCCAACTTCCCAATGACGCGATCTCGGGTAAAGTCATCCAGATGTCGTCTACTGGATTGCCTGTTGGCCATATCACACGGTGGCAACAACTCGACGTCGTTCAAACCGATGCACACCGTGCAATAGCTTTCACCGAATTGCTGAGCGTACACCGCCCGTGTGCTTTATACCCTTCCGACTCTCACCCGCCCCCTATGTCATGCTGCATATATGCGCATGCCCTACCGTACCGGACCCTAATCTATCTCCTGAGAGGTTTTTCGGTCCGTTCTGTCTGCTCGTTCCGCTGTTATGCTAATTTCTCCTCTTCGTCTTCAATTTTTGCACACCAACGGGCCATCTAAATAAACCCCAGTCAACAATTACACGATTGGCAGTGCTGTCGCTGGGATCTTTGATATTTACGACCAAACTGAATAGCAGCGAAAAAGATGGCCGCCCCGGCGGCGCAATGGTGTAAGCGATGGTCTAAGCATCCAAATAAATCCCACACTGTACAAAAATTACTGTAGATTTTATGGTTTTAAACCGTTTTCCAGGGTGCCAACACAAAACCGTAAAATCTAAAGTTTTATGCAGTGTTGGAGCAAAATTATAGCTTTGCTCCAACACAATCAACACATTCGTTCCAGCCAAATTTTTGTGTTTTCGTGATGATTTGGATTGTGACTTGCTCCAGCCAAATTCTGTGCTGTTTTCTTCATTAAATGCAGTGTTTGAGCAAAGCTATAGCTTTGCTCAAACACTGCATAAAACTGTAGATTTTACGGTTTTGTGTTGGCACCCTGGAAAACGGTTTAAAACCGTAAAATCTACAGTAATTTTTTTACAGTGCAGTCAACAACTACACGACTGGTAGAGCTGTCGCTGGGGTCTTTGATGTTTACGACCAAACTGAACAGCAGCGAAAAGATGGCCGTCCCGGTGGCGGAATAGTCTAAGCGATCGTCTAACCATCCAAATAAACCCCATTCAACAATTACACGACTGGTAGAGCTGTCGCTGGGATCTTTGATGTTTTCGACCAAACTGAACAGCAGCGAAAAAGATGGCCGTCCTGGTGGCGGAATGGTCTAAGCGATCATCTAACTATCCAAATAAACCCCAGTCAACAATTACACGACTGGTAGAGCTGTCGCTGGGGTCTTTGATGTTTACGACCAAACTGAACAGCAGCGAAAAAGATGGCCGTCCTGGTGGCGGAATGGTCTAAGCGATCACCTAACTATCCAAATAAACCCCAGTCAACAATTACACGACTGGTAGAGCTGTCGCTGAGGTCTTTGATGTTTACGACCAAACTGAACAGCAGCGAAAAAGATGGCCGTCCTGGTGGCGGAATGGTCTAAGCGATCACCTAACTATCCAAATAAACCCCAGTCAACAATTACACGACTGGTAGAGCTGTCGCTGGGGTCTTTGATGTTTACGACCAAACTGAACAGCAGCGAAAAAGATGGCCGTCCCGGTGGCGGAATAGTCTAAGCGATCGTCTAACCATCCAAATAAACCCCATTCAACAAGTACACGACTGGTAGAGCTGTCGCTGGGATCTTTGATGTTTTCGACCAAACTGAACAGCAGCGAAAAAGATGGCCGTCCCGGTGGCGGAATGGTCTAAGCGATCACCTAACTATCCAAATAAACCCCAGTTAACAATTACACGACTGGTAGAGCTGTCGCTGGGGTCCTTGATGTTTTCGACCAAACTGAACAGCAGCGAAAAGGATGGCCGTCCCGGTGGCAGAATGGTCTAAGCGATCGTCTAACCATCCAAATAAACCCCAGATAACAATTACACGACTGGTAGAGCTGTCGCTGGGGTCCTTGATGTTTACGACCAAACTGAACAGCAGCGAAAAGGATGGCCGTCCCGGTGGCAGAATGGTCTAAGCGATCATCTAACCATCCAAATAAACCCCAGTTAACAATTACACGACTGGTAGAGCTGTCGCTGGGGTCCTTGATGTTTACGACCAAACTGAACAGCAGCGAAAAGGATGGCCGTCCCGGTGGCAGAATGGTCTAAGCGATCATCTAACCATCCAAATAAACCCCAGTTAACAATTACACGACTGGTAGAGCTGTCGCTGGGGTCCTTGATGTTTACGACCAAACTGAACAGCAGCGAAAAGGATGGCCGTCCCGGTGGCAGAATGGTCTAAGCGATCGTCTAACCATCCAAATAAACCCCAGTTAACAATTACACGACTGGTAGAGCTGTCGCTGGGGTCCTTGATGTTTACGACCAAACTGAACAGCAGCGAAAAAGATGGCCGTCCCGGTGGCAGAATGGTCTAAGCGATCGTCTAACCATCCAAATAAACCCCAGTTAACAATTACACGACTGGTAGAGCTGTCGCTGGGGTCCTTGATGTTTACGACCAAACTGAACAGCAGCGAAAAAGATGGCCGTCCCGGTGGCAGAATGGTCTAAGCGATCGTCTAACCATCCAAATAAACCCCAGTTAACAATTACACGACTGGTAGAGCTGTCGCTGGGGTCCTTGATGTTTACGACCAAACTGAACAGCAGCGAAAAAGATGGCCGTCCCGGTGGCAGAATGGTCTAAGCGATCGTCTAACCATCCAAATAAACCCCAGTTAACAATTACACGACTGGTAGAGCTGTCGCTGGGGTCCTTGATGTTTACGACCAAACTGAACAGCAGCGAAAAAGATGGCCGTCCCGGTGGCAGAATGGTCTAAGCGATCATCTAACCATCCAAATAAACCCCAGTTAACAATTACACGACTGGTAGAGCTGTCGCTGGGGTCCTTGATGTTTACGACCAAACTGAACAGCAGCGAAAAGGATGGCCGTCCCGGTGGCAGAATGGTCTAAGCGATCGTCTAACCATCCAAATAAACCCCAGTTAACAATTACACGACTGGTAGAGCTGTCGCTGGGGTCCTTGATGTTTACGACCAAACTGAACAGCAGCGAAAAAGATGGCCGTCCCGGTGGCAGAATGGTCTAAGCGATCGTCTAACCATCCAAATAAACCCCAGTTAACAATTACACGACTGGTAGAGCTGTCGCTGGGGTCCTTGATGTTTACGACCAAACTGAACAGCAGCGAAAAAGATGGCCGTCCCGGTGGCAGAATGGTCTAAGCGATCATCTAACCATCCAAATAAACCCCAGTTAACAATTACACGACTGGTAGAGCTGTCGCTGGGGTCCTTGATGTTTACGACCAAACTGAACAGCAGCGAAAAAGATGGCCGTCCCGGTGGCAGAATGGTCTAAGCGATCGTGTAACCATCCAAATAAACCCCAGTTAACAATTACACGACTGGTAGAGCTGTCGCTGGGGTCCTTGATGTTTACGACCAAACTGAACAGCAGCGAAAAAGATGGCCGTCCCGGTGGCAGAATGGTCTAAGCGATCATCTAACCATCCAAATAAACCCCAGTTAACAATTACACGACTGGTAGAGCTGTCGCTGGGGTCCTTGATGTTTACGACCAAACTGAACAGCAGCGAAAAAGGATGGCCGTCCCGGTGGCAGAATGGTCTAAGCGATCGTCTAACCATCCAAATAAACCCCAGTTAACAATTACACGACTGGTAGAGCTGTCGCTGGGGTCCTTGATGTTTACGACCAAACTGAACAGCAGCGAAAAAGATGGCCGTCCCGGTGGCAGAATGGTCTAAGCGATCGTCTAACCATCCAAATAAACCCCAGTTAACAATTACACGACTGGTAGAGCTGTCGCTGGGGTCCTTGATGTTTACGACCAAACTGAACAGCAGCGAAAAAGATGGCCGTCCCGGTGGCAGAATGGTCTAAGCGATCATCTAACTATCCAAATAAACCCCAGTCAACAATTACACGACTGGTAGAGCTGTCGCTGGGGTCCTTGATGTTTACGACCAAACTGAACAGCAGCGAAAAAGATGGCCGTCCCGGTGGCAGAATGGTCTAAGCGATCGTCTAACCATCCAAATAAACCCCAGTTAACAATTACACGACTGGTAGAGCTGTCGCTGGGGTCCTTGATGTTTACGACCAAACTGAACAGCAGCGAAAAAGATGGCCGTCCCGGTGGCGGAATGGTCTAAGCGATCACCTAACTATCCAAATAAACCCCAGTCAACAATTACACGACTGGTAGAGCTGTCGCTGGGGTCTTTGATGTTTACGACCAAACTGAACAGCAGCGAAAAAGATGGCCGTCCTGGTGGCGGAATGGTCTAAGCGATCACCTAACTATCCAAATAAACCCCAGTCAACAATTACACGACTGGTAGAGCTGTCGCTGGGGTCTTTGATGTTTACGACCAAACTGAACAGCAGCGAAAAAGATGGCCGTCCCGGTGGCGGAATGGTCTAAGCGATCACCTAACTATCCAAATAAACCCCAGTCAACAATTACACGACTGGTAGAGCTGTCGCTGGGATCTTTGATGTTTACGACCAAACTGAACAGCGCGCGAAAAAGATGGTCGTCCTGGTGGCAGAATGGTCTAAGCGATCACCTAACTATCCAAATAAACCCCAGTCAACAATTACACGACTGGTAGAGCTGTCGCTGGAGTCTTTGTTGTTTACGACCAAACTGAACAGCAGCGAAAAAGATGGCCGTCCCGGTGGCGGAATGGTCTAAGCGATCGTCTAACCATCCAAATAAACCCCATTCAACAATTACACGACTGGTAGAGCTGTCGCTAGGATCTTTGATGTTTTCGACCAAACTGAACAGCAGCGAAAAAGATGGCCGTCCTGGTGGCGGAATGGTCTAAGCGATCGTCTAACCATCCAAATAAACCCCATTCAACAATTACACGACTGGTAGAGCTGTCGCTGGGATCTTTGATGTTTACGACCAAACTGAACAGCAGCGAAAAAGATGGCCGTCCCGGTGGCAGAATGGTCTAAGCGATCGTCTAACCATCCAAATAAACCCCAGTTAACAATTACACGACTGGTAGAGCTGTCGCTGGGGTCCTTGATGTTTACGACCAAACTGAACAGCAGCGAAAAAGATGGCCGTCCCGGTGGCAGAATGGTCTAAGCGATCGTCTAACCATCCAAATAAACCCCAGTTAACAATTACACGACTGGTAGAGCTGTCGCTGGGGTCCTTGATGTTTACGACCAAACTGAACAGCAGCGAAAAAGATGGCCGTCCCGGTGGCAGAATGGTCTAAGCGATCATCTAACTATCCAAATAAACCCCAGTCAACAATTACACGACTGGTAGAGCTGTCGCTGGGGTCTTTGATGTTTACGACCAAACTGAACAGCAGCGAAAAAGATGGCCGTCCTGGTGGCGGAATGGTCTAAGCGATCACCTAACTATCCAAATAAACCCCAGTCAACAATTACACGACTGGTAGAGCTGTCGCTGGGGTCTTTGATGTTTACGACCAAACTGAACAGCAGCGAAAAAGATGGCCGTCCCGGTGGCGGAATGGTCTAAGCGATCACCTAACTATCCAAATAAACCCCAGTTAACAATTACACGACTGGTAGAGCTGTCGCTGGGGTCCTTGATGTTTACGACCAAACTGAACAGCAGCGAAAAAGATGGCCGTCCCGGTGGCAGAATGGTCTAAGCGATCGTCTAACCATCCAAATAAACCCCAGTTAACAATTACACGACTGGTAGAGCTGTCGCTGGGGTCCTTGATGTTTACGACCAAACTGAACAGCAGCGAAAAAGATGGCCGTCCCGGTGGCAGAATGGTCTAAGCGATCATCTAACTATCCAAATAAACCCCAGTCAACAATTACACGACTGGTAGAGCTGTCGCTGGGGTCTTTGATGTTTACGACCAAACTGAACAGCAGCGAAAAAGATGGCCGTCCTGGTGGCGGAATGGTCTAAGCGATCACCTAACTATCCAAATAAACCCCAGTCAACAATTACACGACTGGTAGAGCTGTCGCTGGGGTCTTTGATGTTTACGACCAAACTGAACAGCAGCGAAAAAGATGGCCGTCCCGGTGGCGGAATGGTCTAAGCGATCACCTAACTATCCAAATAAACCCCAGTCAACAATTACACGACTGGTAGAGCTGTCGCTGGGGTCTTTGATGTTTACGACCAAACTGAACAGCAGCGAAAAAGATGGCCGTCCTGGTGGCGGAATGGTCTAAGCGATCACCTAACTATCCAAATAAACCCCAGTCAACAATTACACGACTGGTAGAGCTGTCGCTGGGGTCTTTGATGTTTACGACCAAACTGAACAGCAGCGAAAAAGATGGCCGTCCCGGTGGCAGAATGGTCTAAGCGATCACCTAACTATCCAAATAAACCCCAGTCAACAATTACACGACTGGTAGAGCTGTCGCTGGGGTCTTTGATGTTTACGACCAAACTGAACAGCAGCGAAAAAGATGGCCGTCCTGGTGGCGGAATGGTCTAAGCGATCACCTAACTATCCAAATAAACCCCAGTCAACAATTACACGACTGGTAGAGCTGTCGCTGGGGTCTTTGATGTTTACGACCAAACTGAACAGCAGCGAAAAAGATGGCCGTCCCGGTGGCGGAATGGTCTAAGCGATCACCTAACTATCCAAATAAACCCCAGTCAACAATTACACGACTGGTAGAGCTGTCGCTGGGGTCTTTGATGTTTACGACCAAACTGAACAGCAGCGAAAAAGATGGCCGTCCTGGTGGCGGAATGGTCTAAGCGATCACCTAACTATCCAAATAAACCCCAGTCAACAATTACACGACTGGTAGAGCTGTCGCTGGGGTCTTTGATGTTTACGACCAAACTGAACAGCAGCGAAAAAGATGGCCGTCCCGGTGGCGGAATGGTCTAAGCGATCGTCTAACCATCCAAATAAACCCCATTCAACAATTACACGACTGGTAGAGCTGTCGCTGGGATCTTTGATGTTTTCGACCAAACTGAACAGCAGCGAAAAAGATGGCTGTCCCGGTGGCGGAATGGTCTAAGCGATCGTCTAACTATCCAAATAAACCCCATTCAACAATTACACGACTGGTAGAGCTGTCGCTGGGATCTTTGATGTTTACGACCAAACTGAACAGCAGCGAAAAAGATGGCCGTCCCGGTGGCAGAATGGTCTAAGCGATCGTCTAACCATCCAAATAAACCCCAGTTAACAATTACACGACTGGTAGAGCTGTCGCTGGGGTCCTTGATGTTTACGACCAAACTGAACAGCAGCGAAAAAGATGGCCGTCCCGGTGGCAGAATGGTCTAAGCGATCGTCTAACCATCCAAATAAACCCCAGTTAACAATTACACGACTGGTAGAGCTGTCGCTGGGGTCCTTGATGTTTACGACCAAACTGAACAGCAGCGAAAAAGATGGCCGTCCCGGTGGCAGAATGGTCTAAGCGATCATCTAACCATCCAAATAAACCCCAGTTAACAATTACACGACTGGTAGAGCTGTCGCTGGGGTCCTTGATGTTTACGACCAAACTGAACAGCAGCGAAAAGGATGGCCGTCCCGGTGGCAGAATGGTCTAAGCGATCGTCTAACCATCCAAATAAACCCCAGTTAACAATTACACGACTGGTACAGCTGTCGCTGGGGTCCTTGATGTTTAAGACCAAACTGAACAGCAGCGAAAAAGATGGCCGTCCCGGTGGCAGAATGGTCTAAGCGATCGTCTAACTATCCAAATAAACCCCAGTTAACAATTACACGACTGGTAGAGCTGTCGCTGGGGTCTTTGATGTTTACGACCAAACTGAACAGCAGCGAAAAAGATGGCCGTCCCGGTGGCAGAATGGTCTAAGCGATCATCTAACTATCCAAATAAACCCCAGTCAACAATTACACGACTGGTAGAGCTGTCGCTGGGGTCTTTGATGTTTACGACCAAACTGAACAGCAGCGAAAAAGATGGCCGTCCCGGTGGCGAAATGGTCTAAGCGATCACCTAACTATCCAAATAAACCCCAGTCAACAATTACACGACTGGTAGAGCTGTCGCTGGGGTCCTTGATGTTTACGACCAAACTGAACAGCAGCGAAAAAGATGGCCGTCCCGGTGGCGGAATGGTCTAAGCGATCACCTAACTATCCAAATAAACCCCAGTCAACAATTACACGACTGGTAGAGCTGTCGCTGGGGTCTTTGATGTTTACGACCAAACTGAACAGCAGCGAAAAAGATGGCCGTCCCGGTGGCGGAATGGTCTAAGCGATCACCTAACTATCCAAATAAACCCCAGTCAACAATTACACGACTGGTAGAGCTGTCGCTGGGGTCTTTGATGTTTACGACCAAACTGAACAGCAGCGAAAAAGATGGCCGTCCCGGTGGCAGAATGGTCTAAGCGATCGTCTAACCATCCAAATAAACCCCAGTTAACAATTACACGACTGGTAGAGCTGTCGCTGGGGTCCTTGATGTTTACGACCAAACTGAACAGCAGCGAAAAAGATGGCCGTCCCGGTGGCGGAATGGTCTAAGCGATCATCTAACTATCCAAATAAACCCCAGTCAACAATTACACGACTGGTAGAGCTGTCGCTGGGGTCTTTGATGTTTACGACCAAACTGAACAGCAGCGAAAAAGATGGCCGTCCTGGTGGCGGAATGGTCTAAGCGATCACCTAACTATCCAAATAAACCCCAGTCAACAATTACACGACTGGTAGAGCTGTCGCTGGGGTCTTTGATGTTTACGACCAAACTGAACAGCAGCGAAAAAGATGGCCGTCCCGGTGGCAGAATGGTCTAAGCGATCGTCTAACCATCCAAATAAACCCCAGTTAACAATTACACGACTGGTAGAGCTGTCGCTGGGGTCCTTGATGTTTACGACCAAACTGAACAGCAGCGAAAAAGATGGCCGTCCCGGTGGCAGAATGGTCTAAGCGATCGTCTAACCATCCAAATAAACCCCAGTTAACAATTACACGACTGGTAGAGCTGTCGCTGGGGTCCTTGATGTTTACGACCAAACTGAACAGCAGCGAAAAAGATGGCCGTCCCGGTGGCAGAATGGTCTAAGCGATCATCTAACTATCCAAATAAACCCCAGTCAACAATTACACGACTGGTAGAGCTGTCGCTGGGGTCTTTGATGTTTACGACCAAACTGAACAGCAGCGAAAAAGATGGCCGTCCTGGTGGCGGAATGGTCTAAGCGATCACCTAACTATCCAAATAAACCCCAGTCAACAATTACACGACTGGTAGAGCTGTCGCTGGGGTCTTTGATGTTTACGACCAAACTGAACAGCAGCGAAAAAGATGGCCGTCCCGGTGGCGGAATGGTCTAAGCGATCACCTAGCTATCCAAATAAACCCCAGTCAACAATTACACGACTGGTAGAGCTGTCGCTGGGGTCCTTGATGTTTACGACCAAACTGAACAGCAGCGAAAAAGATGGCCGTCCCGGTGGCAGAATGGTCTAAGCGATCGTCTAACCATCCAAATAAACCCCAGTCAACAATTACACGACTGGTAGAGCTGTCGCTGGGGTCCTTGATGTTTACGACCAAACTGAACAGCAGCGAAAAAGATGGCCGTCCCGGTGGCAGAATGGTCTAAGCGATCATCTAACTATCCAAATAAACCCCAGTCAACAATTACACGACTGGTAGAGCTGTCGCTGGGGTCTTTGATGTTTACGACCAAACTGAACAGCAGCGAAAAAAGATGGCCGTCCTGGTGGCGGAATGGTCTAAGCGATCACCTAACTATCCAAATAAACCCCAGTCAACAATTACACGACTGGTAGAGCTGTCGCTGGGGTCTTTGATGTTTACGACCAAACTGAACAGCAGCGAAAAAGATGGCCGTCCCGGTGGCGGAATGGTCTAAGCGATCACCTAACTATCCAAATAAACCCCAGTCAACAATTACACGACTGGTAGAGCTGTCGCTGGGGTCTTTGATGTTTACGACCAAACTGAACAGCAGCGAAAAAGATGGCCGTCCTGGTGGCGGAATGGTCTAAGCGATCACCTAACTATCCAAATAAACCCCAGTCAACAATTACACGACTGGTAGAGCTGTCGCTGGGGTCTTTGATGTTTACGACCAAACTGAACAGCAGCGAAAAAGATGGCCGTCCCGGTGGCGGAATGGTCTAAGCGATCACCTAACTATCCAAATAAACCCCAGTCAACAATTACACGACTGGTACAGCTGTCGCTGGGGTCTTTGATGTTTACGACCAAACTGAACAGCAGCGAAAAGGATGGCCGTCCTGGTGGCGGAATGGTCTAAGCGATCACCTAACTATCCAAATAAACCCCAGTCAACAATTACACGACTGGTAGAGCTGTCGCTGGGGTCTTTGATGTTTACGACCAAACTGAACAGCAGCGAAAAAGATGGCCGTCCCGGTGGCGGAATGGTCTAAGCGATCACCTAACTATCCAAATAAACCCCAGTCAACAATTACACGACTGGTAGAGCTGTCGCTGGGGTCTTTGATGTTTACGACCAAACTGAACAGCAGCGAAAAAGATGGCCCGTCCTGGTGGCGGAATGGTCTAAGCGATCACCTAACTATCCAAATAAACCCCAGTCAACAATTACACGACTGGTAGAGCTGTCGCTGGGGTCTTTGATGTTTACGACCAAACTGAACAGCAGCGAAAAAGATGGCCGTCCCGGTGGCGGAATGGTCTAAGCGATCGTCTAACCATCCAAATAAACCCCATTCAACAATTACACGACTGGTAGAGCTGTCGCTGGGATCTTTGATGTTTTCGACCAAACTGAACAGCAGCGAAAAGGATGGCTGTCCCGGTGGCGGAATGGTCTAAGCGATCGTCTAACTATCCAAATAAACCCCATTCAACAATTACACGACTGGTAGAGCTGTCGCTGGGGTCCTTGATGTTTACGACCAAACTGAACAGCAGCGAAAAAGATGGCCGTCCCGGTGGCGGAATGGTCTAAGCGATCACCTAACTATCCAAATAAACCCCAGTCAACAATTACACGACTGGTAGAGCTGTCGCTGGGGTCTTTGATGTTTACGACCAAACTGAACAGCAGCGAAAAAGATGGCCGTCCCGGTGGCAGAATGGTCTAAGCGATCGTCTAACCATCCAAATAAACCCCATTCAACAATTACACGACTGGTAGAGCTGTCGCTGGGATCTTTGATGTTTACGACCAAACTGAACAGCAGCGAAAAAGATGGCCGTCCCGGTGGCAGAATGGTCTAAGCGATCGTCTAACCATCCAAATAAACCCCAGTTAACAATTACACGACTGGTAGAGCTGTCGCTGGGGTCCTTGATGTTTACGACCAAACTGAACAGCAGCGAAAAAGATGGCCGTCCCGGTGGCAGAATGGTCTAAGCGATCGTCTAACTATCCAAATAAACCCCAGTTAACAATTACACGACTGGTAGAGCTGTCGCTGGGGTCCTTTGATGTTTACGACCAAACTGAACAGCAGCGAAAAAGATGGCCGTCCCGGTGGCAAAATGGTCTAAGCGATCATCTAACTATCCAAATAAACCCCAGTCAACAATTACACGACTGGTAGAGCTGTCGCTGGGGTCTTTGATGTTTACGACCAAACTGAACAGCAGCGAAAAAGATGGCCGTCCTGGTGGCGGAATGGTCTAAGCGATCACCTAACTATCCAAATAAACACCAGTCAACAATTACACGACTGGTAGAGCTGTCGCTGGGGTCTTTGATGTTTACAACCAAACTGAACAGCAGCGAAAAAGATGGCCGTCCTTATGGCGGAATGGTCTAAGCGATCATCTAACTATCCAAATAAACCCCAGTCAACAATTACACGACTGGTAGAGCTGTCGCTGGGGTCTTTGATGTTTACGACCAAACTGAACAACAGCGAAAAAGATGGCCGTCCTGGTGGCGGAATGATCTAAGCGATCACCTAACTATCCAAATAAACCCCAGTCAACAATTACACGACTGGTAGAGCTGTCGCTGAGGTCTTTGATGTTTACGACCAAACTGAACAGCAGCGAAAAAGATGGCCGTCCTGGTGGCGGAATGGTCTAAGCGATCACCTAACTATCCAAATAAACCCCAGTCAACAATTACACGACTGGTAGAGCTGTCGCTGGGGTCTTTGATGTTTACGACCAAACTGAACAGCAGCGAAAAAGATGGCCGTCCCGGTGGCGGAATGGTCTAAGCGATCGTCCATCCATCCAAATAAACCCCATTCAACAATTACACGACTGGTAGAGCTGTCGCTGGGATCTTTGATGTTTACGACCAAACTGAACAGCAGCGAAAAGGATGTCCGTCCCGGTGGCGGAATGGTCTAAGCGATCGTCTAACCATCCAAATAAACCCCATTCAACAATTACACGACTGGTAGAGCTGTCGCTGGGATCTTTGATGTTTTCGACCAAACTGAACAGCAGCGAAAAGGATGGCCGTCCCGGTGGCGGAATGGTCTAAGCGATCGTCTAACCATCCAAATAAACCCCATTCAACAATTACACGACTGGTAGAGCTGTCGCTGGGATCTTTGATGTTTACGACCAAACTGAACAGCAGCGAAAAAGATGGCCGTCCCGGTGGCAGAATGGTCTAAGCGATCGTCTAACCATCCAAATAAACCCCAGTCAACAATTACACGACTGGTAGAGCTGTCGCTGGGGTCCTTGATGTTTACGACCAAACTGAACAGCAGCGAAAAAGATGGCCGTCCCGGTGGCAGAATGGTCTAAGCGATCGTCTAACCATCCAAATAAACCCCAGTTAACAATTACACGACTGGTAGAGCTGTCGCTGGGGTCCTTGATGTTTACGACCAAACTGAACAGCAGCGAAAAAGATGGCCGTCCCGGTGGCAGAATGGTCTAAGCGATCATCTAACTATCCAAATAAACCCCAGTCAACAATTACACGACTGGTAGAGCTGTCGCTGGGGTCCTTGATGTTTACGACCAAACTGAACAGCAGCGAAAAAGATGGCCGTCCTGGTGGCGGAATGGTCTAAGCGATCACCTAACTATCCAAATAAACCCCAGTCAACAATTACACGACTGGTAGAGCTGTCGCTGGGGTCTTTGATGTTTACGACCAAACTGAACAGCAGCGAAAAAGATGGCCGTCCCCGGTGGCGGAATGGTCTAAGCGATCACCTAACTATCCAAATAAACCCCAGTCAACAATTACACGACTGGTAGAGCTGTCGCTGGGGTCTTTGATGTTTACGACCAAACTGAACAGCAGCGAAAAAGATGGCCGTCCCCGGTGGCGGAATGGTCTAAGCGATCACCTAACTATCCAAATAAACCCCAGTCAACAATTACACGACTGGTAGAGCTGTCGCTGGGGTCTTTGATGTTTACGACCAAACTGAACAGCAGCGAAAAAGATGGCCGTCCCGGTGGCGGAATAGTCTAAGCGATCGTCTAACCATCCAAATAAACCCCATTCAACAATTACACGACTGGTAGAGCTGTCGCTGGGATCTTTGATGTTTTCGACCAAACTGAACAGCAGCGAAAAGGATGGCCGTCCCGGTGGCGGAATGGTCTAAGCGATCGTCTAACCATCCAAATAAACCCCATTCAACAATTACACGACTGGTAGAGCTGTCGCTGGGGTCTTTGATGTTTACGACCAAACTGAACAGCAGCGAAAAAGATGGCCGTCCCGGTGGCGGAATAGTCTAAGCGATCGTCTAACCATCCAAATAAACCCAATTCAACAATTACACGACTGGTAGAGCTGTCGCTGGGATCTTTGATGTTTTCGACCAAACTGAACAGCAGCGAAAAGGATGGCCGTCCCGGTGGCGGAATGGTCTAAGCGATCGTCTAACCATCCAAATAAACCCCATTCAACAATTACACGACTGGTAGAGCTGTCGCTGGGATCTTTGATGTTTTCGACCAAACTGAACAGCAGCGAAAAGGATGGCCGTCCCGGTGGCGGAATGGTCTAAGCGATCGTCTAACCATCCAAATAAACCCCATTCAACAATTACACGACTGGTAGAGCTGTCGCTGGGATCTTTGATGTTTTCGACCAAACTGAACAGCAGCGAAAAAGATGGCCGTCCCCGGTGGCGGAATGGTCTAAGCGATCACCTAACTATCCAAATAAACCCCAGTCAACAATTACACGACTGGTAGAGCTGTCGCTGGGGTCTTTGATGTTTACGACCAAACTGAACAGCAGCGAAAAAGATGGCCGTCCCGGTGGCGGAATAGTCTAAGCGATCGTCTAACCATCCAAATAAACCCCATTCAACAATTACACGACTGGTAGAGCTGTCGCTGGGATCTTTGATGTTTTCGACCAAACTGAACAGCAGCGAAAAGGATGGCCGTCCCGGTGGCGGAATGGTCTAAGCGATCGTCTAACCATCCAAATAAACCCCATTCAACAATTACACGACTGGTAGAGCTGTCGCTGGGATCTTTGATGTTTTCGACCAAACTGAACAGCAGCGAAAAGGATGGCCGTCCCGGTGGCGGAATGGTCTAAGCGATCGTCTAACCATCCAAATAAACCCCATTCAACAATTACACGACTGGTAGAGCTGTCGCTGGGATCTTTGATGTTTACGACCAAACTGAACAGCAGCGAAAAAGATGGCCGTCCCGGTGGCAGAATGGTCTAAGCGATCGTCTAACCATCCAAATAAACCCCAGTCAACAATTACACGACTGGTAGAGCTGTCGCTGGGGTCCTTGATGTTTACGACCAAACTGAACAGCAGCGAAAAAGATGGCCGTCCCGGTGGCAGAATGGTCTAAGTGATCGTCTAACCATCCAAATAAACCATAGTTAACAATTACACGACTGGTAGAGCTGTCGCTGGGGTCCTTGATGTTTACGACCAAACTGAACAGCAGCGAAAAAGATGGCCGTCCCGGTGGCAGAATGGTCTAAGCGATCATCTAACCATCCAAATAAACCCCAGTTAACAATTACACGACTGGTAGAGCTGTCGCTGGGGTCCTTGATGTTTACGACCAAACTGAACAGCAGCGAAAAAGATGGCCGTCCTGGTGGCGGAATGGTCTAAGCGATCACCTAACTATCCAAATAAACCCCAGTCAACAATTACACGACTGGTAGAGCTGTCGCTGGGGTCTTTGATGTTTACGACCAAACTGAACAGCAGCGAAAAAGATGGCCGTCCCCGGTGGCGGAATGGTCTAAGCGATCGTCTAACTATCCAAATAAACCCCAGTCAACAATTACACGACTGGTAGAGCTGTCGCTGGGGTCTTTGATGTTTACGACCAAACTGAACAGCAGCGAAAAAGATGGCCGTCCTGGTGGCGGAATGGTCTAAGCGATCATCTAACTATCCAAATAAACCCCAGTCAACAATTACACGACTGGTAGAGCTGTCGCTGGGGTCTTTGATGTTTACGACCAAACTGAACAGCAGCGAAAAAGATGGCCGTCCTGGTGGCGGAATGGTCTAAGCGATCATCTAACTATCCAAATAAACCCCAGTCAACAATTACACGACTGGTAGAGCTGTCGCTGGGGTCTTTGATGTTTACGACCAAACTGAACAGCAGCGAAAAAGATGGCCGTCCTGGTGGCGGAATGGTCTAAGCGATCATCTAACTATCCAAATAAACCCCAGTCAACAATTACACGACTGGTAGAGCTGTCGCTGGGGTCTTTGATGTTTACGACCAAACTGAACAGCAGCGAAAAAGATGGCCGTCCTGGTGGCGGAATGGTCTAAGCGATCATCTAACTATCCAAATAAACCCCAGTCAACAATTACACGACTGGTAGAGCTGTCGCTGGGGTCTTTGATGTTTACGACCAAACTGAACAGCAGCGAAAAAGATGGCCGTCCTGGTGGCGGAATGGTCTAAGCGATCATCTAACTATCCAAATAAACTCCAGTCAACAATTACACGACTGGTAGAGCTGTCGCTGGGGTCTTTGATGTTTACGACCAAACTGAACAGCAGCGAAAAAGATGGCCGTCCTGGTGGCGGAATGGTCTAAGCGATCACCTAACTATCCAAATAAACCCCAGTCAACAATTACACGACTGGTAGAGCTGTCGCTGGGGTCTTTGATGTTTACGACCAAACTGAACAGCAGCGAAAAAGATGGCCGTCCCCGGTGGCGGAATGGTCTAAGCGATCACCTAACTATCCAAATAAACCCCAGTCAACAATTACACGACTGGTAGAGCTGTCGCTGGGGTCTTTGATGTTTACGACCAAACTGAACAGCAGCGAAAAAGATGGCCGTCCCCGGTGGCGGAATGGTCTAAGCGATCACCTAACTATCCAAATAAACCCCAGTCAACAATTACACGACTGGTAGAGCTGTCGCTGGGGTCTTTGATGTTTACGACCAAACTGAACAGCAGCGAAAAAGATGGCCGTCCCGGTGGCGGAATAGTCTAAGCGATCGTCTAACCATCCAAATAAACCCCATTCAACAATTACACGACTGGTAGAGCTGTCGCTGGGATCTTTGATGTTTTCGACCAAACTGAACAGCAGCGAAAAGGATGGCCGTCCCGGTGGCGGAATGGTCTAAGCGATCGTCTAACCATCCAAATAAACCCCATTCAACAATTACACGACTGGTAGAGCTGTCGCTGGGATCTTTGATGTTTTCGACCAAACTGAACAGCAGCGAAAAGGATGGCCGTCCCGGTGCCGGAATGGTCTAAGCGATCGTCTAACCATCCAACTAAACCCCATTCAACAATTACACGACTGGTAGAGCTGTCGCTGGGATCTTTGATGTTTACGACCAAACTGAACAGCAGCGAAAAAGATGGCCGTCCCGGTGGCGGAATGGTCTAAGCGATCGTCTAACCATCCAAATAAACCCCATTCAACAATTGCACGACTGGTAGAGCTGTCGCTGGGGTCTTTGATGTTTACGACCAAACTGAACAGCAGCGAAAAAGATGGCCGTCCCGGTGGCGGAATGGTCTAAGCGATCATCTAACTATCCAAATAAACCCCATTCAACAATTACACGACTGGTAGAGCTGTCGCTGGGGTCTTTGATGTTTACGACCAAACTGAACAGCAGCGAAAAAGATGGCCGTCCCGGTGGCGGAATGGTCTAAGCGATCACCTGACTATCCAAATAAACCCCAGTCAACAATTACACGACTGGTAGAGCTGTCGCTGGGGTCTTTGATGTTTACGACCAAACTGAGCAGCAGCGAAAAAGATGGCCGCCCCGGTGGCGCAGTAGTCTAAGCGATGGCTTATGATAATTCGTCAGTGAAGGGTCCGGGTTCGAATCCCAGTGAGGCATGGATGTTGTGTTTGTCTTACGACGCTGACTCTATCCCTTCCTTGGAACCAGTGGCCCTAAATTAGGAACGGGCGACTGGTTATAGCCCATTGAGTTGTTCACGGTGGTCGTTAAACCTTCAATAAAAAAAAAAAAAGAACATGAACTACGTCACGGGTTTTCAGCCAATCAGGTAACATTTCAGGATCTCAAAAGAGTTTGTTTGCAAGGTTTGTGAACGTGAGAGTGACTAATGCCCAAAATCTTCTTCAAAGCTTATGTAGACAAATATCGCTTGCAAGAATAGCCGCGCAAAGGAATGAACTGTGTTTTTCATCATCCCTCTGTTGAGAGACATAACATTTCCGTCTTGTTATTCCGATACCAAGGAGCTTTAAAAATCGCGCTTCGTTGATTATTTTTTCCTGCTGCTTCAGAGTCAACAGAGGAAACGGAAATAGAAATTAACGAGGTGTTGCCAAATGAAAGCACCATAAAGTTAAAAATAATGTTGAAGTGCTCGCTGTGTTTCCGAGAACGAAATTATTAGGGAAGACAGATGGTTCCAGGTCGGTGCTTCCTAGAAGTTCAATGCTTGCCTTAACAGTTGAATCATGTATCTGAACTCCTCACAGACATCTTAGGCATCACCTAAACACTCTTGTTTCTTTTCTTTTTTTTTTTTTTTTTGCTTTGAATGATCCCATTTCTGATACTTTTAGCGACCGATGTTACAATGATACTATATTTTTATCGAAAGAAAAAAAAAGATCTTAAAGCAGATAAAGGGATTTATATTGAATCCCAGCTTTTTTACGGATATGCTCCAGCTTTGTCCGTCCGTCCGCATGATAACTCACGTGAAAATGGTTCGATTTCGACGAAATTTTAGTATGTGGTAGGGGACCACCTGGGGACGAACCCTATTGAAACTGGGCGAAGCAGGGTCAAAGGTAAGGACATAGGAGCGGGATCAATTCCATTGCTCTTATGCGTCATAACTTGCGTTAAAATTGTTCGATTTCGATGAAATTTTAGTATGTGGTAGGGAACCACCTGGGCACGAACCTTGTTGAAAATGGGGGTTCAAAGGTCAGGCGGGGCATAAGAGCGGGATATATTCCATTGCCCTTATGCGTCATAACTTGCGTTAAAATTGTTCGATTTCGATGAAATTTTAGTATGTGGTAGGGAACCACCTGGGCACGAACCTTGTTGAAAATGGGGGTTCAAAGGTCAGGCAGGGCATAAGAGCGGGATATATTCCATTGCCCTTATGCGTCATAACTTGCGTTAAAATTGTTCGATTTCGATGAAATTTTAGTATGTGGTAGGGAACCACCTGGGCACGAACCTTGTTGAAAATGGGGGTTCAAAGGTCAGGCAGGGCATAAGAGCGGGATATATTCCATTGCCCTTATGCGTCATAACTTGCGTTAAAATTGTTCGATTTCGATGAAATTTTAGTATGTGGTAGGGAACCACCTGGGCACGAACCTTGTTGAAAATGGGGGTTCAAAGGTCAGGCAGGGCATAAGAGCGGGATATATTCCATTGCATTTATGCGTCAGAACTTGCGTTAAAATTGTTCGATTTCGATGAAATTTTAGTATGTGGTAGGGAACCACCTGGGCACGAACCTTATTGAAAATGGGCGAAATGGGTTCAAAGGTCAGGCAGGGCATAAGAGCGGGATATATTCCATTGCCCTTATGCGTCATAACTTGCGTTAAAATTGTTCGATTTCGATGAAATTTTAGTATGTGGTAGGGAACCACCTGGGCACGAACCTTGTTGAAAATGGGGGTTCAAAGGTCAGGCAGGGCATAAGAGCGGGATATATTCCATTGCCCTTATGCGTCATAACTTGCGTTAAAATTGTTCGATTTCGATGAAATTTTAGTATGTGGTAGGGAACCACCTGGGCACGAACCTTGTTGAAAATGGGGGTTCAAAGGTCAGGCAGGGCATAAGAGCGGGATATATTCCATTGCCCTTATGCGTCATAACTTGCGTTAAAATTGTTCGATTTCGATGAAATTTTAGTATGTGGTAGGGAACCACCTGGGCACGAACCTTGTTGAAAATGGGGGTTCAAAGGTCACGCAGGGCATAAGAGCGGGATATATTCCATTGCCCTTATGCGTCATAACTTGCGTTAAAATTGTTCGATTTCGATGAAATTTTAGTATGTGGTAGGGAACCACCTGGGCACGAACCTTGTTGAAAATGGGGGTTCCAAGGTCAGGCAGGGCATAAGAGCGGGATATATTCCATTGCCCTTATGCGTCATAACTTGCGTTAAAATTGTTCGATTTCGATGAAATTTTAGTATGTGGTAGGGAACCACCTGGGCACGAACCTTGTTGAAAATGGGGGTTCAAAGGTCAGGCAGGGCATAAGAGCGGGATATATTCCATTGCCTTTATGCGTCATAACTTGCGTTAAAATTTTTCGATTTCGATGAAATTTTAGTATGTGGTAGGGAACCACCTGGGCACGAACCTTGTTGAAAATGGGGGTTCAAAGGTCAGGCAGGGCATAAGGGCGGGATATATTCCATTGCCCTTATGCGTCATAACTTGCGTTAAAATTGTTCGATTTCGATGAAATTTTAGTATGTGGTAGGGAACCACCTGGGCACGAACCTTATTGAAAATGGGCGAAATGGGTTTAAAGGTCAGGCAGGGCATAAGAGCGGGATATATTCCATTACCCTTATGCGTCATAACTTGCGTTAAAATTGTTCGATTTCGATGAAATTTTAGTATGTGGTAAAGAACCACCTGGGCACGAACCTTGTTGAAAATGGGGGTTCAAAGGTCAGGCAGGGCATAAGAGCGGGATATATTCCATTGCCCTTATGCGTCATAACTTGCGTAAAATTTTTTCGATTTCGATGAAATTTTAGTATGTGGTAGGGAACCACCTGGGCACGAACCTTGTTGAAAATGGGGATTCAAAGGTCAGGCAGGGCATAAGAGCGGGATATATTCCATTGCCCTTATGCGTCATAACTTGCGTTAAAATTGTTCGATTTCGATGAAATTTTAGTATGTGGTAGGGAACCACCTGGGCACGAACCTTGTTGAAAATGGGCGACATGAGTCAAAGGTCAGGCAGGGCATAAGAGCGGGATATATTCCATTACCCTTATGCGTCATAACTTGCGTAAAAATTTTTCGATTTCGATGAAATTTTAGTATGTGGTAGGGAACCACCTGGGCACGAACCTTGTTGAAAATGGGCGACATGGAGTCAAAGGTCAGGCAGGGCATAAGAGCGGGATATATTCCATTACCCTTATGCGTCATAACTTGCGTTAAAATTGTTCGATTTCGATGAAATTTTAGTATGTGGTAGGGAACCACCTGGGCACGAACCTTGTTGAAAATGGGCTACATGGAGTCAAAGGTCAGGCAGGGCATAAGAGCGGGATATATTCCATTGCCCTTATGCGTCATAACTTGCGTTAAAATTGTTCGATTTCGATGAAATTTTAGTATGTGGTAGGGAACCACCTGGGCACGAACCTTGTTGAAAATGGGGGTTCAAAGGTCAGGCAGGGCATAAGAGCGGGATATATTCCATTGCCCTTATGCGTCATAACTTGCGTTAAGATTGTTCGATTTCGATGAAATTTTAGTATGTGGTAGGGAACCACCTGGGCACGAACCTTATTGAAAATGGGCGAAATGGGTTCAAAGGTTAGGCAGGGCATAAGAGCGGGATATATTCCATTGCCCTTATGCGTCATAACTTGCGTAAAAATTGTTCGATTTCGATGAAATTTTAGTATGTGGTAGGGAACCACCTGGGCACGAACCTTGTTGAAAATGGGGGTTCAAAGGTCAGGCAGGGCATAAGAGCAGGATATATTCCATTGCCCTTATGCGTCATAACTTGCGTAAAAATTGTTCGATTTCGATGAAATTTTAGTATGTGGTAGGGAACCACCTGGGCACGAACCTTGTTGAAAATGGGCGACATGGAGTCAAAGGTCAGGCAGGGCATAAGAGCGGGATATATTCTATTACCCTTATGCGTCATAACTTGCGTAAAAATTTTTAGATTTCGATGAAATTTTAGTATGTGGTAGGGAACCACCAGGGGACGAACCTTGTTGAAAATGGGCGACATGGAGTCAAAGGTCAGGCAGGGCATAAGAGCGGGATATATTCCATTACCCTTATGCGTCATAACTTGCGTAAAAATTTTTCGATTTCGATGAAATTTTAGTATGTGGTAGGGAACCACCTGGGCACGAACCTTGTTGAAAATGGGCGACATGGAGTCAAAGGTCAGGCAGGGCATAAGAGCGGGATATATTCCATTACCCTTATGCGTCATAACTTGCGTAAAAATTTTTCGATTTCGATGAAATTTTAGTATGTGGTAGGGAACCACCTGGGCACGAACCTTGTTGAAAATGGGCGACATGGAGTCAAAGGTCAGGCAGGGCATAAGAGCGGGATATATTCCATTACCCTTATGCGTCATAACTTGCGTTAAAATTGTTCGATTTCGATGAAATTTTAGTATGTGGTAGGGAACCACCTGGGCACGAACCTTGTTGAAAATGGGCGACATGGAGTCAAAGGTTAGGCAGGGCATAAGAGCGGGATATATTCCATTACCCTTATGCGTCATAACTTGCGTAAAAATTGTTCGATTTCGATGAAATTTTAGTATGTGGTAGGGAACCACCTGGGCACGAACCTTGTTGAAAATGGGCGACATGGAGTCAAAGGTCAGGCAGGGCATAAGAGCAGGATATATTCCATTGCCCTTATGCGTCATAACTTGCGTAAAAATTGTTCGATTTCGATGAAATTTTAGTATGTGGTACGGAACCACCTGGGCACGAACCTTGTTGAAAATGGGCGACATGGAGTCAAAGGTCAGGCAGGGCATAAGAGCGGGATATATTCCATTACCCTTATGCGTCATAACTTGCGTAAAAAATTTTCGATTTCGATGAAATTTTAGTATGTGGTAGGGAACCACCAGGGGACGAACCTTGTTGAAAATGGGCGACATGGAGTCAAAGGTCAGGCAGGGCATAAGAGCGGGATATATTCCATTACCCTTATGCGTCATAACTTGCGTAAAAATTTTTCGATTTCGATGAAATTTTAGTATGTGGTAGGGAACCACCTGGGCACGAACCTTGTTGAAAATGGGCGACATGGAGTCAAAGGTCAGGCAGGGCATAAGAGCGGGATATATTCCATTACCCTTATGCGTCATAACTTGCGTAAAAATTTTTCGATTTCGATGAAATTTTAGTATGTGGTAGGGAACCACCTGGGCACGAACCTTGTTGAAAATGGGCGACATGGAGTCAAAGGTCAGGCAGGGCATAAGAGCGGGATATATTCCATTACCCTTATGCGTCATAACTTGCGTTAAAATTGTTCGATTTCGATGAAATTTTAGTATGTGGTAGGGAACCACCTGGGCACGAACCTTGTTGAAAATGGGCTACATGGAGTCAAAGGTTAGGCAGGGCATAAGAGCGGGATATATTCCATTACCCTTATGCGTCATAACTTGCGTAAAAATTGTTCGATTTCGATGAAATTTTAGTATGTGGTAGGGAACCACCTGGGCACGAACCTTGTTGAAAATGGGCTACATGGAGTCAAAGGTCAGGCAGGGCATAAGAGCGGGATATATTCCATTGCCCTTATGCGTCATAACTTGCGTTAAAATTGTTCGATTTCGATGAAATTTTAGTATGTGGTAGGGAACCACCTGGGCACGAACCTTGTTGAAAATGGGGGTTCAAAGGTCAGGCAGGGCATAAGAGCGGGATATATTCCATTGCCCTTATGCGTCATAACTTGCGTTAAGATTGTTCGATTTCGATGAAATTTTAGTATGTGGTAGGGAACCACCTGGGCACGAACCTTATTGAAAATGGGCGAAATGGGTTCAAAGGTTAGGCAGGGCATAAGAGCGGGATATATTCCATTGCCCTTATGCGTCATAACTTGCGTAAAAATTGTTCGATTTCGATGAAATTTTAGTATGTGGTAGGGAACCACCTGGGCACGAACCTTGTTGAAAATGGGCGACATGGAGTCAAAGGTCAGGCAGGGCATAAGAGCAGGATATATTCCATTGCCCTTATGCGTCATAACTTGCGTAAAAATTGTTCGATTTCGATGAAATTTTAGTATGTGGTAGGGAACCACCTGGGCACGAACCTTGTTGAAAATGGGCGACATGGAGTCAAAGGTCAGGCAGGGCATAAGAGCGGGATATATTCTATTACCCTTATGCGTCATAACTTGCGTAAAAATTTTTAGATTTCGATGAAATTTTAGTATGTGGTAGGGAACCACCAGGGGACGAACCTTGTTGAAAATGGGCGACATGGAGTCAAAGGTCAGGCAGGGCATAAGAGCGGGATATATTCCATTACCCTTATGCGTCATAACTTGCGTAAAAATTTTTCGATTTCGATGAAATTTTAGTATGTGGTAGGGAACCACCTGGGCACGAACCTTGTTGAAAATGGGCGACATGGAGTCAAAGGTCAGGCAGGGCATAAGAGCGGGATATATTCCATTACCCTTATGCGTCATAACTTGCGTAAAAATTTTTCGATTTCGATGAAATTTTAGTATGTGGTAGGGAACCACCTGGGCACGAACCTTGTTGAAAATGGGCGACATGGAGTCAAAGGTCAGGCTGGGCATAAGAGCGGGATATATTCCATTACCCTTATGCGTCATAACTTGCGTTAAAATTGTTCGATTTCGATGAAATTTTAGTATGTGGTAGGGAACCACCTGGGCACGAACCTTGTTGAAAATGGGCGACATGGAGTCAAAGGTTAGGCAGGGCATAAGAGCGGGATATATTCCATTACCCTTATGCGTCATAACTTGCGTAAAAATTGTTCGATTTCGATGAAATTTTAGTATGTGGTAGGGAACCACCTGGGCACGAACCTTGTTGAAAATGGGCGACATGGAGTCAAAGGTAAGGCAGGGCATAAGAGCAGGATATATTCCATTGCCCTTATGCGTCATAACTTGCGTAAAAATTGTTCGATTTCGATGAAATTTTAGTATGTGGTACGGAACCACCTGGGCACGAACCTTGTTGAAAATGGGCGACATGGAGTCAAAGGTCAGGCAGGGCATAAGAGCGGGATATATTCCATTACCCTTATGCGTCATAACTTGCGTAAAAATTTTTCGATTTCGATGAAATTTTAGTATGTGGTAGGGAACCACCAGGGGACGAACCTTGTTGAAAATGGGCGACATGGAGTCAAAGGTCAGGCAGGGCATAAGAGCGGGATATATTCCATTACCCTTATGCGTCATAACTTGCGTAAAAATTTTTCGATTTCGATGAAATTTTAGTATGTGGTAGGGAACCACCTGGGCACGAACCTTGTTGAAAATGGGCGACATGGAGTCAAAGGTCAGGCAGGGCATAAGAGCGGGATATATTCCATTACCCTTATGCGTCATAACTTGCGTAAAAATTTTTCGATTTCGATGAAATTTTAGTATGTGGTAGGGAACCACCTGGGCACGAACCTTGTTGAAAATGGGCGACATGGAGTCAAAGGTCAGGCAGGGCATAAGAGCGGGATATATTCCATTACCCTTATGCGTCATAACTTGCGTTAAAATTGTTCGATTTCGATGAAATTTTAGTATGTGGTAGGGAACCACCTGGGCACGAACCTTGTTGAAAATGGGCTACATGGAGTCAAAGGTTAGGCAGGGCATAAGAGCGGGATATATTCCATTACCCTTATGCGTCATAACTTGCGTAAAAATTGTTCGATTTCGATGAAATTTTAGTATGTGGTAGGGAACCACCAGGGGACGAACCTTGTTGAAAATGGGCGACATGGAGCCAAAGGTCAGGCAGGGCATAAGAGCGGGATATATTCCATTACCCTTATGCGTCATAACTTGCGTTAAAATTGTTCGATTTCGATGAAATTTTAGTATGTGGTAGGGAACCACCTGGGCACGAACCTTGTTGAAAATGGGCGACATGGAGTCAAAGGTTAGGCAGGGCATAAGAGCGGGATATATTCCATTACCCTTATGCGTCATAACTTGCGTAAAAATTGTTCGATTTCGATGAAATTTTAGTATGTGGTAGGGAACCACCTGGGCACGAACCTTATTGAAAATGGGCGAAATGGGTTCAAAGGTCAGGCAGGGCATAAGAGCGGGATTTATTCCATTGCCCTTATGCGTCATAACTTGCGTAAAAATGGTTCTATTTCGATGAAAGTTTAGTATGTGGTAAGGAACCACATGGGGACGAACCCTATTGAAAATAGGCGAAATGGGATCAAAGGTCAGGACACCGGAGTGGAATTCATTCCATTGCTCTTGTGCATCATAACTTACCTAAAATACTTAAATTGCGACAAAACTTTATTCATGTTGTTCCGGAGGCATGGTGAACCGATTCTGTTGAATATCAACGAAATGGGGTCAAAGGTCATTGGTGCCGCCCCGGTGGCGCAGTGGTCTAAGCGATGGCCTCTGATCATTCGTCCGAAGGGGTCCGGGTTCGAATCCCGGTGAGGCATGGGTGTTGTGTTTGTCTTTCGGCACTGGCTCTCTCCCTTCCCTGGAACCAGTGACCCTAAATTAGGGACGGGCGACTGCTTATAGCCCATTGAGTTGCTCACGGTGGTCGTTAAACCTCCAATTAAAAAAAAAAAAAAAAAAAAAAAAAAGGTCATTGCACAAAAGCCAGGTTTATTCCACAGCCATTATTCTCATAACTTGCGTAAAACTGCTTCCATTGTAACAAAACTTTATCATGTTGTTCCGGAGGTATAGTGAACCGGTTCTGTTGAATATCATCGAAATGGGGTCAAAGGTCAGGACACAGGAGGGAGATTGATTCCACAGCCATTATCTACATAACTTGAGTAATAATTTCCGGTATGTTGGAAAGCGTATCACAATCAATGCATTGCGTGATTTTACTAACTTGTTTCCAGTTCGTTTTAGTTCGATTTTCATGTTCTTTTAGGAGAATTTAACATACAGCAGCGTGCCATTTTATCTGATATGTTTCTATCATTCCTTATTTTAATACACCACAATGTGAATATTCAAGAAACGGATACAGCGTGTTAAATCCGTTTGTTTTTATAGGGGGTAATAAGCACGAAGATTCGCCAACACTGCTTGATGGCCTTCACAATGCGGCGACGAGGTTTTTTCAAGGCAGTGATAGGACTGGTAGACATAATTTTATGTCTACCATTGCCTTGTAAAAGCCTCCCAGCGGTGTGCAAAAATTTGGCGAATCTTTGTGCGTATTACGCCATAAAAATAAGCGGATTTAATACGCTGTATTATGTCTACCATTGCTTTGCGGCCAGTGTGACATGAAGGCAGAGGGTGCTAAGGTTTAAATATGCATTTATTAAACACTCGGAGTGCAGAATGAGAAGCCGCCGCCCCGGTGGCGCAGTGGTCTAAGGCGCTGGCGTCTGATCATTCGTCCGTAAGGGGTCCGGGTTCGAATCCCGGTCAGGCATGGATGTTGTGTTTGTCCTACGGCACTGGCTCTCTCCCTTCCCTGGAACCAGTGACCCTAAATTAGGGACGGGCGACTGCTTATAGCCCATTGAGTTGCTCACGGTGGTCGTTAAACCTCCAATCAAAAAAAAAAAAAAAAAGCAGAATGAGAATGTGAGTCATGAAATGATTATGTACAAATGAGCGCCAGAACAAGTAGGCAAAGAAATAATACTATATAGACTTCCTGAGGGTAAGATGGAGGGGGAAATTCAGGTTTATTAAAGATGTAATTGTCAACAAAGGATAGAGTATTCACAATAGTTCAAACTGTAAAGGAAGCTGTCAGGCCATCAATCTGGAACCAGCTGAGGTATGGTCTCCAGAGTTTGTAGAAGTTGGGAAGAGTATCTGTATTGACAGCGTGTTTGTAAGAGCGAAAGTACTGTGGCGCGTTGTAGCGCCGCCACCTACCGATGTATCTGAGGCGTCCTCGCTAAATGATCTCTCACAACAACGAGGAAGTGTTTACGCTTCTCAGAAACACTCTCTCCCACTCTGTTCGAGCGGACAAACGAAGCCTTCCCCACTTTAATATTTAATCTGTGATTCGGGAAGACGGAGTAACAACAGCTGAACGTACGGAATAATATTCACCTTTAGTTATAATAATATCAAGAGGAAACTCGTTTGACAACACACAAACATTTATTTCATAACCAATTAAAAGTTAGACGGCGGCGGATTACTTGTTCTCCAACGTCAGGCCTCACAAAGGATTGGACCTGACAAGAATCGTGAAACGCGAAAGCTGGTAAGATCTCTTCCTGAGGAAATCTCGCTCAGTGCTGAAGTTCTAGCATAGAGTCCCGCCTGACACTAGGCAGATCTACACAGTGCGTCAAAGAATTTTTAAGACTAGCGCTATATTTCAGCCTACGGTGGCGCCACCAGTGTAATCGCGAATGCGTTATAAACCGTGACCATCTGCTTGCTTTCTGCCAAAAGTACTGCGCAGTTGTTAAAGTAACTCAAACGAAATGAGCGTTCATTAGAGAAGTAAAATTTTTTCGTGTTGAGTAATTAAGATGGAACAAAGGGCTGTTATTACATTTAACGCAAAGCTTGGTAAAAGTGCCTCGGAAACGTACCAAATGATGAAACAAGTTCACGGTGAGTTTCGTTTAATTAGATCAAATGTTTTCCTGTGGCACAAACGTTTTTTGGACGGAAGAGAGACGCTAGAAGGTGATAAGCATACCGGAAGACCAAGTACATCTAGGACACCTGAGATTATTGAAAAAGTGCGTGATTTCGTGGCAAACAATCGATGTGCGTCACTAAGAATGATGGAAGAGTCTTTAAACATCAACAAAGAAACGATTCGAACCATCCTGCATGAAGATTTGGGCAAAACAAAAGTCTGTGCTAAATTTGTTCCACACACGTTAACCAATGAACAAAAATCAAGGAGAAGTGCACATTGCAGAGACATCATTTCAGCCGCTGAAAATGATCCAAACTTCTTAAAATCGATTGCTACTGGTGATGAAACATGGTGTTTTCAATATGATCCTAAAACAAAGCGACAAAGTATGGAATGGAAGTCAAAAAACTCGCCACAAGCCAAAAGAACAAAAACAAAAAAATAAGAAAAGTTCCATCGAAAATCAAATCAAAACAATGTTCATTACATTCTTCGATAGTAAGGGTATTATCCACAAAGAATTTGTTCCAAGTGGACAAACAATTACTGATGAGTTTTATTTAAATGTTTTCAGGCGTTTGATGGGCAGAATTCGTCGCATTCGTCCAGAATATCGGGATGAAAATAGTTGGTGTTTGTTGCACGATAATGCACCCAGTCACACCTCACTTCTTGTTCGTAGATTTTTGGCGAAAAATAACGTCTGTGTGTTGAATCATCCACCGTATTCGCCTGATTTAGCACCCTGCGACTTTTCTTTGTTCCCAAAACTTAAAATGACGTTAAAAGGGTGTTATTTTGATGATATTTCGACCATACACGCAGCTTTGACGCGTGCCAATTCCGCAAAGTGAACTGGAACAGGCATTCGAATTATTATTAAATCGCTGTAACAAGTGTAGTGAAGCCGGAGGGACTTAATTTGAATAACAAACCAAAACAAATTATAATTTCTTGTTTCTATTTCATTTTACAGACCCAGTCTTAAAAATTCTTTGACGCACTGTGTAAATCTCGTAGACTCCTAAGGAATAGTATTCTAACTTTTCTTCTCTATTCGATGTTCCAGTCCTAGCCTCTGTAGTGAAATATCTAATACACCAACGGAATCCCAGACTAGGGCCTATTCCGCTGCAGCGGCGATCTATCTCTTCTATGATAGATGCTCGCTAACTCCTCCGTGAACTTCGGGCGCTCTCTATCCTGGAGCGTCCCTTGGCCCACCACACAATAAAAGGCAAACGCGTCGCGTCTCCTTCTATCGGAGAACTGCTCTCTCCGTTGACCGAAAACAGACTCACTCACAGATCCTCTTCAAGGGACCTGCTAGACTCCCCCTCCACGCTGTTCATGCCCCAAGGACGTCGGCGCTGACCTTGACCTCACGCTAACCTGTTCAGGTCGCTCGCCTCTCTGGTCACGTGGGTCACCTTTGGCGCCCTTCACCGGCCACACTCATGGGCGTTGGCCCAGTTTCTTGATGATGGGTTTTAATCCTACCCCATGTGTCTTCTCGGTCCTCCTCAGGTCATCCATTAGGGAGTGCCCCCGTTCAGAATGTAATCCTACCGCCGAAGTACATCCCTATAGTAACACATTATGTTGTTTTTTCATGATGAAAGTTATGTTCATACAAAGGTGGATGGCTGTCTTGTAGGCGTCTGAACGACACTAACAAAGTACAGCGAAAGTCGCTGTGTCCTTGACGATACTAACAGTTCGTCGAAAAAGGCCTCGCCCTTCTAAGGCGTGAGAAACTGAAGTCCTTTGTTACAGTTCTCGACTTCTGAACAAAAATAAAGAATGTTTGCGAACTTTCTGTCGCCATTTTAGGGCTTGCCATGCTTCTTTCGTCATGAAAAAGCAACATAATGTTCATCATTAATATTAATTAACATAGTTAATGTGTCCGTTCTTACAGTGTTCATGCGCTAACTGTAGACGGAACTTTAGTCGAGCTGTGAAATGATGGACAAGCTCCTCGTTTGCCTCTGTGAGAGTAGGTAGAGTGGAGTTTTCCTGATGCGTCAGTTGATGGGAGTAGATTACTATTTTTACAAGCGTGAAAATACATATAAACACACACTGATGGGAGAGGAGAAGCAGGAAGAATATCTTGAGGGTAGGGTAAAATATGAGGCAGCACTCAGATTTCCTGGGCAAAGATGGTGTGCAATACGGAACATGAGATTTAACATAGGCGGCAAGACTGGACATAACCAATAGGCATGTTCAATGTCAGCCGGGACATCACAGTAAGCACATTGAGTCATTCGGTGTAGTAATTGAAGAACGGGGAGGCGGCGATGCAGAAACAGCCATTGATCATTCTTGTCATGAGGTGCAGCAAGGAGAGGATGTGCAGCAGACCAAACAGCTGTCAAAGAGGCAGACGGAACAGTCGTGATAGGCATTGGTTGCTGAGGTGCACATGTGTAAAGAATTTCACTCAAAATCTTCTGTGAGCATGCCTCAAGCGTAAAAGATTTCATACGGAGTTGCACAAAAAACGGGAAGAGTCGCGGTGGTGCTGCAACGTGTAGAATTCCTTTAGGAGAGGCCAAAGATGGGTATAAACGTATGATTGACGATTTTATCGACGTGCAGAGTGTCCGGGAGGAGACGGAATCACGTAGATGAGCAGTCACCGGAGGACCGGACTAGGCTTCCATTTGATGCTGACCTTGGCTACTTACAATGGACGCTCCCTATCTTCTGATTCAAGAATTCTTGAACTGGAAGAGGAACTACAAAGGATCAAGTGGGACATCGTCGGGCTAAGTGAGGTAAGGAGAAAAGGAGAAGATCTCATTGAACTAAAAAGTGGACATCTCTTCTACTATCGTGGGACAGATACTGGCAGAACTAGTGGTGTTGGATTTATAATAAACAAGAAACTGAAGGATAAAGTTGTAGAAGTTGAAAGTTCCTCTGACAGAGCTGCACGACTCGTTATCCAACTCTCGAGAAGATACCAGGCTCAGATTATTCAAACTTATGCACCCACCACAAGTCATCCTGAAGAAGAAATTGAAGAATTTTATGAGGAAATTCGTCATCTAAATAATAAAGGTAAGCAGCACTTGAAGATGATTATGGGAGATTTCAATGCACAAAATAGGGCAACGGCAACAGAATGAAACTTCAGTAGGTAAATTCGGTCACGGCAACAGAAACCAGCGTGGAAATACTCTCGTTGAGTTTGCAGAGGCAGAAGAGTTTTTCATCTTGAACTCCTTTTTCAAGAAAAAGCAGCAAAGAAAATGGAAATGGAGGCATCCCAATGGACACACAAGTGAAATTGACTTTATTATGTGTAACAAGAAATTTGTCATGGAAAACTGCAGTGTGCGAAACAAGTTCAACACAGGTAGTGACCATAGAATGGTAAGATGTAACATGCACCACAATGCTAAACTCGAGCGTGGCAAGCTCATAAAGCAAACAAAGTGTATTGACGTGACCAACCTTAAAAAGCATCAGAATACCTTCAAATTGGAACTGAGGAACAGATTCTCTGCTCTAGAAGGTCAAACATCAGAAGAAGTGGACATCTTTGAAGTTAACAGAAAAGTAACCAAAGCTCTAATGGAAACAGCAACAAAATTAGCTGGGTCTAAGAACAAGTTGCATGTGAACAAATTATCAGGAAAAACCAAAATGTTGATGCAAAAAAGAAGAGAGATGAGGACAACTAAAGAAGATGTGACTTCCAAAGTGAAATATATAGAGCTATGCAAGACAGTACAAAAAAGTATCACTGAAGACGTAAGGAAATTCAACTGGGAACTAGTAAGGAAAGCTATTGAAAACAACCAAAGCCTAAAGATAGCAAAGGGACATCTCAGTAAGGGAAGAAAATAGACTATGGCACTGAAAAAAGAAGATGGTTCTGTAACAAGAAATATAGGCGAAATTTTGACAAGAGTGAAAGATTTCTACTCCAAATTATATGAAAGGGATGATACATGTACTCCAGACATCATGAAAGATACCAGTACCAGAGTTCCTCCAGTCCTTCCAGCAGAAGCTGCACATGCAATCAAGAACATGAAGCGGGGAAAAGCTCCAGGAGAAGATGGAATTACTGTAGACATCATACAAAAAGCAAGTGGAGAAACTGAAACAGTACTCACCCAAGTTTTCACTCGATGCCTTAATGAAGGGAAGATTCTTGAGGATTGGAACATCCTGCTACATAAAGAAAGTGACATTGAGGATCTCAGGAACTACAGACCTATCAGCCTCCTATCAGTGGTTTATAAAATCTTCACTAAAGTTCTTTCACACCGCTTGAAGGTAGCACTGGACATGGCTCAACCGAGAGAACAAGCTGGATTCAGGAGTGGCTACAGCACAATAGATCATATCCACGTACTGAGAGAACTAATTGAAAGAGCGAGGGAATATGAACTTCCATTGTGCATGGCTTTTGTCAATTATGAAAAGCCTTTGATTCAGTGAAACCATCAGCAGTTACAATGGCTTTGAAATCCTGCGGTATTGAAGATGCATACATTAATATTATCAATAACATCTATTAAAATGCAAAAGCAAAGATTCGGTTGTTTGAGAATACAACACACACAAAAATTGAAAAGGGGTGAGACAAGGTGACACCATATCTCCCAAGCTCACACGGACGGAATGTATCGCTGCCGATGTGTTGTCTTGACACCTGCTTTACTTCTGTAATACACTGAAGAGCAATTGAATTAGTGACAGCTGGCGTTATGCAAATCTGGCGCTGCGGGCGGCCGTGTAAACGGAAACGACATGACGTATGCAGTGATCCGACAATATAAGGAGTGATGCGACGGGAATCTGTAAGAGTCGGACGCAGTATTGGTAAGACGAAGGATCTAAGCGCATTTGATCGTGGGAAAATCGTCGGGGCCCGACGAATGGGTCACTCCATCTCGAGAGTCGTGCAGGCACTGGGATTTTCACGAGCCACTGTGTCACGGGTACACCATGAGTGCATTGAATCTGGTAAAACCATCCCTGCCAGGGCCAACTGCAGTGGACAACAGCGTGTGGATGAGCGGGGTCATCGATGGCTAGCTCGCTTCGTAACAGCGGATAGAGGGGCCACAGTGCAAGAAATCACTCGGCAATTTAACGCTGGTGCACAAAAACGTGTAAGCAGCCACACCATCCAGAACCATCTCCTCGCTATGGGGTACAGAAGCCATCGTCCCACGAGGGTACCGCTGCTGACCGCACATCACAGGGTGCAAAGATTAGCATGTGCGCGGGAACATCGCCACTGGACCCCAGACATGTGGAAAAATGTTGCCTGGACTGATGAGTCGAGATTCACGTTGGTACATGCGGATGGCAGGATACGAGTACGGCGCAAACCACATGAAGCGATGGATCCTTCTTGCCAGCAGGGTACTCTTCAAGCTGGTGGGAGTGGCATTCTCGTCTGGGGACTGTTTACGTGGACTGAAAATGGGACCCCTGGTACGTGTGACATCGTCCCTCACAGGTCAACGTTACCGGGATATTCTGGATGACCATTTGCTCCCGTTTGTGCGTCTTCATCATCCCACTGGGTACCTTATCCTGCAACAAGACGATGCAGCTCCCGATTTGTATCCGAATGGTTGGATGAACACTCCACCGACGTGACCTCGCTTCCTTGGCCAGCTAGGTCACCTGACCTATATCCCATCGAGCACATCTGGGATGCCATCGAGAGAGATGTTCGAGGCTCTGACCCCCTCCATGAAATCTTCGTGAACTGTGGGAGCTTGTTCAGGGGTCGTGGATCCGTATGGCTTCCCAACGCTTCCGGTGTCTTGTCGAATCCATGCCGAAACGAATCACCGCCGTCATCAGGGCGAAAGGTGGTGCTACACGTTACTAGACAGGTATCTCTTATAATAAGAATGTAATGCAACAAAATTTGTTCAATTATCTATATTCCATGAAAAGTTATTGCCAAATAATCAGAGAAAGGAAGCACAACTTGCTTAAGTTAATATGAAGTAGCTTTCTTTCATTTGAATGTAGCCAATTGGCATGAGTGTTTAGAGAGCCAATCAGCTGTTATCTTGTTTTGGCAATGAGCCAATCAGGTCACAGTAGGATTCAGTTATTGATGTCATGTATTGGAGCTGAGAGGAGGACATTTGTCAGTGTTTTAATTGATTGCTATCAAGTTGGTTGGGTATTTTTGTGTTCTTTCATTTAGTGAGCTTGTAAAACGTAATAAAATTAAAGGAACTGCGCAAGGAGTTGACTGGTCACCCAGAAAGCGCTGTAAAATAGTACTTTTAAGTGAACAGGGCTTCAGTTATGAAGAAATTAGAAGACAAATGGATGGAAACTTAACCAAAGGTGGCATTTCTAAATATGTGAAGAGGTATAAAGAGATTCAGTCACTACAAAACCAGACCGGTAAAGGTAGGAAAAGATGCACAACAGCAAGTGATGATAGAAGAATTAAGAGAGTGTGCCTAGGTGACAGAAGAAAATCATCTGGGTGTATACAAGATGAAATGACGCAATGCAATGTGAAGTTGAGTGCAAGGACTGTTCGGCGCAGACTGCAGGAATTTGGTCTAAAAGCAAGAATTCCACGAAAAAAGCCATTTTTATCTCTCAAACAAAGGTTGAAAAGATTAAACTGGGCTAAAACCCATGTTAACTGGACAGCGGAACAACGGGACAGTGTTATTTGGAGTGATGAGACCAAAATCTCCCTGTTTGGTAGTGATGGAATAAAACACGTAAGGAGAAGAATCGGAGAAGATTTGCATCCTGATTGCATTACATGTACCGTGAAACACCGGTACATGTAATGCAATCAGGATTTATATCATAACACAATAGTGTTATGATCTGGGATTGTATGATATCAAAAGGTGTTGGCAGAATTTGCGTGATTAATGGGAATATAAATGGCCAAAAATACGTTAATGAAATACACTTATCTACCAACAAGTAATTGGACACCTGTGATAGCAAAGGAAAACGAAGTTTATTCACCTTCAATAGTTGGTGGAGCCTCCACGAGCGACGATTACAGCTGCGACCCTCCGGGGCATACTCTCAACCAGGCGTTGTACGACGGCTAGCGGTATTTTCTTCCATTCGGCTTGGAGAAGACAGGTCAGTTCCTTCACAGATTTCGGACGGTGGGGGCACCCTTAAGTCTACGCTCCAACTCGTCCCAGAGGTGCTCGATAGGGTTAAGGTCCTGGCTCTGCGCAGGCCAGTCCATTCGATTAACCCCATTGTCACCATACCAAGCCATGGTGGACCGCGCAACATGACAGGTGGCATTGTCATCCTGAAAGTAACATGGGTCCACCCCGCAAAACTGCCACAACGTAGGAAGCGCATGGTCATCCAACATGGTGCAGTAGGTCTCGGCGTTGAGTCTACCAGGAATTGCGACCAAGGGTCCCGTGCCATACCAGGGGAAACACCCCCATAGCATAAATCCACCGCCGCCGAACTTCACAGTTGGCACAAAACATTCCGGCAGGAGGCGTTCTCCAGGCAGACGCCAAACCCAGACCCTGCCATCCGAACGGTAGAGGGTGAAACTTGATTCGTCGCTCCAGAGAACCTGTTTCCACTGTTCAACGGTCCACTGTCGACGTTCTTTGCACCACGTTAGCCGAGCAGCGCTATTGGACTTGGTGATCAAAGGCTTGTGGGCGGCAGCACGTCCATGATAACCGAGCAGATGGGCTTCCTTACGGATGGTATTCATCGAAAGAACGCTCCTGGATGCCTGCTGAATCTCCTCGCGGATGTGGCCCATCGATTTGGTGCGGTTCTTCCGAATTTTTCTGGCTAGCACCCGTCGGTCTCTAACTCCCAGTTTTGTGGGTCTGCCGGGTCGGGGCACATTCCGACAGTCACCTCTCATCTTCCACTTGCCAATCACGTTGGCCACTGTCGATTTTGGGTACTTCAACTCGCTGGGTATGTCGCGTATGGATCGGCCATTTCTGTGATACCCGACGATTACACCTTTCTCGAAATCAGAGAGCTCTGAACTGCGTGGCATCTTGCATGCGACTGGTTGCGTTGTTGTTTCCCACACGATATTTAACGGCTACGGCCGGGACTTGTATCAGGACCACAGATATCATCGATTGCAGGGGTGTCCAATTACTTGTTGGTAGATAGTGTATTTGACACCAAACTGAAGCCTTCCGCACGTGATCTGTTCCAAGATAATGAAGCATTTATATTTCAACAGGATTCAGCTCCATGTCATGTTGCTACTGTGTGCAAAAAGTGGTTTCAAGATAATCATATTCCGCTGCTGGAATGGCTTGGGAATAGACCAGACCTTAACCCCATCGAAAATCTATGGAGCCGACTAAAGAAACTTGCTAGTCAGAAGCAACTCAGCAATAAAACCCAATAAATATAAGCAATAATTCAATCTTGGTTTCACATTTTAACAGCTGCAGAACTAAAAAACTTGGTTCACTCCATGGGAAGGCGTTGTAAGACCGTAATTAACGCTAAAGGTTACCCAACTAAGCGTTAACTGGCATGGTTAGAATTTTTGTGTATCTCATTTTCTCTATGTGTTTCACTTTTCTTCCTTATAACTGCTGTTCTAATACAAAGTCTTTCATAAAAGTTATTACATTACATTCTTGATGAAGTTATCTTTCCATTGATATATAATTTTATGGTATTACGCCAAAAAAAAAATGGTGTTATGAACCATCAAAGCTCAAAAATACACTATTTGCAAAAGGTTTCCCCAATTTTGGTTACTACTGTACTAAGAAAGGAAACATACGTTCCATTCCATTAAAAGCGAAGAACATAAAAATAACGTTATTTGACATGGCGTGGTTGCATTTTTATTTCTTATTCTTTTTGCAGAGCGGAAAACAGTCTGGCATCTATCACGGGTTACACAGAAAAGAATTCTTACAAGCTTTACAAAGGATATCGTAAACGCAATTTTACGACTCGGCAAGACACAGTCATGGAACGTATAGAAAATAATACATCCCAGAATTTATAGCGACAGTGTGGGACACTTTCGAAATGATATTTTAATAGCCGAAAAATATTGCTGGCTTCCATTCCGCAGAAACTGTTGAGGACTTCCGCCAGATATTGAAAAATTGTTTAGGCTTTACCTAAAACAAAAAAACCAAAACAAGTTAGTAAAATCATGCAATGCATTGATTATTATACGCTTTCCAACATACCAGAAATTATTACTCAAATTATGAGGATAATGGCTGTGGAATAAATCTCGCTCCTGTGTTCTGACCTTTGACCCCATTTCGATGATATTCAACAGAACCGGTTCAGTACACCTCAAGAATAACCTACTAAAGTTTTGTCGCAATAAAAGCAGTTTTACGCAAGTTATGAGAATAATGGATGTGGAATAAATCTTGCTTTTGTGCAATGACCTTTGACCCCATTTCGTTGATATTCAACAGAGCCGGTTCACTATACCTCCGGAACACCATGATAACGTTTTGTCGCAATCGAAACATTTTTTGGTAAGTTATGATGCATAAGGGTAATGGAATGGATCCCACTCCAGTGTCCTGACCTTTGACCCCATTTCGCCCATTTTCAATAGGTTTCGTCCCCAGTGGTTCCCTACCACATACTAAAATTTCAACGAAATCGAACCATTTTTACGCATGTTATGACGCATAAAGGCAATGGAATGGATTTCACTTTTATGCCCTGACCTTGGACCCCATTTCGCCCATTTTCAATAGGGTTCATGCCCACTGGTTCCCTACCACATACTAAAACTTCATTGAAATCGAACCATATTTACGCATGTTATGACGCATAATGGATAGGAAATGGATCCCGCTTTTATGTCCTGACCTTTGACCCCATTCCGCCCATTTTCAATAGGTTTCGTTCCCAGGTGGTTCCTTACCACATACCAAAATTTCATCGAAATCGAACCATTTTTACGCAAGTTATGACGCATAAGGGCAATGGAATAAATCCCTCTGTTATGCCCTGCCTGACCTTTGACCCCAATTTGCCAATTTTCAATAGGGTTCGTGCCCAGGTAGTTCCCTACCACATAGTAAAATTTCATCGAAATCGGGCCATATTTACGCATGTTATGACGCACAAAGGCAATGAAATGGATCCCGCTCTTATGGCGTGACCTTTGACCCCACTTCACCCATTTTCAATAGGGTTCGTCCCCTGATGGTCCCCTACCACATACTAAAATTTCATGGAAATCGAACCATATTTACGCAAGTTATGACGCATAAGGGCAATTGAATGAATCCTGTTCTTATGGCGTGACCTTCGACCCCACTTCACCCATTTTCAATAGGGTTCGTCCCCTGGTGGTCCCCTACCACATACTAAAATTTCATCGAAATCGAACCATATTTACGCAAGTTATGACGCATAAGGGCAATTGAATGGATCCTGCTCTTATGGTGTGACCTTTTACCCCACTTCACCCATTTTCAATAGGGTTCATCCCCAGGTAGTTCCCTCCCACATATTAAAATTTCATCGAAATCGAACCATATTTACGCATGTTATGACGCATAAAGGCAATGAAATGGATCCCGCTCTTATGGCGTGACCTTTGACCCCACTTCACCCATTTTCAATAGGGTTCGTCCCCTGGTGGTCCCCTACCACATACTGAAATTTCATGGAAATCGAACCATATTTACGCAAGTGATGTCGCATAAGGGCAATTGAATGAATCCTGTTCTTATGGCGTGACCTTCGACCCCACTTCACCCATTTTCAATAGGGTTCGTCCCCTGGTGGTCCCCTACCACATACTAAAATTTCATGGAAATCGAACCATATTTACGCAAGTTATGTCGCATAAGGGCAATTGAATGAATCATGTTCTTATGGCGTGACCTTCGACCCCACTTCACCCATTTTCAATAGGGTTCGTCCCCTGGTGGTCCCCTACCACATACTAAAATTTCATCGAAATCGAACCATAATTACGCAAGTTATGACGCATAAGGGCAATTGAATGGATCCTGCTCTTATTGTGTGACCTTTTACATCACTTCACCCATTTTCAATAGGGTTCGTCCCCAGGTAGTTCCCTCCCACATATTAAAATTTCATCGAAATCGAACCATATTTACGCATGTTATGACGCATAAAGGCAATGAAATGGATCCCGCTCTTATGGCGTGACCTTTGACCCCAGTTCACCCATTTTCAATAGGGTTCGTCCCCTGGTGGTCCCCTACCACATACTGAAATTTCATGGAAATCGAACCATATTTACGCAAGTGATGTCGCATAAGGGCAATTGAATGAATCCTGTTCTTATGGCGTGACCTTCGACCCCACTTCACCCATTTTCAATAGGGTTCGTCCCCTGGTGGTCCCCTACCACATACTAAAATTTCATGGAAATCGAACCATATTTACGCAAGTTATGTCGCATAAGGGCAATTGAATGAATCCTGTTCTTATGGCGTGACCTTCGACCCCACTTCACCCATTTTCAATAGGGTTCGTCCCCTGGTGGTCCCCTACCACATACTAAAATTTCATCGAAATCGAACCATTTTTACGTGAGTAATCGTGCCAACAGGCAGAAAGACGGACGGAAAAAGCTGGAGCATATACGCTTCTGCAACCTACGGTTGGAAAGCGTAAAGAAAAGACGATATAAAAAACCAACAAGGAAGATGTCACTGAATTTTGAAACACACATTGAACACGTTTTTTGTATAAATAGATTTGTGCGGTAATGTGAAATGTAATACACTCACGGATAACGAAATGTGCGCACCAAAAACGAAGCATCGGATTGAACTGAAACTGTTTGGACGTAATGATACACATGATGGCAAAAACAGATCTGCTGGACAATTGCAAAGGGATCTGTGGCACGAAGTCCGGTCATCTTCAATACAGCGTCACACCGTCTCATGCCGCGATACATGCTGCAATAGTGTACGGCATGGAGGCGAGCAGACGTCTGATGTTGTCCTGCGGCAGACTGGCCCGCACGTGTTGGACGGTGAGCTCCAAATCCCGGATAGTGCATGCAGCACGGCTACAGCCGGCGTTTCAACTGGTCCCACACATGCTCGGTAGGAGACATGTCCGGGAAGCGGGCAGGCAATGGAAGTGTCTGGACATGACGTAGGCAATCCTGGGCAACCCGAGCTCTGTGCGGGCGGGCATTATCCTGCTGGTATAGCGTACCTAGAATAGCGGCCAGGAATGGGAGCACATGGGGATGTAGGATCTCATCCACATAGTGCTGACCCGTCAATCATCCACGTACCAATACTAGAGCTGATCGGCTATCGATGGCTCCCCAGACCATAATGCCTGTATTGGGGGAGGTGTGGCGCTCGATTGCGAGGTTGGGAGCCACTCCGCAGTGCCGTCACGTGTCCACTGCTCTCAACACAGTGGGACGGTATGGCCAGAACGTTCCAAGTGGCGGGCTATATGGCGCGCCTACCACTCTGCGGTTTTCAGCCCGATGATCAGGCCTCTCGTAAAGTCCGTAAGCTGCGTAAATCGACGTCTCTGGCGTCTGCCCGGCATTCTTGCCGCTCTGTACTCTTGCTTACGTCGGCCGGAGCTTTTCGCTTTCATGGGGCTTCAACTACACGCCGGCTTATAAGGCTGCCGGTTTGTGCTTGAAGCGCCATCACAGGGTGTGCGCTCATGCGCACTCGCCCCAAACGTGGATCATTTGCAAAGTTTCGCGGTTGCAGCATGTTTCCTTCTAGGTGGCAAATTTCATTGCCCGTGAGTGTACAAGTGGTCGAAAACTTATTGACCTGTGCGCTATTTGAAGAAGAGGAGCGGGATATTATTCAAAGATGTTACACCATTCTTTATGCAGAAAGAAGGTTTTACATACCTAACTGGGTGTGGGACCACCTTTGGCAATCAAAACCGCCTGAATCTTTCTTGGACTGGAGGCATATAAAAACTGGATGGTGGTTAGTGGGATGTTTCACCATTCTTCATGCAGAAAGAAGGTTTTACGTACCTAATAGGGTGTGGGACCACCTTTGGCATTCAAAACCGCCTGAATCTTTCTTGGACTGGACGCATGCAAATCCTGGATGGTGGTTAGTGGGATGTTACACCATTCTTCATGCAGAAAGAAGGTTTTACGTACCTAATAGAATGTGGGACCACCTTTGGCATTCAAAACCGCCTGAGTCTCTCTTGGACTGGAGGCATACAAATCCTGGATGGTGGTTAGTGGGATGTTACACCATTCTTCATGCAGAAAGAAGGTTTTACGTACCTAATAGGGTGTGGGACCACCTTTGGCATTCAAAACCGCCTGAATCTTTCTTGGACTGGAGGCACATAAAAATTGGATGGAGGTTAGTGGGATGTTACACCATTCTTCATGCAGAAAGAAGGTTTTACGTACCTAATAGGGTGTGGGACCACCTTTGGCATTCAAAACCGCCTGAATCTTTCTTGGACTGGAGGCATACAAATCCTGAATGGCGGTTAGTGGGATGATACACCATTCTTCATATGCAGAAAGAAGGTTTTACGTACCTAGTAGGGTGTGGGACCACCTTTAACATGCAAAACCGCCTGAATCCTTCTTGGACTGGAGGCATACAAATCCTGGATGGTGGTTGGTAGGATGTTACACCATTCTTCATGCAGAACGAAGGTTTTACGTACCTAATAGGGTGTGGGACCACCTTTGGCATTCAAAACAGCCTGAATCTTTCTTGGACTGGAGGCATACAAATCCTGGATGGTGGTTAGTGGGATGTTACACCATTCTTCATGCAGAAAGAAGGTTTTACGTACCTAATAGGGTGTGGGACCACCTTTGGCATTCAAAACCGCCTGAATCTTTCTTGGACTGGAGGCATACAAATCCTGAATGGCGGTTAGTGGGATGATACACCATTCTTCATATGCAGAAAGAAGGTTTTACGTACCTAGTAGGGTGTGGGACCACCTTTAACATGCAAAACCGCCTGAATCCTTCTTGGACTGGAGGCATACAAATCCTGGATGGTGGTTAGTGGGATGTTACACCATTCTTCATGCAGAACGAAGGTTTTACGTACCTAATAGGGTGTGGGACCCCCTTTGACATTCAAAACCGCCTGAATCTTTCTTGGACTGGAGGCATACAAATCCTGGATGGTGGTTAGTGGGATGTTACACCATTCTTCATGCAGAAAGAAGGTTTTACGTACCTAATAGGATGTGGGACCACCTTTGACATTCAAAACCGCCTGAATATTTCTTGGACTGGAGGCATACAAATCCTGAATGGCGGTTAGTGGGATGATACACCATTCTTCATATGCAGAAAGAAGGTTTTACGTACCTAGTAGGGTGTGGGACCACCTTTAACATGCAAAACCGCCTGAATCCTTCTTGGACTGGAGGCATACAAATCCTGGATGGTGGTTAGTGGGATGTTACACCATTCTTCATGCAGAACGAAGGTTTTACGTACCTAATAGGGTGTGGGACCCCCTTTGACATTCAAAACCGCCTGAATCTTTCTTGGACTGGAGGCATACAAATCCTGGATGGTGGTTAGTGGGATGTTACACCATTCTTCATGCAGAACGAAGGTTTTACGTACCTAATAGGGTGTGGGACCCCCTTTGACATTCAAAACCGCCTGAATCTTTCTTGGACTGGAGGCATATAAATCCTGGATGGTGGTTAGTGGGATGTTACACCATTCTTCATGCAGAAAGAAGGTTTTACGTACCTAATAGGGTGTGGGACCACCTTTGGCATTCAAAACCGCCTGAATCTTTCTTGGACTGGAGGCATACAAATCCTGAATGGCGGTTAGTGGGATGATACACCATTCTTCATATGCAGAAAGAAGGTTTTACGTACCTAGTAGGGTGTGGAACCACCTTTAACATGCAAAACCGCCTAAATCTTTCTTGGACTGGAGGCATACAATGGTGGTTAGTGGGATGTTACACCATTCTTCATGCAGAAAGAAGGTTTTACGTACCTAATAGGGTGTGGGACCACCTTTGGCATTCAAAACCGCCTGAATCTTTCTTGGACTGGAGGCATACAAATCCTGAATGGCGGTTAGTGGGATGATACACCATTCTTCATATGCAGAAAGAAGGTTTTACGTACCTAGTAGGGTGTGGGACCACCTTTAACATGCAAAACCGCCTGAATCCTTCTTGGACTGGAGGCATACAAATCCTGGATGGTGGTTAGTGGGATGTTACACCATTCTTCATGCAGAACGAAGGTTTTACGTACCTAATAGGGTGTGGGACCCCCTTTGACATTCAAAACCGCCTGAATCTTTCTTGGACTGGAGGCATACAAATCCTGAATGGCGGTTAGTGGGATGTTACACCATTCTTCATATGCAGAAAGAAGGTTTTACGTACCTAATATACCGGTTGTCAGCCGCCGTGGTTGCTCGTGGACGACCACTGCTAAACTCTCGAACAGCTGTTCCTGTCATTTGAAATGCTCTCCAAGTTCGTGAAACGATGCTGTGAGCGATCCCGAACTCCTCGGCCGCACTAGTCACACTTCGACCTTCTTCCAACTTCCCAATGACGCGACCTCGGGTAAAGTCATCCAGATGTCGTCTACTGGATTGCCTGTTGGCCATATCACACGGTGGCAACAACTCGACGTCGTTCAAACCGATGTGCATCGTGCAATAGCTTTCACTGAATTGCTGAGCGTACACCGCCCGTGTGCTTTATACCCTTCCGACTCTCCCCCCCCCTATGTCATGCTGCATATATGCGCATGCCCTACCGCACCAGACCCTATTCTATCTCCTGAGTGGTCTTTCGGTGCGTTCTGCCTGCTCGTTCCGCTGTTATGCTAATTTCTCCTCTTCGTCCTTAATTTTTGCACACCAGTGTATTTGCAGTTATAATGCAACACAAGAGTTGTTTTCATAAGCCACGCAAAATAATATTCAGAGAACCTACAACGTGCATTTTGCAGAGGGGTTGAACCGCTACCATCCTCCTACTGACTAAGGTCCTGGTTCCCCCCCCCTCGATTGGTCTAATGACGCCCTAAGTCTAGTTTATCAAGTCATCGCTAAACTCCGAATCAGCCGGCCTCGGTGACACAGTGGTCTAAGCGATGGCCTCGGATTATTCAATGTATATTAGGGCAAAGTCCTCTATAGTACTGTTTGTTACACACGTTGTAGTATATGAGCCCAGATAGGACAAGTTGACTTCGATGACAATGGAATATTTATATCCGAACCTAATAATATTTCTACATGTACAATATACACTGACGGAAAGTGAAAAAAGAACACCAAGAAGGAGACGTCTGATACCAACGAAATTTATACAGCATAATAACGGAATACAGAGGATAACGTGATCAAAACATTATGGTAGAATACAGCGGTTTTTGCTGGTAAACTGAAAAATAACATTTCCATGTAACATGGTTAGTACGAGGTTGAACCGCCATGAACTGCGTCACACTGTGCAATTCTGGCATGGAGTCTGTCGTACAGATGTTGGATGTAAGTTTGGAGTATTGAGTTCCAAGCATCCTCAACCTGGACGCGTAAATCCGGGATGGTCGTGGCGGGCCGTGGAGACCGGATAAGTCGTTGTCCCATAAAATCTCACACGTGCTCAATGGGGGACAAATCCGGTGGCCATGGAAGTTGTCTCACACCATGAAGTGCTGTTGCGTTGCACGTGCCGTGTGTGGGCGTGCGTTATCTTGCTGGAAAACACCACGATGGACCGACCTTACAAATGGCACAACAACGGGCTGAATGATGTTGTTGATGTAGGAGGTGCTGTTTAACGTACCCGGTACAAACACTAGTTGTGTACGGGAGTGATAGCTGATCGCTCCCCACACCAGGAGACCAGGTGTAGGCCCTGTGTGTCGCTGGCGGATGCAAGAAGGGTGGAGACGCTCCCCTGTGCATCTGTGAACACGCATACGGCCATCGGAGGCTCCCAAGCAGAATCTGCTTTCATCGCTGAACACGACAGATCGCCATTGCGTTCTCCAGTGCAGACGTTGGCGACACCACTGCAGCCGTTCCTGATGGTGGGCTGGAATCAGAGATGCACATGCCAGAGGCACACGTGCACGTAGTCCTGTATCCTGTAGACGGTTGCGGATTGTTCGCACAGTCACCTCAGGTGAAACGGCAGCTCGGATTTGCGTCGCAGTGGATGTTCTGCTTGACAACGCCGCTCTTCTTATGCGTCGATCGGTCCGCTCATCAGTCCGTCTGTGACTCCCGGTTCCACGTCTTCTCGTGTGGGAATGTTCCTAGGACCATCTACGCCACCATCGTACCACCACCGATACTTCCCGTCCAGCTCCGCGATACGACGGTACGACCACCCGGCCTCGCGGAGTCCGACTAGACGACCTCGCTCAAAGTCCGATAACTGCTGAAATCGTACACGTCTTCCATGTCCAGGCATTGCAGCTTCTTCAGGGTCTTCGCACGTGTCCGTACGCCGACGACTGATTACACTCACTTCGCCGTACTCCTTAAATACCACCGACGATAATTTGCATATTATGCCGTGCTGTGGCGTAAGCGCTCACCGGTTGGTCCCGAAATTAACATCACACCTACGTAAACTCGACCCCATCAACATATGTAAATTTCATGATCGTCCGCCAATTCCTTCTTGGTGTTCTTTTTTCACTTTCCGGCAGTGTATTTACATTTAAATGTTTAAAGCTCATGTAAGTTATATTCAGTGAGACATAAAAAATCAGCGATAAGGTATAAAGAGCCAGACATATTGGACTCACCTTACTCCAGCTTCAGTCCCTCTGGTTTGCAATCAATCATGGCCCTTGTCCGGTGTCCACTGTTGTACCACATCATTAAAAGTATTCCACGTTCAAAGTTCAACATAAACACGAACAACAGCACAATTCTAAAAGAAGGGGATGATGAGTTAAAGTACACTGCCGGACAATTGCTAAGGACGGATGACCATAGCAACGATAGCAACCATAAAATGGAAGGCAGGAAAATGTGGAAATTAGCATAAGTGCGGGATACAGTAAGACGTGTGCGTATGCAAATTTTGGATTGCCGAACTTGTTCGTGACGTCATAGCGCTGATAAGAGATATAAAGGATTTGACGCGTATTGACCGTTGTTGTTCAAACGCAAAGTTAAAAGGGAAAGAATCAATTGACGAACTTGTAATTTTTAGTATGTCTTCCCGACATCACCTAGATGATTTTACGCGTGGCCGTATTATTGGCAAGATTGAAGAAGGGCGAAAAATAACAGATGTTGCCAGGGAGTTCGACGTCAGCCACAGTGTTGTTTTAAGGCTTTGGAAATCATTTCAAACAAATGGAGAGTGTAGCAAACGTCACGGGGGAGGTCGTGTTCGCAGTACGACACCTGCAGAAGATCGATACATAGTGCTATCAACAAAAAGACACCGGCGCAGCACAGCTAGTGAGGTAGCAAGTCAGTTTATGGCTGCTACTGGCAAGCGGATCTCCCGAAAAACTGTCGCCAGACGTTTGCATGAAGGAGGACTATACGCCCGCCGTCCCGTTGTGTGCATCCCATTGTCCAGACGTCACCGTACCGCCCGTTTGCAATGGTGCCATCAACATCGCAATTGGACTGATAACGACTGGTCTGCTGTCCTCTTCTCAGATGAGAGTAGATACAGTCTATCGTCTGATTGTCGACGACAACTGATCTGGCGTGATAGTGGTACTGCATATTGTCCAGCAAACATACAGGAAAGGGACCGATATCCGACATGTAGTGTCATGGTATGGGCTGGCATCATGATCAATGGCCGTACGTCCCTCTATGTGCTTTCAACTGGGACTATGACTGGCCAACGATACATTAATGATGTTCTGCTACCTCATGTTCGCATGTTCCGTGGTGCTGTCGGTGATAGATTCATTTTCATGGACGACAACGCAACATGTCATCGAACAGTCGCTGTCCAGGAGTGTTTTGAGAGCGAGGATATTCAACGCCTCGTATGGCCAGCATGTTCTCCAGATCTGAATCCCATTGAAAATGTGTGGGATGCTTTGGGGAGGAGTCTTGCTGGTCGCCAATGCCCTCCAATAAACAAGGACACCCTCATCCGTGCACTGACAGAGGAATGGGATAAATTACCCCAACAGCTGCTTGATAATGTTGTGCAAAGCATGACACGACGTGTGGAATCTTGTATCGCCCTCCATGGTGGCCATATCCCGTATTGACATCTTACGCCGGAACGCCTGCGGACGGTAATTGCATTTTTTCACGTTTACGTCTTCTGCACAAAATGGCCTGTTTGTCCCTTGAACACGTTCCAAAGATTTCTGGATTTCAGAGCACAATAAATTGTCTTTCTTGTAATGTCCTGGCATTCTGACATTATTTTATTTCACTTGGCATCCAACCACACTTACTTTTTTATGCGCTATATAGCCGTTTAGGATCCGTCCTTAGCAATTGTCCAGCAGTGTAATTCGAGACTATTGTTAAAACTAGATTACGTCGACGCAGCCAGAATTTCAGCAGTTGACGCATTTCACTGTTCTATGCCAAGCTATTATGAAGTATCAGGATAAAAAGATTTAAAAAGTCAACCAGTCCTTCCTCGCTCGCCCGGACATGTTTCAGGCTACACTGTGCCCATCTTCAGCGGTCGGTTGTAGCACGATTTTTGAAGAAGTTTTAGGAAGGAAGTGTTTGACCCCAGGTCTAAAACTGCCCCTAGAAATAGGAAGCTAGGAGGTCTGAGTAAGTGAACTCAATAGGAAAAACAAACAGAAAAATGTAATGAAAGGAGAGAGTGATCCGTGACACCAGTCCGTGGGGAAGGGGGAGGGCAAAGGGAATGAAGCACCGCACAATATCACAGAGAACCACACCACCCGGCCGCCGACGCACCAGGGAGTGACTGAAACTCAACGATACCAAATCCAAATGCCCGAGCAGAATCCATTTTCACTCTCTCGATTCCAATCCGAAAAAGAAGGAGGTGGTGGTCTGTCTAACACCCACTAGGGTTCACATACTTACTCTCTCCGTCGAGGGGGGGGTCGACGATCGCCGCTTTGTTCTGGGATACCTAAGGAATTCGCTGGGATTGTAATCAACCGCGCCCCTAACAAGTCCTTTAGGGTGGGTTTCCGCTTTCTCGAAGAACATTCTGGCGAGTCTGGTGGAAAACTCATGCACCTTTTCGATTCCAAGTCTGTTCCTCAGGTTCCGAAGTGGGGTCCAAGGGGGAGCCCCATTGATCATTCGAAGTGCTCGGCTCTGCACCCTCTCGATTTTCTCTCGCTGTTTCCTACTAATACCGATCCAGATGGAGGAGTCGTAGGTAAGCACCGCCCTGACAACCGTCTGGTACAGCAGTACTTTGTGCCGTGTTGTATGGAAGCTTCTCCGGCGGAGTAGTGGAGCTTGCTGTACAAAGGCATTCCCAGCAAAAACAGTCTTGCTGGACCAGCACTGGGCCATTGCTGGCAGCCAGCAATGGCCCAGCACTATGTTGCCGCTGCCGAACCGTCAATAAAATGTCCGGGCGGCCAACAGAAGGACAGCAGTTCAGTCCAACAGTTGGCCAACAGTTGGCACCCCATCAGTTGTCATATTCCACAACAGGGCCATCAGTGGTCCATCACAGGCAGTAGCCGCCACAAGTGGCCCTTCAGTGGCCCTGCAAGCACGTGCCAGAAATGATGGCTAGCCTAATGTGCTCCGCTAGTGTGCCGTGAGTGGCAGCCGGCAACCACGTGACGTAATCGGTGGCTTGCCGAATCTTGTCCGCCAGTTTCCCAGTAGTAGCCATAATAATAATAAAAAAATAAAGCGAAGATAACCGCAGTTTCCCAAAGCTGCAATTTTTTTTTCTAGCCTTACGAATTAACGAACTGCGCCGGGGAAATTTTCTCAACAGATCGGAAAAACACCCGTTTGTATCTGAGTAGATTTGAACCTGGGCCGTTTGCGTGATAGCTGAGCTCTCTGCCTACCGGACTAATTTGGCACGCGCGAGCACTTGCTTAAAGCTGACTGTTTGCTATGCAATATGTAATCGAATGCTTCCCTCTTTCATTTTACAATATTGCGAGGTATTTTTCATACAAGTCAGTTTCATATAATGGATAAATTAATTTTTTCAACGTAACGACAGTTTTTTTTTTTTTTTTTTTTTTTACCTTAAGGGAACTTCACTCATTTTCAAGGCGTGTACATACTTAGTCGCTTTCCAAAGTTTTGTACTGTCCTTGCCGTCTTGAAAAGAGATTGTTGAATAAATATATATTTACCTGGGTTCATTTCACATTCTGTTACATTTTTAACGTTGTGTCTTTCCTTTCCGTTGTCCGAAGCTACATTTGTTTTAAAGAGTAAAAGATATTTTATTTTACTTCTCGTTATTTTTAGAAGCGAATTCCTCCCAGTCTTGTGTATTCAACCCATGGATGAGTACACCACATAGCGTTGCTTTTTTTTTTCTTTCAAATAATTAATAAATTTTGTACGCGTATAATTCTTTTTTTTTTTTTTTTTCAACAAACGTTGTTTTAATGGTTTTCCAGGATATTTGTTTCAAGCGGTTTCAAATTTTTTCTTGTTATTCATCCATTCCATGAATTTTTATTCATGGGAATGGAGTGGGTGTATTTCATGGCTGTAATCTAGTATTCCACGGCTTAATCTGATATCTTCGTCGACGTAAAATTTCATTAGGAAATTAATTCGCCTCTCCACATATGGATTTTTTTCTTAACATCTACTAAAATAACACGATGGCGATAGCGTCGTCTTCAACTAACTGGTACCATGAGAGACACAGCAAGTGTTGCTTCTGCGCATGCGCAGTCCCGTTGCTTCCTCCTGCTGTTGGGGGTTGCATTGGTTGCCAGTAACGGGCCACTAGTGGCACTTGCTTGGAGGCCCACAATTCACGGCGATGCTGCAAGGCCATCAATGGCTCGCCAACTGATAGCGCTGCCACCAACGGACCACTACCGGGCCGTGAGCGGCAGATTTCAGCCAGCAGTGAGCCATCACTGCCAGCTGGTGGCCAGCAGTTTCCCAGCACTTGTGTTTTTTGCTGGGTTGTCTAGCTTTATTCGTGCGGTAGCTGATGTTCGCCACCCACGAAAGTCGACAATCTAGTTGGAGCCCTAGGTACTTAGTGGAGGTAGCCCAGGGGATTGTCTCTTGAAACATAACGAGTTTCGGTACTCCTTGGAGAGATCCAACCAAAAAACAACAGCCCACTGCTCTTAGGCGGATTGAACTTGATCCGCCAGTCAGTGTACTAGGTTTCCACCTGAGAGAGAAAGTTTTGGAGGAGCTTCACTGCTCTGCCTTTGTTCAGGGACCTGATGACAACAGCTGTATCATCTGCGTACATCATGACCTGCCCTTGTTTGGGTTTGGGTAAGTCGCGCAGATAAATGCAGAACAGCGTTGGTCCAAGAATCGAACCCTGAGGAACGCCAGCCCGAATCTTCTTTTCCGAAGAAAGCTCACCGTTAATCTTAACAGTGAACCTGCGGCTGTTATGGTAATCAGCTCAACAAGTGGGCGAGGGCATCGAAGCTTCTGCAACTTGTGCAGGAGACCGTCATCGCAAACGCGATCAAAAGCCTTGCTGATATCCAGGAAGACAGCAGTGGAATACTTGCTCTTATCTCGTCCTTCAGAAACGAATCCAGTAAGTCTGATCAACTGGTGGGGCGTAGCATGCTTCGCCCGGAAACCACCCTGTTCGTCAGGAATCACACCATTAGCTTCACAGAGCTCTAGAAACCTAAGCTTAAGAAAAAGACCATAATATGGATTGAAAGTTCAGAGAGAGAGAGAGAGAGTGAGACAGACAGACAGAGATGATTATCTCAAAGAAGTATTTGCTTTAAGCTTACGAAACGACCATAATATGGATTGAAAGTTCAGAGAGAGAGAGAGAGAGAGAGACAGACAGACAGACAGACGATTATCTCAAATAAGTAGTTGCTGTAAGCTTAAGAAAAGACCATAATGTGGATTGGAAGTTCAGAGAGAGAGAGAGAGAGAGAGACAGACAGACAGACAGACAGACAGACAGAGAGATGATTATCTCAAATAAGTATTTGCTGTAAGCTTAAGAAAAGACCATAATGTGGATTGGAAGTTCAGAGAGAGAGAGAGAGACAGACAAACAGACAGACAGAGAGAGAGATGATTATCTTAAAGAAGTATTTGCTGTAAGCTTAAGAAAAGACCATAATGTGGATTGGAAGTTCAGAGAGAGAGAGAGAGAGAGAGACAGACAGACAGACAGACAGACAGAGAGATGATTATCTCAAATAAGTATTTGCTGTAAGCTTAAGAAAAGACCATAATGTGGATTGGAAGTTCAGAGAGAGAGAGAGAGAGACAGACAAACAGACAGACAGAGAGAGAGATGATTATCTTAAAGAAGTATTTGCTGTAAGCTTAAGAAAAGACCATAATGTGGATTGGAAGTTCAGAGAGAGAGAGACAGACAGACAAACAGACAGACACAGAGAGAGATGATTATCTTAAAGAAGTATTTGCTGTAAGCTTAAGAAAAGACCATAATGTGGATTAGAAGTTCAGAGAGAGAGAGAGAGAGAGAGAGAGAGAGAGACAGACAGCTAGACAGAGAGATGATTATCTCAGAAGTATTTGCTGTAAGCTTAAGAAAAGACCATAATGTGGATTGGAAGTTCAGAGAGAGAGAGAGAGAGAGACAGATAGACAGACAGAGAGATGATTATCTTAAAGAAGTATTTGCTGTAAGCTTAAGAAAAGACCATAATGTGGATTGGAAGTTCAGAGAGAGAGAGAGAGAGAGACAGACAAACAGACAGACAGAGAGAGAGATGATTATCTTAAAGAAGTATTTGCTGTAAGCTTAAGAAAAGACCATAATGTGGATTGGAAGTTCAGAGAGAGAGAGACAGACAAACAGACAGACAGAGAGAGAGATGATTATCTTAAAGAAGTATTTGCTGTAAGCTTAAGAAAAGACCATAATGTGGATTGGAAGTTCAGAGAGAGAGAGAGAGAGACAGACAAACAGACAGACAGAGAGAGAGATGATTATCTTAAAGAAGTATTTGCTGTAAGCTTAAGAAAAGACCATAATGTGGATTGGAAGTTCAGAGAGAGAGAGAGACAGACAGACAAACAGACAGACAGAGAGAGAGATGATTATCTTAAAGAAGTATTTGCTGTAAGCTTAAGAAAAGACCATAATGTGGATTGGAAGTTCAGAGAGAGAGAGAGAGACAGACAGACAGACAGACAGACAGAGAGATGATTATCTCAAATAAGTATTTGCTGTAAGCTTAAGAAAAGACCATAATGTGGATTGGAAGTTCAGAGAGAGAGAGAGAGAGACAGACAAACAGACAGACAGAGAGAGAGAGATGATTATCTTAAAGAAGTATTTGTTGTAAGCTTAAGAAAAGACCATAATGTGGATTGGAAGTTCAGAGAGAGAGAGAGAGAGAGAGAGAGAGACAGACAGACAGACAGAGAGATGATTATCTCAAAGAAGTATTTGCTGTAAGCTTAAGAAAAGACTATAATGTGGATTGGAAGTTCAGAGAGAGAGAGAGAGATAGAGAGACAGACAGACAGACAGACAGAGAGATGATTATCTGAAAGAAGTAGTTGCTGTAAGCTTAAGAAAAGACCATAATGTGGATTGGAAGTTCAGAGAGAGAGACAGACAGACAGAGAGAGAGAGAGAGAGATGATTATCTCAAAGAAGTATTTGCTGTAAGCTTAAGAAAAGACTATAATGTGGATTGGAAGTTCAGAGAGAGAGAGAGATAGAGAGACAGACAGACAGACAGACAGAGAGATGATTATCTGAAAGAAGTATTTGCTGTAAGCTTAAGAAAAGACTATAATGTGGATTGGAAGTTCAGAGAGAGAGAGAGATAGAGAGACAGACAGACAGACAGACAGACAGAGAGATGATTATCTGAAAGAAGTATTTGCTGTAAGCTTAAGAAAAGACTATAATGTGGATTGGAAGTTCAGAGAGAGAGAGAGAGATAGAGAGACAGACAGACAGACAGACAGAGAGATGATTATCTGAAAGAAGTATTTGCTGTAAGGTTAAGAAAAGACCATAATGTGGACTGGAAGTTCCGAGAGAGAGAGAGAGAGAGAGAGAGAGAGAGAGACAGACAGACAGGGGAGAGAGATGATTATCTCAAAGAAGTATTTGTTGTAAGCTTAAGAAAAGACCATGATGTGGATTGGAAGTTCAGAGGGAGAGAGAGAGAGAGAGAGAGAGAGAGAGAGAGAGAGAGAGAGAGAGAGAGAGAGAGAGAGAGAGAGAGAGAGCGAGAGAGAGAGAGAGACAGACAGACAGAGATGTTAATATCAAAGAAGTATTTGCTTTAAGCTTAAGGAAAGACCATAATATGGATGGAAAGTTCCGAGAGAGAGAGAGAGAGAGTAAAATCTGTTAAAATCTACGATTTTCTTTTTTCTTTCCGGAGAGAATAAAAACTTCCTCACAAAATAAAAAAAAGATACCTACGTAGCGAAAATTTTTGGATTGGGGATATATTTGTGTGGGAAATAACAAGATTCCCTCTAAGAAAAATTTTTATTAATAGTTTTTCCTCTAATGCTTGTTTTAATGACTAATTTTTAATGGAAAGTTGAGTGACTGACAAATTAGTGACTTTTCAAATTTTTTACGCGCTGATATATGAAAATTGCATTTTTTTTTTTTTCTAGTCATGTTTTTAAGGTAATTGAATAATTGTCCTCCATATGTAAACCGAAAACAACTTGGGTACCGTTCTTCTTATTTCTTTCAATTTAAGTACCTGGTTTGCACGCAAATTTTAAAGTATATAAAAGTAATGACCACAAAACTATGACATTTAATTTGCTATTTCATGAATGCGGAAAATATTAAGGTGGTTACAATAATCACTAGAAATCTGCAAATCTTAGTACTTGTACAGCGAAGGGCGATAACCTATTCAAAAATAGGGGGAAGGGGGAGACTGGAAACAAAAAAAAAAGAAAAAGAAAACTAAAAAAATGTCCTCTTACGGGCCTCGCATCTCAAAACTTACACACACGCACACTCAAATAATAACTATAAAAAAATTCCATTGAGAATGATTTTTCCCTTAACAGCGGGGCCCCCTTCAAGGCGCGGGGCCCGGGGCGACCTTCCCGGTTGCCCATGTAGTCCAGTCGGCCCTGCTCACGGTGGTAGTTAAACCTCCAAAAAAGACAAAAAAAAAAAAAAAAAAAAAAAGACCTCCGAATTGCAAAAGAAAAAAAAACGAAAAATCTTCCGTATGCACGTTGCTTTTGTGAAGCGCGAATCTATGTCCCGTTAGTCTTTGAACAACCCGCACGTGAAGTTCCCCGAATTGTGCAGGAAGTCCGGAAGGACCCACGACAGCTACCTCCCGTGCGGATCTTTATGGCAGCTGCTCTTTAATCTTCCAACTCCCAGACGATCTCGTACTTTTTTTTCCCCGCCGCGTGTGATCCGATGCGCTGTCACTAATCCTGCTAGAAGTAGTGTTCTTCTGCTTGTGTGTGGTTCAAAGTCACTGTAATTGTGTTGTCCCGGGAGGTTCTAGCGGAAATGGGATTTAGGCGACGAGGACTCCACGTGCAGAGAGCTACGACGCAATAGCGATCGATATCCGGGTCTCCGCTTCAAGGTCACGTGTTCGCTTGCCTTCATAAAACCCACCCCTCCCTCCGCTTCTCAACGCAGCATCGAAGATGCCTTCATTTTTTTTTTTTTTTTTTGTTCCCTGTCCGGAATCAAATTTATTACTGGATCGCGCAATGTTGAAGCCACTGATTGACGTAGAAAAACAGCAGACATTCCCGGGTATTTGTCAGGGCCTTTTCTTTCCCCGTGTTGTGCACTCAAGTTCCTTCGCGTAATTAATCCATTTACTCGGTGTTAATGTACGAAACAAATGAAAGCGAAATTTAATGCGTTCCTTTCGTAATGACGAAATTGATGGACGGCTGTCGGAACAAAAAACAGAACTGCTAAATATTGTATTAAGAGCATTACATGTGTTAACTACGAACGGTCGTGTTAGGAGCTGGAAAATTCACTTTCTGTAGAAACTAATATTTTTATACGCATCACTGAATGCAACATTTTTACTTATATTTTTTAAGTGTACAAGCTACAGCAAAATTTCCAGCGGCACATTTCCAATTAGGCAAACTAGACGCATGCCTAGGGGCATAGAGCTTGAGGGCCGCTGAAAACGTATAATTGGATTGCCAGTATTGTTTTGGTTTTTACAGACCGAAACCAGACAAGAAAGATGACACCGAATTTTCGGGTGTACTAACTACACTGTACAAATTAATTGGGACAAAGTAAAAAATCACTCCTTTTTCCAAATCTATGCCTTTATATCAATTCTATGCCTTGATATACACTGATAAATACCTGTATTAGTATGAAGTATGTCCTCCTTTAGCAGAAATGACCTCTTGAATTCGTTTTGGCATTGACTCCACTAATTGAGTGCATATATTTTTGACTTCATAATCGTGGAACCACACTTTTATAGCATTCGTTATCATGCGTTCTTTGGTTGTACAGTCCATTTTACCTAAACGTCTCTTCAAAATATTCAAAAAGTTTTCTATGGGATTTAAGACTGGTGAATTTCCAGGCCAATCAAGCAAATGAATTTGATATTCCAGCATGAAATTCTTGACCAATTTCGAATTGTGACATGGGGCCAAGTCATGTTGAAATGCCCCGTCAAAAGTTTGCAAGAATGGAACAATCCTACGTTGTAATATTTCTACGTACTTGGCTGAATTCATCATACCTTGAACAGGAACTAAGCTCCCAGTGCCATTTGATGTGAAAAAAACCCCAAAACATCTGTTTCAGAGGGTGTTTTACAGTTTGTTTGACATGCTCAGGTCTTAAGGGTTCACAGTTGCTTCGTCTAACGACATTTGCTTGGTAACCCTGCACAAATAAATGAGTTTCATCACTGAAAATTACCTTTTTCCAGTCGTCAGCACTCCATGATTTATATTTTTTGGCCCATGCTAAATCTTCATTTTCGCATTCAAATATTGTTTTTTCGTTGGTCTTCTTGCCTTCCGGCCAACTTCCAGAAGCCTACGGCGTACAGTTGAATCACTAACATCACAACCACTAGCCAATAAATCTCTTTGAAGGTCGGTGCTTGTTTTTTTTGGATTCATTTTACTATTTCTGATTAGATATTTATCGGTTCGTGGAGTTGTTTTTCGTTTTCTTCCACATTTACCTCTCTTTTTTAGAGACGATGATCCAGATGCATTGCATTGCGTAAGCAGTCTTGATACACTTGATTTGCCTACACCAACTGCAGAAGCGATATCTCTCACTGTCATAGAAGTGTGATTCTTCAGAGCAATTATGTTTGCACGTTTCCTTGGGGAAATATCCATTTTTCAATACACGAAAGCAACACGTACTCACAGAGAGCAAAAACTAACATCCACCTGTCACAAACAAAAGCTCACAACTGAAGTTGAAGTGCCTATTTCCTGTTTAAAACCGGTCAAACCACATTCCTACTATCAGGTTCTAACAGTCACACCACCTCACAGCTGATAAACCGGTTTACGTGGGTTTCCGACATCAACTGGCGATCACATTACAATTCTGAGAATAAAATAGCCTGTCCCAATTAATTTGCACGGTATAGTATTTCTTGTGAGAAAGATGTTTGCTTATGACTGATTTATGGAATTGTTTATTTGAAGTTGAAGTGACATTAAAAGCTGATGAGAGATTTATTCGCAAACAAAGATCGAAAACTTGTGATGGAATAGCTAAAAATTTCCAGTACGAACTAGAAATTTTTCCGGTGTTCAGTAACTAATGAAACGTTTTATTAAAATTTTATAAAAATCGGTCGTTTCTAGTGCACAATAAAATCAGTGATTTTTTTTTTGTTCTTAAATTTTTTTAAATTTTCACGTTTGTTGTTGGTACATAGTCATCTATCAACGCAAACGGATTTTATTGTGCTCTGCAAACGCTTTTCACTATTGTATATTTTGTAGTCTTCGTTAAAATTTAAAATTTTGTAAATTATCAAAGTTCAGCTCGAACTATCGTTTTTAAGGCAAATACTTCGTTGCGTTTGCGTTTTCAGAAATATTCACTCGATCACATGAAATAAATCAACGTGCTTTTTTTTTAGCACGTCTTTTGTAAAAAGATCGTGCTTCTGTTATCGGTTTGTCCGTCCGTCCGTCCGTCCGTCTGTACCCACGATATCTCTGCAACTATTAGTCCGATTTGAAAAATTCTTTTTGCATTAGGAAGCTTGAAATATGCAAATGATGATCCTTTATTTCGTTTCTGTTTACGATGTAAAATTTCGCCGGTAGAGAGCGTAAATGCAGATGTTGTCGAATTCAAAAATACGTTTTATTCCACATATTTGCTTCTAAACATCCGATTAAAAAAAAAAAAATTTATATCTTTCGATTCCATTTATGTCGAAGAGTATTTTAGACATAGTTACTTTTTTAAAATTACGCATAGATGGGTGTAAAATTAAATTACATTTTCCCCGATAACTCTTCTTCTAAAACTCCGATTTGAAAAATTTTTTTCTTCAGCGAATACATCTCCTGATGGAAAATCTTTTGCATATAATTTGAAATTTTTGGTAGAGAATGCTTTGGCCACCAGGGGGCGTAAGTGTTAATTTTTGCTTCTGATGTATTTGCCATAAAATCTGAGCTTCTAAAATATCGATTGAAAAAATTCTTTCGTGGACTGATGCAAATCACATCGATAAAGGTTTTCGGAATATTTTCTTCTTAAAATATTCCACAGTTTCTCCGCCAGGGGGCGCAGATGTACGTCTTATTTTTGTCAATATCTCTACTTCTAAGAGTCCGATTTGAAAAATTCCTTCTTTGTTGGATAGTGTTTTCCGTGTGACATGTTTCTCATATAATTTCAAAATTTTCAAGTAATTCATAGACTTTCCGCTAGGGGGCGTAGCGGTAAATTGCGTTTCCCCCTATATCTCTGCTTCTAAATATCGGATTTGAAAAATTCTTTCTGCACCGGATACAGCTCCTGATGGGAAATCGTTTGCACATAATTTCTAATTTTTGTAAAAAAAATAGTTTGGCCACCAAGGGGCGTAAATATTAATTTCCGCTTCTTTTAGAAACATTTTCTTTTTAAAATAGTGCATGGTTTCTACGCCAGGGGTCGTAGACGTACATCTTATTTTTGTCAATATCTCTACTTCTAGGAGTCCGATTTGAAAAATTCCTTCTTTGTTGGATAGTGTTTTCCGTGTGACATGTTTTTCATATAATTTCAAAATTTTCAAGTAATTCATAGACTTTCCGCTAGGGAACGTAGCGGTAAATTGCGTTTCCCCTATATCCTCTGCTTCTAAATCTCCGATTTGAAAAATTCTTTCTGCACCGGATACAGCTCCTGATGGGAAATCGTTTGCACATAATTTCTAATTTTTGTAAAAAAAATAGTTTGGCCACCAAGGAGCGTAAATATTAATTTCCGCTTCTGTTGTATTTGCAGCGAAATATGAGCTTCTAAATTCTCGATTGAGAAAAACGTCGTTTGTTGACTGATACTACTGATGTCGACAAACCTTTTAGAAACATTTTCTTTTTAAAATAGTGCATGGTTTCTACGCCAGGGGTCGTAGACGTACATCTTATTTTTGTCAATATCTCTACTTCTAGGAGTCCGATTTGAAAAATTCCTTCTTTGTTGGATAGTGTTTTCCGTGTGACATGTTTTTCATATAATTTCAAAATTTTCAAGTAATTCATAGACTTTCCGCTAGGGGGCGTAGTGGTAAATTGCGTTTCCCTATATCTCTGCTTCTAAATCTCCGATTTGAAAAATTCTTTCTGCACCGGATACAGCTCCTGATGGGAAATCGTTTGCACATAATTTCTAATTTTTGTAAAAAAAATAGTTTGGCCACCAAGGGGCGTAAATATTAATTTCCGCTTCTGTTGTATTTGCAGCGAAATATGAGCTTCTAAATTCTCGATTGAGAAAAACGTCGTTTGTTGACCGATACTACTGATGTCGACAAATCTTTTAGAAACATTTTCTTTTTACAATAGCGCATGGTTTCTACGCCAGGGGTCGTAGACGTACATCTTATTTTTGTCAATATCTCTACTTCTAGGAGTCCGATTTGAAAAATTCCTTCTTCGTTGGATAGTGTTTTCCGTGTGACACGTTTTTTCATATAATTTCAAAATTTTAAAGTAATTCATAGACTTTCCGCTAGGGGGCGTAGCGGTAAATTGCGTTTCCCCTATATCTCTGCTTCTAAATCTCCGATTTGAAAAATTCTTTCTGCACCGGATACAGCTCCTGATGGGAAATCGTTTGCACATAATTTCTAATTTTTGTAAAAAAAATAGTTTGGCCACCAAGGGGCGTAAATATTAATTTCCGCTTCTGTTGTATTTGCAGCGAAATATGAGCTTCTAAATTCTCGATTGAGAAAAACGTCGTTTGTTGACCGATACTACTCATGTCGACAAACCTTTTAGAAACATTTTCTTTTAAAATAGTGCATGCTTTCTACACCAGGGGTCGTAGACGTACATCTTATTTTTGTCAATATCTCTACTTCTAGGAGTCGGATTTGAAAAATTCCTTCTTCGTTGGATAGTGTTTTCCGTGTGACACGTTTTTCATATAATTTCAAAATTTTAAAGTAATTCATAGACTTTCCGCTAGGGGGCGTAGCGGTAAATTGCGTTTCCCCTATATCTCTGCTTTCTAAATCTCCGATTTGAAAAATTCTTTCTGCACCGGATACAGCTCCTGATGGGAAATCGTTTGCACATAATTTCTAATTTTTGTAAAAAAAATAGTTTGGCCACCAAGGGGCGTAAATATTAATTTCCGCTTCTGTTGTATTTGCAGCGAAATATGAGCTTCTAAATTCTCGATTGAGAAAAACGTCGTTTGTTGACCGATACTACTCATGTCGACAAACCTTTAGAAACATTTTCTTTTTAAAATAGTGCATGCTTTCTACACCAGGGGTCGTAGACGTACATCTTATTTTTGTCAATATCTCTACTTCTAGGAGTCGGATTTGAAAAATTCTTCTTCGTTGGATAGTGTTTTCCGTGTGACACGTTTTTCATATAATTTCAAAATTTTAAAGTAATTCATAGACTTTCCGCTAGGGAGCGTAGCGGTAAAATTGCGTTTCCCCTATATCTCTGCTTCTAAATCTCCGATTTGAAAAATTCTTTCTGCACCGGATACAGCTCCTGATGGGAAATCGTTTGCACATAATTTCTAATTTTTGTAAAAAAAATAGTTTGGCCACCAAGGGGCGTAAATATTAATTTCCGCTTCTGTTGTATTTGCAGCGAAATATGAGCTTCTAAATTCTCGATTGAGAAAAACGTCGTTTGTTGACCGATACTACTCATGTCGACAAACCTTTTAGAAACATTTTCTTTTTAAAATAGTGCATGCTTTCTACACCAGGGGTCGTAGACGTACATCTTATTTTTGTCAATATCTCTACTTCTAGGAGTCGGATTTGAAAAATTCCTTCTTCGTTGGATAGTGTTTTCCGTGTGACACGTTTTTCATATAATTTCAAAATTTTAAAGTAATTCATAGACTTTCCGCTAGGGGCGTAGCGGTAAATTGCGTTTCCCCTATATCTCTGCTTCTAAATCTCCGATTTGAAAAATTCTTTCTGCACCGGATACAGCTCCTGATGGGAAATCGTTTGCACATAATTTCTAATTTTTGTAAAAAAATAGTTTGGCCACCAAGGGGCGTAAATATTAATTTCCGCTTCTGTTGTATTTGCAGCGAAATATGAGCTTCTAAATTCTCGATTGAGAAAAACGTCGTTTGTTGACCGATACTACTCATGTCGACAAACCTTTTAGAAACATTTTCTTTTTAAAATAGTGCATGCTTTCTACACCAGGGGTCGTAGACGTACATCTTATTTTTGTCAATATCTCTACTTCTAGGAGTCGGATTTGAAAAATTCCTTCTTCGTTGGATAGTGTTTTCCGTGTGACACGTTTTTCATATAATTTCAAAATTTTAAAGTAATTCATAGACTTTCCGCTAGGGGGCGTAGCGGTAAATTGCGTTTCCCCTATATCCTCTGCTTCTAAATCTCCGATTTGAAAAATTCTTTCTGCACCGGATACAGCTCCTGATGGGAAATCGTTTGCACATAATTTCTAATTTTTGTAAAAAAATAGTTTGGCCACCAAGGGGCGTAAATATTAATTTCCGCTTCTGTTGTATTTGCAGCGAAATATGAGCTTCTAAATTCTCGATTGAAAAAAACGTCGTTTGTTGACCGATACTACTCATGTCGACAAACCTTTTAGGAAAATTTTCTTCTTGAAATAATGCATGGTTTCTACGCCAAAGGGCGTAGATGCATATTTTATTTTTGTCAATATCTCTACTTCTAAGAGTACGATTTGAACAATTCCTTCTTTGTTGGATAGTGTTTCCGATGAGAAATGTTTTTCCTATAAATTCAACATTTTGAAGTAAATCATAGACTTTCCGCTACGGGGCACAAAGGTAAATTGCGTTTTCTGCGTTATTTCTGCTCCTAAAGCTCTGATTTGAAAAAATCTTCCTGTATCGCATACAAGACCTGATGGAAAATATTTTTCACATAATTTCTAATGTTTGGTAAAGAATGGTTTAGCCACCAGGGGTCATATGTGTTAATTTCTGCTTCTGAAGTATTTGTTGCAAAATCTGGGTTCCTGAAAGCTCGACTAATATTTTTTTTTCTTCGACCGATACCGCTTATATGGATAAACCTTTTGAGAATACTTTCTTCCTAAAATAATGCATGGTTTTCCCACCAGGGGACGTAAAGTCACATCTTATTTTTGTAGATATCTCTGTTTCTAAGAGTTCGTAAGCTCACGATTCCATTTACAGCAATATCTGAGGGATTAAAACCCCGATTGAAAATCTTCTTTTTTGGTCAGATCTATTGTTTTCCATTCCGGTTCCATTGACTTTGAATAGCTTTGATAAATTTAGTTTGCGTCAGAACGGATTCAAAAGACGTGCTTATTACACCCGAAAATTCGGTGTCAACTTTCTTGTTTACTTTAGCGTTGGAGAACCGCTTCAAACTTTTCGTGTGGTTAATTAAAGGGATTTTTGTCGTACGCAACGGTAATACGTGACCTAACATTGCTTTGAAGGAAAAGAAAACAGTGGTGTTATTATAGGCTATATCCATAAATATATATGATATTTTCTTCTTTTCGCGAGAAGGCTTTAAAAGTGTTAACCTGCCTAACGTTGTTAGGTACGCAATTCGATGGAGACGGAGTCAGAAGGGTAAAACAAGATGGCTGCCGCTCACGAGCGTCGGCTTCAGAGCTTTACGTAGGGCTTGCTTGTTATGCACCTTCAACCTTATTGTACCCTCCTTGGGTGCACACCTTACGCCACTTTATGGGGTAAGGTTGCACCAGAATATGGCGTATGGTTGCACAATAAAATGGTGCAATTTCACATCATCAAATGTAAGGATGCACTATTTTATAGAGCAAACTTTGCTTCATAAAATGATGGAAAGTTGCACCACTTGTTGGTGCAGCTTTTTCCAAAATATGGTGTAGTTCCGCTTATTGGTGCAACTTATCAACAAAATAAAGTGTAATCTTTTTACATCACTGCTTTATGGATAAGATATTTTGAAAACAGGGTTTCTGTGTGCAGTTATGAAAAGTTTGCGTTTACCAAATCAATTTAGGAATAAAAAGTTCTTTCTTTACGCTTTCCAACCGTAAGTTGAAGAAGCGTATATGCTCCAACTTCGTTCGTCTGTCCGCACGATAACACGCGTAAAAATCGTTCGATTTCGATGAAATTTTAGTATGTAATAGGAGACCAACCGGGGGCGAACCCTATTGAAAATAGGGTTAATGGGGTCAAAGGTCGCGACATAGGAGCGGAATTAATTTCATTACCCTTATGCGTCATAACTTGCGTAAATATAGTTCGATTTCAATGAAATTTTAGTATGTCGTAGGGAACCACCTAAGGACGACGAACCGTATTGAAAATGTGCGAAATGGGGTCAAAGGTCAGGACATAGGATCGGGATCCATTCCATCGCCCTTATGCGTTACAACTTACGTACAAATGCTTCGATTGAGACAAAACTTTATCATGTTGTTCCGGAAGTATACTTCACCGGTTCTGCTGAATATCATCGAAATGGGGTCAAAGGTCGGGTCATAGGAGCGAGATTCATTCTACAGCCATTAATTATCCTCATAATTTCAGTAATAACTTGAGTAATGGTTTCTGGTATGTTGGAAAGCGTATCATAATCAATGCATTGCATGACTTTACTAACTTGCTTCTTTTTTTAAAAAAATTGCGCATATTCGGAAGATTTTAATCTTCATTGTTTATGTTAACACACATAGTCTCAATTTTAAGATCAATACACTGGGCCAATTAATGCCGCAATTTGGGCTTGTTATACTACATTAGAAGCTACTTTCATATGAACAGCCTCTTCAGTAAACTAAAATTGTATTGCCCAACACGTGGATAGGCACATATATAACACAAGAAAGTTCAACGTGAAAACAAGTATGTCAGGAACAACATATATATGTACGTGGGGTTTTGGGAAACTTCCCCACTACGAGTCCATCAAATCACAACATTTAAATAATGGACGAGCTGGACGAACACGAACATTTAATATGACGTTCACTTACTAACATCTATGAAAATGCAAGTGCAAAGATTCGGCTGTTTGAAAATACAACACACATAAAAATTGGAAAGGGAGTGAGACAAGGTGGCACCATATCTCCGAAGCTCTTTAATGCCACATTGGAAAATGTCTTTCAGTCACTGAACTGGGAAAACAAAGTAATAAAGATTAATGGAGATTATCTAACTCACTTTCGTTTTGCTGATGAAGTAGTCATTTTTGCAACTACCCCATCAGAGCTGCAGAGTATGATCCAGGAACTTGTTGACAAGAGTAAAGAAGTGGGATTAAAAATGAACTTTCAGAAAACAAAAGTGACGCACAATGCTTTTACAAGAAATGAAGATTTATCGATTGATGGAGAAAAGCTGGAGATAACAGATACGTACGCTTATCTTGGACAGCAGATATCGAGTGAGGGTCACATTGATGAAGAAATTAATCGGCGTACAAAATTGGCCTGGACAGCTTTTGGAAGAAACAGCATAATTTTCAAGAGCAATATGCCATTATGTCTTAAAAGAAAAGTGTTTGATCAATGCATCCTTCCAGTGCTTACGTATGGTGCAAAAACATGGACCTTAACTAAAAGTGACATACAAAGGCTGCAGACAACTCAAAAAAGCATGGAGAGGTGCATGCTTGGTGTAACCAGAAGAGATAAGAAGAGGAACTCATGGATCAGAAAATGACAAGATTGGAAGACATCATGATCAGAGTAAAATCTCTGAAATGGCAATGGGCTGGACATTCTGCGAGAAGAACAGACCATCGATGGACAGTCGAAATTTTAGATTGGATTCCAAGAGACAGGAAAAGACCCAGAAGTCCACATAAGAGATGGGTGGATGAAATTCGAAAGTATGCAGGGGTGACATGGAGGAGACTGGCACAAGACAGACCGTTGTGGAAGAGGCTTGGAGAGACCTTCGTCCAGCAGTGGATTGATAATGGTTGACAATGATGATGATGACACTTACAATTGATATCAGGATATAACAGGCTACACTAACGACGGAACCTACTCGTTCAACTAAGAAATACAAAATGGCAAACACAACACCCTTCGGCACACAGTCCCTGTCTCGGTGTTCACGCTTCAGAACTCTCCGCAGCTCTGACTCAAGTTCCTGGGAGTATGTTTTAGCGACGCGCCGTTGTCCAATGCTCACGCCATCCAGTGGTCGTTCCCCTGTGTGATGATCTTGGGGTTGCACCGTCAGGGAGACGCATACGGAAAACCCACATATACACAGTGCGTCAAATAATTTTTAAGATTGGCGCTAGATTACAGCCTACGGTGGCGCCACCAGTGTAATCGCGAATGCGTTATAAACCGTGACCAGCTGCTTGCTTTCTGCCAAAAGTACTGCGCAGTTGTTAAAGTAGCTCAAACGAAAAGGCCGTTCATTAGAGAAGTAACATTTTTTTCATGTTGAATTATTAAGACGGAACAAAGGGCTGTTATTAAATTTAACGCAAAACTTGTGCCTCGGAAACGTACCCAATGATAAACAAGTTTACGGTGAGTTTTGTTTAAGTAGATCAAATGTTTCCCTGTGGCACAAACGTTTTTTGGACGGAAGAGAGACGCTAGAAGATGATAAGCATACCGGAAGACCAAGTTCATCTAGGACACCTGAGATTATTGAAAAAGTGCGTGATTTCGTGGAAAGCAATCGATGTGCGTCACTAAGAATGATGGAAGAGTCTTTAAACATCAACAAAGAAACGATTCGAACCATCCTGCATGAAGATTTGGGCAAAAACAAAAGTCTGTGCTAAATTTGTTCCACACACGTTATCCAATGAACACAAATCAAGGAGAAGTGCACATTGCAGAGATATCATTTCAGCTGCTGAAAATGATCCAAACTTCTTAAAATCGATTGTTACTGGTGATGAAACATGGTGTTTTCAATATGATCCTAAAACAAAGCGAGAAAGTGCGGAATGGAAGTCAAAAAACTCACCACAAGCAAAAAAAAAAAAGAAAAAAAGTTCCATGGAAAATCAAAACAATGCTCTTTACATTATTCGATAGTAAGGGTATTATCCACAAAGAATTTGTTCCAAGTGGACAAACAATTACTGGTGAGTTTTATTTAAATGTTTTGAGGCGTTTGATGGGCAGAATTCGTCGCATTCGTCCAGAATATCGGGATGAAAACAGTTGGCGTTTGTTTCACGATAATGCACCCAGTCACACCTCACTTCTTGTTCGTAGATTTTTGGCGAAAAATAACGTCTGTGTGTTGAATCATCCACCGTATTCGCCTGATTTAGCACCCTGCGACTTTTCTTTGTTCCCAAAACTTAAAATGACGTTAAAAGGGTGTTATTTTGATGATATTTCGACCATACAAACAGCTTCGACGCGCGCCAATTCCGCAAAGTGAACTGGAACAGGCATTCGAATCATTATTAAATCGCTGTAACAAGTGTATTGAAGCCGGAGGGACTTATTTTGAATTACAAACCAAAACAAATTATAATTTCTTGTTTCTATTTCATTTTACAGACCCAGTCTTAAAAATTCTTTGCCACACTGTGTATATGTGGTACAAAAATTACTTTCATCGCTGACCTTATTAATTTGAGTGAACACTTCCTTAAAATTTTCCAAACTCGCACTCACTGTGACGGCGCAACACATCTCCCCTTCTGATGATTTGATGACGAAGACGCATGCGCGGTTTCCTGTACTGTCCCAAAACGTGGTGCGAGGTAACGCCGCTTTGGCAGCGTTTGGTAGTTTGCACAAAAACGTGGTGCAAGTCAAAGGCTCGCATGCACCACTTTATGGTGCAAGGGTGAAAATTGCACCAGATCATGGTGTAAGTGTCAGATGCTGAACGATATTGCGGTGCAATATTGGACTGAAATTTTTAACAGTGTATTTTGTTCTGAAATTCCGCTGAACCTGCGTTTTGGGATCGGGTTTCAATAAACCTTTCCACAATCTGTGCTTTCGTCGCAGCATCCATTGGGTGCACTTCTAGAAAACTCGAGGGTGTTCCTTACCAAGTGCAGCAAACAGAATGCTGATATTAGTTTTGCATCCAAAGTTATCCTTATTTGAAATTGGTTACACCTTTTTTGGGACACCCTGTCCTTTTTGAGTTTTATTTCTGAATTTGAATACGATAGCTTTCCAAAAGCGTCAATTAAAACCATTCGTGCGTTGTATACATGGCGAAAGGATGATTGGTGCTGGCTACTTGGTACAGCTGGAAATGTTATTAAAGAGAGAGACCACTGCAAAATGCCAGTGCGACCAGGCATCCCAATGAACGGGTCGACGACCCAAGTGTAGAATAATCGATGAAATCCATAAGATTTAGAAACACCAAATTGAATGAGATTAAGTGTTCAGGCGACTAGCAGTGTCTGCTTCGTTCATTAATTATATACATGGAATAGAAATACATTTCTGTATGCACGTTAATTAGAGTTACGGTGGATTAAACACAACCCTATTAATTTTCGTCATGCTGTTTAGCTTTAACTTTAGGTAATAAGCCGGAGTGGATTACTGTGCAAACACCCGGCATCGAATTCGAAATGTTTATGTAGATGTAACGTAATGTCACTTACGCAACGTAAATGCAAAATACTTAGTCAACCAATGATGTATTCAGGCATCTTCTCGGAGGTGCAACCCCCCCCAAACCCCCTCCCTCAGGTTTTTGGGCGATTTCCCCTTATATTTAGTCTGATTGTGGTCGTTTAAAGTTCAATATTTGGAGAAATTAATTACAAAAAAACTTAAGAAAATGAGCGGAAATATAATTATGAAAAAAAATACAGGTAGTCTCAGTTCTGATTGAGCCGCCAGTTCGGAACGTAGGACTACGCCTTGCAGATCGTAGCGTTGAAATGAACTAGTGGAGTATGGTTTCAAAGCGTTTATTTAATTTGTTATTGCCAACACAGGTCTATGATATGAAAAAATAGCTTACATAATTTTTACAAATAATGCTGGATACATTGCGAACAAAAAGCAGATCGATACAGGAATTATCCAGCGCGGAGCTCTGTTTTCTTGGGCTTCTTACATTCCTCATCTCTTGTCTCCATTTTTGATTTTATAAACTTCTGCTTCCGTTGATTCTGTGAATTCGGCGGCATTGTCGAAAATGTGAACCCGTTCACACGAAAACAATTTTTTAAATTTTACTTTAAACCACTCCGACATGTTCTTTATATATTTGAATACATCTCATCGAGAGCTTTGAAACGATACCAGTCATAGCCGTTTTGCATTCTTTCAATTTTTTTTGCACTCACTGTTGTCCAGATAAACTGCAATATTGTCAAAAGTGAGCACCCGTTCACAAGAAAACAATTTTTAAAATTTTCAGTTTAAACCACTGAGAAATTTTCTTCGTATCATCATCATTATTGTCAACCATTATCAATGCACTTCTGGACGAAGGTCTCCCCAAGTTTCCTCCACAACGGTCTGTCTTGTGACAGTTCCTCCATGTCTCTCCCGCATTCTTTCGAATTTCATCCACCCATCTCCCATGTGGTCTTCTTCTGGGTCTTTTCCTGTCCCTTGGAATCCAATCTAAAATTTCGGCTGTCCATCGATGGGCTGTTCTTCTGGCAGTTGTAACGTACCAGGAGATGTGACGTACCTGCAAGAAGGACGCACACGACATAAAGGCAGATAGGAATTAAAATCAACGTCCGCGTAGCTCAATTGGTAGAGCAACTTATTCCGGAATGAGGGGATCCGGGTTCGAACCCCGGCGCGGATAAAAATGACGGAGAAATTTACTTCGTTATACAGTATGTCCAGCCCATCGCCATTTCAGGGATTTAACTCTGATCATGATGTCTTCCACTCTTGTCATTTTTCGGATCCACGAGTTACTCTTCTTATCTCTCCTGGTTACACCAAGCATGCACCTCTCCATGCTGCTTTGAGTTGTCTGCAGCCTTTGTATGTGTCTTTTAGTTAAGGTCCACGTCTCTGCAGCATACGTAAGCACTGGAAGGATGCATTGATCAAACACTTTTCTTTTAAGACATAATGGCATATTGCTCTTGAAAATTATGCTGTTTCTTCCAAAAGCTCTCCAGGTAAGTTTTGTATGCGGCTTAATTTCTTCATCAATGTGACCCTCACTTGATATCTGCTGTCCAAGATAAAGGTAGATGTCTGTTATCTCCAGCTTTTCTCCATCAATCGATAAATCTTCATTTCTTGTAAAAGCATTGAACATCACTTTTGTCTTCTGAAAGTTCATTTTTAATCCCACTTCTTTACTCTTGTCAGCAAGTTCCTGGATCATGCTCTGCAGCTCTGATGGGGCAGTTGCAAAAATGACTACGTCATCAGCAAAACGAAGGTGAGTTAGATAATCTGCATTAATCTTTATCCCTTTGTTTTCCCAGTTCAGTGATTGAAAGACGTTTTCCAATGTGGCATTAAAGAGCTTCGGAGATATGGTGTCACCTTGTCTCACTCCCTTTCCAATTTTTATGTGTGTGGTGTTTTCAAACAGCCGAATCTTTGCACTTGCATTTTCATAGATGTTATTAATAATATTAATGTATGCATCTTCAATACCGCAGGATTTCAGAGCCATTGTAATTGCTGATGGTTTCACCGAATCTAAGGCTTTTTCATAAACGATAAAAGGCATGCACAATGGAAGTTCGTATTCCCTCGCTCTTTCAATTAGTTCTCTCAGCACGTGGATATGATCTATTGTGCTGTAGCCACTCCTGAATCCAGCTTGTTTTCTCGGTTGAGCCATGTCCAGTGTCACCTTCAAGCGGTGTGAAAGAACTTTAGTGAAGATTTTATAAACTACTGATAGGAGGCTGATAGGTCTGTAGTTTCCAAGATCCTCAATGTCACCTTTCTTATGTAGCAGGATCATTGTAGCGGTGTTCCAATCCTCAGGAATCTTTCCTTCATTAAGGCATCGAGTGAAAATTTGGGCGAGTACTGTTTCGATTTCTCCACTTGCTTCTTGTATGATGTCTATAGTAATTCCATCTTCTCCTGGAGCTTTTCCCCGCTTCATGTTCTTGATTGCATGTGCAACTTCTGCTGGGAGGACTGGAAGAACTCTGGTACTGGTATCTTTCATGATGTCTGGAGTACATGTATCATCCCTTTCATATAATTTGGAGTAGAAATCTTTCACTCTTGTCAAAATTTCGCCTCTATTTCTTGTTACAGAACCATCTTCTTTTCTCAGTGCCATAATCTGTTTTCTTCCCTTACTGAGATGTCCCTTTGCCATCTTCGTATACGTTCTTCGTATACTTCAATAGACTTTAAAATGATACCACGCACAGTTGTTTTGCTCTCACGGTTGACCAGCTAAACCGCGATATTTTCAAAAGTGTTCATCGATTCACAAGAAAACAATTTTTTAAATGTTCGGTTCAAACCACTGAGAAATGTTCTTCGTATATTTGAATAGATCTCGTCGAGAGCTTTAAAACGATGCCAACCTGTTGCGCGCACGGTTGCCGAGATAGACTGAGTCAAACGCGGCGGCGTACCCGGAAATATTGCATCATCTTCCCCGCGCACAAGGAGCGCCGCGCACGATGTATTGCGCAGTACGCGAATCGGACTCTATGCTGTTTACGAATATGAAAACACGATTAGTGCGCGGCACGTATTTCTAACGCTATTATGAATTAAATTGGGACCTATTTTTTGTCACAGGCGATCTGCCGTAAGTCGCCCCATACTATTCTCGGAGTTAGACACTAGTCCTAAGTCAATACAACCACATGGAATTCAATCTGTAATTTCTATCATTCTTCAATAAAACATTAAGCAGTCCTTTCTGAAGGGGCAATTTTTGAAGCACTGACAACTCGCACCACTTTCGTAATAAAAACCTAATTCCACTGCAATACAGCATCATATTTTGGAAGCTCCTCTACCGAAAAAAAAAAAAAAAGAAAAATTCTGTCGGTAAGTGCATGCTCTCTGTGTTCTGGGATTATACAGACACGTTATTCGTGGTTAAAGGCACGACTATCAACTCAGAGAGCTACGTGTATACCTTAACAAGTTAGTAAAATCATGCAATGCATTGATTATAATACGCTTTCCAACATACCAGAAATCATTACTCAAGTTATAAGGATAATGGCTGTGGAATAAAAATCGGCCCTGTGCCCTCACCTTTGATCCCATTTCGATTATATTTAACAGAACCGGTTCAGTATACCTCCGAAATAACATGATAAAGTTTTGTCGCAAATGGAAGCATTTTTACGTAAGTTATGATGCATAAAAGCTATGGAATAGATTCTGCTCCTGTGTCCTATACCCTTTGACCCCATTTCGCCCATTTTCAATAGAATTCTTCCCCAGGCAGGCCCCTACAACATACCAACATTTCATCCAAATCGAAGAATTTTTACGTAAGTTATTCCGCTCCCCATTTCGCATATTTTCAATAGGGTTTGTGCCCAACTGGTAGGGGACAATAGGGTTTGTCCCCTTCCACATACTAAAATTTAATCGAAATTGAACCTTTTTTACGTTATTTATGACGCACAAGAGCAGTGCAATGAATCCCGCTCCTATGTCCTAACCTTTGACCTCATTCCGTTCGCTTTCAATAGGGTTCCTTCCCAGGTGATCCCCACCCACATACTAAAAGTTCATCGAAATCGAACGATTTTTACGCGAGTTATCGTGCGGACAGACATACGCACACAACGCGTGACATGACGCAGATGGGAATCGCGACCATCTGCTCGCAAGAGTGTGACGTCATCAAACTTTGATAGGATCCACACACAATGCGTGACGTAATGAGACAGATGGCGTGACCACGCGCCAACATCTCAAGCGCGAGTTGTGACGTCATAAGATCGTCCTCAGGTGGTTCCCTACCACATAAAAAATTCATCGAAATCGAACCATTTTTACGCACGTTATGACGCATAAAGGCAATGGAATGCATTCCGCTCCTATGTCGTGATCTTTGACCCCACTTCACCCATTTTCAATAGTGTTCATCCCCAGGTGGTCCCCTACAATATACTAAAATTTCATCGACATCGAACCATATTTATGCAAGTTATGACGCATAAGGGCAATGGAATGGATCCCGCTCCTATGCCGTGACCTTTGACCCTATTTCGTCCATTTTCAATAGGGTTTGTCCCCAGGTAGTCTCCTACCACATACTGAAATTTCATCGAAATCGAACCATTTTTACGCAAGTTATCGTGCCAACAGACAGACGGATGGACAGACGGACAGACGGACGGACGGACAAAGCTGGAGCATATACACCTCTTCAACCTACGGTTGGAAAGCGTAAAAAAAGGGAAAGCAAAGTATAAATCGCGTGCGTGGGGGAAAAGAGCCAATGCTTCTGCAACGCGACAACACCAAACCCCACGCCAGTGCTTTCACTTCAGTTGCCATACAGAAAATCGTGTTGGAGGTTCTTGATCACCCTCCCTACAGCCCAGACTTGACACCGCCCGATTTCTGGTTGTTTTCTGCTCTCAAGAGAAATCTCAAAGGAATTCAGTTCACTTGTAACAAAGATGGCTACGAGAAGATGGTTTCGCGTAACAATATGAACATTTTTACAGAGACGGGTTTAAAAAACGTCGGCTCGTCTACCAGAGTTGGAAAACGCATCAAATATTTTGAATTCGGACCTCTACTCCGTATCCGGCCGTCACATAATTGAACCCGGCCCGGACGAATTTGCCTTGAATTGTGAATTCGAATATATCATCACCATCATCATCATCATCATCATCATCATTGTCAATCATTATCAGTCCCCTTCTGGATGAAGGTTTCCCCAGGCTTCTTCAAAAACGGACTACCTTGGGTCACTCTCCTTCATCCACCCATCTCCTACGTGGTCTTCTTTTTCACGTGGACTGGATTTCCAAGGATCTTTTCCCATCCCTTGGAATCTAGTCTAAAATTTCAGTTGTTCATCGGTTGTCCGTCCTCATGGTAATATGTCCAGCCCATTGCCATTTCAGGCATTTCACGAGTTCCTCTTCTTATCTCTTCTGGTTACACCAAGCATGCACCTCTCCATGCCTTTTTCAGTTGTCTGCAATCTTTGTATGTCTTTTTACGCTTTGCAAACGTAGGTTGAAGAAGCATAAATGCTCCAGCTTTGTCTGTCTGTCCGTCCGTCCGCACGATAAATCGCGTAAAAATGGTTCGATTTCGATGAAATTTTAGTATATGGTAGGGGACCACCTGAAGTTGAACTCTATTGAAAATGGGCGAAATGGAGTCAAAGGTCAGGACATAGGAGCTGGATCCATTCCATTGCCCATATGCATCATGACTTACGTAAAAATGCTTCGATTGCGACAAAACTTTAACATGTTGTTCCGGAGGTATACTGAACTGGTTCTTTTGAATATCATCGAAATGGGGTCAAAGGTCAGAACACAGCAGCGAGATTTATTCCACAGCCATTATCGTCCTAACTTGATTAAAAACGTTTCTATTGCGACAAAACTTAAGTATGTTGTTCCGGAGGTATATTGAACCGGTTCTATTGAATATCATCGAAATGCGGTCAAAGGTCATGGCACAGGAACAAGATTTGTTCCACAGCTATTATCCTCATAACTTGAGTAATGATTTCTGGTATGTTGGAAAGCGTATCATAATTAGTGCATTGCGTGAATTTACTAACTTGTTTAGTTAAGGTCTACGTCTCTGCGCTGTACGTAAGCACTGAGAGGATGCATTGGTTAAACACTTTTCTTTTAAGACATAACGGCATATTGCTCTAAAAAATTTGCTGTTTCTACCAAAAGCTCTCCATCCAAGTTTTTTACGCCAACTAACTTCTACATCAATGTCACGCTCGCTTGATATATGCTGTCCAAAGTAAATGTAGGTCTTCAGCTTTTCTCCAGCAACTGATAAGTCTTCATTCCTTGTAAAAGCATTGCACTTCAGTTTTGTCTTCTGAAAGTTCATTTCGAATCCCATTTCTTTGATCTTCTCAGCAAGTCCCTGGATCATATTCTGCAGCTCTGAAGTGTCATTTCAAAGACTTTTGAAGGGTTTTTTGAAATATTTTTTCTTTTCAAAAACAAAACGGAAATAAATCCGGGACCTGTATGGAGAGTGAGGAGGGATGTGTAGGATGTAATGCAAAAGAGGGCGTAATTTTTTTATATATTAACTGACAGTGGTTGTTCAAGTTGCACATGTTCGTAGAGTAACACTTCCTCTATACACAGGTACTACTCAACATAGTTTCCATCCCAAGCAATGCATTTGCGCCATCGTTGAACCCAACTCTCGAATCCTCTTTGAAAACATTCGGGTGTGGACTGTTGTACCCACCTTTTCACAGCCACTTTCACCTCGTCTGTGTCATCAAATCGTTGTGCCCAGAGACAGACCTTCATTGGAACGAATAGGTGGAAGTCGGAGGGCGCCAGATCTGGGCTGTATGGTGGATGGGGGACCATTGAATAGCATGATCGCCTGATTTGTTGCCGAAGATGTGTGTGGTCTCGCATTGTCATGCTGAATGTGGATCCTTTTCAGATTGCTGTTCGGTCTCTTCCTCCTTATGGGTTCTCTAAGCTTCTTGAGTGGCACAACGTTCCGCTGGCTGATCACGGTACGGCCACGTTCCAGAAAATCAAGGGAAATGGCACCCTGTCATCCCCCGAAAAAACAGTCGCCGTGACTTTCTGTGCTGATCGCTGGCTCTTGAACTACTTAGGCCTTGGTGAAGAGGTGTGACGTCATTCAATGGATTCATTCTTCGTTGATGGGTCGTAATGATACGCCCACATTTCATCCCCTGTCACCAGTTTAAGAAAAAAGAAACTATGTCTTCATTGGCTTCAAACGCTTCCAGGAGATCAGAGCACACTTCTCTCCTTCAAATCGGGTGTCAACTGCCGAAGTAACCACTTTGCACACACTTTCCGATACCCTAAGTCTTCTACCATCTTCAGGTATGGGATTGTGACCACAATTCAGTTGTGCAACAAGCTCACGGGTTGGTTGGTTGGTTGGTTGGTTGATGGATTTTATTGGCGCAAGGGCGACGTTTGGCCAAAGAGCGCCAGACACGAGACCCTCACGGGTTGTGACCCGTCTCTCCGTGGGAATCAGTTCATCCAATCACTGACAGTTCATGTCTGTGTCACAGATGATGGTGTCACACTGCGTGGTTTATCTTCAATGCTGGTTTCCCCTTCTTTAAACTTCTTCATTAATTTGTGCACATTGCTCTTGTCAATGATGTCATCTCCGTTAACATTCTGTAGCCTTCTGTGGATGTTGGACAGCCTGCAACCCTCGTTCATCAAGAACTCAATGACGGCACGTTGCTTCTGCTTGAAATCCATTATTTATCTGCAGTGAAGAAGAAGGGTTACTATAGAGGAAGAGTTACTCTAACAACATGTGCAATTTGAACGACCTCTTTCAGTTAATGAAAAAGTTACGCCCACTTTTGCATTACTTTCGGTACAACCCTCGTATTTACCTACAATGAAGAAGGGTTACTACAGAGGAAGAGTTAGTCCAGCAACATGTGCAATTTGAACGACCTCTTTCAGTTAATAAAAAAGTTATGCCTACTTTGCATTACTTTCGGTACAACCCTCGAATTTACCTGCAATGAAGAAGAAGGGTTACTACAGAGGAAGAGTTACTGTAGAAACATGTGCAATTTGAACGACCTCTTTCAGTTAATAAAAAGTTATGCCTACTTTTGCATTACTTTCGGTACAACCCTCGTATTTACCTACAATGAAGAAGGGTTACTACAGAGGAAGAGTTAGTCCAGCAACATGTGCAATTTGAACGACCTCTTTCAGTTAATAAAAAAGATATGCCTACTTTGCATTACTTTCGGTACAACCCTCGAATTTACCTGCAATGAAGAAGAAGGGTTACTACAGAGGAAGAGTTACTGTAGAAACATGTGCAATTTGAACGACCTCTTTCAGTTAATAAAAAGTTATGCCTACTTTTGCATTACTTTCGGTACAACCCTCGTATTTACCTACAATGAAGAAAGGTTACTACAGAGGAAGAGTTAGTCTGAGTAATGCCACATTTCTTTGTGTGTTCAAATAATCTCAACTGAGTAATTCTATATTTCTTTGTGCGTTCAAATAATCTCAACTGAGTAATGCCACATTTCTTTCTGTGTTCAAATAATCTCAACTGAGTAATTCTATATTTCTATGTGTGTTCAAATAATCTCAATTGAGTAATTCCACATTTCTTTGTGTGTTCAAATAATCTCAACTGAGTAATTCCATATTTCTTTGTGTGTTCAAATAATCTCGACTGAGTAATTCCACATTTCTTTGTGTGTTCAAATAATCTCAACTGAGTAATTCCATATTTCTTTGTGCGTTCAAATAATCTCAACTGACAAATAAAGGTAACTTGATCACGCTAGTTACGTTAACTGAAACTTTTATAAAAAGTTCGTAAGTTGGAAGCTTTCGACCTTATCTTAGGTCTTCATCAATGTTCAAATAAGACTTCCCTTTGGCGTGATGAAGACCTAAGATAAGGTCGAAAGCTTCCAACTTACGAACTTTTTATAAAAGTTTCAGTTAACGTAACTAGCGTGATCAAGTTACCTTTATTTGTTAATATTGTTACGTGTTTTGCCCGTAATCGTCAAATCTCAACTGAGTAATGCCAAATTTCTTTGTGTGTTCAAATAATCTCAACTGAGTAATTCTATATTTCTATGTGTGTTCAAATAATCTCAACTGAGTAATTCCATATTTCTTTGTGTGTTCAAATAATCTCAACTGATTAATTCCACATTTCTTTGTGTGTTCAAATAATCTCAACTGAGTAATTCCATATTTCTTTGTGCGTTCAAAAAATCTCAACTGAGTAATGCCACATTTCTTTGTGTGTTCAAATAATCTCAACTGAGTAATTCTATATTTCTATGTGTGTTCAAATAATCTCAATTGAGTAATTCCACATTTCTTTGTGTGTTCAAATAATCTCAACTGAGTAATTCCATATTTCTTTGTGCGTTCAAAAAATCTCAACTGAGTAATGCCACATTTCTCTGTGTGTTCAAATAATCTCAACTGAGTAATTCTATATTTCTATGTGTGTTCAAATAATCTCAATTGAGTAATTCCACATTTCTTTGTGTGTTCAAATAATCTCAACTGAGTAATTCCATATTTCTTTGTGCGTTCAAAAAATCTCAACTGAGTAATGCCACATTTCTTTGTGTGTTCAAATAATCTCAACTGAGTAATTCTATATTTCTATGTGTGTTCAAATAATCTCAATTGAGTAATTCCACATTTCTTTGTGTGTTCAAATAATCTCAACTGAGTAATTCCATATTTCTTTGTGCGTTCAAAAAATCTCAACTGAGTAATGCCACATTTCTTTGTGTGTTCAAATAATCTCAACTGAGTAATTCTATATTTCTATGTGTGTTCAAATAATCTCAATTGAGTAATTCCACATTTCTTTGTGTGTTCAAATAATCTCAACTGAGTAATTCCATATTTCTTTGTGCGTTCAAAAAATCTCAACTGAGTAATGCCACATTTCTTTGTGTGTTCAAATAATCTCAACTGAGTAATTCTATATTTCTATGTGTGTTCAAATAATCTCAATTGAGTAATTCCACATTTCTTTGTGTGTTCAAATAATCTCAACTGAGTAATTCTATATTTCTATGTGTTTTCAAATAATCTCAACTGAGTAATTCCACATTTCTTTGTGTGTTCAAATAATCTCAACTGAGTAATTCCATATTTCTTTGTGTGTTCAAATAATCTCGACTGAGTAATTCCACATTTCTTTGTGTGTTCAAATAATCTCAACTGAGTAATTCCATATTTCTTTGTGCGTTCAAATAATCTCAACTGACAAATAAAGGTAACTTGATCACGCTAGTTACGTTAACTGAAACTTTTATAAAAAGTTCGTAAGTTGAAGCTTTCGACCTTATCTTAGGTCTTCATCAATGTTCAAATAAGACTTCCCTTTGGCGTGATGAAGACCTAAGATAAGGTCGAAAGCTTCCAACTTACGAACTTTTTATAAAAGTTTCAGTTAACGTAACTAGCGTGATCAAGTTACCTTTATTTGTTAATATTGTTACGTGTTTTGCCCGTAATCGTCAAATCTCAACTGAGTAATGCCAAATTTCTTTGTGTGTTCAAATAATCTCAACTGAGTAATTCTATATTTCTATGTGTGTTCAAATAATCTCAACTGAGTAATTCCATATTTCTTTGTGTGTTCAAATAATCTCAACTGATTAATTCCACATTTCTTTGTGTGTTCAAATAATCTCAACTGAGTAATTCCATATTTCTTTGTGCGTTCAAAAAATCTCAACTGAGTAATGCCACATTTCTTTGTGTGTTCAAATAATCTCAACTGAGTAATTCTATATTTCTATGTGTGTTCAAATAATCTCAATTGAGTAATTCCACATTTCTTTGTGTGTTCAAATAATCTCAACTGAGTAATTCCATATTTCTTTGTGCGTTCAAAAAATCTCAACTGAGTAATGCCACATTTCTTTGTGTGTTCAAATAATCTCAACTGAGTAATTCTATATTTCTATGTGTGTTCAAATAATCTCAATTGAGTAATTCCACATTTCTTTGTGTGTTCAAATAATCTCAACTGAGTAATTCCATATTTCTTTGTGCGTTCAAAAAATCTCAACTGAGTAATGCCACATTTCTCTGTGTGTTCAAATAATCTCAACTGAGTAATTCTATATTTCTATGTGTGTTCAAATAATCTCAATTGAGTAATTCCACATTTCTTTGTGTGTTCAAATAATCTCAACTGAGTAATTCCATATTTCTTTGTGCGTTCAAAAAATCTCAACTGAGTAATGCCACATTTCTTTGTGTGTTCAAATAATCTCAACTGAGTAATTCTATATTTCTATGTGTGTTCAAATAATCTCAATTGAGTAATTCCACATTTCTTTGTGTGTTCAAATAATCTCAACTGAGTAATTCCATATTTCTTTGTGCGTTCAAAAAATCTCAACTGAGTAATGCCACATTTCTTTGTGTGTTCAAATAATCTCAACTGAGTAATTCTATATTTCTATGTGTGTTCAAATAATCTCAATTGAGTAATTCCACATTTCTTTGTGTGTTCAAATAATCTCAACTGAGTAATTCCATATTTCTTTGTGCGTTCAAAAAATCTCAACTGAGTAATGCCACATTTCTTTGTGTGTTCAAATAATCTCAACTGAGTAATTCTATATTTCTATGTGTGTTCAAATAATCTCAATTGAGTAATTCCACATTTCTTTGTGTGTTCAAATAATCTCAACTGAGTAATTCTATATTTCTATGTGTTTTCAAATAATCTCAACTGAGTAATTCCACATTTCTTTGTGTGTTCAAATAATCTCAACTGAGTAATTCCATATTTCTTTGTGTGTTCAAATAATCTCGACTGAGTAATTCCACATTTCTTTGTGTGTTCAAATAATCTCAACTGAGTAATTCCATATTTCTTTGTGCGTTCAAATAATCTCAACTGACAAATAAAGGTAACTTGATCACGCTAGTTACGTTAACTGAAACTTTTATAAAAAGTTCGTAAGTTGGAAGCTTTCGACCTTATCTTAGGTCTTCATCAATGTTCAAATAAGACTTCCCTTTGGCGTGATGAAGACCTAAGATAAGGTCGAAAGCTTCCAACTTACGAACTTTTTATAAAAGTTTCAGTTAACGTAACTAGCGTGATCAAGTTACCTTTATTTGTTAATATTGTTACGTGTTTTGCCCGTAATCGTCAAATCTCAACTGAGTAATGCCAAATTTCTTTGTGTGTTCAAATAATCTCAACTGAGTAATTCTATATTTCTATGTGTGTTCAAATAATCTCAACTGAGTAATTCCATATTTCTTTGTGTGTTCAAATAATCTCAACTGATTAATTCCATATTTCTTTGTGAGTTCAAAAAATCTCAACTGAGTAATGCCACATTTCTTTGTGTGTTCAAATAATCTCAACTGAGTAATTCTATATTTCTATGTGTGTTCAAATAATCTCAATTGAGTAATTCCACATTTCTTTGTGTGTTCAAATAATCTCAACTGAGTAATTCCATATTTCTTTGTGTGTTCAAATAATCTCAACTGAGTAATTCCACATTTCTTTGTGTGTTCAAATAATCTCAACTGAGTAATTCCATATTTCTTTGTGTGTTCAAATAATCTCAACTGAGTAATTCCACATTTCTTTGTGTGTTCAAATAATCTCAACTGAGTAATTCCATATTTCTTTGTGTGTTCAAATAATCTCAACTGAGTAATTCCACATTTCTTTGTGTGTTCAAATAATCTCAACTGAGTAATTCCATATTTCTTTGTGTGTTCAAATAATCTCAACTGAGTAATTCCACATTTCTTTGTGTGTTCAAATAATCTCAACTGAGTAATTCCATATTTCTTTGTGTGTTCAAATAATCTCAACTGAGTAATTCCACATTTCTTTGTGTGTTCAAATAATCTCAACTGAGTAATTCCATATTTCTTTGTGTGTTCAAATAATCTCAACTGAGTAATTCCACATTTCTTTGTGTGTTCAAATAATCTCAACTGAGTAATTCCATATTTCTTTGTGTGTTCAAATAATCTCAACTGAGTAATGCCACATTTCTTTGTGTGTTCAAATAATCTCAACTGAGTAATTCCATATTTCTTTGTGTGTTCAAATAATCTCAACTGAGTAATTCCACATTTCTTTGTGTGTTCAAATAATCTCAACTGAGTAATTCCATATTTCTTTGTGTGTTCAAATAATCTCAACTGAGTAATTCCACATTTCTTTGTGTGTTCAAATAATCTCAACTGAGTAATTCCATATTTCTTTGTGTGTTCAAATAATCTCAACTGAGTAATGCCACATTTCTTTGTGTGTTCAAATAATCTCAACTGAGTAATTCTATATTTCTTTGTGTGTTCAAATAATCTCAACTGAGTAATTCCACATTTCTTTGTGTGTTCAAATAATCTCAACTGAGTAATTCCATATTTCTATGTGTGTTCAAATAATCTCAATTGAGTAACTCCACATTTCTTTGTGTGTTCAAATAATCTCAACTGAGTAATTCCACATTTCTTTGTGTGTTCAAATAATCTCAACTGAGTAATTCCACATTTCTTTGTGTGTTCAAATAATCTCAACTGAGTAATTCCACATTTCTTTGTGTGTTCAAATAATCTCAACTGAGTAATTCCACATTTCTTTGTGTGTTCAAATAATCTCAACTGAGTAATTCCACATTTCTTTGTGTGTTCAAATAATCTCAACTGAGTAATTCCACATTTCTTTGTGTGTTCAAATAATCTCAACTGAGTAATTCCACATTTCTTTGTGTGTTCAAATAATCTCAACTGAGTAATCCACATTTCTTTGTGTGTTCAAATAATCTCAACTGAGTAATTCCATATTGTGCGTTCAAATAATCTCAACTGAGTAACTCCACATTTCTTTGTGTGTTCAAATAATCTCAACTGAGTAATTCCACATTTCTTTGTGTGTTCAAATAATCTCAACTGAGTAATTCCACATTTCTTTGTGTGTTCATTAATCTCAAATAATCTCAACTGAGTAATGCCACATTTCTTTGTGTTTTCAAATAATCTCAACTGAGTAATGCCACATTTCTTTGTGTTTTCAAAAAATCTCAACTGAGTAATGCCACATTTCTTTGTGTGTCGACGAAACGTGCTGTCGACCAATCGTTACAGTCGACTAATCATTATTGTCGGCCAGTCGTTACAGTCGACTAATCATTACTGTCGACCAATCGTTATGTCGACTAAACGTGCTGTCGACCAATCGTTACAGTCGACTAATCATTATTGTCGGCCAGTCGTTACAGTCGACTAAACGTGCTGTCGACCAATCGTTATGTCGACGAAACGTGCTGTCGACCAATCGTTACAGTCGACTAATCATTATTGTCGACCAATCGTTACAGTCGACTAATCATTACTTGTCGACCAATCGTCGTTACAGTCGACTAATCATTATTGTCGGCCAGTCGTTACAGTCGACTAATCGTTACTGTCGACAATCGTTATGCTTGTCGACCAGTCGTTACAGTCGACTAATCATTACTGTCGAACAATCGTTATGTCGACCAATCGTTACAGTCCACTAATCATTACTGTCGACCAATCGTTATGTCGACGAAACGTGCTGTCGACCAATCGTTACAGTCGACTAATCATTATTGTCGGCCAATCGTTACAGTCGACTAATCATTACTGTCGACCAATCTTTATGTCGACGAAAGTGCTGTCGACCAATCGTTATGTCGACGAAACGTGCTGTCGACCAATCGTTACAGTCGACTAATCATTACTGTCGACCAATCGTTATGTCGACTAAACGTGCAGTCGACCAATCGTTACAGTCGACTAATCATTATTGTCGGCCAGTCGTTACAGTCGACTAATCATTACTGTCGACCAATCGTTATGTCGACTACTCATTTCTGTCGACCAATCGTTATTCCGACCAATGTCGACTAATCGTTATATCGACCAGTCGTTCTGTCGACCAAACGTGCTATCGACCAATCGTTACTGTCGAGTGTCGACTAATCATTACTGTCGACCAATCGTTATGTCGACCAATCGTTATGTCGACCAATCGTTACTGTCGACCAATCGTGTGTCGTCAAATCGTTACTGTTGACCAATCGTGTGTCGGCCAATCGTTATGTCGATCAACCGTTTGTAGACCAATCGTTATGTCGACCAATCGTTACTGTTGACCAATCGTGTGTCGGCCAATCGTTATGTCGATCAACCGTTTGTAGACCAATCGTTATGTCGACCAATCGTTACTGTCGACCAATCGTGTGTCGGCCAATCGTTACTGTCGACCAATCGTGTGTCGGCCAATCGTTATGTCGACCAACCGTTTGTAGATCAATCGTTACATACCCACTATGTCAACAACAAAAAGTTTAATATTTTGATTTTAAAATATTTTTGATCTGAATCCCATCCATAGACGTGTTTGGAGCATCAAAAGGAAAGTGGCTGATAGTTGAACAGTACGAAATTCATTGCGCACTACTCAATGAACGTTTTTTTCTGCCTACTGCAAATCTAGATCAAATGTACATGTTTGGTTTTGCTTGCGCTCTCCTCAACTAATATTCCCTGAACATTTTGTGGAAAAAATGAGAATTTTTAACTGCCATACACTGAGAAAAACGTTTTGTTAATTCAACAAAACATTTTTCTCAGTGTGGTTACAGAAACATATTTAATGCAAATTGGAAAAGGAATGAGACAAGGTGACACCATATCTCCGAAGCTTTTTAATGCCACATTGGAAAATGTCTTTCAATCACTGAGCTGGGAAAACAAAGGGATAAAGATTAATGGAGATTGTCTAACCCACCTTCATTTTGCTGATGACGTAGTCATTTTTGCAACTACCCCATCAGAGCTGCAGAGTATGATCCAGGAACTTGCTGACAAGAGTAAAGAAGTGGAATTAAAAATGAACTTTCAGAAGACAAAAGTGATGTTCAATGCTTTTACAAGAAATGAAGATTTATAGATTGATGGAGAAAAGCTGGAGATAACAGATGCGTACGCTTATCTTGGACAGCAGATATCAAGTGAGGGTCACATTGATAAAGATATTAATCGGCGTACAAAACTTGCCTGGAGAGCTTTTGGAAGAAACAGCATGATTTTCAAGAGCAATATGCCATTATGTCTTAAAAGAAAAGTGTTTGATCAATGCATCCTTCCATTGCTGACGTATGGTGCAGAGACGTGGACCGTAACTAAAAGAGACATACAAAGGCTGCAGACAACTCAAAGCAGCATGGAGAGGTGCATACTTGGTGTAACCAGGAGAGATAAGAAGAGGAACTCGTGGATCCGAAAAACGACAAGAGTGGAAGACATCATGATCAGAGTTAAATCCCTGAAATGGCAATGGGCTGGACTTACTGCCAGAAGGAGGGACACAGCCGAAATTTTAGATTGGATTCCAAGGGACAGGAAAAGACCCAGAAGAAGACCACATGGGAGATGGGCGGATGAAATTCGAAAGTATGCGGGAGTGACATGGAGGAGACTGGCACGAGACAGACCGTTGTGGAGGTAACTTGGGGGAGACCTTCGTCCAGCAGTGGATTGATAATGTTTGACAATGATGATGATTTAATGCAAATTCTGTAAATGGAAAAATGACGAAGTATGGTGCTAAAAACTATCAAAAACAGGCTAGAAAGTTTCAGTTCCAGCTGTAATCAGATTGCGAGCAATTATGTTTGCGCGCTCTGTGGAGCTGCGCCCGTGGGCAGCCGCCCCCCCCCCCCTGTTAAGCCTCTGCTATGTGTAAAGCCGAAGTTATAAGACTTCAAATGCGAATAAAAGTTTGATCATTTCCACTTTTTGCAGTTTCCTTTGGGACAAAAGAGAAATTGCTCCGGAAATATTAGGTTCATCTCTCATTTTGAAAGTTGCCGTGGAAGCATGTACCCAATTGCCAGAAAAATCGAACTGTCAGCAAATTGATGCACGATAAACGAAAACAATATTTATCAGAGAAAACGGATAGCGTGTCGAATCTCTTGTACCTGGGCTCCAGAGTAAAAGCAATCGATGCGAAATTCCCCGCCCCTTTCCTACGATCCGTTATCCCCTGTCTGTTCCCGGCCATTCTTCCGGATGCAGACAGGGATCCTTCGTTACATAAGAGTTAATACCTTCCACAGTCTTGGGGATTACAAGCGATGTTGAAGCCCGCTGTAAGGAATTATCTATACACATGTGCAGCTCCAGACACCGAAAAGCGTTTCCTAAGTTAGAATGTTATCAGAGGGATCACCTTGTTTTGTGAATACTTCTGATTTTTGTGCCGAGCATGCACAAAGAGATTCACCATGTCTTTGAAGTTTACTACGATCTTGCTTTTAATTTTTATCTCTCCGTCTCGCCGTGTCGATTGAACTTTCAAAGGTCATTTGATCCTTTACTTTTAGAAGAAGAAAGTGCATCCATCTGTCTGCAACTACACTAGTGCTCAAAATGAAAGGAAACGTGTGTACACCGCGTGATCACTAAATGATGAGCATCCCTATCAGAAATGGGTTCGGCCCGTCGACCACGTCATTTCCGCATGTAGCCAATTAAAGAAGGCACGTGTCGTGAGCTGGCTTTGAGGGTATACACAGAGTGGCCACTTTATTATGACCACCCCACTTCGTTGAACTATTTGTATTTGTCATTTTCTTGTAGGACTTCCGTCCACAGTGAGTAGAGTTTAGGTCCCAGCCACCTACAGCGAGATCGCCTTTTGGGCAGGACACAGAAACGAAAGGAATGAGAGCAAGTCTAGCGACTTTTGACAGAACAGTTTGTAGTGAGATTAGAGTACAGTAGATGGCGCCACCGTACAAGTACGATATTGCACATAGATGGGTGAGAGAATTTCAGGGAGGACATAGGAAAGGATACCCATTTAACCCGTGGGTCCAGCCTGGGGGCCGTTACTTTACGTGCTCGTCCGATGCACGGCGGATATTCTGCGATTGTTAGTAAATCACACCATTTCTGAAAGATCAGCCCAGGTTCAAACCTGAGGACCTTGCATCGATAGTCTGACTCGCTAACTACTAAGCCATCCGCGGCTGTCAGTACTTCGTTGGGCCACCTTTTGCCTTTAATACTGCGTCGATTCTTCGTGGCATGTACTCCACGAGATGTTATTAGGTGGTTTATGGAATCTGAGACCATGCTTGATGAATAGCACTTTCCAAGAGTGTGAGATTGCATGGTTGTGGATCCAACTGTCTGACGGCTCGTTCAACTTCATCCCACAAATTCGGGGTTGAGATCTAGAGATTGTGGGGGCCACCTAAGCAAAGTTAACTCTCCGGCATGTTCCTGAAATGAATCCTGTACAATACGAGCACTATGGCAGGACGCATTATCTTGTTGAAAGTCATTGGGATAAACCATCCACATGATAGGATGCACTTGCTCCGCAACGATGTTTCGATATGATGTGCCAGTCAGACGTTGATCAACACGAATTAAAGGACCCAAAGCATGCCAGGAAAACATTTCCCAAACCATAAAGTTGTCTCCACCAGCTTCAAGGGTTGTAGCAATGCATTTGAGGTTCATCCTTTCGTGCTGTTTCCGCCAAATTCTCACTCGGCCATCGGCATGGTGCAACTGAAAACGTGATTCATCGGACCACATCATTTGTTTCCAATTATCGACTGTCCAATCCTTGTGCTCCTGTGCAAACTCGAAACGTTTTCTCTTGTTAACTGCAGACAGCAAAGGTGTTCGAACAGGCCTTCGGCTGCCATATCCCATCCGATGCAGTGTACGGCTAACAGTGCGTGCAGAGATCGTTTGAGGGGATCCTTGATTAAGATGGTCTGTAATTTGCTGCACTGTTGCCCTTCTGTTGTCTGTTACCAGTCTGGACACTCTCCGTTCCGCCCGAGCAGTCACTAGTTGATGACGACCACACGTTGCACGTAGAGACCCATGTTTTTGGCTGACAGTCCAGTCTTTAAACATTTTAACAACAGCTGCTCTGGAACATTTCACGAATGCGGCGGTTTCGGTGATACTCGCTCCATGGCTCCGAGCTCCTGCCATCATTTCACGTTGAAAGTCCATCAAATCGCATTTTTTACCCATCTCATCACCCAAAAATCAGTTCTACTACTGTCGCAAGCACTAAGCTTTCCCTTTTTATACTAGCCTCGCCCTCTGGCGGCAACAGCGTGCAGCCATAGCTCATTTGCTTAAAACTTTCAGGTGGTCATAATAAAGGGGCCACTCAGTGTATACCGTGTACCGTTGGCATTCTGAAAACATATCACTCGTTGCTGTAATGGATAATAGGAGCGGTTTATCAGATTTGCAAAAAGGGGTGATTATCGGCTTTCGGGCCAAAGGTGGCGGTATTTCTGAAACAGCGCAGTTTCTGAACTGTTCGCGTGCTGTTGTGCTTAAAGTGTATCGTGATTGGAGAAACGGCAGCATTGCGTTTAAGCGACTTGGAAACTGCGGAGCACCACGTGCCATTGATGTGAGAAGTGTTGCTTGAGGGCCGATCGACAGGCTACAGTGGAGCAACTCACTGGCCGAATGAACCAGGGGGCTATCGGAAGTGTGTCTGAAACGACAGTTCAGCGAACCCTGCTGCGTATGGGGCTCCGATGCAGACGGATGGCCACTGCACCTATGCTAACGATGGTGCACCGGCAGGAAAGGCTTACATTCGCACGGCAGTTTCGGAATTGGACCTCCGCTGATTGGCAAAAGAATGACTTCACCGATGAATCACGTTTTCTGCTTCATCGAACGGATGGACGTTGGCGTATAAGGCGAGAAACGTCGGAGAACAAAATACCCTTCAACTATTGCTGGAAGAACACAAGTTGGTGTTGGCAGCGTTATGGTCTGGGGAATGTTTTCGTGGCATTCTCTGGGTCCACTCATACCTGTGGAAAGCACTATGGACCCAATTCGCTATGAACCCTTCCTTGCACGCCATGTACACCCATACATGCTGATTGTCTTCCCTGGGGCGGATTGGATATTGCAGCACGATAATGCGACGTGTCACACAGCTTGAAATGTCCGAGAGTGGTTGGAAGAGCACGATGAAGACTTCAAAGTACTTACCTGGCGTCCTAATTCCCCAGACTTAAACCCGATTGAGCATCTGTGGGACCACCTCGATCGTGTTGGATCCTCCACCACGCACCCTCCAGCAGCTGTCAGATGCACTGCAGTCAGCATTGGCTCCACATAACTGTGAACAGCATCCAGCACCTTTTTGAGTCACACCCAGCCCGTCTAGCTGCTGTCCGCGCTGCACACAGTGGTTTTTTTTTTTTTTGATTGGAGGTTTAACGACCACCTTGAGCAACTCAATGGGCTATAAGCAGTCGCCCGTCCCTAATTTAGGGTCACTGGTTCCAGGGAAGGGAGAGAGCCAGTGCCGTAAGACAAACACAACATCCATGCCTCACCGGGATTCGAACCCGGACCCCTTTTGGACGAATGATCAGAGGCCATCGCCTTAGACCACTGCGCCACCGGGGCGGCACACACAGTGGTTACTCAGGAAACTAGCTGGTGGTCTTAATAATGTGACTTGACTGTGTAAAAAGTGTGAGTGAAGCAGTAGGTAGTGACATTCGGAGCGTTATGGGTACGCGTAAGGATTTATCGGACTTTAAGAAATGACAGATTGTGGGAGCTCAAAGAGTGGGTGCCTCGATTTCCCAAACGGCTAAACTCGTGGCTCTCTCGCGAGCCGTGGTAATTAAAGGCTATCAGAACTGGCGTCAAAATGGTCAAGCCGCCCCAGTGGCGCAGAGGTCTAAGCGATGGCTTCTGATCATTCGTCCGAAAGGGGTCCGGGTTCGAATCCCGGTGACGCATGGGTGTTGTGTTTGTCTTACGGCACCGGCTCTCTCCCTTCCCTGGAGCCAGTGACCCTAAATCAGGGAGCCGCCCCGGTGGCGCAGTGGTCTAAGTGATGGCTTCTGCTCATTCGTCTGAAAGGGGTCCGGGTTCGAATCCCGGTGGGGCATGGGTGTTGTGTTTGTCTTACGGCACTGGCTCTCTCCCTTCCCTGGAACCAGTGATCTTAAATTAGGGAGCCGCCCTCTGGCTAAGTGGTCTAAGCGATGGCCTCTGATCATTCATTCGAAAGGGGTCTGGGTTCGAATCCCGGAGGGGCATGGATGTTGTGCTTGTCTTACGGCAGTGGCTTCCTCCCTTCCATGAATTTTCAATAGGATTCGTCCCCAGGTTGTCCCCTACCACATACTAAAATTTCATCGAAATTGAACCATTTTTACGTAAGTTATGACGCATAAGGGCAATGGAATGGATCCCGCTCCTATGTCCTGACCTTTGACCTCATTTCGCCCATTTTCAATAGAGTTCGTCTCCTGGTTGTGCCGTACCGCATACTAAAATTTCATCGTAATCGAAATATTCTTACGCAAGTGATGACGCATAAAGGCAATAGAATGGATTCCGGTCCTATATCCTGACCTTTGACCCCATTTCTTCTTTTTTCGATAGGATTTGTCCTCTTGCGGTCCCCCACCATACTAAAATTTCATCGAAATGGAACCATTTTTACGCAAGTTATGTTGCATAAGTGCAATGGAATAGATACCGCTCCTATGTCCTGACCTTTGATTCCATTTCGCCCATTTTCAACAGGGTTCGTCCCCAGGTGGTCCCCTACCACATACTAAAATTTCATCGAAATCGAACCATTTTTACGCGAGTTATGACGCATAAAAGCAATAGAATGGATCCCGCTCCTATATCCTGACCTCTGACCCCATTTCTTCCGTTTTCGATAGGGTTCGTCCACAGTGGTCCCCCACAATATTACTAAAATTTCATCGAAATCGATCCATTTTTACGCAAGTTATGACGCAAAAGTGCATTGGAATGGATCCCGCTCCTATGTCCTGACCTTTGACCCCATTTCGCCCATTTTTAATAGGGTTCGTCCCCAGGTGGTCCCCTACCACATACTAAAATTTCATCGAAATCGAACCATTTTTACGCGAATTATCGTGCGGACGGACAGACAGACGGACGGACGGACGGACAAAGCTGGAGCATATACGCTTCTTCAACCTACGGTTGGAAAGCGTAAAAAAAAGGATATCATCTTCAAAATTGGTATTGTATGGTGTAATCACGTATTCCATTCATGATTTATCTGCTTCTCCGGGCAATCACGGGATAGGATTCTTAACCTCCAGATTCGCTAAACATGAATGCCGGTTGCTTCAACTAACGAATCCTGGGATGGCTTTATTCAAATTAATTGGAAACTTGAGACTTGGTCGTTCTGGGTGGTATAGTGGTTAGCATACCCGGGCGGTATCTGGGAGACGCGGGTTCGGTTTCCACTCCAGGACGACGAAAATTTGAAGTTTACGGATATTATCTGACTTACCATCCTTGTCATATTTACACCAAAAAACCAATTGTCATCTTCAAAATTTGGTTGGTCATGCCTCTCAACTACTGCCGGCGTCTTATTGAATCGATGACACGTCGGATAGTTGCTGCATGTACTATACCGTGCAAATTAATTGGGACAAGCTGTTTTATTATCAGAATTGTAATGTGATTGCCAGTTGAAGTCGGAAACCCACGTAAACCGGGTTTTATCAGCTGTGAGGTGGTGTGACTGTTAGAACTTGATAGCAAAAATGTGGTTTGACCGGTTTTAAACAGGAAATAGGCACTTCAGCTTCAGTTGTGAGCTTTCGTGTGTGACAGGTGGATGTTAGCTTTTGCTCTCTGTGAGTACGTGTTGCTTTCGTGTATTGAAAAATGGATATTTCCCCAAGGAAACGTGCAAACATAATTGCTCGGAAGGATCACACTTCTATGACAGCGAGAGATATCGCATCTGCAGTTGGTGTAGGCAAATCAAGTGTATCAAGATTGCTTACGCGATACAATGCATCTGGATCATCGTCTCCAAAAAGGAGAGGTAAATGTGGAAGAAAACGAAAAACAACTCCACGAACCGATAAATATCTAATCAGAAATAGTAAAATGAATCCAAAAAAACAACAAGCACCGACCTTCAAAGAGATTTATTGGCTAGTGGTTGTGATGTTAGTTATTTAACTGTACGCCGTAGGCTTCTGGAAGTTGGCCGGAAGGCAAGAAGACCAACGAAAAAACAATATTTGAATGCGAAAATGAAGATTTAGCATGGGCCAAAAAATATAAATCATGGAGTGCTGACGACTGGAAAAAGGTAATTTTCAGTGATGAAACTCGTTTATTTGTGCAGGGTTACCAAGCAAATGTCGTTAGACGAAGCAACTGTGAACCCTTAAGACCTGAGCATGTCAAACAAACTGTAAAACACCCTCTGAAACAGATGTTTTGGGGTTTTTTCACATCAAATGGCACTGGAAGCTTAGTTCCTGTTCAAGGTATGATGAATTCAGCCAAGTACGTAGAAATATTACAACGTAGAATTGTTCCATTCTTGCAAACTTTTGACGGGACATTTCAACATGACTTGGCCCCATGTCACAATTCGAAATTGGTCAAGAATTTCATGCTGGAAATTCAAATTCATTTGCTTGATTGGCCTGGAAATTCACCAGTCTTAAATCCCATAGAAAACTTTTTGAATATTTTGAAGAGACGTTTAGGTAAAATGGACTGTACAACCGAAGAACGCATGATAACGAATGCTATAAAAGTGTGGTTCCACGATTATGAAGTCAAAAATATGTGCACTCAATTAGTGGAGTCAATGCCAAAACGAATTCCAGAGGTCATTTCTGCTAAAGGAGGACATACTTCATACTAATACAGGTATTTATCAGTGTATATCAAGGCATAGAATGATATAAAGGCATAGTTTTGGAAAAAAGAATGATTTTTTTACTTTGTCCCAATTAATGTGCACAGTATAGCACTGAGGGCAAAAGTAGGACCTATATACGAAGAATTAGGTAGGTGAACATAATTCAGTGATCACTCAGTGTAGTTCGTTATGTACTGCAGGGGTAAAACACATGTCGAGCCGGAAAAGTAGCTGCGGTAAATTCCGTCGGGGTCTCGTAATTGGGAAAGCATTTTGCTCCGGAGCAGAAGGATGCCCGTTCGATCCCCGTCACCGGCCAATTTGTGTTTTTACATTGACCCCTGTTTGTTTAAATGGATTTGTTGGCCGTTAGGTTCTTCGAAAAACGTGTGTTCTTCATCGTCTGAAATTAACGAAAAATTCTTTCTTCGCTTTGGAAAAATGCGTCATGTCTGTTCCACACATCGCCTGGAATTAAGTGAGAATTCCTCCTTCTACTATGAACTCCTTCAAACGTGGTTTTCCGGCTGACCCTGAAACTAATGATTGCGTTCCAGGCTTTTACCAAGGGGGCAAGTATTATTTTTGCTGTGCCAAGCTTGATAGCAACTTTATTTCCAAAACAGTGAAATAATTTTTAATGCTTTTCAGTACCGGCTATAAAGGAATTCGTGCAATCTCCTCTTGGACACACACACACACACACACACACACACACACACCTGGGTCTGACTGGATATGAGATTGGTAAACCAACAAGATAACATGACAATGAGTAGTGGGTTAGTGGAGTAAGATACAAGTATTGATGCAATGTCGCCCTCAACATTTTTCTTGCTGTGAATGCATTATCTCAATTGTTTACAAAATTTTGCAATTTTGCTTGTGAAAATAGTACCGTGTTTGAAAAAAATTTTCTAAGAAAAACTTTCTTTTAGTTTAAAAGAAACAAATTTTAAAGCCTTCTAATACGCACACATAATGGCTTCCCCTTCTTTAACTCCCTTCTCTCAAGCCAGTGACATTGCCTGGTACTCCTCTCCTCCAAAGCAGTCGTCAGCCAGTCCCGCTCTCTCACTGTCCCAAGGCAGTCTTAACGGCGCTAGTGTAGCTTTAGACTCCACTTTTCGTGTTGCAATTCCCTACTTAGTAGCATAAACAAGTAGCAGAACAGTTTCCTATTTAGTAGCATAAACAAGCAGCAGAGCAGTTCCGTTCTTAGTACCATAAACAAGCAGCAAAGCAGTTCTCTACTTAGTAGCATAAACAAGTACCAGGACAGTTTCCTATTTAGTAGCATAAACAAGCAGTAGAGCAGTTCCGTTCTTAGTAGCATTAAAAAGCAGCAGAGCAGTTCCGTTCTTAGTACCATAAACAAGCAGCAGAGCTGTTCCCTACTTAGCAGAATAAACAAGAAGCGGAGCAGTTCCCTACTTCGTAGCAGAAACAAGCAGCAGAGCAGTTCTCTACTTACTAGAATAAACAAGCAGCAGAGCTGCTTCCTATTTAGTAGCATAAACAAGCAGCAGAGCAGTTTTCTACTTAGTAGCATAAACAAGTAGCAGAGCTACACTGCCGGACAATTGCTAAGGACGGATGACAAAAGCAACGATAGCTACCATAAAATGGAAGGCAGGAAAATGTGGAAATTAGCAGAAGTGCGGGATACAGTAAGACGTATTGTGCGTATGCAAATTTTGGATTGCCAAACTTGTTCGTGACGTCATAGCGCTGATAAGAGATATAAAAGATTTGACGCGTATTGACCGTTGTTGTTCAAACGCAAAGTTGAAAGGGAAAGAATCAATTGACGAACTTGAAATTTTCAGTCTGTCTTCCCAACATCACCTAGATGATTTTACGCGACTCCGTATTATTGGCAAGATTGAAGAAGGGTGAAAAATAACAGATGTTGCCCGGGAGTTCGACGTCAGCCACAGTGTTGTTTCAAGGCTATGGAAATCATTTCAAACAAATGGAGAGTGTAGCAAACGTCCCGGGGAGGTCGTGTTCGCAGTACGACACCTGCAGAAGATCGGTACATAGTGCTATCAACAAAAAGACACCGTTACAGCACAGCTAGTGAGGTAGCAAATCAGTTTATGGCTGCTACTGGCAAGCTGATCTCCCGAAAAACTGTCGCCAGGCGTTTGCATGAAGGAGGACTATACGCCAGCCGTCCTGTTATGTGCATCCCATTGTCCAGACGTCACCGTACCGCCCGTTTGCAATGGTACCATCAACATCGCAATTGGACTGATAACGACTGGTCTGCTGTCCTCTTCTCAGACGAGAGTAGATACAGTCTATCGTCTGATTGTCGACGAAAACTGATCTGGCGTGATAGTGGTACTGCATATTGTCCAGCAAACATACAGGAAAGGGACCGATATCCGACATGTAGTGTCATGGTATGGGCTGGCATCATGATCAATGGCCGTACGTCCCTCTATGTGCTTCCAACTGGGACTAAGACTGGCCAACGATACAATAATGATGTTCGGCTACCTCATGTTCGCATGTTCCGTGGTGCTGTCGGTGATAGATTCATTTCCATGGACGACAACGCAACATGTCATAGAACAGTCGCTGTCCTGGAGTGTCTTGAGCGCGAGGATATTCAACGCCTCGTATGGCCAGCACGTTCTCCAGATCTGAATCCCATTGAAAATGTGTGGGATGCTTTGGGGAGGAGTCTTGCTGGTCGTCAATGCCCTCCAATAAACAAGGACACCCTCATCCGTGCACTGATAGAGGAATGGGATAAATTATCCCAACAGCTGCTTGATAATGTTGTGCAAAGCATGACACGACGTGTGGAATCTTGCATCGCCCTCCATGGTGGCCATATCCCGTATTGACATCTTACGCCGGAACGCCTGCGGACGGTAATTGCATTTTTTTCACGTTTACGTATTCTGCACCAAATGGCCTGTTTGTCCCTTGAACACGTTCCAACGTCTTCTGGATTTCAGAACGCAATAAATTGTCTTTCTTGTAATGTCCTGGCATTCTGACATTATTTTATTTCACATGGCATCCAACCACACTTACTTTTTTATGCGCTATATAGCCGTTTATGATCCGTCCTTAGCAATTGTCCAGCAGTGTATTTCCTATTTAGTCGCATAAACAAGCACCAGTGTAGTTCCGCTCTTAGTAGCATAAACAAGGAGCAGAGCAGATCTCTACTTAGTAGCGTAAACGAGCAGCAGAGCTGTTTCCTATTTAGTAGCATAAACAAGCAGCAGTGTAGTTCCGTTCTTAGTGGCACAAACAAGGAGCAGAGCAGATCTCTACTTAGTAGCATAAAAGAGCAGCAGAGTTGTTTCCTATTTAGTAGCAAAAACAAGCAGCAGAGCAGTTCTCTACTTACTAGCATAAACAAGCAGCAGAGCTCTTTCCTATTTGGTAGCATAAACAAGCAGCAGTGTAGTTCCGTTCTTAGTAGCATAAAGAAGGAGCAGAGAAGATCTCTACTTAGTAGCATAAACGAGCAGCAGAGCTGTTTCCTATTTAGTAGCATAAACAAGCAGCGGTGTAGTTCCGTTCTTAGTAGCATAAACAAGGAGCAGAGCAGATCTCTACTTAGTAGCATAAACGAGCAGCAGAGCTGTTTCCTATTTAGTAGCATAAACAAGCAGCAGTGTAGTTCCGTTCTTAGTAGCATAAATAAGGAGCAGAGCAGATCTCTACTTAGTAGCATAAACGAGCAGCGGAGCTATTTCCTATTTAGTAGCATAAACAAGCAGCGGTGTAGTTCCGTTCTTAGTAGCATAAACAAGGAGCAGAGCAGATCTCTACTTAGTAGCATAAACGAGCAGCAGAGCTGTTTCCTATTTAGTAGCATAAACAAGCAGCAGTGTAGTTCCGTTCTTAGTAGCATAAATAAGGAGCAGAGCAGATCTCTACTTAGTAGCATAAACGAGCAGCGGAGCTATTTCCTATTTAGTAGCATAAACAAGCACCAGTGTAGTTCCGTTCTTAGTAGCATAAACAAGGAGCAGAGCAGATCTCTACTTAGTAGCATAAACGAGCAGCAGAGCTGTTTCCTATTTAGTAGCATAAGCAAGCAGCGGTGTAGTTCCGTTTTTAGTAGCATAAACAAGGAGCAGAGCAGATCTCTACTTAGTAGCATAAACGAGCAGCAGAGCTGTTTCCTATTTAGTAGCATAAACAAGCAGCGGTGTAGTTCCGTTCTTAGTAGCATAAACAAGGAGCAGAGCAGATCTCTACTTAGTAGCATAAACGAGCAGCAGAGCTGTTTCCTATTTAGTAGCATAAACAAGCAGCGGTGTAGTTCCGTTCTTAGTAGCATAAACAAGGAGCAGAGCAGATCTCCACTTAGTAGCATAAACGAGCAGCAGCGCTGTTTCCTATTTAGTAGCATAAACAAGCAGCGGTGTAGTTCCGTTCTTAGTAGCATAAACAAGGAGCAGAGCAGATCTCTACTTAGTAGCATAAACGAGCAGCAGAGCTGTTTCCTATTTAGTAGCATAAACAAGCAGCAGTGTAGTTCCGTTCTTAGTAGCATAAATAAGGAGCAGAGCAGATCTCTACTTAGTAGCATAAACGAGCAGCGGAGCTATTTCCTATTTAGTAGCATAAACAAGCACCAGTGTAGTTCCGTTCTTAGTAGCATAAACAAGGAGCAGAGCAGATCTCTACTTAGTAGCATAAACGAGCAGCAGAGCTGTTTCCTATTTAGTAGCATAAACAAGCAGCAGTGTAGTTCCGTTCTTAGTAGCATAAACAAGGAGCAGAGCAGATCTCTACTTAGTAGCATAAACGAGCAGCAGAGCTGTTTCCTATTTAGTAGCATAAACAAGCAGCAGTGTAGTTCCGTTCTTAGTAGCATAAACAAGGAGCAGAGCAGATCTCTACTTAGTAGCATAAACGAGCAGCGGAGCTGTTTCCTATTTAGTAGCATAAACAAGCACCAGTGTAGTTCCGTTCTTAGTAGCATAAACAAGGAGCAGAGCAGATCTCTACTTAGCAGCATAAACGAGCAGCAGAGCTGTTTCCTATTTAGTAGCATAAACAAGCAGCAGTGTAGTTCCGTTCTTAGTATCATAAATAAGGAGCAGAGCAGATCTCTACTTAGTAGCATAAACGAGCAGCGGAGCTATTTTTTATTTAGTAGCATAAACAAGCACCAGTGTAGTTCCGTTCTTAGTAGCATAAACAAGGAGCAGAGCAGATCTCTACTTAGTAGCATAAACGAGCAGCAGAGCTGTTTCCTATTTAGTAGCATAAACAAGCAGCAGTGTAGTTCCGTTCTTAGTAGCATAAACGAGCAGCAGAGCTGTTTCCTATTTAGTAGCATAAACAAGCAGCAGTGTAGTTCCGTTCTTAGTAGCATAAACAAGCAGTAGAGCAGTTCCCTAATTAGGGGGTGTAATCTTTATTGTTTTTATCAGGGTGTAAAGAAAGTTTCCGGAAAGAATCGTATGTGGCGTGTGTAATGAAAGATACTGCGGGCCGACGGTGACATCAACATCCCAGAGTGCTGTGCGAGAAGGAAAACGTTTAAATTCTAAGAACAGAGCGTATGCTTAATTAATACAGACATTTAACGTGGACCGGGAACATCAAACAAAGATCTTGTAGCGGAAGCATATCCGGTACGTAACTGGAAGACCCTGGGTTCGACTCCCGGTGGCGGCCAATGAGAATTTTTCCGTGACTCACTTATAAACGTGGAAACAGCGAAGATCTTTGTTTGAAGAGCGTATGCTGTTGTATTGAAGATCAGCAGCACGTGGTAACGTGCAATATTGCTATATTGCACGCATATCGAATGGAGATATCGAAGGAAGGAGTGCGTGCAATATTGCTCTACGAATGTTTGAATGAAGGAATTTGGAAGCACTTGGAAAATTGCGAAACTCGTTCGGTGACGATATTATCGGACAGAGTACTTGCCATGACTGGTGCAGGAAATTCGACACTGGTGTACGGAATTTGCCTAACGCGCCGAGAAGTGGCACATCCAGTAGGGTTGTAGATGATACACTGCAAGACGTGCTGTGCACCAAGCCTGATGAAACACGACGGGAACTGCGGCAGAGGAACTGACGATCAACAACACCCGACTTCGGAAGTTGTGATATCCGTGTAAACTAGGCAAATGGTTTGCTTGACCAGAATCGGATGAAACGCCACTCCATTTGCTGTTGCTCTGCGTGAAAGAGAAAAACGGACGGCTTTTTGCATTGGTTGGTTACCGATGACGAAAAATTGTGTCACATACGTGAGTGTTACGTGACAAAGAGCATGAACAACCCCCAACAGAAGATCGCTAAGCCACCCCTTCATGGACAGAAGGGGATGCTGAGTTGCTGGTGGGACTGTCGCGGTGTGATTCACTGGGAACTCTTATCTCGGAATAATACACTGGTGTGCAAGAATTAAGGACGACGAGGAGAAATTAGCATAACAGCGGAACAAGCACGGACCGAAAGACCACTCAGGAGATAGACTAGGGTCCGGTACGGTAGGGCATGCGCATGTATGCAGCATGACGTAGGGGGGGAGTGTCGGAAGGGTATAAAGCACACAGGCGGTGTACGCTCAGCAATTCGGTGAAAGCTATTGCACGGTGTACATCGGTTTGAACGACGTCGAGTTGTTGCCACCGTGTGATATGGCCAACAGGCAATCCAGTAGACGACATCTGGATGACTTTACCCGAGGTCGCGTCATTGGGAAGTTGGAAGAAATTCGAAGTGTGACTAGTGTGGCCGAGGAGTCAGAGATCGCTCACAGCATCGTTTCACGAGCTTAGAGAGCATTTCAAACGACAGGAACAGCTGTCCGAGAGTTTAGCAGCGGTCGTCCACGAGCAACCACGGCAGCGGACGACCGGTATATTGTCCAACAGGCGAAAAGAGACAGACCGCAGACTGCGGGAGAAATCGCAAGGCACATGCAACAGACAACTGGACGTCCGTTATCGCGTTTTACCGTGGCCAGGAGGCTGCACTAAGGTGGTCTATTTGCACGACGACCATTACGGTGTGTGCCATTAACGCCTGTTCATCGGAGATGGCGGTTTCTGTGATGTCTGGAACACAAGAATTGGACACACCAACAATGGGGTAGAGTTCTCTTTACGGATGAGAGCCGATTTAGTCTGACGAGCGATTCTGGACGTATACACATATGGAGAGAGCAGGGAACACGCAATCACACCTCCAACATCATCGAAAGGGACCGGTAAGGAAGTGGCGGAGTTCTCGTTTGGGGAGGTATCATACTTGGTAGCCGTACTGATCTCCACATCTTCCAAGGAGGTTCAGTAACTGGTGTCCGCTATTGTACCGAGGTTCTCCTGCCTCACGTGCGTCTCTTTAGAGGTGCTGTGGGTCCTGAGTTCCTCTTCGTGGACGACAACGCTACACCTCATCGTGCAGTGGCTGTCGCAGAGCTGTTGGAGAGTGAAGATATTCAACGCATGGATTGACCCGCAAGGTCCCCGGATCTAAATCCAATCGAACACGAGTGGGGCCTTCTCGGGCGACGATTGGCAGCACGTCAGCAGCCGCCAGCTACGATTCCGCAGCTGCAATTGGCGCTACAAGAGGAATGGACCGCGATGCTTCAACAGCTCCTTGACAACCTCTTCCTCAGCATGGACAGACGTTGTAAATCCTGCAACGCAGTCAGGGGTGATCATTTGCCCTACTAAAGACTGGATTTTTCTTGGCAGCCGCCTGTCACATGGGCGTTTCTGTCTTCTGTCCAGTTGTGCTTGAAGCTACCTTTTCAATAAAGTGCCTTTGTATCCTTTGGATTCCTTGTTTGGACGGTTTTGCTCACTTGTCCCCTATTCTTACATCTTGGGGATCTTATGGTATGATTTGAGTCGATGTGGAGCACTTCTGCACGACGTTACATTCGAAAAACCGTCTGGTCCTTAATTTTTGCACGCCAGCGTATCATCACAGCGGATGCTTACATCCAACAGTTGGACCGTCTCCATGCTACACAGTAAGAAAAGCGCCCAGCATTGATTAACTCTAAATCTGTCATTACCCTAAAATTTGGTATCATTCTAAATACCATACGGCAGAAACTGTCTTTCGTATCACTTCTTTGTTCAGTAACAAAAATGGTGACTGAATGTGACCCCTGCTGACCCCTCATAGGTTGTGCAAATTTAAAGAACAGGTAAGGGCAGGAAATCTGTCTCTGATAGTGGTTTGGGGCGGCTATGGTCGTTTGTACGTACGGGCGTTTTGGGCGTTATGGTCGTTAAATGGTTATTCGCCATGGAGTTGTTTATCACCAGAGTAGTGCTCGTCCACAAGTCGCTTTATGGACCCAGCAAAAATTGCACGAGCTGGAATGGAAAGTACTGACCCTCCCCCCCCTCCCGACAAACTTCGCTAATGACGATCATGCGAAACGTTGCATGGATGACTTCTTCAAATCCCGCTCGCCAGACTTCTATCGCAATGGGATATTTCAACTCGTAGATCGGTGGAACAAGATCAGCTAGAGGGCTGCACGGGACTGATTTTGGAAAGCCCGCACGTCCACCAAGGCCCGGCCCGTATATCTCTCCTGTTTCCGAGGGCCGTAAAATTTCAACCATTACCAAAACGCGAAGTTGACACCTAGTGCACTCGATCATTAGACTCCTGAAGAGTTTTCGTTTTCTTAATTGCTACACGTATTCCATTACAATAAACGTTAATTCGGAATATTTCTGCAACACTGTATAAGTCACGTGACGTCTGAGGATTGGGGGGGGGGGAATCGTATACTCAAAAATATTGCATGTAAAGGACAATTTCCATGCCTTTCAAATTTTCTAGGTTTTCAAATTATCATTGCCTACCGCCGGACCCGAAATATCCTTGTGGATAAGGACGGGGGAGGTGGGGAATTCGAAAAGTACGAAGTACCCAGAATTATGAGTCCGATCGTTCTACTTTACATTATGAAGGAAATACGGGATTACGCCATATAATACAAATTTTGAAGATGACAATCCGATTTTGGGCTTAAATGTGACCAGGATGGTAAGTCAGATAATATCCGAAAACTTGAAAATTTCCATCGTCCTGGAGCGGGACTCGATCCCGCGTCTCTCAGATAGCGACCGGGTATGCTAACCACTACACCACCCAGAACGACCAAGTTTCAAGTTTCCGATCAATTTGAATTTAACCATCACAGGATTCGCTAGTCGAAGCAACCGGCATTCATGTTTAGCGAATCTGGAGGTTAAGAATCTTATCCCGTGTTTGCCCGGAGAAGCAGATAAATCATGAAAGAAATACGGGATTACGCCATATAATACAAATTTTGAAGATGACAATCCGATTTTTGGCGTAAATGTGACAAGGATGGTAAGTCAGATAATATCCGAAAACTTGAAAATTTTCATCGTCCTGGAGCGGGACTCGATCCCGCGTCTCCCAGAAAACGCCCGGGTATGCTAACCACTACACCACCCAGAACGACCAAGTTTCAAGTTTCCGATCAATTTGAATTTAACCATCACAGGATTCGCTAGTCGAAGCAACCGGCATTCATGTTTAGCGAATCTGGAGGTTAATAATCCTATCCCGTGATTGCCCGGAGAAGCAGATAAATCATGAAAGAAATACGGGATTACGCCATGTAATACAAATTTTGAAGATGACAATCCGATTTTTGGCGTAAATGTGACAAGGATGGTAAGTCAGATAATATGCGAAAACTTGAAAATTTTCATCGTCCTGGAGCGGGACTCGAACCCGCGTCTCCCAGAAAACGCCTAGGTATGCTAACCACTACACCACCCAGAACGACCAAGTTTCAAGTTTCCGATCAATTTGAATTTAACCATCACAGGATTCGCTAGTCGAAGCAACCGGCATTCATGTTTAGCGAATCTGGAGGTTAAGAATCTTATCCCGTGTTTGCCCGGAGAAGCAGATAAATCATGAAAGAAATACGGGATTACGCCATATAATACAAATTTTGAAGATGACAATCCGATTTTTGGCGTAAATGTGACAAGGATGGTAAGTCAGATAATATCCGAAAACTTGAAAATTTTCATCGTCCTGGAGCGGGACTCGATCCCGCGTCTCCCAGAAAACGCCCGGGTATGCTAACCACTACACCACCCAGAACGACCAAGTTTCAAGTTTCCGATCAATTTGAATTTAACCATCACAGGATTCGCTAGTCGAAGCAACCGGCATTCATGTTTAGCGAATCTGGAAGTTAAGAATCTTATCCCGTGTTTGCCCGGAGAAGCAGATAAATCATGAAAGAAATACGGGATTACGCCATATAATACAAATTTTGAAGATGACAATCCGATTTTTGGCGTAAATGTGACAAGGATGGTAAGTCAGATAATATCCGAAAACTTGAAAATTTTCATCGTCCTGGAGCGGGACTCGATCCCGCGTCTCCCAGAAAACGCCCGGGTATGCTAACCACTACACCACCCAGAACGACCAAGTTTCAAGTTTCCGATCAATTTGAATTTAACCATCACAGGATTCGCTAGTCGAAGCAACCGGCATTCATGTTCAGCGAATCTGGAGGTTAAGAATCTTATCCCGTGTTTGCCCGGAGAAGCAGATAAATCATGAAAGAAATACGGGATTACGCCATATAATACAAATTTTGAAGATGAAAATCAGATTGTTGACGTAAGTATGACAAGGGTGGCAAGTCCCGCCAAAAATCGGATTGTCATCTTCAAAATTTCTGCTTTTCGTTGTCTACAAGCACATATTCTCCGGAAGCGATTTGTTTCGCGAAAATCTTTCGCTTTCTTAAACTCCATAATAAGTATGGAAGACTATTTATCAGCAACACTGAACTGAGCACATGCTAAGGGAGAACAACGACAGACTGCCCAGCTAACCAGTGTCACGGAAGATTTGAAAACGGCTGCCTGAGAGTACAAATGGGGAAAATGTGGCACAGATTTATACACAGAAGTTAAGTTTCTCCCAGCCCATTTCTCCCAGCCCATTTCTCCCGTGCCATTTAAGACAACTTGAAAGCTTTTCACACATCTAGAGAACAAAGTGCCGCCGACCAGAACAATAAAAAAGATCGTCTGCGAGCTGGTGGCTTGGTTTATAAATGTTGCAGAAGGAACCATATTCACATTGAAAAACTAAAGAAGCTGACCCACTCCAATTGTTTTGTAGGAGGAGAGGATGTCGTAAAACTTCTATTTTTTCCATCAGCGAAAATTATTCAATCTTATCCTGCTGCTGTATGTTGGGAGATTTCCAAACGAGAAAGGTATCGTACAGCGATTGTTTTGCTAATTAAAAAAAAAACCACTGCTCGACCCTATCTGTTTTACATTAAATATTGAAGGCCCGGGGCGTGCCCGTTTTCCCAACTTACAAATGAGCAAAGGCCCGACCCGGCCCGGTCCTCTAAGGTCATCAGACCCAATGGAGTTTTTTTTTTTTTTGATTGCAGGTTTAACGACCACCGTGAGCAACTCAATGGGCTATTAGCTGTCGCCCGTCCCTAATTTAGGGTCACTGGTTCCAGGGAAGGGAAAGAGCCAGTGCCGTAAGACAAACACAACATCCATGCCTCTCTCCCTTCCCTGGAAACAGTGACCCTAAATTAGGGACGGGCGACTGCTTATAGCCCATTGAGTTGCTCACGGTGGTCGTTAGACCTCCAATCAAAAAAAAAAAAAAACATCCATGCCTCACCGGGATCTTTTTTTTTTTTTTTGATTGGAGGTCTAACGACCACCGTGAGCAACTCAATGGGCTATAAGCAGTCGCCCGTCCCTAATTTAGGGTAACTGGTTCCAGGGAAGCGAGAGAACCAGTGCCGTAAGACAAACACAACATCCATGCCTCACCGGGATTCGAACCCAGACCCCTTTCGGACGAATGATCAGAGGCCATTGCCTTAGACCACTGCGCCACCTGGGCGGCACACCGGGATTCGAACCCGGACCCCTTACGGACGAATGATCAGAGGCCATCGCTTAGACCACTGCGCCACCGGGGCGGCCCAATGGAGTCTACCTGGGCATTTAGGTGAAGTGTTTTGTACGATTTTTTATGCTTGAAATACAGGCTTCTTTTTTTTTTTTTTTTTTTTTTTGAGGTTTAACGACCACCGTGAGCAACTCAATGGGCTATAAGCAGTCGCCCGTCCCTAATTTAGGGTCACTGGTTCCAGGGAAGGGTGAGAGCCAGTGCCGTAAGACAAACACAACATCCATGCCTCACCGGGATTCGAACCCGGACCCCTTACGGACGAATGATCAGAGGCCAACGCCTTAGACCACTGCGCCACCGGGGCGGCAAAATACAGGCTTCTCTATTTGCCGCATACTTTCTTTAGAACCTGATAAGTATTACTTGTCTACGAAATCCGGAAGCTTGGGAACCACCGGCTTCGTTATTATGAAATGACAAATGCTGCAGTGACGTCACTCGCCCGCTCTGTCCGCCTTGAGTGGCATAAATCACATTTTGCGACCATTTTCGAACGACTTTTCCGTGGAGGCGAAAAAAGCCTTTTGCTAAAAAAAAACTTCAACAGAATGGATGAGCACTGCGTTTTCTCTCAAGTGCGAAATTTAGTGATCCATTATTGGCGAATTGAGATGACGTCACGAGCGCCGGTTTTGGGCCTCAGTCAACCAATCGCGAAAGGAAAGACGAGTTTCTTCCAGAAATGGTCTGAAAAAGACGAAACAGCACGCCGACGTGACTTGTGCTTTAGAAACCATTACTAAGCTTTCTTCTTCGCAGGTGTTTAAATTTCCAGAACACAAAATTCATTCAACTAAGTGCTGCAAAGTGAAGGTTTCTATGCAGACGTATTTTCCGACACTTTCTTCAATGTGATTCTACGAAAACTGTTGTGGAGGAATTGTAACCTTGTTAAAAAAAGTCAATATACAAATCGTTCCGACTCTTAAGCACGTCCACACAAGCAAAACAACTTCATGAATTTTATACTGCGTACGTTTTATCTTCAGCATGTCTTTGGTAAAAAAAAACAAGAAAGAGGGAACCGAATTTTCGGGTGTAATAAGCATGTCTTTTGAATCCGTTCTGACGCAAATTAAATTTATCAAAGCTATTCAAAGTCAATGGAACCAGCATGGAAAACAATAGTAACTGACGGGAGAAAGAAGTTTTTCAATCGGGTTTTTAATTCCTCAGGTATTACTGTAAACGGAATCGTGAGCTTACGCCCTCTGGTTGCAGACTTGTGCGTTAAGAAAAACATGAATTTACATGAGAAACATTTCGCACCGGAAATGCTCTCCAACACAGAAATAATTTTTCAAATCGGACTCTTAGAAACAGAGATATCGGCAAAAATAAGATGTGACCTTACGTCCCCTGGTGGGAAAACCATGCATTATTTTAGGAAGAAAGTATTCTCGAAAGCTTTTTCAATATGAGCGGTATCGATCCAAGAAAAAAAAAATTAGGCTAGTTTTCAGGAGCCCAGCTTTTGCTACAAATACACCAGAAGCAGAAATTAATACTTATGCCTCCTGGTGGCCAAACCATTATTTACCAAACATTAGAAATTATGTGAAAAATATTTTCCATCAGGTTTTGTGTGTGATTCAGGAAGAATCTTTCAATTCGGAGTTTTAGAAGCAGAAATAACGCAGAAAATGAAATTTACCTTTGTGCTTCCTAGCGGAAAGTCTATGATTTACTTGAAAATTTTGAATTCATTGGAAAAACATTTCGCATCGTAAACATTATCCAACAAAGAAGGAATTTTTCAAATCGGACTCCTAGAAGTAGAGATATTGATAAAAATAAGATATACATCTACGCCCCCTGGCGGAGAAACTATGGACTATTTTAAAAAGAAAATATTCCGAAAAGGTTTATCGATGTGAGTGGCATCAGTTCACGAAATAATTTTTTCAATCGATATTTTAGGAGCCCAGATTTTATGGCAAATACATCAGAAGCAAAAATTAACACTTACGCCCCCTGGGGGCCAAAGTATCCTTTACCAAAAATAAAAAATTATATGCAAAAGATTTTCCATCAGGAGGTGTATCCGCTTAAGAAAACGTTTTTCAAATCGAAGTTCTAGAAGAAGAGTTATCGGGAAAAATGTAATTTACTTTTACGCCCCTAGCGGAAAATCTATGAGTAATTTGAAAAGTAACTATCTATAATACTCTTCGTCGTAAATGGAATCGAAAGATAAAATATTTTTTTAAATCGGATGTTTAGAAGAAAATATGTGGAATAAAACGTATTTTTGAATTCGACATCATCTGCATTTATGCCCTCTAGCGGCGAAATTGTACATCGTAAAAAAAACACTAAATGAAGGATCATCATTCGCATATTTCAAGCTTCCCGATGCAAAAATAATTTTTTAAATCGGACTAATAGTTGCAGAGATATTGTGGGTACAGACGGACATGCCGATAACATAAGCACGATCTTTTTTTACAAAAGTCCTGTTAAAAATGGTGCTTATGTTATCACTTTGTCCGTCAGTCCGTCTGTCGACGCTATATCTCTTCAACTATTACCTCGATTTGAAAAATTCTTTTTGCATTGGGAAACTTGCAATGTAAGAATGATGATCACCAGAAGCGCCAACTTTTGAAAAATATTGAGTGGGTTCAAAGACTTGAGTTATGATTTTATAAAGAAAAATCTCATAAACCCTCATTTATATAGAATCTGATATTTACTTTCATACCATCGATATGACTACGGATAATATTTAATATAGAAAGCTAAAAAATAACAAATTGATATCTTTTTTTTTTTTGATTGGGGGTTAATGACCAAAGTGAGCAACAAGCAGCCGCCCGTCCTTAATTTAGGGCCACTGGGCCGCGGGTGGCCTAGTGGTCAGCGTTCGTGACTGCCACAGAGAAGACCTCGGGTTCGATTCCAGCAGGTACGAACGCTCGAACCACTAAATATCCGCCGTGCGTCGGATGGGCACGTTAAACCGTCGGGCCCCGGGTACTGGCCCCCCGGTAATAAACAAGGGCGTCTCCCCTCCCCCTTTCTACCTCTCTTCCGTGTCACTTTCCTATCGGGCACTGTAACCCAAATCTCCTTGCTTTCTATTTCTAAGGGTTGTTTAAGACCTGGGGTCAGGCACTCCCTTCCTAAAACCCTCTACATATGATCTGATCTGATTTAGGGCCACTGCTGCACTGAGAAAAACCTTTTGTTAATTCAACAAAAAATTTTGTCGATATACAGTCAACAAAAATTTTGTTGAATTTGCAAAATTATTGTAGATTTAAAAAAAAATATTGTTATCACGACAAAACGTTTTGTTCGTTTAACAAAATGATTTGTCGATATTTGGAAATTTGTTTGATCCAACAAAACGTATTGTTATCATGACAAAATGTTTTGTTCTGCAACAAAATATATTGTGTCACGATAACAATATGTTTTTGTTGCAGCAACAAAACATTTTGTCATGATAACGATACGTTTTGTTGGATCAAACAAATTCCCAAAAATCGACCTAATCATTTTGCTAAATGAACAAAACGTTTTGTCGTGATAACAATACATTTTGTTAAATCAACAATAATTTTCAAAAAAATAATTTTGAAAGTTCAACAAAAACTTTTGTTGACTGTATATCGACAAAAATTTTTGTTGATTCAACAAAATGCTTTTCTCAGTGTGGTTCCAGGGAAGGGAGAGAGCCAGGGCCGTAAGACAAACACAATATCCATGCCTCACTGGGATTCGAACCTGGACCCATCTTGGACGAGTGATCAAAAGCCATCCCTTATTGGGATTCGAACCTGGACCCATCTCGGACGAATGATCAAAAGCTGCGCCACCGAGGCGTCACTGATTCTTTCCGTGTGAATACACGGAAATTATATACCTGGGAAACACAAATCATTACAACTCGCGAGCCACTAACTGTCCGCACCTGCACTCACTAGAACTCAGTGTTTCCAACCCTACGTCCTCTTCAATTTCCACGTGTGAATCCCGGCACTGGGACTGGAATTTTCTACCCCGAAGCCCCCACATTCACTGCCAGACGAAACGTCAGACTGCATGGCGGCTATCTTGCCCAGGGGGGCGATTAGAAGGGGTATTGCAAGTATTCTCACAACGCTGAAAGAGGATACACAAAAAGAAGCACCACGTGTGAAAATAGCGAGATTTTTTTTTAGACTTCGTTTGAGAACTTACGTTGGGTTTCGAATGAGGATAACTGGCAATGGTTCGTGTTGCTTCGAATCGCCTAAGTGTTGTAAATTATATGTAAATAATTATTAGATGTGCAACTTAATTCTCGGCCCTTAACCGCAAGCGATCATAGAACGTCGGCAAATGCAAATAGCTGTGAGCGATAATGGCTGATTGCAAACGCCATCCAACAGCTTTCCAGGCAACCGTAACCGCTCACAGCTGTAGTGACAGAAGGGACGAAAGTTGACGGTGAGAGCAGTGTCGTTCCAGAAGGAACATTTGAGGCACTGCCTCCTGTTCGCGTTTCAGCTGAAAAAGTGCCCAGCAAATTATCTGTGCTGCTTTGGGTGAGGCTGCTGTGTCCTACAGTACGTGTAAGAAGTGGTTCCAGCGGTTTAAGCAGAGAAATTTCGATCTCCGTGATGCAGAACGTCCGGGACAGCCACAGAAAGTTGAGGATGAGGAACTGGAAACATCTTTTGAACGCGGATCTCTGTCGCACTCAGTCAGAGCTCGCCCAGGAACTCGGAGTAACACGGCAAGCCATTGCAAAGCGCCTGCACAAGCTTGGACGGATTCACAAGGAGGGCCGTTGGGTGCCCCACCAACTCACAGCTGCGAACAAGTCTAGGTGCTACGATGTTGCTGTGTCTTTGCTCTCCAGATTCAAGAAGAAGGATTTCCTTTACAAGATTTTGATCTGTGATGAGAAGTGGATCGTCTACGATAATCCTAAGTGGCGCAAATCGTGGGTTTATCCAGGTCAGCCTACCACCAGTACCGCCAAACCGAATATCCATGCCAGGAAGTTGTTGCTGTGCATATGGTGGTATCAGCGCGGTGTCGTACACTATGAGTTGCTCAAACCTGGTGAAACGGTCAATGCTGAGCGTTATTGTCAGCAACTCATTCGTGTAAGTGACGCACTGGAGGCGAAAAGGCCATACACCGGCAAGGGCAGAAGGTCGGTCCTGTTGCTTAAGGATAACACGCGTCCTCACACCGCGAAAACGACTTTAAACACGATCACCGACCTGAGATGGGAGATTTTGTTCCACCCAACGTATTCCCCAGACTTCGCCCCGTCGGACTATCACCTCTTTCGTTCTCTGCAACATCACCTGAGTGATACGCACTTCACTTCTGTCGAGGAGGTCCACACAAGTATTGATAACTTTATCAACTCGAAACAGCCCTCTTTTTTCCACAGTGGCACACGGCAGCTCCCTGACCGATGGCTCAAATGTATCCAACACGACGGGGATTTTTTCTCTGATTAAGTACGTATTCGATTTGCTACAATTTGCTGTCAACGTGTCGTGCCTGTGGCCGAGAATTAAGTTACACACCATATATTTTGAACTCAAAAAAGATAAAATAGATATTTGGAACTCGTTTAGCTTTGTTTCTTGAAACATACATTTTATACTTATGTTTTTCTTAACACAAGATTAAGTCTTTTCATGAAGAAATTTCTCTAAAAAAGTCTAGTGTAGTCGTACGTAATATAATAGCAATCCTAGGAAAAGGGCGCTGGTGCCCTAGTGGTCAGCGTTCGTGACTGCCATGGAGATAACCTCAGGTTTATCCAGGGAAGGTACTAACGTTTGAACCACAAAATACCCGCCGTGCGTCGGATGGACAAGTTAAGCCGTCGGACCCCGGCACTGCCCCCTGGTAATAAACAAGGGCGTCTTCCTCCCCTTTTCTCACTTTCCTATTGGGCACTCTAGCCTAAATCTCCTAGCTTCTTATTTCTAAGGGTTGTTTAAGACCTGGGGTCAGACACTCACTTACTAAAATGCTCTATATATTATCTGAATCGTAGTAAAACACGGCAAATTAGTTGGTGCGCTCGGGCACCATTGGCTCATATACACTGGCGTGCAAAAATTAAGGGTGAGACGGTTTTTCGAATGTAACGTAGTGCAGAAGTGCTCCGCATCTACTCAACTCATACCATAAGATCCCCAAGATGTAAGAATAGGGGATAAGTGAGCAAAACCGTCCAAACAAGGTATCCGAAGGATACAAAGGCACTTTATTGAAAAGGTAGCTTCGAGCATAACTGGACAGAAGACAGAAACGTCCATATGACAGGCGGCTGCCAAGAAAAATCCACTCTTTATTAGGGGATATGATCACCCCTGACTGCGTTGCAGGATTTACAACGTCTGTCCATGCTGAGGACGAGGTTGTCAAGGAGCTGTTGAGGCATCAAAGCCCAGTCCTCTTGTAGCGCCAATCGCAGCTGCGGCATCGTTGTTGGCGGCTGGTGACATGCTGCCAAGCGTCTCCCGAGAAGGTCCCACACGTGTTCGATTGGATTTAGGTCCAAGGACCTTGCTGGCCAATACATGCGTTGAACATCTTCACTCTCCAACAGCTGTGCGGCAGCCACTGTACGATGAGGTGTAGCGTTGTCGTCCACGAAGAGGAACTCAAAACTCACAGCACCTCCAAACAGACGCACGTGAGGCAGGAGAACCTCGGTACAATAGCGGACACCAGTGACTAAACCTCCTTGGAAGATGTGGAGGTCAGTACGGCTACCAAGCATGATACCGCCCCAAACGAGAACTCCGCCACCTCCAAACTGGTCCCTTTCGATTATGTTGGAGTTGTGATTGCGTGTTCCCTGTTCTCTCCAGATGTGTATACGTCCAGAATCGCTCGTCAGACTAAATCGGCTCTCATCCCTAAAGAGAACTCGACACCATTGCTGATGTGTCCAGTTCTTGTGTTCCTGGCACTACAGAAGCCGCCGTCTCCGATGAGCAGGCATTAATGGCACACACCGTACTGGTCGTCCTGCAAATAGACCACCTTTGGGCAGCCTCCTGGCCACAGTAAGACGCGATAACGGACGTCCAGTTGTCTGTTGCATGTGCCTTGCGATTTCTCCCGCTGTCAGCCGTCTGTCTGTTCTCGCCTGTTGGACAATATACCGGTCGTCCGCCGCCGTGGTTGCTCGTGGACCACAACTGCTAAACTCTCGGACAGCTGTTCCTGACATTTGAAATGCTCTCCAAACTCGTGAAACGATGCTGTGAGCGATCCCGAACTCCTCGGCCACACTAGTCACACTTCGACCTTCTTCCAACTTCCTAATGACGCGACCTTGGATAAAGTCATCCAGATGTCATCTACTTGATTTCCTGTTGGCCATATCACACGGTGGCAGCAACTCGACGTCGTTCAAACCGATGTACACCGTGCAATAGCTTTCACCGAATTGCTGAGCGTACACCGCCCGTGTGCTTTATACCCTTCCGACACTCCCTCCCCCACGTCATGCTGCATATATGCGCATGCCCTACCGTACCGGACCCTAGTCTATCTCCTGAGTGATCTTTCCGTCCGTTCTGCCTGCTCGTTCTGCTAATTTCTCCTCTTCGTCCTTAATTTTTGCACAGCAGTGTAAGTTGGCTCCTATGATGGTCACTCCATAGCGTAAATGCAGATGCTATCGACTTTTAAAATGCATTTTATTGAATATAATTGCTTCACAACATCCAATTCAAAACGCTTTGAATTGGATGTCGAGAGCTCTCAATGGACGTTATTCATGTGACGTCAGAGATTGATTTCTGCTGACCAACATGGCTGCTGAGTCAATGTTGTCGCTATTTGATTATCCCATGCTGTTGGCTAATTTTTGCAATCTTAACGTCATGGAGTCTTCCAACGAATTGATAGAGCTACAAGACGAAGAAGAAGAAATTAATTTTTTAGAAGAACAAATCAAGGCTGCAAAAATATACCAAGACAATTTTGTGTTCGATGTTTATTTCGCATGACGCATGAGAACATCTCCATTAGTCATCATGAAGTTTTTAATGAAGCATGTATCGTACACGGAATATTAAATTTTCATGTTCTTATTGTCATATAAACTTAGGAACCTTTTTTTGCAAAATAAAACACTTAGCAGCCCAAAAATACGTAATATGGAAACAAACTAGGGTTTGCACGCTAGGCAATCTGCTTAAAAATTTAATGCGTAGTATTAAGGCTGTCTTTGAATGAGTGTTAGGCTTCATCTTCTGCGATAGATGGCTCAAAATATCCCTCCTTGGGCGTAGCTTTTACGTCTTGAGGAATTGTCCCAGAAGTTGGCGTCAGCGAATGAATGAAGACCTTACCATATTCAGAATGGAAGCGGCCTCTCGTTGGCTCCACAATGAAAAGACAAAATACGCATGGTTACGTTTTAACCAATGACATTGTTTAGGGGTGGACGTTAGTGGGGAGGCGTGGTTTCTGTCTCAAATTCAAGTGTTTTCTGGTAATGTACACATTTTCTCTTCAAAAAATTAACGTACAGTAGAATTTAAGATGATTAATAGAAGACAAGATTCCAATCTCACTTCAGTGCCCATTCTTTGATTTCTATTTGGCCTAGATAATTTAAAAAAAAATCAGACAGAATTGAGTGATTTCGTTTCTTCAACACAGAAACACTGCCAAGCTAACATCTGGCGCCATCTAGTGCCAAATTGGAACACTTTCGAGTCAAATACATTGAATTTTAAAAGAAATTCTAACAAATTTTTCAGGAAAATAACTGCGACACGTATTAGCTATAGGTCGTTTTTATTTGTTCTCAAAATTTCAAACTCTACAAAGTAATAGTTTTCGAGAAAATGTGTACAAAATAATTTGCATTGCAGATATACGACAGAATTTCTGTTACACTCATTCAAAGACAGCCTTAAATAAAAGAAAAATTACAGATGTGTTTTGGGTAGGGGGACGTAGAACTTAATTCGTAATTTACTGATCTAAATATGATATCACTTTTATTTTTCCACCTCTTTTATTATTTTTTATTTATTTATTTATTTATTTTTTTTTGAAATTGAATTTTAAAGGAAGGCTAACTGAATTTGATTCGCAGTGTGATAATATTCAACATCTTTTTCGTTAAAGTTCGCAGAACATATTGTAGAACAAACATTGGGATGGAAATCATAGCGTTTCAATTTGCACAGCCATTGCTTTAACAATTTCGTCCTTTTCAGAGGAAAATTATGAAAAGTTATCCCTTCCTCTATACAATTTATGTGGCAGGATTTATTAGCACAACCGTACCATCAGCAAAAGTTAGACATGCCGCTTCTAAATTTATAAAAATCGCGATTTTCCTAAACCCCTGAAACGTAACGCCATGTTATGCAAAGGGAAAACTCATGTAAACTAACTATTGTTGGTCCGCGGCCACGGAAAAGTTTTCCCATGATGCAATGCGTCGTGAATAAGGTCCAAATAGGAGTCTGTTGCCATTTTAACTATACTTGTCCGTAATCGGTGCTCTGCACAGTTGAAAAACCTGTGACTGAAATGTTTTCTTGTCATATAACACGAATCGTATAATAAAATGCATAATTATAATAAACGGTTGAATTATTAATGGGAAGTCTATAAGATGGGTCACCGACAACAGAATTTTCGTAATATTCGTATTAAGGTGGCTCCACCTAAAATCTCTGCCTTATGTTTCCAACGGTAAAAGTTCTTTACATATTTTCTTCGCAATTAATGTATTCCCAAGGATAAAAATTCGCACATCGATTCATCATCATCATCATTGTCAACCATTATCAATCCACCGCTGAACGAAGGTCTCCCCAAGATTCCTCCACAACGGTCTGTCTTGTACCAGTCTCCTCCATGACCCTCCCGCATACTTTCGAATTTCATCCACCCATCTCCCATGTGGTCTTCTTCTGGGTCTTTTCCAGTCCCTTGGAATCCAATCTACAATTTCGGCTGTCCATCGATGGTCTGTCCTTCTGGCAGTATGTCCAGCCCATTGCCGTTTCAGGGATTTAACTCTGATCATGATGTCTTCCACTCTTGTCATTTTTCTGATCCACGAGTTCCTCTTCTTATCTCTCCTGGTTACACCAAGCATGCACCTCTCCATGCTACTTTGAGTTGTCTGCAGGCTTTGTATGTCTCTTTTAGTTAAGGTCCACGTCTCTGCACCACACGTAAGCACTGGAAGGATGCATTGATCAAACACTTTTCTTTTAAGACATAATGGCATATCTTGAAAAATATGCTGTTTCTTCCAAAAGCTCTCCAGGCAAGTTTTGTACGCCGATTAATTTCTTCATCAATGTGATCCTCACTTGATATCTGCTGTCCAAGATAAACGTACGTGTCTGTTATCTCCAGCTTTTCTCCATCAATCGATAAATCTTCATTTCTTGTAAAAGCATTGAACATCACTTTTGTCTTCTGAAAGTTCATTTTTAATCCCACTTCTTTACTCTTGTCAGCAAGTTCCTGGATCATACTCTGCAGCTCTGATGGGGTAGTTGCAAAATTGACTACGTCATCAGCAAAACGAAGGTGGGTTAGATAATCTCCATTAATCTTTATCCCTTTGTTTTCCCAGTTCAGTGATTGAAAGACATTTTCCAATGTGGCATTAAAGAATTTCAGAGATATGGTGTCACCTGTCTCACTCCCTCTACAATTCTTATGTGTGTTGTATTTTCAAACAGCCGAATCTTTGCACTTGCATTTTCATAGATTTTATTAATAATATTAATGTATGCATTTTCAATACCGCAGTATTTCAGAGCCATTGTAACTGCTGATGGGTTTCACCGAATCAAAGGCTTTTTCATAATCGATAAAAGCCATGCACAATGGAAGTACATATTCCCTCGCTCTTTCAATTAGTTCTCTCAATACGTGGATATGATCTGTTGTGCTGTAGCCACTCCTGAATCCAGCTTGTTATCTCGGTTGAGCTATGTCCAGTGTTGCCTTCAAGCGGTGTGAAAGAACTTTAATGAAAATTTTATAAACCACTGATAAGAGGCTGATAGGTCTGTAGTTCCCGAGATCCTCAATGTCACCTTTGTTATGTAGCAGGATCATTGTAGCGGTGTTCCAATCCTCAGGAATCTTTCCTTCATTAAGGCATCGAGTGAAAATTTGGGCGAGTACTGTTTCGATTTCTCCACTTGCTTCTTGTATGATGTCTACAGTAATTCCATCTTCTCCTGGAGCTTTTCCCCGCTTCATGTTCTTGATTGCATGTGCAACTTCTGCTGGAAGGACTGGAAGAACTCTGGTAGTGGTACCTTTCACGATGTCTGGAGTACATGTAGCATCCCTTTCATATAATTTGGAGTAGAAATCTTTCACTCTTGTCGAAATTTCGCCTCTATTTCTTGTTACAGAACCATCTTCTTTTCTCAGTGCCATAATCTGATTTCTTCCTTTACTGAGATGTCCCTTTGCTATCTTTAGGCTTTAGTTGTTTTCAATTGCTTTCCTCACTAGTTCACAGTTGAATTTCCTTACGTCTTCAGTGATACTTTTTTGTACTGTCTTGCATAGCTCAATATATTCCACTTTGGAAGTCACATCTTTAGTTGTCCTCATCTCCTTCTTTTTTGCATCAACATTTTGTTTTTTCCTGATAATTTGTTTACATGCAACTTGTTCTTAGACCCAGCTAATTTTGTTGCTGTTTCCATAAGAGCTTTGGTTACTTTTCTGTTAACTTCAGAAATATCCACTTCTTATTATGTTAAGGCCTTCTAAAGCAGAGAACCTGTTCTTCAGTTCCAACTTGAAGGTATTATGGTGCTTTTTAAGGTTGGTTATGCCAATACATTTTGTTTGTCTTATCATCTTGCCACGTTCGAGTTTAGTGTTGAGGTGCATCTTACATCTCACCAATCTATGGTCACTACCTGTGTTGAACTTGTTTAGCACACTGCAGTCTTCTATGACGAATTTTATATTACACATAATAAAATCAATTTCACTTGTCGTCCCATTTGGATGTCTCCATGTCCATTTCCTGTGTGGCTTTTTCTTGAAGAAGGAGTTCAAGATGAAAAACCCTTCTGCCTCTGCAAACTCAACGAGAGTATTTCCACGCTGGTTTCTGTTGCCGTGACCGAATTTACCTACTGAAGTTTCATTCTGTTGCCGGTGCCCTATTTTTGCATTGAAATCTCCCATAATTATCTTCAAGTGCTGCTTACCTTTATTATTTAGATCACGAATTTCCTCATAAAATTCTTCAATTTCTCCTTCAAGATGACTTGTAGGTGGGTGCATAAGTTTGAATAATCTGAGCCTGGTATCTTCTCGAGAGTTGGATAACGCGTCGTGCAGCTCTGTCAGAGGAACTTTCAACTTCTACAACTTTATCTTTCAGTTTCTTGTTTATTATAAATCCAACACCACTAGTTCTGCCAGTATCTGTCTCACGATAGTAGAAGAGATGTCCACTTTTTAGTTCAATGAAATCTTCTCCTTTTCTCCTTACCTCACTTAGCCCGACGATGTCCCACTTGACCCTTTGTAGTTCCTCTTCCAATTCAAGAAGCCTTGAATCAGAAGATAGGGAGCGTCCATTATACGTAGCCAAGGTCAGCATCAGATGGCAGCCTAGTCCGGTCCTCCGGGGATTCTTAGCACTCTCTGCCTTCATGTCGCACTGACCGCTGCCTTGGCCAGGTACATTCCAGCTGCCGGAGACTGAGGGCCAAGATTAAGTTGTGGAGACATTTTGGAGGGGTTTGGCCATAACTCACCACGGTGGCCAAGCGGGTTGGTGAGTGTGGGATAGAATTTCCTCTAATCCCGATGGTATAGATATACCGCTATTGGCGGTCGTCAGAGCCCCCTTAGTGGGAACAGGATGCAACACGAGAAGGCGGGGTTGACATTTGTTAAGGAGAGGCTGCGATGTTACGCATCACCTGACCGCACATCGATTAAACTAACTTAAATTATAGCATGGGATACTTAATACTTTCTAAAACATAATCATAACTAAGGAATCCAACATTTGTTCGTCTACTGACGTCATCAATCTACAGGTCGCGCCATCTGTTAACAGGTCTGAACATTACTCAAAGGAAAATGATTCATTTTTTTACGCTTGCCAACCGTAGGTTGAAGAAGCGTATATGCTCCAGCTTTGTCCACCTGTCTGTCCGTCCGTCTGTCGGCATGATAACTCGTGTAAAAATGGTTCGATTTCGACGAAATTTTAGTATGTGGTAGGGGATCACGTGGGGACAAACCCTGTTGAAAATGGGCGAAATGGGTTCAAAGGTAAGGACATAGGAGAGGGACCTATTCCATTGCACTAAGGGTCATAACTTGCGTAAAAATGGTTTGATTTCTATGAACTTTTAGCATGAGGCAGGGGACCACGTGGGGACGAACCCTGTTGAAAATAGGCAAAATCATATCAAAGGTCAGGACATAAGAGTGGGATCCTTTCCATTGCCCGTATGCGTCATAACTTGCGTAAAAATGGTTCGATTTCGATGAAATTTTAGTACTTTGTAGGTGACCACATGGGGACGAAGCCTGTTGAAAATGGCCGAAATGATGTCAAAAGTAAGGACATAGAAGCGGGATCCATTTCACAGCCATTATCCTCATAACTTGACTAAAAATGCTTCGATTGAGACAAAACTTTCTCATGTTGTTCCGGAGGTATACTGAACCAATTCTGTTTAATATCATCGAAATGGGGTCAAAGGTCAGGGCACAGGAACGAGATTTATACCACAGCCATTATCCTCATAACTTGAGTAATGATTTCTGGTATGTTGGAAAGCGTATCATAATCGAGGGATTGCATGATTTTACTAACTTGGTATGTTTAGTTTAGCTGCAATGCTCCGTATGGAAACGTTATTCAAATGACATCATATGACCAGCCCAAGCTGGGACTCGGGAAGTTCACTTCCACACGGCATATCCGCTTCGAAGTTACTGATAGCACGAGAGAACCTGTCGACTACACAGGGTGCATATATATCATCATCATCATCATTCATCATTGTCAACCATTATCAATCCACTGCTGGACGAAGGTCTCCCCAAGTTTCCTCCACAACGGTCTGTCTTGTGCCAGTCTCCTCCATGTCACTCCCGCATATTTACGAATTTCATCCACCCATCTCCCATGTAGTAGAGTGACTTGTTCCGCATATATATATATATATATAATTATTATATTAAATATTAAATATTAAATATATATTAAAGTCCCTTTAGCCTAGAATAACTTATGAACGGAGAGAGGTACAGTTATGTAAGTGAGATAACGGTATAGTAAATCGACTGCTCCCGATCGAATGCAACCAACAGCAGCGCCCCTAGTGGCGAAAGGAGGAAGTTAGCCATTGCAAATCGAAAACGAAAAGAGATAGAGCAAAATTTCCAACTACAAAGTTGTAGAGCATCACTTAATTAGTACAAAACGATATTTGTTTTACACGGATAAGATACATTGTCGCCTGAATACCCTAAAATGTCCGAAATCGATGCGCGACCTTTTGTGTGAACGTTTGAAGGGAACAGGCATAGGTATGAGCAAACACACACACACACTTTATTGTATAAATGCGTGCTTATGTCAATGCAGTTTGATGACGTCAGACAAAACAAAAACGAAAAAGGCAAACTGGCGAACAGTGTGTAACGTACCAGGAGATGTGACGTACCTGCCAGAAGGACGCACACGACATAAAGGCATGTAGTAATCAGAATAAAACGTCCGCGTAGCTCAATTGGTAGAGTGACTTGTTCCGGAATGAGGGGATCCGGGTTCGAATCCTGGCGTGGATAAAAATGACGGAGAAATTTGCTTCGTTATAATGGCGCCCGAATTATCCGGATGACTCGACCGTTCAAAATCTCGCACTGGTGTGATGTTATTTCCACACCGCGAGATAGGAAAAATAAGAGAATCCCTTCTCCAGCACTTCAAAAAAAAAAAAAAAAAAAAAAAAAAAAAAAGGGGGAGATGATGTAACGTACCAGGAGATGTGACGTACCTGCCAGAAGGACGCACACGACATAAAGGCAGATAGTAGTCAGAACAAACGTCCGCGTAGTTCAATTGGTAGAGTGACTTATTCCGGAATGAGGGGATCCGGGTTCGAATCCTGGCGTGGACAGAAATGACGGAGAAATTTACTTCGTTATAAGTGATAAAAAATTAATATCGAGTATGTTTGAAGAGTTCGCCATTGCCCACGATACACATTTGTATTCGTGAAAGTAACTCTGCATGCACATTCCTCAGCATGGAAGGTGTCACACTATTGCAAGCACCTGTAACACGACGACGTAGATCCAGCAGACTTGTAGGCGCCTGATTTGTTACCTAACCCCAGAAATCCAAGCTCACCGTTCTCACACAGCGTACGTAGACCTAAACTTCTGATCAGGGTACATCCTGCTACTGGTTTTTATATCGTAGGTACGGTACAACGTCACAATCCGAATTTGCATACGGCTACATTTGCGAAATGTGAATTTTGCAGATTCGAATCGTCGCGCATCGATTTCGGACATTGTAGGGTATTCAGGCGACAATTTATAGTATCGCGTGTAAAACAAATGTCTTTTTGTACTAATTAATTGACGCTCTACAACTTTGTAATTGGAAATGTTGCTCTATCTCTTTTCGTTTTCGATTTGCAATGGCTAACTTCCGCATTTCGCTACTAGGGGCACTACTATCGGTTGCTCTCGATCAGGCGTAGTCACTTTACTTAACCGTTATCTCACTTGCATAACTGTACCTCTCTCCGTTCGAAAGTTATTCCAGGCTAAAGGGAGTTTCCTTTGCACCGTGTACACTGAAGAGCAATTGAATTAAAGATACCTGTCTAGTAAAGTGTAGCACCACCTTTCGCCCTGATGACGGCGGCGATTCGTCTCGGCATGGACTCGACAAGACACCGGAAGCGTTGGGAAGCCATACGGATCCACGACCCCTGAACAAGCTCCCACAGTTCACGAAGATTTCATGGAGGAAGGTCATCTCTCTCGGTGTCATCCCAGATGTGCTGAGGTCAGGTGACCTAGCTGGCCAAGGCAGCGAGGTCACGTCGGTGGAGTGTTCATCCAACCATTCGGATACAGTTCGAGAGCTGCATTGTCTTGTTGCAGGATGAGGTATACCCAGTGGGATGTTGAAGACGCACAAACGGGAGCAAATGGTCGTCCAGGATATCCCAGTAACGTTGTCCTGTGAGGGACGATGTCACACGTACCAGGGATTCCATTTCAGACCACGTAAACAGTCCCCAGAATGCCACCCCCACCAGCTTGAAGAGTACCCTGCTGGCAAGAAAGATCCATCGCTTCATGTGGTTTGCGCTGTACTCGTATCCTGCCATCCGCATGTACCAACGTGAATCTCGACTCATTAGTCCAGGCGATATTTTTCCACATGTCTAGGTTCCAGTGGCGATGTTCCCGCGCCCATGCTAATCTTTTGCACCCTGTGAAGTGCGGTCAGCAGCGGTACTCTCGTGGGACGATGGCTTCTGTACCCCATAGCGAGGAGATGGTTCTGGATGGTGTGGCTGCTTACACGTTTTTGTGCACCAGCGTTAAATTGCCGATTGATTTCTTGCACTGTGGCCCCGTCTATCCGCTGTTACAACGCGAGCTAGCCGACGATGACCCCGCTCATCCACACGCTTTTGTCCACGGCAGTTGGAGCTTGCAAGGATGGTTTTACCGGATTCGATGTACTCACGGTGCACCCGTGACACAGTGGTTCGTGAAAATCCCAATGCCTGCACGACTTCCGAGATGGAGCGACCCATTCGTCGGGCCCCGACAATTTGCCCACGATCAAATGCGCTTAGATCCTTCGTCTTACCCATACCGCGCCCGACTGTTACTGATTCCCGTCGCATCACTCCTTATATTGTTGGATCTCTGCATACGTTATGTCGTTTCCATTTACAGGGCCGCCCACGGCGCCACATTTGCATAGCGCCAGCTGTCTCTAATTTAATTGCTCTTCAGTGTGCACCTCCCCACTCACAGCGCACCTTCCTGCGCAACTGTTCTTTGCAGTTATGTAAATATTTGCTGGTGTCCGAATACTCTTGATGATATAGTGTATGATGCAGCTCCCTCTAGCGGGAAGATACTACACGTGGCGAAAGGAAATGGCGTTCTACACCATGAAGTAATAAATTGGAAAGTATCTGTCGTACTGATGAAATCTGAAAGAAAGTGCTATAATCGGAATTTGTATTTTTTTTTTTAACACTAGAGGGTTTTCCCTTTCTTTTTAAATCTGTCAGATAACATGTTCACATGAGAATACAATTGTTTCTACACGTTTTCTGTAGCTTTAGAGTCAGTGCCAGATTAATTAATGGAGGGCAATTTTTTTTCTTTGCAGTTTTTTGGCAGCAAAACCCAGTGCAGCAACTACATTACATCTTTCTACGATGAGACCACGACGCGGTAAAGATTGTCCCTTCGCAGGAGGAAGCTTTGTATCGATCCTCACTTCGAACAAAATCCACTTGAGCTAAAACCGGGATGAACGCCAAAAGTTGAATCGGCGGTTGTTCTTAAACTTCGTCTCTTCGGAACCTTCCTTACGACTGATGCGTGCGCATGCGTTCCCCGCATTGGAAGTGCAACCATCTATAATTCAGTCTCGCGTGTCCACTGCCCGCCAACTAAAGAAAATTTTTGGGTGCCATACTAAAATGCTCGATATACGACTAGGTCATTACTTTACACATGGAACTCCCTTCTCCATCATTCTCAACAATAGCTGTAATCGAACGGATCGAAGAAAATGACTTTTTAACAAATAATCACGCTGTAAGATATTAAACATCAATTCAATAACGAGCTGAACAGGATGAAACAACTACAGCTGAAAGCGGATATAATGTTTGAAAGTTCAATAAAATCATCGATAGCACACATCTCTGACAACAAAAACCCAATTAAAAAATCCTAACAATACTCTCTGGCGTTATGCAAATGTGGCGAGGTGGGCGGCCCTGTAAACGGAAACGATATGACGTATGCAGCGATCCGACAATATAAGGAGTGATGCGGCGGGAATCAGTAAGAGTCCGACGCAGTATGGGTAAGACGAAGGATCTAAGCGCATTTGATCGTGGGCAAATTGTCGGGGCCCGACGAATGGGTCACTCCATCGCTGAAGTCGTGCAGGCACTAGGAGTTTCACGAGCCACTGTGTCACGGTTGCACCGTGAGTACATCGAATCCGGTAAAACCATCCCTGCATAGGGCCAACTGCCGTGGACAACAGCGTGTGGATGAGCGGGGTCATCGTCGGCTAGCTCGCGTTGTAACAGCGGATAGACGGGCCACAGTGCAAGAAACCAATCGGCAATTTAACGCTGGTGCACAAAAACGTGTAAGCAGCCACACCATCCAGAATCATCTCCTCGCTATGGGGTACAGAAGCCATCGTCCCACGAGGGTACCGCTGCTGACCGCACGTCACAGGGTGCAAAGATTAGCATGGGCGCGGGAACATCGCCACTGGACCCTAGACATGTGGGAAAATGTTGCCTGGACTGATGAGTCGAGATTCACGTTGGTACATGCGGATGGCAGGATACGAGTACGGCGCAAACCACATGAAGCGATGGATCCTTCTGGCCAGCAGGGTACTCTTCAAGCTGGTGTGGTTGGCATTCTCGTCTGGGAACTGTTTACGTGGACTGAAATGGGATCCCTGGTACGTGTGACATCGTTCCTCACAGGTCAACTTTACCGGGATATCCTGGACGACCATTTGCTCCCGTTTGTGCGTCTTCAACATCCCACTGGGGACCTCATCCTGCAGCAAGACAATGCAGCTCCCGAATTGTATCCGAATGGTTGGATGAACACTCCGCCGACGCGACCTCGCTTCCTTGGCTAGCTAGGTCACCTGACCTCATTCCCATCGAGCACATCTGGGATGCAATCGAGAGAGATGTTCGAGGCTCTGACCCATCTCCATCAAATCTTCGTGAACTGCGGGAACTTGTTCAGGGGTCGTGGATCCGTATGGCTTCCCAACGCTTCCGGTGTCTTGTCGAGTCCATGCCAAGACGAATCGCCGCTGTCATCAGGGCGAAAGGTGGTGCTGCACGTTACTAGCCAAGTATCTCTAATTCAATTGCTCTTCAGTGTATATTAAACTAGCAAAAGCTCAAGGTGTTGATGATTTTCAGATGGAAATTAATTGAATTATTACCAAATGCCACAACAGGAAAGACTGTAAACATTGTTACATGGTATTAAGGTATTTTTGACCTAACTAAACGTTCTTTTACCAGTGCATCTTAAAACAGCTAGGGATCTTTCCTTAAGAAACAACGTTTATCTGCTGGAAAATTGTCGGTATCATAGATCTGGCTGAGCAAAACCCAAACCGTCTGTAATAGAAAGTATCACATCTGCCTAACGGTGACGCAGACCTAGCAGTACGAGCCAAATCGTCTCTATTAGAAATCCTCTGAACTGCTCTATGACGTCAGAACTAGCAGGCCGAGCTAAAACAATCTCTAATAGAACGCCTCAGAACTGTTCTGTCACGTCAGACGTAGAAGGCCGAGTCAAAACCGTCTCTAATAGAAAGCCTCAGAAGTGCTCTGTGACGTAAAAGCTAGCAGGCAGAACCAAAACTGTCTCTAACAGAACGCTCCAGAACTGTTCTGTGACGTCAAAACTAGTAGGCCGAGCCGAAACCGTCTCTAACAGAAAGCTTCACAACTGCTGGGTGACATCAGAGCTAACAGGACGAGCTCAAGCCGTCTCTAATAGAAAGCCTTAAAACTGCTCTGGACGTCAGAGCTAGCAGGGCGAGCTCAAGCCGTCTCTAATAGAAAGCCTTAAAACTGCTCTGGACGTCAGAGCTAGCAGGGCGAGCTCAAACCGTCTCTAATATAGAAAGCTGCAAAACTGCTCTGCGACGTTAGAGCTAGTAGGCCGAACCCAAACCGTCTCCAATAGAAAGCCTCAGAACTGCTATGTGACGTCAGAACTAGAAGGCACAGTCAAAACCGTCTCTAATAAAAAGTCTGAGAACTGCTCTGTGACGTCTGAACTCGCAGGCCGAGTCAAAATCGTATCTAATAGAAAACCTCGGTAAACCTTTAATAATAACAAAAAAGCCGCAGAACTCCTCTGTGACATCAGAGCTAGCAGGTCAAGCCAAACATGTCTCTAATAGAAATCCTCATAAGTGTTCTACGACGTAAAAGCTAGCAGTCACAGCCAAAACTGTCTGTAATACACTGCTCGCCACCCAAAATGCAACACCAAGAAGGAAGCATCCGATTGGCCTGAATTTCGCAGCATGCGTCGCCCGCGAGAGGACATGCAAACGACTAGCATTGCAGGGCAAATGCAAATCATGTGCGCCCGGCACGCTACCGAGAAGCACTATAAGAAGGGTGTAAGTAGTGGAAGTGTATTGTGCTGCCGGACCTGTGCGTGCGAATCTTCCTGATGCCTTGTCGCAGAATACGGCAGTCATTCCAGCACGTTCCGGAGTTCGACAGAGGACGAATAGTAGCTTATCGCGACAGCGGTTTATCGTACCGAGACATCGGCGCCCATGTGGGACGACATCCAGCTACAGTGAGGCGAGTATGGATTCGGTGGGTGCAGGAGGGACGGACGGACCGATGTGAACGATTGCCGCAGCCGCTGCACACCACCGAACGAGGGGACCGGCATTTAGTGCAGTGGGAATTGACGGCTCGCACTGCCACGTCACGAACGTTAGCGCAGGAATTAGGGTGTGTTGCGCAACAACCTGTGTCAGCACGTACCGTTCGACGTCGTCTGCAGGAGCAGGGACTTGTCGCACGGCACCCATTGCTCCGATTACCATTGACGTTACACCACCGGCGAGTGCGGCGGCAGTGTGCCGTTGAACGCCGCACCTGGACTTCGGAATGGAACGATATTGTCTTTTCCGACGAATCCCGCTTCTGCCTGCAACACCACGATGTTCGGATGCGCGCGCAAGAGACTGTATGACGCCTGCATTATGCATCACCATACCGGTCCGTCGCCTGGCGTTATGGTTTGGGACGCAATTCGATATGACACCCGCACCCCTCTGGTACGCATCGCCGGTACACTCAACAGCCACCGCACCATCTCCGACGTTTTGGAGCCTGTAGTCCTCCCTTACCTGCAGGACCTGCCAGCGGCCACGTTTCAACAGGACAATGCCCGCCGGCACGTGGCACGCATCGTGCACCAATTCTTCACGGCCCACCAGGTGTCACTACTGCCGTGTCTCGCCTGTTCTATCGATATGTCGCTCATCGAACACGTGTGGTCGCTGATCGGCAACCGAGTGGCCCGGCAAGCACCACCCGCGGCTACGCCTGATGAACTGTGGCAACGTGTGGAAGCAGCCTGGACCGACATACCCCAAGCTCACATCCAAAGCCTCTTTCGTTCGATGCCGCGACGTGTAGCGGCCGGTATTGCCAGCCATGGGTGCCACACGAACTATTGATGTCTCCGTGTTCCGCAAGTCGCACGAGCTTGTAAGCTCAATCGTTTCATATTTGTATTTGTTGTTATGTGTCCAGTAAATCTCGCTTTGCTATCTCGTGGCCTTCATGGTGTTGCATATTGGGTGGCCAGCAGTGTAGAACGCCTCAGAACTGTTTTGCGACGTCAGAGCTAGCAGGCCGAGCTCCAACCGTCTCTAATAGAAAGCCTCAAAACTGCTCTGTGACGTTAGAGCTAGCAGGCCGAGACAAAACCATCTCGAATTGAAAACTGCAGAACTGCTCTGTGACGTCAGAGCTAGAAGGCCGAGCCGAAACCGTCTCTAACAGAAAGCTTCAGAATCACTCTGTGGCGTCAGAGCTAGCGATCCGAAACCGTCTGTAATAGAAAGCCTCAGAATTTCTCTGTGGCGTCAGAGCTAGCAGGCCGAATCAAATCCGTATCTAATAGAAAGCCTCAGAAAACCTGATATAAAAAAAGAAAGCCTCAGAACTGTTCTGCGTCGTCAGAGCTAGAGGGACGAGCCCATACCGTCTCAAATAGAAAGCCTCAGAACTGTTCTGTGACGTCAGAGCTAGCAGGCTAACTTAACACCGTCTCTAATAGGAAGCTTCAGAACTGCTCTCTGACGTCAGACCTAGCCAGTCAAGCCAAAACCTTCTCTAATAGAAAGCCTCAGAGCTATTCTATGACGACAGAGCTAGAACACTTCGATCCAAAAATCATCTCTAATAGAATGTCTCTGAACTTCTCTGTGACGTCAGAGCTAGCAGGCAGTGCCAAAACTGTCTCTATAATAGAAAGCTTGTGACATCAGAGCTAGCAGAACAAGCCAAAACCGTCTTCTGTAAAAAGCCTCAGAACTGCTCTGTGACGTCAGACCTGAACACTATCTAACAAAGGAGGAATTTTACAATTCGGACTCCTAGAAGTAGAGATATTGACAAAAATAAGATATATTGGGTTGTCGGAAAAGTCATGACGTATTTTAGCCATGTTTTGCAAAGGTCATTTATTGATAGAAAGAACTAAGATCAATCAATGATATAATGCCCGTTTTGTTCGATAACCTTTTGCCATCTTTCAGTGAGCTGCAGAATGCCTCGTTCATAGTAGGACCTGTCTTTCGTGGCGAAAAACTGTACAAGGTGCTGATTTACAGCCTCATCTGAATTGAACGTTATGCCACACAGGGACTGTTGAAAAGAGCGAAGCAAGTGGAAGTCCGACGGCGCAAGGTCAGGCGAGTATGCTGGGTGTGGCAACACATCCCACCCAAGCTCCAATAATTTTTGGCGGGTGATCAAACTTGTGTGTGGTCTCGCGTTGTCGTGATGGAACACAACACCTTTACGATGAACGAGCTCTGGACGTTTCTGGATGATGGATTCGTTCAAACTGTCCGATTGCCGACAGTACACATTCGAATTGATTGTTTGGTTCCGTGGTAGGAGCTCGAAAAACACGACACCTTTAAAATCCCACCACACTGAGACCAGAACCATCCGCTGATGAATGCCTGCTTTGGATATCGTTTGAGGCGAAGCAGCACGTCCGGACCAAGACCGTTTGCGCAGCACATTGTTGTACACAATCCACTTTTCGTCACCAGTTATCAGTCGCTTCAAAAAAGGATCGTTTTCCTCACGTTTAATGAGCATATCGCAGATGTTTATACGCACCGTCAATTGAGCTTCTTTGAGTTCACTAGGAACGCACACATCGAGCTTGCTTACGTATCCCAGCTTCTTCAGGTGGTCGTGAACGCTTGAATGATGGATGTGCAATGTGTCTGCAATCTCTTGTGCCGTGTAATGTGGGGTTGACTAGATCAATACCTTGATTTGGTCGTCATCAACCTCGGTGGGCCACCCGGACCGAGGAGCATCGTTGAGGTCAAAATCACCAGCACGGAATTTTGCGAACCACCGCTGGCACTGACGTTCTTGTAGAGCATTATCACCGTACACTTTACGCAACTTTTTACAAGCTTGACGCGAGTTCTTCCCTTTACGGAAGTAAAACAGTAAAATATGGCGATAATGCGCAGTTTGGTCTTCCATCTTCAACTTGATGTCAAATCTCCGCAAATGAACCAAATCGCTCACTATTCCTTTTAGACTGCAGCTAGAACTGGCTCCTGTCGAATGCCATAGCGATAACAGAGCTGCGCATACCTCTAGTACTTCCATAACTGCCCAACCACCATCGGGTGCCAAAATACGTCGTGACTTTTCCGACAACCCAATAGTTGCGAGGGTTGTGCCGAAAGCAATGCAAACGTAGGCGTAACTTTTTTATTAACTGACAGAGGTCGTTCAAATTGCACATGTTGCTAGAGTAACTCTTTCTCTATAGCAACCCTTCTTCTCCATTGCAGGTAAACAATGGATTCCAAGCAGAAGCAACGTGCCGTCATTGAGTTCTTGACGAGGGAAGGATGCAGGCTTTCCGACATCCGCAGAAGGAAACAGCATTGAAGATAAGCCTAGCCGTAGGCGACCACTGGCACGAATCCTCAGCGAGTGGATGAATTAATTCGCGCGAAGAGGCGAGTCACGCTCCGTAAGCTTTTTTGCACAAATGGACTGTGGTCATAATCCCATATACAGAAGATGGTGGAAGACTTAGGGTATCAGAAAGTGTGTGCAAAATTGGTACCTCGGCAGTTGACACCCGATTTGAAGGAGATAATTGTGGAAGTCTGTTCTGATCTGCTGGAAGCGTTTGAAGCCAATGAAGACACGTTTTCTTTCGATCTGGTGACAGGGGATGAAACGTGTCTTTACGATCCGAAAACGAAGAATCAATCCATTGAATGGCGTCTCACCTCTTCACAAGGCTTAAGGAGTTCAACAGCCAGCAATCAGCACAGAAAGTCATGGTGACTGTTTTTTTTGTGATGACAGAGGTGTCATTCTCCTTGGTTTTCTGGAACGTGGCCAGCTTGCGGTACATTGAGACACTCGAGAAGCTTAGAGAAGCCATAAGAAGGAAGAGACTGAACAAGAATCTTTGAAGGATGCACATTCGCCATGACAATGCGAGAACAAACAAATCTTTGGCAACAAATCAGGTGATCAGGCTGGTCAATGGCCCACCATCCAGTTTACAGCCCAGATCTGGCACCCTCCGACTTCCTCCTGTTTGGTCCAATGAAGGACAGTCTCCGGGGACAACGATTTGATGGCACAGAGGAAGTGAACGTGGCTTTGAAGAAGTGGGTTCAATAGTCCACACTTGAATGTTTTCAAAGAGGATTCGAGAGTTAGGTTCAATGATTTCAGAGATGCATCGCTTGTGATAGAGACTACGTTGAGTACTACCTTTGTATAGAGAAAAAGTTACTCTACCAGTATGTGAAATTTGAACGACGTCTGTCAGTTAATAAAATACTAGGGGTGTTCAAATGAAAAGATACGAAACGTCATAAGAACGTAACCGTTAACATATTTGCCTATGCCGCTATGGGAGAACGTAGCGACACATCTAGGGATGCGATTGGAGTCGCCGGCGTGGATCGGAGCATGCGCGGGCGCCCGCATGCGCAGGAGAGAGCAGAGGCTGTTATAAAGAGCGCCGTCCAATTGACTACTTGTTGAATTCCTCCAGCACAGACGATCCATTAACTCCGATGTGTACTGTGAGACACTCCGAAGCCTACGCAGGTCCATCAAGAACAAAAGACCGGGGCTGCTCACGGAGGGTGTGGTTCTGCTCCATGATAACGCGCGTCCACACGTCTCCAGGGTCACACACGCGGAACTGGCCAAGTTCCAGAGGGAGCAGCTTGACCATCCGCCCTACAGCCCGGACATGTCGCCCTGCGATTTCCATGTGTTTGGTCCCCTGAAAAAACATCTGAAAGGGAAGCGCTTTCCACTCGGACGACGAACTCAAGGACGCTGTGCAGGACTGGGTCTCGTCACGGCCACAGGAATTCTGGGAACAAGGAATCCTTCTGCTCGTTAATCAATGGGATCGTTGTGCTACGGCCTATGGTGTATACTTTGAATAAAGTCATCATTTATACTCACAGTGTCATTTCGTACCTTTTCATTTGAACACCCCTAGTAGTTATGCCCACTTTTACATTACTTTCAGTACAACCTTCGTATTACACTGCCGGACAATTGCTAAGGACGGATGACAATAGCAACGATAGCAACCATAAAATGGAAGGCAGGAAAATGTGGAAATTAGCATAAGTGCGGGATACAGTAAGACGTGTTGTGCGTATGCAAATTTTGGATTGCCGAACTTGTTCGTGACGTCATAGCGCTGATAAGAGATATAAAGGATTTGACGCGTATTGACCGGTGTTGTTCAAACGCAAGGTTGAAAGGGAAAGAATCAATTGACGAACTTGCAATTTTCAGTATGTCTTCCCGACATCACCTAGATGATCTTACGCGTGGCCGTATTATTGCAAAATTGAAGAAGGGCGAAAAATAACGGATGTTGCCAGGGAGTTCGACGTCAGCCACAGTGTTGTTTCAAGGCTTTGGAAATCATTTCAAACAAATGGAGAGTGGAGCAAACGTCACGGGGGAGGTCGTGTTCGCAGTACGACACCTGCAGAAGATCGGTACATAGTGCTATCAACAAAAAGACACCGGCTCAGCACAGCTAGTGAGGTAGCAAATCAGTTTATGGCTGCTACTGGCAAGCGGATCTCCCGAAAAACTGTCGCCAGACGTTTGCATGAAGGAGGACTATACGCCCACCGTCCTGTTGTGTGCATCCCATTGTCCAGACGTCACCGTACCGCCCGTTTGCAATGGTGCCATCAACATCGCAATTGGACTGATAACGAATGGTCTGCTGTCCTCTTCTCAGATGAGAGTAGATACAGTCTATCGTCTGATTGTCGACGACAACTGATCTGGCGTGATAGTGGTACTGCATATTGTCCAGCAAACATACAGGAAAGGGACCGATATCCGACATGTAGTGTCATGGTATGGGCTGGCATCATGATCAATGGCCGTACGTCCCTCTATGTGCTTCCAACTGGGACTATGACTGGCCAACGATACATTAATGATGTTCTGCTACCTCATGTTCGCATGTTCCGTGGTGCTGTCGGTGATAGATTCATTTTCATGGACGACAACGCAACATGTCATCGAACAGTCACTGTCCAAGAGTGTCTTGAGAGCGAGGATATTCAACGCCTCGTATGGCCAGCACGTTCTTCAGATCTGAATCCCGTTGAAAATGTGCGGGATGCTTTAGGGAGGAGTCTTGCTGGTCGCCAATGCCCTCCAATAAACAAGGACACCCTCATTCGTGCACTGACAGAGGAATGCGATAAATTACCCCAACAGCTGCTTGATAATGTTGTGCAAAGCTTGACACGACGTGCGGAATCTTGCATCGCCCTCCATGGTGGCCATATCCCGTATTGACATCTTACGCCGGAACGCCTGCGGACGGTAATTGCATTTTTTTTTCACGTTTACGTATTCTGCACAAAATGGCCTGTTTGTCCTTTGAACACGTTCCAAAGCCTTCTGGATTTCAGAGCACAATAAATTGTCTTTCTTGTAATGTCCTGGCATTCTGACATTATTTTATTTCACTTGGCATCCAACCACACTTATTTTTTTATGCGCTATATAGCCGTTTATGATCCGTCCTTAGCAAATGTCCAGCAGTGTATTATAACATTTGTTTTTATTTTGGGGGCTGCGGTCAGTTTGATGTTACGAATTTTTTCTAACTTACTTCTGTGTTTGTTTTGGGGAGTTTTGTTTAGGCTAACAGGGTTCTCTTATTTTTATTTGGGAGCGGGGGTTAAGTTATTTAAATACATATGTCAGAAACCCATGTACAGCTAGCTAGAAGAAATTAAGAAATGATGCTTCTGTTGAACGGGAAATATGCTTCTATCGATAGTACGTTCAAAAAGTTCCATAACTTTTTATATTAAAAAAGAATGAGCACACATATTACCTGTTTATGCGGTGCTTCCTTCGAAGTAGTTACCCTGTGCAACTATGCATTTTTACCAGCGCTCATACAAAGATTTAAATGCAGATCGCAAGCCTTCTTTTGCCACATCCTCCACTGCCTCCGTCGTAGCCCTTAAGCAAATTCTTCATCCGGGGAAAAAGTCACACGGGGGCGAGATCCGGGGAATAAGGTGGTTGTGGAAGAACGTGAATGGGATGTTTGGACAGGTAATCGGACACCAGGAGGGATCTGTGAGCCGGCGCATTATCGTGATGGAGCACTCACGAGTTGGTCTTCCAAAGATCGGGTCGTTTGCGTCTCACTGATTCACGGAGACGTTTCAGGACGTTGATGTACTCTTCTTTAGTGACTGAAGGAATTCCTTGTGTACGACCCCCTTGCAATCGAAGAAAACTGTTAACAAGATCTTTCCTTCGGAGCGGTCAGCCTTGAACTTTTTTGGCCGCGGTGAGGACGGTGATTTCCGCACTTTTGACTGTCGGTTTGTTTGGGGGTCGTACAGAAAGCACCAAGTCTCATCACCAGTGATCATTCGATTCAAGAGATCGGAATATGAACTACGTACTACATCGATGTTATCCCCGCAAACTTGCATGCGTTCATGCATTTGTTCTTGTGTCATGTTTTTGGTGAACAATTTGTTGGCACACGTGATGCATACCCAGTTTCTCTGTTAAAATGGCATGGCAACTTCCAACTGAGATGCCGGCAACTTTTGCAATTTGCTGCAACACTTTTTCGATGGTCATTTTTTTTTACAATATCTTTGACAATGGCGATTTGTTCATCCGTTGTGGATGTTGAAGGTCGTCCTGACCTCTCATCATCCTCGATACTCTGTCGCCCGTTTTCGAATCGTCGATGCCACTCATAAACTCTAGTTTGACGCATTTCACTCTTATCGTACGCTGACTTAATCATTTGAAAAGTCTCAGCGAAAGATTTTCGGAGCAGAACACAAAATTTTACACTTGAACGCTGTTCAAAATTCGACATCGTTCTCCACGCGACGGAGAAACTCGAATGCATGTAATCACGAACTACGCACATGCGCAGTACGTGTTGGATCTGGATCAAACCGGTTCTGACTTGTAGGTCACATGATGCTCTTCGCTTGCTCAGCGGGGAATGACGTAATTCACTGACATTTGGCAAATATTCAAAAACTTCCGGAACTTTTTTAACGTAGTAATGTACTCGTATGTCTTCATCAATCATTATCAATCCACTGCTGGATGAAGGTCTCCCCAAGTTTCTTCTACAACGGTCAATCTTGTGCCAGTCTCCTCCATGTCACTCCCGCATGCTTTCGAATTTCATCAATTCATCTCCCATGTGGTCTTCTTCTGAGCCTTTTCTTGTCTCTTGGAATACAGCACGCCCGGATGGACCATACGGGCAACCGGAGCAGTAGCCCTGGGCCCCGCGCCTTCAGTGGGCCTCGTAGTTTAGGAAAAAAATCATTTACGGTCGAATTTTTTACAGTCAATAATTATTGTGTGTAAGTTTTCGGGTGCGAGGCTCTTAAAAAGATGTTTTTTTTTTTTTTTTTTTTTATTTTATTGTTTCCAATTTCCCGATTTTCGAATAGAATATCGCCCTTCGCCGTACAAATACTGAGATTTGCAAATTTCAAGTGATTATTGTTAGTACCTTAATATTTTCCGCATTCACAAAATAGCAAATTAAATTTCATCATTTTGTGGCCCCTTACTTTTATATATTTCACAATTTGCGTGCAAACTAGATACTTAAATTTAGAAAAATAAAAAGAACAATATCAAAGTTGGTTTCGCGCTACACATGGAGGCCATTTATTCACTGACTTTCAAAACCTTACTAGAAATTTAAAAAAGAAATGCATATACACTGACGGAAAAAAAATCCCAACACCACGAATAAATAGTTGTAGAGGAATGAAATGGCGGCAATACATTTGTATAGGTAAAATATTTAATCGATTAAGGTTTCAAGATCACAGCTTATTGTAAGCGCGAGAAGAGCCATTTTAAATGTGAAATGCTGCTACATTAATAACCGGTGTAACCGCCAGAATGTTGAATGCAAGCACGCAAACGTTCATGCATTGTGTCGTACAGGTGCTGGATGTCAGTTTGTGGGATGAAGTTCCATGCCTGTTGCACTTGGTCGGTCAATACAGGGACGGTTAATGCTGGTTGGGGGTGACGCTGAAGTTGTCGTCCAATGATGTCCCATACGTGCTCGACTGGAGAAAGATTAGGTGATCTAGCAGGCCACGGCAACATGTCGACACTCTGTAGAGCATGTTGGGTTACAACAGCGGTATGCGGGCGAGCGTTATCCTGTTGGAAAACACCCCTGGAATGCTGTTCCTGAATGGCAGCACAACAGGTTGAATCACCAGACCGACGTACAACTGTGCCGTCAGGGTGCGTGGATAACCACGAGAGTGCTCCTGCTGTCATAGGAAATTGCTCCCCAGACCATAACTCCAGGTGTAGGTCCAGTGTGTCTCGGCCGCAGACAGGTTGGTTGCAGGCGCTCACCTGGCTTCCTTCTAACCAACACACGGCCATCACTGGCACCCAGGCAGAACCGGCTTTCATCAGAAAACATAACAGATATCCACTCCGTCCTCCAATGAGCTCTAGTTTGACACCACTGACGTCGCAAACGGCAGTGGTTTGGAGTAAGTGGAATGAAGGCTACAGGGCATCTGGCTCGGAGCTGTCCTTCAAGTAACCGATTTGTAACAGTTCGTTGTGTTACTGTGGTGGCAACTGCAGCTCAAATTGCTGCCGCAAACGCGGTACGATGCGCCACGGCCATACGCCGTACACGGCGGTCTTCCCTCTCAGTAGTGCCACGTGGCCGGTCGGAACCCGGTCTTCTTGAGTCAGTACCTTCCCTTCACCACCGCTGCCAACAATCATGCACAGTGGCTACATTCCTGCCAAGTCGTTCTGCAATATTGCGGAAAGAAAATCCACCTTCTCGTAGCCCTATTACACGACCTCGTCCAAACTCCGTGAGCTGTTGATAATGGCTTCTTCGTCTTCTTAAAGGCATTCTTGACTAACATCAACACCCTACGTCGAATCTCAACGATAACTAACGCTCACGAACGTTACAGCGCGTATTTACAGCAAACCTGCTTTGCATGTTCCGAGGGGCGCTACTAGCGCCACACGTATGCGCCGAGCGCGAAATTTGCATAGACGTCATCTTACAGATGTACTCTCACCGCCTACCAACTGTCGTTTATCTATAACACAACCCCTTCTTGGTGTTGGGATTTTTTTTTTCCGACAGTATATGAGCGCATATAAAAGTTTCAAAAAAGGTTTAAAAATCAGTCAAGATCTCTGATTGATTTTATTCCATTTTGCATTAAAAATAAATCACTAAAACATGCATCAGGGGAAAAAACTATTTACATGAATTTATTTTAGAGTGATCCTGATTATTTCCTACACTGAAGTATTCACAATACAAAAATGTTCGCTACGCAGGGATCTTTTTATCATTTTGTGAAGAAGTTTTCATAATACAACCTCAACCCCATCTTCCCGGAAAGAAAATCGTAGATTTTAACAGTTTTTATTCTCTCTCTCTCTCTCTCTCGGAACTTTCAATCCGTATTGTGGTCTTTTTTTTAAGCTTAAAGCAAATATTTTTTGGCGATAAACATTTTGTCTTTGTGATAGTTTTCGTTATGACGTACTACGGAGGTGAAGCACATGGCAAGACGGAAAAGTTGCAGCCGTCGGTTATTTTTTTTTTTTTTTTTTGATTGGAGGTTTAACGACCGCCGTGAGCAACTCAATGGGCTATAAGCAGTCGCCCGTCCCTAATTCAGGGTCACTGGTTCCAGGGAAGGGAGAGAGCCAGTGCCGTAAGACAAACACAACATCCATGCCTCACCGGGATTCGAACCCGGACCCCGTTCGGACGAATGATCAGAGGCCATCGCTTAGACTACTGCGCCACCGGGGCGGCCAGCCGTCGGTTAGCTTAATTGGTAAAGCATTCGGCTCCGGAGTAGAGGCATGAGGATTCGTTGTTGTCACAGTGAAATTTGTGAATTTCACATCGTGTGTGTTCTTTACGGACATTTTTCACGCAACAACTTTATTAAAATATGAGATTTATTTCCTGGTGCGAGAAATGAAATTTTGCTCCGTGGCCCTGCAAAGAAATTCCGCCCCGGGTACCGCAAAAACTCCATCCGGCTCTGCAGTCTAGAATGTCGGTTGTCCATTGGTGGCCCGTTCTTTTGGCAACATGTGCAGCCCATTTCCATTTCAGGGATTTTACTCTGATCATGATGTCTTCCACTCTTGCCATTTTCGTTATCCATGAGTTCCTCTTCTTGTCTCTCCAGGTTACACCAAGCCTGCATCTCTCCATGCTACTTTCAGTTGTCTGCAGTCTTGTATGTCTATTTTACTGTAGTTAGGGTCTACGTCTCTGTTCTGTACGTAAGCCCTGGAAGGATGCAATGATTAAACCCTTTTCTTTTGAGACATAATGGCATATTGCTCTAAAAAATTGTACTGATTCTCCTAAAAGCTCTCCAACTAAGTTTCATACGTAGATTAATTTCTTCATTAATGTGATCCTCGCTTGATATCTGCTCTCCAATGTAAATGTAAATGTAGGTAGCCGCCCCGGTGGCGCAGTGGTCTAAGGCGCTGGCCTCTGATCATTCGTCCGTGAGGGGTCCGGGTTCGAATCCCGGTGAGGCATGGATGTTGTGTTTGTCTTACGGCACTGGCTCTCTCCCTTCCCTGGAACCAGTGACCCTAAATTAGGGACGGGCGACTGCTTATAGCCCATTGAGTTGCTCACGGTGGTCGTTAAACCTCCAATCAAAAAAAAAAAAAAAAAAAAAAAAAAAATATGTAGGTAAGGCTTATTTCCAGCTTTTCCCGGTTACTCGATAAATTTTCATTTGTTGTAAAACAACTGTACAACAGTTTTGAGAATTCTTTTTTCAACCCACTTCTTTACTCTTGTCAGCAAGTTCCTGGATCATACTTTGCATCTCCGAAGGGGTAGTTGCAAAAATGACAACTTTATCAGCAATGCGAAGGTAAGTTAAATGATATCGATTAATCTTTATCTCTTTGTTTTCCCGGTATACGTGTGTGTGTGTGTGTGTGTGTGTGTGTGCGTGTGTGCAATTTTTAAGAGCAATAGATTATTTATTATGTCTAAGAAGAAAAGTGTTTAATCAATGCATCCTGCCACTGCTTAGCTATGGAGCAGGGACGTGGACCTTAACTAAAAGAGACATACAAAGGCTGTAGACAACTCAAAGCAACACGGAGAGATGCATGCTTGGAGTAACCAAGAAAGATAAAAACAGGAACTTGTGGATAAGGAGAATGACAGGAGTGGACGACATCATGACCAGAGTGAAATCACTGAAATGGCAATGGGCTGGACATTTTGCCCGAAGAACGGACAACTGATGGACCACCAAACTTCTAGACTGTATTCCAAGGGATAAGAAAAGATCGAGATGAAGACCACATGGGAGATCGATGGGTGAAATTCGAAAGCATGGAGTAGACTGGCGCAAGATAGAACGTTGTGGAATAAAATTTGGGGATACCTTCATCTAGCAGTGGATTGTTAATGGTTGCCAATGACGATGAATATATATATATATATATATATCTTGTGCCAGTCTCCTCCATGTCACTTCCGCATACTTTCGAATTTCATCCACCCATCTCCCATGGGGTCTTCTTCTGGGTCTTTTCCTGTCCCTTGGAATCCAATCTAAAATTTCGGCTGTCCATCGATGGTCTGTCCTTCTGGCAGTATGTCCAGCCCATTGCCATTTCAGGGATTTAACTCTGATCAAGATGTCTTCCACTCTTGTCATTTTTCGGATACACGAGTTCCTCTTCTTATCTCTCCTGGTTACACCAAGCATGCACCTCTGCATGCTTCTTTGAGTTGTCTGCAGCCTTTGTATGTCTCTTTTAGTTAAGGTCCACGTCTCTGCACCATACGTAAGCACTGGAAGGGATGCATTGATCAAACACTTTTCTTTTAAGACATAATGGCATATTGCTCTTGAAAATTATGCTGTTTCTTCCAAAAGCTCTCCAGGCAAGTTTTGTACGCCGATTAATTTCTTCATCAATGTGACCCTCACTTGATATCTGCTGTCCAAGATAAACGTACGTATCTGTTATCTCCAGCTTTTCTCCATCAATCGATAAATCTTCATTTCTTGTAAAAGCATTGAACATCACTTTTCTCTTCTGAAAGTTCATTTTTAATCCCACTTCTTTACTCTTGTCAGCAAGTTCCTGGATCATACTCTGCAGCTCTGATGGGGTAGTTGCAAAAATGACTATGTCATCAGCAAAACGAAGGTGAGTTAGATAATCTCCATTAATGTTTATCCCTCTGTTTTCCCAGTTCAGTGATTGAAAGACATTTTCCAATGTGGCATTAAAGAGCTTCGGAGATATAGTGTCACCTTGTCTCACTCCCTTTCCAATTTTTATGTGTGTTGTATTTTCAAACAGCCGAATCTTTGCACTTGCATTTTCATAGATGTTATTAATAATATTAATGTATGCATCTTCAATACCGCAGGATTTCAGAGCCATTGTAACTGCTGATGGTTTCACCGAATCAAAGGCTTTTTCATAATCGATAAAAGCCACGCACAATGGAAGTTCATATTCCCTCGCTCTTTCAATTAGTTCTCTCAGTACATGGATATGATCTATTGTGCTGTAGCCACCCGTGAATCCAGCTTGTTCTCTTGGTTGAGCCATGTCCAGTGTTACCTTCAAGCGGTGTGAAAGAACTTTAGTGAAGATTTTATAAACCACTGATAGGAGGCTGATAGGTCTGTAGTTCCTGAGATGTACACAGAAGAGTCATTCCATTATGACCACCCCCATCGTAGAGAAATGAGCGCACCTGAAGACTCAACAGTGGCGCAGGGTAAGTTCACAGAGCAGTATAATTACAACCCGAGGTCCGGCTTTTGGTTAGTTGAGTGTTTGGAGTCAAAAAAGGAAAAGTTGCCGATTTATCGGAGTTCGATAAAGGACAAATTGTGATGTCACGGCGCCCCAGATCTAGGTACTCGCAAACGGCGCGGCTTGTGGGTTGTTCCCGTGTCGCTGTAGTGAGTACGTATCAAAAAATGGTGCGCAGATTGACAAAAGACGAACCGTCGTCAATGTCGTCCGCAGCTCATTGATGCGAGAGAGAAGCTCAGACTGTCGCGCATTGTTCACAGCGACCGCAGGGCCACAGTGCGACAAATCACCCTCCGGTGATCAGGGCAGTGTGTCACAGCGTACAGTTCATTGCAGCCCTCTGCGTACGGGCCTCCGTAGCCGAAGACACAGTCGGGTCCCCTTGCTTACTGCACGTCATCGCCAACAACGTATGAAATGAGCCCAAGAACCGTGGATAATTGGAAGAAAGTAGCCTGGCTTGGCGAATCAAGATTCTTGGTGTATCACGTAGACGGCCGAGCGCGGAAACACCGATTACCAACTCAGGCTATGGCACCTGAATGCACTGTTGGGCGGAAGCAGGACTGCGGCTGGGGTGTTTTGTGGGGGGCAATGTTTTTTTGGGGGGACACTGTGACGTGCCTGCCCAGCAGGACGCGCACGACATAAAGGCAGATAGCAGCGATAACGAACGTACGCGTAGCTCAATTGGTAGAGCGACTTATTCCGGAATGAGGAAGCCCGGGTTCGAGCCCCGGCGTGGACAAAAATGACGGAGAAATTTATTTCGTTATAATGGCGCTTGAACTTTCCGGATGACCCGGCTGTTCAAAATCTCGCAATGGTGTGATGTTCTATCTACACCGCGGGACGGGAAAAATAAGAGAATCCCTTCTCCAGCGCTTCGAAAAATAAATGTGTGTGACGTTGCATTCCACACACCGGATTGAATGGGAGTTATCAAGTGCACGTTTTACAGCGGATGGCTGCCTGCAACGATACATGGTCACTGCTGACCCGTGGGCCATGCCCCTGGCCCTCTTTCGGGGGGGGCGAGATGTGACGTGCCTGCCCAGCAGGACGCACACGACATAAAGGCAGATAGCAGCGATAACGAACGTACGCGTAGCTCAATTGGTAGAGCGACTTATTCCGGAATGAGGGGTCCCGGGTTCGAGCCCCGGCGTGGACAAAAATGACGGAGAAATTTACTTTGTTATAACACTTTATGTCACATTATCCTAATAGCACAGTCCCAGGTAGCTGAACATCGTTTTGGACTAAGTTTACTCATGAATGGTCACTGTGTTCCCTGCTGGTGATGGCTATTGCCAACAGGCTAATGCGCCGTGCCACACCGCCAGAATCGTCAAGGAGTGGATCGAGGAACATGCTGGTGACTTTCTGTTAATACCCTGGCCTTCAAATTCAGCTGACATGAACCCAATCGAACATTTGTGGTTCGACTTGGAAAAACGGGTTCGCGCTAAATCACCACCACCCCGAAATGTACGGAAACTGGAGGACATGCTGCCGACATTATGGTACCAGATACCCCAGGATACCTATTGCTGCCTCATCGAATCGATGTCCGGCCGAGTGTCCGGTGTTTTGCGAGCTAAAGGGGGTCCTACAGCTTATTAGGTAGGTGGTCATAATGTAATGGACTCATAGGACTAATACACTGGCGGAAAGTGCAAAAAGAACACCAAGAAGGAGACGTCTGATACCAACGAAATTTATACAGCATAATAACGGAATACAGAGGATAACGTGATCAAAACATTATGGCAAAATACAGCTGTATTTGCTGGTAAACTGAAAAATAACATTTCCATGTAACATGGTTAGTACGAGGTTGAACCGCCATGAACTGCGTCACACTGTGCAATTCTGGCATGGAGTCTGTCGTACAGATGTTGGATGTAAGTTTGGGGTATTGAGTTCCAAGCATCCTCAACCTGGACGCGTAAATCGGGGATGGTTGTGGCTGGCCGTGGAGACCGGATAAGTCGTTGTCCCATAAAATCCCACACGTGCTCAATGGGGGACAAATCCGGTGAACATGGAAGTTGTCTCACACCCTGAAGTGCATTTTGCGTTGCACGTGCCGTGTGTGGGCGTGCGTTATCTTGCTGGAAAACACCAGAATGGACCGACCTTACAAATGGCACAACAACGGGCTGAATGATGTTGTTGATGTAGTAGGTGCTGTATAACGTACCCAGTACAAACACTAGTCGTGTACGGGAGTGATAGCTGATCGCTCCCCACACCAGGAGAACAGGTGTAGGCCCTGTGTGTCGCTGGCGGATGCAAGTAGGGTGGAGACGCTCCCCTGTGCGTCTGCGAACACGCATACGGCCATCGGAGGCTCCCAAGCAGAATCTGCTTTCATCGCTGAACACGACAGATCGCCATTGCGTTCTCCAGTGCAGACGTTGGCGATACCACTGCAGCCGTTCCTGACGGTGGGCTGGAGTCAGAGGTACACATGCCAGAGGCACACGTGCACGTAGTCCTGCATCCAGTAGACGGTTGCGGATTGTTCGCACAGTCACCTCAGGTGCAACGGCAGCTCGGATTTGCGTCGCAGTGAATGTTCTGCTTGACAACGCCAGTCTTCTTATGCGTCGATCGGTCCGCTCATCAGTCTGTCTGTGACTCCCGGTTCCACGTCTTCTCGTGTGGGAATGTTCCTCGGACCATCTACGCCACCATCTTACCACCACCGATACTTCCCGTCCAATTCGCTCGGCAATTCGATGATACGACCACCTGGCTTCGCGGAGTCCGACTAGACGACCTCCCTCAAAGTCCGATAACTGCTGAAATCGTACACGTCTTCCATGTCCAGGCATTGCAGCTTCTTCAGGGTCTTCGCACGTGTCCGTACGCCGACGACTGATTACATTCACTTCGCCGTACTCCTTAAATACCACCGACGATAATTTGCATATTATGCCGTGCTGTGGCGTAAGCGCTCACCGGTTGGTCCCGAAATTAACATCACACCTACCTAAACTCGACCCCATTAACATATGTAAATTTCATGATCGTCCGCCAATTCCTTCTTGGTGTTCTTCTTTCACTTTCCGCCAGTGTAGTTTTTATTGAGAAATTTCAACAACCAATCAATAACCAATTAATAGATAAGTCCATATGCCGTATCAGTCGAGGTCGGAGCACAGAAAAGAAAAGTCTCGTCTTAAAAGTTTCGAAAAACACCGTAAATTAAATCCATGAGTGATCCATCAACTGTCAACCACATCCACAAATTTCGAAAATCGTTGCAAGCGAACATTTTGATTTTCAACAGAACTCAATTAGAACAAAACAATCTTTTCATCGTGGAAAAACGTAAGAATACTTTTGATAAAGTCAGAAAATCGTTATTAACTGAAATATCTGCCCATTGGTGATTTCCTTTTACGTGATGGCTTCCAATAAAATATTCGGGAGCCAGGTTTTTTTTTTTTTTTTTTTTTTTGCCGCTGAAATTCTAGCAACACGATGTGTTTGTTACTTACAATGTACAAAAATCGATTTTTTTATCATCATCATCATCATCATCATTGTCAACCATTATCAATCCACTGCTGGACGAAGGTCTCCCCAAGTTTCCTCCACAACGGTCTGTCTTGTGCCAGTCTCCTCCATGTCACTCCCGCATACTTTCGAATTTCATCCACCCATCTCCCATGTGGTCTTTTTCTGGGTCTTTTCCTGTCCCTTGGAATCCAATCTAAAATTTCGGCTGTCCATCTATGGTCTGTCCTTCTGGCAGTATGTCCAGCCCATTGCCATTTCAGGGATTTAACTCTGATCATGATGTCTTCCACTCTCGTCATTTTTCGGATCCACGAGTTCCTCTTCTTATCTCTCCTGGTTATACCAAGCATGCACCTCTCCATGCTACTTTGAGTTGTCTGCAGCATTTGTATGTCTCTTTTAGTTAAGGTCCACGTCTCTGCACCATACGTAAGCACTGGAAGGATGCATTGATCAAACACTTTTCTTTTAAGACATAATGGCATATTGCTCTTGAAAATTATGCTGTTTCTTCCAAAAGCTCTCCAGGCAAGTTTTGTACGCCGATTAATTTCTTCATCAATGTGACCCTCACTTGATATCTGCTGTCCAAGATAAACATTAAACATACGTATCTGTTATCTCCAGTTTTTCTCCATCAATCGATAAATCTTCATTTCTTGTAAAAGCATTGAACATCACTTTTGTCTTCTGAAAGTTCATTTTTAATCCCACTTCTTTACTGTTGTCAGCAAGTTCCTGGATCATACTCTGCAGCTCTGATAGGGTAGTTGCAAAAACGACTATGTCATCAGCAAAACGAAGGTGGGTTAGATAATCTCCATTAATCTTTATCCCTTTGTTTTCCCAGTTCAGTGATTGAAAGACATTTTCCAATGTGGCATTAAACAGCTTCGGAGATATGGTGTCACCTTGTCTCACTCCCTTTCCAATTTTTATGCGTGTTGTATTTTCAAACAGCCGAATCTTTGCACTTGCATTTTCATAGATGTTATTAATAATATTAATGTATGCATCTTCAATACCGCAGGTTTTCAGAGCCATTGTAACTGCTGATGGTTTCACCGAATCAAAGGCTTTTTCATAATCGATAAAAGCCATGCACAATGGAAGTTCATATTCCCTCGCTCTTTCAATTAGTTCTCTCAGTACGTGGATATGATCTATTGTGCTGTAGCCACTCCTGAATCCAGCTTGTTCTCTCGGTTGAGCCATGTCCAGTGTTACCTTCAAGCGGTGGGAAAGAACTTTAGTGAAGATTTTATAAACCACTGATATGAGGCTGATAGGTCTGTAGTTCCTGAGATCCTCAATGTCACCTTTTTTATGTAGCAGGATCATTGTAGCATTGTTCCAATCCTCAGGAATCTTCCTTTCATTAAGGCATCGAGTGAAAATTTGGGCGAGATTGGATACGCTACTTACAGCAAGAATCAAAGGCATTAACACTATGGAATAAATCTATATACACATTAATTCTATAAAGTTTTTTACTGCGAGTCCTATTTTGAGAGAACGGCTGAACGTAAAGATATACACTGAAAAGCAATTGAATTAAAGATACCTGTCTAGTAACGTGTAGCACCACCTTTCGTCCTGATGACGGCGGCGATTCGTCTCGGCATGGACTCGGCAAGACACCGGAAGCGTTGGAAAGCCATACGGATCCACGACCCCTCAACAAGCTCCCACAGTTCACAAAGATTTCATGGAGGGGGTTAGAGCCTCGAACATCTCTCTCGAGGGCATCCCAGATGTGCTCGATGGGATTAAGGTCAGGTGACCTAGCTGGCCAAGGAAGCGAGGTCACGTCGGTGGAGTGTTCATCCAACCTTCGGATACAATTCGGGAGCTGCATTGTCTTGTTGCAGGATGAGGTCCCCAGTGGGATTTGAAGACGCACAAACGGGAGCAAATTGTCGTCTAGGATATCCCGGTAACGTTGACCTGTGAGGTACGATGCCACACGTACCAGGGGTCCCATTTCAGTTCACGTAAACAGTCCCCAGACGAGAATGCCACCCCCACCAGCTTGAAGAGTACCCTGCTGGCAAGAAGGATCCATCGCTTCATGTGGTTTGCGCCGTACTCGTATCCTGCCATCCACTTGTACCAACGTGAATCTCGACTCATCAGTCCAGGCAACATTTTTCCACATGTCTAGGGTCCAGTGACGATGTTCCTGCTCTCATGCTAATCTTTTGCACCCTGTGATGTGCGATCAGCAGCGGTACCCTCGTGGGACGATGGCTTCTGTACCCCATAGCGAGGAGATCGTTCTGGATGGTGTGGCTGCTTACACGTTTTTGTGCACCAGCGTTAAATTGCCGAGAGATTTCTTGCACTGTGGCCCGTCTATCCGCTGTTACAATGCGAGCTAGCCGACGATGACCCCTCTCATCCACACGCTGTTGTCCACGGCAGTTGGCCCTTGCAGGAATGGTTTTACCGGATTCGATGTACTCACGATGCACCCGTGACACAATGGCTCGTGAAAATAGCAGTGCCTGCACAACTTCCGAGATGGAGTGACCCATTCGACGGGCCCCGACAATTTGCCCACGGGCAAATGCGCTTAGATCCTTCGTCTTACCCATACTGCGTCCGACTCTTACTAATTCCCGTCGCATCACTCCTTATATTGTCTGATTGCTGCATACGTCATGTCGTTTCCGTTTACAGGCCCGCCCACAGCGCCAGATTTGCATAACGCCTGCTGTCTCTAATTCAATTGCTCTTCAGTGTAGTTGAGGTATCAAAATAAAGGTCTTACCATGTAGATGTGCCAGCCGAAGAGAAAAAGGAGATTGGGGCAACGGTTCATGCGTTGTGGGGCGGCAAAGTTCCCAAGTAAAGTCTTTGGGAGAAGCGTGCGGTTGACTCACGCGCTGTTGGAAGCGGAATCATGGAGGGACTAAGATAGTCTAAAGTCTCTTTTCTGAGCGAACCGTTGCGCAAAGCACTGGCAGCAAGCATTCGTATTAAAGTTCTTCTCATGGGAACAGCGAACACTCTCGAAGACCTGATTGCGTTATGCCGTTGAACTGTGTGATGTATATATATATATATAATTTAATATTCATTCGATTCAGTTTATTCACATATAGGTAAGACGTTTCGCATTGTGTAAAAATGCAAATAAACATTCCGTTGACCATTGTTAGTGAAAATATTACGGGCGACTGCTTATAGCCCATTGAGTTGCTCACGGTGGTCGTTAAACCTTCAGAAAAAAAAATCCCGAACCTGTACTATTGTCTTTACTGAAGTGGTTGAATGAATTTGTCAATCAAATAAAGTTTACATTTGCTGTTTCATATCAGTTTATCATTTTCAAAAAAAAAAAAAAAGAAAGAAAGAAAAAACTAACCGTCGATTCCGATGGGAGAAGAGTATTCGCAACGCGAATCTCATTCCAACAACATTTACAAACACAGTTGTGACTGAAGATGAGAATGAAAGAGTGGGCTATCCAGTTGGATTTTTGCACACGATCGAGATGAGTGGACTTCCGCCTCAGATTTTACGACTGAAAAAGGGTGCAGTCGTGATGCTCATCACGAACCGAATTTCCCTGAAGAAATATTTTAAATAACATGATAGGGAAATAAATCTTTTAATATTTTTCATTTTCCCGGTGGCGCAGTGGTCTAAGCGCTGGCTTATGATGATTCGTTCATGAAGGGTCCGGGTTCGAATCCCATTGAGGCATGGATGTTGTATTTGTCTCACGGCACTGGCTCTCTCCCTTCCCTGGAACCAGTGACCCTAAATTAAGGACGGGCGACTGCTTATAGCCCATTGAGTTGCTCACGGTGGTCGTTAAACCTTCAGTCAAACAAAATAAATCAGCCGCCCCGATGGCGCAGTGGTCTAAGGCGCTGGCTTATGATGATTCGTTCATGAAGGGTCCGGGTTCGAATCCCATTGAGGCATGGATGTTGTATTTGTCTCACGGCACTGGCTCTCTCCCTTCCCTGGAACCAGTGACCCTAAATTAAGGACGGGCGACTGTTTATAGCCCATTGAGTTGCTCACGGTGGTCGTTAAACCTTCAGTCAAACAAAATAAATCAGCCGCCCCGATGGCGCAGTGGTCTAAGGCGCTGGCCTCTGATCATTCGTCCGTGAGGGGTCAGGGTTCGAATCCCGTTCAGGCATGGATGTTGTGTTTGTCTTACGGCAGTGGCTCTCTCCCTTCCCTGGAACCAGTGACCCTAAATTAGGGACGGACGGCTGCTTATAGCCCATTGAGTTGCTCACGGTGGTCGTTAAACCTCCAATCAAAAAAAAAAAAAAAAAAAAAAAATCACGAACCTGGACTATTTTCTTTGAAGCGATTGAATAAATTTGTCAAACAAATAAAGTTTACATTTGTTGTTTCATATCAGTTTATTCTTTTCAAAAAAAGAACAACAAAAAAACTAACCGTTGGTTCCGACCGTGTTCGAATCCCGGTGAGGCGTGGATGTTGTGTTTGACTTACGGCACTGGCTGTCTCCCTTCCCTGGAACCAGTGACCCTAAATTAGGGACGGGCGACTGCTTATAGCCCATTGAGTTGCTCACGGTGGTCGTTAAACCTTCAGTCAAACAAAATAAATCAGCCGCCCCTGTGGCGCAGTGGTCTAAGGCGCTAGCCTCTGATCATTCGTCCGTAAGGGGTCCGGGTTCGAATCCCGGTCAGGCATGGATGTTGTGTTTGTCTTACGGCACTAGCTCTCTCCCTTCCCTGGAGCCAGTGACCCTAAATTAGGGACGGGCGACTGCTTATAGCCCATTGAGTTGCTCACGGTGGTCGTTAAACCTTCAGTCAAACAAAATAAATCAGCCGCCTCGATGGCGCAGTGGTCTAAGGCGCTGGCCTCTGATCATTCGTCCGTAAGGGGTCCGAGTTCGAATCCCGGTCAGGCATGGATGTTGTGTTTGTCTTACGTCACTGGCTCTCTCCCTTCCCTGGAACCAGTGACCCTAAATAAGGGACGGGCGACTGCTTATAGCCCATTGAGTTGCTCACGGTGGTCGTTAAACCTCCAATCAAAAAAAAAAAAAAATCACGAACCTGGACTATTTTCTTTGAAGCGATTGAATAAATTTGTCAAACAGATAAAGTTTACATAATTTGTTTCATATCAGTTTATTCTTTTCAAAAAACAATAACAAAAAAACTAACCGTTGGTTCCGACCGGGTTCGAATCCCGGTGAGTAATACGGCACTGGCTGTCTCCCTTCCCTGGAACCAGTGACCCTAAATTAGGGACGGACGGCTGCTTATAGCCCATTGAGTTGCTCACGTGAAACCTTCAGTCAAACAAAATAAATCACGAACTTGGACTATTTTCTTTGAAGCGATTGAATGAATTTGTCAAACGAATAAAGTTTGCATTTGTTGTTTCATATCAGTTTATTATTTAAAAAAAAAAAAAAAGAAAAAAACTAACCGTCGGTTCTGACCGGGTTCGAATCCCGGTGAGGCATGGATGTTGTGTGTTGTCTTACGGCACTGGCTGTCTCCCTTCCCTGGAACCAGTTACCCTAAATTAGGGACGGGCGGCTGAGTTGCTCACTGTGGTCGTTAAAAGTTCAGTCAAACAAAATAAATCACGAACCTGGACTATTTTCTTTGAAGCGATTGAATAAATTTGTCAAACAAATAAAGTTTACATAATTTGTTTCATAACAGTGAATTCTTTTCAAAAAAAAAACAAAAAAACTAACCGTCGGTCAAATCCCGGTGAGGCATGGAAGTTGTGTTTGTCTTACGGCACTGGCTGTCTCCCTTCCCTAGAACCAGTGACCCTAAATTAGGGACGGACGGCTGCTTATAGCCCATTGATTTTTTTTTATTGGAGGTTTAACGACCACCGTGAGCAACTCAATAGGCTATAAGCAGTCGCCCGTCCCTAATTTAGGATCACTGGTTCCAGGGAAGGGAGAGAGCCAGTGCCGTAAGACAAACACAACATCCATGCCTCACCGGGATTCGAACCCGGACGTCGTTTGGAGGAATGATAAGAGGCCATCGCTTAGACCACTGGGCGGCTATAGCCCTTTGAGTTGCTCATGGTGGTCGTTAAACCTTCAGTCAAACAAAATAAATCACGAGCCTGAACAATTGTCTTTGAAGCGTTTGAATGAATTTGTCAATCAAATAAAGTTTACATTTGTTGTTTCATATGAGTTTATTCAAAAAAAAAAAAAAAAAAAAAGACTAACCTGTTGTCTCCGACGGGTTTCGTCTAGTTACTTATTTAAAGTGAACTGATAAATACACGGCGCAACTGGTTAGCTCCGAATCAAATTTAATCTTGCGGGTAAAACAGCTGAATGTAAGTTCCGCCTCTCTTGGGTGGCCCACGCGTACTATTGCTTCTGTTTTTAAAGAGCAGCGGGAAGAAAAAACAATAAATAAATACAAAAAAAAAAATAGCATATCACTTTGCGTAGGCGGCTTTATTCGCTCGTAACCAATCGAAGCGAGTTTCGCCTCTTTGGAGGAAGCCGTCCCGAACAAAAGCACTACAGGACTTTCTCTTCACAATCCTGACTTTTGTTTTTTGCTTTCCCCTTGTTTCTTTTCTCGTTTTCTTTGTTTCTGTTTTTCATTATCGCTCCCATTGTACTTTTTTTTTCCCTCACTGCGAGCCCATGCTAGTTCCGTCTCCCCCTTCGCGGCAGATGAAATTGCCCGAGGCGTCACGTGACAGGCATCGTGCGACAGCAGCGCCACTGCGGGTGCCGAGAGAAACAGCGGGCTGATGTGCTCCTTCGGCGATGTCGACTTGAATTCCGAACGAATTGGATGGAGGTGTCCCTCTTACTGCGTACGGTTTGGAGTTTGGAACGATTCACCAGCTGAAAGGTAAGTTCACATCCCCCATTCATTCACCCCGAAGCTGACTTCCGCTCAGAGGGGTAGTACGTTTGTTAACATGGGAGTTCTCAATATACTCTTCCAGCTCCCGCTAAGGCGTTTTTGGCAGCTGCGATCGTTTCCAAATTCTGCCGTAGCGTTCGTTCCTGAACGCGATTTTCGATATTTCATCATTTATTCATCCTTTGCTAAGGGATTCTTGACTGTGATTAACGGCAATTTAGTCCGTTTTAGTTGTCCGATTATCCGTGAAAGCTGTGAATGCCTTAAAATCAATTCCATCAGAGACGCATTAAATTTTCAAAATATCACCAGGTCAGATGGGTTTTCGTATACATTCAGGAGAAGCGATAGTCAGACGAATTGTTATTTCAGGGAAGAAAAATGTTAAAATATTTTTACTTCATCAAAGTCGTTGCTGAAAATATCAATTAGCCGCTGCAACTATGGATTAGTTTTAAGGAATAAATATTCTAGCTGGTCTTTTGACAGCAATGAAATACTTTTTGGTTAATCAATATCGCAAGGTTTCTCCTGTAAGCATTCGTCTTGAGGAATCCGCCAGTAGCGGTGTTCGTCAATGGCTGTCAATTTATTTACAAAAGAAAATTGTAAACTGCTTTTTTCCCGGAAACATGTTTTATGCAATAGCCAGAGCTCCCGCTCCCAATTTCGAGGGCCCCTATATAAAAGGATGGATGCCAGTGAAGACCCCAAATCGAAGGGTAGAAGATTATCAAGAAAATTTAAGCATCTAACGAGACATAAAACATTCTTTAAAACAATAATAGTAATAATAATAATAATACAAATTTGTTTATTAGCGAAAACTGTTAAGTGCTTTTTCTACCGGGAATATTTTTATGTAGTTTCCAGGGCCTTAGCTCTTACTTCGGGGGCCCAGTTCCATTCATACCTGTGGGGGCCCCTATAAAAAGGTTGGATGTCAATGATGTCCCCGTATGGAAGGGTTAAAGACTATCAAGAAAATTTAAGCATTTTCCGAGACATAAAACGTCCTTGAAAACGTTAATAATAACACAAATTTGTTTATTAGCGAAAATTGTTAATACGTCATATATTTCTTCTGTTGGATGGATTGGGAAACGAATTTCCCTGAAGAAATATTTTAAATAACATGGTAGGGAAATAAATCTTTTAATATTTTTCATTTTACACCACGTTCCCTTCATTCAGAAAACTTGAAAATTTTCATCGCTCCAGGACGATGAAGGGAACAGTGAAAAATATTAAAAGATCTGAAAATTGTTAAGTGCTTTTCTAACGGAAACATCTTTATGCAGTTTCCAGGCCGTCACTCCTATTTCGGGGGCGTAGTTCTCTTGATACCGTCCGGGGCCCCTATTTAAAAGGATAGATGTCAGAGGTGACCTCGTATGGAAAGGTAGAACATATCAAGAAAAAGTAAAGCATCTGGCGAGGCATAAGACGTTTTTTAAAACAACAATAATAATAATAGTACAAATATGTTGATTAGCGAAAATTGTGAAGTGCTTTATTGTGCATGGAATATCTTTATGCATGCTCTATGGCTTGCTCCTGTTTCGGGGACCCAGTTCCATTGATAACTGCAACCAGTAGCGCGCGTAGAATTTTTTATTTTTTTGGGGGGGGGGGGGGGGTGGGGGGCGTACGAAATTAATTTTTTTATACAACTAAATGTGTTGTGAGTGCATTTTTTAAAATGTATGCAACATCCGCGCAAAAATATTCGAATAAATATTGCTGGAAATTATTATTATTTAATATTCTTACCCTGCAAAAAACAGTCTTGCTGGGCCAGCACTATGTTGCCATTACATGAACCGTCACTAAGATGTGCCGGCAGCCGCCAGATGGGCTAGCAGCTGGCACCCCATCAGCTGTCATATGCCAGAACAGGGCCATCAGTTATCCATCGCAGGCTGTGGCAAGCGGCCCTTAAGAGGCCCTGCAAGTACGTGCCATAAATGATGGCTAGCCTAATGTGGTCCATCAGCGTCCCGGCAGTGGCAGCCGGCAATCACGTGACGTAACTGATGGCTTGCTGAATGCTGTCCGTCAATTTCCCAGTAGTAGTAAAAAAATAAAATAAAAAAAAATAGATAACCACAGTCCACAACCGCTTTCCCAACAGAACTCCTACATGACGTCAGGGCGCTGAGGAAATTCTCTCAGCAGGTCAGGCAAATCATTCGATGGGTCTTACTAGCATCGAACCAAGAGCTGCTGAGATGCGAAACGGATGCTCTAAGCAGTGCACTATACTCGGGGCAAATCTATATCCTAGCAATGAGGCAAATGCTACGGTTCTTTTTCACTCCCAGTTTCCAGTATTACTCCGCACTGATATTGTGCAATTAATCTTCACTCGGAAATTTTGCGAGGGAGCTTCTCCCACAAGCCCTCAGGGCTGTCTGTCACCGTGCCCTGACCATATTCCCAGCCCCCCCCCCCCCCCGCGCACGTTGCAGACCGGTAGTGACCGGTTGCAAAAACCCGAAAAGACAGAAGAGGGTTTTAAAACAACAATCAAGAAGGAGACACGCGAAATGCCCTCGGAAACACTTATCTCGCCATCACCCTTTCGCTAATGACTCCCAAACCCCCACAGCAATAAATATCGCCTGGGTTGACGGCTTAACTCTGACCCAAAGAAGAATGCTGTGACAGAGGACGATCAGTGACGTCACCAAACGCGAATATCTGTATTTTTTAGAAGTGCCGCTGAAACTGAGATCTGAATTTTTAAAATGCACATACACACAACGTATTGTACATCTGTGTACTTTTTAAGTGCCAGTTGAAACTGGTGTACGAGCTTTTAGACTAGAACTATTTTATGCAGTGGAAGTATACACTCTGTAGCCTTCCTTCCATTGCCAGGTTAAGTTTGCCCCGAGTATTGACTAGTTTGCAACACGTGACTGCCTGTAGGTGAGCCTCTCTCCTCCGCGATGTAAAACTAAGGGTTCTCTTTTTTAATTTCCCAATATTGCGCGTTCGTTTTCGTAAATGTACGTTTTATAAAATCATAAATTTATTTTTCCAACGTAACGATTTTTTTTATTTACTTTATGGGAACTCCACCCACTTTCAATGACAGTATCAACTTAAAAACGTTTTCCAAAGTTTTATGCTGTGCTTCTGGTCTAGAAAGGCGATTGTTTCACTAATACATTTACACATTCATGTCACATTCTGTTACATTTTTAGCGTTGTATCTTTTTTTTTTTTTTTTGCACGGTCCGAAGCTACCTTTATATTTGTAAATAGGAATTATATTTTATTTTACTTCCGGTTATTTTTAGCAGCGAGTTCCTCCAATCTTGTGTATTCAACGCATGAATGAGTGCATTGTATTCATATAGCGTTTTTTTTTTAAATACTAGATAATTTTGTAACGAGAATATCCATTTTATACTCGTATAATTCTTATTTTTTTCCCCAAATTCGCCGCTAGATGGCGTAAATGCAGATGATGTCGAATTCAAAAATGCGTTTTATTCCACATATTTGCCACATATTTGTTTCCAAACATCCGATTGAAAAAATTATTTTATCTTTCGATTTCACTTATGTCGAAGAGTATTTTAGATATATTTACTTTTTCAAATTACGCATAGATATTCCGCTAGGGGGCGTAAAAGTAAATTACATTTTCCCCGATAACTCTTCTTCTAAAACTCCGACTAGAAAATTTTTTTCTTCAGCGGATACACCTCCTGATGGAAAATCTTTTGCATATAATTTCGAATTTTTGGTAAAGAATACTTTGGCCATCAGGGGATGTAAGTGTTAATTTTTGCTTCTGATGTATTTGCCATAAAATATCAGCTTCTAAAATATCGAAACGAAATTTGTTTTTCGTGGACCGATGCCACTCACGTCGACAAACCTTTTCAGAATATTTTCTCCGCCAGGGGCCGTAGATATATATCTTATTTTTGTCCATATCTCTACTTCTAGGAGGATCGATTTGAAAAAATTCTTCTTTGTTGGATAGTGTTTTCAGTGTGACATGTTTTTCATATAATTTCAAAATTTTCAAGTAATTCATAGACTTTCCGCTAGGGCGCGTGAAGGTAAATTGCTTTTCCCCCTATATCTCTGCTTTTAAATCTCCGATTTTAAAAATTCTTTCTGCACCGGATACAGTTCCTGATGGGAAATTCTTTGCACACAATTTCTAATTTTCGTATAAAATGGTATGGCCACTGGTTGTCTTAAGCCTTAATTTCCGCTTCTGAGGTATTTGCAGCAAAATATTAGCTTCTAAAATCTCGACTGAAAAAAAAAAACTCGTTTGTAGACCGACACTACTCATGTCGACAAACATTTTACGAGCATTTTCTTCTTAAAATAATGCATGGTCTTTACGCCATGGGGGCGTAGATGTATATCTTATTTTTGTCAATTTTATTAAGAAGAGACCTAAGCAAAAAAATATATATTTTTTTGACTCATACCAAGTACAACATAGAAAAGGTTATGTATCTACCGGTGTGAGTAAAAGGAGAAAAGATAAAAAAAATAAAATAAAACAACTGAATGTAGAAAGTGTCGAGAATACTGAGCCTTGGCTTTATCAAGGACCAGCAAAAACTCTGCATTTTCTCACTTCCACAAAGACCTAGTTGGAAATGGGTTTCTGCAAGGCCATAGATGCAAGTAACAAGCCCACCAAAAATTGTTTTAAAAAATATATATATGTCATGACCTCCGCAGAGTTGTATGACCTAGCACTAGTTAACAATTTCGCTTACATCCATAACCCTCCTGCCCCGACCCATGCTCTTCATCTGTTACTATTAAACAGAGAGAAGAAGATTAAAGAGAACTCAAGCTGTGAGAGTGACATAATAATTAGAAATAATTTTCAGCTATAACGAAATGCCAAGTTCGCCTGAGAGAGAATTTAAATCACAAAGCTTTTCTTTAGTTAATTATTGTCTTTAATTCTCGTTTTTGTGTTGTCAGAAGTTGTAGAGTAGGGGGTTTTAGAATCAAGTTTTCTTTCAAAAATCTGAGTTTTAAAAAATTAATATTTCCTTTTTTAATTGCAATGTAAAAATTTGGATTTCTTTTGCATTGCTTTTCAGGTTTAAATTCTCTCTCAGGCGAACTTGGCATTTCGTTATAGCTGAAAATTATTTCTAATTATTATGTCACTCTCACAGCTTGAGTTCTCTTTAATCTTCTTCTCTCTGTTTAATAGTAACAGATGAAGAGCATGGGTCGGGCCAGGAAGGTTATGGATGCAAGCGAAATTGTTAACCAGTGCTAGGTCATACAACTCTGCGGAGGTCATGACATATATATATTTTTTAAAACAATTTTTCGTGGGCTTGTTACTTGCATCTATGGCCTTGCAGAAACCCATTTCCAACTAGGTCTTTGTGGAAGTGAGAAAATGCAGAGTTTTTGCTGGTCCTCGATAAAGCCAAGGCTCAGTATTCTCGACACTTTCTACATTCAGTTGTTTTATTTTATTTTTTTATCTTTTCTCCTTTTACTCACACCGGTAGATACATAACCTATTCTATGTTGTACTTGGTATGAGTCAAAAAAATATATTTTTTTTTTGCTTAGGTCTCTTCTTAATAGAATGTGAATTCTGAATTTTCAAAACTGCTGCGTTGCGCGTTTTGATCTTCAGGTTATTTTGCAACTTTCGTTTTAAATTCTAAAGTTTTTCCTTAGTTTTTAGTTTTGCTCTTTAGTAATTTTTGTCAATATCTTTACTTCTAGGAGTCCGATTTGAAAAATTCCTTCTTTGTTGGAGAGCGTTTCCGGTGCGAAAAGCTTCTCATATAAATTCATATTTCTCTTCAACCATAGGGTGTAAGCTCACGATTCCGTTTACAACAATACCTGAGGGATTAAAAACCCGATTAAAAAAATCTTCTTTCTTTCGTCAGATCTATTGTTTTCTATACCGGTTCCATTGACTTTGAATAGCCTTGATAAATTTAATTTGCGTCAGAACGGATTCAAAAGACGTGCGCATTACACCCGAAAATTCGGTGTCATCTTTCTTGTTTAATGTCTTTCCGGGACTTCTGTTTGAAGCGCTTTAGTGTATGAAGATTATACAGAAATTATTCTTGTTATTCATGGGAATGGAGTGTGTTTCATGGCTGTTTGTATTCTCGATTCTTCGTGTCTTAGTGCGGAAATTTTGCTACGAAATGATCCAGTTTCTATAAATACATGAGATTAAATTACTATTTCTTACAGTTCATTAATTATTTACATAATTTTTCTCCGACGGTAATCTTCGTCCACGCGGCATTTCATTAGGAAATTAATCCGTCTCTCTACATATATCTTTTTTTTTTTTTAACATCCACTGAAACAACACGATGGCGAGGGTATCGTCTTCAACTAACTGGTGCCACGAGAGACTGTGCACGTGCTGCTTCAGTGCATGCGCAGTCCCGCTGTCTCCACCTCCTGTTGGGGTTGCTTCGGTTGCCTGCTACGGGCCACTAGTGGCACTTGCGTGGAGGCCCGTAGTTCACGGCGATGTTGCAGGGCCATCAATGGCTTCCAACTTATGGCGCTGCCACCAACGGATCGCTACCGTACCGTGAGTGGCAGATTTCTGTCAGCAGTTTCCCAACACTTGTGTTTTTGCTGGGTATTACCTACTTTCTTATCACCACATAATGGTTGACCACTTTTGCAATTTATCTGTGCAGAGAACAAGTTCGGAAAAGTGACCGGAATCCTGATAAGACCGATTTGTGTGTGAGAAATCTACCCTGAAGAGCAATTGAATTAGAGATACCTGTCTAGTAACGTGTAGCACCACCTTTCGTCCTGATGACGGCGGAGATTCGTCTCGGCATGGACTCGACAAGACACCGGAAGCGTTGGGTAGCCATACGGATCAACCAAGATTTGATGGAGAGGGGTCAGAGCCTAGAACATCTCTCTCGGTGGCATCCCAGATGGGCTCGATGGGATTGAGGTCAGGTGACCTAGCTGGCCAAGGGAGCGAGATCACGTCGGTGCAGTGTTCATACCAACCATTCGGATTCAACGTTGACCTGTGAGGGACGATGTCACACGTACCAGGTGTCCCATTTCAGTCCACGTAAACAGTCCCCAGACGAGAATGCCAACCCCACCAGCTTGAAGAGTATCCCGCTGGCTTCATGTGGTTTGCGCCGTACTCGTATCCGCATGTACCAACGTGAATCTCGACTCATCAGTCCAGGCAGCATTTCTCCACATGTCTAGGGTCCAGTGGCGATGTTCCCGCGCCCATGCTAATCTTTGCACCCTGTGATGTGCGGTCAGCAGCGGTACCCTCGTGGGACGATGGCTTCTGTACCCCATAGCGAGGAGATGTTTCTGGATGGTGTGGCGGCTTACACGTTCTTGTGCACCAGCGTTAAATTGCCGAGAGATTTCTTGCACTGTGGCTCGTCTATCCGCTGTTACAATGAGAGCTAGCCGACGATGAACCCGCTCATCCACACGCTGTTGTCCCTTGCAGGGATGGTTTTACCGGATTCGATGTACTCACGGTGCAACCGTGACACAGTGGCTCGGGAAAATCCCAGTGCCTGCACGACTTCCGAGATGGAGTGACCCATTCGTCGGGCCCCGACAATTTGCCCACGGGCAAATGCGCTTAGATCCTTCGTCTTACCCATACTGCGTCCGACTCTTACTGATTCCCGTCGCATCACTCTTTATATTGTCGGATCGCTGCATACATCATATCGTTTTCGTTTACAGGGCCGCCCACAGCGCCACATTTGCATAACGCCAGCTGTCTGTAATTCAATTGCTCTTCGGTCCAAAGCACTAATAAACATGTCTAAAAATGGTACATAAATTGAAATCCTGTAATAACCTTCAGGGTTTTCTATGTTTCTGTTACAGCGTTGGATTTGTTTAGATGTGGTTCTTGGTATTTTATTTAAATTTCCTTGCTTTTCAGCATGCTTTAGAGTAATCTGAAATAAGTCATGGAACTCAAATTTAGCATTGTTTCGTCGCCACAGAAATTTTCAGTATATCCACGTATTGGCATTTCATTGCAATGGAACATTCAGGTGCATGCCGCTTCCTCGTCTACATGGAGAAAACACGTTCAATTGTTGCCGTGAAACATGAAAACGATTTCAAATACTATCAAAGCTTTGCATTTTAAAATTGCGTCATTTACGCTTTCAAACCGTAGGTTGGACAAGCGTATATGCTCCAGCTTTGTCTGTCTGTCCGCACGATAACTCGCGTAAAAATGGTTCGATTTCAATGAAATTTTAGTATGTGGTAGGGGACAACCTGGGTACGAACCCTATTGAAAATGGGCGAAATGGGGTCAAAGGTCACGACATACAAAGTGTGGCAAAAATGTTCAAGACTGGGTTTGTAAAATGAAATAGAAACAAGGCATTATAATTTGTTTTGGTTTGTTATTCAAAAAAAAAAAAGTTCCTCCGGCTTCAATACACTTGTTACAGCGATTTAATAATGATTCGAACGCCTGTTCCAGTTCACTTTGCGGAATTGCCTCCAAAGCACGCGTCGGAGCTGTTTGTATGGTCGAAATATCATCAAAATAACACTCTTTTAACGTCATTTTAAGTTTTCGGAATAAAGATAAGTCGCAGGGTGCTAAATCAGGCGAATACGGTGGATTATTCAACACACAGGCGTTATTTTTCGCCAAAAATCTACGAACAAGAAGTGAGGTGTGACTGGGTGCATTATCGTGCAGCAAACACCAATTGTTTTCATCCCGGTATTCTGGACGAATGCGACGAATTCTGCCCATCAAACGCCTCAAAACATTTAAATAAAACTCACCAGTAAATGTTTGTCCACTTGGAACAAATTCTTTGTGGATACTAACTACCCTTACTATCGAAGAATGTAATGAACATTGTTTTGATTTTTGATGGAACCTTTCTTGTTTTTTTGGCTTGTGGCTTGTTGTTTGACTTCCATTCCGCACTTTGTCTCTTTGTTTTAGGATCATGTTGAAAACACCATGCTTCATCACCTGTAACAATCGATTTTAAGAAGTTTGGATTATTTTCAGCGGCTGAAATGATGTCTCTGCAATGTGCACTTCTCCTTGATTTTTGCTCACTGGTTAACATGTGTGGAACAAATTTAGCACAGACTTTTGTTTTGCCTAAATCTTCATGCAGGATGGTTCGAATCGTATCTTTGTTGAAGTTTTAAGACTCTTCCATCATTCTTAGTGACACACATCGATTGTTTGCCACGAAATCACGCACTTTTTCAATAATCTCAGGTGTCCTAGATGTACTTGGTCTTCCGGTATGCTTATCATCTTCTTGCGTATCTCTTCCGTCCAAAAAACGTTTGTGCCACAGGAAAACATTTGATCTACTTAAACAAAACTCACCGTAAACTTGTTTCATCATTTGGTACGTTTCCGAGGCACTTTTACCAAGCTTTGCGTTAAATTTAATAACAGCCCTTTGTTCCATCTTAATAATTCAACATGAAAAAAATTTTACTTTTCTAATGAACGGCCGTTTCGTTTGAGTTACTTTAACAACTGCGCAGTACTTTTGGCAGAAAGCACGCAGATGGTCACGGTTTATAACGCATTCGCGATTACACTGGTGGCGTCACCGTAGGCTGAAATCTAGCGCCAGTCTTAAAAATTCTTTGAAGCACTGTGTAGGAGCGGGATCCATTCCATCGCCCTTATGCGTCATAACTTACGTAAAAATTAGGGCTGTCGGGTTTGATCGATTAATCGATTAATTTTTTAATCGCCGATTATTTTCTTCTTCCGATTAATCGGTTACTTAGAAAATTAGTATAAAAATAAAATTCATTAGGAACTTCTAAAAAGCTGCCTATAGTTTTGAATTTGTTGAATACAGTTTTCAAAGTCCATCGTCAATTCCGAACTTCCGCCTTTTAGACTGTACTTGTCCTGCCAGCATTTCATTTAGGGCTTTGTTCTTTTATTGCTGTGTGCTGTACTCGCTCGTCATATGGTAGGCTGTCTGTGTTTCCCCTCCCTGCTAGACTGTAGCAATTTAGGAAAAATGCAGCTCCGTCAGCCATTAAGAGGTTTCCACACCTCTTATACTCTGTCTCAGCTGAATCGTCTGAGCAAAGTCAGTAGTTTCAATACGTAAGGTCGATATGACAGACGGCCGGCATCTTCCAAGCTTGGGAAGTAGTCCCCCGAGGTTTTATTACATCGATGCAGATGAAATTACGACGCTGGTCATGCTGGGCCTCACAACGAGATTCAGCTTTCAATAGGAAAGATGGAGAATTAATACACGTGTTTGGTTCCTTGGTAATTAAGACAAATTGGGGTATGCAATTAGTCTTAATTGCCAAGAAACCAAGTTGCGTACTGTTGCAGAAGTACTTTATCCCTCAACAAGGAGAATTGCCAGTGCAACAGCAAAAGTGTGTGGCGAATTTTTACCCCCACTCTCCTCACTGAAAAAGCAAATAGGAAAAAGCATCCCAGTAGGTTCCGCCACCTTTATTGGTGGCGGAACCTACTGGGATGAGAGTGTCTGTCAATGATAGAAAGGTTGAACGCTGATTCATCTCTTGCTGTCACGTTTATCTGAGCTCCAAGAATGAAGTTTCAGGAATTAAGAGAGAAACTATCCTCTTGTTTTGGATATACACTATCTACCAACAAGTAATTGGACACCTGTTATTGCAAAGGAAAACGAAGTTTATTCACCTTCAATAGTTGGTGGAGCCTCCACGAGCGGCGATTACAGCTGCGCATACTCTCAACCAGGCGTTGTACGACGGCTAGCGGTATTTTCTTCCACTCGGCTTGGAGAAGACATGTCAGTTCCTTCACCGATTTCGGACGGTGGAAGCACCCCTTAAGTCGACGCTCCAACTCATCCCAGAGGTGCTCGATAGGGTCAAGGTCCAGGTTCTGCGCAGGCCACTCCATTCGATTAACCCCATTGCCACCATACCAAGACATGGTGGACCTCGCAACATGACAGGTGGCATTGTCATCCTGAAAGTAACATGGGTCCACCCCGTAAAACTGCCACAACGTAGGAAGTGCATGGTCATCCAAAATCGTGCAGTGGGTCTCGGCGTTGAGTCTACCAGGAATTGCGACCAAGGGTCCCGTGCCATACCAGGAGAAACACCCCCATAGCATAATTCCCCCGCCGCCGAACATCACAGTGGGCACAATACATTCCGGCAGGAGGCGATCTCCAGGCAGACGCCAAACCCAGACCCTGCCATCCGAACGGTAGAAGGTGAACCTTGATTCGTCGCTCCAGAAAACCTGTTTCCACTGTTCAACGGTCCACTGTCGAAGTTCTTTGCACCACGTTAGCCAAGCAGCGCTATTGGACTTGGTGATCAAAGGCTTGTGGGTGGTAGCACGTCCATGATAACCGAGCAGATGGGCTTCCATACGGATGGTATTCATCGAAAGAACACTCCCGGATGCCTGTTGAAACTCCTCGCGGATGTGGCCCACCAATATGGTGCGGTTCTTCCGAATTTCTCTGTCCAGCACCCATCGGTCTCTAACTCCCAGTTTTGTGGGTCTGCCGGGTCGGGGCACATTCCGACAGTCACCTCTCATCTTCCACTTGCCAATCACGTAGGCCACTATCGAATTTGGGTACTTCAACTCGCTGGATATGTCACGTATGGATCGGCCATTTCTGTGATACCCGACGATTACACCTTTCTCGAAATCAGAGAGCTCCGAACTGCGTGGCATCTTGCATTCGACTGGTTGCGTTGTTGTTTCCCACACGATATTTAACGGCGGCGGCCGTGACGTGTATCAGGACTGCAGATATATTCGATTGCAGGGGTGTCTAATTACTTGTTGGTAGATAGTGTACATTAGAAGACAGTGGGGAAGTTATTGATCGCGGACATCTTTATTGTTTAAAATGTAAGAAAAATTTAAGTATAGTGGAAGTGTAACTAGCTTACGATATCATTTACAATCGCAACATCCATTAATGGAAATTGTATCAAATACGCCACAGGAGCAGCCTAGTTCAAATGCCGCTGCAATGAAGGACATGGGTATAAATTCCTTCCCCGAAAAGCCTGTTTCTGTATTAAAAGAACAGGAATTAACAAATAGATTAGCGTTGTGGATTGCATCCTGTTCGAGACTGTCAGTATTGTTGAACATCCTGGCCTGAAAATGTTGTTGCAAACAGCTCTGAATTCTAAGTGTTACAATTTACACTGAAGTGCCAGAAAAACTGGTACAGACGAGCTTATGCAAAATACATAGCAATTTCCCTTATGCGCGTACTCGGTTGCGTCCGCCAGAGCATATATAAAGCGATAGACATCCTTCCCAGCTGTCGGAGCCGTTTTCGGCATGAGAATGACAAGTAATAACGATTTAAGCGATTTTCAACGCAGTGTCATAGTTGGCGCTCGTGAGATGGGCCACAGTATTTCGGAGGTAGAAACGAAGTTCGGATTTTCACGGGCGACCATTGCAAGGGTGTACTGTGACTACAAGAATTCCTGGCAAAACCTCCAACCTACGATACCAGTGTGGCCGTAAAAAGACATTGGATGAACGTGACCATCGTCGGCTGTCAACAATCGTTTCACGCGACACTCTCGCAGGCATCATCGGAATTCAATGCTGGAGCCTCAACAAGCATCAGCGTCCGGACTGTGCAACGTACCCTGCACGATACGGGCTTTGGGAGCCGACGCCCAACTCGAGTCCCCTTGATGGGTGCACGACACAGAGCCATGCGCCTCGCTTGGGCACGGCAACACCGCCACTGGACACTTGATGACTGGAAGCAAGTAGCCTAGTCTGACGAGTCGAATTTCATTCGTCCTGATGATGACGAGCCAAACGCTCTGCGGAACTATAGTCGATGCTAATAAAACATTTAATTGTGAATAAACGTTCATAATTTATTCTAAATCAACATCACAAGTGTGTAGTCTTGAATTATATATAAAGATTTTACTGTGTTTCCATACAGAAATTCGGCGTCTATTTGGTTTGTTTTCAATCTACTTCAATTAAACATTTTACCCCGTCCTAGGGCGGGCGACATCCCCTATGTATAGGGTGATTCATAAAGAAGTATACATTTTCAGCACACTATAAAACAAGAACAATGTAAGATATTTTATGTTACCTGCAACAGAATTGTAGGGGAATGTTTCAAGTTTTTTTAGAGACAGTCACAGATATTCTATGTGTGCACCCTTAGTCACACAACACACATCGAGCCGGTAATCCATTTCCGCCCAAACGCGAGGTAAGATATCTGAATCAAGTGCAGTGATAGTGGCTGTGATACGCTGTTTCATCTCCGCTAGATAAACAAGAAGGAGAGGGGCGAATACCTTGTGCTTTACGCACCCCCACAGGAAAAAGTCACAGGGGGTTAAGTCAGGAGTTCTGGGGGGGCCACTGGGTCAGTGGCATGTTATAGTCCGCGGCTTATACAATCCATCGGTGAGGAAGATGTTCATCGACATAATCTCGCACGTCACCTAACCAGCGCGGTGGTGCACCATCCAATTGGAGAATAAAGTTGTCACTGTCGTGCTGCAACTGTGGCATCAACCAAAGACTTAACATATCCAGAAAAGAGCCTCCCGTGACAGTTTTCTCGTGAAAAAAGAAGGGGCCGTACACTTTCTTTTTGGACGCAGCACAGAACACATTTATTTTAGGGGAATCTCGCACGTGTTGCAGTGTAAATCTGGGATTCTCCGTTCCCCAAAAGCGAACATTGTGCTTGTTTACCTGACCACTCACGTGAAATGTAGCTTCATCGGTGAAAACTAAGTGACCTACAAAATCGTCGTTCTTTCTCAAAACTCTCCAGACAGTGGGCTGTGAAATCTGCACTTCACGACTCACCCTCTGCGTTGATTTTCCAGGACTTCGAAGAATGGCGGTGCAAACACTATCGACGACTTCTTCCGATACACGCGGTTGTCCAGAACTTTTAAGTTTGCACAAACAGCCCGTAGTTTCAATTTTTGTATGCCAATCGTAGATAGATTTTCTGGTTGGAGGTTCTTTTTCCGAATCGTGATCGAAAATGCCTTTGCACAACAGTTACAGATTCCGTTTTGCTCAATTCATGAACACAAAACGCCTTCTCCACTGCAGACGCTGCCATTTTGACTGACTAGTCACGTGACACGCGCGCTATCTCCTACGTCACTTCCCTCAGTAGCGGGACACAAACTTTATGAGTACATCTACCTAACGGTTGTGGTCCGTGTTTTCAACTGTTACTGTTTTGCAGCATCTGGAAACTGTATACTTCTTTAGGAATCACCCTGTATTAATATTTATTTAAAACTTAAAAACAACCGTCCTAGGACGGGCTATACACTACTTTAAAATAAGAACATCCGCATAAAGGTTTATAATGTCCAGTTGGGCGTCTGACAACAATCGCTAGGTTTCTCTGGCAAGGATTGGTCCTGGAGAATCCGTCTGTATTTAACGGTGATTATCAGCCGCTTAGTTATTAAGTGATTTTTCGCGCAGAAACATGTTTATGAAACAACCGCATTTTATAATCGCATCTTTAGGCTTTTAATAAACTTCGAAACAGTGAAAATCGAATAAAATGCTGTTGACGATGGTTTGAATTGAAAGGCATTTGTGGGAACACGACTTATTGAGCTGAACTCTTTTGACAAGACTCGAGACAATTAGTTGTTCGTGCTTAGGTACGAGATGACACATTTGATCACAGTGATATTTTTGCATGTGATTGGACATCATCCATGGTCAGGTTTTGACGCCTTCCGGTTCCCGAAATTCCGTGTCATTGAGGAATTTCAATTAAAACTAGATGGCCTTTTACTTGAACCGTTTCACGAAAGTCGACTCACTAACAATAATTAAAAAAAAATCGTTTGAATTGAAAAACGAAGAAATGGAAAGACTCCGTCTGTTAGCTCAACACTTGCTTAATCTACGCTGCTGGCCACCCAAAATACCACACCAAGAAGGACACGAGATAGCAAAGCCAGATTAACTGGACACATAACAACAGATACAAAGATGAAACGATTGAGCTTACAGGCCCGTGCGACTTGCGGAACACGCAGACATCAATAGTTCGTGTGGCCCCCATGGCTGGCAATAACGGCCGCTACACGCCGCGGCATCGAACGAAAAAGGCTTTGGATGTGGGCTTGGAGTATGTCGGTCCAGGCTGCTTCCACACGTTGCCACAGTTCATCAGGCGTAGCCGCGGGTGGTGCTTGACGGGCCACTCAGTTTTCGGTCAGCGACCAGACATGTTTGATGGGCGACATATCGGGAGAACAGGCGGGTCACGGCAGCAGTGACACCTGGTGGGCCGTGAAGATTTGTTGCACGATGTGTGCCACGTGCGGGCGCGCATTGTCCTGTTGACACGCAGCCGCTGGCAGGTCCTGCAAGTAAGGGAGGACTACAGGCTCCCAAACGTCGGAGATGTAGAGGTGGCTGTTGAGTGTACCGGCGATGCGTACCAGATGAGTGCGGGTGTCATATCCGATTGCGCCCCAAACCATAACCCCAGGCGACGGACCGGTATGGCGATGCATAATGCAGGCGTCATACAGTCTCTCGCCGTGGTGTCGATACACGCGGATCCGACCATCGTGGTGTTGCAGGCAGAAGCGGGATTCGTTGGAGAAGACAATGTCGTGACGTTCCGTAGTCCAAGTGTGGCGTTCAACGGCCCACTGCCGCCGTACTCGCCGGTGGTGTAACGTCAATGGTAATCGGAGCAATGGGCGCCGTGCGACAAGTCCCCGCTCCTGCAGACGACGTCGAACGGTACGTGCTGACACATGTTGTTGCGCAACACACCCTAATTCCTGCGCTAACGTTCATGATGTGGCGGTGCGAGCCGTCAATGCCCGCCGCACAACATTCCGGTTCTCTCGTTCGGTGATGTGCCGCAGCGGCGGCAATCGCTCCCGTCGGTCCGTCCGTGCCTCCTGCACCCACCGTATCCATGGTGAAAATCCTCCTAATACGTGGCGACAGTAAATAAATAAATACATCGCTCTTTTCACGTTCCAGAAACACACAGTTCTGTGGTTCAATTCCACAGCGGCGGCTGAAAAACAATTTTTTGGTTGCTGTGTATTTCTGGAACGTGGAAAGAGCAATGTATTTATTTATTCACCGTATCCATACTCGCCTCACTGTGGCTGGATGTCGTCCCACACGGGCGCCGATGTCTCGATACGATAAACCGCTGTCGCGATAAGCCACTATTCGTTCTCTGTCGAACTTCGAAACGTGCTGGAATGACTGCCGTATTCTGCGACGAGGCATCAGGAAGCTTCTCACGCACAGGTCCGGCAGCACAACACACTTCCACTACTTACACCCCGCCTTCTGTGCACCCTTCTTATAGTGCTTCTCGGTGGCGTGCCGGGCGCACATGATTTGCGTATGCTTTGCGATGTTAATCGTTTGCATGTCCTCTCGCGGGCGACGCATGCTGCGAATTTCAGGCCAATCGGATGCTTCCTTCTTGGTGTTGCATTTTGGGTGGCCAGTAGTGTATAATAACAAAAGGAAATTTGTGAATGTGTGTCTGTCTTTCGCAAAACAAAATGAAAAATGTGGTTCCCGATCTGAGTGTGTCTTTCCGCTTTGTTTACATGCAACCTGATCACAACCAACGTGAAGGCGTGAGGAAAAGTAGTTCATGATAAATTTTAGACATTTTTTTTCAGAATGTTTCGTACTTTTTTTCTGAAAGTCTTAAATTTTAATCGTTCGTTTTTTAGAATTTGTTATAATAGACGCCTTAATGAGTATAGATTTGGCAATAGCTTAGCTCAAAATTTGCAAACGGTTCCTCGACTTATCGGGTACAGTTGGCGGCTTGTACTAGTCAATATTTCTTTATAAGCCGAACAGACACAAGCCCCCATTCTAATGATCAACTGCACATGTTAATTCGGACTGAATTTGAAACAGCGACCGCTTCATTAGTCCAATGTTCAAGTGCTTTGAAGTACCGCAAGCAAGAAAGAGAGAAAGGCAGTCTTTCATAAGAGCTGGCAGAATAACAAAGTGCAGGAATAAATCAAAACTTCTGTCTCATCATTTCTTGCGGCATTGAGAATAGTTCGGGATACGCAAATGAAAAATCAAGCTTTAAAGTGCCACTAATAATTTCCCCGTTGATGTCTAATCCAATTCCAGAAAATATGTTTTTTTTTCCATCATTCCCGCTAGATGAAAAATTTGATATCACTTTTGTCCTAGGTTTGTATGGCAAACAAGAAATAAATTTCATGAGAGTCTGTAGTGGTAAGAATGTACACTGGCGGAAAGTGAAAAAAGAACACCAAGAAGGAGACGTCTGATACCAACGAAATTTATACAGCATAATAACGGAATACAGAGGATAACGTAATCAAAACATTATGGCAAAATACAGCTGTATTTGCTGGTAAACTGGAAAATAACATTTCCATGTAACATGGTTAGTACGAGGTTGAACCGCCACGAACTGCGTCACACTGTGCAATTCTGGCATGGAGTCTGTCGTACAGATGTTGGATGTAAGTTTGGGGTATTGAGTTCCAAGCATCCTCAACCTGGACGCGTAAATCGGGGATGGTCGTGGCTGGCCGTGGAGACCGGATAAGTCGTTGTCCCATAAAATCCCACACGTGCTCAATGGGGGACAAATCCGGTGAACATGGAAGTTGTCTCACACCCTGAAGTGCATTTTGCGTTGCACGTGCCGTGTGTGGGTGTGCGTTATCTTGCTGAGAAACACGACGATGGACCTACCTTACAAATGGCACAGCAACGGGCTGAATGATGTTGTTGATGTAGGAGGTGCTGTTTAACGTACTCGGTACAAACACTAGTTGTGTACGGGAGTGATAGCTGATCACTCCCCACACCAGGAGACCAGGTGTAGGCCCTGTGTGTCGCTGGCGGATGCAAGAAGGGTAGAGGCGCTCCCCTGTGCGTCTGCGAACACGCATACGGCCATCGTAGGCTCCCAAGCAGAATCTGCTTTCATCGCTGAACACAACAGATCGCCATTACGTTCTCCAGTGCAGACGTTAGCGACACCACTGCAGCCGTTCCTGACGGTGGGCTGGAGTCAGAGGTACACATGCCAGAGGCACACGTGCACGTAGTCCTGCATCCAGTAGACGGTTGCGGATTGTTCGCACAGTCACCTCAGGTGCAACGGCAGCTCAGATTTGTGTCGCAGTGGATGTTTTGCTTGACAACGCCGCTCTTCTTATGCGTCGATCGGTCCGCTCATCAGTCCGTCTGTGACTCCCGGTTCCACGTCTTCTCGCGTGGGAATGTTCCTCGGACCATCTACGCCACCATCGTACCACCACCGATACTTCCCGTCCAATTCGCTCCGCAATACGACGATACGACCACCCGACCTCGCGGAGTCCGACTAGACGACCTCACTCAAAGTCCGATAACTGCTGAAATCGTACACGTCTTCCATGTCCAGGCATTGCAGCTTCTTCGGGATCTTCGCACGTGTCCGTACGCCGACGACTGATTACATTCACTTCGCCGTACTCCTTAAATACCACCGATTATGCCGTGCTGTGGCGTAAGCACTCACCAGTTGGTCTCGAAATTGACATCACACCTACGTAAACTCGATCCCATTAACATATGTAAATTTCATGATCGTCCGCCAATTCCTTCTTGGTGTTCTTTTTCACTTTCCGGCAGTGTATTATAATATGTTAATTGTTAAGGGCTGCAGAATCTACACTGGTTTCCATAAATTAAACAACAAAAGGAAAAATCGTGATAACTCAAAAAGTATGCAACCGATTTGGATGAAATTTGGTAGTAAGTACTTTATCAGAACAAATGCAACAACGGCCCGGTGGCGCAGTGGTCTAAGCAATGGCCTCTGATCATTCGTCCGAAAGGGGTCCGGATCCCGGTGAGAATAAATCTACCGATTCGGACAGGCTGGTTTGTAAGTAAGAGAGAGTATACTAGATGGCGCCACCATAAGCTTTTGCACATAGAAGGGGGAGAGAAATAAGGGGGAATTCTACCCGGTGGCCGTCACTTAATGTGCTCGCCCGACAATCAGCGATTGTTAGAAATCCACACCAGGTCTGAATCTCTAACCACTATGCCATCCGAGGTTCTATTTCAAATTTCCGATCCGATCCTATGTAGAGGATTTTAGGAAGGGAGTGTCTGACCCCAGGTCTTAAACAACCCTTAGAAATAGGAAGCTAGGAGATTTGGGCTACAGTGCCCGATAGGAAAGTGACACGGACGCGAGGTAGAAAGGGGGAGGAAGACGTCCTTATTTATTACCGGGGGGGGGGGGGGCAGTACCAAAGAATATCTAACGCTTAAAGAAGGTCAACTCTCATAGAGATAACGTATAACAGGCGGCAACACCACATCTTAAGAGGTAATATGCTGTGCGGGAAAGCGAACATTCAGGAGCAAAACACGTTAGAAAGGACTACGGCAGCGAAGTTTTATTTTGATCCACGATGGTTTCGTTCGATCTGATGACTATTTGCTTAGAGCAGTTTTCAGCACGTCTTTTGTAAAAAATGATCGTGCTTCTGTTATCGGTTTGTCCGTCCGTCCGTCCGTCTGTACCCACGATATCTCTGCAACTATTAGTCCGATTTAAAACATTCTTTTTGCATTGGGAAGCTTGAAATATGCAAATGATGATCCTTTATTTCGTTTTTTTACGATGTACAATTTCGCCGCTAGAGGGCGTAAATGCAGATGATGTCAAATTCAAAAATACGCTTTATTCCACATATTTGCTTCTAAACATCCGATTGAAAATTTTTTTATCTTTCGATTCCATTTATGTCGAAGAGTATTTTAGATATAGTTACTTTCTTAAATTACGCATAGATTTTCCGCTAGGGGGCGTAAAAGTAAATTACATTTCTTCCGATAACTCTACTTCTAAAACTCCGATTCGAATTTTTTTTTTTTTTTCAGCGGATACATCTCCTGATCGAAAATCGTTTGCATATAATTTCAAAATTTTGGTAAAGAATGCTTTGGCCACCAGGGGGCGTAAGTGTTAATTTTTGCTTCTGATGTATTTGCCATAAAATCGGAGCTATCGATTGAAAAAATTATTTCCTGGACTGATGCCACTCACGTCACATAGATAAACATTTTCGGAATAATTTCTTCTTAAAATGTTCCACAGTTTCTCCGCTAGGGGGCGTAGATGTACATCATATTTTTGTCAATATCTCTACTTCTAGGAGTCCGATTTGAAAAATTCCTTCTTTGTTGGATAGTGTTTTCCGTGTGACATGTTTTTCGTGTAATTTTTAAAATTTTCAAGTAATTCATAGACTTTCCGCTAGGGGGCGTAGCAGTGAATTGCGTTTCCTCCTATATCTCTGTTTCTAAATCTCCGATTTGAAAAATTCTTTCTGCACCGCATACAGCTCCTGATGGGAAATCGTTTGCACATATTTTCTCATTTTTGTAAGAAATGGTTTGGCCACCAGGTGGCGTAAGTCTTAATTTCCGCTTCTGTTGGAAATTAAGACTTACGCCACCTGGTGGCCAAACCATTACGCCACCTGGTGGCCAAAAATATGATGTACATCTCCGCCAGGGGGCGTAGATGTACATCATATTTTTGTCAATATCTCTACTTCTATTAGTCCGATTTGAATAATTCCTTCTTTGTTGGATAGTGTTTTCCGTGTGACATGTTTTTCGTGTAATTTTTAAAATTTTCAAGTAATTCATAGACTTTCCGCTAGGGGCGTAGCAGTAAATTGCGTTTCCTCCTATATCTCTGCTTCTAAATCTCCGATTTGAAAAATTCTTTCTGCACCGCATACAGCTCCTGATGGGAAATCGTTTGCACATATTTTCTCATTTTTGTAAGAAATGGTTTGGCCACTAGGTGGCGTAAGTCTTAATTTCCGCTTCTGTTGTATTTTCAGCAAAATATGAGCTTCTAAATTCTCGATTGAAAAAAAAAAGTCGTTTGTTGACCGATACTACTCATGTCGACAAACCTTTTAGGAAAATTTTCTTTTTGAAATAATGCATGGTTTCTACGCCAGGGGGCGTATATGTATATCTTATTTTTGTCAATATTTCTACTTCTAAGAGTACGATTTGAAAAATTCCTTCTTTGTTGGATAATGTTTCCGATGCGAAATGTTTTTCCTATAAATTCAAAGTAAATCATAGACTTTCCGCTAGGGAGCACAAAGGTAAATTGCGTTTTCTGCGTTATTTCTGCTCTTAAAGCTCTGATGTTAAAAATTCTTCCTGTATCACATACAAGACCTGATAGAAAATATTTTTCACATAATTTCTAATGTTTGGTATAGAATGGTGTGGCCACCAGGGGGCATAAGGGTTAATTTCTGCTTCAGATGTATTTGTAGCAAAATCTGGGCTCCTGAAAACTCGAGTAATTTTTTTTTCTTCGACCGATACCGCTTATATGGATACACCTTTTGAGAATACTTTCTTCCTAAAATAATGCATGCTTTTCCCACCAGGGGACGTAAAGTCACATCTTATTTTTGTCCATATCTCTGTTTCTAAGAGTCCGTAAGCTCACGAATCCGTTTACAGCAATATCTGAGGGATTAAAAACCCGACTGAAAATCTTCTTTCTTTGGTGAGATCTATTGTTTTCCATACCGGTTCCATTGACTTTGAATAGCTTTGATAAATTTAATTTGCGTCAGAACGGAATTCAAAAGACGTGCTTATTACACTCGAAAATTCGGTGTCATCTTTCTTGTTTGTTGTTGTTGCTGTTTTCTGATATCCCGCCCATCCGTTATTTCGGTGAGAAAAATATGCAATAGCATTAGTATTACTATTTAAACTAAATTTCAGCAAATATTACAGTTAGGCCTAATGATCCGTACAAAATGCAGACATTCCCTAGTATTTGGCATTACTGAAAATGTTTCTGAAAAACAAACAAAGGCCTTAACTAACCCGATTGGTGTAACAAAACTAACATATCCGATTTGCGAGAAGGTAACAGTCACGTGCTGTGAGTAGTTCGGCTGACTGTTCTTTACCCAAAGAATTGAAGTCAACAGAAATACGCATGCGCCGTCAGCTCTGTCTGCTCCGGCATGAGCCTGTATGTTGGCTTCTGTGCACTGCATTTTAGTTCTTAAGATATGGCGGCGCTAGTTACGTCTCGCCGAGCCTTAACTTCTTCTCGTTAGATATTCTTTGCCAGTACCCGGGGTCTGACGGCTTAACGTGCCCATCCGACGCACGGCTGATATTTAGTGGTTCGAGCGCTCGTATCTGCCTGGGATCGAACCTGAGGTTTTCACCCGAAAATTCGGTGTCATCTTTCTTGTTTGTTGTTGTTGCTGTTTTCTGATATCCCGCCCATCCGTTATTTCGGTGAGAAAAATATGCAATAGCATTAGTATTACTATTTAAACTAAATTTCAGCAAATATTACAGTTAGGCCTAATGATCCGTACAAAATGCAGACATTCCCTAGTATTTGGCATTACTGAAAATGTTTCTGAAAAACAAACAAAGGCCTTAACTAACCCGATTGGCGTAACAAAACTAACATATCCGATTTGCGAGAAGGTAACAGTCACGTGCTGTGAGTAGTTCGGCTGACTGTTCTTTACCCAAAGAATTGAAGTCAACAGAAATACGCATGCGCCGTCAGCTCTGTCTGCTCCGGCATGAGCCTGTATGTTGGCTTCTGTGCACTGCATTTTAGTTCTTAAGATATGGCGGCGCTAGTTACGTCTCGCCGAGCCTTAACTTCTTCTCGTTAGATATTCTTTGCCAGTACCCGGGGTCTGACGGCTTAACGTGCCCATCCGACGCACGGCTGATATTTAGTGGTTCGAGCGCTCGTATCTGCCTGGGATCGAACCTGAGGTTTTCTCCGTGGCATTCACGAACGTTGATTTCAATTTTGGAATACGTGTACTCCATACATACTCATTTATTCATAGAATCAACTGGAAGTATATTATTCGATGGCAGATCTGGGATAATAGATATATTCGTTTCTACATGGTGCGCAAATGGACAGCACAATTTGGATGACAAATGTAGTAATGAAACGATAATATATTATTTATGAGATTGACACAAATATACACTGCTGGCCACCGAAAATGCAACACCAAGAAGGAAGCATCCGATTGGCCTGAAATTCGCAGCATGCGTCGCCCGCGAGAGGACATGCAAACGATTAGCATTGCAGGGCATATGCAAATCATGTGCGCCCGGCACGCCACCGAGAAGCACTATAAGAAGGGTACACAGAAGGCGGTGTGTAAGTAGTGGAAATGTGTTGTGCTGCCGGACCTGTGCGTGGGAAGCTTCCAGATGCCTCGTCGCAGAATACGGCGGTCATTCCAGCACGTTTCGGAGTTCGACAGAGGACGAATAGTGGCTTATCGCGACGGCGGTTTATCGTACCGAGACATCGGCGCCCGTGTGGGACGACATGCAGCCACAGTGAGGCGAGTATGGACTCGGTAGGTGCAGGAGGCACGGACAGGCCGACGTGAGCGATTGCCGCAGCCGCGGCACACCATCAAACGAGAGGACCGGCATGCTGTGCGGCGGGCATTGACGGCTCGTACCGCCACATCACGAACGTTAGCGCAGGAATTAGGGTGTGTTGCGCAACAACCTGTGTCAGCACGTAACTTTCGACGTCGTTTGCAGGAGTGGGGGACTTGTCGCACGGCGCCCATTGCTCCGATTACCATTGGCGTTACACGACCGGCGAGTGCGGCGGCAGTGGGCCGTTGAACGCCGCACCTGGACTACGGAATGGCACGACATTGTCTTCTCCGAAGAATCCCTCTTCTGCCTGCAACACCACGATGGTCAGATCCGCGTGTAGCTGCACCGCGGCGAGAGACTGTACTACGCCTGCATTATGCATCGCCATACCGGTCCGTCGCCGGACGCTATGGTTTGAGGCGCAATTGGATATGACACCCGCACCCTTCTGGTACGCATCGCTGGTACACTCAACAGCCACCGCACCATCTCCGACGTTTTTGAGCCTGTAGTCCTCCCTTACCTGCAGGACCTGTCACGTTTCAACAGGGCAATGCGCGCCCGCACGTGGCACGCATCGTGCAACAATTCTTCATGGCCCACCAGGTGTCACTGTTGCCATGGCCCGCCTGTTCTCCCGATATGTCGCCCATCGAACACGTCTGGTCGCTGATCGGCAACCGAGTGGCCCGGCAAGCACCACCCGTGATGAACTGTGGCAACGTGTGGAAGCAGCCTGGACCGGCATAACCCAAGCCCGCTTCCAAAGCCTCTTTCGTTCGATGCCGCGGCGTGTAGCGGCCGTTATTGCCAGCCATGGGGGCCACACGAACTATTGATGTCTGCGTGTTCCGCAAGTCGCACGGGCCTGTAAGCTCAATCGTTTCATCTTTGTATCCGTTGTTATGTGTCCAGTAAATCTGGCTTTGCTATCTCGTGTCCATCTTGGTGTTGCATTTTGGGTGGCCAGCAGTGTAGTTAATGTAGAAACGTGCACAAAGGTACTTTATGCATAATTAAATTACTTGTGATCAGTGACTTTGTTGTACTAATTATTTATGTGTGTCACTTTACCCATTTATTAAACAATTTTTCTTGAAATCTATAATATCTAAAATGAAGAAATACGAGATTATATTTATATTTATTGACGCAGTTAAAGTACGTTAGGTTACATACATGGTTATGTTTGAGCATGACATGTACTCGTGTACGATGCGATTGTACTTAAGTAAACAAAAACGAGTTGGTTCAGGTTCTCATTTTTAAGTAGATTTTTGTTAACAGTGTATTTTGTTGTTGCGACATGAATTTCATAATTAATACTCACCATTGACGTGTACTAGGAACATCAAACAGAAGTCATCGCTCTTTCCACGTTTATAAGTGGGTCACGGAAAAATTCTCGTTGGCCGCCATCTGGATTCGAACCCAGGGTCTTCCAGTTACGCGCCGGACATGCTACCACTGCACCACAGCGGTCTCGAATTCTCGAGACTCACATACGACTAACTGCCAAACCACATGGCAGGTTGCTTCTTGGAGCCCCGCACAATGCTGGAGATTCACCAAAGATGGAATCACTTATTTCCGGGACTCACTTATAAACGTGGGAAGAGTGATGACTTCTATTTGATGTTCCAAGTCCACGCCAATTTGTGTATTAATTATTCATTCGCCTCCTACTTATTTGTTCAGTTGCTGCTTTTTCCGGGACTCACGTATAAACGTGGGAAGAGTGATGACTTCTATTTGATGTTCCAAGTCCACGCCAATTTGTGTGATAATTATTCATTCGCCTCCTACTTATTTGTTCAGTTGCTGCTTTTCCGGGACTCACTTATAAACGTGGGAAGAGTGATGGCTTCTATTTGATGTTCCAAGTCCACGCCAATTTGTGTATTAATTATTCATTCGCCTCCTACTTATTTGTTCAGTTGCTGCTTTTCCGGGACTCACTTATAAACGTGGGAAGAGTGATGGCTTCTATTTGATGTTCCAAGTCCACGCCAATTTGTGTATTAATTATTCATTCGCCTCCTACTTATTTGTTCAGTTGCTGCTTTTCCGGGACTCACTTATAAACGTGGGAAGAGTGATGACTTCTATTTGATGTTCCAAGTCCACGCCAATTTGTTTGATAATTATTCATTCGCCTCCTACTTATTTGTTCAGTTGCTGGTTTCCGAAAAAGTATTTTTGCATTGGGAAGCTTGAAATATGCGAATGATGATAATCCATTTTTTTACGACGTACGATTTCGCCTCCAGAGGGCGTAAATGCAGATAATATCGAATTTAAAGTACATTTTATTCCATATATTTGCTTCTAAAAATCCGATTAAAAAAATTATTTTACCTTTCGATTCCATTTATGTCGAAGAGTATTTTAGGTATAGTTACTTTTTCAAGTTACGCACAGATTTTCCGCTAGGGGGCGTAAAATTAAATTGCGTTTCCTCCGATATCTCTACTTCTGAAACTCCGGGTTGAAAATGTTTTTCTTCAGCTGATACAGCTCCTGATCGGAAATCTTTTGCATAGAATATCTAATTTTTGATAAAAAAAAAAAATGGTTTGGCTACCAGGGGGCATAAGTGTTAATTCCTGCTTTTGATGTATTTGCAGCAAAATATGAGCTTCTAAAATCTCGATTGAAAAAGATAGTTCGTGGACCGCCGCCGCCATTCACGCCGATAAACCTTTTCGGAATATTTTCTTGTTAAAGTAATTCATGGTTTTTCCGCCAGGAGGCGTAGATGTATATCTTATTTTTGTCAATATCTCTACTTCTAAAAGTCCGATTTGAAAAATTTCTTCTTCATTGGATAGAGTTTCCGGTGTGACATGATTTTCGTATCATTTCAAAAATTTAAAATAATTTACAGACTACCTGCTAGGGGGCGTATAACTCAATTGCGTTTCCATTGATGTTTCTGCTTCTAAAACTCCGATTTTTAAAAATTCTTTTTCTGCATTGGATACAGCTCCTTATGAGATATAGTTTGAATTAATTTCTAAATTTTGGCAAAAAGTGGTTTGGTCACCAGGGGGCGTAAGCTTTCATTTCTACTTTTGATGTATTTTCAACAAAATCTGAGCTCCTGAAAACGATTGAAAAAATTATTTCCTGGACCGATTCCGCTCACATCGAAAAACCTTTTGAGAATACTTTCTTCTTAAAATTATGCATGTTTTTATCGCCAGGGGACGTAGACTCATATCTCATATTTGTTGATATCTCTGCTTCTAAGAGTCCGATTTGAAAATTTTTTTGTTTGTTTTAGATCGTTTCCGCTGCGAAATGTTTCCCATATAGCTTCAACTTTTTCTTAACGCACAAGTCTACAACCAGAGAGTGTAAGTTCACGACTCCATTTAGAATAATATCTGCAGGATTAAAAACCCGATTGGAAAAATTCTTTCTTCGGTCAGGTACTACTCTCTTCTTCATACCAGTTCCATTGACTTTGACTCGCTTTGATAAATTTAATTCGCGTCAGAACGGATTCAAAAGACGTACTCATCACACCCGAAAATTCGATGTCATCTTTCTTGTTTTCATTAGGAATATAGGACACAGGTTTTAGGTGGACCCATTAAGAATTATATCAAGTCGTATTTCGCTTTTGAATAAATTACCACTTTCCATTTCATAACCGTTGATACCCGAAGAAATTTTTTACTACGATTCCGTAGCAGTTGATTTTTACAAGATTGCTTTGTATTAAATGTGAGGAAGTTTTTGAAGTTCAATTAATAAAGGGATTTAAGAGTTTAAGTCAGTTTCTTTCGCTACCGACGCAGTCAGAATTCACAGAGAGAAAATAAATGCATGTTCACTGATTCAATAATGCGCTTTTACTTCGAAGATTTTCAGTCCATTCCACAATTGCAGTCGGTAAGAGCGCCTCAAGTCTTTGCCTTTTCAAAATGTCAGAAACTGTATTTATTATTTCAAATAAGCGTGAAAGGGAAGAAATCGCATTCAGAGCGCGCGTTCGATTAGTATAAAAACAAGCGAATTTTATTTCCAGATCTTTCTATCGAACCCCCCCTCTCTGGTTTTTATCTTTTTTCAGAGCTTTAGGTAATGTATGTGCAATAGCTTTTGAAAATCCTTTCATTTTCTCAAGAAATGAAAGCATAAATCCGTTTCGTTCGTATCCGTTTTGTCTTGGCACTTTTATTTGGAATAAACGTCTCGGAATCGCCTACGCACTTTCGTCAGTAATCTTCAGCGAGAAATAGGTGGGTGGAATGTTCAAAATTCATTTCATCTGTATGGCAGTTGACTGCGACACTTTTATACCTTTTTTTTTTTTTATATTCGGACGGATTTACGTAAAATTGTGTTTGCGCTGCAGTATTATTTCTTCTCGGAACACATGACAACCCCAACGGCAAATAGCAATCGAACTTGGCGTTTTAAAAAATGAAGTTAAGGGACCATTAACTTACAATATCACAAATGCAGTTGGATTTGTCGATAAGGATTACTGAGAAAATGAGGCAATGGCTGTAGCAGTTGATCATCATCATCATTGTCAACCATTATCAATCCACTGCTGGACGAAGGTCTCTCCAAGACTCTTCTACAACGGTCTGTCTTGTGCCAGTCTCCTCCATGTTACTCTTTTCGGATTTCATCCACCCAGTTGATATTAAGCAAAATTTGGTTTGTGAAAATTCAGTTATAAATATTTCGCCGTATCAACGCATGCAAGTAGCAAACTACACGGTCGAGGCACATTATTGTGACCACCAGCTAATATCCAGAGTTACCGCCGTGTGCAGCGCGGACAGCAGCTAGACGGGCTGGGAGTGACTCAGTAAGGTGCTCGAAGGTGTTCACAGGTATGTGGAGCCATGCAATGCATCCAGCTAGTGCTTACGTATGGAGCAGAGACATGGACCTTAACTAAACAAGTTTGTAAAATCATGCAATGCAATGATTATAATACGCTTTCCAACATACCAGAAATCATTACTCAAGTTATGAGAGTAACGGCTGTGGAATAAATCTCGGTCCTGTTTCCTGACCTTTGATCCCATTTGGATGATATTCAACAGAACCGGTTCAGTATACATCCGAAATAACATGATAAAGTTTTGTGGCAATCGAAACATTTTTACGTAAGTTATGATGCATAAGGGCTGTGGAATAGATCCCTCTCCTGTGTCCTAACCTTTGACCCCATTTCGCCCATTTTCAATAGAATTTGTCCCCGGGCAGGCCCCTACAACATACTAAGATTTCATTCAAATCGAAGCATTTTTACGTAAGTTATGTTGCATAATGGCGATGGAAGTGATTCCGCTCCTATGTCCTGACCTTTGACCCCATTTCGCCCATTTTCAATAGGGTTTGTCGCCAGGTGGTCCCCTACTACATACTAAAATTTCATCGAAATCAAACCTTTTTTACGTTAGCTATGACGCATAACAGCAGTGGAAAGGATCCCGCTGCTATGTACTGACCTTTAACCCCATTTCGTTCACTTTAAATAGGGTTCCGTTCCAGGTGATCCCCTACCAGATACTAAAATTTCATGGAAATCGAACGATTGTTACGCGAGTTATCGTGCGGACGGACATACGCACACAACGCGTGACGTAATGACAGAGATGGCGTGACCGCGCGCCAACATTCTCAAACGCGAGATCGTGACGTCATAAGGTTTCTAAGCATTGGTAACATTAATGGAACGACGCCATAATTATAATTCGGGGTGGTTATTTAACCCACTAAACGAATTCTCCTAAAGTTGAGATCAAGCTAAATCGATTTCTAGTACCAGAAAACGGTAGGTTACCGACTTTCATCAAAATTCTTAGAGCCGTTTTCGAAATTAAAATGTACATACATACATACGAGAATTGATACTTTAAGGTGGACGTCAAGTAATTTTGCTTCCTGTACTTCTAATGGAAAAATTTCTGTACACATTTTCTTCCCAATTAATGCGCTCCCAAGGATGAAAATTTGAATATCGATTAAAATAGCTTCATTTCATAACTTGGAATACTCAATATTTTCTAAACCATAACCGTAATAATATTTTCTAAACCATAATCGTAATAATATTTTCTAAACCATAATTGTAATAATGCAATCCAACATTTGTTTGTCCACTGACGTCATCAAAGTACAGGTCGCGCCATCTTTTTTCTGGTTTCAACACCATCAAAGGAAACATTATTGTTTTTTTAATATAATTATGCTTATGTTTTAGAAAATGTTAAGTATTCCAAGTTATAGTATGAAGTTATTTTAATCGATGTTCAAATTTCTATCCTTGGAAACACACTAATTGTGAAGAAAAGGTGTACAAAAGGTTTTCCATTTGAAATATAGGAAGCAAAATTACTTGACGTCCACCTTAATAGTGTGGGATAAGGGCGATGGAATGAATCCCGATCCTATGTCCTGACCTTTGACTCCATTTGTCCCATTTTCAATAGGGTTGCTCTCCAGGTGGTCTCTTACCACATACTAAAATTTCATCGTAATCGAACCATTTTTACGCACCTTATGACGCATAAGGGCAATGGAATGCATCCCGCTCCTATGTAGTGACCTTTGACTCCACTTCACCCATTTTCAAAAGGGTTCGTTCACAGGTGATCCCCTACCACATACTAAAATTTCGTTGAAATCGAACCATATTTACGCAAGTTATGACGCATAAGGGCAATGGAATGGATCCCGCTCTTATGTCGCGACCTTTGACTCCACTTCACCCATTTTCAATAGGGTTCGTCCCCAGGTGGTCCCCTACCACATACTAAAATTTAATCGAAATCGGACCATTTTTACGGGAGTTATCGTGCCGACAGACAAACGGACAGACGGACGGAAAAAGCAGGAGCATATACGCTTCTTCAATCTACGGTTGGAAAGCGTAAAAAAGACATACAAAGACTGCAGACAACTCAAAGCAGCACGGAGAGATGCATGCTTGGAGTAACCAAGAAAGATAAAAACAGGAACTTGTGGATAAGGAGAATGACAGGAGTGGACGACATCATGACCAGAGCGAAATCACTGAAATGGCAATGGGCTGGACATGTTGCCTGAAGAACAGACCACCCATGGACAACCGAAATTTTAGACTGCATTCCGAGGGACAGGAAAAGGCCCAGAAGAAGACCCCATGGGAGATGGATCGATGAAATTCGAAAGTATGCTGGAGTGACACGGAGGAGACAGGCTCAACACAGAAAGTTGTGGAAGAAACTTGGGGATACCTTCATCCAGTAGTGGATTGATAATGGTTGTTGATGGTGATGATGATTCAATGTTACGAGACAGTAGAGAGATACGATTATTGTATTAGGTAAATATTCACGTATATTGTGAGTGAAGTTATATGCAACGCATCTTGTTGACTTACCGGTGATTGAGTGACATACTGACGAATAGAAATAAAGTGGAATTCTGTAAACAGGCCTTGTCTTCACTGAATTCCTGAACGTATACTTGAAGTGACATTTTCATGTTAAAGATAGCACCCGGCTATGCTAACCACTACACCACCCAGAACGACCAAGTCTCAAGTTTCCGATTAATTTGAATACAACGCTAGTCGAAGCAACCGGCATTCAGGACAACGAAATTTTGAAGTTTTTGGATATTGTCTTTCTTACCATCCTTGTCATACACAGTGCGTCAAAGAATTTTTAAGACTGGCGCTAGATCTCAGCCTACGGTGGCGCCACCAGTGTAATCGCGAATGCGTTATAAACCGTGACCATCTGCTTGCTTTCTGCCAAAAGTACTGCGCAGTTGTTAAAGTAACTCAAACGAAACGGCCGTTCATTAGAGAAGTAACATTTTTTTCATGTTGAATTATTAAGATGGAACAAAGGGCTGTTATTAAATTTAACGCAAAACTTGGTAAAAGTGCCTCCGAAACGTACCAAATAATAAAACAAGTTTATGGTGAGTTTTGTTTAAGTAGATCAAATGTTTTCCTGGGGCACAAACGTTTTTTGGACGGAAGAGATACGCTAGAAGATGATAATCATACCGGAAGACCAAGTTCATCTAGGACACCTGAGATTATTGAAAAAGTGCGTGATTTCGTGGCAAACAATCGATGTGCGTCACTAAGAATGATGGAGGAGTATTTAAACATCAACAAAGAAACGATTCGAACCATCGTGCATGAAGATTTGGGCAAAACAAAAGTCTGTGCTAAATTTGTTCCACACACGTTAACCAATGAACAAAAATCAAGGAGAAGTGCACATTGCAGAGACATCATTTCAGCCTCTGAAAATGATCCAAAATTCTTAAAATCGATTGTTACAGGTGATGAAACATGGTGTTTCCAATATGATCCTAAAACAAAGAGACAAAGTGCGGAATAGAAGTCAAAAAACTCACCACAAGCCAAACAAACAAGAAAAGTTCCATCGAAAATCAAAACAATGCTCATTACATTCTTCGATAGTAAGGGTATTTATTATCCACAAAGAATTTGTTCCACGTGGACAAACAATTACTGGTGAGTTTTATTTAAATTTTTTGAGGCGTTTGATGGGAAGAATTCGTCGCATTCGTCCAGAATATCGGGATGAAAACAGTTGGTGTTTGTTGCACGATAATGCACCCAGTCACACCTCACTTCTTGTTCGTAGATTTTTGGCGAAAAATAACGTCTGTGTGTTGAATCATCCGCCGCATTCGCTTGATTTAGCACCCTGTGACTTTTCTTTGTTCCCAAAACTTAAAATGACGTTAAAAGGGTGTTATTTTGATGATATTTCGACCATACAAACTGCTTCGACGCGTGCTTTGGAGGCAATTCCGCAACGTGAACTGGAACAGGCATTTGAATCATTATTAAATCGCCGTAACAAGTGTATTGAAGCCGGAGGGACTTATTTTGAATAACAAAAAAAAACAAATGATAATTTCTTGTTTCTATTTCATTTTACAGACCCTGTCCTGAAAATTCTTTGACACACTGTGTATTTACACCAGAACAGATCAGATCCTATGTAGAGGATTTTAGGAAGGGAGTGTCTGACCCCAGGTCTTAAACAACCCTTAGAAATAGGAAGCCAGGATATTTGAGCTAGAGTGCCCGATAGCAAAGTAAGGTAAAAAGAGGAAGGAAGACGCTCTTATTTATTACCGGGGAGCCAGTACCCGGGGTCCGACGGCTTAACGTGCCCATCCGACGCACGGAAGGTATTTAGTGGTTCGAACGTTCGTACCTGCCCAGGATCGAACCTGAGGATATTTCCATGGCAGTCAGGAACGCTGATCACAAGGTCACCCGCAGCCCTCATATTTACACCAAAAAACGGATTGTCACCTACAAAATTTCTATTGTATGGTTTAATCCCGTATTCCATTCATAATTTATCTACTTCTGCGGGCAATCACAGGATAGGATTCTTAACCTCCAGATTCGCTACACATGAATGCCGGTTGCTTCGACTAGCGAATTCTGTGATGGTTATATTCAAATTAATCGGAAACTCGAGATTTGGTCGTTCTGGGTGGTGTAGTGGCTAGCATATACCCAGGCGCTGTCTGGGAGATGCGGGTTCGATTCCCGCTCTAGGACAACGAAATCTGACTTACCATCCTTGTCATATTTACACCAAAAAAAAAAAAGCGGATTGTCGACTTCAAAATTTGTAAATGAAAATGTCTTTAACTGAACATAAAAATGTCGCTTCAAGTATACGTCCAGGAATTCAGTCAAGACAAGGTCTGTTTACAGAATTCCACTTTATTTCTATTGGTCGGTATGTCACTCACTCACCCACAAGTCAACAAGATGCGTTGCATATAACTTCACTCACAATATAATTGAATGTTTATTTAATACAATAATCGCATCTCTCTACTGCCTCGTAACATTGAATCATCATCACCATCAACAACCATTATCAATCCACTGCTGGATGAAGGTATCCCCAAGTTTCTTCCACAACTGTCTGTCTTGAGCCTGTCTCCTTCATGTCACTACAGCATACTTTCGAATTTCATCCATCCATCTCCCGTGGGGTCTTCTTCTGGGCCTTTTCCCGTCCCTCGGAATCCAGTCTGAAATTTCGGTTGTCCATCGGTGGTCCGTTCCTTCGGCAACATGTCCAGTCCATTGTCATTTCAGTGATTTCACTCTGGTCATGATGTCGTCCACTCCTGTCATTCTCCTTATCCACAAGTTCCTGTTTTTATCTTTCTTGGTTACTCCAAGCATGCATCTCTCCGTGCTGCTTTGAGTTGTCTGCAGTCTTTGTATGTCTTTTATAGTTAAGGTCCATGTCTCTGCTCCATACGTAAGCACTGGCAGGATGCATTGATTAAACACTTTTCTTTTGAGACATAATGGCATATTGCTCTTAAAAATTGTACTGTTTCTTCCAAAAGCTCTCCATCCAAGTTTTATACGCCGATTAATTTCTTCATCAATGTGACCCTCACTTAATATCTGCTGCCCAAGGTAAATATAGGTATCGGTTGTCTCAAGCTTTTCTCCATGAATCGATAAATCTTCGTTTCTTGTAAGAGCATTGTACATCACTTTCGTCTTCTGAAAGTTCATTTTTAATCCCACCTCTTTACTGTTATCAGGAAGTTCTTGGATCATACTCTGCAGCTCTAAAGGGGTAATTGTAAAGATGACTACGTGAGCAGCAAAACGAAGGTGAGTTAGGTAATCTCCATTAATCTTTATCCTTTTGTTTTCCCAGTTAAATGATTGAAAGACATTTTGCAATGTGGCTTTAAAGAGCTTGGGAGATAGGGTGTCACCTTGTCTCACTCCCTTTCCAATTCTTATTTGTGCTGTATCCTCAAATATCCCAACCTTTGCACTTGCATTTTCGTAGATGTTATTAATAATGCTGATGTATGCATCTCCAATACTGCAGAATTTCAAAGCCATGTTTGTAAGCCACCGCTTAGAGTACTGCGACGCCGGCACGGCAAAGACACCCTAAAGGAGCTACTGATGTGTAATTTGTAATAAGTCACATGCAATCTTTCACTAATGACTTATGGGCTTGTATTCAATGTTAATTTTCATTGAATACAAGCTTGTTATTAATAATATTCATTAATATTATTAATAACATCTATGAAAATGCAAGTGCAAAGATTCGGCTGTTTGAAAATACAACACACATAAAAATTGGAAAGCGAGTGAGACAAGGTGACACCATATCTCCGAAGCTCTTTAATGTCCCAATGGAAAATGTCTTTCAATCACTGAACTGGGAAAACAAAGGGATAAAGATTAATGGAGATTATCTAACCCACCTTCGTTTTGCTGATGACATAGTCATTTTTGCAACTACCCCATCAGAGCTGCAGAGTATGATCCAGGAACTTGCTGACAAGAAGTGCGATTAAAAATGAACTTTCAGAAGACAAAAGTGATGTTCAATGCTTTTTCAAGAAATGAAGATTTATCGATTGATGGAGAAAAGCTGGAGATAACAGACACGTACGTTTATCTTGGACAGCAGATATCAAGTGAGGGTCACGTTGATGAAGAAATTAATCGGCGTACAAAACTTGCCTGGAGAGCTTTTGGAAGAAACAGCATAGTTTTCAAGAGCAATATGCCATTATGTCTTAAAAGAAAAGTGTTTGATCAATGCATCCTTCCAGTGCTTACGTATGGTGCAGAAACGTGGACCTTAACTAAAAGAGACATACAAAGGCTGCAGACAACTCAAAGCAGCATGGAGAGGTGCATGCTTGGTGTAACCAGGAGAGATAAGAAGAGGACCTCGTGGATCCGAAAAATGACAAGAGATGATGACATCATGATCAGAGTTAAATCCCTGAAATGGCAATGGGCTGGACATACTGCCAGAAGGACAGACCATCGATGGACAGCCGAAATTTTAGATTGGATTCCAAGGGACAGGAAAAGACCCAGAAGAAGACCACATGGGCGATGGGTGGATGAAATTCCAAAGTATGCGGGAGTGACATGGAGGAGACTGGCACAAGACAGACCGTTGTGGAGCAAACTTGGGGAGATCTTCGTCCAGCAGTGGATTGATAATGGTTTACAATGATGTTGATGATTCAATGTTACGACATTAACATTGAATACAAGTCCAAAAATCATTAGTGAAAAATTGCAAGTAACGTATTACAGATTACACATCAGTCGCCCGTTAAAGATGGCCTAGCCGCTCCGGCGGCGCAGTGTTGTTAGCTTTGGTTTCTGACAATTCGTTCGAGATAGGTCGGAGTTCGAATCCCGGTTGGGCATGGATCTTGTGATTGTCTTACGCCACTGGCTGTGTCACTTTCCTTGAACCAGTGGCCCTAAATTTGGGATCGGCGACTGCTTATAGCCCATCGATTTTGTAGTGCTTTTTTACGCTTTCCAACCGTAGGTTGGAAAGCGTATATACTCCAGCTTTGTCTGTCTGTCCGTCCGCACGATAACTCGCATAGAAATGGTTCGATTTCGATGAAAGTCTGGTATATGATGGGGGACCACTTGAGGACGAACCCTGTTGAAAATGGGCGAAATATGGTCAAATGTTAGGACATAGGTGCGGGATGCATTCCGTTGCCCTTATGCGTCATAACTTGCGTGAAAATTGCTCGATTTCGATGACATTTTAGTATGTGGTAGGGAACAACCTGGCAATGAACCTTATTGAAAATGGGCGCAATGGGATCAAAGGTCATGACATAGGAGTGGGATCCATTCCATTGCCCTTATGCATCATAACTTATGTAAAAATGCTTCGATTGCGACAAAACTTTTTCATGTTGTTGCGGAAGTATACTGAACCGGTTCTGTTGAATATAATTGAAATGGGGCCAAAGGTCAAGACACAGGAGCGATATTTATTCCACAGCCATTTTCCTCATAACTGGACTAAAACTTCTTCTATCGCGACAAAAATTTAGTATGTTGTTCCGTAGGTATACTGAACCAATTCTGTTAAATATAATCGAAATGGGGTCAAAGGTCAGGACATAGGAGTGAGATTTATTCCACAGCCATTATTCTCATAACTTGAGTAATGATTTCTGGTATGTTGGAAAGAGTATTCTAATCAATGCATTGCATGATTTTACTAACTTGTTAATTAATTACCTCTTCTTTACTTAAACATTACTTATCGTACTGTCGGTCGATGTTTGTTGTGGTATTGGAGCTTCTTAATGGTATGCTCCGGATAACTAGCTCACAATATCCTTAATTATACAGTGTGTTAAATTAGGCGACCTGACAGTCACGAAAGAGTCGTTTTACGAAATCAATCTTTTTTTGGCATCTCAGTTCAAAAATGTATCGAGAGGCCCGACGCTACGTGTGGGCTTCAGTCCACCCAACTTTTCTTTCAGCCCATTTTTTAGCATCCCCAAAATATTTAAACAGTTCGAATATATGGCGGGTGCAGCCATCTAAGATTCAAGGGAATCTCGATAAATGTTTGTAAAATTTTCGAATTCACCGAAATTTTGTTAAATAAAATGAATTTTTTGTTACATTTAGTGTTTGTACTTATGGGAACTGGAGAGACTCCTCTGAGCGAATTTCTAAGAGAGTACTAGAAATACACCATCTTTGTAATTTATAGTTTTAAACGATAAGTGATCGAAAGAGAAAGGGGGAAGAGGGGGAGGGAGAGACAGAGGGGAGAAAGACAGAGAGAAAGAGAGAGAAAGAGGGATAGAGGGAAAGACGGATAAAGAGAGAGAGACAGAGAGAGAAAGGGGAGAGATAGAGGAAAAGAGAGAGAGAGACAGATGGGAAAAGAGAGAAAGATAGAGGGGGGAAAAGAGAGAGAGACAGAGGGAGAAAGAGAGAGAAACAGGGAGAGGGGAGAGGGAAAAAGAGAGAGTTGAGAGAGGGAGGGAGAGAGAGACAGAGTGAGAAAGAGAGAGAGTGGGAGAGACAGAGGGGAAAGAGAGAGGGGGTGAGTGAGACAGAAAGAGACAGGGAAAACGAGAGAGGGGAGAGAGAGACAGAGAGAGGGAGAGGGAAGAAGAGAGAGAGAGAGAGAGAGAGAGGGGGAGAGGGTGGGAGAGACAGAGAGACAGAGGGAGAAAGAGAGACAGAGGAAGAAAGAGAGAGAGAGACAGAGGGAGAAAGAGAGAGAGAGACAGAGGGTGAAAGAGAGAAAGAAAGAGAGAGCAGAGGGAGAAGGAAGAAGGAAGAGAGAAAAGGAGAGAAAGAGGGAGGGAGAAAGGGGTGAAAGAGAGACAGAGAAAGAGGGAGGGAGAGAGGGGTGAAAGAGAGACAGAGACAACGAGAGATTCCTTGTCAGTCAAGTTACCAACTAAAATTCATAAACAGCCTAAATCATTCCCTTCGGGCATTTAGCTAAGAGTCCGAAGGACAAAGTTTATTTTCTCCTGTCCAAAGCTCTGAAAACTGCAAAATCAGAGACTAAATTTTCAAGCATTAGAATCTTCCACAAATTACGAATAGAATTAATAGATATAAATAAACTGCGAGTCAAAATTTCCTCGGTATAGTTCTGCAGCATATTTTTTTTATATAAATATTTTGAACTAAAGTACGCAAGGTTTTCAAATATTGCGTACTTTAGTTCACCACTATTTAAAGAAATGCCGTTCCGCAACGTCCCCCCGCCCCCTCTCCTCACTTTCATCACTTCTGTGATGATTAAACCTCCAAAAAAAAAATGGCTACCTAACATTGCCTTTCAAAGAATCAACACGTACGTTCTTTTCTTTTGAATTCAACTATTATTACACCTTGACTTACTTCCAAGGTCAGCAAAACATATTCGCCGAGAGAGAGAATATAGCATTCAGATAAAACAAAGTGCTTAATGGGAATAAGTCAAAATTTAAATAAACAAGTTAGTAAAATCATGCAATGCATTGATTATAATAAGCTTTCCAACATACCAGAAATCATTACTCAAGTTATGAGGATAATGGCTGTGGAATAAATCTCGCTTCTGTGCCTTGACCTTTGACTCCATTTCGATGATATTCAAAAGAACCGGTTCAGCGTACCTCCGGAACAACATGACAAAATTTTGTCGCAATCGAAGCATTTTTAGTCAAGTTATGAAGACAATGGCTGTGCATAAATCTCGCTCCTTTGACCCCATTTCGATGATATTCAACCGGACCGGTTCAGTATACCTCCGGAATAACATACTAAAGTTTTGTAGCAAACGAAGCATTTTTACTTAAGTTTGACGCATAAGAGCGATGGAATGGATCCGGCTCCTGTGTCCTGACTTTTGACCCCATTTCACCCATTTTTAATAGAGTTCGTCTCGAAGTAGAGTCCCCTAACACATACTAAAATTTCATCGAAATCGAAGCATTTTTACGCAAGTTATGACGCATAAAAGCAATAGAATGGATCCCGCTCCTATATCCTGACCTTTGACCCCATTTCTTCCGTTTTCGATAGGGTTTGTCCCCAGTAGTCCTCCACCATATTACTAAAATTTCGTCGAAATCGATCCATTTTTACGCCAGTTATGACGCATGAGTGCAATGGAATGGATCCCGCTCCTATGTCCTGACCTTTGACCCCATTTCGCCCATTTTTAATAGGGTTCGTCCCCAGGTGGTCCTCTACCACATATTAAATTTTCATCGAAATGGAACCATTTTTACGCGAGGACAGGCAGACGGACAGACAGACGGACAAAGCTGGAGCATATACGCTTATTCAACCTACGGTTGGAAAGCGTAAAAAACAGGAACTAAATAGGAAGGTTAAAATTAGAGTATGTATGCGTCACAGTTTTTATTTCGTAATTTATTTTTTGGTCCTTTGGAAAGCGGAATTAAATTCTTACAGGCATTTTACCGGCACGGAACACGTAAGTAAGGTCATTGTTTTACATTCACAGTTCTCTTCAGGCACTTTTTCTTTTTTTCAGCGGGTCACGTAATTTTTGCTCCATCAGCTATTGAAGAGAACTGGTGGAAAATAATTAAAGACCTCTGAAGTGAACACCTTCTATCTCTTTTCTGGCATTGGTTCAAGACTCACTGAAGTAAAACACAGCTTAAATGAAAAAAAAAAAAAAAAAAGAAAGAGTAGTGAATTTACCGCTAAACATATTCTTGCCCAGCGAAATTTTGCTTAAAACAACTTCCAACTGAACGTGACTCGCATTACGACTGTGGTGCATTTATTTTTTTAATCTACGACTTTGCACTTCGTAATCTACTCACAGCCCAATTTTTAACTTTTTTGGGGTGACCCTATACCGTGAGTGAAGCCGATTCCTGCCGGCTCCATTATTTTCGAAGTACGTAATAACTAAACATGATGTACACAGAGTGGCCACTGTATTAACGACACTAAGAAAAAAGAAGGAAAAGAAAACACCCGTGAGTAGAATCAAGGGCGCCGGAACGTAAAAATTTTACCCATTTCGAGAGCAAAGTCGTTGTGAGAGTCACTACAATTTTTGGGGAGAAATTTATCAGGTAACTGCAAAAGTACTTGCCGTTTTCGGAGATTAAGACAAAGTAAAATGGGCATTCTGACAGGAATACCTTCTCTTTAATAACTTTTGAAATTTTGAAGTGATTTTAATGAAACTGCACTCACATGTACACTGGCGTGCAAAAATTAAGGACGAGACGGGTTTCCGAATGTAACGTCGTGCAGAAGTGCTCCACATCGACTCAAATCATACCATAAGATCCCCAAGATGTAAGAATAGGGAACAAGTGAGCAAAACCGTCCGAACAAGGAATCCAAAGGATACAAAGGCACTTTATTGAAAAGGTAGCTTCGAGCACAACTGGACAGAAGACAGAAACGGCCATGTGACAGGCGGCTGCCAAGAAAAATCCAGTCTTTAGTAGGAGATATGATCACCCCTGACTGCGTTGCAGGATTTACAACTTCTGTCCATGCTGAGGACGAGGTTGTCAAGGAGCTGTTGAGGCATCGCGGCCCATTACTCTTGTAGCACCAATCGCAGCTGTGGAATCGTTGCTGGCGGCTGGTGACGTGCTGCCAAGCGTCTCCCGAGAAGGTCCCACACGTGTTCGATTGGATTTAGGTCCGGTGTCCTTGCGAGCCATATCTTCACTCTCCAACAGCTCTGCGACAGCCACTGTGCGATGAGGTGTAGCGTTGACGTCCATGAAGAGGAACTCAGGACCCACAGCACCTCTAAACAGAAGCACGTGAGGCAGGATAACCTCGGTTCAATAGCGTACACCAGTGACTAAACCTCCTTGGAAGGTGTGGAGGTCAATACGGCTACCAAGCATGATACCGTCCCAAACGAGAACTCCGCCACCTCCAAACCGGTCACTTTTGATGATGTTGGAGGTGTGATTGCGTGTTCCCTGCTCTCTCCAGATGTGTATGCGTCCAGAATCGCTCGTCAGACTAAATCGGCTCTCATCCGTAAAGAGAACTCGACCCCATTGCTGATGTGTCCAGTTCTTGTGTTCCTGGCACCACAGGAACCGCCGTCTCCGAGGAGCAGGCGTTAATGGCACACACCGTACTGGTCGTCGTGCAAATAGACCATCTTTGTGCAGCCTCCTGGCCACGGTAAAACGCGATAACGGACGACCAGTTGTCTGTTGCATGTGCCTTGCGATTTCCCCCGCTGTCTGCCGTCTGTCTTTTCTCGCATGTAGGACAATGTACCGGTCGTCCGCCGCCGTGGTTGCTCGTGGACGACCACTGCTAAACTCTCGGACAGCTGCTCCTGTCGTTTGAAATGCTCTTCAAGCTCGTAAAACGATGCTGTTTGCGATGCCGAACTCCTCGGTCACACTAGTCACACTTCGACCTTCTTCCAACTTCCTAATGACGCGACCTCGGGTAAAGTCATCCAGATGTTGTCTACTGGATTGCCTGTTGGCCATATCACACGGTGGCAGCAACTCGACGTCGTTCAAACCGATGTACACCGTGCATTAGCTTTCACCGAATTGCTGAGCGTACACCTGCCGTGTGCTTTATACCCTTCCAACCCCCCTACGTCATGCTGCATATATGCGCATGCCCTACCGTCCTCACAGGTGTACATTCCTCACAGGTGAAGCACGTGCCAAGACGGCAAATTTTCAGCTACAAACTTCATCGGTGTAGCTTAATTGGGAAAGCATTCGGCTCCGGAGCAGAAAGATGCTGGTTCGATCTTCACCACCAGCAAATGAATGTTTTTGTATTAGCGCTCGGACGTTAAATGAATGTTCTAGCTGCTGGGTTCTTCGAAAAATGTGTGATGTTTGTTCCACATTGTCTGGAATTAGTCAGAATTCTTTCTTCTAGAGTGAGCACTCGTTCAAGCGTGGTTTGTCGGTTGATCCAGTAACCTACGATTCCGTCCCAGCACTTTCTAAGGGAAGGGTGAGGGGGTGTAAACAGGGGATGGACAGAATATTTTAAAAACACCACGTTCGGAGACGTTACTTTTAATGCAGCTGCGAACGTCGCAATACGCAAAGGTATCTACCACTTCTTGGTTGTAATAGTTTTTTTTAGAACCTCAAGGTCTTGTTGAAGTACATTTAAAGCAAGGTTAGTAGAAGAGAAGGTTGCCTCGATTCATGGCCGGATTAAGACCTTAGTGGGCCCAAGGCTAAGACATCTAAGTGGACCCCCAAAGAACTTATGACGGAGAATTATTATGAAGTCCGTTAAAACACAAATCTGTAACTACTAAATTATCTGCAGTGTTTTCATAATAGTCTGTATTTTTCATTGTTCTCACAAGAACATAAGTTAAAAGCTTAAGGTGGACGTCAAGTAATTTTGCTTCTTATACTTCCACTGGAAAAATTTTTGTACACATTTTCTTCACAATTAATACGTTCCCAAGAATGAAAATTTGAACATCGATTAAAATAACTTCATATTATAACTTGGAATACTTAATATTATCTAAAACATAACCATAATTATATTAAAAATCAATAACTTTTCCTTTGCTGGTGTTGAAACCAGAAAAAAGATGGCGCGACCTGTACTTTGATGACGTCAGTATAGACAAACAAATGTTGGATTGCATAATTATGGTTATGTATAAGAAAATATTAGGTATTCCAAGTTATAAAATGAAGCTATTTTAATCTATGTTCAAATTTTCATCCTTGGGAACGCATTAATTGTCCAGAAAAAAGATGGCGCGACCTGTACTTTGATGACGTTAGTAGACAAATAAATGTTGGATTGCATAATTATGGTTATGTTTTAGAAAACATTAAGTATTCCAAGTTATAAATTGAAGCTATTGAAATCGATGTTCAAATTTTCATCCTTGGGAACGCATTAATTGTGAAGAAAATGTTTACAGAAGTTTTTCCGTTTGAAGTATAGGAAGCAAAATTACTTGACGTCCACATTAAGATTTTTAGATTTTGTCTTGGATTTTCTAATGATTTAGCATTGTATACTTTTCTTGGTGCATCTTTTCTGTTATGTAATATTGGAGCCACAGGGGACGTCGGCCGTTAATGAATGGTAGTAAAAAAGCTGAAACTGTCTCGCCGACACCGCATACAGCGACATTAAACCTTTAATTTTGGTGAGTTACTGTCTTGAATTCAGGTTGTCTTCCAGCCCCTGTTTCTGACGAAGTGGAAATCATACGAGACAAAAGTAAAATTATTTTATAAACTTTCCCCTCTCTCTCTCTCTTTGTCTATCTGACTGTCTCTCTCTTTCACTCTCTCTGTCTGTCTACTTATCTACTATTTACCCAGTAATGCCTCCTGGGCCCTTGGTCATGGTGTGTCCCGGATTAAGGGGGAGGCCTTTATAGCCACCCCTTAAAGAAAAAAAGATGGTTCTGTAACTACATAAAAAAGGTGACATTGAGGATCTCAGCAACTACAAACCTACCAGCCTCCTATCAGTGGTTTATAAAATCTTCACTAAAGTTCTTTCACACCGCTTGAAGGTAACACTGGACATGGCTCAACCGAGAGAACAAGCTGGATTCAGGAGTGGCTACAGCACAATAGATCATATCCACGTACTGAGAGAACTAATTGAAAGAGCGAGGGAATATGAACTTCCATTGTGCATGGCTTTTATCGATTATGAAAAAGCCTTTGATTCGGTGAAACCATCAGCAGTTACAATGGCTCTGAAATCCTGCGGTATTGAAGATGCATACATTAATATTATTAATAACATCTATGAAAATGCAAGTGCAAAGATTAGGCTGTTTGAAAATACAACACACGTAAAAATTGGAAAGGGAGTGAGACAAGGTGACACCATATCTCCGAAGCTCTTTAATGCCACATTGGAAAATGTCTTTCAATCACTGAACTGGGAAAACAAAGGGATAAAGATTAATGGAGATTATCTAACCCACCTTCGTTTTGCTGATGACGTAGTCATTTTTGCAACTACCCCATCAGAGCTGCAGAGTATGATCCAGGAACTTGCTGACAAGAGTAAAGAAGTGGGATTAAAAATGAACTTTCAGAAGACAAAAGTGATGTTCAATGCTTTTACAAGAAATGAAGATTTATCGATTGATGGAGAAAAACTGGAGATAACAGATACGTATGTTTATCTTGGACAGCAGATATCAAGTGAGGGTCACATTGATGAAGAAATTAATCGGCGTACAAAACTTGCCTGGAGAGCTTTTGGAAGAAACAGCCTAATTTTCAAGAGCAATATGCCATTATGTCTTAAAAGAAAAGTGTTTGATCAATGCATCCTTCCAGTGCTTACGTATGGTGTAGAGACGTGGACCTTAACTAAAAGAGACATACAAAGGCTGCAGACAACTCAAAGCAGCATGGAGAGGTGTATGCTTGGTGTAACCAGGAGAGATAAGAAGAGGAACTCGTGGATCCGAAAAATGACGAGAGTGGAAGACATCATGATCAGAGTTAAATCCCTGAAATAGCAATGGGCTGGACATACTGCCAGAAGGACAGACCATCGATGGACAGCCGAAATTTTAGATTGGATTCCAAGGGACAGGAAAAGACCCAGAAGAAGACCACATGGGAGATAGGTGGATGAAATTCGAAAGTATGCGGGAGTGACAGGGAGGAGACTGGCACAAGATAGACCGTTGTGGAGGAAACTTGGGGAGACCTTCGTCCAGCAGTGGATTGATAATGGTTGACAATGATGATGATGACTTATAGTGTAATTTATCTTTTGTTTGAGAAATTCATATTCCATTTTTTAGCGATATTAGACCACTCAAGAGGTGGTTGAATGAGTCCTCCAAATGACAGATTATGATGTAACCGTGATTCCTCAATATGTACAGTGTTATGTTTTGATGTGTGATCTCCCAGGTGTGGTTTTTTTTTTATATATATTTTTTGGCCATCCGACCAACAAGATACTCTCGGTCATCATCTATAGTTACTGTGGTTAGGTATTGTTGTGTATTTAACACATTATCGTTGTCGCTTGCATAGAATAAGCATCGTATAAATATTTCGACATTTTTTCATCACTTTTTGATTCCTACGTGGCGCAACACTTTTGCAACTATGAATTCTTTCGTGTGTGATTCATCAGTCTGGGTATTGGCGCTTTTCTGTATTATGCCCGGTTTTTATAATTTTTAACACGTCCGTCATGGTACCTTGTTGCGGAATAATCCTGGACTCCCATTTCGGCAAAATTGATAATCCAGGCAAGGGATAATTCAGATGACTTCGTAAATAAATGTATGACATTTTACTCAGGTATCGCAGAGTGAAAGCGATCGATATGTCCTCATTGGACCAAATATATATATATTTTTTTAATTCCAAAATATATTTACTTGACTCCTTGTAAACATCTTGAGTAGTACTGAACGAACTATAAGTTCAACATTTTTTTTTGTACAAATGTTTTTCCGTTTCATTGCAAACAATTTCAATCTGCGTATTTTTAGAGTTGAATCACTTATTTCTTTTTGTTGACTGCACACGTTTTCGCGTAACGCAATATTTTAAATCAGCAACTGCCTATATTTACACATTAATGCGTCATATTCTATATCTCTGATTTCTGTTACTCGATCGGATTCCACTACGTTTTGCTTCTCAGAACTGTTATCTGAATGGTTTATTTGTAACAAATCAGAAGTCATATTTTTAGTTTCTCTGTGAGCGAGTCTTTCAATGCGATTTTTTTTTTTTTGCAGGAATCCACGTGTTTTATAACCTCAGAATTCTTCAGCAAATTTTTTAAAGAGAAGGCAAAGCTTTTTAATTTTCTTTTGGGTGTCAAATTTAAAAGTTCGAATTTTAAATCCCGCTCATAATCTTCGGGTTCAAAATGATCTGAACACACAGTACAGGATGCTAGGTTCTATTTCTCATCTCTGCGACTAATATGAATCCACTTTTTCCTGAGCTCTGGATCTTTTGGAAAAGAATGAGATACATCACGTTCTTTTTATCAGGATCTTTTTTAGTTGTCTTCAAATTGTTGTTGCAATAAACAAATGCATCGCTCTTTCCACGTTTTACCAACACACAGCAACCGAAATTTTTTATTCCGTCACCGCCGGGGAATTGAATCCCGGATCTCTCGATATCTAGCCGAGTTTACTGTTTCTAGCGACAAGACAACATACAGTACCGAACAAAAGTATTTGGCGAAACACTTTTTCGACCATAATATTTTTTCTGCTGGACCAAATCGGGTCATTTTGGGATATGATATGTGTTATTCAGTTGTAAACATGACCCACATGCAGATGGATTGGAAACCTTAACACAGATCAGGTTGTAACGTACCAGGAGATGTGACGTACCTGCCAGAAGGACGCACACGACATAAAGGCAGATAGGAATCAGAATAAAACGTCCGCGTAGCTCAATTGGTAGAGTGACTTATTCCGGAATGAGGGGACCCGGGTTCGAATCCTGGCGTGGACAGAAATGACGGAGAAATTTACTTCGTTATAATGGCGCCCGAACTATCCGGATGACCCGACCGTTCAAAATCTCGCATTGGTGTGATGTTATTTCCACACCGCGAGACAGGAAAAATAAAAGAATCCCTTCTCCAGCACTTCGGAAAAAAAATAATAAGGGGGAGATGATGTAACGTACCAGGAGATGTGACGTACCTGCCAGAAGGACGCACACGACATAAAGGCAGACAGGAATCAGAATAAAACGTCCGCGTAGCTCAATTGGTAGAGCAACTTATTCCGGAATGAGGGGACCCGGGTTCGAATCCTGGCGTGGACAGAAATGACGGAGAAATTTACTTCGTTATAAGGTACCGAGCTTAATCGTAAAGATCATACAAATTGACCAACAAAGTAGGTGTGTATCACATTCATTTAATGCAACGATAACAAAGAACAAGTACGAGAAAACGACAAAACAATAACTAATACTTAGTGGGATAACCACGAGACTTAATAACAGCTGCACAACGGGCCTGCATCGAATCCACTAGCTTCTCGACGGTGACCTGCGGAATTCGCGCCCATTCTGCAGACATCTGGTCGAACTTCTGGGCCCTATTCCGGCAGGTTTTCTTCGCACATCGTCTCTCCAGCTCCTCCCACATGTGCTCGATGGGGTTGAGGTCTGGAGATTGGCTTGGCCAGTCTAGAAGTGTGACCTGTTGCTGCTTAAAGGCTGCCTTCGATACTCTGGAGGTGTGCTTTGGGTCGTTGTCTTGCTGCATGATTCATCCTGGTGGCATGTTCTGGTTTGCCCATGGGAAGACATCGTTGATGAGCATGTTCGTGTAGCTCTGGCCGGTCATTATTCCGTCAGTCTTGATGATGGGGCCTATTCCATTGCGAGAGAAGGCGCCGTAAACCATGAGCGATCCTCCTCCGTGCTTGACAGTCGGCTGAATGAGCTGGGGGTTGATTCTATGGCCACACGGACGTCGTACGTATCGGATGTCATTACTTCCGAACAAGTCGAACCTGCTCTCGTCGGTGAAAAGCACCTTACTCCAGTCCGCCGCGGTCCAGTGTCGATGACGGCGCGCGAACGCGACTCTGGCTCGTCGATTCTTGACTCCGACGAGTGGTTTCTTGGAGGGGCGTCTTCCATTCAATCCATCAGCAATGAGACGACGGGAGATGGTCATTCGGCTGACGTTCAGGTCGTCGCTGTCGCGGAATTCGGTGGCGATGTCCACAGCAGTCAAGGTGGGGTCAGCACGAGATCGACGGAGGATGCGTCTATCCTGACGCAACGTAGTGGAACGAGGCCTACCACATCGCGGACTGTTCTCGACGGTCCCAGTCTTCTTTATAACGTTGCAGGATAGCTGAAATGGACTGGTGTCGGATCTTCAGGGCCCTCGCAATGTCGGTGACGCGCATTCCGCATTCCATCATGTTCACGAGCTTCAACAGGGGGGGGGGATCTCCGCCTTTTTACCAATTTCTGAAAACCTAAGACTGACTTATTATCACACTACACATCACAAAACCCACAAAAATCACAAGAAAAACATTAATACATGCAGCAAACAAATGGGTAATAATTGGCGACATTTGAATGTGGCCCATTTTTGCACGACAAATTCGCTCTGAGTGAAATACAAACTACGCAGTATTGTAACCCACGAATCAACACATAAGATATCCCAAAATGACCCGATTTGGTCCAGCAGAACAAAAATTATGGTCGAAAAAGTGTTTCGTCAAATGCTTTTGTTCGCTACTGTATACGTGTAAGGCTAACGCGCTTGGCTAGATATCGAGATATCCGTGGTTCAATTCTACAGCGGCAGCTGAAAAACAATTTTTCGGTTGCCGTGTGTTTCTGGAACGTGGAAAGAGCAATGCATTTATTTATTTGTTGTCTGTTAATCAAGTAATTTTTAAAAAAGTGAATAAGTATTACCCCTGATTTCTATATTTTGTAATTTAGAAAGAAGAAAATCATGATTTAAAGACTCAAATGTCTTTGATAAATCCAGAAATAAAGCTATTGTTGTATATTTTTGAGATCCCTCTGAAAAATGTTGCTACACAAAAAACTCCTGAGCTCAAAGTGAGATTACATTGAAATTACGTAGGATTTAGCTCTTTCGGAAAGGAATGGGTGGGCGTTGACCTTGACGGCATAGTCGTCACTAGCGTCACTCCCCCACCCAAAATGTGACTGCTGGGAGTGGATAGGGATCGAGGCAACCTTCTCTTCTACTAATCTTGCATTTGAAGTGTCTTGTTGAAAATTTTCTTTCAGGATGACGACTAAATGTACGACTTAACGGACTTCGAAAGACGGCATGTTGGTGTCTCCATGACAACAGTCGCCAGGGTAGTGGATTTATCGAGAGTTAGTGTTTCTAGCGTCAAGACAACATACCGTGTTCGTGGCAAAACCTCATCGGCGAAACAGAAGAGCTGCCGGAGGACGACCCTGACTGATAGAGACAGAAGAGCATTAAAGAGGATTGTTACCCGTAATAAGAAGACCGCGACGCCAAAAATTAATATGGAGGTCAATCTGCATCTCCAAACCCCATTATCAACGAAAACAGTGCGCAGGGAACTGCATAAACAAAATATTCGAGGCAGAGATGCTATTGCAAAAAAGCTGGTGACCCGGATCAAAGCCCGGCTGCGACGGTAGTGGTGCCACGAGTATACAACGTTGACTGCGGATGTATGTAAGTGTGTGATGTGGTCGGATGAATCCACCTTCACACTATTCTACACCGTAGGATGTCTTTATGTGTGGGAGACACCGTCAGAAGCGTACAATCCAGACTGTCTGCTCCCAACAGTTCAATATGGTGGTGGTTCTGTCATGCTCTGGGTAATCATATCGTGGGTTTCAGCAGGTCACCTTATCTCCTTGAAAGGACAAAGGACTGGCAGGGCGTATGAAACCATTTTGGCAGACCAAGTCCATCCAATGGCTGAGTCATTGTTTCTTGCAGGGGATGCCATCTATCAAGATGATCCCCTGATCACCTTGAAAGGACGGCTGACTGGCAGGGCGTATGAAACCATTTTGGCCGACCAAGTCCATCCAATGGCTCAGGCATTGTTTCCTGCAGAGGATGCCATCTATCAAGACGATAACGCCCCAATTCACAGAGCGCGAAATGTCCAGTCATGGTTTGGAGAACATGAGGACGAACTTTCACACCTTCCTTGGCCTTCTCTATCAATAGACATATACATCATCGAGCCACTGTGGCCTGTGTTGGAAAAGAGAGTAAGATCCCGTTATCATCCTCCTGAATCTCTCAAGGACTTGGAGCAGTTTCTGCATGAAGAATGGTGTAACATCCCACTAACCACCATCCAGGATTTGTATGCGTCCATTCCAAAAAGGTTTCAGGCGGTTTTGAATACCAAAAGTGGTCCCACACCCTATTAGGTACGCAAAACCTTCTTTCTCATGAAGAATGGTGTAACATCCTACTAACCACCATCTAAGATCTGTATGCGTCCATTCCAAAAAGGATTCAGGCGGTTTTGAATACCAAAAGTGGTTCTACACCCTATTAGGTACGTAAAACCTTCTTTCTGCATGAAGAATGGTGTAACATCCTACTAACCACCATCTAAGATCTGTATGCGTCCATTCCAAAAAGGATTCAGGCGGTTTTGAATACCAAAAGTGGTTCTACACCCTATTAGGTACGTAAAACCTTCTTTCTGCATGAAGAATGGTGTAACATCCTACTAACCACCATCTAAGATTTGTATGCGTCCATTCCAAAAAGGATTCAGGCGGTTTTGAATACCAAAAGTGGTCCCACACCCTATTAGGTACGTAAAACCTTCGTTCTGCATGAAAAATGGTGTAACATCCCACTAACCACCATCCAGGATTTGTATGCGTCCATTCCAAAAAGGATTCAGGCAGTTTTGAATACCAAAAGTGGTCCCACACCCTATTAGGTACGTAAAACCTTCTTTGTGCATGAAGAATGGTGTAACATCCCACTAACCACCATCTAAGATTTGTATGCGTCCATTCCAAAAAGGATTCAGGCGGTTTTGAATACCAAAAGTGGTCCCACACCCTATTAGGTACGTAGAACCTTCTTTCTGCATGAAGAATGGTGTAACATCCCACTAACCACCATCTACGATTTGTATGCGTCCATTCCAAAAAGGATTCAGGCGGTTTTGAATACCAAAAGTGGTCCCACACCCTATTAGGTACGTAAAACCTTCTTTGTGCATGAAGAATGGTGTAACATCCCACTAACCACCATCTAAGATTTGTATGCGTCCATTCCAAAAAGATTCAGGCGGTTTTGAATACCAAAAGTGGTCCCACACCCTATTAGGTACGTAAAACCTTCTTTCTGCATGAAGAATGGTGTAACATCTCACTAACCACCATGCAGGATTTGCATGCGTCCATTCCAAGGAGGATTCAGGCGGTTTTGAATGTAAAAGGTGGTTCTACACCCCATTGGGTACGTAAACACCTTTTTTCCTAGGTGTTCACATTATTCTGTCCAGTCCCTGGACAGAATAATGTGAACACCTAGTGGTTACGAACATGCCAAGACGAGAAATTTGCAGCGATAAACTTCGTCGGTGTAACTTAATTGGGAAAGTATTCCGCTCCGAAGCAGAGGGATGCGAATTCCGGCACTGCCGAAGGGCTTTTACGATGCTTGATTTTGGATTTCCCTTGATCCTGAGCTCGTCGTTATAAGCAGATTGTGTGCTCTCAGATTTTCCGTCCGAATGTGAATCTTTCCTAAACGCCCATCGTACATTACGGATAATTAATTATTCACTCACTCTGTTACTACGAGAGCGCTGCAATTAGAGTTGGCAGAAGGTGCGTAATTTCGAATTAAAAGTCGCGCATTTTAAAATTTATGGAAATTTATTCATCTCCACTTCGCAGCTTCGGTCTATTGAAATCAATTCTACGCCCTCGGAGTAAGTATTCCAGTATCACCTGAAAGAAAAAGTTGACCTTCTCGACTTGGAACAAGCTGCGCATGCGTCTCTCACGGAGATCCGAACTTCTGGTGTTGCGTGGGCGCGAGTGGATTAGTGACATTCCGCTGGGATCAGAATCGTAGGCACGAACAACAGACCAAGTGGAAATAATGGACCATCATCTCCTCGGGCGTAAATTGAGTTCACAATCTAATTTATCATTGTAGATTCATTCCGCCGCTTGACAGGGGAGTAATAACGTCGGAGAGATCGCCATCTACTGCGCAGAGATTTCTCTTCCTACGCAATGAATCGGGAATAGCTGCGTACTGAGTTTTGCTTGTCAATTTTTCCAATATGCTAAATACACTCACGTGAGCTGAATCTGCAAATAACTTTGACTTGTAACCTTTCCACATTGTCGCCTTTCATTTCCACTTGATCAATTTTTTAAAAAAAGTTTGCTGTTCGTAAATAAGTGAAGTCGAATTCGTCATTCTTTAAAGGAATCGTTCCGTTAATGATGCATACCTTATTCATTCTTAGTAAGTCATTCCTCATTCATGTGAGTCATTAACGAATGTACATTCAAATCAATAGACATTCACTTGACATCAATTCCCGCCCGTTGGTCTTCACTGAGTACATCAGTCTTTCCTTTTTTTTTTTTTTTTTTTTTTTTTTTGAGGTTTAACGACCACCGTGAGCAACTCAATGGGCTATAAGCAGTCACCCGTCCCAAATTTAGGGTCAGTGGTTCCAGGGAAGGAAGAGAGAGCCAGTGCCGTAAGACAAACACAACATCCATGCCTCACCGGGATTCGAACCCGGACCCCTTTCGGACGAATGATCAGAGGCCATCGCTTAGACCACTGCGCCACTGGAGCGGCAATTGAAGGTTTAACAACCACAGTGAGCAACTCAATGGGCTATAAGCAGTCACCCGTCCCAAATTTAGGGTCAGTGGTTCCAGGGAAGGAAGAGAGAGCCAGTGCCGTAAGACAAACACAACATCCATGCCCCACCGGGGTTCGAACCCGGACCCCTTTCGGACGAATGATCAGAGGCCATCGCTTAGATCAGTGCGCCACCGGGGCGGCATAGTCTTTCTTACAAAGCTCCTGTGAGTCAGGGTTGCCATATTGGCTTTTTTGACGCCAAATTCCCGAAATCCGGCTTTTTTTAGTACGTCTTTTGTAAAAAAAGATCGTGCTAATGTTATCGATTTGTCCATCCGTCCGTCCGTCTGTACCCACGATATCTCTGCAACAATTAGTCCGAAAAAAAAAATATTTTTCCATTGGGAAGCTTGAAATATGAGAATGATGATCCTTTATTTCGTTTTTTTTTATCTACGATGTACAATTTCTCCGCTAGAGGGCGTAAATGCAGATGATGCCGAATTCAAAAATACGTTTTATTCCACATATTTGCTTCTAAACAACCGATTGAAAAAATTATTTTATCTTTCCATTCCATTTATGTCGAAGAGTATTTTAGATATACACTATCTACCAACAAGTAATTGGACACCTGTGACAGCAAAGGAAAACGAAGTTTATCCACCTTCAATAGTTGGTGGAGCCTCCACGAGCGGCGATTACAGCTGCGACCCTCCGGGGCATACTCTCAACCAGGCGTTGTACGACGGCTAGCGGTATTTTCTTCCACTCGGCTTCGAGAAGACAGGTCAGTTCTTTCACAGATTTCGGACGGTGGGGGCACCTTTAAGTCAACGCTCCAACTTGTCCCACAGGTGCTCGATAGGGTTAAGGTCCGGACTCTGCGCAGGCCAGTCCATTCGATTAACCCCATTGTCACCATACCAAGCCATGGTGGACCTCGCAACATGACAGGTGGCATTGTCATCCTGAAAGTAACATGGGTCCACCCCGTTAAACTGCCACAACGAAGGAAGCGCATGGTCATCCAAAATGGTGCAGTAGGTCTCGGCGTTGAGTCTACCAGGAATTGAGACCAAGGGTCCCGTGCCATACCAGGAGAAACACCCCTATAGAATAATTCCACCGCCGCCGAACTTCACAGTTGGCACAATACATTCCGGCAGGAGGCGTTCTCCAGGCAGACGCCAAACCCAGACCCTGCCGTCCAAACGGTAGAGGGTGAACCTTGATTCGTCACTCCAGAGAACCTGTTTTCACTGTTCAACGGTCCACTATCGACGTTCTTTGCACCACGTTAGCCGAGCAACGCTGTTCGATTTGGTGATCAAAGGCTTGTGCGCGGCAGCATGTCCATGATAACCGAGCAGATGGGCTTCCTTACGGATGGTATTCATCGAAAGAACACTCCCGGATGCCTGTTGAAACTCCTCGCGGATGTGGCCCATCGATTTGGTGCGGTTCTTCCGAATTTCTCTGGCCAGCACCCATCGGTCTCTAACTCCCAGTTTTGTGGGTCTGCCGGGTCGGGGCACATTCCGACAGTCACCTCTCATCTTCCACTTGCCAATCACGTAGGCCACTGTCGAATTTGGGTACTTCAACTCGCTGGATATGTCACGTATGGATCGGCCATTTCTGTGATACCCGACGATTACACCTTTCTCGAAGTCAGAGAGCTCCGAACTGCGTGGCATCTTGCATGCGACTGGTTGCGTCGTTGTTTCCCACACGATATTTAACGGCGGCGGACGTAACCTGTATCAGGACCGCAGATATCGTCGATTGCAGGGGTTTCCAATTACTTGTTGGAAGATAGTTTATTTACTGTTTTCAAATTACGCATATATTTTCCGTTAGGGGGCGTAAAAGTAAATTACATTTTTCCCGATAACTCTTCTTTTAAAGCTCCGATTTGAAATTTTTTTCTTCAGCGGATACACCTCCTGATGGAAAATCTTTTGCATATAATTTCTAATTTTTGGTATGGAATACTTTAGCCACCAGGGAGCGTAAGTGTTAATTATTGCTTCTGATGCATTTGCCATAAAATCTGAGCTTCTAAAATATCAATTGAAAAAATTCTTTCGTGGACTGATGCCACTCACATCGATAAATCTTTTTGGAATATTTTCTTCTTAAAATATTCCACAGTTTCTCCGCCAGGGGCGTAGATGTATTGATTATTTTTGTCTATATCTCTACTTCAGGAGTCGGATTTGAAAAATTCATTCTTTGTTGGATAGTGTTTTCAGTGTGACATGTTTTTCATATAATTTCAAAATTTTCCAGTAATTCATAGACTTTCCGCTAGGGGGCATAAAGGTAAATTGCGTTTTCCTTATATCTCTGTTTCTAAATCTCCGATTTGAAATTTTTTTTCTGCACTGGATACAGCTCCTAATGAGAAATCCTTTGCACATGATTTCTAATTTTTGTAAAGAATGGTTTGGCCACCAGGTGGCGTAAGTCTTAATTTCCGCTTCTGATGTATTTGCAGCAAAATATGAGCTCTAAAATCTCGATTGATAAAAAAGTCGTTTGCTGACCGATATTGTACTCATGTCGACAAACCTTTTTAGAACATTTTCTTCTTGAAATAATGCATGGTTTCTACGCCAGGGGACGTAGATGTATATAAGTTGCTTTAGATTATTAATTCAATTAAACTAGGAAGCCATTTCTCAATATGAGCTTTATTCAAAGAATTAGAACAGAGTATGGGTCAGATACTTGGCAAACAATAAAGAAAGTTCAACATGCTACATTGAAGATGGAAAGATCCATAGCTCAAATCAAGTTCCTGAAAAATTGCAAGGTAAATAACTTTATTCCAAATTCATTTAGACTTAGAAAACCATTTAAAGATTTACTTTCAGCCAACTTCATAAGAAAAATAGAGCAAAAAACGTTAAAAAGAAGTATTGAAGCAAAATATAAAAATGTTGCTTATTATAAAAAAGTAAAAGTAGAAAATGAAAAGAAAATTTCTGAAATCTTAAGGGATACAGTAAAAGCAGAATTGGATGACTGGCTAAAAATTGGAGTAAGAAACAAAAATAAGAAATTTGTTAAAAAGCTGAACCTTAAAGAAGAGAAATTTTTGAAGAAAAACTATTCAAGTAAAAACAAAAAAACTGCAGTTCTTAGTCATGTGAAGGACAACACTGCTACTAGAGTTAGCCAAGAATTATTACAAGTGATAAATAAAGGAAGTAATTTCAATCTGTCCAAAGAAAAAATAAATCCAGAAAAATTGGTAATTGAATTGGAAAGCATCTGCAGCACTTTAGAAAAAGAGGACCAAATTAAAGCAGACCTCCTCAGAAAAGATTACTACAATAGCCTTACAAAATTCCAGAAGCAAGTAAGGAAACCTCAAAAAAATTTTGATAATAGTCAATTAAAAGCTCTTAAAGATTTCAGAAAAAATGAAAGTATAGTTGCTGTGAAAACAGACAAAAGTAAGTTGATTACTATTATGGATAAGAAAGATTATCTAGAAAAGATGGAAGAAGAACTAAAAAAACCTATGTATGAAGAAGTAAAAGAAAACCCACTACCAGATTTGATTAAAAAGTCTCTAAGCTTATTTCACTTCAAAAAAGAAAAACCAGCTTCCAGAAAACTATAAACAATTCTCAAAATTACAGTTCAGATTACCTCAAATATATGGAATAGTCAAACTGCATAAAGAACACCAACCAATTAGACCAATAATAGACTCAAAAACTCTATTCTTTCAAATCTAAACTATTTTTTAAAGTCACACCTTCAGAATATTTTAAAAGAGCCACCTAACTTGATTAAAAACTCAATGCAGCTAAAATAAAAACTAGAACTTCTTCCTAAATTAGATTCTCCTATTATGGGTAGTTTAGATATAGTGTCTATGTATACTCACATTAATATAGATCAACTTATAGACTTTATAGCGGAAGACTTGGCAGACCTAATAGTTTTTCACAACAAGGAAAAAAACATACTAGTACGAATTTTTGAAATGCTTACTTTCTCTTTGCAGAACAACTACTTTCAATTTGGGAAAACTTTTTTCATTCAAAAATCGGGGCTAGCTATGGGCTCCCCACTCTCCCCACTCTTAGCTAACTATTATGTGGGAAAACTAGAAGAAAAGATACTAGTACAACCCACATACTTCTGCTTATATAGCAGATACATGGATGACATCTTATTTATAATAGATAGCTCAGAAATTGTTCCAGAAAGAATTCTAGACTCATTCAATGAATTAGATGATTCCCTTAAGTTCACTATTGAACTTCAAAAAGAAAGAAGAATTAACTTCTTAGATATTACTATCTATTATGAAGATGAAAAATTCCTCACTAGTTGGTATAAAAAACTAATGAATACTAATAGACTACTGGATTTCAATTCCTATCATCCAGTTTCTATTAAGAAAAATGTAGCAAGTCAGTTTTTAGAAAAAATTAATAAAATAGTTTCTACTGCAGATAAAAAAGAAGCCCATAAAGAAGAGCTTAAAGTCATACTTGCAGAAAATAACTATCCTAAAGAAGAAATTGAGAAGCTTCTGAATTTTAATGGTACGAAGAACCCACAAAAGCAACAAGTAAAATTCACTAGAAAAATTTCTTATCACAAAGGTTTATTTGAGGCTTTAAAGAGAATTAGTAAAAAATACAATATTAGGCTAGCTCCAAGTTTAGAGAACAAAGTTAAAAAATTTTTCCCTAAAATAGTTCAAAGAGAAGAAAATATTTTAAAAATGCAAGGAGTAGTTTATGAAGTAAATTGTAGTTGTGGACTATCTTACATAGGTGAAACAGGTCGCAGACTAGAAACTCGTATAGCTGAGCATAAAGCAGCTATAAAAAATTGCTCCAACAAGACTGGATTAGATAGGCATGTTAGAGAAACTGGGCACAGCATGGATTGGAATTCCCTTAAAGTAATCAGTTTCCAAAGCAATTTCCAAAAAAGAAAACTGAAAGATGGAATAGAGATTGAGAAAAATCAAAATTCCATCATCAATGACTGCAAAGGATTTTCCCTGCCTAACATCTGGCAGGATTTGTTGAAAAATAACCTAAACCGTCAAGGTTAACCGTAACCGTCAAGGTAAACCGTAACCATGATAGTGACAAGCAAAAAGTGACAACAACAAGAGAGCCTGAAGAAGGAGAAGAGTTTTCTCCGAAAATTTGCTATAAATGAAAAAATTTCCTAGTAAATTCCCATAAGTTGCTTTAGATTATTAAAAGTATATCTTATTTTTGTCAATATCTCTACTTCTAAGAGTCCGATTTGAAAAATTCCTTCTTTGTTGGATAGTGTTTCCGATGCGAAATGTTTTTCCTATAAATTCAACATTTTCAAGTAAATCATAGACTTTCCGCTAGGGGGCACAAAGGTAAATTGCGTTTTCTGCGTTATTTCTGCTTCTAAATCTCCGATTTTAAAAATTATTTGTGTATCGCATACAAGACCTAATGGAAAATATTTTTCACATAATTTCTAATGTTTGGTAAAGAATGGTTTGGCCACCAGGGGGCATAAGTGTTAATTTCTGCTTCTGATGCATTTCTAGCAAAATCTGTGCTCCTGAAAAGTCGACCAAATTTTTTTTTCTTCGTCCGATACCGCTCATATGGAAAAACCTTTTGAGAGTACTTTCTTCCTAAAATAATGCATGGTTTTCCCACCAGGGGACGTAAAGTCACATCTTATTTTTGTCGATATCTCTGTTTCTAAGAGTCCGATTTGAAACATTCTTTCGGTGTTGGAGAGCGTTTCTGGTGCGAAATGTTTCTCATACAAATGCATGTTTTTCTTAACGCACAAGTCTGCAACCAGAGGGCGTAAGCTCACGATTCCGTTTACAGCAATATCTGAGAGATTAAAAACCCGATGGAAAAACTTCTTTCTTCCGTGAGATACTATTGTTTTCCATACCAATTCCATTGACTATGAATAGCTTTGATAAATTTTATTTGCGTCAGAACGGATTCAAAAGACGTGCTTATTACACCCGAAAATTCGGTGTCATCTTTCTTGGGGTTTTTTTCAGTTCGGTTGGCATCGGATAATTTTTTTCAAAGCGCCTGTGAGTCAGGGTTGGCCATATTGGCTTTTTTGACACCAAATTCCAGAAATCTGGCCTTTTTTTCAGTTTAGAGAATTTCTTTCAAAGCACCTGTGAGTCAGGGTTGGCCATATTGGCTTTTTTGACACCAAATTCCAGAAATCTGGCTTTTTTTCAGTTTAGAGAATTTCTTTCAAAGCGCCTGAGAGTCAGGGTTGGCCATATTGGCTTTTTTGACACCAAATTCCAGAAATCTGGCTTTTTTTCAGTTTAGAGAATTTCTTTCAAAGCGCCTGTGAGTCAGGGTTGGCCATATTGGCTTTTTTGACACCAAATTCCAGAAATCTGGCTTTTTTCAGTTTAGAGAATTTCTTTCAAAGCGCCTGTGAGTCAGGGTTAGCCATATTGGCTTTTTTGACACCAAATTCCAGAAATCTGGCTTTTTTTCAGTTTAGAGAATTTCTTTCAAAGCGCCTGTGAGTCAGGGTTGGCCATATTGGCTTTTTTGACACCAAATTCCAGAAATCTGGCTTTTTTTCAGTTTAGAGAATTTCTTTCAAAGCGCCTGTGAGTCAGGGTTGGCCATATTGGCTTTTTTGACACCAAATTCCAGAAATCTGGCTTTTTTCAGTTTAGAGAATTTCTTTCAAAGCGCCTGTGAGTCAGGGTTGGCCATATTGGCTTTTTTGACACCAAATTCCAGAAATCTGGCTTTTTTCAGTTTAGAGAATTTCTTTCAAAGCGCCTGAGAGTCAGGGTTGGCCATATTGGCTTTTTTGACACCAAATTCCAGAAATCTGGCTTTTTTCAGTTTAGAAAATTTCTTTCAAAGCGCCTGTGAGTCAGGGTTGGCCATATTGGCTTTTTTGACACCAAATTCCAGAAATCTGGCTTTTTTTCAGTTTAGAGAATTTCTTTCAAAGCGCCTGAGAGTCAGGGTTGGCCATATTGGCTTTTTTGACACCAAATTCCAGAAATCTGGCTTTTTTTTCAGTTTAGAGAATTTCTTTCAAAGCGCCTGTGAGTCAGGGTTGGCCATATTGGCTTTTTTGACACCAAATTCCAGAAATCTGGCTTTTTTTCAGTTTAGAGAATTTCTTTCAAAGCACCTGTGAGTCAGGGTTGCCATATTGGCTTTTTTGTTTTTACCAAATTCCCGAAATTTGGCTGCTTTTCAGTTTAGTTGGTGTCAGAGAATTTCTTTCAAAATGCTTGTGACTAACGGCTGCCATATTGGTGTTTTTGACGCCAAATTCCCGAAATCTGACATTTTTTCAGTTTAGCTGAGGTCTTAGAATTTTTTCCAAAGCGCCTGTGACTCGTGGTTGCCATATTAGCTTCCTTGACGACAAATTCTGGGAATCTGACTTTTTTTTTAGTTCAGATGGCGTCTGAGAATTTCTTCCAAATTGCATGTGAGTGAGGGTTGCCATACTGACTTTTTTGATGCCGAATTCCCGAAATCTGGCTTTTTTCACTTTAGCTAGCATCAAAGAATTTCTTCCAAAGCGCCTGTGAGGGGGTTTCCATATTGGCTTTTTTTCTGGCATTTTCTTGGCACTGTTTGGCTTTAAATCAAAATCTTTATCTGGCAGCTCAGCTGCTAGTGCAAAGCAAAACAGAAATTAGCAAACTGCCAAAACGCGCAGTAGATCTTCATTGTTCGCCATTCGTGACGAATAATTCCGGCTCATGGATAACAAGCGCATCCACGTGACTTTTTGAAAACTGCCCTGAAGAAAAAAAAAAAAAAACAACTTAGGAGACCACCGTTTATTCGTGATGGAATTTCCGCTTCTGGCGAACGATTTGGGCGCAACATTCAAATGAATGGCATTCACGCATCATTCCCATTCTTAAGTTTCACCATTACTTCCTAGCTGACTGCTGATTGCTCACTCATGTAACGGTTGACATTTATTAATTCTCGACATTGCTTTTCTTACTGAGAATCCCTGACAGCTGTCAGATAATTAAATAAATACATCGCTCTTTCCAAGTTTCAGAAACACACAGCAACCGAAAAATGGTTTTTCAGCCGCCGCTGTGGAATTGAACCACAGAACTCTCGATATCTAGCCGAGTGCGTTACATTTACACCACGGTGGCCAACAATCCACGGTGCTATGTGTATTTTTAAGTCAGCTTCTGACATCATAAATCCGTAAGATGAGCTCTGCTACTGAGACTTCTCCATCTGGTGGGCATTAACGACACTGGCTATATCATCATCATCATCATCATTGTCAACCATTATCAATCCACTGCTGGACGAAGGTCTCCCCAAGTTTCCTCCACAACGGCCTGTCTTGTGCCAGTCTCCTCCATGTCACCCCTGCATACTTTCGAATTTCATCCACCCATCTCCCATGTGGTCTTCTTCTGGGTCTTTTACTGTCCCTTGGAATCCAATCTAAAATTTCGGCTGTCCATCGATGATCTGTCCTTCTGGCAGTATGTCCAGCCCATTGCCATTTCAGGGATTTAACTCTGATCATGATGTCTTCCACTCTTGTCATTTTTCAAATCCACGAGTTCCTCTTCTTATCTCTCCTGGTTACACCAAGCATGCACCTCTCCATGCTGCTTTGAGTTGTCTGCAGCCTTTGTATATCTCTTTTAGTTAAGGTCCACGTCTCTGCACCATACGTAAGCACTGGAAGGATGCATTGATCAAACACTTTTCTTTTAAGACATAATGGCATATTGCTCTTGAAAATTATGCTGTTTCTTCCAAAAGCTCTCCAGGCAAGTTTTGTACGCCGATTAATTTCTTCACCAATGTGACCCTCACTTGATATCTGCTGTCCAAGATAAACGTACGTGTCTGTTATCTCCAGCTTTTCTCCATCAATCGATAAATCTTCATTTCTTGTAAAAGCATTGAACATCACTTTTGTCTTCTGAAAGTTCATTTTTAATCCCACTTCCTTACTCTTGTCAGCAAGTTCCTGGATCATACTCTGCAGCTCTGATGGGCTAGTTGCAAAAATGACTACGTCATCAGCAAAACGAAGGTGGGTTAGATAATCTCCATTAATCTTTATCCCCTTGTTTTCCCAGCTCAGTGACTGAAAAACACCCTCCAATGTGGCATTAAAGAGCTTCGGAGATATGGTGTCACCTTGTCTCACTCCCTTTCCAATTTTTATGTGTGTTGTATTTTCAAACAGCCGAATCTTTGCACTTGCATTTTCATAGATGTTATTAATAATATTAATGTATGCATCTTCAATACCGCAGGATTTCAGAGCCATTGTAACTGCTGATGGTTTCACCGAATCAAAGGCTTTTTCATAATCGATAAAAGCCATGCACAATGGAAGTTCATATTCCCTCGCTCTTTCAATTAGTTCTCTCAGCACATGGATATGATCTATTGTGCTGTAGCCACTCCTGAATCCAGCTTGTTCTCTCGGTTGAACCATGTCCAGTGTTACCTTCAAGCGGTGTGAAAGAACTTTAGTGAAGATTTTATAAACTACTGATAGGAGGCTGATAGGTCTGTAGTTTCCGAGATCCTCAATGTCACCTTTCTTATGTAGCAGGATCATTGTAGCGGTGTTCCAATCCTCAGGAATCTTTCCTTCATTAAGGCATCGAGTGAAAATTTGGGCGAGTACTGTTTCGATTTCTCCACTTGCTTCTTGTATGATGTCTATAGTAATTCCATCTTCTCCTGGAGCTTTTCCCCGCTTCATGTTCTTGATTGCATGTGCAACTTCTGCTGGAAGAACTGGAGGAACTCTGGTACTGGTATCTTTCATGATGTCTGGAGTGCATGTATCATCCCTTTCATATAATTTGGAGTAGAAATCTTTCACTGTTGTCAAAATTTCGCCTCTATTTCTTGTTACAGAACCATCTTCTTTTCTCAGTGCCATAATCTGTTTTCTTCCCTTACTGAGATGTCCCTTTGCTATCTTTAGGCTTTGGTTGTTTTCAGTTGCTTTCCTCACTAGTTCACAGTTGAATTTTCTTACGTCTTCAGTGATACTTTTTCGTACTGTCTTGCATAGCTCTATATATTCCACTTTGGAAGTCACATCTTCTTTAGTTGTCCTCATCTCTCTTCTTTTTTGCATCAACATTTTCGTTTTTCCTGATAATTTGTTCACATGCAACTTGTTCTTAGACCCAGCTAATTTTGTTGCTGTTTCCATAAGAGCTTTGGTTACTTTTCTGTTAACTTCAGAGATGTCCACTTCTTCCGATGTTAGGCCTTCTAAAGCAGAGAACCTGTTCTTCAGTTCCAACTTGAAGGTATTATGGTGTTTTTTAAGGTTGGTTATGTCAATAGATTTTGTTTGTCTTATGAGCTTGCCACGTTCAAGTTTAGTGTTGAGGTGCATCTTACATCTCACCAATCTATGGTCACTACCTGTGTTGAACTTGTTTAGCACACTGCAGTCTTCTATGACGAATTTTTTGTTACACATAATAAAATCAATTTCACTTGTCGTCCCATTTGGATGTCTCCATGTCCATTTCCTGTGTGGCTTTTTCTTGAAGAAGGAGTTCAAGATGAAAAACCCTTCTGCCTCTGCAAACTCAACGAGAGTATTTCCACGCTGGTTTCTGTTGCCGTGACCGAATTTACCTACTGAAGTTTCATTCTGTTGCCGTTGCCCTATTTTTGCATTGAAATCTCCCATAATTATTTTCAAGTGCTGCTTACCTTTATTATTTAGATGACAATTTCCTCATAAAATTCTTCAATTTCTTCTTCAGGATGACTTGTGGTGGGTGCATAAGTTTGAATAATCTGAGCCTGGTATCTTTTCGAGAGTTGGATAACAAGTCGTGCAGCTCTGTCAGAGGAACTTTCAACTTCTACAACTTTATCCTCCAGTTTCTTGTTTATTATAAATCCAACACCACTAGTTCTGCCAGTATCTGTCCCACGATAGTAGAAGAGATGTCCACTTTTCAGTTCGATGAGATCTTCTCCTTTTCTCCTTACCTCACTTAGCCCCACGATGTCCCACTTGATCCTTTGTAGTTCTTCTTCCAATTCAAGAAGCCTTGAATCAGAAGATAGGGAGCGTCCATTGTACGTTGCCAAGGTCAGCATCAGATGGCAGCCTAGTCCGGTCCTCCGGGGATTCTTAGCACCCTCTGCCTTCATGTCGCACTGGCCGCTGCCTTGGCCAGGTACATTCCAGCTGCCGGAGACTGAGGGCCAAGATTTAAGTTGTGGAGTCATTTTGGAGGGGTTTGGCCATAACTCACCACGCTGGCCAAGCGGGTTGGTGAGTGTGGGATAGAATTTCCTCTAATCCCGATGGTATAGTTATACCGCTATTGGCGGTCGTCAGAGCCCCTTTAGTCGGAACAGGATGCACCACGAGAAGGCGGGGTTGACATTTGTCAAGGAGAGGCTGTGATGTTACGCATCACCTGACCTTACATCCCACTGGCTATATATATATGATGAAGAGCATGGGTCGGGCCAGGAAGGTTAATGGATGCAAGCGAAATTGTTAACTAGTGCTAGGTCATACAACTCTGCGGAGGACATGACATATATATTTTTTAAAACAATTTTAGGTGGGAATGTTACTTGCATCTATGGCCTTGCAGAAACCCATTTCCAACTAGGTCTTTGTGGAAGTGAGAAAATGCAGAGTTTTTGCTGGTCCTTGATAAAGCCAAGGCTCAGTATTCTCGACACCTTCTACATTCAGTTGTTTTATTTTATTTTTTTATCTTTTCTCCTTTTACTCACACAGGTAGATACATAACCTTTTCTATGTTGTACTTGGTGTGAGTCAAAATTATATATGTATTTTTTTGCTTAGGTATCTTCTTAATAGAATATATATATATATATATATATATATATATATTCTATAAAGAAGATACCTAAGCAAAAAAATACATATATAATTTTGACTCACACCTAATACAACATAGAAAAGGTTATGTATCTACCTGTGTGAGTAAAAGGAGAAAAGATAAAAAAATAAAATAAAACAACTGAATGTAGAAGGTGTCGAGAATACTGAGCCTTGGCTTTATCAAGGACCAGCAAAAACTCTGCATTTTCTCACTTCCACAAAGACCTAGTTGGAAATGGGTTTCTGCAAGGCCATAGATGCAAGTAACATTCCCACCTAAAATAGTTTAAAAAATATATATATGTCATGTCCTCCGTAGAGTAGCATGACCTAGCACTAGTTAACAATTTCGCTTGCATCCATTAACCTTCATGGCCCGACCCATGCTCTTCATCTGTTACTATTAAACAGAGAGAAGAAGATTAAAGAGAACTCAAGCTGTGAGAGTGACATAATAAATAGAAATGATTTTCAGCTATAACGAAATTCCAAGTTCGTTTGAGAGAGAATTTAAACCTGAAAAACAATGCAAAAGAAATCCAAATTTTACATTGCAATTAAAAAAGGAAATGTTAATTTATAACGAACAGATTTTTGAAAGAAAACTTGAGTCTAAAACCCCTACTCTACAACTTATGACAGCACGAAAACGAGAATAAGTTAAAGATAATAATTAACTAAAGAAAACTTTGTGAAAGTTATATACCTTAAACAGTTAGTTGCAATATGTACAAAGTATTTCAGCAGTGCTTTAAGTGCATAATTAATTAGTTATTAAGAACTTAACTACTTTGAAAAAACAGCGCATAGACAGCGCATAGAAAAGGAACAAGCTTAGCCTTCCTCTGTTCCTAGGTACCCTAAAAGACGCTCAAAGTTACAAAGAAAAGTAAGAGTTAAAACCCGCATAAATGTTAACAGACAAACCAATGCTTAAAAGCTGAAAAGCTAAAAAACGACAGAGAAAAGGTACATAAAGTACAAACATTGAACTTATAAAACCTAGAACCCAAAACAAGGAAGAGAGCTTACCTCTTGTGTGACAAAAACTTTTCTCCTTACAAGAGGAGAACATGGCTGACCCCTTCCGCCACTCCCTAGACGCTGGGGGGCAGTGAGGGTGGGGCTGATGGCCTCCTCATACAGCAAGAAACCAACGCGCGGAGATTTTAACCAGAGAAAAATATATAAAATTAAGACTGTGGATCTGTATGATCAGAATGAGCAGAATTAACTCTCCAGAATACATGAGAAATATTATAAAATACACGAGCAGTTTATTTAATAATCTTTGCATGTATTAAATCACCTTAGTGAGCTTCTATAGATTAATCAGAATCTTATTAATTTTAATGTTGGTTTTACTATTTTTAGTATAGCTATCCTAGTAATGAATAACTAGTTTTCTTTTTTATTTGTTTTTATTTTCTTTTATAAACAGATTTTTAAGCTTTTTTTGTGATTTTGTTTATATTATTTAATTTTTTGTTTTAATAGGACCGTCATATCCATAGCACTAAGGTTCCTTTAGGTAGTTAATAGGCATCCTCTAGCCAACTTCCTTACGGCTTTGATTGGTCAGAATCATATTATTAACTGTGTAGAAAATTAAAGCAGATCTGCCAACCTTACTCTATTATTCAGAATAATTTTTCTTAAAGTTCTTTTGATGAAAGAAGAAGGAATTTCGTTCTCTAGAAAACTTTCTAATAGTATATTAATGTGGTAATTGAAATCCAAATTGTTGCTGCAAATTCTTGAAATTCTTAGGACCTGAGAAATTAGTACATTCTCAATTACTTTGGTTGAAATGTTATTATTCCAGTGTAGATATTTAATTACTTTGAAAGGAAAATTAACTCTTTTATCAAAGAGGCTAATAGATGGGTTACCTCTGTTGAGCTTAATGCTTAAGTCTAGGAACTCAAGTTCCTGATTACTGTGGTTGGTTTTACATAAGTTAAGAGAGCTAGGATAGATATTATCAAAATCACTCTCTATAACTTCTGAATTATTGATACACAGCAGATCATCAATATATCTAAAAGTGTAAAGGTAGTTATCTGAGCAGGTGGGGTGATTTTTAATGAATTTATATTCCTTAAAGAACAGGAATAGATTAGCGATATTTGTGGACGTTGATGTTCCCATTGGAATACCGTTCACTTGCTTATAGAGAGTATTATTATATAAGATATGGTTATTTTTTATGCAGCAATTGAGATAAGAGTTCCAAGTTCCTACATCAACAAATTGGTTAAGTTTAAATTCTGCATACAGCTCTTTAAAGGTAGTGATTATATCTGATAGAGGCAGATTAGTATATAGGTTTTCAAAATCATAACTATTAATATCTAGGGGACAAACTTTGAGTATAGTAGAAATTACTTCTGCATTATTATTAATTAGCCAAACAATCTCTGTACATCAAGTTAGAACAGTTTCTAATGTGTTTCAAAACCTTCTTTAAGACATCTTCAAAAGCAAGATCTATTTTCTTTTTATGACTTCTTACTCCACTAGCTATGAACCTGAACTTTACAGGATCCTTATGAAACTTAACCGTTGCAAAAAGAAATGGAAATTCAGGCCCATATCTTCTAGTTTGTGGAATTTTAAGTTTCTTGAAGAATGCCTTAAACCGATTTTCTAACTGCTTGGTAGAATAACTTACGGGCTCGTATGTTACTCTATTATTGAGTTCCATAGTTAACAATTCAAAATAGAACTTCTTACAGATAATTGCAAAATTATTGCTAGCTTTATCCGTAGTGGTAAACAATAAATTGGTCTTGTAGTTTGGAGAGTGACCTTTTAGCTTCTCCAGAGAAAAGAAACGATTTCTGTCGAAACAAAAGTCCAGACCTGCCAACTCACCGGTGAAGCTATTGATTATATTATATTTCCATTCTGCGAAGGCCTCAATAGGCTGATTGTACGTTAAACTGGTTTTTACGATGTACTTATTTACATCTTGAGTGAAGCTCTCAAGAATCCTTTCTTTGGAAATTGTGAAGGAAGGTCTGAAATTAGAGCCATACTCTAATAAATTCCTAAGCTTTTCATTTTCAACATAACTCAAGTTTCCGGTGATAATATGGTTGTAATTCTTATCATAGTGAACTGTTTCTTTATGTTCATCACAAGAACAAGTAGTAATTACAGGAATGTAGCTCGAAGAGTTAAGTTTGTAGTTTTTAACTATTGACCCTAAGGTCTTAACATATTTAAAACTTACAATAGACTGGTGCCTGTGGATGGGAAAAAAATTGCATTATTGTAGAACAGCTTCCTTACATTGATCGAAAATCAAAGCAATGCTCATTACATTCTTCGATAGTAAGGGTATTATCCACAAAGAATTTGTTCCAAGTGGACAAACAGTTACTGGTGAGTTTTATTTAAATGTTTTGAGGTGTTTGATGGGCAGAATTCGTCGCATTCGTCCAGAGTATCGGGATGAAAACAGTTGGTGTTTGTTGCACGATAATGCACCCAGTCGCACCTCATTTATTGTTCGTAGATTTTTGGCGAAAAAGAACGTCTGCGTGTTGAATCATCCACCGTATTTACCTGATTTAGCACCCTGCGACTTTTCTTTGTTCCCAAAACTTAAAATGACATTAAAAGGATGTTATTTTGATGATATTTCGACCATACAAACAGCTTCGACGCGTGCTTTGGAGGCAATTCCGCAAAGTGCACTGGAACAAGCATTCGAATCATTATTAAATCGCTGTAACAAGTGTAGTGAAGCCGGAGGGACTTTTTTGGAATAACAAACCAAAACAAATTATAATTTCTTGTTTCTATTTCATTTTACAGACCCAGTCTTAAAAATTCTTAGACGCACTGTGTATGCTAAAATAAATACGTTTGCTTAAAAAGATTAGCAGTTCCTGAAAAATAAACGCGGAAGCTCGTATGCCTTTTGAATAATGACGTAAGGGAGAACGGAATGTGTGTTCACCAAGCTCTTACGCCATTAAACTTGTAATCCTTACACTTTTTTGTTTGTTTGTTTTGTTTCGGAATGTGCACACGTGCTTCTTAAACTGCGTAAAACGAATGGATTTCAAGCTTAATGCCAAAGGCAGTAGTGCAACCGGTTTATGGGCTGGTCTTACAAATTAGAAAGAATAAAAAGAGAGAGAGAGAGAGAGAGAGAGAATGCCGAGTCCTTTCCGAGCGGTCTTAGACGCACGTGTTCCGTCTTGGTAATGAGGTTACGGTGGTCGCTGAGAGTGCAAGACGTTGGGCCTTTGATGACGACGAAAAAGGGGCTTCAATCATCCCTGATGCTCGCGCACGAACCGATTTCTGCTGCGTCAGCTGCACACAATCGGAGTTGGGCGGGAATAAATGGTCTCTGCCTGACTAACATTCGCCGGAGAGGGTCATGTTTCCAAAAGTAATAACTCTAGCGCTAGTGGGAATAGGAGGAGAAGTGCGCGCGTCTCCTTATTTCGATGTTTAAATGATTAGAATAGAGAAGTGAAACCGGTACCAACAACAGCGCAATCAATAAGTCCAATGCCTGCCTTTTAATATTTGAATTTTGCAGGTACTTTCAGTCCCTAAATATCCGTGGGACTTTTTTCGCTTCTTCAGAAGGAGATACCTAGGAACAAGTGGGAATTTATTTCTTCTTTTAAGCTGTTCCAAGCGCAAATTTTACTTTCCTACCGTATCACGGTGAAAGCGTTACTGCATACTGTTAAACAGTGGCGTATATTCGAGACTAGCTAGGCTAGCTGCGAAGCCCATAGAACGCACAAATAAAAGTTAATTAAATATACGCAAATAAAAGTCGGTGCGAAAAAAACACGAGTAGATTCGCTTTTTTCGATTATGAGAATCAGTCTGGCGAGCGATGATCAACGGCATCAACGTAACCCATCAAAAACAGTCTTGCTGGGCCAGCACTGGGCCACTGCTGGCAGCCAGCACCGCCAGCAATGGCCCAGCACTATGTTGCCGCTGCCGAACCGTCAATAAAATGTCCGGGCGGCCAACAGAAGGGCCAGCAGTTCAGGCCAACAGTTGGCACCCCATCAGTTGACATATGCCACAACAGGGCCATCAGTGGTCCATCACAGGCAGTAGCTGCCACAAGTGGCCCTTCAGTGGCCCTGCAAGCACGTGCCAGAAATGATGGCTAGCCTAATGTGGTCCGCTAGTGTGCCGGGAGTGGTAGCCAGCAACCACGTGACGTAACTGGTGGCTTGCCGAATCTTGTCCGCCAATTTCCCAGTAGTAGCCATAATATATGTATATATAAAAAAAAAAAATCAAGGAATACCGCAGTTTCCCAAAGCAACATATTTTTTTTTCTACCCTTACGAAACTTGTGAATTAACACACGGCGCTGGGGAAATTTTCTCAACCGACCGGAAAAACGCCCGCTTGTAACTTAGTGGATTTGAACCAGAGCCGTTGGCGTTGTAGCTGAGCCCTCTACCGACCGTACTAATTTGCCATGCTCGAGCGTATGCTTAAAGCGGTCTGTTTCGTATGCAATGTGTAATCGAATGCTTCCCTCTTTAATTCTACAATATTGCGAAGTATTTTTCCTAAAAGTCAGTTTCATATAATTCATAAATTTATTTTTTCAACGTAACGATAGTTTTTTTTTTTTTTTTTTTTACCTTAAGGGAACTTCACTCATTTTCAAGGCGTGTACATAGTTAGTCGCTTTCCAAAGTTTTGTACTGTCCTTGCCGTCTTGAAAAGAGATTGTTGAATAAATATATATTTACCAGGGTTCATGTCACATTCTGTTACATTTTTAACGTTGTTCCTTTCCTTTCCGTTGTCCGAAGCTACATTTGTTTTAAAGAGTAAAAGATATTTTATTTTACTTCTCGTTATTTTTAGAAGCGAATTCCTCCCAGTCTTGTGTATTCAACCCATGGATGAGTACACCACATAGCGTTGCTTTTTTTTTTTTCTTTCAAATAATTAATAAATTTTGTACGCGTACAATTCTTTTTTTTTTTTTTTTCAACAAACGTTGTTTTAATGGTTTTCCAGGATATTTGTTTCAAGCGGTTTCAAATTTTTTCTTGTTATTCATCCACTCCATTAATTGTTATTCATGGGAATGGAGTGGGTGAATTTCATAGCTGTAATCTAGTATTTCACGGCTTAATATGATATCTTCGTCGACGTAACATTTCATTAGGAAATTAATTCGCCTCTCCCCAGCAAAAACAGTCTTGCTGGGCCAGCAGTGGGCCATTGCTGGCAGCCAGCACTGCCAGCAATGGCCCAGCACTGCCAGCAATGGCCCAGCACTATGTTGCCGCTGCCGAACCGTCAATAAAATGTCCGGGCGGCCAACAGAAGGGCCAGCAGTTTAGGCCAACAGCTGACCAACAGTTGGCACCCCATCAGTTGTCATATGTCACAACAGGGCCATCAGTGGTCCATCACAGGCAGTAGCTGCCACAAGTGGCCCTTCAGTGGCCCAGCAAGCACGTGCCAGAAATGATGGCTAGCCTAATGTGGTCCGCTAGTGGCAGCTAGCAAACCACGTGACGTAACTGGTGGCTTGCCGAATCTTGTCCGCCAATTTCCCAGTAGTAGCCATAATAATAAAAAAAAAAAAAAAAAAGCAAGGATAACCGCAGTTTCCTAAAGCTACAATTTTTTTCTACCCTTACGAAGCTTGTGAATTAACGCACTACGCTGGGGAAATTTTCTCGACAAACAGGAAAAACGCCCTTTTGCATCCGACTAGATTCGATCCTGGGCCGTTCACGTGGAAGTCGCGCTCGCTACCGACTGAACTAATTCAGCACACTCGGATATGTGCTGGAAGCTATCTGCTTGGTATGCAATTTGTAATCGAATGCTTCCCTCTTTCATTTTACAATATTGCGAGGTATTTTTTCATAAAAGTCAGTTTCATATAATTGATAAATTACTTTTTTCAACGTAACGATAGTTTTTTTTTTTTTTTTTACCTTAAGGGAACTTCACTCATTTTCAAGGCATGTACATACTTAGAGTCGCTTTCCAAAGTTTTGTACTGTCCTTGCCGTGTTGAAAAGAGATTGTTGAATAAATATATATTTACCCGGGTTCATATCACATTCTGTTACATTTTTAACGTTGTGTCTTTCCTTTCCGTTGTCCAAAGCTACATTTGTTTTAAAGAGGAAAGATATTTTATTTTACTTCTCGTTATTTTTAGAAGCGAATTCCTCCCAGTCTTGTGTATTCAACCCATGGATGAGTACACCACATAGCGTTCCTTTTTTTTTCTTTCAAATAATTAATAAATTTTGTACACGTATAATTCTTTATTTTTTTCTCTCCAACAAACGTTGTTTTAATGGTTTTCCATGATATGTGTTTCAAGCGGTTTCAAATTATTTCTTGTTATTCATCCACTCCATTCTATGAATTGTTATTCATGGGAAATGAGTGGGTGTATTTTTTTTTTTTTTGATTGGAGGTTTAACGACCACCGTGAGCAACTCAATGGGCTATAAGCAGTCGCCAGTCCCTAATTTAGGGTCATTGGTTCCAGGGAAGGGAGAGAACCAGTACCGTAAGACAAACACAACATCCATGCCTCACCAGGACTCGAACACGGACTCCGTTCGGACGAATGATCAGAGGCCATCACTTAGACCACTGCGCCACCATAGCGGCTGGGTGTATTTCATGGCTGTAATCTAGTATTTCACGGCTTAATCTGATATCTTCGTCGACGTAAAATTTCATTAGGAAATTAATTCGCCTCTCCACATATGGATTTTTTCTTAACATCCACTAAAATAACACGATGGCGATAGCGTCGTCTTCAACTAACTGGTACCATGAGAGACACAGCAAGTGTTGCTTCTGTGCATGCGCAGTCCCGATGCTTCCACCTGCTGTTGGGGGTTGCATTGGTTGCCAGCAACGGGCCACTAGTGGCACTTGCTTGGAGGCCCACAATTCACGGCGATGCTGCAGGGCCATCAATGGCTCGCCAACTGATAGCGCTGCCACCAACGGACCACTACCGGGCCGTGAGCGGCAGATTTCAGCCACCAGTGACCCATCACTGCCAGCTGGTGGCCAGCAGTTTCCCAGCACTTGTGTTTTTGCTGGGAAAGCAAATAGGTCTTAGAGAGACTTCGCTGTTCTGATGCAAAGAGCTTCAATACTATCTCCTGCTAGCGTTTTCATGACAACCTGAATGAGCTACGGAGCTCGTGAGTGGCCATTGCTTTGGCCAATGGTTCGCTCCGAAAAACGAAGACTTCGAACCACCTCAGTCCCCCCATGCTTCCAGCGCGTGTTTCACGAGAGTTGTTTTAGTTTGTGTGAAGTGTCAATGAATTAAAATCAGTGATATTATATCTTAAATTCGTGGCTTTGTTGCATTGGAACTGTTTTGATACATTTTGTGAAAGCTTCCCTGAACATCTACTATCAGAGCTTAAAGAATGCTTCAAATTTTCATACAGCTCGACTAAAAAATGAACTGAAGGTGTTTAATTCCCTTGATGAATACAAAACAAATCAGTAAGAGAAATTGCTTGTTACATAGAGTTGAATATTTAAACATAGTGTTTATTGAGGTGTACAAATTAGCAGATCAATATTAAACTGTTCATCAACAACTGCAACTGCCAAAAGAAGTTTTTCCGTATTAAAAAGAATCAAGATATATCTTAGAGCCACACATGAACATGTACATTCGAGCAACTTGGCTGGTTTATTAATACAGAAAAACATTATTCTTAAATATGAAAAAGTACTCAGAAGAAACATTTTATGAAAACGTAACACACAAGTTCACACAAAAGGAAAGAAGAATGGAGTTCGTGTACAAATAAGTGTTCAAATCCTAATCCTCATAATTACATTGTATTTGGTATCATGTTAGAAATAGCATGTGCCTAAAATTTAGAAAAAAAAAAAGGTTACTTCTATTACTTAACAATTAAAAAATTAAAATATAAACTTCGCAATTTAAAAAAAAAAACAGTACTAGACGCGGGGGGGGGGGGGGGTCTCGGACCCAAGATACGCTACTGCTGTGTAAAAATATTCCTCAAATTCAAGAGCTACTTATTTGAATTCCCTTTGTGAATTAACGAAGCATATTTCTGATACAACCTTTTCCGTGAAACTGAAAGAGACCTGAATTTCACGGATTTTTCGCACGCTAGGAAAATTCTGAATTTTTATAAACCTCTCGCAGTTAGTTTCTTATAATGACGGTAAATTGCCGTTTTTTAAATGTGCTAACGGAAAATTTTGAATTTTCAGAAACTTTTCCCCAATTCCTTTCCTACATTGACGGTAAATTTCCGTTTTTAAGGTGTGTTAACGGAAAATTCTGAATTTTCGGAAACCTTTCCGCAATTAGTCTCTTACATTGACCGTAAATTTCCGTTTTTAAGATGTGTTAACGAAAAATTTTGAATTTTCAGAAACTTTTCCCCAATTCCTTTCCTACATTGACGGTAAATTTCCGTTTTTAAGGTGTGTTAACGGAAAATTCTGAATTTTCGGAAACCTTTCCGCAATTAGTCTCTTACATTGACCGTAAATTTCCGTTTTTAAGATGTGTTAACGGAAAATTCTGAATTTTCAGAAACCTTTCCGCAATTAGTCTCTTACATTGACGGAAAATTTCCATTTTTAAGATGTGTTAACCGAAAATTCTGAATTTTCGGAAACCTTTCCGCAATTTCTTTCTTACATTGAAAGTAAATTTCCATTTTTAAGATTTGTAGACAAAATATTGTTCTGAATTTTCAGAAATCTTTCCGCAATTCCTTTCTTACATTAATTTTCGTTTTTAAGCTGTGTTAACGGAAAATTCTAAATTTTTAGAAACCTTTCGGTTTTTATAATGACAGTAAATAGCCTTTTTTAAGATGTGTTAACGAAAACTCTGAATTTTCAAAAACCTTTGCGCAGTTCTGTTCTTTTAATGACGATAAATTGCCGTTTTAAAGATGTGTTAACGCAATATTTTGAATTTTCAAAACCTTTCTGCAGTTCTTTTCTTATATGACGATAAATTGCCGTTTTGAAGATGTGTTAACGGAAAATTCTCAATTTTCAGAAAATTTTCCGCAATTTCTTTCTTACACTGACGGCAAATTTCCGTTTTAAAGATGTGTTAACGGAAAATTTTGAATTTTAGCAAACATTTCTGCAGTTCTTTTCTTACATTGACGGTAAATTTCTGTTTTGAAGATGTGTTAACAAAAAATTCTGAATTTTCAGAAACCTTTCAGTAATTCCTTTCTTACATTAATATCCCTTTTTAAGATGTGTTAACGGAAAATTCTGAATTTTCAGAATCCTTTCCGCAGTTGTTTTCTTACCTTTTTTAAGATGCGTTAACGGAAAAATCTGAATTTTCAGAAACCTTTCCGCAGTTGTTTTCTTACCTTTTTTAAGATGCGTTAACGGAAAAATTTGAATTTTCGGAAACCTTTCCGCAATTAGTCTCTTACACTGACGGTGAATTTCCATTTTTAAGATGCGGTAGCGGAAAATAACGAATTTTCAGAAACTTTTCCGCAATCCCATTCTTAACGTTGACGGTAAATTTCTGTTTTTTAAGATGAGTTAACGGAAAATTCTGATTTTTCAGAAACCTTTCCGCAATATATTAACTGAAAACCTACGTTCTCGAGTTTTTCGTATCCATATGACGAAACATTCTGGTAATGCACTGGTGTGCAAAAATTAAGGACGAAGAGGAGAAATGAGCATAACAGCCGAACGAGCGGGCAGAACGGAACGAAAGACCACTCAGGAGATAGACTAGGGTCCGGTACGGTAGAGCATGCGCATATATGCACCAATGACGTAGAGGGGGTGGGGTGGGGAGGGTATAAAGCACACGGCAGGTGTACGCTCAGCAATTCGGTGAAAGCTATTGCACGGTGTACATCGGTTTGAACGACGTCGAGTTGCTGCCACCGTGTGATATGGCCAACAGGCAATCCAGTAGACGATATCTGCATGACTTTACCCGAGATCGCGTCATTGGGAAGTTGCAAGAAGGTCGAAGTGTGACTAGTGTGGCCGAGGAGTTCGGGATCGCTCACAGCATCGTTTCACGAGCTTGGAGAGCATTTCAAACGACAGGAACAGCTGTCCGAGAGTTTAGCAGTGGTCGTCCACGAGCAACCACGGCGGCGGACGACCGGATATTGTCCTACAGGGGAGAAGAGACAGACGGCAGACATGCAACAGACAACTGGACGTCCGTTATCGCGTTTTACCGTGGACAGGAGGCTGCACAAAGGTGGTCTGTTTGCACGACGACCAGTACGGTGTGGGCCATTAACGCCTGCTTATCTGAGACGGCGGTTTCTGTGGTGTCTGGAACACAAGAACTGGACACATCAGCAATGGGGTCGAGTTTTCTCTTTACGGATGAGAGCCGATTTAGTCTGACGAGCGATTCTGGACGTATACACATCTGGAGAGAGCAGGGAACACGCAATCACACCTCCAACATCATCGAAAGGGACCGGTTTGGAGGTGGTGGATTCTCTGGACGTATACACATCTGGAGAGAGCAGGGAACACTGACCTGTCTTCTCCAAGCCGAGTGGAAGAAAATACCGCTAGCCGTCGTACAACGCCTGGTTGAGAGTATGCGCAGCTGTAATCGCCGCTCGTGGAGGCTCCACCAACTATTGAAGGTGAATAAACTTCGTTTTCCTTTGCTATCACAGGTGTCGAATTACTTGTTGGTAGATGGTGCATATACGTCCTGAGATTAGGATAATGTCTGAAGAATGGCGTCAGATATTATCCTAGTCCTAACTGAAGATTATTTACACATGGTAAATAATCTTCTTCAGTTAGGATCTGACGCATAAAAAATAATCTTCTTCAGTAAATAATGTTCTTCAGATAGACGGTTAATAATATCTGACGCATTTATTAACCGTCTATCTGAAGAAGGTTATTTACATTTGCAGGTAAATCAGTGACTAAACTTTGTAAATCCCAACACAGGTGCCCACATACTCAATCAGTGGAATCTATGTGGGAAAAGGCAAAATTTAAAAATAAAAGTCGTTGAGGCACTCATAGGAGCATGTTGGATTTTTACCTATGCGAATTTATGTGACGAAAAAGACTGAAAACTAATGACGATCCATTTTTAGGAATTATGAAAGATATCGTAGTGTATTGGCTCCCAGAGTGATATCGGTACCTAATTTGTAGCTATTTGTTTTCATTTGTTTTCTTACACTGTTTAAATTTTTTCTTTTATAAATTTCTTAAACAGTTTAAATTTTATTAAAAAGTGAATAAGAAGATTTTTGCTATTTTATAGTGTTATTTTGTATACCAATAAAAGAAAAAAATTCCCATACCGTTTATCGTGAACTACTTTCTCTCATGCTGAATGTGATCAGGTTTCACGTAAACAAAGCGGAACGATACACTCAACAAGTTAGTAAAATCATGCAATGCATTGATTATGATACGCTTTCCAACATACCAGAAATTATTACTCAATTTATGAGAAAAATGGCTGTGGAATAAATCTCGCTCCTGTGTCCTGACCTTTGACCCCATTTCGATGATATTCAACAGAACCGGTTCAGTATACCTCAAGAATAACATACTAAAGTTTTGTTGCAATAGAAGCAGTTTTACGCAAGTTATGAGAATAATGGCTGTGGAATAAATCTTGCTTTTGTGCAATGACCTTCGACCCCATTTCGTCGATATTCAACAGAACCGGTTCCCTATACCTCCGGAACAACATGATAACGTTTTGTCGCAATCGAAACATTTTTTGGTAAGTTATGATGCACAAGGGCAATGGAATGGATCCCACTCCAGTGTCCTGACCTTTGACCCCATTTCATTTATTTTCAATAGGGATCGTCCCCAGGTGGTTCCCTACCACATAATAAAATTCCATCGAAATCGAACCATTTTTACGCAAGTTATGACGCTTAAGAGCAATGGAATGGATCCCGCTCCTATGTCCTGACTTTTAACCCTGTTTCGCCCATTTTCAATAGGGTTTGTCCCCAGGTGGTCCCCTACCACATACTAAAAATTTCGTCGAAATCGAACCATTTTCACGTGAGTTATCGTGCGGAAAGTCGGACGGACGGACAAAGCTGGTGCATATACGCTTCTTCAACCTACGGTTGGAAAGCGTAAAAAACGGGAACTACTTGAAAGCGTTCTTATTCGGAAGTCAATTAGTGTCATTTTACGTAACAATGAACCAAAGGAAATAGTGGCTGGCAGATAACAGGAACGGTTCGCCATCGCTCAAACCACTGCGCCACCGGGGCGGGGCGGCTTTTATTTTCCTAACGACTTTTAGTTCGAATCAATGGAAAGTCGTGTTTACCTAAAACACTTCACAGTCGCTAGTATTTACTTTGAGGGTTGTGGATGGCCTAGTGGCCCACGCACGTGACTGCTGCGGAAAGCTCTCAGGTTCGATTCCAGGGAAATACGAAAGCTCGAACCACTAGATATCCTCCTTGCGTCGGATGGGCACTTTAAGCCATCGGACCCCGGATACTGCCCCCTCTCTCGGGAATAAATAAGGGCGTCAAAAGAGTGTCGTGACGTCATAACTATAGGATGACGACTATAATAGCAGTTATTTCTAGATTACTCTTGGGTTGTCGGAAAAGTCATGAGGTATTTTAGCCATGTTTTGCAAAGGTCATTTATTGATAGAAAGAACAAAGATCAGTCAATGATATAATGCCCGTATTGTTCGATAACCTTTTGCCATCTTTCTGTGAGCTGCAGAATGCCTCGTTCATAGAAAGACCTGTCTTTCGTGGTGAAAAACTGAACAAAGTGCTGATTTACAGCCTCATCTGAATTGAACGTTATACCACGCAAGGACTGTTGAAGAAAGCGAAACAAGTGGAAGTCTGACGGCGCAAGGTCAGGCGAGTATGCTGGGTGTGGCAACACATCCCCACCCAAGCTCCAATAATTTTTAAGCGGGTGATCAAACTTGTGTGTGGTCTCGCGTTGTCGTGATGGAACACAACACCTTTACGATGAACGAGCTCTGGACGTTTCTGGATGATGGATTCGTTCAAACTGTCCAATTGCCGACAGTACACCTTCGAATGGATTGTTTGGTTCCGTGGTAGGAGCTCGAAAAACACAACACCTTTAAAATCCCACCACACTGAGACCAGAACCTTTCGCTGATGAATAACTGCTTTGGATGTCGTTTGAGGCAAAGCAGCACGTCGGGACCAAGACCGTTTGCGCAGCACATTGTTGTACACAATCCACTTTTCGTCACCAGTTATCAGTCGCTTCAAAAAAGGATCGTTTAATGAGCATATCGTAAATGTTTATACGCGCCGCCAATTGAGCTTCTTTGAGTTCATGAGGAACCCACACATCGAGCTTGCTTACGTATCCCAGCTTCTTCAGGTGGTCGTGAACGCTTGAATGATGGATGTGCAATGTGTCTGCAATCTCTCGTGTCGTGTAACGTGGGTTTGACTCGATCAATGCCTTGATTTGGTCGTCATCAACCTCGGTGGGCCACCCGGACCGAGGAGCATCGTTGAGGTCAAAATCACCAGCACGGAATTTTGCAAACCACCGCTGGCACTGACGTTCTTGTAGAGCATTATCACCGTACACTTTACACAAATTTTCACAAGCTTGACGCGCGTTCTTGCCTTTACGGAAGTAAAACAGTAAAATATGGCGAAAATGCGCAGTTTGGTCTCCCATCTTCAACTTGATGTTAAATCTCCGCAAATCAACCAAATCGCTCACTATTCCTTTTAGACTGCAGCTAGAACTAGCTCCTGTCGAATGACATAGCGATAACAAAGCTGCGCATACCTCTAGTACTTCCATAACTGCCCAACCGCCGTCGGGTGCCAAAATACGTCATGACTTTTCCGACAACCCAATAGATGCTTTTTTTGTCGAAATCTATCCTATTTACTGCCTCATTTTCGTTTGAAATTTCGTGAAATGAAATGTTCTACTAAATACGCTATACAATTGCACATCTTTACGCAGGAAATTCCCGGATGTCGTGAATCATTAAAGAAACGGTCTCGAGGATGAAGACGTCGCAGGTGTTAGTGGTCACGCTGATCACCTGGGTGACGTCGAATGCGGCCATAGACCCATCAACTCCAGCCCTGGAACGCGAACATCAGTCCTCTGGTGTTCAAAGTGATGCTGTGAAACGCAGTTTGGGGGTGGAAGACACGAGTGCCTTTGCTGGGTTTCTCTTCAACTACAGTATTCCGGAAAATGCTTTCACTGGAAATGTCAGCCATTTCGAGGTTAGTATCTCTCTTTTCCCTTTATGTAAGAGTTGTGTAATTTAATAATTTGGGCATTAAGGATATCATCTGCGATACGATAACGAACTGCAGCACTCTATCAACCTATCATAGTGCTGTCGTTGTAACCACAATGCGTGCGTATACTGAAGAGTAATTGAATTAGAGATACCTGTCTAGTAACGTGTAGCACCACCTTTCGCCCTGATGACGGCGGCGATTCGTCTCGGAATGGACTCGACAAGACACCGGAAGCGTTGGGAAGCCATACGGATCCACGACCTCTCAACAAGCTCCCACAGTTCACGTGGATTTGTGGAGGTGGTCGGAGCCTCTCTCATCTCTCTCATCCCAGATGTGCTCGATGGGATTGAGTTCAGGTGACCTAGCTGGCCAAGGAAGCGATGTCACGTCGGTGGAGTGTTCATCCAACCATTCGGATACAATTCGGGAGCTGCATTGTCTTGTTGCAGGATGAGGTCCCCAGTGGGATGTTGAAGACGCACAAACGGGAGCAAATGGTCGTCCAGGATATCCCGGTAACGTTGACCTGTTAGGGAAGATGTCACACGTACCAGGGGTCCCATTTCAGTCCACGTAAACAGTCCCCAGACGAGAATGCCATCCCCACCAGCTTGAAGAGTACCCAGCTGGCAAGAAGGATCCATCGCTTCATGTGGTTTGCGCCATACTCGTATCCTTCCATCCGCATGTACCATCGTGAATCTCGACTCATCAGTCCAGGCAACATTTCCCCACATGTCTAGGGTCCAGTGGCGACGTTCCCGCGCTCATGCCAATCTTTGCACCCTGTGATGTGCGGTCAGCAACGGTACCCTCGTGTGACGATGGCTTCTGTACCCCATAGAGAGGAGATGTTTCTAGATGGTGTCGCTGCTTACACGTTTTTGTGCACCAGCGTTAAATTGCCGAGTGATTTCTTGTACTGTGGCCCGTCTATCCACTGTTACAATGCGAGCAAGCCAACGATGACCACGCTCATCCACGCGCTGTTGTCCACGGCAGTTGGCCATTGCAGAGATAGTTTTACCGGATTCGATGTACTCACGGTGCACCCGTGATCCAGTGGCTCGTGAAAATCCCAGTACCTGCACGACTTCCGAGATGGAGTGACCCATTCGTCGGGCGCCGACAATTTGCCCACGATCAAATGCGCTTATGTCCTTCGTCTTACCCATACTGCGTCCGACTCTTAATGATTCCCGTCACATCACTCCTTATATTGTCTGATTGCTGCATACGTCATGTCGTTTCCGTTTACAGGGCCTCCCACAGCGCCACATTTGCATAACGCCAGCTGTCTCTAATTCAATTGCTCTTCAGTGTAGATGAAATGCATAGAAAGTCTATACGAGAGTGAAAATCCTCGAAATACGTGGTGCCAGTGAATAAACAAAGACATGGCTCTTTCCACGTTTAGCAACGCACAGCAATAAGGCTAACGCGCTCGGTTTGATATCGAGAGATCCGGGATTCAACTCCCCGGCGACAGCCGAATAGCAATTTTTCGGTTGTTGTGCGTTGCTAAACGTGGAAAGAGCGATGTCTTTGTTTGTTCACTGACGCCACGTATTTGCAGAATTTTCACTTTGGATCTCGCCCTTTGGATTTAACTGCTATAATTAATATATAGCCAATGTCGTTAATGCCCACCAGATGGAGACGTCTCAGTAGCTGAGCCCATCTTACGTATTTATAAAGTCAGATGCTGACAGAAAAACGCACATAACGCCGTGGATTGTTGACCACCGTGGTGTATGGCTAACGCGCTCGGCTAGATATCGAGAGATCCGGAATTCAATTCCCCGGCGGCTGCCGAATAATAATTTTTCGGTAGCTGTGGGTTGTTAACGTAGAAAGAGCGATGTTTTGTCTATACGAGAATCACATGGATTGTTTGATGAAGCAATCTAATCAAAACGGCCCCACGTATGGGCAGATTTATCTTTTTTAAAGCTGGAATAGCTGAGGAGTGTGTGATTAATAAGCGAATTTATGTAGTAAACATTAGTTTAACAGCATTCTGAAATGATTAGAAGTGCGCAATCCTTACATGATATAAAAAAAGAAAGGATTCGATAATATTGGTAAGATAAAAATGGCCTTTTTGAGGGCAGCTGTTATCTTAATGTTGAATCATCTGAAGAGTCATAAATAAATGCTTGACTCTTAAAAGAGAAGAATAAAAGCAGAATACAAGAAATAATAATGATTACAATACAATCTCCAGATCCTAAATCAAAGTAACAAAGGAAATATAGCTGATAACAGTAGAATTCCGCATCAAATAAATTGGAGAATGTCAAAGATATAAACAGCAAGACGAATGAAACAAAACAAGTTAAGATTGATACCCTGTGATATAAACTAATACAAAATAAGCTAATACAAGCACACAAGCTCAAATTAATTAAAATATACATTCTACCGCCTATTATACACTGAGTGGCCACTTTATTATGACCACCCCCTCAGTACTTCGCTGGGCCGCCTTTTGGCTTTAATACTGCGTCGATTCTTCGTGGCATGGACTCCACGAGATGTTGATAGGTGGTTTGTGGAATCTGAGACCATGCTTGATGAATAGCACTTTCCAGGAGTGTGAGATTGCAGGGATGTGGATCCATCTGTCTGATGGCTCGTTCAACTTCATCCCACAAATTCTCAATGGGGTTGGGATCTGGAGATTGTGGGGGCCACCTAAGCAAAGTAAACTCACCGGCATGTTCCTGAAACCAATCCTGTACAATACGAGCGTTATGGCAGGACGCATTATCTTGTTGAAAGTCATTGGGATAAACCATCCACATGACAGGATGCACTTGGTCCGCAACGATGTTTAGATATGATATGCCAGTCAGACGTTGATCAACACGAATTAAAGGGCCCAAAGCATACCAGGAAAACATTCCACAAACCATAACGTTGCTTCCACCAGCTTTAAGGTTTGTAGCAATGCTTTTGGGGTTCATGCTTTCGTGCCCTTTCCGCCAAATTCTCACTCGGCCATCTGCATGGTGAAACTGGAAACGTGATTCATCGGACCACATCATTTGTTTCCAATTATCGACTGTCCAATCCTTGTGCTCCTGTGTGAACTGGAGACGTTTTCTCTTGTTAACTGCAGACAGCAAAGGTGTTCGAACAGGCCTTCGGCTGCCATATCCCATCCGATGCAGTGTGCGGCGAACAGTGCATGCAGAGATCGTTTGAGGGGATCCTTGATTAAGATGGTCTGTAATTTGCTGCACTGTTGCCCTTCTGTTGTCTGTTAACAGTCTGGACACTCTCCTTTTCGCCCGAGCAGTCACTAGTCGATGACGATCACACGTTGCACGTAGAGACCGAGTTTTTTGGCTGACAGTCCAGTCTTTAAACACTTTAACAACAGCTGCTCTGGAACATTTCACGAATGCGACGGTTTCGGTGATACTCGCTCAGTGGCCCCGAGCTCTTACAATCATCGCACGTTGAAAGTCCGTCAAATCGCATTTTTTACCCATCTCGTCACCCCAAAATCACTTGTACTACTGTCGCAAGCACTAAGCTTTCCCTTTTTATACTAGCCTCGCCCTCTGGCGGCAACAGCGTGGAGCCATAGCTCATTTGCTTAAAACTGTCAGGTGGTCATAATAAAGTGGCCACTCAGTGTATATAAAACACAAAACGTCTGTTTGTCTGAAGCAGCAAAAAACTCTCGAACGCCGAACTGTGGCATCGTGAAATTTGCATAGCTTATTAATACTGGAATTTCTAGCTCAACTCAACTATTTTAAGATCTCTACGTTGTTCCGTTCGCGAGTTATGAATTAATTAACAAGCTAATCAACAAAGTCAGCGTCGTTTGCTACATCATCGATCGCTATCTGCTCCAAATCTGAAAGCACGTGACTGCATTCATCCACTGGTGTTTCTATTCTTTGAGAACTGTGCGTAAAAAAATGCAAAAACGAACTGTGCGAAATCTTAAGGCTGTCTTTGAATGAGTGTAACAGAAATTATGTCGTATATCTGTAATGCAAATTCTTTTGTACACATTTTCTCGAAAACTATTACTTTGTAGAGTTTGAAATTTTGAGCACAAATAAAAACGACCCACAGATAATACGTGTCGCAGTTATTTTTCCGAAAAATGTGTTAGAATTTCTTTTAAAATTCAATTTATCTGACTCGAAAGTATTCCAATTTGGCCCTAGATGGCGCCAGATGTTAGCTTGGCAGTGTTTCTGTGTTGAAGAAACGAAATCACTCATTTCTGTCTTATTTTTTTAATTATCTAGGCCAAATAGAAATCCAAAAATGGGCACTGAAGTGAGATTGGAATCTTGTTTTCTATAGATCATCTTAAATTCTACTGTACGTTCATTTTTTGAAGAGAAAATGTGTACATTACCAGAAAACACTTGAATTTGAGACAGAAACCACGCCTCCCCCTAAGCTCCACCCCAAATAATGTCATTGGTTAAAATATAACCACGCGTATTTTGTCTTTTCATTGTGGAGCCAACGAGAGACCGATTCCATTCTGAATATGGTAAGGTCTTCAGTCATTCGCTGACGCCAACTTCTGGGACAATTCCTCAAGACGTAAAAGCTACGCCCAAGGAGTGATATTTTGCGCCATCTATCGCAGAAGATGAAGCCTAACACTCATTCAAAGGCAGCCTTAACGAAACGGACTGAAACTTTTGTCAACTCCATGAATTGGTAAAAAGAGGAGTCCCACAAAATTTCACCGGAATCCGGTGAAAACTTTTTAAAATAGGCATGGAATTTTTAATTAATCGGTAAACAGAAATATATACGCAGAAACGGTTAATAAAATTTTGACGGCTAATTTAAAAAGTTACTTACAGATTCAGGCGAAATTTGGAGATCATGTTCCTATTAACGATTCATGGTGTTCATTAAAATTTCAGCCAGTTTCATAAAATATTCGCAAAGATAAGTTTTTAACTTTTTTATCCCAGAGATTCGCCCCTCAAAGACGTCTGAAACTGAAAGCACGTGATGCATTTCATCGTCGATAATAAATTGTTAATGAATTTTGTTCAGTCAGTGTTCTAATGCTGTGTCTCCTGGACGCGTGTTAAATTATTCGTAACGCCTTTGGTCCGTTTGATTCTACAGATTCCATACATTCTGTACCGGACAAAGCCGGATAGTAAAGCTAGTTCTAAATACTTTTGACCGTCTTTGTACTTTTTAACTGTCCTATCGGAACAACTGTTGATTCCTCCTTTCAGCGGCAGTTGGACCTACAGTGTCAAGCCCTTCACATCTGACAGCACTGGGTTCAGTGATAATTTACGAGACTAAACCTTTTAGGGATTTCGTGAGTCCAACGGCTCCTCAAACCATGTCACCGATCTGAGGAGCTGTATGACGCTCACGGATGGCAGCAAGATAATTGCGATGACCACGTGGTCTCCAGACACTCGGCGATCGTCGGCGCTGAGAGAGAAGCGGGACTCGCCGCTGAATGCGACATGATTCCATATTCATCCCTTGCTACTACAGGTTCAGCAATCATTCAGGCGACTAAATCTTTTAGAGATTTCGTGATTTCGTGGAACTGATAACGCCTCAAATCATGTCGCAGATCTGAGGAGCTATATGACGCTCACAGATGGCAACGAGTTAATCCCGATGGTCACGTGTTATCCAGACACTCAGTTGGCGATAGTCGGCGCTGAGGCAGAAGCGGGACTCGTCGCTGAATATGACATGATTCCATTCGTCCCGACAAGCATGTCTGGTACGGGGCAATTGCAGTCCTGCTCAGCGACGTGCTGCGGTGAGAGGTAGCCGTCGCAATGGCCTGTGAAAGCGCATACCTCTCGCAGCCATTCTGCGATTCACAGTCCATGACGATCCAGGGATAATCGCAACTACCTATACACCTCGTAGAAAGTCATTCGCTGTGGGTTATAGCACTGCTGCTACTGTTTGCAGCCGAATGTGATGCTCAAAGCGTTCGGGCGTACACCTAAGTGCACAAGTTCCACTACGATGACAAACGCTACTTTCCTCCAACCACTGTTGCCACATACGATTAAGAGTTGTTGCATCCGGTTGCATATGGCCTCAATGCAAAACAGCATCAACCAGCTGTACGTAGCATTATGATGAAACGTCCAGTAAAGAATTCCCGATGACGTCACACAGCATTCTCACTCCTTACACGTGCTTTCGCCACAGCGTCCACACCGATGCAGTGGCTAGCACGCCCAGATGAGGACAATCAAACTTACCTACGCCGAGACATTTTGCCCCTTTTTTTACGCTTTCCAACCGTAGGTTGAAGAAGCGTACACGCTCCAGCTTTGTCCGTCCGTCTGTTTGTCTGTCGGCACGATAACTCGCGTAAAAAGGGTTCGATTTCGATGAAATTTTAGTACGTGGTATGGGACCACCTGGGGACGAACCCTATTGAAAATGGGACATATGGGGTCAAAGGTCACGACATAGGAGCGGGATCCATTCCATTGCCCTTACGCGTCATAACTTGCGTACATATGATTCGATGTCGATGAAATTTTAGTATATTGTGGGAGAACACCTGGGAATGAACCCTATTGAAAATGGGTGAAGTGGGATCAAAGGTCAGGACATAGGAGCGGGATGCATTCCATTGCCATTATGCGTCATAACGTGCTTAAAAATGGTTCGATTTCGATTAAATTTTAGTATGTGGTAGGGGACCACCTGGGGACGAACCCTATTAAAAATGGACGAAATGGGGTCTAAGGCATAGGATCGGGATCCATTCCATCGCCCTACACTGCTGGACAATTGCTGAGGACGGATCATAAACGGATATATAGCGCATAAAAAAAAGTAAGTGTGGTTGGATGCCAAGTGAAATAAAATAATGTCAGAATGCCAGGACATTACAAGAAAGACAATTTATTGTGCTCTGAAATCCAGAAGGCTTTGGAACGTGTTAAAGAGACAAACAGGCCATTTTGTGCAGAATACGTAAACGTGAAAAAAATGCAATTACCGTCCGCAGGCGTTCTGGCGTAAGATGTCAATACGGATATGGCCACCATGGAGGGCGATGCAAGATTCCACACGTCGTGTCATGCTTTGCACAACATTATCAAGCAGCTGTTGGGGTAATTTATCCCATTCCTCTGTCAGTGCACGGATGAGGGTGTCCTTGTTTATTGGAGGGCATTGGTGACCAGCAAGACTCCTCCCCAAAGCATCCCACACATTTTCAATGGGATTCAGATCTGGAGAATGTGCTGGCCATACGAGGCGTTGAATATCCTCGCTCTCAAGACACTCCTGGACAGCGACTGTTCGATGACATGTTGCGTTGTCGTCCATGAAAATGAATCTATCACCGACAGCACCACGGAACATGCGAACATGAGGTAGCAGAACATCATTAATGTATCGTTGGCCAGTCATAATCCCAGTTGGAAGCACATAGAGGGACGTACGGCCATTGATCATGATGCCAGCCCATACCATGACACTACATGTCGGATATCGGTCCCTTTCCTGTATGTTTGCTGGACAATATGCAGTACCACTATCACGCCAGATCAGTTGTCGTCGACAATCAGACGATAGACTGTATCTACTCTCGTCTGAGAAGAGGACAGCAGACCAGTCGTTATCAGTCCGATTGCGATGTTGATGGCACCATTGCAAACGGGCGGTACCGTGACGTCTGGACAATGGGATGCACACAACAGGACAGCGGGCGTATAGTCCTCCTTCATGCAAACGTCTGGCGACAGTTTTTCGGGAGATCCGCTTGCCAGTAGCAGCCATAAACTGATTTGCTACCTCACTAGCTGTGCTGCGCCGGTGTCTTTTTGTTGATAGCACTATGTACCGATCTTCTGCAGGTGTCGTACTGCGAACACGACCTCCCCCGTGACGTTTGCTACACTCTCCATTTGTTTGAAATGATTTCCAAAGCCTTGAAACAACACTGTGGCTGACGTCGAACTCCCTGGCAACATCTGTTATTTTTCGCCCTTCTTCAATCTTGCCAATAATACGGCCACGCGTAAAATCATCTAGGTGATGTCGTGAAGACATACTGAAAATTGCAAGTTCGTCAATTGATTCTTTCCCTTTCAACTTTGCGTTTGAACAACAACGGTCAATACGCGTCAAATCCTTTATATCTCTTATCAGCGCTATGACGTCACGAACAAGTTCGGCAATCCAAAATTTGCATACGCACAACACGTCTTACTGTATCCCGCACTTATGCTAATTTCCACATTTTCCTGCCTTCCATTTTATGGTTGCTATCGTTGCTATTGTCATCCGTCCTTAGCAATTGTCCGGCAGTGTATTAAAGGAGCAATTCTTGTATGTATGTAAATTTTTTTTGAAAACGGCTCTAAGGATTTTGATGAAAGTCGTTAACCTACCATTTTCTGGTACTAGAAATCGATTTAGCTTGATCTCGACTTTAGGAAAATTCATTTAGTGGGTTAAATAACCACCCCGAATTACCACGTTTTTACTGTCATGGCGTCGTCCCATTAATGTCGCCCATGCTTAGAAATCTTATGACGTCACAATCTCGCGCTTGAGATGTTGGCGCGGGCTCACGCCATCTGTGTCATTACGTCACGCGTTGTGTGTGGATCCTTTTAAAGTTTTATGACGTCACACGCTTTCGAGCAGATGGTCGCGATTCCCATCTGCTTCATTACGTCACGCGTTGTGTGCGTATGTCCGGCTGCACGATAACTCGCGTAAAAATCGTTCGATTTCGATGAACTTTCATTATGTGGAAGGGGATCACATGGGAAGGAATCCTATTGAAAGTGAACGAAATGTGGTTAAAGGTCAGGACATAGAAGCGGGATCAACTCCACTGATCTTATGCGTCATAACTAACGTAAAAAAGGTTCGATTTCGATTAAATTTTAGTATATGGTAGAGGACCACCTGGGGACAAACCGTATTGAAAATGGGCGAAATGGGGTCAAAGGTCAGGACATAGGAGCGTAATAACTTCCATCGCTATTATGCGTCATAACTTACGTAACAATTCTTGGATTTGGATGAAATGTTAGTATGTTGTAGTGGCCTGCCTATAAATTGGGCGAAATGGGGTCAACGAATCCTATTGAAAATGGGCGAAATGGGGTCAAAGGTTAGGACACAGGAGCGGAATCTATTCGATAGCCCTTTTGCATCATAACTTACTTAAAAATGCTTCCATTGCGACAAAACTTTATCATGTTATTTCGGAGGTACACTGAACCGGTTCTGTTGAATATCTTCGAAATGGGATCAAAGGTCAGGGCACAGGAGCGAGATTTATTTCACAGCCATTATCCTCATAACTTGAGTAATGATTTCTGGTATGTTGGAAAGCGTATTATAATCAATGCATTCCATGATTTCACTCATTTGTTTCTTCTTAACCTATCACGTGATTCGTTCGAAACTGGAGTCATTTGCATAATCCAGCTGTCGACACATACGCACAAATTTACATGGCGTTCCAAAACATATTTCGTGCTGTGATGGTTTCTATGTCAAGCGGTATGAACGAATAGAAGAAAGAAAAAGAATATTTGGGTCGCATTTTTCGAAACAATTGCACAGGAAGTTCACAAATTTTTAGAACGCTTTTGATAAGAAATGACAAAAAATAAAAGCAGCTCAAAGAATTAAAACTGACAACAGCATGTTAGATGAACAAGAAAGACATCTGCTGCAGTTAAATATCGTTAATAAAAAAAAAAGGCACACGTAAGCAAGCTGTGGTTAAAAGGTTATGTTTTTATAAGGGTAAAAATATGCTTTCAATTCAAATGCATCTGCTGTCACGCCCTTAGAGACAAAACTATGAATGGGGGGGCGACTACGCCCATCGTTTTCACGGTTTCTGCTTCCTAATGCAAAGGGAATTTATCAAGTCGAACTTACAGATGGAGTGATATCGAGCTCTGAGACTCACGAACGTAGTGATCCTTTTTCCCAAACGAAGAGCTAATTTTAGCTTCCCCAATGACATACAGAGTCGAGTCACAATACTGTGACCACCTTCTACTTTTGACACCAACAGCGCATAGCCAATGAAAGAAGGTACGTGTCGTGAGCTACACTGGTGTGCAGAAATTAAGGACGAAGTGGAGAAATTAGCATAACAGCTGAACGAGCAGGCAGAACGGACCGAAAGACCACTCAGGAGATAGACTAGGGTCCGGTACGGTAGAGCATGCGCATATATGCAGCATGGCGTAGGGGGGGTGGAAGGGTATAAAGCACACGGGCGGTGTACGCTCAGCAATTCGGTGAAAGCTACTGCACGGTGTACATCGGTTTGAACGACGTCAAGTTGTTGCCACCGTGTGATATGGCCAACAGGCAATCCAGTAGACGACATCTGGATGACTTTACCCGAGGTCGCGTCATTAGGGAGTTGGAAGAAGGTAGAAGTGTGACTAGTGTGGCCGAGGAGTTCGGGATCGCTCACAGCATCGTTTAACGAGCTTGGAGAGCATTTTAAACGACAGGAACAGCTGTCCGAGAGTTTAGCAGTTGTCGTCCACGAGCAACCACGGCGGCGGACGACCGGTATATTGTCTTACAGGCGAGAAGAGACATACGGCAGACAGCGGGGGAAATCGCAAGGCACATGCAACAGACAACTGGACGTCCGTTATCGCATTTTACCGTGGACAGGAGGCTGCACAAAGATGGTCTATTTGCACGACGACCAGTACGGTGTGTGCCATTAACGCCTGCTTATCGGAGACGGCGGTTTCTGTGGTGTCTGGAACACAAGAACTGGACACATCAGCAATGGGGTCGAGTTTTCTCTTTACGGATGAGAGCCGATTTAGTCTGACGAGCGATTCTGGACGTATACACATCTGGAGAGAGCAGGGAACACGCAATCACACCTCCAACATAATCGAAAGGGACCGGTTTGGAGGTGGCGGAGTTCTCGTTTGGGGTGGTATCATGCTTGGTAGCTGTACTGACCTCCACATCTTCCAAGGAGGTTCAGTCACTGGTGTCCGCTATTGTACCGAGGTTCTCCTGCCTCACGTGCGTCTGTTTAGAGGTGCTGTGGGTCCTGAGTTCCTCTTCATGGACGTCAACGGTACACCTCATCGTACAGTGGCTATCTCAGAGCTGTTGGAGAGTGAAGATATTCAGCGCATGGATTGACCCGCAAGGTTCCCGGACCTAATTCCAATCGAACACGTGTTGGACCTTCTCGGGAGACGCTTGGTAGCACGTCACCAGCCGCCAGCAACGATTCCGCAGCTGCGATTGGAGCTACAAGAGAATGGGCCGCGATGCCTCAACACCTCCTTGACAACCTCGTCCTCAGCATGGACAGACGTTGTAAATCCTGTAACGCAGTCAGGGGTGATCATATCCCCTACTAAAGACTGGATTTTTCTTGGCAACCGCCTGTCACATGGACGTTTCTGTCTTCTGTCTAGTTGTGCTCGAAGCTACCTTTTCAATAAAGTGCCTTTGTATCCTTTGGATTCCTTGTTTGGACGGTTTTGCTCCCTTGTCCCATATTCTTACATCTTGGGGATCTTATGGTATGATTTGAGTCGATGTGGAGCACTTCTGCACGACGTTACATTCGAAAAACCGTCTCGTCCTTAATTTTTGCACGCCAGTGTAGCTTGGAGGGTATATAAGATGAGCATATCCTTCATTGCTGTCATGGATAACAGGATCGATTAAACAGATTTGCAAAAAGGGATGATTATCAGCTTTTTGCAAATCTTTCGGGCTAAGGGTGGCAGTATTTCTGGAACTGCGCAGTTTGTGAACTGTTCGCGTGCTGTTAAACTGTATCGTGATTAGGGAAATGGCACCATTGCGAATAAGCGATGTGAAAACTGGGAAGCTTCCAGGTGACATTGATGTGAGAGGTGAACTCCAGCTGCGAATGTGCGTAAGGGCCAATCAATACGCTACAGTGGGGTAATTCACTGGACGTATGAACCAGGGGGCTACCGGAAGTGTGTCTAAAACGACAGTTCAGTGAACCCTGCTGCGTATGGGGCCCCGATGCAGACGTATGGTCACTGCACCTATGCTAACGAAGGTGCATCGGCAGAAAAAGGCTTACATTTGCACGGCAGTATCGGAAATGGACCTCCGCTGATTGGCAAAGGATTGCCTTCTCCGATGAGTCACGTTTTCTGCTTCATCGAACGGATGGACGTTGGCGTATAAGCCGAGAAACATCGGAGAACAAACACTCTTCGACCATTGCTGGAAGAACACAAGCTGGTGGGGGCAGCGTTATGGTCTGGGGAATGTTTTCGTGGCATTCTCTGGGTCCACTCATACCTGTGGAAGGCACTATGGACCGAATTCGTTATGAATCCATCCTTGCAGACCACGTACACCCATACATGCTAATTGTCTTCCCTGGGGCAGATGGGATCTTCCAGCACGACAATGCGACGTGTCACACAGCTAGAAATGTCCGAGAGTGGTTGGAAGGGTACGATGAAGACTTCAAAGTACTTCCCGGGCCCCCTAATTCCCCAGACATAAACCCAATTGAGCATTTATGGAACCATCTCGATCGTGTTATTCGCTCTATGGATCCTCCACCACGCACCCACCAGCATGGCTCCACATACCTGTGAATGCCTTGCATCACCTTATTGAGTCACTTCCCAGCCCGCGTAGCTGCTGTCCGCGCTGCACACGGCGGTTACTCTGGATATTAGCTGGTGGTCATAATAATGTGACTCGACCGTGTATATCAAGACTATAATTGACTTATGATTGAGACGCGTTACTGTCCACATTTTTGTCGAAAGGATAAATAAAATATGCTAGTCACTAGAAACTATTCCGAAAAGAAGTACACAGTGTGGCAAAGAATTTTTAAGACTGGGTCTGTAAAATGAAATAGAAACAAGAGATTATAATTTGTTTTTGTTTGTTATTCAAAATAAGTCCCTCCGGCTTCAATACACTTGTTACAGCGATTTAATAATGATTCGAATGCCTGTTCCAGTTCAATTTGCAGAATTGCCTCCAAAGCACGCGTCGAAGCTATTTTGTATGGTCGAAATACCATCAAAATAACACCCTTTTAACTCCTTTTAAGTTTTGGGAATAAAGAAAAGTCGCAGGATGCTAAATCAGGCGAATACGGTGGATGATTTAACACGCAGACGTTATTTTTCGCCACAAATCTATGAACAAGAAGTGAGGTGTGACTGGGTGCATTATCGTGCAACAAACACCAACTGTTTTCATCCCGATATTCTGGACGATTGCGACCAATTCTGCCCATCAAACGCCTCAAAACATTTAAATAAAACTCACCAGTAACTGTTTGTCCACTTGGAACAAATTCTTTGTGGACTATCGAAGAATGTAATGAGCATTGTTTTGATTTTCGATGGAACTTTTCTTAACTTTTTGGCTTGTGGTGAGTTTTCTGACTTCCATTCCGCGCTTTGTCGGTTTGTTTTAGGATCATATTGAAAACACCATGTTTCGCCACCTGTAACAATCGAGTTTACGAAGTTTGGATCATTTTCAGCGGCTGAAATGATGTCTGTGCAATGTGCACTTCTCCTTGATTTTTTGTTCATTGGTTAACGTGTGTGGAACAAATTTAGCACAGACTTTTGTTTTGCCCAAGCAGGATGGTTTGAATAGTTTATTTGTTGATGTTTAAAGACTCTTCCATCATTCTTAGTGGCGCACATCAATTGTTTTCAACGGAATCACGCACTTTTTTTAATAATCTCAGGTGTCCTATAGATGCACTTGGTCTTCCGGTACGCTTATCATCTTCTAGCGTATCTCTTCCGTCCAAAAAACGTTTGTGTCACAGGAAAACATTTGATCTACTTAAACAAAACTCACCGTAAACTTGTTTCATCATTTGGTACGTTTCCGAGGCACTTTTACCAAGTTTTGCGTTAAATTTAATAACAGCCCTTTGTTCCATCTTAATAATTCTACATGAAAAAATTTTTACTTCTGTAATGAGCGGCCGTTTCGTTTGAGTTACTTTAACAACTGCGCAGTACTTTCGGCAGATAGCAAGCAGATGGTCACGGTTTATAACGCATTCGCGATTACACTGGTGGCGCCACCGTAGGCTGAAATCTAGCGCCAGTTTTAAAAATTATTTGACGCACTGTGTATGAGCAGCGCTGCTTCCTTGAACTTGCTTGGCCTTAAAGAGTTAACATCCCAAGCCGTTTGGACTGCATGTCATACACTGATCTGGACTTTGAGCTCATTCATACAACGTGACACCCATTACAATTTGCGTTTTTTTTTAATTCGCGCTGATTGATATCTGGGACAACTGTTTTGAAACGCCTTGGGATCACTAAGGGTCATGCATTTGGTAAGTGAGGACGACAAAGATCTGCAAGTCATATATTTTACGAATTAAACTCGGTTAATGCTTTCCTACGAATTATATGCTTTCTTTTCTTCAACAGCCATTAACAGTCGTACACGTGCCATCATCACTTGTGCAACTATGACACATTGAGATGGTTTAATAAACAGCTCATCATCATCGTCAACCAATAACAATCCACTGCTGGATGAAGGTCTTCCCAAGTTTCTTTCCACAATGATCTATCTTGAGAAGTCTCCTCCATGTTACTCCTGCATGCTTTCATGTTTCATCCACCCATCTCCCATTTGGTCTTCTTCAGAGTTCTTCCGTGTCCCTTGGAATCCAGTCTAAATTTCGGTTGTCCGTCGTTCTGGCAATATTTCCAGCTCATTACCATTTCAGGGATTTTATTCTGATCACGATGTCTTCCACTCCTGTCATTTTCTTTAACCACGAGTTTCTCTTCTTATCTCTCCTGGTTACACCAAGCATGCATCTCTACATGCTTCTTTCAGTTGTTGTTTTTTTTTTATTAAGAAAACAATCTTCGTGCAAAGTAACTATAGTAATAAACTGAATACCGTCTGTGCACGATATAAATCGCAGGGCTTACCGTGGAACCTCCGGTTACGTTTAATTAAAATACACTGAGTATTTTAATTAAACGAAAGATCTCATACAAAAGAAACGTATGATATCTTTCGGACACACCGCACCGAGATCCATCATCAGATATACACTATCTACCAACAAGTAATTGAACACCTGTGATAGCAAAGGAAACCGAAGTTTATTCACCTTCAATAGTTGGTGGAGCCTCCACGAGCGGCGATTACAGCTGCTCATACTCTCAACCAGGCGTTGTACGACGGCTGGAGGTATTTTCTTCCACTCGGCTTGGAGAAGACAGGTCAGTTCCTTCACCGATTTCGGACGGTGGGGGCACCCCTTAAGTCGACGCTCCAACTCGTCCCAGAGGTGCTCGATAGGGTTAAGGTCCGGGGCCAGTCCATTCGATTAACCCCACTGTCAACATACCAAGCCATGGTGGACCTCGCAACATGACAGGTGGCATTGTCATCCTAAAAATAACATGGGTCCACCCCGTAAAACTGCCACAACGTAGGAAGCGCATGGTCATCCAAAATGGTGCAGTAGGTCTCGGCGTTGAATCTACCAGGAATTGCGACCAAGGGTTCCGTGCCATACCAGGAGAAACACCCCCATTGCATAATTCCACCGCCGCCGAACTTCACAGTTGGCACAATACATTCCAGCAGGAGGCGTTATCCAGGCAGACGCCAAACCCAGACCCTGCCATCCGAACGGTAGATGGTGAACCTTGATTCGTCGCTCCAGAGAACCTGCTTCCACTGTTCAACGGTCCACTGTCGACGTTCTTTGCAGCACGTTAGCCGAGCAGCGCTATTGGACTTGGTGATCAAAGTCTTGTGAGCAACAGCACGTCCATGATAACCGAGCAGATGGGCTTCCTTACGGATGGTATTCATCGAAAGAACACTTCCGGATGCCTGTTGAAACTCCTCGCGGATGTGGCCCATCGATTTGGTGCGGTTCTTCCGAATTTCTCTGGCCAGCACCCGTCGGTTTCTAACTCCCAGTTTTGTTGGTCTGCCGGGTCGGGGCACATTCCGACAGTCACCTCTCATCTTCCACTTGCCAATCACGTAGGCCACTGTCGATTTTGGGTACTTCAACTCGCTGGATATGTCACGTATGGATCGGCCATTTCTGTGATACCCGACGATTACACCTTTCTCGAAATCAGAGAGCTCCGAACTGCGTGGCATCTTGCATGCGACTGGTTGCGTTGTTGTTTCCCACACGATATTTCACGGCGGCGGCCGTGACATGTATCAGGACCGCAGATATCGCCGATTGCAGGGGTGTCCAATTACTTCTTGGTAGATAGTGTATAAAAAAGAACTCTTTTTTATGTATATGATGATGGATCCCGGTGCGGGGTGTCCGAAAGATCTTATACGTTTCTTTTGTACTCAGTGTATTTTAATTAAACGTAACCGGAGGTTCCACGGTGAGCCCTGCTTTATATCGTGCACAGACGGCATTCAGTTTATTACTATAGTTTTTTGTATTATTGGAGGTTTAACGACCACCGTGAGCAACTCAATGGGCTATAAGCAGTCGCCCGTCCCTAATTTAGGGTCACTGGTTCCAGGGAAGGGAGAGAGCCAGTGCCGTAAAACAAACACAACATCCATGCCTCACCGGGATTCGAACCCGGACCCATCTCGGACGAATGATCAGAAGCCACCGCTTAGACCACTGCGCCATCGAGGCGGTCTTCTTTCAGTTGTATGCAGTCTTCATGTCTTTTTTAGTTAAGGTCCAAACCTCTTTTAGTTAAGGTCTACGTAAACACTGGAAGGATGCATTGATTAAACATTTTTCTTTTGAGACACAATCGCATATTGCCTCTTTAAAATTGTACTGTTTCTTCCAAAAGCTCTCCAACTAAGTTTTATATGTCGATTAATCTTTTCATTAATGCAATCCTTGCTTGATATCTGTTGTTTAAGATAAATGTAGGTGTCAGTTATCTCCAGCTTTTATCCATCAATCGATAAATCTTCATTTCGTGTAAAAGCATTGCACTTGTCTTCTGAAAGTTTATTTTTAATCCCGCTTCTTTACTCTTGTCAGCAAGTTCTTCTGTAGTTCTGAAGGAGCATTAGCAAAAACGACTACGTCATCAGCAAAACGAAGGGGAATTAAATAATCCCCATTAATCTGTATCCCCCTGGTTTCCCCAGTTCAATGATTGAAAGACGTTTCGCAATGTCGAAATAAAAAGTGGGGCAGATATGGTGTACCCTTGTCTCAGTCCCTTTCCAATCTTTATCGGTGCTGTGTATCCTCAAATATGCGAACCTTTGGACTTTTCATGGATGTTACTAATAATATTAATGTATGTTTCTTCAATACCGCAAGATTTCAAAGCCATTGTAACTGCTGATGCTTTCACGGAATCAAAGGTCTTTTCGTATTCAATAAAAGCTATATACATGATGGGAGTTCACATTTCCTCATTCTTTCAATAACACTGCTAGCCACCCAAAATGCAACACCGAGGACACGAGATAGCAAAGCCAGATTAACTGGACACATAAAAACAGATACAAAGATGAAACGATTGAGCTTACAGGCCCGTGCGACTTGCGGAACACGCAGACATGAATAGTTCGTGTGGCCCCCCATGGCTGGCAATAACGGCCGCTACACGCCGCGGCATCGAACGAAAGAGGCTTTGGATGTGGGCTTGGGGTATGTCGGTCCAGGCTGCTTCCACACGTTGCCACAGTTCATCACGGGTGGTGCTTGCCGGGCCACTCGGTTGCCGATCAGCGACCAGACGTGTCCGATGGGCGACATATCGGGAGAACAGGCGGGACACGGCAGCAGTGACACCTGGTGGGCTGTGAAGAATTGTTGCACGATGCGTGCCACCTGCGGGCGCGCATTGTCCTCTTGTAACGTGGCCGCTTGCAGGTCCTGCAGGTAAGGGAGGACTACAGGCTCCAAAACGTCGGAGATAATGCCGTGGCTGTTGAGTGTATACCGGCGATGCGTACCAGAGGGGTGCGGGTGTCATATCCAATTGCACCCCAAACCATAACGCCAGGCGACGGACCGGTATGGCGATGCATAATGCAGGCGTCATACAGTCTCTCACCGCGGTGCCGCCACACACGGATCCCACCATCTTGGTTTTGCAGGCAGAAGCGGGATTCGTCGGAGAAGACAGTGTCGTGCCATTCCGTAGTTCAGGTGCTGCTTTCAACGGCTCACTGCCACCGCACTCGCCGGTGGTGTAACGTCAATGGTAGTCGAAGCAATGGGCGCCTTATGACAAGTCCCCGCTCCTGCAGACGGCGTCGAACGGTACGTGCTAACAAAGGTTGTTGCGCAACACACCCTAATTTCTACGCTGCAATGCTAATCGTTTGCATGTCCTCTCGCGGGCGACGTATGCTGCGAATTTCAGGCCAATTGGATGCTTCCTTCTTGGTGTTACATTTTGGGTGTCCAGCAGTGTAGTTCTCTCAGCACATGTTGTCAAAACACAAGTTTCTCCTCAATGGGAATCGAACCTGTGTCCCCTCACTCCGGAGTAAGTCGATCTCCCAACTCAGCTACGCGGACAGAATATCTCGCTGCAGATTTGTCATCTTAACACATGTTTTCACCTCTGTAGTACGTGTCACATTATCTCCCTCTTAGTTTTTTTACGCTTTCCAACCGTAGGTTGAAGAAGCGTGTATGCTCCAGCTTTTTCCGTCTGTCCGTGCGCACAATAACTCGCGTAAAAATGGTTTGATTTCGATTAAATTTTAGTATGTGGTAGGGGACGAACCCAATGGAAAATTGACGAAATGGGGTCAAAGGTCAGGACATAGGAGCGGGATCTATTCCATCACCCTTATGCGTCATAACTTACGTAAAAATGCTTCGATTGCGACAAAACTTTGTCATGCTGTTCCGGAGGTACACTGAACCGTTTCCGTTGAATATAATCGAAATGGGGTCAAAGGTCAGGACACATGGCCGAGATTTATTCCACAGTCATTATCCCCATTACTTGATTAAAAATGCATGTATTGCGCCAAAACTTTAGTATGTTGTTCCGGAGGTATAGTGAACCGGTTCTGTTAAATATCATCAAAATAGGGTCAAAGCACAGGGCACAGGAGCGAGAATTATTTCACAGCCATTATTCTCATAACTTGAGTAATGATTTCTGGTATGTTGGAAAGCGTATCATAATCAATGCATTGCATGATTTTAATAACTTGCTATACCCTTTCCAACCGTAGGTTGAAGAAGCGTATATGTTACAGCTTTGTTCGTCCGTCCGTCAGCACGATAACTCGCGTAAAAATGGTTCTACTTCGATGAAAATTTAGTATGTGCTAGGGAACCACCTGGGGACGAAACCTATTGAAAATGTGAGAAATGAGGTCGATTGTCAGGACACAGGAGCAGAATCTATTTGTAACGTACCAGGAGATGTGACGTACCTGCCAGGACGCACACGACATAAAGGCAGATAGGAATCAGAATAAAACGTCCGCGTAGCTCAATTGGTAGAGCAACTTATTCCGGAAAGAGGGGATCCGGGTTCGAGTCCTGGCGCGGATAGAAATGACGGAGAAATTTACTTCGTTATAATGGCGCCCGAACTATCCGGATGACCCGTCCGTTCAAAATCTCGCATTGGTGTGATGTTCTTTCCACACCGCGAGATAGGAAAAATAAGAGAATCCCTTCTCCAGCACTTCGGGGAAAAAAAAAATAATAATAAGGGGGAGATGATGTAACGTACCAGGAGATGTGACGTACCTGCCAGAAGGACGCACACGACATAAAGGCAGATAGGAATCAGAATAAAACGTCCGCGTAGCTCAATTGGTAGAGCAACTTATTCCGGAAAGAGGGGATCCGGGTTCGAATCCTGGCGCGGATAGAAATGACGGAGAAATTTACTTCGTTATAATGGCGCCTGAACTATCCGGATGACCCGTCCGTTCAAAATCTCGCATTGGTGTGATGTTATTTCCACACCGCGAGATAGGAAAAATAAGAGAACCCCTTCTCCAGCACTTCGGGGAAAAAAAAAAATAATAAGGGGGAGATGATGTAACGTACCAGGAGATGTGACGTACCTGCCAGAAGGACGCACACGACATAAAGGCAGATAGGAATCAGAATAAAACGTCCGCGTAGCTCAATTGGTAGAGCAACTTATTCCGGAAAGAGGGGATCCGGGTTCGAATCCTGGCGCGGATAGAAATGACGGAGAAATTTACTTCGTTATAATGGCGCCCGAACTATCCGGATGACCCGTCCGTTCAAAATCTCGCATTGGTGTGATGTTCTTTCCACACCGCGAGATAGGAAAAATAAGAGAATCCCTTCTCCAGCACTTCGGGGAAAAAAAAAATAATAATAAGGGGGAGATGATGTAACGTACCAGGAGATGTGACGTACCTGCCAGAAGGACGCACACGACATAAAGGCAGATAGGAATCAGAATAAAACGTCCGCGTAGCTCAATTGGTAGAGCAACTTATTCCGGAAAGAGGGGATCCGGGTTCGAATCCTGGCGCGGATAGAAATGACGGAGAAATTTACTTCGTTATAATGGCGCCCGAACTATCCGGATGACCCGTCCGTTCAAAATCTCGCATTGGTGTGATGTTCTTTCCACACCGCGAGATAGGAAAAATAAGAGAATCCCTTCTCCAGCACTTCGGGGAAAAAAAAATAATAATAAGGGGGAGATGATGTAACGTACCAGGAGATGTGACGTACCTGCCAGAAGGACGCACACCACATAAAGGCAGATAGGAATCAGAATAAAACGTCCGCGTAGCTCAATTGGTAGAGCAACTTATTCCGGAAAGAGGGGATCCGGGTTCGAATCCTGGCGCGGATAGAAATGACGGAGAAATTTACTTCGTTATAATGGCGCCCGAACTATCCGGATGACCCGTCCGTTCAAAATCTCGCATTGGTGTGATGTTCTTTCCACACCGCGAGATAGGAAAAATAAGAGAATCCCTTCTCCAGCACTTCGGGGAAAAAAAAAATAATAATAAGGGGGAGATGATGTAACGTACCAGGAGATGTGACGTACCTGCCAGAAGGACGCACACGACATAAAGGCAGATAGGAATCAGAATAAAACGTCCGCGTAGCTCAATTGGTAGAGCAACTTATTCCGGAAAGAGGGGATCCGGGTTCGAATCCTGGCGCGGATAGAAATGACGGAGAAATTTACTTCGTTATAATGGCGCCCGAACTATCCGGATGACCCGTCCGTTCAAAATCTCGCATTGGTGTGATGTTCTTTCCACACCGCGAGATAGGAAAAATAAGAGAATCCCTTCTCCAGCACTTCGGGGAAAAAAAAAATAATAATAAGGGGAGATGATGTAACGTACCAGGAGATGTGACGTACCTGCCAGAAGGACGCACACGACATAAAGGCAGATAGGAATCAGAATAAAACGTCCGCGTAGCTCAATTGGTAGAGCAACTTATTCCGGAAAGAGGGGATCCGGGTTCGAATCCTGGCGCGGATAGAAATGACGGAGAAATTTACTTCGTTATAATGGCGCCCGAACTATCCGGATGACCCGTCCGTTCAAAATCTCGCATTGGTGTGATGTTATTTCCACACCGCGAGATAGGAAAAATAAGAGAACCCCTTCTCCAGCACTTCGGGGAAAAAAAAAAAAAATAATAAGGGGGAGATGATGTAACGTACCAGGAGATGTGACGTACCTGCCAGAAGGACGCACACGACACAAAGGCAGATAGGAATCAGAATAAAACGTCCGCGTAGCTCAATTGGTAGAGCAACTTATTCCGGAATGAGGGGATCCGGGTTCGAATCCTGGCGCGGATAGAAATGACGGAGAAATTTACTTCGTTATATATTCTATTGCCCTTATGCGTCATAGCTTACGTAATAATGCTTCGATTGCGACAAAACTTTAGTATGTTGTTCCGGAAATATACTGAACTGTTTCTGTTGAATATCATCGAAATGGGGTCAAAGGTCAGGGCGCGCAGGAGCGAGATTTATTCCACAGCCATTATCCTCATAACTTGTCTAAAAATGCTTCTACTGCGACAAAACTTTAGTATGTTGTTCCGGAGATATACTGAACGGGTTCTGTTGAATATCGTCGAAATGGGGTCAAAGGTCAGGGCACAGGACTGAGATTTATTCCACAGCCAGTATCCTCATAACTTGAGTAATGATTTCTGGTATGTTGGAAAGTGTATCATAATCAATGCATTGCATGATTTTACTAACTTGTTCCCTGATCGTGTCATCTCGAAGGGACGTGGCCACAGAGTCTGCCTGACCTTTGACTCCCTGATTTCTTCCCGTGGGGTATGTTGAAAGGTACAGCCGTCCCGGAACAAGCCATGGACTCTCGCGACACTGGAAGGCAACATTTGCCGCGAAATGGTGCTCGTGACTGCCGAATATAGCTAGTGCGAACCTTTGATTACATGGGGCGTTGCGTTCAAGCATGTCTGCATGCCGACGACTGCCACTTCCAGCACTTCTTTGGATAAAATCATTCGTCCCATGGACCAATGCAATTCAACCTTTAATTTCATGTCCATCAGTTGGTTATGCGGATAAAACTGGGGCCAATGCCGGGTAGGATACCTTGCATTTATCGCTTTGTTTTCCCAGTTCAATGATGAGTTTAGGACATTTGGGCACCGGACTTTTGGGCACTGGACATTTGGGCACCCGGACATTTGGGCACCCGGATATTTGGGCACAAATCTTTAGGGGCCGTACAAAAACTGCCGTTTCTCGGCGCTGTGAGGGGAATTGAATGGCGAAAACGTTTCCAGTAAGACAAACGACAATTATAATTGAATTTAAAAAAATATTACAATGCACAAATTCTGAAGACGTTTTTTTTGGGGTGTAAATATGACAAGCATAATATCCGAAAACTTGATAATTTCGTCGTCCTGGATCGGGATTACATAGCTCATAATCATGAATATGGATTACATCATATTCATGATCACATAGCACCAAGGGAGCCCATGGGGGGAGCCCCCCCAACCGACAGGTTGTTCAGTAGGTTTATGCCCTGAGGTAATGTCTCCAGTTGTAGTTTGTAAATGCTGAAAATCTCCCGATCGGACGAGAAATTCTTCATATTTTACACTTTTGATATGCCCCCTCCCCCACCCCTGACAGGTTTGCTGAGTAGGCACGTGCCCTCAAATAATCTGTCGAGTTTTAGCTTGTAAATGTTGAAAATTTCCCGATTGGACGATAAATTTTAGAACAAAAACTGTTAAAACGGCCTAGGGCCTATGAATTAATATTTAGTGCTTAAGTAAAAGCGCAATGCTGTTAACTTGATTTAATACGCAAACGTTATGAATACGACATCGGTAGAAAAAAAGACTGTCAAAAGGGCTTACGAATAAGGCATAGTAATTTAGTGCCTAATTAAGTAAAAGACAAATATTAATAACTTGACATGTTATGTAAATATTTAGTGCCTAAGTAACTTACGGCGAACATTTTCTCGGTCAAACTCTTACTATTGGGCCCAGAAACGGCAATTCTTATACGGCCCCTTAAACAGTTGTGCCCAAAAGTCCGGTGCCCGAAAGTCCGGTGCCCAAATCTCCACCCCGTCTTTCAGACAGAAAATCGTAAATACACTGACAGAAAGTGAAAAAAGAACACCAAAAAGGAATTGGCGGGCGATCATGAAATTTACATATGTTAATGGGGTCGAGTTTACGTAGGTGTGATGTTAATTTCGGGACCAACCGGTGAGCGCCTACGCCACAGCACGGCATAATATGCAAATTATCGTCGGTGGTATTTAAGGAGTACGGCGAAGTGAATGTAATCAGTCGTCGGCGTACGGACACGTGCGAAGACCCTGAAGAAGCTGCAATGCCTGGACATGGAAGACGTGTACGATTTCAGCAGTTATCGGACTTTGAGCGAGGTCGTCTAGTCGAACTCCGCGAGGCCGGGTGGTCGTATCGTCGTATTGCGGAGCGAATTGGACGGGAAGTATCGGTGGTGGTACGATGGTGGCGTAGATGGTCCGAGGATCATTCCCACACGAGAAGACGTGGAACCGGGAGTCACAGACGGACTGATGAGCGGACCGATCGACGCATAAGAAGAGCGGCGTTGTCAAGCAGAACATCCACTGCGACGCAAATCCGAGCTGCCGTTGCACCTTAGGTGACTGTGCGAACAATCCGCAACCGTCTACTGGATGCAGGACTACGTGCACGTGTGCCTCTGGCATGTGTACCTCTGACTCCTGCCCACCGTCAGGAACGGCTGCAGTGGTGTCGCCAACGTCTCCACTGGAGAACGCAATGGCGATCTGTCGTGTTCAGCGATGAAAGCAGATTCTGCTTGGGAGCCTCCGATGGCCATATGCGTGATCGCAGACGCACAGAGGAGCGTCTCCACCCTTCTTGCATCCGCCAGCGACACACAGGGCCTACACCTGGTCTTCCTGGTGTGGGGAACGATCAGCTATCACTCCCATACACAACTAGTGTTTGTACCGGGTACGTTAAACAGCACTTCCTACATCAACAACATCATTCAGCCTGTTGTTGTGCCATTTGTAAGGTCGGTCATTCGTGGTGTTTTCCAGCAAGATAACGCACGCCCACACACGGCACGTGCAACGCAACATGCACTTCAGGGTGTCAGACAACTTCCATGGCCACAGGATTTGTCCCCCATTGAGCACGTGTGGGATTTTATGGGACAACGACTTATCCGGTCTCCACGGCCAGCCACGACCATCCCCGATTTACGCGTCCAGGTTGAGGATGCTTGGAACTCAATACCCCAAACTTACATCCAACATCTGTACGACAGACTCCATGCCAGAATTGCACAGTGTGACGCAGTTCATGGCGGTTCAACCTCGTACTAACCATGTTACATGGAAATGTTATTTTTCAGTTTACCAGCAAATACAGCTGTATTTTGCCATAATGTTTTGATCACGTTATCCTCTGTATTCCGTTGTTATGCTGTATAAATTTCGTTGGTATCAGACGTCTCCTTCTTGGTGTTCTTTTTTCTCTTTCCGCCAGTGTATGTCTCAATTTCTTAATGATTATGAGGTATAAGTGAAGAAGTTTTTTGTACACACCACTTGCTCAAGTAGGGAGAAATATAGGAACACTATAATTTTTAACGCAGCGCAATTTCATTGCTTTAAAAGAGAATGTTCCAAAATGTCCGGGTGCCCAATTGTCCGAACCTCTTCAATGATTGAAAGACATTTTTCCTTTTCGCTTCAGGAGTCCCGAATCACGCAAAATCTTGTCCCAAATTTCAGTCCATGTTGCCTCTTCTTCAAGAAGAGTCATCGATCGCGTAAAACTTAGTTAAAGAAGATGACATTTTCTGCTACATTGATTCTCAGAAAAGACACGCACTTTTCCATACGGTGACAAATATTCAGCAGGCCTCTGGGAGAGCTTTTCCTTTGTTCAAGTGGAATCAGTACCTGAAAGAGAATAGCAACCCAGAGAGAGATTGTCATCGGCGCTCACTCACAACACAAAAGCATTATTCTCCCTGCAGTCTGACAACAGATGTCCGTCAGCGTTTAGTCTCTTCTATTTGCGTCGATGGCTTTTCTGAAGCTTCTATTGCTGCAGTCTTTTCCTCCGCGTCGTGACAAAGCACTTAAAGAAACAATGGCTTTTAACGACCGTCAACAACCGACGAGAAATGGCCCGCTGTAAGTAAGATTCCACGAGGACTCCCAAGTGGAGGGGTACATAGAAGGAAAGAATCATTCCGGGGAGCTTTCTTGTTTTTATTCCGGCTCAATCACATTCGTGAACACTGTGTGCCAGCTAAGACTTGTTTTATTTTTCATGGATGAGGGCGTTATTACTATTATTACGACATCTGAGTTGATTCTGTAATGGTCATCTCAAACGAAAGCATTCCAACTATTCTTTTTTCTGCGTTTTGAAAATTTACGCTCTCCAAATTGTACTTTTGGTTTCTCTTTCCCGATGTTCTGCAGAAGCGCAACCTTTTTTAAAATATCACCCCCCCCCCCCACACACACACACACACACACTCCCATTGGATATCAAGGCACATTTTTTTCTTGAACGCCGAATCACATGATTTATTTGTAGCACGTCCGTCTCTGGACACCATATCTCTGCAACTATTAGTCCGATTTGAAAATTTATTTTTGCATTAGAAACCTTGAAATATGCGAATGATGATCCTCTACTTCCTTTTCAGCACGTCTATAACGAAGTAAATTTCTCCGTCATTTTTTTGTCTACGCCGGGATTCGAACCCGAGGCCGCTTATTCCGGAACAAGTCGCTCTACCAACTGAGCTACGCAGACATTTTATTCTGATTCCTATCTGCCTTTATGTCGTGTGCGTCCTGCTGGCAGGTACGTCACATCTCCCTCCCCCCGAAAGAGGGCCGGGGGCATTGCCCACGGGTCAGCCGTGACCATGAATCGTTGCAGGCAGCCATCCACTGTAGAACGTGCACTTGAGAACTCCCAGTCAATCTGCTGTGTGGAATGCAACATCACACATTTTTATTTTTCGAAGCGCTGGAGAAGGAATTCTCTGATTTTTCCTGTCTCGCGGTGTGGAAATAACATCACACCAATGCGAGATTTGGAACGGCCGGGTCATCCGGATAGTTCGGGCGCCATTATAACGAAGTAAATTTCTCCGTCATTTTTGGTCTACGCCGGGATTCGAACCCGAGGCCGCTTATTCCGGAACAAGTCGCTCTACCAACTGAGCTACGCAGACATTTTATTCTGATTCCTATCTGCCTTTATGTCGTGTGCGTCCTGCTGGCAGGTACGTCACACGTCTTTTGTAAAAAAAGATCGTGCTTCTGTTACCGGTTTGTCCGTCCGTCTGTACCCACGATATCTCTGCAAGTATTAGTCCGATTTGAAAAATTCTTTTTCCATTGGGAAGCTTGAAATATCGCTCGGGTTCCTAATTGGGTTCACCCGGCGTAATATTGGGAGCCAAGGGGGTGTCGAGTGGATTGTGATTCTGCGATTCCCTGATTTAGGGCTGACGCAGCTTCAGGATCCACTGACGGGGCGTTGTGTTTCACACAGCAGATTTTCCTTTGGGAGTCAAAGGGTCCGCTGTGTGCCGCAATGTTTTTGTGAACGTCTAGATTTAAAATAAAAAAGCATAAGTGAAGTGATTTTCTAAGTTCCGGTTCCAAAAGATATATATATATTCTCCAAATAATCTAGGGTTGAGCACACATATTGTAGTTACGACACACTCATCATAGAATCGAGACAAAATGAACAAACAAAAACAATTTATTGGTTGTGATTTGGCATGATAATAAATACACGCTCATGATATTAGCAAAAATGATTTACGACTCTCTGACAGGAGCCTGTACTCAATTGACTATTTGCTTATTAAAATATTAACTCTATAACGAAGTAAATTTCTCCGTCATTTCTGTCCACGCCAGGATTCGAACCCGGATCCCCTCATTCCGGAATAAGTCGCTCTACCAATTGAGCTACGCGGACATTTTATTCTGATTCCTATCTGCCTTTATGTCGTGTGCGTCCTTCTGGCCAGGTACGTCACATCTCCTGGTACGTTACATCATCTCCCCCTTATTATTTTTTTTTTTTTTTTTTTTCGAAGTGCTGGAGAAGGGATTCTCTGATTTTTCCTATCTCGCGGTGTGGAAATAACATCACACCATTACGAGATTTTGAACGGTCGGGTCATCCGAATAGTTCGGGCGCCATTATAACGAAGTGAATTTCTCCGTCATTTCTGGTTCCTATCTGCCTTTATGTCGTGTGCGTCCTGCTGGCAGGTACGTCACATCTCCCCCCCCCCCCCGAAAGAGGGCCGGGGCCATATAAATATGGCCATATAAATAAAGAGGGGCCATATAAATAAAGAGGGCCGGGGCCATATTTATATGGCCGGTGCCATATAAATATGGCCCCGGCCCTCTTTCGGGGGGGGGAGATGTGACGTACCTGCCAGCAGGACGCACACGACATAAAGGCAGATAGGAATCAGAATAATCGTCTGCGTAGCTCAGTTGGTAGAGCGACTTGTTCCGGAATAAGCAGCCTCGGGTTCGAATCCCGGCGTAGACCAAAAATGACGGAGAAATTTACTTCGTTATAACTCTATCTGTGGACTGCTCCGGTAAAGATTTTATGAGGGGGCACCAAAGAAAGAATAGGATGGATTTCCTACCTTAACATCCGAATGTGGCCTAGATATCGCGCTGCTGATCACTCCTGATCCGGGAGAATTCTCGTCCGGTGGTTATTATAGCTTCCATCCGCAGTTGCGACCGTCGTATGGGCCCTAATGGTCCTTAGTGGGAGTCCGTTCATTCGGAAACCTCGGATTCGATCTCCCATCGGCAGCTTGGACAATTGTCTGCCGCTTCTTAGGTGACAGTCATGGAGGACAGTGCACGCGATGCACGCCGCGAAACCAGCCGAGGTAAAAGTTTCGTGCAAAAACTGTAAACGTGAAGTGACTCGTGTAAAAACTAAACGTGAAGTGACGAAGTTCTTCTCTTTCCTTGTAAAAATCTTTTGGCGACCCCCAAGAAGACCCACACTACCTCAAAATATCCCATCATCCAATCACTAGCTGGCAAACGCAAGCCTCCCTGAATTAAATTCCCCAGCGTAAATCTTACTGGTCGGAAAATTAACATTTTGATCTTCCATTCGTTAGGGGGTCAAGATTCCTACCCGTACCAGTGAAATTCTGAGAACCGCTGAAGTTACGTTTCCCGCGTGATACTACTCCCGGCCGTAAATTCTTACCCCAATTAAACTGTTAGCTCTGGTTCCAACAAGTCTCCGGTCGGCCCAACACGCATTGTGGATGCTATAGACGGTGGACACTTCTATTGCCCCCAATAAAACATACTACAAAGCCAGCTCGCCGACGGCTGTCGTCAGCGTTTACTCCTTACAGTGTCGGTCTGTCCTGTGACGCCTTGTGCTGGGAGAGGGGGGACGGAGAGCAAAAAAAAAAAAACAAGAAAAGATTCACCTGAAAGTATATGGCAAAATAAAACGTACTCTTTCTTCAAAAAAATTGCATGAATTAATAAAAATGAATAAATAAATGAATAAATAAATAAATAAATGAATAAATAAAATAAATAAATGAATAAATAAATAAACTAGGGAATGGGTTTTCGACCTAAATGTGCAGCGCTCGAGTATGGGCGCTGTCACAGAATTATGCAAATGATGTTCCTTTATTTCGTTTTTTTTTACGATGTGCAATTTCGCCGCTAGAGGGCGTAAATGCAGATGATGTCGAATTCAAAAATACGTTTTATTCCACATATTTGCTTCTAAAAATCCGATTGAAAAGAAATGTGTACCTTTCGATTCCATTTATGTCGAAGAGTATTTTAGATATAGTTACTTTTTCAAATTACGCATAGATTTTCCGCTAGAGGGCATAAAAGTAAATTACATTTTTCCAAATAACTCTTCTTCTAAAACTCCGATTTGAAATTTTTTTTCTTCAGCGGATACACCTCCTGATGGAAAATCTTTTGCATATAATTTCGAATTTTTCGTAAAGAATACTTTGGCCACCAGAGGGCGTAAGTGTTAATTTTTGCTTCTGATGTATTTACCATAAAATCGGAGCTTCTAAAATATCGATTGAAAAAATTCTTTCGTGGACTGATGCCACTCACATCGATAAACCTTTTCGGAATATTTTCTTCTTAAAATATTTCACAGTTTCTCCGTCAGGGTGCGTAGATGTACATCTTATTTTTGTCAATATCTCTACTTCTAGGAGTCAGATTTGAAAAATTCTTTCTTTGTTGGATAGTGTTTCTAGTGCGATATGTGGTTCATATAATTTCAAAATTTTCAAGTAATTCATAGACTTTCCGCTAGGGGGCGTAAATGTAAATTGCGTTTCCCCCTATATCTCTGCTTTTAAATCTCCGATTTGAAAAATTCTTTCTGCACCGGATACAGCTTCTGATGGGAAATCGTTTGCACACAATTTCTAATTTTTGTAAGAAATGGTTTGGCCACCAGGTGGCGTAAGTCTTAATTTCCGGTTTTGTTGTATTTGCAGCAAAATATGAGCTTCTAAAATCTCGATTGAAAAAAAAATCGTTTGTTGACCGATACTACTCATGTCGACAAACCTTTTAGGAAAAAAAGTTTTCTTTGAAAAAAGGGTGCGTAAATGTACATTTTATTTTTGTCAATATCTCTACTTCTAAGAGTACGATTTGAAGAATTCCTTCTTTGTTGGATAGTGTTTCCGATGCGAAATGTTTTTCCTATACATTCAAAAATTTCAAGTAAGTCATAGACTTTCCGCTAGGGGGCACAAAGTTAAATTGCGTTTTCTGCGTTATTTCTGCTCCTAAAGCTCTGATTTGAAAAATTCTTCCTGTATCGCATACAAGACCTGATGGAAAATATTTTTCACATAACTTCTAATGTTTGGTAAAGAATGGTTTAGCCACCAGGGGACATAAGTGTTAATTTCTGCTTCTGAAGTATTTGTTGCAGAATCTGGGCTCCTGAAATCTCGACTAATATTTTTTCTTGGACCGATACCGCTTATATGGGTAAACCTTTTGAGAATACTTTCTTCCTAAAATAATGCATGGTTTTCCCACCAGGGGACGTAAAGTCACATCTTATTTTTGTCGATATCTCTGTTTGTAAGAGTTCGTAAGCTCACGATTCCGTTTACAGCAATATCTGAGGGATTAAAAACCCGATTGAAAATCTTCTTTCTTTCGTCCGATCTATTGTTTTCCATACCGGTTCCATTGACTTTTAATAGCTTTGATAAATTTAATTTGCGTCAGAACGGATTCAAAAGACGTGCTTATTACACCCGAAAATTTGGTGTCACCTTTTTTTTTTTTTTACGATGTACAGTTTTGCCGCTAGAGGGCGTAAATGCAGATTATATCGAATTCAAAATACATTTTATTCCATATGTTTCCTTCTAAACATCGGATTGGAAAATTTTTTTTACCTTTCGATTCCATTTATGTCGAATAGTATTTTCGGAATGTTCACTTTTTCAAGTTACGCATAGATTTTCCGCTAGGGGTGTAAAATTTAATTGCGTTTTCTCTACTTTCACAACTCAGGTTTGAAAACAAAAATCCTGCAGCGAATACAGCTCCTGATAGGAAATCTTTCGCATATTATTTCAAATTTTTTGTAAAGAATGGTTTGGCCACCAGGGGCATAAAGGTTTTTTTTTTTTTTGATTGGAGGTTTAACGACAACCGTGAGCAACTCAATGGGCTATAAGCAGTCGCCCGTCCCTAATTTAGGGTCACTGGTTCCAGGGAAGGGAGAGAGCCAGTGCCGTAAGACCAACACAACATCCATGCCTCACCGGGATTCGAACCCGGACCCCTTTTGGACGAATGATCAGAAGCCATCGCTTAGACCACTGCGCCACCGGGGCGGCCACATGAAGGGTTAATTTCTGCTTCTGATGTATTTGCCACAAAATCTGAACTCCTAAAATCTCGATTGAAAGAAATACGTTCGTGGACCGATGCCATTCTCATCGATAAACCATTTCGTAATATTTTCTTCGTAAAATAATGCATGGTTTCTCCTCCAGGTGGTGTAGATGTATGTATATCTTATTTTTGTCAATGTCTCTTCTTCTAAGAGTCCGATTTGAAAAATTCCTTATTTGTTGGATAGCGTTTCCGGTGCGAAATGTTTTTCATATAATTTCAAAATTTTCAAGTAATTCATAGACTTTCCGCTAGGGGGCGTTAAGGTAAATTGCGTTTCTCACAATATCTCTGCTTCTAAAACACCGATTGGAAAAACTCTTCCTGAATCGCATACGCCTCCTGATGGTATAATGAAGTAAATTTCTCCGTCATTTTTGTCCACGCCGGGGCACGAACCCGGGTCCATTCATTCCGGAATAAGTCACTCTACCAATTGAGCTACGCGGGCGTTCGTTCTGACTGCTATCTGCCTTTATGTCGTGGGCGTCCTGCTGGCAGGTACGTCACAATGGGAAATGTTTTTCGTATATTTCTAATATTTGGTAAGGAATGGTTTGGCCACCAGGGGGCATAAGTGTTAACTGCTGCTTCTGGTGTATTTGCAGGAAAATCTAAGCTGCTGAAAACTCTACTCAAAAAATTATTTCACTGACCGATACCGTTCGCATCGAAAAACCTTTTGAGAATACTTTCTTCTTAAAATAATGCGTGTTTTCCCGCCAGGGGGCGTAGATGTGTGTCTTGTATTTGTCGATATCTCTACTTCTAAGAGTCTGATTTGAAAAATTCTTTCTTTGTTGGAGAGAGCTTCCGCTCTAAAATGTTTCTCATATCATTTCAAATTTTTCTTTAACGCACAAGTCTGCAGCCAGAGGGCGTAAGATTACGATTCCGTTTGCAGCAATATCGGCGGTATTAAAAGCCCGATTGGAAAACTTCTTTCTTCGGTCAGATACCACTGTTTTCCATACCGGTTCCATTGACTTTGAATAGTTTTAATAAATTTTGTTCACGGCAGAACGGATTCAAAAGACGTGCTCATTACACCCGAAAATTCGGTGTCATTTTTCTTGTTCCATTTTAAAACCGAATTTTAAATCTTGTACGTTAAAAATATCAAGGTGAATCAGTCGCCCCCGTAGCGCAGTGGTCTAAGCGATGGCTTCTGCTCATTCGTCCGAGATGGGTCCGGGTTCGAATCCCGGTGAGGCATGGATGTTGTGTTTGTCTTACTACAGCTCTGGCTCTCTCCCTTCCCAGGAACCAGTGGCCCTATTAAACCTCCAATCATAAAAAAAAGGGGGAATCTAAAAAATCGTTAAAAAACTGACTTTAATCAAATTTTTTTCCAACGGAGTCGCGGATTTTTTCGAATCCCTTTGAATTCGTTTCATTGGCACATTTTTTACCCTTTCCAACCGTAGCTTGAAGTGTACACTGAAGAGCAATTGAATTCGAGACAGCTGGCGTTATGCAAATGTGGCGCTGTAGGCGGCCCTGTAAACGGAAACGACATGACGTATGCAGGGATCCGACAATATAAGGAGTGATGCGACGGAAATCAGTAAGAGTCGGACGCAGTATGGGTACGACGATGGATCTAAGCGCATTTGATCGTGGGCAAACTGTCGGTGCCCGACGAATGGGTCACTCCATCTTGGAAGTCGTGCAGGCACTGGGATTTTCACGAGCCACTGTGTCACGGGTGCACCGTGAGTACATCGAATCCGCTAAAACCATCCCTGCCAAGGGTCAACTACGGTGGACAACAGCGTATGGATGAGCGGGGTCATCGTAGGCTAGCTCGCATTGTAACAGCGGATAGACGGACCACAGTGCAAAAAAAAAAACGCTGGTGCACAAAAACGTGTAAGCAGCCACAGCATCCACAACCATCTCCTCGCTATGGGATACAGAAACCATCGTCCCAAGAGGGTACCGCTGCTGACCGCACATCACAGGGTGCAAAGATTAGCATGGGCGCGGGAACATCGCCACTGGACTCTAGACATGTGGGAAAATGTTGCCTGGACTGATGAGTCGATATTCACATTGGTGCATGCGGATTGCAGGATACGAGTACCACTGCTTTCTATACCGTGAATAACATGAAGCGATAGATCCTTCTTGCCAGCAGGGTACTCTTCAAGCTGGTGGGGGTGGCATTCTGGTCTGAGGACGGTTTACGTGGACTGAAATGGGACCCATGGTATGTGTGACATCGTCCCTCACAGGTCAACGTTACCGGGATATCCTGGACGACCATTTGCTTCCGTTTGTGCGTCTTCAACATCCCACTGGGGACCTCATCCTGCAACAAGACAACGCAGCTCCCGAATTGTATCCGAATGGTTGGATGTACACTCCACCGACGCGACCTCGCTTCCTTGGCCAGCTAGGTCACCTGACCTCAATCCCATCGAGAGAGATGATCCCCCTCCATGAAATCTTTGTGAACTGTGGGAGCTTGTTCAGGGATCGTGGATCCGTATGGCTTCCCAACGCTTCCGGTGTCTTGTCGAGTCCATGCCGAGACGAATCGCCGCCGTCATCAGGGCGAAAGGTGGTGCTACACGTTACTAGACAGGTATCTCTAATTCAATTGCTCTTCAGTGTATATGCTTCAGCTTTGTCCGTCCGCACGATAACTCACGAAAAAGTGGTTCGATTTCAATGAAATTTTAGTATATATGGTAAGGGACCACCTGGAGACGAACCCTATTGAAAATGGACGAAATGGAGTCAAAGGTCAGAACATAGGAGCGGGATCCATTCCATTGCCCTTGTACGTCATAACTTGCGTAAAAAATTGTTCAATTTCGATAAAATTTTAGTATGTGGTAGGGGTCATCATGGGGACGAATCCTATAGAAAATGGACGAAATGGGGTCAAAGGTCAAGACATGGGAGCAGGATCCATTCCATTGCTTTCATGCGTCATAACTTGCATAAAAATGGCTCGATTTCGATGAAATTTTAGTGTGTGGTAGAGGACGAACCCTATTGAAAATGGCGAATGGGGTCAAAGGTCAGGACATAGCAAGATCCATTCCATTGCCCTTATGCGTCATAACTTGCGTAAACATGGTTCAATTTCGATAAAATTTTAGTATGTGGTAGGGGTCATCATGGGGACGAATCCTATTGAAAATGGACGAAATGGGGTCAAAGGTCAAGACATGGGAGCAGGATCCATTCCATTGCTTTCATGCGTCATAACTTGCATAAAAATGGTTTGATTTCGATGAAATTTTAGTATGTGGTAGGGGACAAACCTTATTGAAAATGGCGAAATGGGGTCAAAGGTCAGGACATAGCAAGATCCATTCCATTGCCCTGTCATGGCGAAAATTTTAACCTCTGGTGACTTTCAGAGAGACCTGATCAATCTTTCTGGTGGTTTATCGGAGATTAATTAATGCAAAAAATTTTCTTCCATGACATACGTTAGAAGAAAATTCCTGGTTGAAGGGCAGGGGAATTCATGCGCAAAAATTCGCTTGTCTTAATCACTACCAGGAAAACAAAATTTCATGTTGAAAAAAAAAAAAAAAAAAAAGAATATTTGATTTAACTGACTTTGGGGTTTTGAAAATAATTATTTTATCTGTTCTTTTATCGCGATAGGAAAAGGCGAGTAGGTGTGCAGCTCAGAGAATCAAAATTAATTTTACTTTAACATCACGGAACGAGAGAAAAAGAAAATTAAAATTAGTGATTTTCTGCAAAGCAAGAATCCGCCATTTTTGCGTTCCTGTTTCCAAAGTCGCACAAAAGTAACATCTTTTCGTCTTTTGGGGTAGGAAATTCAGCAGCAGAAATCTATTTTTAGAACCTCAGGGTCAAGATGGGCCTGCTCTGCACGTGTGAAGGTCAGAGGTCACTCGAGGCGTGGGAGTGAAGATTCCGTTGGAGAGTAGTGAGTTGCTAGGCTGAAGTTTCGACCAATGAGAGGGGTCAGCGGTTTTCAAGCACCCCCTGAGTTTTATCCGTAGAGAGTCACTTTTGCTCTTGTCTGGTTGCTGGACGTCAGAGAAAGAGGGACGGCGGAGTTTTTTTTTCTCCTCGCCTTTTGGCGGGAGAGAACCACAGAGAAAAAAAGAGTTTTTTCCATGGCAGCATTTTGCTGACCACCAGTCCACCACAAGGGGACACTCTGGATCTGGGCTGGCTGTTGAAAAGTTTTTTTGACGATGTAGAATGCAGTTAAAGCGGCATTCCGCCAGCCGGGAACCTCGTCCTGAAGAACAAATGGCGGCAGGCTGGGACATTGTCGTCAATGGAAAATTCTTGGCTGAAGGAGGACATGCCTTCTCCCTTATGGAAACCCCTGGAAGAGTGGGCCCAGCCTCTACCGCTCCCAACTCGGCTGCTACTCCGAAAAGGAGGCCTGCTTCAAAGGCCGAGGGAGGGAAGAGAAAAAAAGAGAAAAAAAAAAGTATGAATAAATAAAAAAGGTTCCATCTCATCCCGAAGTTTCGGAAATGGTTACCTCGGCCATTAACCGTTTAAGGAAGGGAACTTTGAGGAAGAAAAGATAATACTAACAAGACTGTGGTTGTGCCTGGACTGTAAACTATGGTGAAAAGAAAAAGAAGAAAAAAAAAGGGAACGCCAGCTCGAAGGTAATGTTTTAGTTCACATCTTTTTGTATTGATATATAACATCCCACGCAGGGTACCTAAACTTCGAGCTGAGCATAAGAAACGAAAAGAAAAAGAGCAAGTTTTTTTCCCTCTGATTTTGGCTGTGTCGTCGTTCAGCTTTCAAAATTAAAATGTATTAGTTACTCAGGTACGAATTCAGAAAAAAAAGAAAGAAAAAAAAGAGAGGGGAGTTGAAAATGCTTTCATTTATGTTTTTTTTTGTGCTGTCATGTCTGGTATTTTAGCAACTTCCCAGGCCAGTAAATTTTAATGTATCGGAAAAATTTGGTTTATTGAAAAATTTGGTTTATTGTTTGAGCACAGTAAATTTTGGTGCATCGATAATAGTTTAGTTGGGCATGTGATATTTAAAAAGCAGTGTTATTGTGATGTCGTGGGTGATAAAATAATTGTAAACATTTCTCTCTAGTCTTTTACAGCGTTGAGTTATTTTTTTTTTATGAGTGAAGATAAATTATGGGATGATTTATATTGGAATTTTGGGAACATATTATAGTGTGATGAAATTGGAAACCTAAAGTGTTGTTTACATTCTTGGAGTGTTGAGTGTCGAAATTGAGATGGTAGGAGTGTTAATTGAGGACCAGTATTTTACATGCTCCAGATGAGTGTTAATCTCCCATTGGAAAGGAGTGATCTTAGGGCAAGTAGGGAACTTGTCCTAGGGCAGAGGGCTCTGAGTAGGGAATTTTCACCAGGATGCGATATGTGCAAAATAAAAGTTGAGGTATTTAGGTTCTCAAGTTTAGTTTTTTCACAAAAAGAATGAACATCATGGGTTGAGAAGACACACTTTTGCTCACCAGTTCCAGTATTAATTGTTCTTTTCTTTGGCCTAAATTTTCTTGTTTTTACTATAAGGTTAAAAGTCTAAATGTAATTTTAATTTTCAATAAGGTGAAAATATTTAGTGGGTTATGTAAATGGTCAGTGTTATTGTCTGAAGTGGACCTGCGCATTGCCATGGTGCAGAGGAATTTCCTTGCTAGTGATTTTTCCTGGGACATATGTGGATATAGAGATAAGTGATTTTTCCTGGGATATATGTGGATATAGAGATAAGTGAATTTTCCTGGGACATATGTGGATATAGAGATAAGTGATTTTTCCTGGGATACATGTGGATATTGTGATTTAGGATTTCTTGGGATATATAGAGAGAAGTGAATTTTCCTGGGATACATGTGGATATTGTGATTTAGGATTTCTTGGGATATATAGAGAGAAGTGAATTTTCCTGGGATATATGTGGATATTGTGATTTAGGATTTCTTGGGATATAGAGAGATAAGTGAATTTTTCCTGGGATATAGTTGTGTTAGTTCTGGGCCAGATGTGCCTGGAGTATTTAGGGTTGAAGTACAACAGGCTCTTGCAGGCGTGGTTGATCAAGGTGAGATCATGCATTGGTCTGAAAAGGGAGATCCTTGAAGACGTGGTTTTTGGGGAAAACTTGTCTTCAAACCCCCCCCAGTAGTTTCGCTGCTCACGGAAATATGTACTGCCAGCGAGGGTCGGTCGAGCGTTGCTTCAAGAAATGTGGTGAGATCATGTTAGAGGAAATTCTGTGCCTGATGATGATGTGTCACACTTGAGGATTTTTTCCTTTCCCTTTGCATAGGCTGAAAGTGGATTCACGACCCAATTTCACGCCTTCAGCCTGACTTGGTATTTTCTTCCTGTGTTGGTTCTCAAAAACCCAGGGTAGTGTATGAACTGAGAGTATTTGCCTCACCGCTACCTCAGTAATTCACTGCAGGTGTTAAATTTAAGTTTGTTTGGTGATTTAAAGTATCTAAATTTATTTGTTTATGATTTGCTGTAGTGCTAGGGATGTAAATTCTAAATTCTGGTTGTTGGTGTTAGTGAACTTGATATTTAGTTTGGAAATTCAGTTAATTGGTATTTTGAGCTTTTGTTTACAGTGTAGAGTTATTAAGTATCCTGAGCTATTATGTGAAGTGCAGAGTGAGGTGATTTTTTATGAGCAAGCTAGTGCAAGAAGATTGTTTGAATTTCTGAAATATGTTGATGTTATGAATGGTGATAATTTTTAAGATTAGTTAGTGAGGTTGCTTTATAAGTGAAGTAGGTTCATTCAGGGTAGTTCTATAGGTTATGTAATGTTAATTAATGCTTGTGCTCAGTGTAAATTCTGTTTTGAGGATAATTTACTTGGTTTGTTTACTTGCTGATAGTAGATTTGTTAAAGTATAATTTGTGGCTCTTAAAATAACTGTAAATTTAATTGAAGTCTTTGAATCTGGTCTGGGAGATTGCGGAGTTTGCTAAGAGTGTTTAAATTTAAATCAATAAGTGTAAAATTGTAAATTGGTCATTGAGCTAACTGGGTGAGAGAGAGGAGAGTACGTTGCAAAAGAACAGAACTTGTCCACCTTGTGGAATTAAAAATAATCCAGTATCTTTTTCTTGTGTAAACCATGCGAATCATAGTATGATTTTGAAGGCATAAATTAAAAGCCTAGTGTTCAAACTAACTGTGTTGACATATGTAAAGTTGTGTTGTTCATAAGGCCAGTGGCCAAATAGAAATAGAAAGTAAATTGAGATTCTGTTTTATACTGCTGTGTTTAAGCAAACAAGAAAAAAGGAAATAATATCTGTTTGTCCATTAAAATTAACTCATTAAGTTTTTAAAGAAAAATAATAAATACAGGCAGTAGCCTTTCAAAAAAAAAAGTTCAAAATGAGTGCAGTGTGAAAAGTTTTTGTGTGCTGTTGTCTTCCATGACTTGGTCCCATGTACTCCCCTTAGCTTGACTAAGGCTATCGATCCGAATCCTGGTTTTCTAAGGTAGTTCATAACTGCAATTTTTGTCCTATCCATTTTAGATTGACTTTCACCGCCTCCACAAGTTGTTGTTGAACGAGTACATTTTATCATATGTCTTATAGTGACACATTTTCATACACATGCAACAATATTCACTTATTTTTGCACTTTCAGGTGACTCAACTCTGCTTGAACACAAACAACGCAAACTTTCCAATAACTTCTTGTGGAATGTAAATTTTCAGATGCATTGTTGTTTAGGATGTTCAGGGCCTTTTCTAGTACTTAGAAAATATTTTTGTTTCGAAATGCATCCACCCATCTCCCAAATTTAATTTTTCTATAATTTCCATATGAATTTCAATACAAGCATAAATATAACGCCTTTTAATAAATAACAATCAATTCAATATAATCAATATAGTCTCAAATCAAATTAAAATTCAAATATTTTTTTCCACCAAAACAGCCCTTATGCGTCATAACTTGCGTAAACATGGTTCAATTTCGATAAAATTTTAGTATGTGGTAGGGGACCACCTAGGGACGATCCTTATTGAAAATGGACGAAATGGGGTCAAAGGTCAAGACATGGGAGCGGGATCCATTCCATTGCTTTCATGCATCATAACTTGCATAAAAATGGCTCGATTTCGATGAAATTTTAGTGTGTGGTAGAGGACGAACCCTATTGAGAATGGCAAAATGGGGTCAAAGGTCAGGACATAGAGGGATCCATTCCATTGCCCTTATGCGTCATAACGTAGGTAAAAATGCTTCGATTGCGACAAAACTGTAGTATGTTGTTTCGGAAGTATACTGAACCGGTTCTGTTGAATATAATCGAAATGGGGTCAAAGGTCAGGACACAGGAGCGAGATTTATTCCACAGCCATTATCCTCAGAACTTGAGAAATGATTTCTGGTATGTTGGAAAGCGTATCATAATCAATGCATTGCATGATTTTACTAACTTGTTCCACTTGCAAGCAGCACACCTGCAGGGTTCACTCGCTGTCGCTCACACTCGTGGGAGATGCCTTTATTAACAATGAGACAAGAGGAAAGATTTAAGGAGACATCGGGCCCGGACGCTGGACAGTATTTTGGGGCACCAGTATTAATGACACGTTTGGGATTTCACTATATGTGGATGAATAAAAATACCCAGGAGAAAACATTCCCAAAATATGATGAGGAAGCCATAAAAGTTTCCCCGCCGTATTGAAGTGTGAATCCCATGATTCATGGACCAATCAGTGGTAGCAAGAAAATGTGAAAATGCATAATTGAAAAATGGATTCCAGTTCACTTATAACGAAGTAAATTTCTCCGTCATTTTTATCCGCGCCGGGGTTCGAACCCGGGTCCACTCATTCCGGAATAAGTTGCTCTACCAAATAAGCTACGCGGACGTTTTATTCTGATTCCTATCTGCCTTTATGTCATGTGCGTCCTGCTGGCAGGTACGTCACATCTCCCCCCTCCCCGAAAGAGGGCCGGGGGCATGGCCCACGGATCAGCCGTGACCATGAATCGCTGCAGGCAGACAACCACTGTAGAACGTGCACTTGAGAACTCCCAGTCAATCTGGTGTGTGGAATGCAACGTCACACACATTTATTTTTCGAAGCACTGGAGAAGGGATTCTCTGATTTTTCCTATCTCGCGGTGTGGAAATAACATCACACCAATGCGAGATTTTGAACGGTCGGGTCATCCGGGTAGTTCGGGCGCCATTATAACGAAGTAAATTTCTCCGTCATTTTTGGTCTACGCCGGGGTTCGAACCCGGGTCCACTCATTCCGGAATAAGTTGCTCTACCAATTAAGCTACGCGGACGTTTTATTCTGATTCCTATCTGCCTTTATGTCATGTGCGTCCTGCTGGCAGGTACGTCACATCTCCCCCTCCCCCGAAAGAGGGCCGGGGGCATGGCCCACGGATCAGCCGTGACCATGAATCGCTGCAGGCAGACAACCACTGTAGAACGTGCCCTTGAGAACTCCCAGTCAATCTGCTGTGTGGAATGCAACGTCACACACATTTATTTTTCGAAGCACTGGAGAAGGGATTCTCTGATTTTTCCTATCTCGCGGTGTGGAAATAACATCACACCAATGCGAGATTTTGAACGGTCGGGTCATCCGGGTAGTTCGGGCGCCATTATAACGAAGTAAATTTCTCCGTCATTTTTGGTCTACGCCGGGGTTCGAACCCGGGTCCACTCATTCCGGAATAAGTTGCTCTACCAATTAAGCTACGCGGACGTTTTATTCTGATTCCTATCTGCCTTTATGTCATGTGCGTCCTGCTGGCAGGTACGTCACATCTCCCCCCCTCCCCCGAAAGAGGGCCGGGGGCATGGCCCACGGATCAGCCGTGACCATGAATCGCTGCAGGCAGACAACCACTGTAGAACGTGCACTTGAGAACTCCCAGTCAATCTGCTGTGTGGAATGTAACGTCACACACATTTATTTTTCGAAGCACTGGAGAAGGGATTCTCTGATTTTTCCTATCTCGCGGTGTGGAAATAACATCACACCAATGCGAGATTTTGAACGGTCGGGTCATCCGGGTAGTTCGGGCGCCATTATAACGAAGTAAATTTCTCCGTCATTTTTGGTCTACGCCGGGGTTCGAACCCGGGTCCACTCATTCCGGAATAAGTTGCTCTACCAATTAAGCTACGCGGACGTTTTATTCTGATTCCTATCTGCCTTTATGTCATGTGCGTCCTGCTGGCAGGTACGTCACATCTCCCCCCCTCCCCCGAAAGAGGGCCGGGGGCATGGCCCACGGATCAGCCGTGACCATGAATCGCTGCAGGCAGACAACCACTGTAGAACGTGCACTTGAGAACTCCCAGTCAATCTGGTGTGTGGAATGCAACGTCACACACATTTATTTTTCGAAGCACTGGAGAAGGGATTCTCTGATTTTTCCTATCTCGCGGTGTGGAAATAACATCACACCAATGCGAGATTTTGAACGGTCGGGTCATCCGGGTAGTTCGGGCGCCATTATAACGAAGTAAATTTCTCCGTCATTTTTGGTCTACGCCGGGGTTCGAACCCGGGTCCACTCATTCCGGAATAAGTTGCTCTACCAATTAAGCTACGCGGACGTTTTATTCTGATTCCTATCTGCCTTTATGTCATGTGCGTCCTTCTGGCAGGTACGTCACACACTTCAGCTTGTTGAAATCATATCGAAGTAGTGGAAAAAATAATGTGATCAAATATCACGATTCAAACGAATTCTTAATGTGTGAAAGCTACCCTCAAATACAAATGTGTAAAAAAAAAACAACTTCTGTGATGCTTTCGAAAGATTTAAGGATGGATTGAGGGCGACTATATTTTTTGTGGACTCCTCCTAAAAATGTGCAAAGAAATGGAATTTTTTTTTGCACAAGGCACCCTGGTAGCACAACTACGTAGAATATACATTGAAGTTACATTCCGCATAAGGTTGAATTCACGGCGAAAAGTGTGGTAAAACGTACGTTGAAAATGTGCAAACCGTCCACGCAAATTCAACCCTACGGTTTCAGCTGCATTTCCACCTGATTTCAACTACCAAATGTCGAACACTATTCTGCCTTATTTCAGCGTGTTTTATTTCTACGTTAATTCCACCACATTTCAACTGTTTTTCGATTATGCACTAAGGCGTGGATGTATTATACAGGGTGATTCATAAAGAAGTATACAGTTTCCAGATGCTGTAAAACAGTAACAGTTGAAGACACGTACCACAACCGTTAGGTAGATGTACTCATAAAGTTTGTGTCCCGCTACTGAGGGAAGTGACGTAGGCGATAGCGCGCGTGTCACGTGACTAGTCAGTCAAAATGGAAGCATCTGCAGTGGAGAAGGCGTTTTGTGTTCTTGAATTGAGCAAAAAGGAATCTGTAACTGTTGTGCAACGGCATTTTCGATCACAACCTCGAACCAGAAAATCTATCTACGATTGGCATACAAAATTTGAAACTACGGGCTGTTTGTGCAAAATTAAAAGTCCTGGACGACCGCGTGTATCGGAAGATGTCGTCGATAGTGTTTGCACTGCCATTCAACGAAGCCCTGGAAAATCAACGCGGAGGGTGAGTCGTGAAGTGCAGATTTCACAGCCCACTGTCTGGAGAATTTTGGGAAAGAAGCTGAAAGTGATTCCATACATTTTCAGCTTCTTTCTCAAAATTCAGATATCTTACCTCGCGTTTGGGCGGAGATGGATTACCGGCTTGATGTGTGTCGTGTGACTAAGGGTGCACACATAGAACATCTGTGACTGTCTCTAAAAAAACTTGAAACATTCCCCTACAATTCTGTTACAGGTAACATACAATATAATATCTTACATTGTTCCTATTTTATAGTGCATTGAAACTGTATACTTCTTTATGAATCACCCTGCATAATATGCTACACAATTTAATTGTAATTTTTCCCTTATAGCTCTCATAGCTCGCTTTAGTTTATGAAAAATATAGCTGTCGGGCCAAACATATTATCAATTTTTAAATCTTTGATTACACACTATCTACCAACAAGTAATTGGACACCCCCGCAATCGACGATATCTCCGGTCCTGATACACGTCACGGCCGCCGCCGTTAAATATCGTGTGGGAAACAACAACGCAACCAGTCGCATGCAAAATGCCACGCAGTTCGGAGCTCTCTGATTTCGAGAAAGGTGTAATCATCGGGTACCACAGAAATGCTCGATCCATACGTGACATATCCAGCGAGTTGAAGTACCCAAAATCGTCAGTGGCCTACGTGATTGGCAAGTGGAAGATGAGAGGTGACTGTCGGAATGTGCGCCGACCCGGCAGACCCACAAAACTGGGAGTTAAGAGACCGACGGGAGCTGGCCAGAGAAATTCGGAAGAACCGCACCAAATCGATGGGCCACATCCGCGAGGAGTTTCAACAGGCATCCGGGAGTGTTCTTTCGATGAATACCATCCGTAAGGAAGCCCATCTGCTCGGTTATCATGGACGTGCTGCCGGCCACAAGCCTTTGATCACCAAGTCCAATAGCGCTGCTCTGCTAACGTGGTGCGAAGAACGTCGACAGTGTACCGTTGAACAGTGGAAACAGGTTCTCTGGAGCGACGAATCAAGGTTCACCCTCTACCGTTCGGATGGCAGGGTCTGGGTTTGGCGTCTGCCTGGAGAAAGCCTCCTGCCGGAATGTATTGTGCCAACTGTGAAGTTCGGCGGCGGTGGAATTATGCTATGGGGGTGTTTCTCCTGGTATGGCATGGAACCCTTGGTCGCAATTCCTGGTAGACTCAACGCCGAGACCTACTGCACCATTTTGGATGACCATGCACTTCCTACGTTGTGGCAGTTCTACGGGGTGGACCCATGTTACTTTCAGGATGACAATGCCACCTGTCATGTTGCGAGGTCCACCATGGCTTGGTATGGTGACAGTGGGGTTAATCGAATGGACTGGCCTGCGCATAGCCCGGACTTTAACCCTATCGAACACCTCAGCGTTGACTTAACGGGTGCCCCCACCGTCCGAAATCGGTGAAGGAACTGACATGTCTTCTCCAAGCCGAGTGGAAGGAAATACCGCTAGCCGTCGTACAACGCCTGGTTGAGAGTATGCCCCGGAGGGTCGCAGCTGTAATCGCCGCTCGTGGAGGCTCCACCAACTATTGAAGGTGAATAAATTTCGTTTTCCTTTGCTATCACAGGTGTCCAATTACTTGTTAGTAGATAGTGTATCTTAAATAATACCTTGGATTATACCTTTTGATTCTCGCCGTATAGCGAGCTACCGCCTCGCCTTTACTATGAGATCTGGTTATTGAGGCGCCTGAATGCGTCCTTACTTAGAAGAATTATTACATCAACCAAACTCAGTCAAGTACACGGAAATAAAAATTGAAACAGCAAAACTTTATTATTCCATTAACCATTTGCTTCGCGGATTTCCGATAGCCTCTTGTTCAGGGTCTTCGTGACCACGTGCTGTCTTTCCACAATGCTATCCACGAGACAAGGTAGACAAAGGAATCCCTCTTACCGTCCACCGCGCTGTACTTCTGCGATACCCGTAGCTTTTACGTCAAGCCGGTGCCCGAACTTGGACTCTCCCGCTTTGACGACCGAAGCTCCGACTATTTTTTTTTTTTTTTTTTTTTGATTGGAGGTTTAACGACCACCGTGAGCAACTCAATGGGCTATAAGCAGTCGCCCGTCCCTAATTTAGGGTCACTGGTTCCAGGGAAGGGAGAGAGCCAGTGCCGTAAGACAAATACAACATCCATGCCTCACCGGGATTCGAATCCGGATCCCGTTCGGACGAATGATCAGAGGCCATCGCTTAGACCACTGCGCCACCGGGGCGGCCCGACTATTCTCCGCTAAACTGACTTGGCCCCAAAATAAAGCGAGTACAAGAGCAAATACATATTCTTTGACAAGAATAAGCGAGGGAACTTAACGCTAAAAACGAGAACCTCGAGATTCAGGAATTCTCCGCTTGCAGCGCCCATTGAAGCAGCGGCCAGGGGTAAAACAGAGCGCGCGCAATGCATTGTGGGAGTAAATGCCTGCCGAACCGGAGCTAGGGTCACGTGTGTATTACAATTATTATACACAGTGTGGCAAAGAATTTTTAAGATTGGGTCTGTAAAATGAAATAGAAACAAGAAATTATAATTTGTTTGGGTTTGTTATTCAAAATAAGTCCCTCCGGCTTCAATACACTTGTTACAGCGATTTAATAATGATTCTAATGCCTGTTTCAGTTCACTCTGCGGAATTGGCACGCGTCGAAGCTGTTTGTATGGTCGAAATATCATCAAAATAACACCCTTTTAACGTCATTTTAGGTTTTGGGAATAAAGAAAAGTCGCAGGGTGCTAAATCAGGCGAATGCGGTGGATGATTCAACGCACAGCCGTTAGTTTTCGCCAAAAAATCTACGAATAAGAAGTGAGGTGTGACTGGATGCACTACCGTGCAACAAACACCAACTGTTTTCATCTCGATATTCTGGACGAATGCGACGAATTCTCCCCATCAAACGCATCAAAACATTTAAATAAAACTCACCAGTAATTGTTTGTCCACTTGGAACAAATTCTTTGTGGATAATACCTTAATACCCTTACTATCGAAGAATGTAATGAGCATTGTTTTGATTTTCGATGGAACTTTTCTTGTGTTTTTGGCTTGTGGTGAGTTTGTTGACTTCCATTCCGCACTTTGTCGCTTTGTTTTAGGATCATATTGAAAACACCATGTTTCATCACCTGTAACAATCGATTTTAAGAAGTTTGGATCATTTTCAGCGGCTGAAATGATGTCTCTGCAATGTGCACTTCTCCTTGATTTTTGTTCATTGGTTAACGTGTGTGGAACAAATTTAGCACAGACTTTTGTTTTGCCCAAATCTTCATGCAGGATGGTTCGAATCGTTTCTTTGTTGACGTTTAAAGACTATTCCATCATTCTTAGTGACGCACGTCGATTGTTTTCCACGAAATCAAGCACTTTTTCAATAATCTCAGGTGTCCTAGATGAACTTGGTCTTCCGGTATGCTTATCATCTTCTAGCGTCTCTCTTCCGTCCAAAAAACGTTTGTGCCACAGGAAAAAATTTGATCTACTTAAACAAAACTCACCGTAAACTTGTTTCATCATTTGGTACGTTTCCGAGGCACTTTTACCAAGTTTTGCGTTAAATTTAATAACAGCCCTTTGTTCCATCTTAATAATTCAACATGAAAAAAATTTGACTTCTGTAATGAACGGCCGTTTCGTTTGAGTTACTTTAACAACTGCGCAGTACTTTTGGCAGAAAGCAAGCAGATGGTCACGGTTTATAACGCATTCGCGATTACACTGGTGGCGCCACCGTAGGCTGAAATCTAGCGCCAGTCTTAAAAATTTGATACACTAATTCACACCTCTTCACGTCTTCGACGGAGGCACTGTGGCCGCAAAGCGCTATAGGGATGAGGTCCTTGAACCTTATGTGAGAATTTTTCGGGGAGCTGTTGGACCGAAATTTGTTTTTATGGTCGATAACGCGAGGCCACCCAAAGCTCAGCTTGTCGACGATTTTCTGGAGGGAGAGAATATTCGCCGTATGGTGTGGACAGCGAAGTCGGCGATCCTAAATCCTATAGAGCATGTTTCGGATGCTCTAGGAAGAGCCATTGCACGACGTCAACTCTCTTCCAGGACCCTCTAGGCTTTAAAATCAGAGCTTTTAAAAGAATGGGATTTGTTACTACAAGCTGTTTTCACACAACGTCATTTGCAGTATGAGGGCTGCTTATGTGACTTATAAAGCTATGCGGAGTGATCACAATCCCTATTAGCCGGACCGTTCTTTAGATATGATGTATCATGTTTGGAGCGCCGCCCCGGTGGCGCAGTGGTCTAAGCGATGGCCTCTGATCATTCGTCCGAACGGGGTCCGGGTTCGAATCCCGGTGAGGCATGGATGTTGTGTTTGTCTTACGGCACTGGCTCTCTCCCTTCCCTGGAACCAGTGACCCTAAATTAGGGACGGGCGACTGCTTATAGCCCATTGAGTTGCTCCCGGTGGTCGTTAAACCTCCAATAAAAAAAAAATGTTTGGAGCATTTTTTATCTAATTTGCATATCGTACGCAATATATCTCCTGTTCATTTTGTTATGTTGCTATTGCAAGTGTCATACACTGAAGAGCAATTGAATTAGAGATACCTGTCTAGTAACGCGTAGCACCACCTTTTACCCTGATGACGGCGGCGATTCGTCTCGGCATGGACTCGACAAGACACCGGAAGCGTTGGGAAGCCATACGGATCCACGACCCCTGAACAAGCTCCAACAGTTCACGAAGATTTCATGGAGGGGGTCATCTCTCTCGATGTCATCCCAGATGTGCTGAGATCAGGTGACCTAGCTGGCCAAGGATGCGAGGTCACGTCGGTGGAGTGTTCATCCAACCATACGGATACAATTCGGGAGCTGCATTGTCTTGTTGCAGGATGAGGTCCCCAGTGGGATGTTGAAGACGCACAAACGGGAGTAAATGGTCGTCCAGGATATCCCGGTAACGTTGACCTGTGAGGGACGATGTCACACGTACCAGGGGTCCAATTTCAGTCCACGTAAACAGTCCCCAGACGAGAATGCCACCCCCACCAGCTTGAAGAGTACCCTGCTGGCAAGAAGGATCCATCGCTTCATGTGGTTTGCGCCATACTCGTATCCTGCCATCCGCATGTACCAACGTGAATCTCGACTCATCAGTCCAGGCAACATTTTTCCACATGTCTAGAGTCCAGTGGCGATGTTTCCGCGCCCATGCTCATCTTTACACCCTGTGATGTGCGGTCAGCAGCGGTACCCTCGTGGGACAATGGCTTCTGTACCCCATAGCGAGGAGATGGTTCTGGATGGTGTGGCTGCTTCCACATTTTTGTGCACCAGCGTTAAATTGCCGAGTTATTTCTTGCACTGTGGCCCGTCTATCCGCTGTTACAATGCGAGCTAGCCGACGATGACCCCTCTCATCCACACGCTGTTGTCCACGGCAGTTCCTTTGTAGGGATGGTTTTACCGGATTCGATGTACTCACGGTGCACCCGTGACACAGTGGCTCGTGAAAATCCCAGTGCCTGCACGATTTCCTAGATGGAGTGACCCATTCGTCGGGCGCGGACAGTTTGCCCACGGTCAAATGCGCTTAGATCCTTCGTCTTACCCATACTGCGTCCGACTCTTACTGATTCCCGTCGCATCACTCCTTATATTGTCTGATCGCTGCATACGTCATGTCGTTTCCGTTTACAGGGCCGCCCACAGCGCCACATTTGCATAACGCCAGCTGTCTCTAAGTCAATTGCTCTTCAGTGTAGTATGAGACATCTAAGTACCAAATTTCACTGCAATAAACCATTTAGTTTTCAAGATATGACAGAATATGTGTTTGTGACCTTAATTTTGGACATCAGTGTATTTTGTTCGTGTCGCAAAGGATTCAAAAGACGTGCTCGTTACAACATAAAATTCGATGTCATCTTTCTTATTCTGTTCGTTTGACGTCCGGTACTTTTATTTTTGAGCGTAGTTGAAATCATAGATCTTTGGCTCCCATATTTATTTCCTTTGATTCAAGTTTTCCCAGTTTACCAATTATTCAAGAAATTTACTGGTTATTGTCAAAGGTAATAGTTTTATGCATAACATGAATTCATCAGATGATGTTGACTCAAGTATCGATTCGGGAAGTTCGTGGAGTTTGGTGGAAATTTGTCGGTTTGTATTGTAAGACCGAAGATTCCTGCCGTCTGTAGCTGGCAGTACTTTTCAAGACACGAAATGGGCGGGCTTCTAGAAGTAGTGGCGAGTCTTTATTCCTCCTTTCTTTCAGGGGCGTAGCAATTCAAAAATTATGGGGGGAAAGGAGGGGGTAAGTAGTTTTACGCCCAAACACCGCAAATAATTGCTAATTGAGCGAAGCGAAGCCCAAGGCCGAGCGGAGCTCTCTTTACGAGACTCGATACAATTAGTTGTTCGGGCATAGGTGCGAGATGACACATCCGATCAGTGTGATTTTTTGTGATTGGACATCGTCCATGGTCAGGTTTTGACGCCTTCCGATTGCCGAAATTCCGTGTCATTGAGGAATGATCATCCAAAAACTTGCATCTTTAAGGGGTTTTCCGGGTTTTGAGAAAGGGGTCGTTTGTTACCTACCTCCTCCAAAGATCTTCAGCCGATCGCGGTGACACTTGACACAGAGAGAAAGGAAAGGACATGGGGAGTGACATGGTGTTGGTATCGTGGTGATTGGTTCTGTCGTATAAAAATAATTACTATTAAAAATCTGACCAATTTTAATAGTAATTAAAAAAAACCCTCTCTCTATACGAGACTCGGGACAATGAGTTGTTCGGGCATAGCTACGATATGACATCCGATCACCGTGATTTGCGATTGGGCATCATCCATGGTGAGGTTTCGACGCCATCCTATTCCCGAAATTCCGTGTCATTGAGGAATTTCAATTCAAACTAGATGGCATTTTACTTGAACCGTTTCACGAAAGTCGGCTCACTAACATTAATTTAAAAACATCGTTTGAATTGAAAAACGAAGAAATGGGAAGACTCCGTCTGTTAGCTCAACACTTGCTTAATCTACACTGGTGGCCACCCAAAATGCAACACCAAGAAGGAAGCATCCGTTTGGCCTGACATTCGCAACATGCGTCGCCCGCGAAAGGACATGCAAACGATTAGCATTGCAGTGCATATGCAAATCATGTGCGCCCGGCACGCCACCGAGAAGCACTATAAGAAGGGTGCACAGAAGGCGGGGTGTAAGTACTGGAAGTGTGTTGTGCTGCCGGACCTGTGCGTGGGAAGCTTCCTGATGCCTCGTCGAAGAATACGGCAGTCATTCCAGCACGTTTCGGAGTTCGACAGAGGACGAATGGTGGCTTATCGCGACAGCGGTTTATCGTACCGAGACATCGGCGCACGTGTGGGACGACATCCAGCCACAGTGAGGCGAGTATAAATTCGGTGGGTGTAGGAGGGACGGACGGACCGACGTCAGCGATTGCCGCAGCCGTGGCACACCACAGAACGAGAGGACTGGCGTGTTGTGCGGCGGGCATTGACGGCTCGCACCGCCAGATCACGAATGTTAGCGCAGGAATTAGGTTGTGTTGCGCAACAACCTGTGTCAGCACGTACCATTCGACGTCGTCTGCAGGAGTGGGGTACTTGTCGCACGGCGCCCATTGCTCCGATTACCATTGACGTTACACCACCGGCGAGTGCGGCGGCAGTGGGCTGTTTAACGCCGCACCTGGACTGGGACTTGTCTTCTCCGACGAGTCCCGCTTCTGCCTGCAACACCAAGATGGTCGGATCCGCGTGTGGCGGCACCGCGGCGGCCAGAAGTGTATATGTGTACACAGATAGATAGTATATGTGTACACAGATAGATAGTATATGTGTACACAGATAGATAGATAGGTAAACACAGATAGGTGTACACAGATAGAAGTGTATATGTGTACACAGATAGATAGATAGGTAAAAAGATAGATAGACTAAAAGTTGACGTACATCGTTTTTAATCTCTTTGTGGCTTTAGGGGGGGGAGGGCTTAAAGTGGTTCCACCTAAAATCTCTGCCTTATGTTTCCATTGCTTCTTTACATACTTTCTTCGCAATTAATGTACTGCCTAGGATGAAAATTCGCACATCTATAAAACTAACTTTAAGTTAAAGCATGGGATACTTAATACTTGCTAAAGCATAACCATAATTAAGGAGTCCAAAATTTGTTTGTCTACTGACGTCATCAACGTACAGGTCGCGCCATCTATCAACAGGTCTGAACATTACTCAGAGAAGAATGATTGAATTTTTTAATATTGGATTGGTGCGAATGAAATGTGGAGACAGGCCCCCACCATAGCGGAATGGAACCACCCACAGGTGTTGCGGGTGTGATGTCACAGAGTTACTATAAATAGCTAGCATGTGTGTGAAGAACAAGGTTGAGGCGTGGTTTGTTTGTACGTCACGTGGCTTGCAAAGGAAACATGCAGACGCCGGATTTGAGAGTCATCTTCCTGCATGAACTTAAACTTTTCCATTCTGCAGGAATTGCCGCTCGAAATTTAACAAAGCGTTTGGGGAGAACACAGCCAACGAACGAAACTTTTTTTTTTTTAATTGGAGGTTTAACGACCACCGTGAGCAACTCAATGGGCTATAAGCAGTCGCCCGTCCCTAATTTAGGGTCACTGGTTCCAGGGAAGGGCGAGAGCCAGTGCCGTAAGACAAACACAACATCCATGCCTCACCGGGATTCGAACGCGGACCCCTTTTGGACGAATGATCAGAGGCTATCGCTTAGACCACTGCGCCACCGGGGCGGCCAAACGAACCTTTCGGCGATTGTTTGTGAAGTTTCGAAGCGGAGAAACGGACGGACCTGCAAAACGAAGCACGTGGTCACCAAACTGTTGCTGTTTCTCACGATGTTCTGTTACGTGTGGTTGAAGCGGACCCCCGAAAAACCTGTGATGTGATGACGGTAGAGGTAGGTGTCCAACCACAGTTGTTCGGCGTCTGGCTGCGCTGCGTAAGGTAAAAAAAAAAGCTAGACATGTGGCCGCCGCATGAGTTGAAAACTGCCAAGAAGAAGACTAGGCGTTTGGAAGTCTACACGTCGCTGCTTGCCAGGAATAAACAGGAACCTCTACTGCATCGAATCGTCACCTGCGACGAGAAGTGGTCCCTTTATGATAATCGGAAACGATCTGCGCAATGGTTAAGCAAGGCACAGCCTGATTTACTGCATTCTAAGCCACCCCTAAACACCAAGAAGATGATGCTCCTTGTCTGGTGGTCCACAGCCGGGATAATTCATCGGAGTTTCTTGGCAAGAAGCCAAGCCATCACTGCACGACGTTATTGTGCTGAATTACACCAGATGCACCGGAAATTTCTGCAAGAACAACCGGCTTTGGTCAACATACATTGTGTTCTTCTGCTCCAAGACAATGCCCGCCCTCATGTCGCACAACGAACGAAGGTGACACTAAGATCCTTAGGCTATGAAGCACTACTTCATCCTGCCTATTACTCTGACTTGTCCTCGACAGACTATCATCTGTTTCGTCGCCTGGATCTCTTCCTGTCCGGGAAGCAGTTCACGACAGACAACGACGTTCAGCGTGGAGTTTATGACTTCTTCGGGTCTCAACCTAAGACTCTTTTCGTTCCGGGATCGTGTCCTTGCCGGACAGATGGCAGCTATGTGTCTATGCCGAGGGGGATTATTTTGCCTAGGTAAGTTGCCTTACTTTTTCGTTTTCGTCATCCACGTGTGCTGGTCCTTTGCCGGACATTTCATTCCCACCAACCCAATATACACTATCTACCAACAAATAATTGGACACCTGTGATAGCAAAGGAAAACAAAGTTTATTCACCTTCAATAGTTGGTGGAGCCTCCACGAGCGGCGATTACAGCTGCGCATACTCTCAACCAGGCGTTGTGCGACGGCTAGCGGTATTTTCTTCCACTCGGCTTGGAGAAGACAGGTCAGTTCCTTTACCGATTTCGGACGGTGAGGGCACCCCTTAAGTCGACGCTCCAACTCGTCCCAGAGGTGCTCGATAGGGTTAAGGTCCGGGCTATGCACAGACCAGTCCATTCGATTAACCCCATTGTCACCATAGCAAGCCATGGTGGACCTCGCAACATGACAGGTGGCATTGTCATCCTGAAAGTAACATGGGTCCACCCCGTAAAACTGCCACAACGTACGAAGCGCATTGTCATCCAAAATGGTGCAGTAGGTCTCGGCGTTGAGTCTACCAGGAATTGCGACCAAGGGTTCCATGCCATACCAGGAGAAACACCCCCATAGCATAATTCCACCGCCGCCGAACTTCACAGTTGGCACAATACATTCCGGCAGGAGGCTTTCTCCAGGCAGACGCCAAACCCAGACCCTGCCATCCGAACGGTAGAGGGTGAACCTTGATTCGTCGCTCCAGAGAACCTGTTTCCACTGTTCAACGGTCCACTGTCGACGTTCTTTGCACCACGTTAGCCGAGCAGCGCTATTGGATTTGGTGATCAAAGTCTTGTGAACCGCAGCACGTCCATGATAACCGAGCAGATGGGCTTCCTTACGGATGGTATTCATCGAAAGAACACTCCCGGATGCCTGTTGAAACTCCTCGCGGATGTGGCCCTTCGATTTGGTGCGGTTCTTCCGAAATTCTCTGGCCAGCACCCGTCGGTCTCTAACTCCCAGTTTTGTGGGTCTGTCGGGTCGGGGCACATTCCGACAGTCACCTCTCATCTTCCACTTGCCAATCACATAGGCCACTGTCGATTTTGGGTACTTCAACTCGCTGGATATGTCACGTATGGATCGAGCATTTCTGTGGTACCCGATGATTACACCTTTCTCGAAATCAGAGAGCTCCGAACTGCGTGGCATCTTGCATGCGACTGGTTGCGTTGTTGTTTCCCACACGATATTTAACGGCGGCGGCCGTGACGTGTATTAGGATCGCAGATATCGTCGATTGCGGGGGTGTCCAATTACTTGTTGGTAGATAGTGTAATTATGGTTATGTTTTAGGAAGTGTTAATTAACTATTCCATGCTGTAACTTAAAGTTAGTTTTAACGATGTGCATGTTTTTATCCTTGAGAATACATTAATTGCGGGA